>CM066031.1:655507269-656763595 GCA_033557465.1 Ichthyophis bannanicus
GTTCCAGAATTCCGTGTCAGGGAGTTCAGGCAAAGGATGCCTTCCTCCTTCACTGGGGTCAAGACTTCCTTTATGCCTTTCCACCAATTCCCCTAATTCCCAAGACACTATTCAAGCTTCAGAGAGATCAAGGGACCATGATCCTCATAGCACCACATTGGCCATGCCAAGTGTGGTACCCTCTACTTCTGCATCTCTCTCAAGCTCCCTCCCTGGACTTGGGCTTTGCTCCAGACCTTCTATCCCAGGAAGAAGGAACGTTGTGGCACCCAAACCCCCAGTCTCTCCATCTCAGGGCTTGGTTGCTGAGGGCCTAGACCTTCAAGATTTTCATCTCTCCCAGCAAGTCAGAGATGTTATTCATGCCTCTAGAAAGCCTTCTACTAGACGTTCCTATGCTTTCAAATGGAAAAGATTTACCATTTGGTGTTCAGGGAAGAGTCTAAACCCTCTTGCAATAGCTCTGAATTCTCTACTAGAGTATCTTCTGCATCTATCCCATGCAGGTCTGAAAACGAATTCAGTAAGAGTCCATTTGAGTGCTATTGCAGCGTCCCTCAAGCCTCTCAATGGACAACCTATTTCCTCTCATCCTCTTATAGCAGGATTCATGAGAGGCCTTCTTTTAACTAAACCTCCCATGAGACCACCTCCAGTGGCATGGGACTTAAACCTGGTTCTTGGCCAGCTTATGAAGCCACCCTTTGAACCTTTAGCCACCACCTCTGGAAATTTCTTTCTTGGAAGGTTGTTTTTCTCATTGCAGTCACCTCAGCACGCCGCATCAGTGAGTTGCAAGCTTTGGTGGCCAATCCACCTTATACAAGGTTTCATCATGATAAGGTAGTCCTCAGGACCAATCCACACTTTATGCCTAAAGTGTTCTCACCTTTTCAACTGAACCAAGAGGTGTATTTACCTGTCTTTTTTCCAGGACCTCATGCATCAAGTGCAGAGAGGAATCTAAATACTTTGGATTGTAAGAGAGCTCTCGCTTTTTACTTACAAAGAACACAGCAACATAGAAAGTCTTCTCAACTCTTTGTTGCTTTTGATCCTTCTCATTTAGGACTTCCAGTCTCTAAAAGAACACTGTTCAACTGGATTGCTCAGTGTATTTCTTTCGCCTACCAGAGTAGAAACCTTTCTCTGGAGGGCCATGTCACAGCTCACAATGTGAGAGCCATGGCAGCCTCAATGGCTCATCTAAACTCTGTGTCCATCGACCAAATCTGTCGAGCGGGCCACCTGGGCCTCGGTTCATACCTTCACAGCCCATTACTGCTTGGACAAGGACTCCCGCCGGGATGCCTTGTTTGGTCAGGCTGTTCTCAAACACCTGTTCCATTCCTAATCAACTCCTACCCACCTACCCTGGTTGGATGCCAGAGATCCATGGGGGGAGGTAGAGTCCTTTTCAAGGACACACAACCTGGGGTCTTCCCCTGGCATCTGCAGCTAGGGAGTCCCCATATGTGAAGACTCATTCCTGCTTGTTCCTGGAGATAGCACAGTTACTTACCTGTAACAGGTGATCTCTGGGAACAGCAGGAATAAGTCTTCACAACCCACCCAACTCCCCTAGGAGTTGTATCTCTCTATCTATCTTTCCTTTCCTCTCTCTCTCTTTGTCTCAGCTTTAAAACTCGAACTGGAGAGAGGCGGTTGGGAAAGGCGGGAAGGCAGCGCACAGGCGCTGTGGAATGCTCCCAAAAGCTTTCTTACTGGACGCTGGGGGGCATTCCCACACAGGCTCCGTCGGTACCGACGATACCCATATGTGAAGACTTATTCCTGCTGTTTCCAGAGATCACCTGTTACAGGTAAGTAACTGTGCTTTATGTACCTTGGTTTGACCCAGTATGGCATTTCTTATGTTCAATTATAGAGTTACGCATTTACATTCGGGAGCTACTGTAAAAAACAGGTAGACTGTACATTTCTGGATTTAACCTGGCACCAACTGGACTGCAATACAGAACATCAAGGAAAAACAAAAGCTGAATTAGTAGAGAGAAACACTTTCCAATGATGTGATCCTACAGCTAGAAGAAATTTCTGTCTTTAAAGCAATTCCTTGAGATCAGATAAGTGGATCACTCTGTGACAGTGTTTCATACACACCTCGGCCTCACAGTCTTTAGGGGTACCTGAGTGGGGCACTCCTTTCAGGGTCCTTGTAGGCCTGGGTCCCTTCCTCTTAAAAAGAATGGAATGGACTCTATGAGGATTAACTCTTAACAGAAGGCAAGAGTTTCAGTTGGGAGATTCTCTGCAGCTCTTGAGACTTAATCAAGGGTATCTGTTTCCTTTTAGTATCTTGAAGCTCTGAACAGTTCTATTTTTCCTTTCTTTTCTCAGTTCAGGTGCATCTGCTCTCTAGAGTCCCAGCAAAACCAAGGGTTCTCTCTTTTTCCCCCTGCTGCTCCTTCTGTCCCCTACTCTGATTTCCCTCTCTCTCTCTCTCTCTGTTTCCTGCCCCAGCAAACAGATCCTCAGTTAAAACATTCTAGACAAGAGTTAACTCTGTCACTGCTGGCAGAGGTTAGTATAAATCAAACAGATTCCTGTAATGTCCTGGGCTTGATTTAAGTGAATCCAGTCCAGTCTCTCAAGATAGCCTGTGCAAAAGGTTCCTCAGGCAAGCTGTACTGCTATTCCAGTTTTATGATCCAACAAGGGAAAGGGTACACTAGCATCTGGTAAGTTTTTTAGTTCAATCAATCCTTGTTGATAAGCTCAAGGAAAAGGAAGTCTTTTAGTGAGTCCTCTCATATACAGAAGAGTTTGTAGTAGGCCTTTATTGTATAAGAACATAAGATATGCCATACTGGGTCAGACCAAGGACCATCAAACCCAGTATCCTGTTTCCAACAGTGGCCAATCTAGGTCATACGTGCCTAGCAGTTTCCCCAAAAGACACAGGTTCCACAATGCTTGTACTGGGTCAAACATTGATATCCTGGGTCCCTTCTTAATAATGGTTTATGGACCTTTCCTCCAGGAACTTGTCCAAACCTTTTTTAAACTCAGCTACACTAACAGCCTTTACTACATCCTCTGGTAACAAATTCCAGAGTTTGATTACACGTTGAGTGAAAAAATATTTTCTTTTATTAGTCTTAAATAGTTTACCCTGTAGCTTCATTGCTTGTCCCCTAGTCTTTCTATATTCTGATAACGTAAACAATCGATCTACGTTTACCCGTTCCACTCCATTCATTAATTTATAGACTTCTATCATATCTCCCCTTAGCCGTCTCTTTTCCAGGTTAAAGAGCCCTAACCTTTTTAGCCTTTCTTCATAGGAGTATCCTTCCATCCCCTTTACCATTTTGGTGGCTCTTCTCTGAACCTTTTCTAATAATGCTATGTCCTTTTTAAGATATGGTGACCAGAATTGCACACGATATTCAAGGTGCGGTCTCACCATGGAACGATATAGAGGCATTATAATATCTTTTTGTTTTATTTTCTATTCCTTTCCTTATGATACCTAGCATTCTATTTGCTCTCTTGGCCGCCGCTGCACACTGGGCCGAGGGTTTTAACATGTTATCAACAATGACGCCTAAATCTTTTTCCTAGGTGGTGGTTCCTAATGTGGAACCTTGCATCGTGTAACCATAGTTTGGGTTGTTCTTCCCTAGGTGCATAACTTTTCACTTGTCCACATTAAATTTCATCTGCCATTTTGATGCCCAGTCTTCCAATTTATCAAGATCCTCTTGCAATTTTCCACAATCCTCGTGGGTTTTAACAACTTTAAATAGTTTTGTGTCATCTGCAAATTTGATAACCTCACTCGTTATTCCCTTTTCCAGGTCATTTATGAATATGTCAAAAAGCAGCAGACCCAGCACAGATCCCTGGGGTACACCACCATTCACCTTTCTCCATTGGGGAAAATTGGCCATTTAGCCCTACCCTCTGCCTTTCTATCTTTTAACCAGTTCCTGATCCATAATAGTACACTGCCTCCTATCCCATGGCTCTTTAGTTTTGCCAAAAGTCTCTGATTAGGGACCTTGTCAAAGGCTTTCTGAAAGTCCAGATACACTATATCAACCAACTCACCTTTGTCCACCTGTTTATTCACACCTTCAAAAAAACATAACAGATTAGTAAGACAAGATCTTCCTTGTCTAAAGCCATGTTGGCTGCCTCCCATTAGGCCATGACTATCTACATGCTGAGTATTTTTGTTCTTTATGATGGTTTCTACCATTTTTCCCGGGACTGACGTCAGGTTCACTGGTCTGTAGTTTCCTGGATCACCCCCGGAACCCTTTTTAAAAATTGGCGTTACATTGGCGATCCTCCAATCTTCAGGTATTAAAGATGATTTTAATGAAAATTCACAGTTTACTAATAGCAGGTCTGCAATCTCATATTTCAGTTCTTTCAACACCCTTGGATGTATACCATCCGGACCAGGTGATTTGCTATTCTTCAGTTTATCTAATAGTTGTAATACATCTTCCCGATGTATCGATATTTCCTTCAATTCTTCCGGACCTTTAAATACCACTTCAGTCATGGGTAACATCCCTACATCTTCCTCAGTAAAGACTGAAGCAAAGAATTCATTCAGTCTCTCCGCTATCGCGGATTCAAATGCCCATGGCCATCAATAGAATGTGCCAAATTATCCTTTGCCTTCAGGGTACATTAGAAAGGGTACCTGTGTCTATTGTGCTGGTTAGATTCCATTGTGAATGGATCATTAAGGACGGGCCATATGCCATGTAGCCTGAAGAGGGCGATATTTTATCCCATAGTGAAGGCAGGTGCTAAGGATTTGTCTGATTAGAATCATTTTCACCCAGTAACATTATCAGTTTTGAGTAAGGATGTTGAACATGTAGCATTTTTGCAGCTGAAGGATTTTATGGAAGGTAATACTGTGCTGTTTTCATTACAATGTAGATATCAGGCGTATTATAGCACAGAGACAGTTTTTTAGTGGTGTTGGATTCAGTTAAGATGTTCATGGATATGGGTTTGGATTGCATGGTGATTGTGTTATACTTGTCAGTACCTTATGACACAGTACCCCATGGATTGCTGTTGGAACATATTGAGGCAATTGGGGTACGCGGTGTTGCATTGTCATGGATCCGTTATTTCTTGACAGATCGACAGCAGAGGGTGTTTTGGATAGAACAGTATGCAGCTGTGTGATCGATAAGCTATGGGATTCCACAAGGTTTCGGTACTGTTGCAGCTTTTGTTCTATATATATATATATATATTGTCAGACGGCTGCCTAGGGTGAGAACTTACACAATCTTGACGATGCATATATTCATATGATTCTTGCAAGGTATTGTGGGTAAGGTAGTTCATTCACTCCCAAACACAGCTGAAGACAATAATTGAGTTGTGTAACCAGTGATAAAGCCAATAAAATACTTCTTTTATTGATGGGGTTTAATTCACCCAGCACAAGTATGCTTGGTAGCAATATAAATGAGGTTACTTGCTTGCAGTGTTTAAATGGATAACAAAGTCACAAAGCAAATCAGAAAACAACCTTCAGCTTGTCAGGCAATTAGCTAATGTTTTCTTAGCAAATAATTACCAAATGAAAAAGGCACAAAGAAATAAATGAACTTTGCTTGTTAGGTTAACTTCTGCTTATTTTTCCATACAGATCCTGCAGTGATTCTCTCTTGCTCACACACACAATCAGGTGCAGCTTTAATTACTATCAATTGTCCAGCTGAAACCCTTTAGCTGGCTGGCTGCTACTGTGTGAACCCAAATCCTGCTTTAAGAGCTGTTTGCAGTGGAAATAAGAACAAAGTTAGGTTTCTTTGTGATGGCTGATGTGTTTGCTCACAGAAAGCTAGCAATAGCATTTAGATAGCGAACAGTCCATGTAATTAATAGTTTAATCTGCTGTATCTCCCCCTTCATCAATCAGCATAGGGTCACTATCATACATTGGCACAGACGAGTCTTTCAATAAGGCACTATCATGAGAATGCTTATTCCCTTGCTGCCATTCACTATTATAGATAGGGTCTGGATCAGTGTTCATACCTGAGCCTCTCCTGCTATCATAATTCCTCTCTGTATAGCCTGGCCAGTATGTAATCCAGTTCTGATGTCCAGCCTTCCAGTCTTGATCCCTGGACACTGGATCTTCCCTCACATACCCCCAACATGTACCTGTATATAGTTTTTTGTACATAGTTTAATAAGCCAGTTTTGCTATTTTGCATTAGTTCAAGCTGTTACCCATTACTTTTATTGTTACAAAAATGTTCGATGTAAAACTAAGCCTTTGCTATGTGGAATGTTGTTTTATTGTGAACCGCAACTGAACTCTGGAAGTTGCGGGTTATAAATATATGTTAAATAAATAAATAAATAAATAAATAATTCTGGCATAGGTCTGAAAGTCCTTTCCACGTGCAGTCTTCTCTCTTCCAGGTAGCCACTGGTGATTCCTATTTCTGCCATTCCATTCCTCTGGCTGACTCCAGTCCAATGGACTCTGCTGGCATTTGGAATACCTCCCAGTATGGGTACTGCCTTGGACTCTCCCAGACCTTCCAATGGCCCTTCTTCTCTTCCTTCCAGAGAGTTTCCTTCTCTCTCTATCCGCTTGGCTTGGCTTCTGCTTCTCGAGATGATGTTGGTGCTTGAGCTTGAAGCTGTTCCTGTATCTTTTCCTGAAGCTGTTATCTGAAGAATAAGCTCTATTCTTATTCTGTCCTAATGTGTGCTCCTCCCTAACACAGCGCAGCTGTGTTGAATCAGGCCCTGCCCTTTGAGATGAGTGCTTAGGGATTACCTCATAGCTCTCTTGATTGCACACACGTTTCTCTCACTTCAGCCCCTCTCATGGCTGCTGGAAACCTGGTGCATTCTGGGACTGGTAGTCTTTTATGTGATAACTCTGTTTTCTTGCTTCTACCAGAACTGACAGGTTGCTTGTTCAGAGTCACATCATCTTTTCTATAGCTCCTACCTGAGCTATGATAAGCTTCCTTATCACAATATATATATGGCTCCATTGGGTCAGGTGTTTGATCTTTATGGAAATGATCTTCAAAGGCGAGGATCTTAGACTTTAGGAAGACTAACTATGTGAAGATGGGCCAATACCTCAGGGAGTCGTTAGTTGGATGGGAACAGCTGAGGGATGTAGAAAAACAGTGGGAAAAACTGAAAGGGGATATTTTAAGGGCAACAAACCTTTTTGTTAAAATGGTAAATAAAGGTAAAAGGAAAAGGAGATCGCTATGGTTTTCGAAAGAAGTAGCTGAAAAAGTGAAGAAAAAGAGGGAGGCCTTCATGAAATACAAGAGATCACAGAGAGAGGAAGACAGGCATCTGTAGTTGGAAAAACTTAGAGAAGCTAGCAAAGTAGTCAAGAAGGCAAAGGGGTATGTTAACTAAACCTTCTTAACGTGTGCGCTGTGCAATTATCGCGCTCTAAGGTACCTTAGCGCGCGATAATGATGTTTTACGGGGCACAAATGTGCCTTAGCGCGTGCTGACGCGCGCAGCGGCACAAACGAGCGCTGAAGGCGGGGAAAGGCTCCCGGAGGGCGGAGGAAGGCTCCCCAGGGGCGGAGAGAAGGGGTCAATGGGTGGAGAGTGGGAGGGGAGAGGCTCCCCGCACACTAACGATGTGAAATTCGAGGCCAAAACTAACACAAGTGAAAACCTCGCGTTAGAGCTGATTTAAAGGGAAAAGAAACCATTTCTGTCAGCAATGTACAGCAAAACCAGGGAAACCTACAAAAAAGTGATAAGTGTGATACATGTGCACGGAACAAAAGTGCAAATAAACATTGAAAATGACCCCAACAAAATAAAAAAAAATCATAATCAAAGCTGGGCAATAGTGATAGTAATGGGAAACATCAAAAAAACACTCCCAAGAAAGCCCCAAAAAAAAAGATATGAATTTTGGAAGGGTCTACGCTCCATCCCCATACAAGGTGAATGATCCCACAGTGAAATAGCACTGATCAGGGTTTCCCTCTCCATTGGACAGGTTTCCTATGGCATGCACATGTTCCACAACAGCAGGGCGGGCATGTCGGAATGGGCAACTGGACAGATGCTGGGAAAGGGGATACAGAGGGCTGCAGGCGGCACATGCTGTGGTGCAGCTGGGGCACAGTGCGGACTAGGCAGATGCCTAGGTGGCACTTAGGAATGCTGAAACTGTACAGCAGCCAGACAGCAACTGATGAGGGCCCAACATGGGCACGAGAGTGTTTATCACAGTGTCACAGGGGATAGTACCCAGCAGGTACCTCCAAGGGCACAGAACATTGGCAGGCGGTGTTGGGGGGAAGCGTGGACGTCTATGCAGGCACCCCTACCCCAGAACACGCACCATAGGCAGCCGCCTACCTGCACACTGGATGGCTTGAGACTCCACACCACCAGCACCACCAGCAGAAGGGCATGTCAGCATGGTGGCAGAGGGGTACTGGTGGTGGAGGGGGGCAGTGGCAGCTGCCCAGAGCAGACCATGGCCTAGCACTGTGTAGGTGAGTGCCATGCACTGCAACAGACAGGCCCTGCTGGACAAACAGTCATGGTATCACCAGGGAATGCACTGTCTCTGTGCTCTGTGGCAACACGGTGGTGCAGTGCACACAACCAGTGTGTTTGGAGGCAGAAGGTCACAGGTTCAAGTCCCAGCTATGATGCCTGCCAACCCAGTCCCCATATTTTACCCACTACTACAACGTGCTAATACAGATAGAGCCTTTATTGCAGATGACGTAAACATGCCCAAAACACCTACATTTTACCCTACAGAGCAAAGACACCATAAACAGGCGTATTACCTAGAGCAGAGTCTCCCAAATGCAGTCCTGGAGGGCCAAACACCATTCAGGTTCCATGCTGCCTCTAATAAAGATGCCTGTGCTGCATATCTATGCACCACCCCCATGGTATGCAGATGTATCTCATGCATATTCATGAGAGACAGCATGAAAACCCGAACAGTGTTTGGCACACCAGGACTGGAGTTGGGAACCTCTGCCGTAAAGCAGCAGCCAACAGGGGCAGACACACCCACACCCACAGGCTCCATTAGCCAATGCCTCCTGGAGAGGCAGGACATTGGGCCCTGCGTGCATCTCGCAATACTAGCACTTGCATACCTTAGCAATGCCACCCTACACCTGGGAATACGGTACACAGCTATCAAAGGTTTGCTATGATTACTGGCAGATAGCAATTCCTACATTAAGCACAGTTTGCTGATTGAGCTCCATCATAGCAACCTTTCTGATGTCTGTGGAGTGTGCTTCAGGTCTGGTCTCTGGCAGTGTTTACCACCCTGAGGAGTGACCCCCAACAGTATTGCGTACCATATCCATGCCTGCACTGTGCCCAGGACTGGTGTGGTGGCCAGGGCTGCTAAACACCTCTATAGTAGCACAATGCTGGCATAGGTGTGGGAGTGTGTGTCTGTCTATCCAGTGTGTGGTGGCTGCAAACACCCTCCACAGCCCACACTGCCAGCACTGTTGCCAGTATTGGCCTGCCAATGTGCATAATGAGGAGCAAGGTACTATGGGTATAGCCCGGACAGGGTGGCCTGGCCAGGATGCATCTGCACAGGGCATAGGGCACTGGCTGGGATATTGTAGTGCCCGGCCACCACCTGCACAGACAGGGTGGCCACAGCATGTTCTGCTGGGAGATCACTCTCACCCTGACTGAGCAGTGACCATGGCATGGCTAGGCTCCCCCATAGTGCTATATAGTATTTTTCTTATGTGATACTTATGGGTTCCTTTTTGGGGCTCAGTCACTTACTTATCTGCTTGTTGTGTATGCTGACATCCCAGTTCTGGGTGCACGCATTTCCATCAGGAACATGCACTATGGACTAGCTAGCAGACTGTCTGCAGCTGGTATGTGTTTTGATAGAACGCCTTGCAGGGTGCAGCGGCTGAAGGCTTGCTGCAGGTGAATATCAGATAGTGGTGGGGTGCAGCTTAGCATATCCAGGCCTAATGTCTGTCTCCTATTGCGTTATGGATGTGTACAGAGCTGCATTGACTGCTCTGTAGGGTGTCTGTTCCCCAGCAGGACTGGGGTTGATGGTCCCCTCTACTGCCACCATTGCAGGGAGGTAGAATGTGGATCTGTTGGTGGGAGACCCTGTTTACCACTCTCAGCCGAGGAGGAGGAGGGTGGTGGTGGTACATAATCCTCCTAGGGGGTCCATAGGGGCTAAACCTGACTGAGACATACAGATATATCCAAGGTGTATCTGCAGAAACTATCTCACACATTAGCACTGCTGGGGACCTGCAGCATTGCCTATCTCTGCTGTGGACCTGGTGCTGGGTGCCCCACCTCACCCTCAGGGTGAGTGCAGTACCTGCACAATGTGATGGTGTGTAGCTACTCTGTGCCAGCACCACACACGGTCAGTACTCCCTATCAGGCTGAGGTGGTATGGGGGTGCATACCCCATCCTGTGGTTATCTGTAGACTGCTGATTTGCATGTGCAGTGCATCATGGGTATGGGTGGGTTAACCCTATCCTGGTGACCACAGCAGACTGTTTGTGTGGTGACGTGCAGTCCTTCTGCAGCCAGCCAGGGGCTTGTTAGCAGCTATGGAGCTGTAGCCCACTGGTTACTTCACTACTTGTAGAGCCAGAGGTCATGGGTTCAAACCCACAATAGGGGTTATTTGATAGGGCTGTCCAAAGCATTGTCTTTTTTTAATGTACATTAGTGCTGCCAGCAAAACACCCTCAGGGTACTGTAACCATAAGGTGCCTCAGAAGGCGCCCTATAAGGCGCCTTATAGGGCACCCTATAAAGCGCCTTCTGAGGCACCTTATGGTTACAGTCCGTATAAGGTGCCTTATAAGGTGTCCTATGGAGCGCCTTATAGGGTGCCCTATAGGGGACATTATAGGGTGCCGTGGCAGACAGTGCACTTTATAATGTGCCCTATGGGGTGCCTTATAGGGTGCCTTATGCGGCACCTTAGGTTACGGCACGTGAGGGTGTGTTTGCTGGCAGCAATAATTAAAATGCCTCAGGAAACAATACTTACATGTCAAAGCTGATGCCTCAGCCAGCCTTATGTATTAGGCATACAGGGGGATGAAACTCATGACCCCTGTATCCTCAGTCGGTGTATTAACCATTGTGCTACACCTCTGTTTTTATTTGTGCATGTCTGGGCGCCTACTTAAGATTACCGCGCGCTAATGCGCTCAGTGGCATTTCGCCCGATAATGTGCGCCACTGTGCGCGTTATCGTGCGCTATTCCCGTTTTGCTACTTTTGACCGGACTGCCCACTCCTTTTATGGCATCCTGCACACTAACGCAGCGTGCACGTTAAGAGGGTTTAGTAAACATACCCCAAAGATTCAAAAGGAGGAGGAAATAGCCAATGCAATAAAATGGGGGGATAAGACATTTTTCAGATATATTAGTGAGAAGAGGAAGGGCAAGAGTGGTATTGTCAGACTCAAGGGTGCAGGGGAGGAATATGTAGAAGCTGATAAGGATAAAGCGGAATTGCTTAACAAATATTTTGTTCTGTGTTCACAGATGAAGAACCAGGAGCAGGACCTCAGAAAACACCCACAAATAGAAACAGAAGCAAAGGACATCTTGAACAATTTTCAAAAGACTGTGTTCGTGAGAAACTATCTCAACTTAAAGTAGACAAAGCGATGGGACCAGATGGGATACACCCTAGAATACTGAGGGAACTTGGGGACGTTCTAGCAGCTCCACTGACTGACCTTTTCAATGCCTCGTTGGAGTCGGGAGTGGTGCCAAAGGACTGGAGAGAGGCTCATGTATTGTCTTTACACAAAAGAGGAAGTAAGGATGTGGTTGAAAACTACAGGCCGGTTAGTTTAACTTCGGTGGTGAGTAAATTATTGGAAATGCTGTTAAAAGAGAAAATAGTGAGGTTTCTGGAGTCCAGAGGATTACAGGATCCGAGGCAGCATGGATTCACCAGAGGCAGGTCTTGTCAGACAAATCTGATTGATTTCTTTGACTGTGTGACCAGGGAGTTGGACCGAGGGAGAGCCCTAGATGTGGTGTATTTAGATTTCAGTAAAGCCTTTGACCATGTTCCTCACAGGCGACTTATAAACAAACTGAGCACCCTAGGGATGGACCCTAAAGTTACTGCTTGGGTTAGAAATGGTTGGATGGGAGGCGACAAAGAGTACAAGTAAATGGAGCTCACTCTGAGTAGAAGGATGTTATCAGTGGTGTGCCCCAGGGATCTGTCCTTGGTCCGATTCTTTTTAACATCTTTGTTAGTGATATAGCGGAAGGGCTGTCGGGTAAGGTTTGCCTCTTTGTGGATGATACCAAAATCTGCAATAGAGTAGACACCCAGGAAGGTGTAGATAACATGAGGAGGGATCTAGCTAAGCTTGAAGAATGGTCTAGAATTTGGCAGCTGGGATTTAATGTTAAAAAATGTAAGGTCATGCATTTGGGCTGCAGCAATCCAAGAGAGCAATACAGTATAGGGGGTGAAGTACTTTTGTCCACTAAAGAAGAGCGGGACCTAGGCATGGTTGTGTCTGATGATCTTAAAGTAGCTAAACAGGTAGAAAAGGCGACGGCAAAAGCTAGAAGGATGCTTGGGTGCATACGGAGAGGAATGGCTAGCAGAAAAAAGGAGGTGATAATGCCTCTGTATAAGTCTTTGGTGCGACCTCATTTGGAGTATGGTGTGCAATTCTGGAGCCCGCACCTTCAAAAGGATGTGAACAGGATGGAGTCGGTGCAGAGGGTTGCTACCAAAATGATTAATGGGCTTCATTATAAAGCATATGAGGACAGACTTAAGGATCTTAATATGTACACCTTAGAGGAAAGGCGGGATAGAGGTGATATGATTGAGATGTTTAAATACCTCCGTGGCATAAATGTTCAGGGAGAGAGCCTCTTTCATTTGAAAGCAAGTTCTGCTACGAGGGGACATGGGATGAGGGTGAAGGGAGATAGATTCAGGAGTGATATGCGGAAATATTTCTTTACGGAAAGAGTAGTGGATCCGTGGAATAGTCTCCCAGTGGAGGTGGTAGAGATGAGGACAGTAACTGAATTCAAGAAAGCATGGGACCAACACAGAGGATCTCTAAAGGCAAAAAGTGGACTGTTGTAGTTGTTATGGAAGGACAGACTAGATAGGCCATGTGGTCTTTTTCTGTCGTTATATTTCTATGTTTCTATGTTTCTATATGGAACAGCAAGGTAGAATAAACCAAATCTGAAATTGACAGTGGCAAGGAAAGGCACAGATGCAAGAATTCTGCCAGAAGAGCAGAGTTCCAGAAGAGGGGTGTAGTGTCCAATATTAGAAAACGAAGATCCGCAATATCATCTTGCCGCAGCTTCAAATACTGAACTAAGGGAGTCTTACTGAATACTGCTAAAATGTTCAGAAATTTTAATCTTAGTTTTATTTTTAGGGGCATATTTACTAAAGTACATTAGCTGGTATTGCAGGGTTTAGTACAGGGTTTCTGTGTTTTTGGGCCACACGGTAGAAAGGAGCACACAGCCCAAAGGAGACCATGCTAAAAAATCTCCCATGTTGTCAGCACAGCATGTGACTAGGTGAGGTTGAGGTGAAGACTGGGTGGAGTCTGCACCCACAGCTGCGGTGGGCGTGGTAGTTTAGCACTAGCTATATAACCATACCGTTAGTGCAGGTGAAGCCAACGCCAGCCTCTGTCCAGGCACTAGCTACACTCACCATGCCCACATGCTCCAACCGTGTGGTTTGGATGCAAGTATTAGGAAATATGAAGGGTAGAAGCAGGGCCAACATATAAGAATAATATAAGGACAATTGGAGATGTGAGCAGAATATCAAGGTGCCTGCCCAGGCCACCTGTTTGGAGTGGCTGCATGGTGCAGCTGATATTTCAAAGGACCAAAACAGCCCAACTACCACAAAATTAGAGCCTGCTGGGACAGTGGGCAAGCATCCACAGACACATCAACAGCTGTCTTGATGGACTGCTGTTAATGTCAGCATATGCAATGGCTAGTTATCAGAGGTCCGTGTGTTGTGTGTTGTTGAGGTGTCAGGACATAGGACTTGTGCTCTGTGCTGCAGTCAGTACTGGCCTCATAATTAGAGTACAGTGGGTTGAGGTGCATGCAAATTAGGTGATGCACTTACTGGCAACATGACGGTCTGGCAGCAGAAGAGCCATCCGACCCCTGCCTTCCTGCATGTGGAGGGGGGGAGGCATGTAGCAGTGCATACATGCATCTGGGGACCATATTGCTGCCATGGGCCATGTTCCTGTGGGCAGATGGCTCCTCGCCCTGACCAAGGCCTACCAGCTCTGAGCAGCTTTAAAATACTTATATCACTGAACACGGCACACCAGTGTTGGAGTTCACTGATCGGCATTCTCTGCCTGACCACCCTTGCCTTGAGCAGAGGCAATCCATGGACCTGGGGAGCTCTTTTGATCTTCCCTGTTCTGGTGTCCCTGGGCTTTTGTTTCCATGGCAGCTGGGGTGCTTAGCTTGGAGGCTGTTTGGGATTCATCACTTTCATGTGGTGGTCTTCAAGTGCTCCTACTGGTAAGAGGAAATATGGGGGCCCTCTGTGGGTGAATAGCTGTGCCCCCCTTATAGAAGTCAGATTACAGGTATTTGTTCTATATGGTGGTGTTTCCTGATATTATGGTCCCTATGTGCAGGCTGCCCTGAGCAGGCATGCTGATTGTGCTCGAGTCCCAGACCCTCCTGGCCCCTACACTCCCTTCACCTGACCTGAGGGACACACCCCACAATGGTTATATAGCTGCCCAAACCACAATCAAAGGAGGGAATGAGCTGTGGAGCCCATCCCACTCTAAAGACCATGTACTGTGTTCCTTGCAGCCTAAGTGAACAAGCACCCTGGCTTTCTCAGGTTGAGAGGGGTTTCATATTCCAGTGCTCCATAATGGACACTGTGGACGCTCTGCATGCTCCCATACAAGGCACCCTGCATCTCCAGATGCCAGATTTGCATCCTATCTCCTACAGTTTGAGACACACCACATACTCTCTGCATTTGATTGCTTTGCTGATTTGCATGCCTCACCCTTTTGTACTTATATAAGAACATAAGATATGCCATACTGGGTCAGACCAAGGTCCATCAAGCCAGTATTCTGTTTCCAACAGTGGCCAATCTAGGTCATATGTACCTAGCAGTTTCCCCAAAAGACACAGGTTCCACAATGCTTGTACTGGGTCAAGCATTGATATCCTGGGCCCCTATGCTCTGAGCTGTGCAGACAGTTAAGCCCATTCCCAGTCATTCCTCTGTATTCCAAACTGGCCAGTTGATATCTTCCTGTAGGTTTGCTTGGGACACATTTCTTACTGTCCACAATGAATCTGAAGGCCACATCCACCAGAATATCATGCTTGCAGATTTCTTTTACCCGACACATGTGCTATGCCATGTGTTCACTAGTGACGTGGTGATATTAGCATATTGCGGTCACACCCTTTGTGTCTGCCATGGCTGCTGGGCTCTAGTGCAGTAGGAATGTGCAATTTCCACATATTAACCATACACTCCCTACCACTCTTTAGTAAACATGCACCTTAGTCTGGCCTATGTACAACATATGAAAAGAAAACAAATGAGGAATGTGACCTCCGCAAACAAGTACATCAAGAGAAGAAGCGGAATGAGATCATAGCCACACAAGATGGTCTTCTATTAAAACACTTTATTGAAGACCCAATTTGACCAAGTTTCAGCAACTATGCCTGCATCAGGGGTCAACAACAGCAATATAAAGCAATAAAACATCTATATGAAAAGTCAGGAAGAAAGAAGTGTACAAGAACATTCACTGGCATGCCAATTAACATATCCACAAACTGGAAGCAAGTGGATATGTTTTATTGTTTTATATTGCAATCAGCTGAACTATTTGTTGACCACTGATGCAGGTGTAGTTGCCAAAACTTGACCAAACTGGGTCTTCAATAAAGTGTTTTAAGAGACTCTATGTCGTGTGGCTGTGGTCTCTCTCTGCTCCTTCCTTTGACAATGTACAATATATTACAAGGGCACGTAATCATATACATATCTTGAGATGTATTGCTGTCCATACATATTGCGTGAAAGTATATTTCGAAAGTAATCTTAGATGAATGACACATTTAGGATCCCTTTTACTAAAGTACAACAAGTGTTTGCATCTACTGCACCAAAACTGCAAAAGTTAAGGTATGGCAAGTGCAAACCCTGTCTGGTATGGCTGTGCCCCCTTATAGAAGTCAGATCACAGGGATTTGTTCTATATGGTGGTGCTTCCTGATATTCAGGGGTGTGCCCAGCATCTGCTCTATTTACTAGGCAGGGCAGACATTTATTGCAACAGGCCTGCATTCTGACTTGGCAGGTAGCATGGAAGCACCACAGCAGGGAATGCACACCTGGCGACACACATGGCCAAGCAGCAGCAACCTTGATCTTTGCCCCCTCTCTGATCCTCTCTTGTCACAACCCTCCTGAGCATCCTCCCTATGCACATAGACCCCAGCAATCACCTCCTTATCCACCTGCCTGAGCCAGCCCTGTTTTTCTACTCCCACTCCCATGGAATGGCCGTATCATAGGAAACCCAAGTCCTCTCCTCTCAACCCCTCTAAGACTCCCCTATACTAAAGACCCTACCCCCATCTCTAGAGCTTCCCTAAACACCATGGATCCTACTAAGGCCAACCCCTGGTGTCTAGTAGGCATAGGGCAGGAATGGTCCCCTTCCACTTCTGCTCCAGCTGGTGAAGCTTCCAATATGGCAGCCTTCTCTCCTAGTGGAGGAGGGGGTTTGAGAAGGTTGGATTTGCTCAGGCAGGGGGATAAGGATTAGGGAGTTTGTAATAACTAGGAGGGGGGTGTAATAGGGAAGTTCAGGGTGGGGATTTTGATCAAGGGGAAACTGGGAGGGGTTGTGGAATGGGGAGGATCAGTGAGGGAGTCTATGGTGAGGAGGTTTGATCGGGGGTGAATGTACCCCGAGCAGGAGTAGAGTGCTACCAGAGATGCAGTCACAGCATTTCAGCACTGGACAGCAGCGGCACTGCTGGGCTTGAGATGGCATTAAGTGCAGTTATGCTAGCTGCAGTTGTGATAACTAGCGAATGGTCCATCCCACAAGCTAGCTGTGACAGCCAACAGCCCCACTTTCTTCCCCAATCTCACCCCATTCCATGGCATGCATTTAGACCGCAAAATAACACGTGCTAGCTGTCATCCAAGAAACAGTTACTGCAGGCACGAGGTAAATACTAATAAATAAATAGTGCATGCTAAGCCCCACGTTAACCTTATCAGAGTTTAGTAAAAGGGCCTCTGAGCCTATAAATCCTCTGATAAGGATGACTTCTCAGTCTATGGCCAAGTAGAGGCCACTCATGATGATCCCAAAGCCCATCCTCAGTGCCCAGCTAAACACAGAGACAAACATCCAGCCAAACCTATGGACCATCAGACAAACATACTCATAAAGCAAGAGCTGACAGAAGAAGGTGGGATGAGGAAGGGAAGAGAGAAATGAGAGACTAGGGCAAGAATGGCTGCAACGGCTGAAATGAACAAAGGGAGCAAATGAAATATAGGCAACAGAGTGAAAATCAGGGAATGCCAACCACAAGCAAATCTACTCTAATGAACAGCTCGGCAAGCACTAAGTCAAGAAAATAAAAAGCTTTTTGAGAGTATTAGAGCAGGAATAAATGCTGACATTCAAATTCTCCTCTGCAGACATCTAAAAGCATGCAACACCAGCTCTTCCATGTGTAAGTAGCACCAGTTCAAAAATCGGCCCTTGTACTGGTATGATAATTTACATGTGTAAGCCTGCTACTTACATGGGCAAACACTTCACAACCCTTCTAAAATCACCTAAAAAATCAGCATTCACCACCTTGAAAAATAAATAAACCCTTCATGACTGTTTAATGAACGAAAACAAAAGTAAGCAATATTAGAGAGCAGATATATAAAAGTGTATGGAAGCACATGTAAATCAGTTTCTGCTGCTTTGTTATTACACAGGTAGTTGGTTCCATCAGCTTAAACCTAGTGAGTGGGATTGTTTTATGCATATTGGTTTAGTTCTATTACTTTGCTGGAGATTGTAGTCCCTTGAGTCAGCTGTGCTCAAGGTCACAATCCATTTCAGCATCTGATACTATTTCCATTAATCACAGACAAAGTGCACAAGATAATGGAAAGATACCAATAGTTGCAAGTGAAGAGCAGGCCTCTTTATGCATACGATTTGTTAGAGATCTGAAAATGTCTTCCTGTTCAAAACTGGCAAAACTCTCTAGACAGATGTGATACCACTATGTGTCCCTGCCTGACAGCATTTGGATTAAGGTACTGTCTGTTTTGTAAAGCAGGTAGTTGCAGTTGTAAAGCATTGTTAAAACATGAAGCAGGTCTAAACACATAAGCTACATTTATTTAATTAAGGTTCTCTCTCACACTGCTTAGATGCTGACCAGCAGGTAAGTCCGAGATCAATAGCTCAGGCAAGCATGCCTTCATTCTGCCCCGCATGGTCTCACTGGGGTACAGTGGATGCACAGCATTGAGTTGATGCCACAGATGGGGTCCCCCCAATACGGATTCAGTTTAGCTAACTAAACATGAATTAAAAATAACTCCATGTCATGGAAGTTAATTGTTCAGTTTTGTAAATACGACCATCTTCATAGCATCAGCACATTCATGATTCATTTATTTAATAAGACTTATAGAATCTTAAAATCGCTTGTATCCAGATATCCTTCATTATAAAGCTGGCAATCTCCTCTTCTATAATGCAGTAGCTGCTGCTTGTTTGAACTACAAAATAGATTCATTTGGCCTTGCTAGAACAAGGTATAATCCACCAACCAGACATAATGGTCAACAGTGGACAAGGTATAAGGTCCCATTTCCAATGACGTATCTTTCTTCTGTAGTGGAAGGCAGTAGTAAGTGCAGCACATCAGGAAGAAAGAAAGCAAATACAAATATATTTCATGGGCATGTTCATTAGCTTACTTTCTAATGGAAATATCTATGAAAATTGCAATTTTTGGTTTGTGCTTAGGCCAACTAATTGGCTGTACTTAAGAACATAAGAACATAAGATATGCCATACTGGGTCAGACCAAAGTCCATCAAGCCCAGTATCCTGTTTCCAACAGTGGCCAATCTAGGTCATACGTACCTAGCACTTTCCCCAAAAGACACAGGTTCCGCAATGCTTGTACTGGGTCAAGCATTGATATCCTGGGTCCCTTCTTAATAATGGTTTATGGACCCTTCCTCCAGGAACTTGTCCAAACCTTTCTTAAACCCAGCTACACTAACAGCCTTTACTACATCCTCCGGTAACAAATTCCAGAGTTTGATTACACGTTGAGTGAAAAAATATTTTCTTTTATTAGTCTTAAATAGTTTACCCTGTAGCTTCATTGCATGTCCCCTAGTCTTTCTATATTCTGATAAGGTAAAAATGTATCCTGAAAGCTTCACCGCTAGCTACTAGGATTAGTTTCTCATTTTATATCTTCCCTCCTCATCAATAATCTGGTCATAGCAAAATAAATCTGATGTACAGATACTTCTAACGATTTGATTGCGGGGGGCTGTGTAAGTGGCTTTTCATTAATCAAATTTCATGTTTTATTATTATGTTTGTTTTATTGTAACATTGTTTTACTAAATTGCATGTGTATGTTTAGAAGCCGTCTAGGATTTTAGATAGGTGCCATATACATTTTATGATAAAGTATACTAAATTTATGCAAATGATGCTGCAGTGAGTCTCTGCACATGGCCCTGCATCACCCTTGTGCCGTCTCTGGAGGAAAGTAGACAGGAGGGTGCACTGGGAGACAGAGAAAAGCAGAAACCTCAGATTGGGAACTACATGATCAGAGAATAAACTGGTCAGACAACAAAGTTAGAAGAGAATTTTATTTTAAATTTAATGACCAGACTTGCTGCTTTCTTTATATTTTATACTTGCTTGGAAAAGTTTACTGAATCACCATTCATGAAATTAGTTTTCCTCATACGTGCACCTAGACACAACAGAGCCAATGTGGGAGGGGAAAAGGTCATCCACTTCAAACGTCTCACGCTCATCCATAAAGTTCTCCATACCTCCACACCACAGTACCTGGCCGACCTCATCCACTTCCATACCCCCAGACATCCCCCCCCCCCGCTCTTTCCATCTCAACCGTCTCGCACTTCCCTCCCCCTCACTTGCTCATCTCCAATCCACCCGCTCCTCTGCTTTCTTCTTCATAGGCCCGGCTCTCTGGAATTCCCTACCCCCCTCTCTCCGCCTGGAGCCCCACCACACTGCCTTTAAACACGCCCTGAAGACCCACCTTTTCTCCCTCGCCTTCAACAGCCCATCCTCTCCCTATGCTGTCTACCCCCCCCCCCCCCCGTGTTTCTGTCCCTTTACTCTTTCTCTTCTTTTCTCTTAAGAAAAATTGTAACTTCCTTTCCTGCCTCCGGCCCTGTGCCTTGCTGTAACCGACAAATTTATTTTCATTTGTAAACCGCTCTGCTTACCACTGAAGGGCGGTCAAGCAAATCAATAAACATAAACATAAACATAAGGAGGAATCGCCAGAAGCCAGCACAAGGCACTTCAGCCAATCATACTGCAAATCCTCAACAATCATAGAAAGATAACCCTTCCTGAGTTCTGCAAATCTCATCAGCCATGATGTTACAGTAGGGCTGGAACCCAAAGTCTAGCACAAACCCCAGAGAACCATTTGGGGATCATTCTGAACAACGAATAGTGGGGATGGACTCCCATTTGGACATCCATCCTTGCTATTTGCTCCCCTGCCGGCCCGGCTAAAGCCTTCCCATACGAACAGCATACAGAGGTCGGCCCTCTACATCCAGGCCCGTGAACTGAGATAGGGGACTTATTCTAACACAGAAGTGGAATAAGTCCCCCTGAATGTCGGGGGATCATGCTGCCAGGCCTGGAAAGAAAGGTAGGGGGTGCAGGAAGTTCCTCGCAGCCATATCCTGGCCATGGGAGGGCAGATCGAGGGTCCAGCTGCAGGGAAAGAAAGATTTTGGTGGTGGCTGGCATTCATGGCTCCTGAATGAAATTGCGGTGCCATGGCACTGCGGCTCCATTAAAGAGCCTGACTGGGCATGCAGGCTGATCAGAATTGGGGTCTGGCCTGGATGGCCGATTCTGATCCCATGGGCACGTCTAGCCCCCCGCAGGATCAGAATTGGGTCTAACTCTGGGCGTCCCGCTTCTGGTCGGCCACACAGGGGGCTGGATGGCCAGATTGGAATGTGCCTCCACATGTCTGACTTTGAGAGTGTGAGGAAGTTGTGCTTGCGGAGGTTAACAGTTTATTTTACACATGGTTGGTATCCCGCTTATATTCAATAAAGAATCTAAAGTGGCTTACAATAAAAATATAAAACACAGTCACAAATAGCACAGTTACAAATTTGTATAGCACTACGGTCTTTCCAAAAAGAAACCAAACTTGCTAAAGAGAGCGCCAGTGAGCCAACACAGCAGACTCACAATAATGGTGATGTGTAGTGCTGACCTTGTGCTTTAGCCTCCCACTTGTTTGATCATGCCACGTGAATTAGTTATGGACTACATGCAATAGAGTGAACTCATCTCATGTGCCTTTTGCTATTTTTTGCAAGTTGAAATATTAAGGATCTTGAAGAGCAATGCATTTGCGTGAAGTTCTGTGTGAAAATGACTTTTACCAAGACTTTTCAAATGTTGCAGCAAGCTTACGGAGAGGATTGTTTAAGCCGCAAACAATGTTACGAATGGTACAGACATTTCAAATAGGGCAAAACATCTACCAAAGATGATTCCAAAATTGGATGGCCTTCCAGGTCAATAGATGATGATTCATGTTAAGAAAGTACGTGCTTTGATTCTTGAAAATCGTCTCCCATCTATGAAGTTGCTGAAGAAACAGGCATCAGTAAAAGTTCATGTCACACACTTTTGACTGAAAAACTTCAGATACATCGTGTTGCTGCAAAATTTGTCCCACGTCTTAGACAGATAAGCAAAAAGCAAATTGTGTCACAATCACTCATCACTCCTTATCAGTGAATTTTTGGCAAAGTACGAGATATCTCTAGATCTGCAGCCTCCCTACTCTCCAGATTTGGCCACTGCGGACTTCTTTTTGTTCCTGAAGTTGAAATCCACTCTGAAAGGTCGCCTGTTATGACAAGTTTCAGAAATAGCTAAAGGCACATGAGACGAGTTTACTCTACTACATGTAGTCCATAACTAAGTCATGTGGGGTAATCGAGTAAGTGGGAGGCTAAAACTCAAAGTCACCACTACACATCACCATTATCAAGGGTCTGCTGTTTTGGTTTGCTAGCACACTCTTTAGCAAGTTTGGTTTCTTTTTGGACAGACCTTGTATAAGGCATTCACAGCGCTATACATAAAGAAGGAGCCCAATACACTGAATATACCCATCCATCCACCGCCATCATCACCATCACCTTCTTGATATAACCGTGCTTTAATCTGTTTCCTAAAACACATAAATCCAGTTCAACCTTAACATCCTCTGGCAGCCTGTTCCATAACTGAGGTGCAAAGCAGCGAAAGCTGTTACATTGCATCAGAGCCAATCTATCCTGAAGAAAGACAGCAGAGTCACCTCTAAAAGACCCTTCTGTGGGGATCGCAGACAATGACTAGGCACATATAAGTAATCTCATCTATGCTATTGTTCCACAACTTTGGAATTCCCTTCCTCACTATCTGGAGGAAAACTCCTCCCTCTAAACATTTAAAAAAAACTTGAAGACCTATTTTTTGAGTTTGTCTATATGTAACCAGGAGACCTAGACCTGATAGCAAAACTAACATTATGTTGCATGTTCTTAGTGCGTACAAGCAAAAAGCATAGTTATGCACCTGAAACAGGTGATCTCTGGGAACAGCAGGAATCAGTCTTCACATATGGGTGACATCGGCACCGACGGAGCCCAATGCGGGAACACTTCCCAGCATCCAATGTGAAAGCCTTTGGGAGCATTCCTCCACACCTGCGTGGTTGCCTTCCTGCCTTAGCTCCTCAGCCAGGTGTATAGTGGAGACAAAATAATAAAAAGAAAAAAATGGGACAACTTGAAGAGGAGGTGGGCGAGTTGTGAAGACTGATTCCTGCTGTTCCCGGAGATCACCTGTTACAGGTAACTACACTATCTCCATGGAACAAGAAGGAAGTTAGTCTTCACATATGATACTCCCTGGCCACAGACTGATGAGCGAGAGAAGAGTCCTTGCACAACTAGAGGTTGCAGCAAGGATTGAACAGACTCAGCTCATTCGGAGCACCCCTTGCAAGGTAGTCCAGGGGCTGAGGGTAAGTTGTCTAAATTTGAAAAAGATTATGTAGAACAGATTGACCGAATAGAGCATCACTTCTGGAGTCCTTGTCCAGGCAATAGTGCACTGCGAAGGTATGAAGTGAGGACCAGGTACCTGCTTGGCAGATTTCAGAAATAGGGACAGAACGGAAGTTAGCTACAGTGGTAACCATGGCTTGGACATTATGAGCAATGACATGGTGCTGAAGAGATAGACCAGCTTGCGAATAAGTAAAAGATATGCAGTATGCTAGCCAGTTTGAGATTGTTCTCTTAGAGACTGGTAGCCCCATATGACTTTGGTCAAAAGAGACCAATAACTGAGAGGATTGGCGATGAGCCTTAATATGGTCCAGATAGAATGCCAATGCTCTCTTACAAGCAAGAGTATGCAATTTTGCCTAAGCCAGGAGGTATGAGGCCTTGGAAAGAATGTTGGTAGTGAAATGGATTGGTTCAGATGGAAGGAGGTGACGACTTTTGATAAGAACCTAGGATGTGTCCAAAGGACTATCTTGTCATGGTGGAATGTGGTATATGGAGTATAGTCCACCAAGGCTTGCAGTTCACTAATCCTACGAGCGGAGGTGACTGCAATGAGAAAAAGGACTTTCCATGTGAAGAACTTTAAAGAGACTGATGCCATGGGTTCAAATGGACTGCAAATTAGCTGTGCAAGAACAACATTTAAATCCCACGGTGTGGGTGGTGGGCAAAGAGGCGGTTTGGTCAGGAGAACCCCTCATGAATCTAGCTACCAAGGGGTGTGTCAAGATCAGCAGTTTTCCAATGTATGGTGAGAGGCCGCACATAAATGTACCCTTACAGAGTTGGTCTTGAGACCAGCGGAGGATAAGTGGAGCAGGTATAGAAGTAGATCAGGAATTGAACATGTGAAAGGATATAGTATTTTCTGTGAACATCAAATGGCAAACCTGCACAACTTGAAAGCATAAGAGCGTCTGGTGGAATCATTTCTGGAAGATAGGAGAACCTGTAAAATCTCCTCTTGGAGTCCTAGGTGTGAGAGGACCACCCGCTCAGCAACCAGGCCATCAAGTGAAGTGTCTTGAGTTTGGGGTGCAGGAGGATCCCCTGTTCTGACAGAGAAGGTTGGAAGAGTAACAGAACAAGTTGAAGAAGTAGGGGAAACCAGTCTGGGCCAGTAAGAGGCAATGAGGATCATCATTCCCCTGTTGGCTCATAGTTTGAATAGTGTCTTTGCTATAAGGGAGAGAGGAGGAAAAGCACAGAGAAGATGCTGTCCCAAGTGAAGGAGAAATGCATCCAAGCTCTCCCTGCCCTGGGAAGGGATCCTGGAGCAAAAGCGAGGCAGTTGAGCATTGACAGGAGAAGCAAATAGGTTGATTATGGGCATCCCCCAAAGCTGGAAAAGTGCTGAACTACTTAAGGTTCCAGCCTACACACGTGTGGATAGAGGATGTGACTTGGTCTGTCGTTTAAGGAATTCTCTGTTCCTGGAAGGTACACTGCATGAAGGTGAATATCCTGAGAGATTGCCCAGTTCCACAAGCAAATCACCTCTGTGCATAAGGGGAGAGAGCCCGTTCCTCCCTGTTTGTTTACATAAAACAAGATCACCTGCTTGTCTGTCTGAATGAGGACTGAATGGCCCCTGAGATGGGCAGAGAAGACCCGGATGGCATTGAAGATTGCTCTGAGTTTGAGGAGATTGATGTGTAGGAGATTCTCTTGCAAAGTCCATAGGCCCTGGATAATCAGACCATTTAGGTGAGCCCCCCAACCTAGCTTTGATGCATCAGTCATCAGGGTACACTGTGGTACAAACGGTTGAAAAGGTAACACTACGAGGAGGTTGTGCAGTTTGCTCCACCGCTGCAGCGCTGACCTCATCTGAGTGGTGATGGTAATGGAGCCTGTGGTCTGTGAACTGTTTCCACTGCTGTAAGAGAGTCCATGTTGAGACGAACATATGGAACGACATGGACTGTGGAGGCCATGTGGCCTAGGAGGTGTAGGAATGTTCTGGATCCTGTTGTTGGATCTGTGATGCCAAGGACATTAGTCGGGCATGTCTGTCATCTGGCAGAAATGCTTGAGCTTGGATAGTGTCTAGTTGAGCTCCTATGAACTCTAGGTTCTGAGTTGGTCTGAGGTGCAATTTTGGATAATTTATGACAAAACCTAACTCCTGTAGGACGTGGATAGTCTGTTTGAGGGCAGTAGTGGCTGCCATATGGTATCTGCCCTTAGCAACCAATCGTCTAAGTAGGGGAACAGAAAGATCCCCAAAGTCTGAAGATAGGCTGCTACCAAAGCTAGGCACTTTGTGAACACTCTGGGTGCCAAAGCCAAACTGAAAGGAAGGACTCAATATTGGTAATGATTGTTCCTAAATACAAATCTGATGAACTTTCTGTAATCTGGGTGGATGAATATGTGAGTATAAGCATCCTTTAGGTCTAAGGAGCAAAACCAATAGTTTGGTTAGAGGTAATCATCTTGAATTTTTTCTTGACAATGAATTTGTTGAGATTTTGGAGATCTAGTATAGGCCTGTGGTCGTCTTCTTTGGGATAACAAAGTATCGGGAGTAGAAGCCAAGGCCTTGTTGAGAAAGAGACACTTCCTCTATTGCCTCCTGCATTAGTAGAGAGTGCATCTCCTGTTGTAACAAGGTGGTTTGATGAAGATCTAAGGAGGGTTGGCCTACAAAATGTGTGAGTGGAAGATCTCTGAATTTCATCTGTGGACCCTGGCCTACTAGATGTATTGTCCAAGGTTCTGAGGTGATGTTTCTCCAGCAGTGTGTGAAGTAGACTAGTCTCCCTGGGATCTTGGAAGGAGGTGGAAACGTCATGGGAGAATTGGCCATGCTCCTTAGGAAGAAGTCAAAAACTCTGAGTTGGTTGAGTAGTAGGACCAGGCTGTGGTTTGGTAACCTTGGGTTTCCTGGGTTGTTTTTGGCCCTGCTGTCTCTGTTGTTGTGGAGCAGAGTAGGAGGAATAGGAGTGATAGGGTGGATAGTAACCCTTCTTCCCAAAGAAGGTTTTTTTGGTGGCAGTCTTCTTTTTAGAAGGATCTTCTGCCTTTCTAGAAAGCCTCTTCATTGTGGTCATTTGTTTCTATTTCACCTGCTTTTTCCTTCCATCTCTGGCCAAAAAGATTCTCCCCATTGCATGGAATGTTGATGAACTTATCTTGGATCCCTTGTTCCAGATCAGGTGCCTGAAGCTAGGCTGTTCTTCTAGCTTCAGTGCAGGATGCAGCAGCCCTGCTATTGGCCTCAAAGGCATCAAAGGTTGCCCTTGTTAGAAACTTTGAAGTGTTTTGGGCATGTGTGACTAAAACTTGATGAGCTGTCTGTCTGTCAGGGGGCAGTAAGGTGGCAAATCCCACGAGACATCCCTGAGGAACATGTACATACATAGCATGTAGGAATCTATTCTGAAGGCTAACCTAGTTGCCTGAAAAGCCTTTCTGCCAAAAGAATCGAGGGTCCGGGCCTCTCTTCCAGGAGGAACCAATGAGTGGTTCTTTTGGTTTTTGACCAAGTGGCAATCTAGAGGTATGGGAGGACTTAGATGAGTCGATGCCCCCGAGGAGTTCACCAAAGGAGCTGAGTTTGTTGGAAACAGCTTAGCCTTTTGTTTATCCCGGTTCTTCCTATAACTGGCAGTCATGTGGCGATAGGAGGGACAGGGATCTACATCATGGTCTGTGCCTAAACAATTAAGGCACCAGCTATGCTCGTCGATTATAGGAATAGTACTGGAACACTTTGAGCATTTTTTAAAGTCACTCTGGGGCTTTTCCATTTCTGTGAAAAGAAATGAGGCAAAGTCAAATTGGTTCATGATGATGAAGAGGTAGACCGAAGGCCTTAACAAAAAAAGTGAAAAAAAGTAAAATAAAACAGAATGGAGCAGAATCGATAGGGAGTCGAATCGGAAATGGGAAAGCAAAAAGAGAGAAGTACTCGACAGTACCACAAAAAATAGTGAAGTCTCTTGATGTGGCTAACAGGGATGAGGTCCTGATGGCTCTGCGGATAAAAAACAACTGAGGAGCTAAAGTGGCAAGGCAACTATGTAGGCGTGAAGGAACGCTTCCTATTGGATGCTGGGGAGTGTTCCCACGCTGGGCTCCATCGGTGCCAACATCACCTACTGTATATGTGAAGACTGATTTCTTGCTTATTCCTGAAGATACAGCATCACACATAGCAATCATCTGGTTAACTCTTTCTCCCCCCTTTTTATGTTATGTGATGTTATTTGATTTTATGTTTCTTTTGTTTGTATCTTTTTTGGGATTTTAATTCCATTGAATTTCAATTCATTTTGTAAACTGTTCAGATACTGTGCAGTGGATGGTATATCAAATATTAAATAAACCATAAATCAATGACTGAATTTTATTCTCTGCAGAACAGGCAATCAATGCAATTCCTTCAATAAAAGAGTTGCATGCTCATACTTTCCCCTGACACATTTCATCCTAGCTATGGAATTCTGCACATGCTGAATCCTCTGTAATTGATACTCTGGGAACCCCTAGTACACCACATTAAAATAGTCAATGCAAGATGTAATGATAGCAGGGGTGACTATCAAGAGATTTCTCTCATTTTCATAATCACGTAGTCTCCTAAGATGACAACGTACAAAAGGCCTTATCACTACTTCTGCAATCTGGACACCCAAAATTCTAAGTACCGCTTTGGGCTCTAATTACACCACCTTGATCTCAGGTTGCAAACTCAACCCATGGCCACTCCACTGCACCATTTTGATATTTCTCCCATTATTTAATGCTAAGAACTCTTCTACCTTATCCCTGCAAGAATCAACTAGTACTACTAACATTAAATAGAAACATAGAAACATAGAAATATGACGACAGAAAAAGACCACATGGCCTATCTAGTCTGTCCTTCCATAACAACTACAACAGTCCCCTTTTTACCTTTAGAGATCCTCTGTGTTTGTCCCATGTTTTTTTCAATTCAGTTACTGTCCTCATCTCTACCACTTCCACTGGGTGACTATTCCACGGATCCACTACTCTTTCCATAAAGAAATATTTCCGCATATCACTCCTGAATCTATCTCCCTTCACCCTCATCCCATGTCCCCTCGTAGCAGAATTTGCTTTAATTTAATAATTTATTTAATTTAATTCTCTTATATACCATGCTATTCTGCATCAGTGTGGTTTACATTGAACAAACTGAAATTACATTGAACAGGGCATTATAACTTGGAGATAACTATTTTACAGGGAACATGGGCTATGGAGGGTTAAGTGGCTTGATTAGGTGTTAGCAGCTTCTAAAGCTGAGGAGGTCACTGGAGTCAGCAACCTACTGTGCTCAATTAAGGTTCCCCTAAAACAGCAAAAATGAAGTAACCTTGCTTTTAAAAATATACACAAAACCCTTTTAAGAGCTCCCAGTCAGAGAGCTAGCAATGTAATAAAATCAAACCAAACAAAGAAACCCTCAAAACCTTACTTACTGTTTGATGTGTGGAGCCCTGGTTAGAAAAGCCTCAAAGGGCAGGGCACAGGAGCCTTTTTATGCAGGCTTCAACTGCACTCAGGAAACAGGCCCACTAACACCTGATTAGGTGTTAGCAGCTTCTAAAGCTGAGGAGGTCACTGGAGTCAGCAACCTACTGTGCTCAATTAAGGTTCCCCTAAAACAGCAAAAATGAAGTAATCTTGCTTTTAAAAATATACACAAAACCCTTTTAAGAGCTCCCAGTCAGAGAGCTAGCAATGTAATAAAAACAAACCAAACAAAGAAAACCCTCAAAACCTTACTTACTGTTTGATGTGTGGAGCCCTGGTTAGAAAAGCCTCAAAGGGGCAGGGCACAGGAGCCTTTTTATGCAGGCTTCAACTGCACTCAGGAAACAGGCCCACTAACACCTGATTAGGTGTTAGCAGCTTCTAAAGCTGAGGAGGTCACTGGAGTCAGCAACCTACTGTGCTCAATTAAGGTTCCCCTAAAACAGCAAAAATGAAGTAACCTTGCTTTTAAAAATATACACAAAACCCTTTTAAGAGCTCCCAGTCAGAGAGCTAGCAATGTAATAAAAACAAACCAAACAAAGAAACCCTCAAAACCTTACTTACTGTTTGATGTGTGGAGCCCTGGTTAGAAAAGCCTCAAAGGGGCAGGGCACAGGAGCCTTTGTATGCAGGCTTCAACTGCACTCAGGTAACAGGCCCACTAACACCTGATTAGGTGTTAGCAGCTTCTAAAGCTGAGGAGGTCACTGGAGTCAGCAACCTACTGTGCTTAATTAAGGTTCCCCTAAAACAGCAAAAATGAAGTAACCTTGCTTTTAAAAATATACACAAAACCCTTTTAAGAGCTCCCAGTCAGAGAGCTAGCAATGTAATAAAAACAAACCAAACAAAGAAACCCTCAAAACCTTACTTACTGTTTGATGTGTGGAGCCCTGGTTAGAAATGCCTGGAACATACTACCCAAGTCAGTAAATCAGACTCCATCTCTGGCCCTATTCAAAACAAGACTAAAAACCCATCTTTCAAGGCTGTTCTCCCTTTGTTCTGCTTACCACCTGTATGTGTATCTTTATTATTCTCCTAAATTTACCTAGCTCCTAGTTGTTGTGTAAGCTCTCTAGATAGGAACTGTCTCTTACATATATATATGTGCAGTACTGTGTACGCCTTGTAATGCTATACAAATGATAAGTAGTAGTAATATATGTCTAAGGCTTTTTGCCTGCAGAGAGCAAAAATGGATCTTTCGTTAGCAAACTGTATATCCTTCAGGTCTCAATCATGAGTTAGAATGGCAAGCTTTTCTTTGGTAATCTCTTTTTGTATGTAATGCTACAAGTAATTAAAAAATCGTTAAAAAGATTTTTCATAATTGTCACTATTGTGAGCTGTGGAAATGGTTTGTTTCCTGTATATTCAAAGTTGAGTAAGTTCATGTTGTGGACCTTCGGGAGGGAATTTTATGAAGTTTTATTACAAATAGAACGCTGATTTATATGCCTTGGGGGGGATGGTGGCTATTTTTGACTGCTGTCTGGGGAAGGGTGATACTGAAAGGGGGAGATTTGATTGGGGGGGGGTTGCTTTGGGGGGCCTTGATCAGTTGGGGGATTGATTTTGGGAGGGACTGGATTGGGGGGGGGCATTGCAGCTGCAGCCACTTGTCCTTTCAGAGTGGTGCTTCTATGGGCCCATGTTCCTTGCCTCAGCAGGGAGAGCAGGTTGCTCCCACACTAACTGCGAAGGCAGGAAACACGGGCCCGCGCTCTAAGTGTCTGCCCTGTACACGGGGTCTGCATCTACCACGGTGGAATGTTTGCACATGCCATGTGGTAGGTGCAAATACTTACTATACCTTTGTAAACATGCCCCTTACTATATCTTGGGGTATATATGTCTGCTGTGTACAATTTTTTACCGTTTCTTTTTTGATTTTTGATTTTTATTTGTAGAATCTTTCTTTGAATTGTTTTTGTAGGACTGCTTAATGCTACGATACTGTGTTGAAAAGCAGTGGATTCTTTCCTTGATGAAACCATGCTGGGTGAAACATAGGATCATGCTGGAGATTTGACTGGGAAGATTAAGTTGCAAAGATTTTTGTCATTTATTTATGTATTAATTTATTTAACAGATTTATATACCACATTTCCAGTGATCAAGTTGGTTTACATCAAACACAACTTTAACATTACAGAAAACAGGGTGACGGAGAGAGATTCACTCAACTTTAGCATAACGGTAAACATGGTAACAAGATCAAGGGGTTGGGGGGGGACAGAACAAAATTTAATAGAAACTTGTCATAATATGAGAGCAATGTGTAGTAATATGTCAATAGAGAGAGAACAATGTACAGGCAGCTCGGTATGGTTGATGGCAAATTGATGCATAGAGAGGAAAATTAGGGGCATGAACCAGAGGAGAATGGCAAGTTACTTTGGTTGTTTAGGTAATACCTTCGAAGTGTTCTTTAAACATAAAGGTTGTCAGTAGCTTACGGAAGGTTATGAGGTCAAAGGTAGTTCTGATTTTTTGAGGGGGAGCATTCCAGAAGCCAGGTACATATAGAGAAAATGCACATGCACATGTTGCTGGTTTCTCTTGGTTAACTCATGGGAAAATGCAAACAAATTTTGCATAGAGCTTCTTCAGTGGTTTTTGCAGTACAGACTGTAAGAGCTGTGAGGCTGACTTGTGATCAATTTTAAAGGTGGTTACAAGAATTTTGTATTTAATGCAGCAATGAAAAGGTAGCTAGCGAAGATCTTTTAGTATGGGAATGATATGGCAGGATCTGGGTGCACTCTGGAGGATTCGAGCAGTTGCATGTTGGGCAAGTTGTAGGGGTGTAATGAACTTTTAGGTATTCCTTGAAAAATAGCATTGCAATAGTCAAAATGGGGGAATATCATGACTCAGAAAACAGTTCAGAAATCATGTGTCACAAGGAGTGGCTGGAGCTGTTGAAGAACCCTTATTTTATTGTAAATAGTTTGTGCTGCTTTGCTTTGTCATGTGGAGAGTAACGTTATAAAGATGTTTTTGCATACCTATGGCAGTATCATTTCTATAATGTTTTTATAACATTATCCCACATGTACTTTTATGTGACTTTAAGGTAGCAGTGTTGTGGGGTGGTGCAGACAGTCCTGATTTACATACATAATTTATAAAATACTCATGTTCTGCATACTTCAAGTGCGTACATTTACATGTGCTCTCCAGTTGGTATAAATGTATGCAGGTTCACATTTCCTGCAATTTCTGCACCATTTTTGCAAGTATTTTATAAAGACGCATAGGCGTCTATGTATCTTCACAAAATAGGCTGCAAAGTTTTGCACATTGCACATAGGCGATTTTTGGGGTTTTTAATTACTCTTGTGGAGGGTAATTTTATATGGAGGTGGTTACTTTAAGTGGGAAAGTAGGCACCTATATAGGAACAATTTTATACAAACAGGTAGGTACCTACTTCTCTATATAAAATTCTAGAATAAGTAGCAGAATTACACCTTTACGTTAAGGCATGGATATTTACACCTGGCCTAGAGCTGGTGTAAATACCCACATTATGAGGCCCTTTTACTAAAGCCCATTAGGGTTTTGCACTTAATCTGCATTTAACATCAAAAGTAACAACCATCGATGACATGACCGGCATGTGCCAGGTAGTTACCACCTGGGCGAGTACCCTAACGACACTCATAGAAATACTGTTAAGTGCAGCCACACCCCATCACCCAATGTGCAGTTACCACTAAAACACGTGTTATTTATTTATTTATTTATTTGATTTGATATACTGCACTATTTCAAAATCGGTTTACATAGAGCAAGCATAAACGTTTTACAATGAATTGGGATCACAAAACAGTAGAACGATGTAGTAATATACGTCTAACACTGCACAATAAACAGATCACATTGAACAGGGGTGTCAACTTGGGTAGTAATGGAAAACTAGGTTACAAGCTGATATGTGGTCCATAGGCCATCCGCAGTCAGGGTGGTTGGAGCTAAGGGCTGGCAGCAAAGTCTGTAGTTTAGCTATGGTATATGGTTAACCACTTAGCATGTTTAAGTAATAGGGCCCCTATATTTTGAAAGCATGAATGTAAATTACTACACTTTATAATTTATGCATGTACTTGCATGAGCCCCACTTACGCTCCACTCAAACTCCCCCTACTATATTTGCCAGTCCACTTTCAAAGTATGCACCACCAAATCAACATGCAAATGTTTACACCGGACGCTATTTCACAAGGCTATTTATGTGCTGACATGGATGTGGAAATGACTAAAATACTATTACTACTTATCATGTGTATAGTGCTACAAGGTATACATAGCACTGTACATATAGATGTAAGACAGAGTTCCTGTTCTTCACAGCTTTCAATCTAATCAAATGAAGAGCATCACAAAACTGGGGACTAGAGTATGGTAAGATACACATAAGTGGTGAACAAGAGAGCGAGGGGCATCAGGATCCAAAAGCAGCCCCAGTGGTGGGTTTTTAGCCTGGATTTGAATAGGGCCAGGGAAGGTGCCCGATGCACTGACTCAGATAGTTTGTTCCAAGCATATGGAGCAGCAAGGTGGAATAAACAAAGTCTGGAGTTGGTAGTGACAGAGAAGGGCACAAATGGATATGCCAGAGGAGCAGAGTTCCCAAGGAGAGGTGTAGAGTGAAATAAGAGAGGAAAGATAGCAAGGAGCCACAGAATGAATGCACTTGTAGGTCAATAGGAGAAGTTTGGACCGGATGTGGAAATGGATAGGGAGCCAGTGAAGTGACTTGAGAAGAAGGGTTATACGAGCATAGCGACACTGATGGAAGATAACCATGTAGCTAAGTTTTGAACAGACTGAAAAGGAGAGAAATGATTCAGAGGGAGACCAGCGGGGAGCAGGTTACAATAGCCAAAACAGGAGGCAACTAGAGAGTGGATAAAGGTTTAGAAAGGAAGGGACAGATTTTGCTGATGTTAAAGAGAACCAGAAGTCGAGATTCAAAATGTAACCATATAGTGAAGCTAATAAACTTATTTTTTGTCGGAGCAGCTATCACAGTGAGGGAAAAGGGGATATCCCAAACCACTGTAGCCAGTCCTTTTTAATCAAATTTATAATAAAATTGTTAAAGTGCATAAAGAGTCCACTTAGCTGAAGATGTCGGCGGTGACCACCACATGCCAAAAATTTGTTTATCACAGAAACAGGTTGTGAAGACTAGCGAAGCCGCTTCAGGAACGAACGACGTGGCACGTTTCGGGGTCCACAAACAAACACCCCTGCATCAGGTCCCAGCTTTTTTTCCTAGCCAGAGCAGCCTTGAAAAACGTCTTCACTCAAGCGGTTTATATCATGAACTGGTGATTAGTGCCCGGATGAAGGTCCTCCCACAAATGACAACTGGCCAATCAGAAAGGAGGGGGGAGGAGCACTACACAGCGCCATCCCCTCCCAGTTGAAAAAACTGATCGGCCTGTCAAATATAATTTATGATGAAAATCAATTGTTGAACAGTCACAAGATAGTATGCCAGTCCACCTGTTGATTCAGCCCCAAAGGGGTGACAGTACTTAAACGATATATCCAACGTTGTTCCAGCAGTTGTAAATGGCAAAGACGATCACCCCCACGCGGGTTCACAGGAACGAAGTCCAGAATACGCCAGTGCAGATCCTTAAAAACATGGGCAGATTTCATACAGTGATCCACTAAAGGGGCAGACAAGGTGTTTGTTCGCAAACGGGATGCATGTTCACCCAAGCGTATTTTAAAAGGTCGTGAAGTACGACCCACATAGTAAAGATCACACGGGCAGACAATGAGGTAGACCACATAAGATGACAAGCAATCTGTTCTCCACCGAGTAGTGTAAACCCTGCCAGTGTGCCTATCAGTCCAAGAGATCCCAACCAGTGTGTTGGAACAATAAGTACACAGTCCACAAGAAAAATGGCCAATTGAATCATGAAATTTGGGTGGACGATCTTCAAAAGGAACTGTATGTACTATGAGATCCCGCAGGTTCATCCCGCGGGTGAAGGCTATACGTAGACCTTTACGAAAACAAGGATGAACAGCCAACACCGGCCAAAATTTATGCAAAATGCCCACAACATTAGTGGAACCACAGGAGTATGGAAGAATGCCAGTAATTTGTGCGGATAATGTTCATCGTGAATGGTTGCTAAATTCTCCTCCCTCTGGATTGGATGGATCTACACAAATTACACAAATCTACACAAATTACTAAATTTGATTAAAAAGGACTGGCTACAGTGGTCTGGGATATCCCCTTTTCCCTCACTGTGATAGCTGCTCCAACAAAAAATAAGTTTATTAGCTTCACTATATGGTTACATTTTGAATCTCGACTTCTGGTTTGATGATTTATTTATCGGGATTGGGTATAATATAGTTTTGATGTTAAAGAGAAAGCAGAGACACATTTTAACTATCTGTTGGATGTGTACAAATAGAGTCAAAGGTGATCCCAAGGTTGCAAGCTGAGGAAACAAAGAGGAGTGTAATGTTATCCACGGAAATAGAGAAGGGAGGAAGGGAGGAAGGGGGGAGGTGGTTTTAGGGGGAAAGATAAGGACCTCAGTTTTGGCCATGTTCAATTTCAGAAGGTGGCAAGACATCCAGGTAGCAATGTTGGATAAGCAGGCGAAGATCTGAGCTTAGATTAGTTTCAAGTGGTGGTGTGACATCCAAGCAGCAATGTCAGAAAGGCAGGCAGAGATCCGGGTCTGGATTGCCGGAGAGATTTCAGGCGTAGAGAGGTAGATCTGAGAGTCATCGGCATAAAAATGGTACTGAAAGTCATGGGAAGAGATGAGCGCACCGAGGGACTGGGTATATAGAGAGAAAAGGAATGGACCCAAGACAGATCCTTGAGGTACAACAACCGAGAGCAGGATAGCAGCCAAGGAGGAGCCACCAGAACAAACATTGAAAGAGTGATGGGGAGAGATAAGAGGAGAACCGGAATAGTACAGGGCCCTTAAAACCAAGTGAGGATAGGGTATCAAGGAGAAGGTTGTGGTCAACAGTGTCAAAAGCAGCAGAGAGGTCAAGAAGGATGAGGACAGAGTAAAGGCCCTTGGATTTTGCCAGGAACAAATCACTGGAGACTTTGGCAAGAGCCATTTCAGTAGAGTGTAAATGACGAAAACCAGAGTGTAAAGGATCCAGGAGAGCATGAGAGGAGATGAAGTCAAGGCAGCAGCGGTTGTGAACTGCGCTTTCATGTAGTTTAGAAACAAAGGGGAGTAGGGAGATGGGTTGATAATTAGAAGGATAGGTAGGATCAAGTGAGGGTTTCTTGAGGAGAGGTGTAATTACAGCATGCTTGAAGGCTGCAGGGACAGTTGCAGTGGAGAGCAATAGGTTGAGAATATGAGAGATGGAAGGGACAACAGTGGAGGAAAAGGGGCTTAGGAGACGGGTGGGGATAGGATCAGAGGAGCAGGTAGTAAGTTTGGAGGAAAAAAGAAGATGTACAGTTTCCTATTCAGAGATCACAGAAAAGGAAGAGAGGGTAGCAGAGGTAGAGGTGGAAAGTTGGGAGTGAAGAGGGGGAGGAGGGAAAGTAGCTGATTTTGTGGGGAATTGGAGGGTGATGTTTTGGATTTTGTCATGGAAATAGTCAGCCAGGGTTTGGGCAGAAAGGGAGGGTGTAGTTGGAGGCGGAGGCACCTTGAGGAGAGAGCTGAGAGTAGTAAAGAGATGGCAACGATCAGAGGCAAGATAGTTAGGTAGATGGACATAATAGTCTTGTTTGGCAAGTGTTATGGCTGACTGGAAAGAGACAAGCATGAATCTGAAATGTAGAAGGTCCACAAGGGAGTGGGATTTGAGCCAGGCATGCTCAGCTGAATGAGCACAGGAATGTAGATAGTGGATAGTGGATGAAAGCCAGGGCTGGGGTGGAGTACGCCTCACAAGACATGGCATAGGTGGAGTGAAAGCACCCAGAGCAGCGGAGACTGCAGCGTTATAGGAAGCTACTGCCTCGACAACAGACTTAGATGGCATAGTGGAGGAAAGAGATGAAGAAACAGTGGAGGAGAGAACCAAAGGATCAATAGCATGAAGATTTCTAAATAGGTTAGAGGAGACAGGATGAGATTGAGGCAGTGATTGATGAAGGGTGAGGCTTAGCAGGTATGGTCAGATAAGGGAAGAACTGAGGTACAGAAGTATGAGATAAGCAATTAGAGAAAAATGCAAGGTCAAGGCAGTGGCCATGCTGGTAAGTGGGGGCAGTAGAGAAAAGCTGGAGTTCGAACAAGGAGGTAAGAAAAAGGAGTTTTAAAGCATAGGATCAGAGGGGTTATCAACATGAATGTTAAAATCCCCGAGAATAAGAGTAGAGGAAGAGAAATCCAGAAAGAAGGAGAGCCACGAGTCAAAGTCAGTGAGAAAGGCAGAAGTAGATGTGTCAGGAGATCGATAAATGACAGCTACCTGGAGAGATACTGGAGTGAAAAGGCGGAAGGAGTGGACTTCAAAAGAGGGAAAAGAGTGATACTAAGGCAGCAGGAGGGGTTGGAATTGGCAGGAGGGAGAAAATAGAAGCCCAACACCACCACCATGGCCAGTGGGATGAGGCTTGTGGGAGAACTGATAGCCACCATGACAGAGAGCAATGACAGATGCTGTGTGTTCTGGGAGGAGCCAGGTCTCAGTTAGAGCAAGAAGGTGGAGAGCATTAGAGATAAAGAGATTATGAGTAAAAGCAAGTTTATTAGAGATGGAGTGTGCGTTCCACAAGGTACATGAGAAAGGGAGAGAGGAAGGGGAAAGGAGAGGGATATGAATAAGATTAGAGGTGTTTCATGAAGATCTCAGAGTGTGACAAAAGACTAGGGGGGGCCAGGGCAGGGGTTGATATCTCTGCATGAGAGAAGGAGAAGGAGTAGCAGAGTACAGGGCAGAGAGGATACAGTACGGTGGAAATGAGGGTGAGGTTGTCTTAGAGAGAGAGAGGAGATGGCTGAATGAGAGGAAGAAAGGGTGAAGCTCAAGAGCTGATGACAGGGTAGAAAACAGAATGAAGGGGGAAATGAGGATGGTAAAGGGGAGATAAGGAGGGGAGGAGTGAAGATGATGGTAGGAGGGGAAACAATTAGGGAGTATGAAGAATAGGAAGACAATGTGATGAGGAGCCATAGAAGAGGGATAGAGAGAACAGAGGCCAGAATAAATAGAAAGGTGGGAGAGAGACCACAGGGGATTAGGTGCACCTGTGAGAAAGTGAGGAAATGAGCAGATGACTGCTATAAGAGGCTGAGAGCCATGGGGTGGGTGGGTAGAGGGGAGGGGTGGAGTATAAGTTAACGAGCTGAAAAAAGATGAACAAAAAGTGTAAAAAGGGGCAATGAGGTAAGGGAGCACACTAACAATGACAAATAAATAAATATGTAGAGAGAGACAGACAGGACTCATAGAAAGCCAGCAAATTCACTCACGCGAAGCAAGAAGCAAGGAAAATTCAACTTTCCAGCAGAGCTTGCAAGAGGGGCACTTCTCTTACCAAAGGACAGAGAGGCAAACGTTCCACAGTGCTTTTGTCATTGTTGTTAATAATATTACTGTTTAATGTAATAGTTAATTTATTGCAATATCTGCACTCATTATATTGTATTAGTTTCATGTTTAATGTAAACCACTTTGATTAAAAGATAAGGCGGTATATAAAAAGGGTCATAATAAATAAATAAAAGTAGATCTGAGAGTCATCAGCATAAAGTTGGTACTGAAAACCATGGGAGAAAATAAATGCACCAAGGGACTGAGTGTAGAGAGAGAAAAGGAGAGGTCCAAGACAGAGTTCTGAGGTACACCAACTGAAAGCGGGATGGCAGTAGAAGAGCATCCACAAGAACATATACTAACAGTGCGATGGGATAAATAAGAAAACAGGACAAAACATAGCTCCTAAATCCAAGCGAAGACAGGGTATTGAGGAGAAGGCGTTGATCAACAGTGTCAAAGGCAGGGGAAAGATCAAGAAGGATGACGATAGAGTAAAGGCTCTTGGATATGGTGAGGAACAAGTCACTGGAGACTTTGGCTAGAGCCGTTTCTGTAGAATGTAGAGAATGAAAGCCAGACTGAAATGGATCCATAAGAGCTTGAGAGGAAAGAAAGTTAAGTCAGCAATGGTGAACCACTCATTCAAATAGGTTTGAAGCAAAGGGGAGGAGAGATTGAGGCCAATAACTGGAAGGACAGATAGGGTCTAATGAGCCATTTAGGTGCGTACTTACATTCTTAAATTAGGTGCCTCCTTATAAAATTGCCCCCATATTATCTATAGGTTTTATGACTAATATGCAAAAGGTAAGTACCATTTTTGATATATTGTGAAATTATGTGAATTACATTGTTGTATATTTTTGAAACTTTATTGATTTTGATTCTGATATCTTTCATAAAGTTTTTTGTGCATTATGATTAAATTATTGTGATGAGTTTATCACTGGTTTCATCACATAGACAGCTGATCTCTTATAAATATACATTTTTCTCTGGGAACACGCAGGAAGTCAGTCCTCACATATGGGTGACATCGGCGCCGACGGAGCCTGCACGGATCCACTCCCCAGCTTTCAAAGAAAGACTTTGGGAATTACACTGCACATGCGTGGTCACGTTCCTGCCCAAGGGTGCCATCTTAGAAACATAGAAACATGATGACAGAAAAAGACCACATGGCCTATCTAGTCTGTCCTTCCATATCAACAACTACAACAGTCCACTTTTTACCTTTAGAGATCCTCTGTGTTGGTCCCATGCTTTTTTGAATTCAGTTACTGTCCTCATCTCTACCACCTCCACTGGGAGACTATTCCATGGATCCACTACTCTTTCCGTAAAGAAATATTTCCGCATATCACTCCTGAATCTATATCCCTTCACCCTCATCCCATGTCCCCTCATAGCAGAACTTGCTTTCAATTGAAAGAGGCTCTCTCCCTGAACATTTATGCCACAGAGGTATTTAAACATCTCAATCATATCACCTCTATCCCGCCTTTCCTCTAAGGTGTACATATTAAGATCCTTAATTCTGTCCTCATATGCTTTATAATGAAGCCCACTAATCATTTTAGTAGCCACCCTCTGCACCGACTCCATCCTGTTCACATCCTTTTGAAGGTGCGGTCTCCAGAATTGCACACTATACTCCAAATGAGGTTGCACCAAAGACTTATACAAAGGCATTATCACCTCTTTTTTTCTGCTAGCCATTCCTCTCCGTATGCACCCAAGCATCCTTCTAGCTTTTGCCGTCGCCTTTTCTACCTGTTTAGCTACTTTAAGATCATCAGACACAACCACGCCTAGGTCCCGCTCTTCTTTAGTGGACAAAAGTACTTCACCTCCTATACTGTATTGCTCCCTTGGATTGCTGCAGCCCAAATGCATGACCTTACATTTTTTAACATTCAGTTCCCAAACCAGTTGATCCATGAAGCAGTCATTTATTTCATCTAGGAAGTTTACCTTACTAGCATCTCCTGATGTAATATTTATCCAATCAATATTGGGGTAATAGAAATCACCCATTATACTGGTCAACATGAAAAAATCATCACAAACAGTTTCATGTGTATTAGATAACCTATGATAAATAATGTTCAAAACCAGTTTTGTTTTTATTGTATCACGTGAGGTTTGAAAGATGATAGGTCGGAGGTTTTGCTATACTAGCAGAATTGACATAAACTGTGTCAGTGATTACTCTGCCAATATTGATTGGTATTTATTTTGCTTTTCAGGTTAATTATTTTGATTACATATTTGGTAATAATAACACTATAGAAATCATCAGAAATAAAACAATCATGCCAAGACAGTGTGGAAATCATTCCGATGTTTTTTGTTACATTTGTGGTTCATTTGCTACTGTATCTCAACATTCTACCATAACACCCACTGGGTGACCAGGATAAGCCATCGGCACCTCACATCATTTGCACTGCCTGTGCAAATGGACTACGTGATTGGTTAAATGGAAGGAAAACAGCGATGCCATTTGCTGTACTGATGATATGGAGGGAGCCAACAAACAATCATGGTGATTGCTATTTTTGTCTGGTTAATATCACGAATTTCTCTGTGAAGAACAAGCACATCATTGTGTATCCAAATCTTATGTCTGCAAAGTGACCAGTCCCACATGATGAAACACTTCCTGTTACATTTGCTACACAGGACGGGCTGCCTTCTGTACCAGACGAAATGGAGTTAGATGAAGGTGCAAGCGGTGGCCAACCTAAAGAGTCAGAAGATGCAGACTACCTGCCAGATGAAAGTGATGGCAACCACGAGAAATTCAGCCAAGAAGAGCTTAGAGATCTTATATGAGACTTGGCACTCTCAAAAGATAAAGCGGAACTCTTTACTTCAAAGCTGAGGGAAAAGAACTTATTTCAGAAGAATGTTCTAATTTGCCATTATTGCAAGCGCAATCATAATTTGGCGATGTTTTTTAAAGTAGATGGTCCAATATGTTATTGCAACAATATCAACAAACATTTTGGAGCCTTCTCACAGGTACACAGACCATCAGAATGGCGCTTATTCATTGATTCTTCAACAAAAAGCCTCAAGACCGTTCTTATTCATAACGGCAATGTAAAGCCGTCTGTTCCAATTGCACACTCTGTCCACCTCAAGAAGATATATGATAACCTGCAGATACTGCTCCTATCTATACGCTATGACAATTACCAGTGGAAGATTTGCAGGGATCTTAAGGTTATTGGCATGCTGATGGGAATGCAAGGTGGATTTACCAAATATTGCTGTTTCCTTTGCCTGTGGGATTGTCGCGCTGTCAAAAATTATGCTGTTCACAGCTGGCTTTTAAGAACTGCCTATATTCCAGGAATCAGCAGTATTAGTCATGTTCCATTAGTCAATCAGCAAACAGTTTGCTTCCTACTTTGCAAATAAAACTGGGTTTAATGAAAAAATTAGTGAAAAGAATGGTGCAAACAAATGTAAAAGTATTTCAGTATCTTGATTCTAAATTTCCAAAGATCACTGCTGCAAAACTGAAAGAAGGCAACTTTGTGGGGCCACAAATAAGACAGGTGATGGAAGATGAAGAATTTGAAAAATGCCTGGATGCTCTGGAACTTGAAGCGTGGCAAGCCTTTAGGCGGATCTGTGAAAGGTTTCTGGGTAAATACAAATCAACAGATCATGTTGATGGAGTACGGAGGTTACTTGATTCGTATCATAAAACCTATTGCTGCATGTCATTGAAAATGCACTTCATGCACTCACATCTTCACTTTTTTCCACCAACCTTGGGTGAAGTAAGTGACGAACAGGGTGAGATTTCAACAAGACATTCAGGCTATGGAAAAACATTACCAAGGATTCTGGGATGAGAGCATGATGGATCCTGACCCCCTTTTTCCTTGTGTGTCCTAACCCTCCTTTTCCCCTTATTCTTATCCTTTGTCTTGTCTGTCTTAATTAGATTGTAAGCTCTCACGAGCAGGGACTGTCTCCATCTATGTTTGTACAGCACTGTGTATGCTTTCTAACATTTTATAAATGATTAGTAGTAGTAGTAGATTAGAGCTGGATGTTGTATTGTGACAATCCTGGCAAACTTCACAGCAGAAAGTCCTCTGTAAAACACTTTTAGTGCGTTTCTTACATGCAAACATTCCAAATATGGTTATTAATATGTGTGACATTTGACTTTTTCACTGTCTACGATATGTAACATTTTACAGAAACTTCTATGGATGATATCTCTAAAACCTGACGTGCTAGAGAAAATCAGCATGAAAAACTGCTTTAGGAAAACCTGATTTTATTTTTGATGAAGAAAAAAAATATTTTGGTGTAAACCAGTGTTATTATTGTGTTGCTAATTTTGTTAGCTTCCCTAATTTCTCATATCATTTCATCTTCTGTGTTCTCATTCTGTCCAGGCGGGTGGTAGTAAACCCCTACTACTATTTTTTCCATCCATAAAGATTCAATGGCACATTTTGTTTCCTGCAGAATTTTTATTCTGTTTGACTCAATGCTGACTTTAACATATAGTGCCACCCCTCCACCAATTTGATCTATCCTATCATTGCGATATTTGTACCTTGATATCCAGTGTCCCATAGGTTATCCTCTTTCTGCCAGGTCTCCGAGATGCCTAATCTGTCTCTTCGTTTAGTGCGATATATTCTAACTCTCCCATCTTATTTTTTAGGCTTCTAAGATTTATATAAAGACATTCCAAGGTATGTGTTTGAATTTACAACATTCTTAATGGATGACAGGGATAATTTGCAATCTTTCAACTCTTTCTGTTCTTTATTTAAGGGCACCCTTAAGCACAGTTGTGGTCAACGTTTTTGGCACCCTTGCAGTTCAACCCCTTAATGCCTAATATGTCCTTTAAAAAAGTGGCCAGTGAAATGGCTTTGGACTCTATCTGCACACATATGTGATGCATAAAAGAAATAAAACAAGACCAATTAAACAAGGAATTAGTATAAAAACGGGGACATTTCCAAGATATGAGCATTAGCACTCTTATAAACAATTCAATTCAGTTTGAACAGAAGAACCAAATTCCCCTTACAGTAAAATTAGACATACCTGTGATCAATTGTCAGTATTCGCATGACTTGAATCAACCAATGAAAGATGGCTCTAATGTTTAAAATAGTCACATTCACTCCCTGTTCCATTTTCACAATGGTGAAGACAAGAGAGCTGCCTGAGAGCATCAGAAAAGCCATTATCACCAAACATCAAACTTCAAAGAGGTACAGGTCATCTCCAAGGACCTTGGGATTCCTGTGTACAGTTCACAATGCTATTAAGAAGTTTTCTGCTCATGGAACTGTCAAGAACATCCTAGGACATGGTGGGAAGAGGAACATTAATCCAAGAAATATTTGAAGGTTAGTGCTCACTGTTGGAAAAACAGCATGTGCAGCATCCAAAGAGCTTAAGGCTGACCTGGAGCAATCTGGAGTGGTGGTTTCAACCAGTACCATACACCACGCACTAAACAAAGAAGGACCTCATGGGTGAAAGCCAGTGAGAACCCCACTGCTCAAAGACAGACATAAAAAGGCACTCCTGATCTTTGCCCAAACCCACCTTGAGAAAGCACAATCCTTCTGGGAAAATGTTCTGTGGATAGATGAAACCAAACTTGAGCTCTTTGGCAATGCAGGCCACTGATACATTTACAGGTGAAGAAATGAAGATTATAAGGAAAAAATAATCCTTCCTAAAGTTAATTATAATGGAGGATCCATAATGTTGTGGGTCTGTTTTGCTGCCTCAGGAACTGGAGGCCTGGAAAGTATTAAAGGAATCATAAAGTCAGAGGACTACCAAGGAATTTTGGAGCAAAATGTGCTACCTAGTGTCAGAAAGCTAGGTTTGGGTTGAAGCTCATGGGTCTTCCAACAGGACAGCAACCCAAACATACCTTAAAAAGTATAAAAGAATAGTTAAAAAGGAAAAAATGGACTGTTTTAAACTAGCCAGCAATGAGTCTTGATCTCAGTCCAATCAAGAACCTTTGAAAAGAGATGAAATCTGCCATTGGTAAAAGGAATCCTGGAAACATTCATAAGCTGGAACAAAGCACAGTTGAAGAATGGGGAAAACTACCAGCAGACAGATGTATGAATCTTATAGACGGCTACAAGAAACGTTTGGAGTCTGTCATCACTGCCAAGGGTTGTGCAACCAAATATTAGTGAAGGATGCCATTAATCCTGTCCAGTTCATATTTTGTTTTTTTTCTCAAAAATTACCACATCTAAGTTGCGCAGACATCTTTTTTTGTTTTGACTATACTATTAAATATTATGATGACATACAGCTGGAATATTTCCAATTATTTCTCAAGATATGGTACACAACATACCTAAAATGCAAGGGTGCCAATAATGTTGAGCACAACTATATCCTTTTTGCAACCTCTCTGTTAGGATGGTCTAACTTCCCTGTTTTGATGGTATCCTTCAAAGAAACCTTACTCTGAACCATGCACTACTGAGCGACTGTCGGCTATCCACCAGGTTCTAACTTAAAAACTGCTCTATCTAGTTTTGACACATTGGTTCCAGCAGCTGGTACCACCCCATTTAAGGTGAAGCCCATCTTTCCAGAACAGGCTTCCCCTTATCTAGAAAATAGCCGGGTTCCTAACAAATCTAAAGCCTTTCTCCTTGCACCATCGTCTCATCTGGAGCTCTGCCTGTCTCTTGGGTCTTGTGCATTGAAGCATTTCTGAGAATGCTACCCTGAAAATAAGAACATAAGATATGCCATACTGGGTCAGACCAAGGTCCATCAAGCCCAGTATCCTGTTTCCAACAGTGCCCAATCCAGGTTACAAGTACATAGTAGGTTCCCAAAAAGACACACAGGTTCCACAATGCTTATATTGGGGCAAGCAGTGGATTTCCTGGGTCCTCTTTAATAATGGTTTATAGACCTTTCCTCCAGGAACTTGCCAAAGCTTTTTTAAACCCAGCTACACTAACAGCTACATCCTCCAGTAACGAATTCCAGAGTTGATTATGCGTTGGGTGAAAAAATATTTTCTCCTATTAGTCTAAATAGGTTTCATTGTAGCTTCATTCCATGTCCCCTAGTCTTTCTACTTTTTGATGGTGTAAACAATCGATCAACATTTACCCGTAACACTCCATTCATTAATTTATAGACCTCTATCATATCTCCCCTCGGCTATCTATGAACTTTCCTAAGCTACCACATACAATACCTAATGAGGTTTTTGAGAAATAAATGATAGAGATGTTGAAAATTCTGGACTCTGCTATTCCTCCTTTGAACAAAGCGGAAATTACAAGATAAAAGACGTTCCAAGCAAGCTCTGGATGCATCTTCTTTAATTGAGTTATCTCTTACAGAACATACAGACAGATCTACCCTTTTGTTTTCTTTTGAATTTGAGCAAGACTTAAGTTTAGTTTTGTGTTTGTATTTTAAGAGGATCTCTGAGTCTTTTTTGGGCCAGTCAGTAAAGATTTTTCATGATGTTGCTTGGGCAACACAAGACAGAAGAAAGCTGTTCTTATCTATGAGGCAAAAGACACCAGCTTTGGGTGCTACATTTGTCCTATGGTACCCTTGTAAGTGCTTAGTAAGATTTCTGAATGTTAGATACTGTGTTTTTCTTTGCCTGAGCATTTGCGGGCTTTTTTGGATTTAAAAAATGTGGTGTCTCCAGCCTCTCCTACTGCTTTGTCTCACCATTGAGTACTTTAGGGAGGAATATCAGTGGTTGACACCTAAAGCCTAGTTTCCTTATATTTTTATTTCTTTTTTATGAGTACTCTTCCCTTTATTCCGATAAGTCATCCTTTTCTTATTGTGGGCTAATAGATGAATGAGTGGTATTTGTTGGGTGCTTATTTCCTGTATTATTTTATTATATTATTTTTTTTAAATTTATTTAATATTTTATACCACAAATTCCAAAACATCACTTGCGGTTTACATTGAACAACAATGAATTGTTAGGAGTTACAAGTTCAGTTTACAGGGAACATTGTTAACTATGTACAATAACTATTTTCTTTTTCTTTCTCACTATGTTCATCATGTTTCTTGTAACAAGTATGCTATTTGTATAAGTTTTATATTTCATAAATAAAAAAAAAAGCAGAGTGATTGTTTTTATGGTGCCTTTGTAGGTCATTTGTTTTGGGGGTCATTCTGTGCCGTGTTTAGTGGGGATATACGTCCGGTTTGGATGTATATCCCCCGCTAAACACCAGGGGCCGATTCCCTATCCTAAGCTCCCTGCACATATAGAGGAGATTATGGGGAGCTCTGGACGGTGCGGGATGGAGATGGAGCATGGGCAAGCTGGAGGCATGACCCCGACCCCAGACGTACAGTGCCAATTCTGGTCTCAGCCCTGTACGTCCGGGGCTGCTGAGTTAGATAGGGGACTTATTCCACCTCAGAAGTGGAAGTCCTACCTGACATTGCCGGACAGACATGGGGGGAACACCGGAACAGATGAGAGGCACCATGGGTTTTCCTGCTGCCCAATCCCCGCCTTGGCAGGCTTCTTCAGGGATCGGGCAGCAGGGAAAGGCACATTTGATTCTTTGTGGCTGATTGGGCCTCCTGCATGGCATCCCTGTGCCATGGCGATGGGACGCCATCACACCAGGATTCCATGCAGGAGCATTGGGTGGTTTGCACGGGGAGGGGGCTGGATGTGCAGCAGTCTAAAATCGGGGCATGTCCTGCCTGTCCAGTCCCGTTGCGCCCGATTCTGCTCTCGTAGGAGTGTCTAGCCGGTTGTGCAGAATCGTGTGCACAACCGGCCCGTCCAGATTTTGGACAGGCCAGAAGGGCCCTCTGTGGAATTGGCCTCTTTATGTTTTGGAGGTTTTTGGAAGGGGACTTCCATATGTTGATATACTGCCAGTTGCTGAATGAAAACGCTTAGACAAAAAAATGAACGAAGCAATTTATTAAGGCATAAGCTTTTGAAGACAAGAGTTCACTTTGTCAGATGCATGAAGTAAAATTCAGGGGGTGGGATGATATACATGAAGATACTGTAGATGAGGGCTAGGATACAGTCTACAGACAGCATTGAAAAGTGCAGTACAAGGTGCAGAAAAGCAGTGATCAAAGCTAAATAGTTCAGCTAAGTAATATTTGTATAGGGAAAGGAAAACTCTTAGATCATCCTGTTCTTAGTTTCTCTCACTAGCCACAAATGTTAGCTGAACTATTCTGTTATGCATGCCATTTTCACACACTCTGCCCTGCACTTTTCAATACCTTCTCTATATTCTGTATCCCCATCATCCATCTTCATCAATATTTGCCCAACCCTTGAGCTTTGCTTCATACAATCAGGCAAAGTGGGTACTTATCCACATAAGTTCAGACCTCAATAAATGGGTTAATTGATAAGGTGCAACCTGCCTCTATTATTTTTGCTACTCCAGATTAACATGGCTACTCCTCTGAAAATTGTCATGTATAAGTGACTCAGTTTGCTATGAGTTCTCTACAACCTGAACAAAATCCGATTCACCAAGTAAAGTGAGCTACCAGTAGAACGAGATGCTAGCTGAATTACCTGCTGAATGCTGGAGTGACATGAGGAGAGGTAAAGCTGCTTCTGCATCACTTTAACCATTTCTTGATCAATTTACTATTTGTTGTTTTTGAAAGGAAAAAAAAGGATGGATCATTTAAATGCCAGGGATGACGTGAGTGATTAAGCAATGCTAGCTGAGTAAGCTACTGAGAATTTTATTTTCTTGGTTTTTATTAAAATTTTCAAATTTAACAATCCAAAATCCAAAATAAAAAAGGAAATTCTCCCAACCTACACAAAATTAGAGGTAGCATGCACTAATTACAGCGTCAAAAGGAAATACATACATTTTAAGGAGTGAGAAGCAGCCCCCATCATGAAGAGAAACCTGAACCAATCAACCCACTAGAGAAAAAGAAATAACAAAGGATATCGCTCAAAAACAACATGCGGCATAGACCAATGGGTTCATATACTGTAAAGGGGTCATTCTAGAACACGAATAAGGGGTTTGTAAGTGTGCCAGGGACGTTTATGTGCCAAAAACGTCCCAGACCGTATTCTGGAACACTGCTGACATGCACATCCACGGCGCTAGCACGGGGATCTCAGAACGTGGGCGGGAGAGGGCGGAATGGGGGCATGGTCATCTGCAGAGATATAGAAAGCGTATTCAGGAAAGGCCCATGTACGTATTAAGTGTTTCCTGGAAATGTCCACATTATTCATGCTGAAATGTAGCCAGGACTTAGAAAATATTCTGCTATGCTCTGCAATGCGTTCCACTGAAAAGAATGATTGTGACAAGTATGTTTTGAACTGGTGTGACTGCAGTCTGGAAAAATACAAGATGCAGTCTTAAGGTACAGGGAGCAGTGGTGAAGGAATGTTGTAAGGTAAAGAAACATTTATAAACATCCTTACAGAAATATTAAGAAGAGCAACAGGCTATGCACTTATGTGCTATTTGTGCTAAAGGAGCCAATCGATGGGATCCTAACAATTCCCATGTTCAGAAAAATTGGGACTGCTGATGCATTGATAGTATGGGCATGAGCAGGGAAAGGATTCCTTTTTGGGTAAGAAACGGAGATCATATTTGTAGTCCTGGTACCCCATGCGATTATATTATGTCATATCTGTTATGTATAGCGTCTCTTTGGCAGAATCATGTTTTTGTGAGAGAAAGTGAGGGTGTGTGTGTGGTTTTAGGGGTGCACTGGGGGGGAGGGGGGGATCTGATGTGCTCATCTGCAATTCAGGGGGGACATGAAAGCCTGGCCAGTACCTGGACCGTATGGATGACTGCAGCGTCACCAGGTGCCAGTGTGATTGGGTAGTCAAACTCAGACAGGGTTCACTATAGCTACATGTCAAAACATATCCCTGTCAAGAATAAGGACACTCAAAAGTGAAAACAGCACTAATACATGCCCATGATGCACATTTTGCTCTTGAACATGTATTAGTGCTGTTTACATGGCTGAATGCCCTTATTCTGAGGGTCCCCATTATTGACAGGGATATGTTTTGACATTTAGCCATGGGGAACCTATGCTGATTCTTTCTGGATTATTTTAGATAGGGTACTCTAATTAGATCAGATATTGTTAGCAGTGTGATAGGGCAGCCATACATCTGCTGTGCCTGGCACTGAGATACACGACTGATGTAGTGCTAACATTCTCCGGATTGTCCCATGCAGCCTACATCCCTACCCAGGCCAGGATCAATGAGAGCTGCGAGAGTGGTGATATATCTGGAGTTTAGCTATGTGGTGTGATGGAACAGGGATCTCCTCTCCCATGCTCACATAGCCCTGAACAGGCTGTGAGAAGGCAGATAGGGTTGCCCCACAGGTAGTGGATGTATACAGACTGACATACGCCACAATGGGACAGGTTTAGCTGCTGTGAGACATGCCAGTTCCCAACTAGGTAGGCCTCAGATGCCACAGCCAGAATGCCCTACTACAACTACTACTGATTATTTGTATAGTGCTAAAAGGCTTACGCAGTGCTGCACAGACACACATAACAGATGGCCCCTGCTCAGCAGAACCTGCAGTCTAGTCGGGGCAGACAGCACAGTAGCTGTGAACAGAATACAGGGGGAATGGTCAGGAAACACAAGGGAGCTTAGGCAGATGTGATCCAACAGCAGCACCGATGAGGTGAGCACTCAGCTTGGATTTGAGAGAGGCCAGGGACGAAGCCTGATGTACAAACTCAAGTAGTTTGTTCCAGGCATATGGAGCAGCAAGGTAAAGTGAGCGACATCTGGATTTGGCAGTACAAGGGGAAGGCACAGATAGAAGCAATCTGACAGAAGAGTGGTAGTACAGAGCAGCAGAATGAGTGCACTTATAGGCCAGAGGCATGAAAAGGGCATACATTTGTTGCTCAGCAATATTATGCATCGTTTGGGGACCTGCAATGTTAGTTTGGGATTTTGTGGACTTGGTGAGGGTCCATCCCTAGCAATTTAAGGCATGTTTGTAGAGATGACAGGACAGGAATCACTGGGACTGGTTCCTAATGCCACCTACTTTTTGATGCAAGGTATGTCCTGACCTACATGTTCATATTTACATTTTTGTACACCATTTTGGGGTGCACTGGGCATAACTAGCACTTTTCAGGGCATGAGGGGGACTGGTATATGGTCTAGGTTGCAACAGCTGTGATTTCTCATTGGCATTTATGTCTAGTGTGCATCAGCACACTACTGTCTGTGATGGGAACTTAGGAGATGCACATTGTAAAAGGGGGTGCTTGTTATGAAGGTACCATCATCTTGGCAAGTATGTAAATTAATTGTCTTGCAAAGGATTGTGGTTATTGAAGTCCATTCATACAAAGCTTGCCTTTTAAATAAATGAAGAAACTTGTAGTTGGTTGAGTGTAAGGCAAAATTAGAGTTTATTTATGGGGTGAATATTCCACATACAGATATACTTCGTAACACCATCCAGATAACTTCTCCAGGGTTTATTCAACATAAACAAGGCAACTGAAAAGCTTATGTAAATAAGTATCAAAGTCCTTTATGGAACAGAAAAGCTTTCTTACAGCCACTGCTATCAAACTTTGTAGCAGTGCTGAGGTGGAAACAAACCAAAAAGGAAAAACTTCTTTATACAAAAAAACACGGCTCTCTTTATCCACTCAGAAAAGAACTTTTACATTCCACGTGTGCTTGGCTTGTGCTGTGCTCTGCTCTAGCAACAGGTGACAATCCAAATGCAATTAACAGCTTGTTCTCAGCACACAGGCAAACTTCCACAAAAGCTTTCTCTCTCTAAGAGAACTTTCTGGGGAGCCAATAATTAGAATGTTTCCTTTTGATGTTTGCTCTTATTTGGGGGATTTTTCTAAACTAACAACCTACACAGGGAACAGTCCATACAAACATTCTCTTCATCAGACATTAAACCTTGCTCCTGGAATTGCATGGGTTCACTATCACTGACTGACTCAGAGGGCTTTATTAACTGACCTCTATACGGCGAGAAACTGTTTCCCTGCTGTTTGCAATGCTCAGAGCTAGAGAAACGTTCACAGTTCATACCTGAATCCGGGCTGGCATCATGCTGATTCCTTTGGTATTCTGGCCAGTATGCAATAGAGCTTCTGTGTCCTGTCCTCCAGTTGATATCTCTGGACTTCAGGGCCTTTTCTCCATACGTCCTCCAAGAGGTATTTGGGCTCCTTTTCTCCTTAGCTGCAGCAGTACTCCTTCTAGGTGCTGCTTGAGGGTTCCTGGCAGTGGATCTCCAGACCTCTGGCTTTCTCCAGTCCTCTGAAGATTGTTTCCCCCAGGAATCTCTCCAGGCATACGTACTTCTCTGAGTTCCTCTCTTGGACCGTCTGCTTCCTTGGGTGCGTTCCTTCAGGTTCCAGTTGTTCCTCTTCCTCTTGCTCCCGTCCTGGTTCTTGTTCTCCTTCCTGTCCTGATTCTTCCTTCCTGAAGATTCCCTTCTAGTTTTAAAGGGCTTAGATTGCAACTCCTCCCTTGCATACTTCAGGTGTTGTGGATTAAGCTCTCTCCTAGAAGGTGATTGATTAGGGATGACATAATGGTTTCTCTGATTAGACTCATGCTTTTCCACTTTAGCTCCTCTAGGGGCTTTCTGCAAACTGATGCATCCTGGAACATGTAGTCTTTTAGAGAAACAAGCTGTCTTATTTCTCTGACCTGCCAGCACAGGTCCCTTGATCAGAGTAAATTCCCCTCTTTTGTCCTTACTCCCTAAGCTTTGATAAGCTTCCTTATCACAACATTTATCCCGAGTGGCATGGCATCCATGGGTGCATCGTGGGGACGGGCAGTATCCAAAACATGTAATGTTTCAGAAAACGGTGGGTGCAGGGATATCCAAAACGTTTACCCGCATCAGAGGCACAGAGTCAGTTGGATAGCGCTTGTATGTGCCCACCTAACACTTCTATCTCACCAATTCCAGCCCCATAGGCACGTCCAGACCCACAGATGTGGAATTAGGTTCAAAGGGGACCCGTTTTTTATTTAAACATGTCTGTGGGATGGACGTGCATGTTATGGAATCACGCTCTACACCTCCACACTAAGCAATTAAGTAACATTATGATCAACTAAAAGCTTTTTTACATAAGTGCATGGGTTCCATGAAATTATAATTGTTCCCCTTAAGCATTACAAAACATTTACAGGGGAACCTAAGAAAAAAAGTACTGCCTGCAGCTAAAATCTTAGCACGCAGAGTCAGAAAAGGTTTCATCCTAATTTGAGCGGCCCAGGCCACATCAGGAAAGAGGAACAGCTTTTGCCCACAAAACATATAATCTATCTTCTTGAACTAAAGCTTAAGGATCATATTCTTGTCTTGTTCTTTCAAAAAAACTAACAAGCGTTGCACGGGAGGAAATTTCCTTAGAATCAAGAGTTGCTGAGAATTAACATAAGGAGATATTTTAGGAGCATACGCATGTGTCAAGAGCAGCATTTAGACTGGTAGATCAGCTACATCTGTAAATGGCGATTTCAGAAAGCCGCTCTTGATGCCTGCAGATGTCTTAGACACACAGATTTCAAGGGAGAATATGTTTAAGTATTTCTCCCTTTACAATGGGAATACAAGTATCTTTAAACACATTTCTCCAGCTCTGAGGCACGCATGGTTTCGTTTCAGCCAGGGCCGTTCATGAGGGATTAAGAGGTAACCATTGTTAATCCACTGTTTTTACTTCTCCCTCAAATGTTTAAAAAAATCTCGGCAGCCTTGCTACTTAATTGCCACCATTTATATACAGTTTTGTGAAATCCATATAAGCACCAACACTTATACATGGAAATTGTGAATTTGCCCCTTCCACATATGAATGCTAGCACTTTTATGTGCGTCACCCTTGTTTTCTTTGTAGGGTTTTACAGAACCATTACTCTTACTGTATGTGCCATCAAATATATTTGCCGGTGTTTTAAACTTATTTTATAAAAAGCTTTTTGTAAAATGTTCAGCCCCTGTGCTAAATGGAGCTTCACATACATCTTGATTTTCAAAACTTTTTTGATAAAGTATTTAATGAGAGATTCTTGGAGAAATTACCCACTGTTAACTAGTTAAAAGATATATAGCACCTTCTTCCTCTGTCTTCTGGTGATACTGGGAGGGGGGGGGGGTTACTAGTTTACAAGTTTTCTGTTCCTTCCTCCTGGCCAAAACCTGGTGTGGGTCCTTCCATGGGGAGAAGGGATTTGCCACTTCAAGGCCCAAGGTGTGAATATATGCATCTGTTACCAACAGACCTCTCTGAAGACATGAGTGGTGTTCCAAAAAGGAAGTCTTTACTGAATTAATCCTGGTAGTGATACAGTTCAGTCTCTCAAATGTACCTTGTAGTCTCAGGAAGCAACTCTGCTTCACAGCTCTAGAGTGACAACCCCTCCTTTCTCTCTTGCTAGGGAATTTCTGAGTATGTATCATTTTCCTAAAATCCTGGGTATTTATTAGAAACTCCAGGTGGTACCTGGTTTCTTTCAGAGATGCTGGACAGTGTCTCTGGAGCTCTGGTCACTCCTTCAAGGAAATCTCCAGGCTGCTATTCTCAGACAGGCAGTTTCCTTCAGCAGTGTAGCTTTGGCAGGCCCATTGCAACCCGCTGCGCAAGCTGTATGGGTGCATAGGGCAGCAGTTTTGGTGGGGTAGTGCAAGCCCCAGAGGTCAAAGGAGGGATAGCACAAAATCCAGCAGCAGGAAGAAAAACGGTGCAAACACCAACAACAGGAGGGAGAGGCCAAACCCTGACTATTTTTTCTACTTAAAATTCCTTCCCAGGTCACAACTCTCTTTAAATGCTTCACTACGGGAGCACAGCTTTTGTCTTGAGACTTCCCCTGCGCACTGGAACTGAAGCTTTTAGTAGGAGCCACATTCTGTGGTGTGACCTGGGAAGGAACTCTAAGCAGAAGAAAAGCTGGGTTTGCATCACCCCCATCTCTAACAGAAAGAAACAGGATTCTAGGGGAGGAGGGAAGAAGGAGAAAAGGGGGAGATACAGGACTGAGAGGGAGAAGGAGGAAGATGTTGGAAGAGGGAGATGCTTGACTTGGATAAAGGGGAAAGGAGGTGATGCTAGTCTTTAGGAGTGAAGGGGAAAGGGGAGATATACTGCACAGAGGAGGAAGGAAGAGATACTGTACTTGAGAAGGGGGAAAGGAAAGAAGGAGGAGAGGCTAGATGGGCAGAAAGGGAAAAGGGGGAAAAGAGGGGATGTTGGACTAACAGAGAGAAGGAGAGAAAGGGGGAATGCTGGACTGAGCGAGAGAAGGGGAGCAAAGGGAAGATGCTGAGTTGAAGAGAAGGAGGAAAAGGGAAAAGGAGGAAAGCTGGATTAAGGTAAAGAAGGGGGAAAAGAGGGAAATGCTGGCCTGAGGGTGAGAGAGGGAAGGAGCAGTGAGAAGGGAAAGGGAGCAATGGTTGATGGAGAGAAAAGGGAAAGAGGGAGATGCCAGCCTTGAGGAGAGCAACAGAAAATGGGGGAGGTTCTGGACCGAGGGAGGGAGGGGGAGATGCTGGAATAGGGGGAAAAAGAGAAACAAGGTGAGATGCTGGACTGGGGTGAGAAAGGGGAAAAGGAGGAGATGCTGGATTGGTGAGGGAAGGAGGAAAAGGGTGAATTGCTGTACTAGAGGGAAGGAAGAAGGGGAGATTCTGAACATAGTAGAAGCATGTAAGAGAGACCATGGGGAGACAGAGGATTGGCCAGGAGAAGAGTCCAAGAGAAGAGTAAGAAGAGGATGGTAAAAGAGGGCAGTCGGAGACTTGATAGAGAGAAGAAACAGAAGAAAGAGACTGGAGAGAATGACCGATAGGAAGGAACAAGGCTTGTGAGGGAAGGAATAAGGTTGGGAAGGATGGAAGTTCAGAAGGTGGAAGTAAAAGGAGGGGGAGGGAAAATACGAGGTGCAATCAAAAAGTATCAAGACTTGTACAATAACACAAGAAGTATAACACTGACAATTATTGCACTCAGTCTCCTTCAAAGTAGTCCCATTCCAATAAAACAGATTTCCTCCAGCGTTCCTGCCACTGCTGGAAACAATTTTGAAATGCCTCTTTCGTTATGCTGTGAAGCTGCTGTGTCGAATTTTTCTTAATGGTCTCCAAGTCATCGAATCTCCTTCCTTTTAGTGGTAATTTCAGTTTTGGAAACAAGAAAAAGTCACAGGGTGCGATGTCAGTGTTATGGATTTGCTTGATTTGGTCTTTAGACAAGAACTGCTGGACAAAATGTGATGCGTGAGCTGGGGCATTATCTTGATGAAGCAACCATTCACCATTCCTGTGCTACTCTGGTCTCTTACGACGAATTGCATCTCTCACACAAGTCAGAACTTGGACATAGTACTCCTTATTGAGGGTTTGGCCTTTTGGAGCATGCTTATGATGCTGGTAATCAAAGAAAACTGTGAGCATGACCTTGACATTGTTCCTCACCTTATGGGCTTTCTCGAGTCTGGGAGAGTTTGGAGTCTTCTATTGTGAGGACTGAGCCTTAATTTCTGGGTCATAAACATAACCCATGATTTATCACCAGTAATAATCCTTTTTATGAAATCTGAGACATTTTCAATGCATTTCAACAACTCCCTAGCTGCAGACAGTTGATCTTGTTTTGGTCAGGGGACAGGAGTTTCGGCATGAATTTTGCAGACACTGTGATGAAGCAGAAGCCAGTAAACCCATGGAGGTAGAAGAAAACACTGATCTCTTTAAAGGAAATGATATACATAAAGTGCAGTTAGTGAGAAGTGCAGCTAGAGGGAGCATGCATGGAGATTCAGAAGGTAGGCTGACACGCCCAGGTTGGGATGATGCAAGAACTAATTCAAAGCATAATCAGATACACCTGGTCAGAGGGACAGAATCCTTACCTAAGAAACAGCTTTATAAGCAAAGCATAGACAAGCCAGAGGGGAGAGGAGCGGCACAAGCCGCAGCAGCTGCTGATAGAGAAGAAAGAGAAAGGAGACGGCTCCAAAGAGAGGAGAAAAGGCAGTTGAACTTGCAGCCCTTACAGGAAAGGAACAAGTTCCAGGAGAGCCAGTTTCATGCTGGGAAGCTCCAGAAGGAAGTCTTCAGGAAGGACAGAAGGAGAACCGGGAGAGTGCCTGGTAGGGAGACTACCAGAGACACAGACCCAAGAGTTCAGAGGTACCTTCATGCTTCTTCCCCTGTATGTGAGCCACAAGGAGTTCAGAGGTGGGTGAACCAGGCTCAGCCCAGGAGTCTAAGAGACACAGATCTGAACCAGGAACTGATGCCGGGTCACAGAAAGGCCTGGAAGCCAGGGAGCCGTAAGAGCAGCCAAGGCAACTGGAGAAAGGTTTGGGAACCTATAGAAAGAGTGCTAACCAAAAATCCTGTTGCATATTTGCCAGACCGGGTACAGCCAGGCTGGAAAGCCTTAGTAAAGAAGTTCTGAAGTAAAACCGGGAATATATGCGGAAAGCTCAGGGGCCACAGATATCTCAGCAGAACAAGAGGCTATGCAGATAGACCCTGCTGAACCTGACCTTTTGCTAACTGAATGCCCTATGGACTGTACGTTTTGTTGTACTGGGAGTTTAGAATCCTTGAGAGAAATATAGCATGCAAGATATACTTTTGAAACACAGTTTTGTTTAACAAGCTGAAAGAAGAAACATTGCTTTTGTTTATATAACCTGTTTTGTTTGAACCCTGCATAACTAACAAAGACTGTGAAGCATATCCAAGTTTTTGACCTATGTAAATACCTTATGTGAAAATCCTGAACAAGGTGAAAATCCTGTTGTCTTCGTTTGAACCTTTTGTGCATTAAGGGAATAAAACCCTCTACTTTACCATTCACATGGCTTACACAACTATTCATTATGAAGAAAGGGACTACTAGTACCAGAATGCTTCTGGACTAACAAACGTTTCTACCTTCAATACAACAATAATGTCCACCCTGACCTTTAAGCACATGGCTAAAGGGATGGGGTTGTGACATAGTGGCGTAGTTGGCAGGATTTCTTCTTGCGAAGCAAAAGAAGACTACACCAGTTCAGGAAGAAAAGCTGCCAAGTTTGAGAAAAAAAAAAACACCCTACGTGAAGATTCGCTGCCAACACTGGTGGAACGGTGGAGGACCAGTGGACACATCTTTTCTAAAAGCATGAGTCAACGCCTGATGCAGGTAATGAGTGATTAGGCATAACCTATGATGGATTCAGGTGCAAGAAGTATTAAGAGTCCAGATAAAAGGGGGACTGACAAAGAGTTGCCAGTACCGCACTTGGGTTTTTTTTTGTCTCTCTTTCTGTAGGAAAAGTGGCTACTATGGAGCCGAAGGAGGTCCTACAATGGATGGCTGCGCAGTTTGACAAGGAAAGAGAGATGGTCTTCCACGCGCAGGAACAGGCGGTGCAAGCTATGCAAGCTCAGCAAAAGCCCGTGCTTGAACTAATAGAAGCATGGTTGGCTAACCATAGGAAGACGTCGGATGCAGCTTCGTCTCCTCAGGGACTAGATACTATAGCTAACAATTGTATGGTAGGACCATAGTCTTCTGAGACATTGACATTGGGGAAATTATCACCTAATGATGATATAGATGATTTTCTTGAATCCTTTGATAGGATAGCCCATACGATAGGCTGGCCAAAGGAGCAGTGGGCCATACGCCTGGCAACCTCGCTCACTGGAGAGGCGTTGTCTGCCTATAGGGCTATGCCTGCAGCTCTTGCCAATAATTATATAGAAGTAACAAAGGCTATTAGAGATCGCCTAGGGTTAACTCTTATGGTGTATAACCGGATGTTAAGAGCAACCCGACTTAAAGCTGGGGAGACACCAAAAGCTCTAGGTCAAAGGGTTAAGAGCCTGACAATGAAATGGTTGATGCCCGAGGGTAAGACCTTAGATACCATAGTTGATACTATTGTACTAGAACAGTTTATGGCTGCTGTGCCTAGAGAAGTGCAGACCTTCCTGATACTGCAAAACTGCCGTACCATGGAGGAAGCAATCCTCCTAACGGAAAGGTATTTTGAAGCGGAATTGGCTATTCACAAAGATGGTGAAGCTTCCAAAACGGCAGTAGGGGCTAGTGTGCAGTCATCAGAAAGGGGGCCAAGGTCTAAACTAGAAGGTTTAAAAACTGGTATGGCTATGCTAAGAAGTCACTTTGAAAAAAAAAGGTGTTTTCATTGTGGGAAACTGGGGCATGTGCAAAGTGAATGTAAAGTGCGTACTGCACTAATAACTGAAAATACAGAAATGACGAGAGAAGGTTTTCTTTTAGAGGTTAAGGTGCAGGGTATAACCACAAGTACTCTATTCGATTCGGGTGCAGATCAGAGCATGATCTCCAAGAAACTATGGCGTACCATAGAAGATCAGTCTGAGTCAGTACCGAACCGATCAGAGGGAAAAGTGAGAATAAGATGCCTTCATGGAGCCTCATCTTTCTATCCTGTATATAAGCTGTTAGTGAAAGGATTAGGGATAGAAAAGGAAATATTGGTAGCCGTAGTTCCAAAGTTGCCACATGACTTGGTGCTAGGTAGGGACTGGCCCCAATTTAGAAAAGGGTTGGAGAAGGGCCTATATCCCTGTGAAGTCCTTGTGTCTACTCGAACCCAGTCCAAGGCTCTAGGGGAAACATCTGAACCCCAGGATGAAACGCTAGCAGGGTTTCCCTCACATGACGACCTAATAACTGCCCTGCCCGAAAGGAGTAGGAAGGGCAAGGCGGAAAAACGCAAAGAAAGGCGGTGCCGCTCTCAACGGAGAGTTGAGTTAGAGGCGGGACAAGGATTGCCCTGGGTCCCGGCTGATTTAGTAGAGAGGTTCCAATCTTTCCCCAAAGAGCAGAGAGCTGATCCCACGCTCGCTTGGGCGCTTGAATATGCCCAGGTGGAAAGCATACCTTCCCAAGATTCCTTTTCGATAAAGGGGTGCTCTACAGGGAAAGTTTAGATCCCCAAACCGGAACAATCCGTAAACAATTGGTGGTACCCGCCGCTTTCAAGTCCCTAGTTTTGAGGCTGGCTCACGACCATCCAATAGGGGGCCATAAAGGGGTACAGGGAACGCTAGACCAAATACTGGCCCGGTTTTACTGGCCAGGCGTCTTTAGGGAGACCTCACGATTTTGCAAGTCCTGTTCTTCCTGCCAGCGAGTGACCTCTGTCCAGCTAGCCGAGGCGCCTTTGCTCCCGATGCCCATTATATCGGAACCAATCCATAGAATAGCCATGGATATAGTGGGACCCTTGTTGAAGACGCCTCAAAGTTTTCAATACATGCTAGTTATAGTCGACCAAGCCACAAGATTTCCGTGGGCTATTCCCCTAAGGAACATATCCGCCAAAACTATAGCCTCGGAGATAATAAAGTTATTCTGTGAAATAGGTTTTCCACAGGAGGTGCTATCCGATCGGGGCAGTAACTTTATGTCGAAGTATTTGGCCCAAGTGTGGGACGCCTTTGGCATACGACACGTCAGGACAGTCGCCTATCACCCCCCAATGTAATGGGTTAGTAGAAAGACTAAACCAAACCCTAAAGCAGAAGTTGAGACGTGCTTTAGATGGAGAAATGGCTGAATGGGATACCATGCTCCCGTTTGTATTATATGCTTGCTGGGAGCGGACGCAAACGTCTTTGGGGACTTCTCCCTACGAGTTGATGTATGGACGTGCCCCACGAGGGATTTTGGACATACTCCGCGAACAATGGGTGGAACCGAGTAAAAAGGAAATAGGAGTACCCCAGTTTCTGCGAAACTTGCGGGAACAACTGCACAGGACCTCCCAATTCACAGAGGAGAAATTAAGGGCCAGTCAAGGGCGACAGAAAAAGTATTATGATAGGGACACAAAGCCACGACAACTATCAGTAGGAGAGAAAGTGATAGTGATGGTGATAGGGGCTACCCCCAAATTTGAATGCCAGTGGAGAGGACCATATAAAGTGGTTAAGCAGCTTGGTCCAGTGTCATATATGATAGAGAACAAGAGCGGTCACCAGCAAGTGTATCACATTAACGTACTCAGACCCTGTCATGAGCGAACGGCCTTGGTCACCTCAGCCGAAATAGGGCCGAGGGAGGAGAAATTACAGCCGTGCGATTATAAGATAGAGCACAGAGCGGGAAAATTGCACCACAATGCAGACGCCATATCTAGGATTACGAGCTGTGCAGACGAGAAAATGCCAGCCCATAATATCTTAAGGGGGGATATGTGATGAAGCAGACGCCAGTAAACCCATGGAGGTAGAAGAAAACACTGATCTCTTTAAAGGAAATGATATACATAAAGTGCAGTTAGTGAGAAGTACAGCTAGAGGGAGCATGCACGGAGATTCAGAAGGTAGGCTGACATGCCCAGGTTGGGATGATGCAAGAACTAATTCAAAGCATAATCAGATACACCTGGTCAGAGGGACAGAATCCTTACCTAAGAAACAGCTTTATAAGCAAAGCATAGACAAGCCAGAGGGGAGAGGAGCGGCACGAGCAGCAGCAGCTGCTGATAGAGAAGAAAGAGAAAGGAGATGGCTCCAAAGAGAGGAGAAAAGGCAGTTGAACTTGCAGCCCTTACAGGAAAGGAACAAGTTCCAGGAGAGCCAGTTTCAGGTTGGGAAGCTCCAGAAGGAAGTCTTCAGGAAGGACAGAAGGAGAACCGGGAGAGTGCCTGGTAGGGAGAATACCAGAAACACAGACCCAAGAGTTCAGAGGTACCTTCATGCTTCTTCCCCTGTATGTGAGCCACAAGGAGTTCAGAGGTGGGTGAACCAGGCTCAGCCCAGGAGTCTAAGAGACACAGATCTGAACCAGGAACTGAGGCCGGGTCACAGAAAGGCCTGGAAGCCAGGGAGCCGTAAGAGCAGCCAAGGCAGCTGGAGAAAGGTTTGGGAACCCATAGAAAGAGTGCTTACCAAAAATCCTGTTGCATATTTGCCAGACCGGGTACAGCCAGGCTGGAGAGCCTTAGGAAGAAGTTCTGAAGTAAAACCGGGAATATATGGGGAAAGCTCAGGGGCCACAGATATCTCAGCAGAACAAGAGGCTATGCAGATAGACCCTGCTGAACCTGACCTTTTGCTAACTGAGTGCCCTATGGACTGTACGTTTTGTTGTACTGGGAGTTTAGAATCCTTGAGAGAAATATAGCATGCAAGATATACTTTTGAAACACAGTTTAGTTTAACAAGCTGAAAGAAGAAGCATTGCTTTTGTTTATATAACCTGTTTTGTTTGAACCCTGCATAACTAACAAAGACTGTGAATCAAATCCAAGTTTTTGACCTATGTAAATATCTTATGTGAAAATCCTGAACAAGGTGAAAATCCTGTTGTCTTCGTTTGAACCTTTTGTGCATTAAGGGAATAAAACCCTATACTTTACCATTCACATGGCTTACACAACTATTCATTATGAAGAAAGGGACTACTAGTACCAGAATGCTTCTGGACTAACAAACGTTTCTACCTTCAATACAACAATATTGTCCACCCTGACCTTTAAGCACATGGCTAAAGGGATGGGGTTGTGACAACACACATCTCATTTCCAAATCAACAGTAGGAATGGACTGTACCACCCAAAACTAATTGTCCATGTCCTCAGGAGGCTCCCAGATAGACAATCGATGATTTGAGCATATTGCAGCGTGCACTGCTTCAACTTTGTCTTCATTCTTGCTTGTGGATGACCTTCCAGAACATTTGTCACTGTCAACACTTTGATGACCTTCTTGGAAACGTTTGTACCAATCATGCATTCATCACCATACACTTGCAGTAACTTGTCATAAGTCTCTTTGCACGAATCTCCAAATTTCTGGCCGAATTTAATGCAAATTTGCTGTTCAATGTTTTCACTCATTGTAAATCTGACAAACTGCTTTTATACGATACCAGACGTCATGTTAAAAAAAGTACAGGTGTTCTGCAGCCACAGTTCACTCTGCACACGCAGAGCACATAACTAGGTCACTGCATGCTTGATAGCATCATGGTGCAACATATTGTTATACAGCTACACAACAAGTCTTGATATTTTTTGATCACATCCTGTAGATGAAAGACAGAAGGGAATAAGAGGCAGGGGAGAAAGTGAGATGGGAGAATGGAAGACTAGGGGGAGGATAAGAGTGGGGAGATAGACTGAGAAGGAAATGGAAGGTAGATTGAAGTTTATTTAGAGTTGGGACTGGTTGAAGAGGGCTGGAGAAGGGCTCATGTGGTCTCTCTACACAAAAGTGTAAGAAAGGAGGAAATTGGAAACTAGAGGACAATTAGTCCTGACTTCTATGGTGAGTGAACTAATGGAGGCATTGCTAAAATAAAGGATAGTTCAGTTTCTGGACAGGGACAGCCTGGGGGGAGGGGGGGATGCAGAGGGATATGGAGCCATGTGCAGACACTGTTTGCTGGGCTTCATTTGCATATGTCAATAGGGGCTGAAAGGTGGGGCTATAAAGCAGGGCTATGTGCCAAAAACACAGTTGCTCAAAGATGGGGCAGGCCTTGTTTCTAAATTCCGAGGATTACAAGATCCAAAGCAGCATGATTTTACCAGAGGTAAGTCTTGTCAGACGAATCTGATTCATTTCTTTGACTGGATGATCAGAGAGTTGGAACAAGGGAGAACATTAGCTGTGGTATACTTAGATTTCAGTAACACCTTTGACATGGTCCCACATAGGTGATTTATAGATAAACTGAGTACCCTTGTGATGGACCATAAAGTGACTGACTAGGTTAGAAACTAGCTGGGTGGGAGGCAACAAAGAGTAGTAATAAATGGAATTCACTCAGAAGATAAGGATGATATTGTGGAAGGGCTGCTGGGTAAGGTTTGCCTCTTTGTGGTTGCTATCAAAATCTGCAATAGGGTCGACATCCTGGAGGGTATGGATAACATGAGGAAGGATCTAGGAAAGCTTGAAGAATGGTTAAGAATTTGACAGCTGAGATTTAATAGTAAAAAGAAATTAAATGTGATGCATGTGGCCTGCAAAAACTCAAGGCAGCGCTACAGTAGTATAGAGGGTGAAGTACTTGGGGGTGATTATACTGATGATCTTCAGGTGGCTAAACAGTCTGGAAAAAAGATAGCAAAAGTCAGAAGGATGCTTGGGTGTACAGGGAGAGGAATAGCCAGCAGAAAAAAAGGAGGTGATAGTACCTCTGTGGAGTTGAGGAGTAGCCTAGTGTTTAGAGCAACAAGAGATCAGAGTTTGATTCCCACTGGCACTCTTTGTGATCTTGGGCAAGTCACTTTACCCTCCATTGCTTCAGAAGAAAAGACCTGGCAATATACTTCCAGTCATACCTTGTCAAGAAAACCCAGAGACTGCTGGATCACCAGGAGTCAGTATTGACTTGATGGCACTTAAAATATATTAAAAAGTGCCTTTGTAAAAGACTTTGGTGAAACCTTATTTGGAGGATTGTGTGCAATTCTGGAGACCACAGCTTCAAAGGAATATAAACAGGATGGAGTTTTGCAGAGTGTGGCTACCAAAATGGTCAGTGGTCTTCGGCATAAGGCCTATGGGGACAGGCTTAAAGATCTCAATATGTATACTTTGGAGGAAAGATAGGGAAGTTGAAATACTTCCATGGCATAAATGCAGGAGAGGTGAACTTCTTTAAATTGAAAGGAAACTCTTTAAGTTGAAAGACAATAGACTCAGGAGTAATCTGAGGAAATACTTCTTTACAAAAAGAGGGTGGCTAGTACTACTACTCACTATTATTTGTAGAGCACTATAAGGCATACACAGCACTGTACATGTACAAGTAAGAGACAGTTCCTGTCCATCAGAGCTTATAATCTAATCAAGACAGACCACACAACAACTGGGGACTAGGGTAATTCAAAGGGAATAGCAAGATGCAGATAGGTAATAAGCAGGAGAATAAGGAGACCAGGATCCAAATGCAGCCTCGATAAAGCCAGAGAAAGAGCCTGGTGTACTAACTCGGGTAGTTTGCTTCAAACTTATCACAGAATAAGGAAGACAAGCATCAATATTCAGGAAGGCTTAGAGAAGCTAGGAAAGTAGGACCCGATACAGTGAAGGCGATTAGCACGTTTATAGCTCCTAGCAGTCGCCACTGAACACTAAACCTGCATATTCAATACTGGGGCCATATTCGGCCGTCAGCATTGAATATCTGGGTCAGTTGCAGAAGCCAGAAGCTAAATGAGCAACGGCAATATTCAGCTGCTACCGTTAGCTTTGGTGGCAAAAGTTAGGACTGCTTTTGCTGCGCCTGTCTTTCGCTGCTGAGGGATAACCAGACAGCAGCTGAATATTGCTGCTGACCGGCTATCCCCGGGTACCACCCATGGAACGCCCTCGGAGTGACCCGATACTAACTGGTTAGCATTGGGGTGTATAGCAGTGGTACCCATGGATATTCAGTGGCACTAACTGGCATGTGTTTTAGTAAATATGCCCCTGAATGTTTTATAATGAAGTGGAAATGATTCAAGGATATGGTTATAGGAAATGACTTGTATATGTTTATTATTATTATTATTATTAGGATTCTTGATATACAACTTTACATAACAAAAATATCAAAGTCATGAATAATAATAAATAAACATACAAAAGATATAAAAAAATTTACAAGAATAAGTAATCATGCAAAACATCATACAAATCACTATTTTCCCACCCATTATAAATATAGCACCTTTTCCTAGAAACATGATAGCAGAAAAAGACTATATGTTCTATTCAGTCTGCCCTTCCATACCAACTACTATAGTCCCTTTTCTTTTCCTTTAGAGATCTTCTATGTTTGTCCCATTCTTTCTTGAATTCAGATACTGTCCTGGTCTCTACTACCTCCACTGGAAGACTATTCCATGCATGTACCACTCTTTCTGTAAAGAAATATTCTGCATATTACTCCTGAGTTTACCCCCTTCCACCTTCATCCTATGCCCTCTCATTGCAGATCTTTCTTTCAATTGAAAGAGGCTGTCCTTCCTTGTATTTATGCCCTGGAGATATTTAAATGTGTATATCATATCTCCACTCTCCTGCCTTTCCTCCAAAGTATACATATTGAGATTTTTAATTCTATTCTCATATGCCTTATGATGTAGCCCACTGGCCATTTTGGAGCCACCCTCTGCACCAACTCCATCCTGTTTATATTTATTTTATTTATTTATTTATTTATGCTTTTCTTCTATACCGCTTTTTCCCAAGATCAAAGGCGGTTTACAATTAACATAATGAACATGGTTTTACATGGAACATCGTATTTTTTCAAACTATGTACAATTAACTTTTCATGAACAATAACATGGAACATATAATTATACAAATGCTGTATAATTATATCCTTATATCCTATATAAGGATATAATTATACAGCATATATCTATATATCTTATATCCTTTTGAGGAATTGCACACAATAATCCAAATGAGAAAAACTTATACAGGGGCACATCACCTCCTTCTTTCTGCAGTCTATTCCTCTCCTTATGCACCCAAACATCCTTCTAGCTTTTGCCCTTGCCTTTTCTATCTGTTTAACCACCTTGAGATCATCAGAAACAATCATACCCAGGTCCCACTCTTTTTTCATGGATAGAAGTACTTTGCTCCCTATGCTGTACTGTTCCCTTGTACTTTTGCAGCCCAAATGTATAAACCTTCAATTTTAGTGTTAAATCTCAGCTGCCAAATTCTCAATTATAGAAAGGGACTCAAAGTGGGGTACCAGGGCCCTCTGAAAGAGTTAATAATAAGGAAAAATGAGAACAGCCTGAAGCCTGGCAGCTTGGAATTCACTAGCAGTATGTAGGAGAGAAGCTAAGGTTGTATTTTACAGAAAGCTTTACAAAATGCTTGTCCTGATTAAGCTGGACAATATGTTTGTGCATGGCATGACCTGTAACATGTAGTGTTTAGCTTGACTTGTAACATGTAGATAAACAAAAAGTAGTGCAAAGCATGATGTAGAGTGATAAGACAAATTTGTACCATGTAGCAGTTTTTTTCCTAAAAAAAGAAGGTACTGCGGCCTATCTCGAGAGAGATCACAGGAGACTGCTCATGTTTGCAGTCTTGTGAGTCTCTCTATTAAGGCCTTATGTAGTACTATTATTGATATAATTCTGTGTATGTGTTTTCATTTCATTCCTTAATTGAGTTTAGAGAATTGGAGTCAAAGAGCCAAGGTTGGATTTTGCTATATGATGCCCGGTCAGGATTAGCGCATCCAAAACAGTTGGTACCATGACTTGGATCTGCTTTTCTCTGCATTTAAGGCAAGGATTGTGAGTTTTAACTACAGCCAGACTCAGTCTAAGACACGGGCTTTAGCGTTTAAGAGAGGCAGTCCATCTTATTGTATCTTGTAAAGATGGTGATTTGCAAAACCCTGTAACATGATGCCATTCAATGACTAATCGTAATGAAGCATTACTATTTCCTTTAGGAGGGACTTTTTTAGAGGAACTTTGATGTATGAAATATGAAATGGCAGTCAATGATTTAGGGAAACTGCACATTAGTCATAAATGAGTCCGCCCTTACATGGTGGGAGACAATGGTAGATGTGAGAAGTCTCGGGAAAAATGTAAGTTGTTTGTATTAGAAGAGAAAGTGTGTAATGATTTATTTGTTTGCTTTCCTTACATCATGTTTTAAAAGAAGAACATTTTCTGATTGTAAAAGGTTTAATTAATTGTTGTGTTTTCATATGCTGATTTTCTTCTTTAGTAAGTCAGAACCGTAGTTCGCCAGACTTGCAAATTGACATTTGAAATGTCTGTTTTCTTATCATTGTTAGTCGGTAATGTATAAAGACTATGCAGATTTGTTTTGTTGGTTTCATTCTTGGGTCTTAAGGTAATTTTCTGTACTTGAGTAATGCATTTTGGTTTCTAGGTAAGAGGTGCATTTTGTTTTGAAAGTTTTTCCTGATCTCAATTTAAGTGAAAAACAGCAATATGTTGTAGCGCTATGATTTTTGTACATGCTGATTTTTGTTTTGGGTTTGGTAATCCTCAGTTTAGATAATTATTTCAATATTGTGATTTTTCTTATGTAACAGATTCAAATTAGTTTTTTCTGAAGTTATGGAAAATGCTCTGTAATCGGATATTTTTAGTATTCAATGTATTGTACTTCTTGCCCTTCCTATTGAGATTGTTGTTATGAAATGTTTTGAAAAATAATTTTGATGTCATAGGGATTTTAGCTATATTGAATGTTTAATGCTAATTAGGACATACATAGAGAGTTATCATTTGGAATGAGCTGAAATAAATTTACTTTCTGTACACATTTTTAATGAAACATAGCTTTGGCTAATTTGCAGGATGATTGTAATCCTTTTTCTATATTATACTAAGACTTAAAATAACTACTTCAACCAGCAAGATGAAGTTCACCAGATGTGGTATTTGGGACTCTAAAATGGCATCAGCAGAGTCAAATGGAAGACATTTCCCACCGTGGCAGAAGATTTATTTTGGACTTGGACTTCAGCTACCATTCTTTTGTAGTGATTCTTCACAGAATCAGAGAGGGGATTGTAGAAAGGGAGTAAGTCCCCTATGCACCCCGATGCTATCCGGTTAACATCGGGGTGTGTTGGGAGCATTCTGGAATGAGGCGGAGGCAGGGATTGTGGCTAACCATGCAGCAGCGATATGGATGCTTCCCGGTTAGCGATCTGCACCGAAAAGATAGGTATGGAAAACCCTTGCCTATCTTTAAGATGGAGGAGCATCCAATATTTCTGCTGCCCAGTTAGCCTCTGAGACTTCCTCTCTTAATGGCGATCACCGAATAATGCAATCGCCGTGGCACTGAATATCCGGTTTAGAGGTCGCGGGGAGGGCTATGTGCCGACAAGGCGCATAGTTCTTCCAAAATCTGGATCACTGAATATCGGGCCCATAATGTTTAGCTTGACTTGTAATATGTAGATAAACAAAAAGTAGTGAAAAGCATGACATAGAGTGATAAGACACATTTTTACCATGTAGCAGTTTTTTTCCTAATAAAAGAAGGAACTGCAGCTTAGCTTGAGAGAGGTCACAGGAAACTGTTGAAATTTGCAGGCCTGTGAGTCTCTCCCTTAAGGCCTTAAGTAGTACTATTATTAATATAATTCTGTGTATGTGTTTTCATTTAATTCTTTAATTGAATTTAGAGAGTTGAAGTCAAAGAGCCGAGGTTGGATTTTGCTACTTGATGCCCAGTCAGGATTAGCACATCTAAAACATTGACCATTCTTCAAGCTTCATGAGATTCCTCCTCATGTTATCTACTCCTTCCTGGGTGTCTACTCTATTGCAGATTTTGATATCATTTGCAAAGAAACAAACCCTACCAGACAGTCCTTCCGCTATATCACTAACAAAAATGTTAAATAGAATCGGACCATGGACAGATCCCTGTGGCACACCACTGGTAACATCCTTCTCCTCTGAGTTCTCTCCATTTACATATATCCTTTGTCGCCTCCCACTCAACCAATTTCTAACCCAATCAGTCACTTTAAGGTCCCTTCCTAGGGTGCTCAATTTATTTATATGTCAACTGTGCGGAACAGTGTCAAAAGCTTTACTGAAATCTAAGTACACCACATATAGGGCTCTCCCGCAGTCCAACTCTCTGGTCATCCAGTCAAAGAAATTAATTAGATTTTTTTGACAAGACCTATCTCTAGTAAAATCATGCTGCCTTGGATCCTGCAACCCATTGGACTCCAGAAACTTCACTATCATCCATTTTATAAGCATTATCCATTAATTTACTCATCACAGAGGTCAGACTAACTGGCCTGTAATTCTCAACCTCATTCTTACTTCTGCTTTTGTGTAAAGGGACCACATGTGCTTTTCTCCAGTCCTCTGGGATCACTCCCAACTGTAAAGAAGCATTGAAAAGGTCATACAGTGGAGCCACTAGAACTTCTTCAAGTTCCTTTAATACTCTCAGATATATCCCATCTGGTCCCATTGTTTTGTCTACTTTTAGTTTAGCTAGATCCTCATGAACACAGTCTTTTGAAAATCATTCAGGATCCTCTTTACTTCTATTCCTCTTTGTGTGTGTTTTCTGAGATACTGCTCTTGGCCTTTCATTTGTGAACACAGAACAAAAGTATTAGTTAAAAAATTCCAGTTTATCCTCATCAGTTTCTGCATATTCTTCCCTTTCATCCTTGAGTCTGATGATGCCACTTTTGCACTTCCTCCTCTCACTAACATACCTGAAAAATGTCTTGTCCCCCATTTTACTGCATTGGCTAGTTTTCCTCCTATTTGTATCTTTGCTTTCCTACGTTTTTCCAAGCTTCTCTAAGTTTTTCTGAATATTGATGCTTGTCTTCCTTTTTCTGTGATCTCTTGTATTTTATGAAGGCCACCTTCTTTTTTTCACCTTTTCAGCTACTTCTTTTGAGAACCATAGTGTCCTCTTTTTCTTTTTACATTCATTTACTTTTAAGGTTTGTTGCCCTTAAAATATCCTCTTTCAGTTTTGCGTATTGCTTTCCTACATCCTCCAACTGTTCCTATCCCACTAATGACTCCTTGAGGTATTGTCCCATCTTGACAAAGTTAGTTTTCCTGAAGTCAAGGACCCTCACTTTTGAATGGAATTTATGAGCCCTATTCCTAATACTGAACCACACCATCTGGTGATCACTGGATGGCAGATGATCTCCTGGTATAAAATCAGAAATACTTTCCCCATTGGTAAACACTAGGTCCAGTATGGCCCCTTTATTTATTTACATTCTCTTATATACTGTGCTATTCTGCATCAGTGCAGTTTACATTGAACAGGGCATTATAACTTGGAAATAACTATTTTACAGGGAATATGGGCTATGGAGGGTTAAGTGGCTTGCCCAAGACCACAAGGAGCACCTGTGGGACTAGAAACCCCAGTCCTTCCAGCCCAAGGTTGCTGTCCTCTAGTGGGATTTGAACCCCTGACCTTCTGGCCTGAAGTACTTTGCCCCAACCACTAGGCCACTCCTCCACTCCTTTATGCAAGGGTTCTGTTACCAGTTGCCAGAATAATTCTCCCTGTAAAGAATCCAGGATCTCCTTACTTCTAGATGACACTGCAGCAATCAACATCTGGCTTATTGAACTAACCTATCAGTAGCACTTCTCCTTTCCTGGTAATACTGCAAAGGTCTTCAATTAAATCTCTGTCTAGTTTTCCTACCTGTGAAGGAGAACACCAATGCAAATAGACTCCCCATTCACACTCTCAAGTTTAACCCACAGTGCTTCCTCCTTCCCTTATAAGCCTTGTAATTCTGTAGTTTTAATATTATTTTTTACATATAGTGTGACTTCTCCTCCCCTTCTTCCTACCCTGCCCTTCTTAAATAAGATATAGCCTGGATTGTGACCCATGTCTCTGGACCACCACTAAATCCAAGTCAGCCTCTTCCATTAAGGCCTCAACATCTGGGATCTTATTTCCCATACTATGGGCATTAATGCATACTGCCTTCCAGTTGTTACCCCTTTTACCCATTTCTACAGAGGTATTTAATATTTTACTTACCTTGAAGGCTTTTATTTACGAGGACTTTCTTCACTCATCCCCAATGAATTTCATTTAAAGCCCTCTTCAGTAGGTTAGCTAGTCTTCTGTGGAAGACACTTGTACCCTTCTTGGATAGGTGGATGCCATCTGAGCTCAGAAGCCCTTGGAAAAATCATCCCATGGTCCAGGAAACCAAAATATTCACCATCCATGCAGCCATACATTCATCTCCAGGATGCAAACTTCTCTGCCTCGGCCTCTATCCTCAACAGGGAGGATTGAAGAGAATACCACCTTCACACCTATCTGCTTCATCCTCTCTCCCAGAGCCATGAAGTCACTCTTGAGACACTCGGAGGGATACCTAGCAGCATCATTTGTGCCAACATGAATGAGAATCATCAGATATAGTCAGAAGGCTTAATGAGTCTTGGCAAACTCTCTGTAACATCTCAGATTTTGGCACCTGGCAGCCAGCATGCCTCCCTGAACATCAAGTCTGGTCGGCAGATAGACGTCTCAGTACCCCTCAGAAGAGAGTCACTAACTACCACTACCCTTCCTTCCTAGTGGTCACTGATTCTGGGATTCCTGAGCTCTGGTTCTTCCTGTTCCTGGCATGGTTTCACCTCCTCCACTTCCAGGGCTAAATACTGGTTCTTCATTCAATTTGAGGGCTGGAGGGGTTGTATTGTCCATTCTGCAGGCTCTGGTGACTCTTTTCCATCTCTCTGGCATTCTCAAGCATCTTCATCTCTGTTGGAGAGCTTGGATGCCACAAGAAGCATCTCATCAATGTACTTCTCATTGTCACAGATGCTTCTCAGCTTCGCCACCTCTTCTCTGAGCTCTCCACTTGTTTCATGAGGGCTTCAGGTTTCAGGCATCATGCACATGGAACCAGTCCTCAACTGGGATTGGACTGTCTATCTGGACAGAGGCACAAGCTGTAACGGGGGTATCTGCTTTGGCAACATGATAATTGAGTTGATGGAGCTTTAGTAACTGTTGAAGGAAATGAAGGACCTACCAAAGTCCCTAACTTTTCCTCAGCTGTCTTTTAAGATAAAAAGCAGCTAGCCTCTCTTATGTATGTTCCAACAGCTCTATTCTATGTACCTGTGTGTAGTCTTGCTTGCTTGCTAAACAGTTATTATTTTACTGTACTAAATTCTGACATTATATGTCTGAGATGTAGAGGCATGTTCCATTCAGGCCGTGCAGCCCCTGTGTGGCCAATCAGAAGTGGGGCTCACAGTGGTAGACCCGATTCTGATCCTGGAGGGGCTAGATATGCCCACGGGATCAGAATTGGGTCTACGGCCTGGACATGCAAGCCAGGCCCTGATTCTGATAGGCCTGCACGCCCAACCACATACCCAGCTACCTTAGCCAGGCTCCTGAATGGAGACGCAGTGCATGGTGTCCCATCGCCATGGCACCATGGCTCCATTCAGGAGCCATGATCCCCAGCCACCAACCAAACTCTGTTTTCCCTGCAGCCCAACCCCCAATGTGTCCTTCCAAGGCCTGGGTTGGGCTGTGGGGAACCCTCTATGCCCCCTCACCTTCGTCCCCAGGTCCCGCGCTTCGATCCCTTTCTGTCCAGGGAACTTATTCCAGGGAACCTATTCCACCTCAAAGGTGGAATAAGTCCCCCATCTAGATTTGAGGCCCTGGACATACAGGGCCAGCCTCTGAATCAGCCCTGTATGTCCGGGGTCGCGGTCCACCCATGGCTCGCCTCGTTCCACCTCCAGAACGCCCCCTCCCGGCCCCATCTAGGCCTCCCCATACAAACCCACTGTTCATACTGAGAGGCTTTTGCCAGGGGCAGCAGGGGGACAAATAGCAGGGATGGACGTCCCAATGGAATGTCCATCCCCGCTATTCGCGGGACATAATGACCCCCATATTGTTGAATGTATTCCCTTTGTAAAATTACCTAAAAACTGCAGAAACCTGTCTGGAATAAGTGAGGTAAAACCAGACAGTGACAGTGACTGAGGGGAGATATGGTAGAAGTCTATAAATTAATGAACGGAGTGGAACGGGTAAACGTAGATCGATTGTTTATGTTATCAGAATATAGAAAGACTAGTGGAATGCAATGAAGCTACAGGGTAAACTATTTAAGACTAATAAAAGAAAATATTTTTTCACTCAACATGTAATCAAACTCTGGAATTTGTTACCAGAGGATGTAGTAAAGGCTGTTAATGTAGCTGGGTTTAAAAAAAGTTTGGACAAGTTCCTGGAGGAAAGATCCATAAACCATTATTAAGAAGAGACCCAGGATATCAATGCTTGACCCAATACAAGCATTGTGGAACCTGTGTCTTCTGGGGAAACTGCTAGGTACGTATGACCTAGATTGGCCACTGTTGGAAACAGGATTCTGGGCTTGATGGACCTTGGTCTGACCCATTTTGGCATATCTTATGTTCTTATGTAGTGGAAGGCAAATAGGGGAAGATTGGTTTCTTAAGAAATGTTTCCAACATGACTTTTTTCAGGGGGTACTTTATCTATTGCCTGCTACTGCTGTCCCATGTCCTTCAAGTTTTAATGAAAGAGCTTAGGCTTGGCACACTCCAAAAGCACACATACAGAGTTCCCCCAGCAAGATAAGCAGTGTCTTCCGGCAATCTTTTTAAGCCGACGGGAGAAAGTAGAGGAGCATGCTGCCCCAGCATATAAGATCTCTACCTCAGAAAATTCTAAGAGCTATGGGTTACAGAGGTTGTGCTGTCCAAATAATAAAGGCAGATTTTGTTTCATGGTTTGCATACAGTATGCCAGCTTTGGGAATGTGAATGTGCAGCAACTCTGTTATCTCTGTATCTTGGATTTCTGTTCCAAGTGTTGTACTGCAGGCAGAATCTATCTTCATGTGGTTTCCAGTTCAGTATTGTCTGCACAGCTCTGTTTCTAATATGTGGTCATCCTTTATTTAGTAAGGCTCTATCCACATTTGGTGATGTGACCATGGTAAGGTATTTTGTGAGCATGCAGTTTCTGTGTAGGGATTTGTAGCAATCAGGCTTGTTCTCTTTTCCCAACAGTGGCATGTTATAATGACTGGTGTGATATTTGAAATATCGCCTTTTCATAGAGTCTCTGGTGGGTTGCAGAGGGGGTAGCTAATGTAAGAGTGGGCATATCAGTGGTCACCCCCACCCTTTAAGCATGGCCCCGCATGAGGGCTGTTCCTGCCACAGTTTTAGGGGCGCGCTACTCAGAACTAGGGGCGCGCTACTCAGTTTTAGGGCGCGTTACTCAGTTTTAGGGGCATGCTACTCTAATTTACTAATAGGTTGAATAACTGCCCAATGGCTGTATAATGTCTTATCTCTAATTTTCACATAAAGTGTAGTTATTCGAGGTCTCAGACTTTTCCTTGGCACTAATTTCAAAACAAAGCTTTTTGCAAAGTGCCGTTATAGCATCAACGACCTCTGTTTTGTTCTTTAACTACACTTTTAAACTAATGTTGACAAATCTTTAAACTTGAAAAGTGCTTATCTGGATTATTTGAAGTTTTGCCCGACGCCTCTATCTGGCACCATATCAGCGTTTCACCACCTTGATGGATTTCCTCAGGGGATTTCTTTTAATTTAGCACTATTAATAAAATGATATTGTTACAACTCTCACTGTTATGCCTATAATACTATCATTCAAAAACATAGCTCAAATATGTAAGAATATACTATCATACCTTCGTTGCATCTATCTATCAGTGATAGTCTGTTACTCAATGCAGTGCTGCAAGCTCTCCTGGCTTCGAAAAAATGCCGCGCATGCGGATTCGGTTATTCCAATCCCTTTAAACATTGACAGTGTAACGTCATATCTATTTTATTGCATCGGAGAAAAGGGGCAATTCCTATACATACATGGTTTTATTGCTTAAAAATCTTCATCCAATCTTGATTCTTTACATCAAAAAATGTTATGTACACGTGTTATGTACACGCTCCCCATTCTACTGCAATGTTAAGGCCCTGCGGGATGAGTGTACCCAACTTATATATCCAGCGTTGTTCTCTTATAACTAGGGTTTGTTCTCTAGATTTCCCGTCTCTTCCTCCATTGATCTTATCTATACAAAAGCATCGTAAATCAACAAAATTATGGTTGTTCTCCAGGCAATGTTTCACTATAGGGGCTTCATATGCCCTGCATCGTAATCGACTGCGGTGTTCATTCATCCGGACCTTAAAAGTTCTTATAGTCTTGCCAATATACAACAGCCCACAAGGGCATTTTATACAGTACACTACAAAACTCAAACTGCACGTGGTACTATGTTTTAATGTGTACTTGATGCTCTGACTTTTAAATTCCATAATTTCTTCAGATATGTTGCAGATGTTACAATTTCCGCATCTTCGATGTCCTGTTAAAAGTTTTTCCTCAGAATTAAGGTCTGATCTCAAAACCGTGGGACTGAGTATTTCTTTAAGATTCCTGTGCCGTGTCCATATGCACCAGATCTTCTGATGTCGTAACCCGGGGAGTGTACTTAGGACATTCGAATGACGTTTGATAATGCGTTTGATCTGGAAACTAAATGGAGAATATTTCGTTACTAAATTAATGTTGGTATCACTGATCTTACCCCTATTGCTAGTCCGCAACAACAAAGCTCTATTGTTATACAAGGCTCTTTTATAAGCCGTTTTGATGATAGGATCTGGATACCCTCTATTTCGAAAATCCTGCATCAACTGTTTTGACTGGAATTTAAAATCTTTTAAACTGGAACAATTCCTGCGATATCGTATAAATTGTGAAAGAGGCAGACTATCACGCAATTGTTTCGGATGGGCACTTCTATAATGCAGAATGGTATTTCTATCGGTTTGTTTCTTATGCACTGACATGACCCATCCTGTCACACCTTTTTGGATCTGTACGTCCAAAAAGATGATATGGTCATCATGATACGTGTGGGTAAATTGTATATTTGAATCCAATGCATTAAGCCATAGAAAAAATTCATTCAGCTTATCCTCTGGTCCTTCCCACAACATAAATATGTCGTCTATATACTGCTTCCATATAATTAGATGATCCTTATAGGGAGATGTGGTCAACCATCGATTCTCATACGCCCCCATAAATAAATTTGCTATAGAGGGGGCGCATGTCGCTCCCATAGCTACTCCGGACCGTTGAAGATACAGGACTTGTTCAAACGCAAAATAATTGTGGAAAAGAGTTAATTCCACTAATTGTAATATAAACGTAATTTGTTCTACTGATAAATCACCTCTATCGTTTAGAGAAGCGTTTATTATCTCATAGGCTGCAGTCTGCGGAATACTGGTGTATAATGCTGATACATCTAGTGTAACCAACACTATATTCGCCTTAGTCGCCCATTCAGAATGACTTAATAATATCTGTAAAAAATGAGAAGTATCTTTTATATAGGATGGAATCTCCCCCATTAATGGTCTCAGAAAAGAATCTATGTATATTGACAAAGGTTCTAAAACCGTGCCCTTCGTAGACACTATTGGCCGTCCTGGGGGGTTTATGATATTTTTATGTATTTTTGGAACCAAATAAAATTTTGCTATAGTGGGGTCAACAATATTCAAAAAATTCCATTCCTGTTTATTAATTAGCTTGTTATCTAAAGCTTGAATCGTAATCTTCTTAATGCATCGTTGTAAATCTGCTGTTGGGTCTATAGTCAAGACCTCATATGTATGTGTATCCGACAATTGACGCTGAGCTTCCACCAGATATTGATCTCTATTCATAATGACTATGGCTCCACCTTTATCAGCCCTTTTGATGACAATGTCCGTCCTGGATTGTAGGCATCTTAATGTTTGATTTTCTGCTTTCGTTAATGTCTAGAATTTGCAGCCACAAGTCCTTTCAAGTTCCTCTATATCTCGTAATACCAAGTCCCTAAATAAAATTAATGCTGGGGCCAATAGGCCCGGAGGGTTCCATCTAGATTTTAATGGTAACCGTATCCTCCGTGATGTAGGATCTTGAGTTTCTGCTGTTGGCAATTCTTTTGATGCAAAAAATATTTTCAGATTTAATTTTCTTATTAATTTTTCCATATCTACTCTAAATTGGAAACTATCAAAAAAGGTTTCCGGGACATATGACAGACCTTTATTAAGTATATTTAACTGCTCTGTCAGGAGTGGTGCTCCCGATATATTAATAAACATAGATCTTGTTTCTAAAGAGCCTTGTGTAGTCTTCAAGGATTCGATGTCGGGTAATGGCATTAACTCTTGTACCGTGCCTCTCCTTTCCCTCGCTGTCTTCCTTTACCCATGTTCTTCTTTTTTACCGTCTCCTCCGTGTCGTCGGAAAAATCCCCTTGTGATTTTTGTACTAGAGTCCGTGGTATTTGTGTCTTCAGAATTTGTATCAAAATTTACCTGTTTACGTGTTTTTTTGTTTTCCTTTTAAATTCATCCAGGGGTATACATACCCTGATGTATAATCCGCATGATCTCTTTTTAATTTTTTTGTTTTAATTTTTTTCACTTCCTCCTGTAATGCCTGCAGTTGCTTATTCATCTCCCCATGTTTATTTTCAAATGTTTCCGCAGACTGTGAGTCTTTCAAAGTCTTTGTTATTGTTTCTATCTCTTGGGTCATAGTTTTCGGAGAATCAGTTGCTGTGTCCACTATAAGAACCATTAGGTCCAAAGAACATTTGTTGAGAATGGCGTTCCATTTATCTATAAATTCTGTATCTGTAAGAAATATTCTGGGTTCTTTGTACACTCGCAATCCCCATGGGATATGTTGACGTCGAATATACTCTATCAAGGATAACCGATGTAACTCAAGCCTCACTTTGCGTTTTTGTATTTTTGCTAGTTCCTCCCAGTCAACAGTATTATCCATTTCCCCCGTCGTTTCCTCCAACATAACGGGGGTTGTTTCCTTACATAAATCCACTATGTGTGTATGATCGAAACTAAAAGTTTCTTTCCATGCAAGTTGACCATCCATATGCAGTTTTAGGGGCGGCAGAGCAGCACTGGAGGAGACATTGCAACAGGAGTCAGCCCACTCAGCCATTACTGCTGCCACCCTCCAAACATTACAGGATGAGGGCCTCCTTTCCCAATCCCGTGGTTCAACTCATAGAACCTTCTGGTCACAGCTACTTTATTCCTCCTATTAGTGAATGTCAGTGCTGAAAAAGAAAATGAACCTGCTGTGGAGCCTTGCACTCAAGCGCGTTGGAAGTTCTTGCTGGTCTCACCCCTCTGTCAGCAAGAAGTGCATGTCAGAGGACATGGGACTGGCAGGGGCTTCCATTGTGCTTTAATATTTTTTTTGTGTGTGTAAATAGCAGGAAGAAAGGAGTTGCACATGGAAGATTTGAGGGGGTAGACTATGGTGGGGGAAAGGAGAGAGATGCTGAACTCTGGGAGGGGGTGGGGAGGGGAGGAGCAGTAAAGCCTTGAGCTGCTCAGAGAGGGGGGGGGGCGGTCACATGACTGAAGGTTTGCCTAGAGCAGCAGATACCCTTGGGTTGCCCCTGCCCACATGTGAGTACCAGAACCTTTTTTGCTAAAAAAAATTCAAAATCCACTGGCTTCTGATATATAGGGTTGGATCACCTTTTATGAACCTATTAAGAAGAAATAAGGCTTTTCTTGGAAATGCTGATTCTCCCCTCTTTTGAATAATACTTATGAAGCTAAGGGGAATCTTTACTAACATGCACAAACCGTTAGCACAGGGTTTTCCACTCAATAAGCACACTACGCTAACAGCATCGGGCCCCTTGCTAAAAATCCCACACTAACCAGTGAGCACTCCATTGGGGTATGGTGCACTGTGGTTAGCCTGGGAGTTTTGGGTGCATACTAACCGTACCTGTTAGCATTAGCACGGGTGCACCTAAGGCCACCTTGAGGGCATGCCAGGTAGTGTGATGCCATATGCTAGCAGCGTGGTAATGGCAAGGGGACAGACGGACACATCCCCTAAAGTTAGTGTGGGTCTCTGCAGTAGTTTCGTGGCTAGCAGAGCACCCTTTAGTAAAGATGTCCCTAAATGTTGGATGTACAGGGTTATTTTACAGCCCATAGTTTCTTCTAGAAGGCTACAACAGCAGAAATTGTAAAAGATTTGGTGTATACTAGTTGCTGATACTTGATGATGAGAAAAGTTCTTGTGAATTCAATAAAAGCATATGAACATTAAAAAAAATGACCATCACTTGGAATAACTGCAGCAGAAGTTGTGATTTAGTCTGTCAGTTCACTGTATTTGTTAAAACTCTGCTCATGATAAATAAATGATGGTGTAAATTATTAGTACCAATTCACAGCTCAATCCTGTTGCTGGCATCCCATGATTACCAATTTGTTACAAAAGAGCAGCAGCAGGCTCTCTCAAGTTATTTAAAGATGCCTCTTATTTGACAGTATTTTTTGGAATTCATTGATAAGTTTTTTTTTTAACAAGAAGAGCTTGATGCTTCAATTAATTTTCAAGTGGAATTTTAATACAGCTGATCAAACTCTGTGGGTTTATACTGTACCACTATTACAAAATGATGGTGCACTCTTTTAAGAGAAAGATGTAACTTTTTCACCCTCTGTGTTAGTTTTTCTGAAACTCCACTGAGTTTTATCAGAGGTCCTATGCCCTGTTAGCTATGCTGTACTCAGGAGCAAGAAAACTAAAACTACAATTAACTGGAAGGTTTTTGGGTCTTTCCTAGAGTTTGTTGTGTCACAATACCACTGGATACTTGTGGTGGAATGCTACAACCAGGGTGTGGTTATTTTGCAATTCTAAAAATAGGTGGATCATTTGAAGGCAGATATATCCGTAGTTATGCTTAAGTGCACAGAGAAATTCAAACATGAAACAAAGCTGTATCCTTTCTGCTTATCTTCTTGATGTGTCTTAAAAACATGCGCTGGCCAATCTATTTTCAGCCAAAAATAGCGGGATCCTGCGGTGTGCTTAGTCCTGGAAATGGATTAACAGTATCAGATATTTAAGTGTATCTACTTATTTGAACTGAAGCCGTTCCTAAAAGCAACAGAGTCTTTCTTGATCTCTTGCCACCTTCCTTTTGACTTCAGGGTTCAAAGCTTTATTTTGCTTTTAGTACAGCTTCATGTGACAGAGAGAAGACATTTGGGTCTAAGCTGAAAATTTAAATCTCACATTGATTAGGATCTTAGAGTGTCTGCTTAGATTACTGAGTGTGAAGTCACCAAATGACTATAAATTGGATCTAAGACCATCAATCCATTTTATATACTCAACAAGCAGCTTTAATTTGATGTTGGCTATGTGTCATGATCACGTCAGTATGGGTTCAAACCAATAATCCGATGATGAGATGTTCTGGACCCATCATTTCACTCCCATAAATGGCTTCATTTTGGGGATTGTTAGCAGCAATTTACTTAGCTCTGGTTAGAAATGATATGAAATATCACCTGAATTAAAGACTCGCTAGGCGGTGAGACAGGCTTTTACTTCTGCATTTTCCTCTTGGCATTTCACCACCTTCAGAAAGCCAGGATCTTAAAACATTTTGTAAAAGCTAAAACAAAGAGCAGGATTAATGTAAGAGGATTTGTTGGCTGATTATAAGAAAATCATTTTTGCCAGAATGGAACTGCATTACAAAAACAACCCAGGCAAGCACTCTCTAGCAAGCAGAAAATTAAAGTGATTTTGGCACTTCATAATGTGTGACGCTATGGAGCTGTACAAATAAACTTATACATTTAATACATCTATTTGTTTTATTGCAGTGTGCCCACTAGGGGGATCATTTTATAAAGCTTTTTCCAAGTGTAAAGTCTCTTTGTTTTGCAAAAATGACTTTTATAAAATTGTGAGACCATATACACAAGAACCCAAAAAGTGCATGGAAAGTATATGCCTACTTTAGCATGATCTATGCATAGATGTTCCCAGGGGTGTAGTCCGAGCAGAATGGCGGCATAGTTGTGATGTACTTGTATAGAGTACTTGAACACGCTTACTCCTTTATTGGAGCATGCTCTCTGTAGGCATGTGTGTGCTATTGGGGTCAGTTTTGTGTTCCTATTTTATAAAGACACATAAGTACCCACAATGCCTTCGTAAACTAGGCAGCTTTTTGAACATCTCATATCAGCGTCTTCTTCTAAAATTACCCCTAGAGATGTGCATTCAATTTATTCACATTCAGTTTGTTAGTGTGCCTTAAAAAAGTGCATGACGTTACTTGGCAGTTTGACCTCTAGCACCATTTTATGCTAGCAGATTATGGAAGAGGAGCTTCTGCCCCTTCCTCATTAGACACCAAGGATAGCCCTGGTAGGTCCCAGGGATCTCTTTGGGGGTGGACTGGGGTGTGGGTTTTGGGGGTACGAGGTCTTTTTGGGAAGTTGGGTATGGGTGTTTTGAGGGGATCTGATTGGGGAATGATCTTTGCTGGGGGAGAATATTGGGGGTTGAAGGTGTGGGTATTAGGATACCACCAACCCCTATAAAAGATAATGAGCCCAACCTGGGACTCGCTATCTACATTACTGCAGCCATGAATGTACAACATTCTAGCTGCACCAATACAAATTTATATTTACAGAGAGTCACTACCGGGCAATTTAGTAACTCCTGTGTACATATTGCTATGACAAAATACATTATTTTACCACTGCATAGTAAATGCCCCTCTTTAATGAATGAATTATGCAGATAGCAGCTGAATATAACTACTACCCATATAACACTTGGCCCTGCCCCTGGAATGCCTCTAGCTCAGTAGTTCCCAAACTTGGGGTCGGGACTCCAAATGGGATCACATTATCAGTGGATGGGGCCACATAAATCTGGCTATTTCCCCATCTCTTTGGACTTTCACTATGGCTTATGCCAAGTAGTGGCAGTCACCAGTCAGCATGTGGCCTGTGAGTCAGTGAACATTCATAGGCCCTTGCCCCCACCTGGGTAAGCTTCCTGTTAGACTGGAAAGCCATGCCAAGTATTGGGGTCTGTAAGCACATGTTGCACACTGACACAAGGGATCCTGTGCTGCTGCTGTTTCCATTACTGTTGTTGCTGCTGCCTTCCTGCCCATTCTGGAGGATGGGAAAGGAGGCTGGAGACCTACCATGTTGATTTCATCATCATCTGGGGCCATGTGAACTTTCAGTTGTTAAAGCATCGTTACTCACCTTAGCAGGTGTTCTCTGGAAACCGCAGGGATAAGTACTCACATATGGGTTATGTCACCGACGGAGCCCACACAAGAATGCTCCCCAGCTTCCATAGGAAGCTTTTGGGAGCTTCATCGCACATGCATGCCTACCTTCCTGCCTGAAAGAGGCATCTTACTTCAGTAGGATGACATAGCTTAATGAAAAGACAACCCCACAGGGAGGTAGGAGGGTAGTGAGGACTTATTCTTGCTGTTCCCTGACAACACCTGCTACAGTGAGTAACTATGCTTTCTCCAGGAACAAGCAGGCATTACATCCTCACATATGGGACTCCCCAGCTACAGGCTACCAAAAAAACTAGTAAAACAAACCTAATGGGCCAACTGATGGCAGAACTGAGAGAAACGACATGAGCAGTCTCTGTTAAGTTCCTGTTGAATCAGTGTCCGGTGCAGACATCAACATCTGGAAGACTCTATGGTAGTCTGGATGGACAGAAAGGCTGGTGGGAAGGAGTTGAATCTAAGTCCCAAACAGGTGCTGGAGTACAGCTTGGCCGAAGTTGCTGTCATGCCGGGAATCTCCATCCAGACAGTAGTGGGCTGTGAAGGTGTGGACTGAAAACCATGTAACAGCCCTACAGATATCCTGTGTGGAAACTGAGCACAAATTTACCACAGAAGCAGCCATAGCTTGGATATTATGAGCATAGGCTAAGGAGATGCAGTCTGTGGCTCAGACTGACAGGGCCCATTTGGAGACTGCCACACCCAGTCTATTGGGTTCAAAGGAGACAAAGAGCTAGGTAGAATGCCAATGGGCTTTTATCCTTTCCAAGAAGAAAACCATGGCTCTCTTACAATCCAATGTGTGCAGTGCGGCCTCAGCCCTGTTAGCATAAGGTCTGGGAAAAAAGATGGGTAGCACCACAGACTGGTTTAAGTGGAAGGATGAAACCACTTTAGGAAGAAACCTAGTATGGGTCCTCAAAGCCACTTTGTTCTGATGGAATCTGGTGTAAGGTGGATGTGCCATCAGAGCCTGTAGTTCACTAACTCTGCGGGCCAAGGTGATTGCCACCAGAAATATGACCTTCTAGGTAAGGTACTTGAGTGAGCAAGAATTCAAAGGCTCAAAGGCAGCAGAGAGGAGCTGCCCTAGCACAACACTGAGGTCTCACACTACAGGTGGGGGCTTGATCCGGGGTCTTGAGAGCAGGAGGCTTCTCATAAATCGGCCTATGAGAGGATGCACAGAGATGGATTTACAATCAGAGCCGCAGTGGAATGCTGCAACTGCTTTCAAGTGAACTCAAAAAGAGTTTGATTTGAGACCATAGTTGGAAAGGTGGAGGAGATATGTCAGCAAAACCTCCATAAGGGATCTAGCCCCTTGTCTGTGCACCAGATAGAAAATCGATACCACTTGAAGGCATAGGTGCAGTGAGTGGAGTCCTTCCGAGAAGCGGGAAGCACATTCTCCACATCCGCAGGAAGATGAAGTTCTGCAAGCACTACCCACTCAGCATCCACGCTGTTAGGGCCAGGGAGCAGATTTCGGGTTGAAGAAGGGCCCTGCTGTCCTGGGAGACAAGATCTGGGGTGCAGCCCAGTCTGAGAGGTTGTCACTGCGAGAGTCTGAGCAGGAGGGGAAACCACGGTTGCCAGGTCCAGTGCGGTGCGATTAGTATCATTGAAGCTCTGTTCACCTGAAGCTTGAAAAGGGTTTTTACCACATGAGAAATTGGCAGAAAAGAATAGAGTAGGCCCTCGCTCCAATCCAACAGGAAGACGTCGGAAGCTATCCGATCATTGCTCATGGTCCTGGAGCAGAAGTGCGCCACCTGGGCATTGCTTGGAGTTGCAAAGATGAAAGATGTGGCTATCAATCTCCTTGTTGAGGGTCCACTTGTGTGGCTGACTGCCAGAACATTTGAGCTTCCAGCAGATAAATAGCTTTGAGGATCATGCCCTGGGATATGACAAATTCCAGAGGTGCTTGTTGATGTAGAGCATCACCACTTGGTTGTCAGTCTAGATGAGGATTATTTGGTTGGCCAATTGTGTCTGGAATGCTTGAAGTGCATTTGAAATGGCACGCAGCTCCAGAAAGCTTATCTGGTGTAGGCTCTCCTGCGTTTTCCAGCGGCCCTGTGTGCATTGCCATCGAGATGGGATCCCCAGCCCAGCTTGGGGGCCTCCGTGATCAGTGTACATTGATGTGGCAGGGATTGGAATGGCAGATCCCTGAGGAGATTTTGAGGTTGCAGCCATCAGGACAGTGAATCCTTGAGTGGTGGCCACCCTGTCCCTAAGGTGGCTGCTGACGTGACGCCATTGGGTGTGCAAGGTCCACTGTGCTTGCTGCATTTGCAAGCAGGTGAAGGGAATGACATGAACCATGGAGGCCATGCAGCTGAGCAAGCAAAGCATCTGATGTGCTATAGTGCAAGGGCTGTCCTAGATGCTGCAGGCTATCATGGACAACCTTTGGATACAATCTGTGGGCAAAAAGATTCGAGCCAGAATGGTATCGCAGAGAGCCCCAGTGAACTCAAGTCACTGAGAGGGCTGAAGGTGAGACTTTGGGTAATTGGTCATGAAGCCCAGATGCTCCAGCACCTGAAGGGTGAGCTTTGCCAACTGCTGAACCTCATCCAGTGTAATGCCTTTTATGAGCCAGTCATCCAGGTAGGGGAAGACAAACACTCCCAGGGTCCAGAGGAAGGTGTCAATAACCGCCAGGCATTTTGTGAAGACACTTGGAGCAGATGACAGGCCGAAGAGTAATATCCAGTATTGATAGTGCTGTCCACTGAGCATGAAGCAGAGGTACTGTTGGTGAAGGGGATGGATTTGACTGTGAGTATATGCATCTTTGAGATCCAAGGAGCAAAGCCAGTCTTTCTTTTGAAGTTATGGCAGCAACGTTCCCAGCTAGACCATTTTGAACTTTTCCCTCACCAGGAATCGTTTGAGATTGCAGAGGTCCAGTATGGGTTGGAACCCGCTTGTTTTCTTGGGGACCAAGAACCCCTTCTGCCCTGTGTTGGTGGTACCTGCTAGATCGCGAGGTCAGCCAGGAGGGTATGAACCTCCTGCTGAAGGAGTACTTGATTTTGAGGATCGAGGGGGTATTCCTCCACAAAGAATGAGGGAAACAGTTGCAAAAAGTGAAACAGGTAGCCGTTCTGAATGATTTTGAGTGCCCAGGAGCCAGTTGTTATGACTGGCCACCTGTAGGCAAAGTAAATCAACCATTCCTATACCTGCTGAGATACTCTGCTGGGTATGGGAAGGAGAGCCATGTTCCTCAGGAGAGTCAAAAAAACCCTCCTGACTGGCTGCGGGGCAGGCTGGGGCTTCTAAGGCTTTGGACAGCACTGCTGGTGCTGCCCCTGGCCCTTCTGCTGCCCTGGCTGCAAACTTTGGTAGGCATAGTAAAGGGGGTACCCCACATAATATCTCTATTTATGCAGGTATAAAGTCTTTTTTCCTGTTGACTTCATCTTGGCAGGGCCAACTGTTTTCCTGGAGAGGTGGTTCATGATCAACTATTCCCTCTCCAGTTCCCCCGCCTTGTCCTCCATTGGTTTACCAAATAGATTTTTGCCCCAGCAGGGGACATTTGCAAGTTTGTCCTGCATTCACTGCTTGAGGTCGGAGGACTGTAGCTATGCTAGGTGCCAGGCCTGGAATGCCCACAGCGGCTACTCTCCTCACAGATTCATAGGCATCATAGGCAGCCCTATTCATATATTTTGAGCAGTCTTTCCTCTTGACCACCAGGCCACTGAACTTCTCCAGATAATCTAAAGGCAAGAGGGTAGAGAACTCGGAGACCTCTCCGATGATGTCCTTCAAGTACATTGCCATATAAAGCTAGGACAGGATGCAAGCAATGTTCCCGCTAACTTGCGCTGGGTCCGCCGCCAACATTCCTGCCGGCGGGGGGAGGTGCAGAGTGATCGATGCTCTGCCCCTCCCCCCACTGGCAGGAATGCAGACAGAGGACCCGGCGCATATTAAAGAGAACATTGCGCACCCTCGCAATGTTCTCTTTAATCTGCGCCGGGTCCTCCGCCGGCATTCCTGCCAGTGGGGGGAGGGGTAGTGCATCGATCACTCTGCACCTCCCCCCGCCAGCAGGAATGTTGGCGGCGGACCCAGCGCAGGTTAGTGGGAACATTGGATGCGAGCCACCAGCATTGAGCCTTGGTAGCATCTGCGTCCAAAGCTATCCAGGGTACAGGCCTTCTATCCAGGGGGAATGGAGGAGTGGGTTTTGGAGATTTTGGTATGCCTCATAGCTGACTCCACCACCATTAAAAGAGGGCTGCTACACAGTGCCCTGTCCTGTGCTGCTGAGGTAAGCTATATTCTTATTTGATTTAAATTATAGCTCTTTGCTGCTACTAGGCTCTAACTTACGAAATTTAAACTACAAGCTCTCTGCTGGGTTCTAAATTTAACCAGAAAGCTCTCATCTGTGTTTTAAATTTAAACTGAAAGTACTTTGCTGATGCTAGGCCCTGAGTGACTATTAAATTTAAACTACAGCTCTCTGCTGGGTTCCAGATCTCTCTCCAGAAGTAACAGTCCCCTTTTCTAGTCCTTCAAGACTGAGGATCACAGAGCTCTGGTTGAGCTATTTATGCCTGTGCTGCTGAGGTAAGCTGTGACCAACTTCCTGCATGATTAACAGTCCTTGCTTGGATAGAAGGAGTCTTTCAAAATGGCCTTTTGAACTTCCACCTGGTGTTAACACCTATTGAAAATGTTTCACAGGTCTCTTGCCCCCTAGGTAGAAGGCCTCTTTGTAAAGGTCTCTAGAAGACTTTATTTGCTGCTCAAAGAGTACTGACCCTGTTTTGCCTTTTGTGCTAATCTATATTCTTATTTGATTTAAATTATAGCTCTTTGCTGCTGCTAGGCTCTAACTTATTATGAAATTTAAACTACAAGCTCTCTGCTGGGTTCTAAATTTAACCAGAAAGCTCTCGTTTGTGTTTTAAATTTAAACTAAAAGTACTTTGCTGATGCTAGGCCCTGAGTGACTATTAAATTAAAACTACAAGCTCTCTGAAATGTATGAAATGTAACCAGAAAGTTCTCTTCTGTGTTTTAAATTTAAACTTAAACTGCTGCTACTAGGCCCTGACTGATTTAACAAAAAATATTGGGTTCACAGATTAAATAGCTTTAATAGAAAGAATTCCTTTCAGAAAATTCCCAGAAGTATATACTCACAATTGCAGATCTCTCTCCAAAAGTAACAGTCTCCTTTTCTAGTCCTTCAAGAAGGGTAGGAAGGTCAAGACTCGAATAAAAACTGAACTTACTTCAGAGAAGATGAAAAAATGCAAGGTTCAGGTCATGCTTTTCTGGGAACAGATAGATGTTTGCAGGGCTCTGCGGAAAAAAGAAGACTGAAGTAAGATGGCTCCTTCGGGCAGGAAGACAGGCATGCATGAATGACAGAGCTCCGAAATGTTTCGTATGGATGCTGGGGAACATTCCTGCTTGGGTTCCATTGGTGACGTCACCCATATGTGAGGACTGCATTCCTGCTTGTTCCCAGAGAAAATGGGGTTATATGGGATAAAGGTTTGAAAAGCACTGCTCTAGCTACTCCTCAGGTTATGTGGATGCATTTTGGTATATACTAACTTATACAGCTAATAAGGATGTGCACAGGGCAAATATTTAGCTTATTTTTTGATTCATTTGTTTCACACATTTGTTGTAATGAATTATTTTTAAGCATACTAATTGATTTGAGGCATGGTGGAGTAGCCTAGTGGTTAGAGCAACAGCCTAGTACCCAAGAGATCAGGGTCTGATTCCTACTGCTACCCCTTGTGACTTTGGGCAAGTTGCTTTACCTTCATTGTCTTGGAATAAAAGGCCTGGCATCTACTTTTAGTCATACCTTGTGAAGAAAACCCAGAGATTACTGGGTCATTAGGAATCAGCATTGACTAAACGGCACTTAAAAAATAATTGCTTTGAAGTGGTATTTTATCTTGTTCACCTTCCTCTGAACAATTTCTAGTCTTTTTATATCCTTTGTAAGGTAAAGATTTGGAGACTATACTGTACAAAGGATATAAAAAGACTTGAAATGATTCAGAGAAAAGCAACCAAGATGATATTGGGCCTGTGCCAGAAGGCATATGAGAAAAGACCTGATGACCTAAATATGTATACCCTAGAGGAGATGAGAGACAGGGGGAATATGATACAGACGTTTAAATACTCATAGGGTATTAATGAACAAACAAATCTTTTTCAAAGATTGGGAAGCTGCAGAATTAGAGGACATGAAATGAAGCTGCAAGGAGGTAAACTTAAAACAACATCAGGAAATACTTTCTTACGAAAAGAGTGGTAGATGCCTGGAATGGCCTCCTGAAGGAAGTGGTAGGAGCAAAAATAGTGATGGAATTCAAAAAGACATGGGACTGACACAGAGGATCCTTTTATTTATTTACTTATTTATTTAAGGGTTTTTTATACTGCCTTCTCGGGTAATCAAAGCGGTTTACAGAGTAACATCAATATTACATTATAACATAAGAACAGTAACGTTGAATAAACTGGTGGAAAGGTATAAGCTTATTATATATATATAACTGGCAAGAGGATGTTATCAAAGCAAACAAACAGAAACATAGAAACAGTGACATATCAGATGCAATATTCAACAGGCCATTCAATCCCCTGTGATGGTCACCATATCTACATGCACAAGTGACATGTGTTTGTCTCACAGTGCTGCTGCGAGATACAGGCTTATGACAGCAGTGTCCCACAGTCAGGGAAGCCTGAAGAGGAAACTGCTCAGAGATCCCCAATGCCAATGCTACAGGTCCTGCAGGGGCCTCTAGCAGTGCCAAAACATATTAGCACCCAGCAGTCCAACAGCCATTTTCAAGGGAAATCTGAAAAATACAAGAAGGAAGAGCACGAAAACTGCATTAAGTGAGACTGTCTCACAACATATTTGCAAAGCATAACACAGTACATCCAAGAAAATATAGCCCCAGATACACAGCAGAATAATGTGAGGATGCACCCACCTTTAAGGACATGCATGTGCACACAGGAGTAGCAGGATGTGGGGCCCATAATTCCAATGTTCCACAATGGGATGCTAAAGCTACAGGAATGGCTGTGGGATGCATACAGTCCCACTCCTGATCCCTTAATGGCATACCCAGCTTTGATATACCAGCAAATAGTGAGGACATGAATGTCAATGGTTCTAGAGAGTAGAGTCAAAGATGACCCAAGGTAGCAAGCTGAGGAAACAGGGAGTAATATAGTATTATCCACAAAAACAGAGAAGGGAGGAAGGGAGAAGGGAGAAGGTGGGTTTAGGGGAAAAGATAAAGAATGAAATAGGCTGTCATTGCATACCTGGAGCCATGTAGTCACTCAATCTGTGACAGCATGGATCCTGCTGGTTGGGGTATTATTGTACTTATAGCCATGTATGGCTGGCCTAGGCTTGCTGGTAGAGGAGTGACTGGCGTGAACAGGAGTACCTGCCCACATACTTACATCCCCCCTCTACCTCTCTCCAGTCTATTTAACGCACGTATCACAGGCACTTTGTCATGTACCCCACCTTTCTCCCTAATGCTGGCCTCATGTACCTATGCAATCATGGTCCATTGTGATCGCAACACTGCAGCATGCCAACATGACATGGGGATATTGCATGCCAACATGTCATGCTTAATGTATTATAGGCTGTCACTGATGTGAGTGTGTGTACCCCTTGCTTCATACCTGTTGGTGTTGAAGATAGCATCAGGTCAGAGGGCAACCAGTATGGAGGCCAGATCATCCAAGAGGCACAAGTGGGTACTGCAGCTGCATCAGAGATCCCCAGTGAGCATCCCATGAGCAGTCATCCAGTGCGAAGATGGAGGCTGGTAACACCAGAGGTGGTGGGGTGGAACAGCTAGAAAAGATGGAAGAGGAGAACCTGAGTGGAGATGACATGCTGTTGTGACCAATGTCCCCATCCTCAGAATGTTAACATACTTGCAGAGGAGGCAGGATTGCCAGAGGAGGAAGGGGAGCTGTGTCACCAGCTGGCACAGCCAGCATTTGCTGCAATGCAGACAAAGGTTGCTGCAGCAGAATGCTGAATTTGTACAGCTACACTGGGTACAGTATGACATCATGTGACAGTCCATGCAGATGTGTTGGGAACAGCAACATGCCACAGATATCCCAATAGCTGAAATATGGGGACTGTACTAAGACCTGAGGATCACCTTTGGCGAGCTGAGGTTATCCTCCACCAGTGTATAGCCTCCAGTCAGAGGTTGGAGCACTACTCCAACATAGGCAGTTAGCCACCAACCTTTTCCACTTTCAATCTGTAACAGACGTGGCACACACCAATCATCCATACAGAACATGCAGCACAACTCTAGCATCCAACATCCTGGGACCTGTGCCAAGTGGATTTGGCCCCCTCTACATTTCCCTGCATTTCATAGTCAACCCAAGGAGCAGAGGAGGACGAGGAGTCCTCCAGCTCCACTGATAGCAATGCAGCACTCTCCACCATATCTTCCTAATAGGAACTGGTGTCCATCAGAACTCACCAGCTACCATGACAGGTGGTAATGTGCGAGGGTAATACACACCTTATGGCCTGTGTGTTGCCACCTATATGGCCATATAGGGATTTCCTCTGCATTGTATGTGTGCTTTGGGCATGGGGGAATGAGTAAGGGAGGACAGAATTATCTTTTAGGGGAGAGGGAGAGGAGGAAGGGGGGAAGTAGGGTTGTGTTGTGGCATCAAGTGGCTGGGTCTGTTGGGAGAATGCCAGTGAGGGGAGATTCTCTGTGATAGGTTCAGGTGTGCTCTGGGTGTGAGCAGTGGAGGGTGGTGATGGGGATGCAGTGGAACACAACCTGTGCACTGGGCTTTAGAAACATAGAAACATGACGGTAGATAAAGACAATACGCCTAGCCAGTCTGCTCTTCCATAATAATCTTTAAGCTCTACAGTCCCTTTTTTCCTTTAGAGATCTTCTGTATTTGTCCCATGCCTTCTTTAATTCAAATACAGTTTTTGTCTCTACTACCTCCACTGGTAAACTATTCCACAGATCAACCACTCTTTCTGTAAAGCAATATTTCCGCAAATTACTCCTAAATCTGTCTCCTTTCACCTTCACCCTATAGCCCCTCGTTGCAGAGCTTTCTTTTAATTAAAAGAGGCTCTCCTCCTGTGCATTTATGCCATGGAGTTATTTAAATGTCTCTATCATATCTCCCCTCTCCCGTTTTTCTTCAAAAGTATACATATTGAGATCTTTAAGTCTGTCACCATATGCCTTATGGTGAAGCCCACTGAGGATTTTGGCAGCCACCCTTTGCACAACTCCATTCTGTTTATATTCTTTTGAAGCTGTGGTCTCCAGAATTGCGCACAATATTCTAAATTAGGTCTCACCAAAGACTTATACAGAGGCACTATCACTCCTGCTGGCCATTCCTCTCCCTATGCACCCAAGAACCCTTTTGGCTTTTGCCGTTGCCATTTCTACCTGTTTTGTCACCCTAAGATCATTAGAAACAATCACCCTTAGGTCCCGCTCTTCTCTCATGGACAGAAGCACTTTGCCTCCTATACTGTATTGCTCCCTTAGATTTTTGCAACCCAAATGTATGACCCTGCATTTTTTAGAGTTGAATCTCAGCTGCCAAATTCTCAAACATTTTTCAACCTTCGCTAAATTTCTCCTCATGTTATCTTCACCTTCCTGGGTGCTACTCTATTTCAGATTTTGGCATCATCTGCAAAGAGGCAAACCTTACCCGATAACCCTTCTACAATATCACAAATATGTTAAAAAGAATTGGACCAAGAATAGATCCCTGTTGCACACCACTGGTAACATCCTTCTGCTCAGAGTGAGCGCCATTTATCTGTACCTTTTGTCGCCTCCCACTCAACCACTCTGTTTTAGCATAAGGAAGAGTGTTTAGCAGAGGGAAGAGTGGCCTAGTGGTTGGGGCAAGTTGCCATAGGCTGGAGGGTTGGGGGTTCAAATCCCACTGGAGGACAGCAACCTTGGATCAGAAGGGCTGAGGTTTCTAGTCACACAGACACTCCTTGTGGCCTTGGACAAACCACTTAACCTTCCATTGCCTCAGGTACAAAAACATTGTAAGCCCTTTAGGGACAAGGGAAATATATGCCATATCTGAATATACATCACTTTGACCCAGTGAAAAGCAGCATACAAGCATTGCTAAATAAATATGTTTAGCAGCCTTTCCATTAGCTTACTCATTACAGAAGTCAGACTAACCAGCCTGTAGTTCCCAACCTTGTCCTTAGTCCTGCTTTTGTGTAAAGGGACCACATGCATGTTTCTCCAGTCTTCTGGGATCGTGCCAGACTCTAAAGAAGCATTAAAAAGGTCAGGCAGAAGAGTTGCTAGAACTTTCTGACATTCTTTCAGCACTCTCCGATGTATTCCATCTAGCCCCATTGCTTTGCCTACTTTTAGTTTAGCTAGCTTCTTGTGAATACCGTCTTCTGAAAATTGTTCAAGATCCAGTTCACTTATGTTCCTATTAGTCAGTATTTTCTGAGGTCCTGCTCCTGGCACTTCATCTGTGAACACAGAACAGAAATATTTGTTAAGCAATTCTGCTTTATCCTCATCAGCTACTACATATTCTTCCCCTTCACCCTTCATAATGACAATAACACTTTTGCACTTCCTCCTCTCACTAACATATCTGAAAAATGTTTTGTCCCCCATTTTATTGCATTGGCTATTTTTTCTTCCATGTGTATCATTGCTTTCCTGACTACTTTCCTAGCTTCTCTAAGCTTTTCTGAATATTGATGCTTGTCTTCCTCTTGCATTTTATTAAGACCACCCTCTTTTAATTCATCTTTTCAGCTACTTCTTTCGAGAACTATAGTGGCTTCCTTTTCCTTTTACATTTCCTTAACTTTCCTAATAAAAAGTTCCTCTTAAAATATCCCTTTACAGATTTGCACACTGTTTTTCTATATCTTCCTGCTGTTTCCATCCCATTAACAACTCGCTGAGGTATTGTCCCATCTTGGCAAATGGGATACTTCACTTTTGAATGGACTATATCAGCCTTAGTGCTTATGTTGAACCACACCATCCAAAGATCTCAGGATGCGAGATGATCACCCACTATAACATCAGAAACACTCTCCCCATTCATTAGTACCAGGTTCAGTATGTCCCTCTCACATATGGGTTCTGTTACCAGTTGCCAGAATAGTTCTTCCTATAAAGAACGTAGGATTTCCCTATTTCTAGATGACACCACAGCAGGGATGTCCCAATCAATATCTGGCATATTGAAATCACCTATTAGCAATTCTGTAGTTTAATATTATCTTTTACATATAATGCCACTCCTCTCTTTCTTCCTAATCTGTCCTTCCAGAATAAAATTATTATCTGGTATAATTACATCCCACTCATGGTTCTCCGTAACTGCTATTAAATCTAAGTCAGCCTCTTCCATTAAAGCTTTAATATCCAGAATCTTATTTCCCATACTATGGGCATTAATACACACTGCTTTCCAGATGTTGCCCTTTTTACCCATACCTACAGAGTTATTTAATGTTTGACTTACCTGAGGGCTTTCATTTACCTGGGGCTTTCTTCACTCGTCTCCAATAAATCTAATTTAAAACCCTCTTTAGTAGGTCAGCCAGTCTACTGTGGAAGACACTTTGACCCTTCTTGGATAGGTGGACACCATCTCTACTCAGCAGCCCTTGGAAGATCATCCCATGGTCCAGGAAACCAAAGCACTCTCGATGATGCCATTCACGCAGCCACACATTTATCTCTAGGATGCGAGCTTCTCTGCCTCGGCCTTTACCCTCAACAGGGAGGATTGAAGGAAACACCTGCACACCAATCTGCTTCACCCTCTCTCTCAGAGCCATGAAGTCACTCTTGATATGCTCAGAGGGATACTTAGCAGTATCATTTGTGCTGACATGGATGAGCAGCATCGGATAATAGTCAGTAGGCTTGATGAGTCTCAGCAAATTCTCTGTAAAATCTCAGATTTTGGCAGTTGGCAGACAACATACTTCTCAGAACATCGAGTCTGGTTGGCAGATGGACACCTTAGAACCCATCAGAAGAGAGTTACCAACCACTACTACCCTTTGCTTCCTTGTGGTCACTGATTCTGCAACTTTGGGGTGCTTGAGCTGTGGTTCTTCCTGTTCTTGGGATGTTTTTGCCTCCTCCACTTCCAGGGTTGCATACTGGTTCTTCAGTTTGAGGGATGGTAAAGTTGATTTGTTGTCGATTGTTTAGCCTCTGGTGACTCATGTCCAGCTCTCTTCTTTCTGTGGCATACCATCTTCACCTCTGTCAGAGAGCTTGGAATCCTCAAAAAGCATCTCATCAATGTACTTCTTGCTGTCATGGATGTTTCTGAGCCTCGCCACCTGTTCTCTCAGTTCCTCCACTTCTTTCATGAAGTATTCAGCATATAGGCATTGTGCACATGGAACCAGTCCTTTGCCTGGGATCAGGCTGTTCATTTGAACAGAGGCTAGAGCTGTAACAGGGGCAACAGCTTTGGCAACATGATTTTTCCCAGCCATAGCTCAGTTGTAGATTTGATACTTGTTGAAGGAAACGAGAAAGACCTACCAAAATCCCTAACTATTCCTCAGCTGTTCTTAAAAAAAAGAACAGCTAGTTTTTATCTGAGATCTCACAACTCTGTTCTATGTCCCTATGTGTAGTCCTGATTGTTTCATAAACAGTTTTTTGGCTATGGAACAGTTTCTTATCACTTTGAGCTATTAAAATCTAATATATGTGTCTGAGGTGTATTGCTAATGTGCTCCCTTTGTAAAATTACCCACTCACAGATCCTTCTAAGATATCAACTTGTTTACTTATAGCAGCTATCCAAATGTGTAACTTTTATTTCCTAGCTGTTTCTTTCCAACCAATAACAAAATCTGTACTCTCTATTAACAAGCTAATTGGTGATTTGCCTTATATAGCAAGATTAATCACATGGGCTGGGTATGAGCAGTGAGGTGGTAATGGGGATCGGGGTGGCTCAAGGCAATCTGCTGCCTGAGGTGAGAGATGAGATGGTGCCCCCCTGGGGGTGTCTTTCTCAAAACTCCAGTCAGGGACTGAACCAAACCAAAAAGCAGATTAGATAATGTGGAGGAAATGCAAGATGTTTGCTCACCAAGGAACTAAAAGAGAGTGAGAACCGCAGCACTGTTTATCACACCGATTATAACTAATTTTTATTTTGTTATAAACTGCATTATGGTTCTTGCTTTTTTTCTTTTTTTAACATATAGTCTGCATCCACAGAACCCCCCTCCCTCAACAATGAGTGCAGAGCAGAACCAGGACATTCACCCATAGAACTCAATATCTTTAAAAAAAATCTGATTCAGACCATCTCACTAACAACAACAAACATTCTCTAGTACCAGGCATATTGTGAACTAATAAAAAAAAAAACCTACAACAAAGTCACTAAGGATCTGTAGAGCAAACCTACTATACTATACCAGCTCAACTTCCAAAACTCACATAAGGAGCCTACCCAAAAAAAGCATAACTGTAAATACTGGAACATTGGAAAAAGCATAACTGTAAATACTGGAACATTGAAACACATATTTGGAAAGCTGAACAATTCAGATTACCACAGAACAGATCCCTACGTACAAACTCCATGCTAACAGAACACCTGGCCTTGACCACAAACTCAGAACACAGACCTTCACCAAAGTACAGAATAAGTGACCATAACCTAATAACAAACATATATAAATAAAAATTAAACTGAAACCGCAAAAAGTCAGATTCTGCATACACTGCAATGCCAGAGAAATAGAAAGAGATGCATTTCCCTGTACTTCATAAAATATGAAGATAGCACCAAGACTGTTCATTAAATGGAAAATAAAATTCTCTTCTAACTTTATTGTCTGACCATTTTATTCTTGATCATGCTTTTCCCAATCTGAGATTTCTGCTTTTCTCCACCTCCTAGTGTCCCCCCCCCCCGTTTACTTCCTCCCAGGGGGAGCATGATGGTGATGCAGAACCATGTACCGAGATTCATTGCAGCATTATTTGCATAAATTTAGCTTGCTTTATTTTAAAATATATATGCTACCAATCTTAAATCCTAGGTGGCTTCCAAACATATACATGTCATTTAGTAAAACAGATAAAACACATAATTAAAAAAACCCCATTAAATTTGATTAATGAAAAGCCACTTACACAGCCCCCACCCCCCAATCAGACCATCACCAATCTGCACATCAGATTTATTTCGCTATGACCAGATTATTGATGAGGAGGGAAGATATAAAATGAGAAACTAATCCTGGTATCCATGAATTCAAACGCTGAATTGGATTGTGCTAGAGCTGGAAATGTCCGGAACTCAGCAGAGGTGAAGCTATAAGGCTACTAAACAAAATTAAACTGAGACATTCCCTTAAAATTTGAAATTTCCTTTAATCTGACTTGACAAAATATTTTAAATTTCAGTCTGGCAGTATATAGAACAAAAAACTGCAAATCTCAAAGACATCACCCTCCCCCCAACCAACACCCTAAAGCACCTCCATTTCCCCAAAACAGGAGCAATTTGGTGCCCCAACACAGCACTCAGGGGCGGCCCAAGGGGGGTGCGGGGCCATGTCTTGAGACTCAGTGTGGGGCCTCGTTTGCCTAAGAGGCCTAATTTGCATAAATATTAGCATAATGTTAGCATACACTAACTTTTTGTAAACATGCCTCTTAATGAGTGTATGGATAAAGAAAGACTACCAGATTTCTACATTACTATAATCCAGTGCCAACCGCAGGGCACATTAGGAACTGCTACAAATACTGCCCATTTAGAACCCATAGCAAACCTACCATATCGTAACAGCACTACCAGGACTTACAAAGCACTATACTCTACCTATCAAAAGGCAACACTGCAAATATCAAACCAATACATTTCAGAGAATAACAATGCATGACCTACTGGGGAAAGAGAACAGGTGGCAATGTCAAATAAAAACTACATGAACAGAATATATCAGCTCGGTTACACATGCAGAACATGGACTGTCACCAAACAAGGAACAAGGGATAACAATTTTGAAATAGGAAGACAATAATTAAACTGGGAATCCCAAAAGTCAAACTTGGAATGTACAACAACACTGTAGTAATAAAACTATAAATTCATTTCCTCTTGTACTAAACAAAGAGCAGACGTTAATGATGCACATTTCCCAGAGCTGACATATTCCAGTTAATAAATTCAAAATAAAGAGATAGTTTTCTACCTTTTGTGCATTTTTTTTCAGTTGCAATTTCTCCAGCCACTTTCTTCTGGTTTCTTCGTGTCTTCTGCTAACTCTCCATTGTCTGCTGTCCATTTGTTCTTTCTTCTCTCTTCTAGTTTTTTTCCATTCTCTCTCTCTACATCTGCTTTAACATACTAATCTTTCTCCTTTTGCTCTTTCCTCATTCCTATTTCATCCACTCAAATTTTACCCCTCCATCCTCAATCCCCACTTACTCTCCCAATACCCGGCCAATTGTAGATTTTTCTTCCCTCCCACACAAAATATTTGTCCCCTCTCCATTTCATTCTCCCAGCCCCATCCCATTCTAATCCTCCCCCAACATCAGCTCCCTTCTAGTTCCAGCCCCACCGAGCATCTGCTCCCTTCTAGCCCTCGCATAAGCCCATTTCCAGTCCTATCCTAGCCCCACCCTCAGCCCATTTCCAGTCCTAGCTCCCCCATCCATTTCCAGTCCTATCCAAATCCCTCCATCAGCCCATTTCCAATCCTATCCTAGCCCCACCATCAGCCCATTTCCAGTCCAAGCCCCCCTCCCCATCAGCTATTTCCAGTTCAAGCCTTCCCTCCACTGTCAATTTCCAGTCCTAGCTCCCTCCCCTCACAGCCCATTTCCATTCCAATCCCCCCTCCCCATCAGCTATCTGCAGTTCAAGCCCGCCCTCCACTCAGTCCATTTCCAGCCCTAGCAATCCCCCAGCCCATTTCCAGTCCTAACAAATCCCCCCCCAGCACATTTTCAGTCCAAACACCCCCCTTGTGAGCAATATGGGAAAGATGGATTATATCAAGTATAGGCAGATCCTGGAGGAAAACTATTTTAGTATGCCATAGACCTGGAACTAGGAAGAGGATTCACCTTTCAGCAGGACAATGATCGTATCCTCCCTCCTGCATTCTCACTCCTTCCCCTCCCACCAAACTTTACTCTCTCCCTTCCCTGCCTTTCATGCCTTCCCTTCCATCCTCTCTTCAGTTTCTCCTACAACCCTACCCCTCTCCTTATGCTCCACTCCTTCTGACTTCCTCAACCTCTGCATGTTCTGCCCCTCCTCCTCTCCTCCAGCAGAGTTTATATAGAAAGTCTCAAATAAATGAAAATGAAGCCGGTGCGAAACTTCCCCACCTCGGTGAAGGATTCTGTGCATCTTCGTTCTCCCCCCAAAGGAAATTACATGTAACTTCCTTTGGGGGCGGGACGAAGCTGCACAGAATCCTTCACCGAGGCAGGGAAGCTTCGCACTGGCTTCACTTTCATTTATTTTAAGTTACAACAGATCACCCGTACAACTGCGGTTCTAAGAGGCAGGAGCCGCGGTTGCAGGAAGAGGAGAGAGTGAGTTTGCCACTGCCAAAAAGTGTACTCGGCAGTGGCAGCAAATTGTGCAATTTTTTTTTTTACTATTGAAGGTGAAGTGAGGCGGCTGGCGGCTATTTTGGGGGCATTTTTTGCCGCCCTCAAAACGTTGCCGCTTGAGGCAGCCGCCTCACTTCTCCTCATTATAGAGCCGCCCCTAATGGGGTGGAGGGGAATGGAACCCTGTGCAAAGGGTTTTGGCTGCTCATAGCAGCAATAAACCACTTACCATCACAAGAAATAAGTACCCTTCCAGTGCCATGATCTGACCATTACTTAATACAATTCAATGTTGTACTTAACACCAACATCCACAAATCACATAACAGTGAACAGTTCCATCACCGCTTCAAAAAATTTGTTAAGGTAGCATTCCTGAAAGATGCTATTCCAGCACTGAATAATGATAGCACCAACCTGGAATCACTTCTGAAAAACTGGAATAACACACTACAAGGGGTTTCTGCCAGCCCACAAAGAAACACACCCAAGAAACTCAGAAACTCACAGCAATGGTACTCCCAGTCCCTTAGAGCAATAAAAAGATCCTTGAGGAAAACAGAGAAAATGGAGAATCACAAAATCTGACTCAGACTTGAAGACATACATGGAGACATTAAAACAATAACGAATACAAAATGTTGATCTAAAAAAAGAATTTTACTCAAAAATACTAATGAAGTCACTGAACCGACCTAGGGTATTATTCCTCATAGTTCATGATCTAATCAAAAAACCCAAGCACAGACGACTCCCATGATCGTGGAATAAATGCGCAACGACTTTCAAATTACTACATTGATAAATTCAGATGTATAACAAAAGATATAGTGATAACTCTTAATGAACCAACTAACACTACAATATGGAACTCATTCTCTCTGCCCAGCAACGATCAGATAGGTCAATATATTAAATCCATCAACACAATAACATCACAGCTTGACCCATGTCCAAAAAGCTGGATTAAAATAGCCATGATAGCCTACATCAGAAAATTGTCATCACTATCCCAAGGTCTAATGCCAAAGGATCTAAAGGAAGTTACCATCCCCCAATCTTGAAAAATTATTCAGTGGACAAGTACAGCCCCGGCTTGTACAGACCAATATCAAGTCTTCCATTTCTATCTAAAGTAATAGAAAAGTCAGTGCAGAGACAACTACAGGACTTCACAGACACAAATGCCTCACTTGATCCACACCAATATGGATTTGGAGCGTATCATGGAGTAGAAACCCTCCTAGCCTCCCTGTTAGATAACATCATCCAAGGAACTGAAAATACAAAAGAAACTTACGTACTCTTATTCTTTGACATAACATCTGCCTTTGATTCTATAAATCATGAAATTCTGATCAACTGTCTAAAGCATCTCAGAATAGGTGGCACCATAATTCAATGGTTTAAATCCTACCTAACTAACCGCACGCAACAAATCAAATTCAATAATACACTCTCCAAACAATTCAACCTGACCCAAGTGATCCCACAGGGTTCTGCATTATCTGCATTACTATTCAACATCTATATCCAACCAATCTGTGACATAATTCACAAACACAGTGTTGACTACCGAATTTATGTAGATGACATCATGCTATTTACAACATTCAATACACTAAACCCAAACTATGAGATAATAGCTGTTTCAATGAAGTTTCACAATGGCTCAACTCCATGAACCTATCAATTATCGAAACCCCTCCCCCCAGAAATCTTGATGATCTCCGGAAACAAATCATTCTCACTGCCCCAGCAACTTCAAGTAAATGTCGCCTCCCTCAAAATCAAAAAGGAAACAAAATATCTGGGTGTACAACTAGATCAGAACCTTAACATATTAAAACACATCGACATGATAATGTGAACAATATATAACAAGACTCGAATGATACAAAACCTAAGACCCCCTCCTATCTACAGATGACTTCCGCACAATAGCCCAAGCATTTATCTGCCCACACTTTGATTTCAGTAACATTATTCTACAAGGTCTACCCAAACAAACACTGAAACCTCTCTAAATAGCACAAAAAAGGTGGCTCATACTATAATGAAAGTCTCAAGAACCAAACACATAACCCCAATCCTGTACCAACTACATTGGCTGCCGGTGTCTCAAAGAATCAAATTCAAAGCGATACTGACCACATTTAAGACAATAAACAACATTGCACCAACATACCTGAATTCAGTAATTCAGACATAACAAGAAACAAGAAGTAAGACAGAAAATATGAAGAATGTATTAGCCACCCTGACTGTTTTAAGAAGTGCAAACCAATCGACAACAAATAGGGCCTTCTTGTTATACTCACCAATTCTATAGAACTCTCTACCCAACAATCTACACACAATAAAGGACCTAACCATATTCAGAAAAAAAATCAAAACTGCATTATTTTCCAAATCTTACCAGTCTATAATAGATAAGCAAACTTCAACAAAATAGAAAATGACCATTCCACTTTGATGTAAAGATAACCTTCAATACCTCACTCTCCATAATGTTACCCCCTAACTGTACATAGTTGGCCGTTTATATCATCCTATAGGCCGGAGTATGTTGTAACAAATTTAATTGTATGTTATTTTTCTTGTTCAATATGTTCCTTGTTCACTGTAAACTGCCCAGTGCAGTATGAATTGTGCTCTCTGTAAACCACCTTGATTATGTGATAAAGTGGCATATAAAACCAATAAATAAATAAATGAGAAAGAAATGCTATGTATGAGTTAATTTCTGGTTGTCAGGCCCTGTCTGTATGGCTGCTCCTCTCTTAATAGTTAGGATCTGGATCCTCATCTGTATCAGTTTCCTCTAGTTCTTCTTCTTCTTCTTCTTTAATCCTTAGCTGGCATTTGGAGAGAAGGCTGTCCCCTCAGCCAATACACTGCTGTAGGTGCTGCTGGATTCTGTGTGTTGCTCACAATACACTTCCAACCTTGGTGATCAGTAACAACATTTCTGGCCTCGTTGGTTCTTTAGGTCTTCTTGATGTGTCTGAGTCACGTTTTCTTTGGTGCTGCTTGTTGAACCCTCCAGTGGACAGCCAACTGGTGTTGATTCTGCAAATGCGGCCAAACCAGAGCAATCTGCGTTTTTGGATTTGTTCTTCGACAAGGATTGATGGTTGCACCTTGTCCGAATTATCTTGTTTTGATGGCAATGATGAAGAGAGATACCCAAAATCTGTCCCAGGCATCTACTTACTTCACAGCTGGCAGAGGTTGGCACCTTTGTGCTAGGTTATGAAGCATGCAGCATGCCTTTAATACCTATAAATAATATAAAACAATTGCCCAAATTAGTACAAATACTGATACAATCTATTTTCATATGCAAAAAATGTGATCAGAAAAACATTACCAAAAATGTGTTGTTATTTTAAAAAATATATATATATTTTTATGTGTGGATATGGGTCTCAGAATGAATGGGGGAGGGTAACTACAGGCCACAACTGCTGAAAAGCCTGAGAAATCCCTTGTCCCTTCCTTACATCAAGGACACTTGCAATCCACTTTTTTCTTTTTTACTTAAAAGTCCAGTGTGTAACAGTATAATTTAAAAGGTCTTATGTATCTCCAAATTTCTCAGTAGAACATCATTTTCTCGTAAAGATACAATGACTAACTCCTATGTAGGTCTGCCAACCTCCTCTATGTAGTCCCTGTAACAAAACAGATGACCAAGTTACTATATACACTCAGCTGTACTGCAGAAAGTAAAAGATTCACTTATCTGAGTAATCACACTTCCAAACTACATCAGCCATTGTAGCCCAGCCAAAAAAGCTTCTTCAGGGACGATGAATTTAATGGCAAACATCTAGCTTTGGCTGATGTCGTATTTAACACGCAGCTACCGCGGTTTCACTCTAGTGGAGGTGCTACACATTCCTCAATCAAAATGCATACTTTCTCCCACTGCTAAATCTTCAAAAAAACAAGCTTACAAAATAAGATAATAGAAAATAATCAAAATATTGTAGGTAGGAGATAGGGTAAAGTATGATCTCAGTCTCTCATTTACTTATCTTAACAAAATGTCTGCAGTTTCACTCTGGGCATTGCAAACCACCTGGATGTTCATGGAGTGGAATGCCTTCATATTGTGGTACATGAATTCTATATCTCATGGGTGCCTGTGGGTCATATGCATGCAGTCTATCATATCCAATATAGCATAGTTGTCTTCTTCTGTTGCAGAGTGGAGGAGAAGATTATGTAGTTGGCTGTGTGGGTTAGAAAGGCTGCTAGGAATTAGGAAATGCACAGTGACATAGCTAGCTGGCTGAGGCCTACAGTGACAGCCAACACAAATTGGAAGCTGCCTATGGCCAGGAATGCTAGTGCTATAGTGGCCTTTAGGTGCCCGGGCATGGGCTGGCCCTTCTGTGTGGCTGAGCAGAGGAGAGGTTCCAGCTCCTGACATAGATGGTGAATAGTTACATTGTCAAATCTGAACCGGGTCAGGCAGTGTTCATCAGTGAGGTCCAGGTATTGAATCCTGAGCCTGTACATGCTCTGGTATGAGAGATGCCTTCTCTCCCTCCTTTCCTCCCTGTGTGATTCCTACTGCAGGACCAGCACAAACCATGCAAACACAGCATCCATGGCTTCTACCTACCTCCAACACCAAGTTTTTCCCACCATCAACATCATTTTGAGCCCAGCACAACACTTTTTTTTACCTTACACCAACACCCAGTGCACTCTGCTCGTAGAGACACTCACAGACAGACTGAAATGCCCACACAGACATACACACATACCCCATAAGCCACTCATACACCACCTCTCCTCCTTATGCCAGAACACACAGGCATACTCACGTTCACAGTGGCATTTGGGGTCAGGGTTTCTTTTCTTTTGCCCTGGCAGTTTAATTCCATGCCTTTGTAGTTCCAGCTCACTTGGGAACCAAGCTGGAACTTGGTATCATGAGTCTTCATTCACAATTATTAGGGGATTTTTTTTCCTTTATTTTACAAGCTTCCAACATACCTAATCTGGCATTGCAGTGATGTTGGACCAGGGTCCATGTATCAGGCCCCTTCCAGAGTCTGGTAATCTTGAGCTTTGGATATGTCCACTAGGAATCATCCTTAAGCAATGACCACAACTCCCCTCCCCCCATGGATTGTGAATGCTTTCTCTGAACGTTGGGCAAGTCACTTAACCCTCCATTGCCTCGGAAGAAAGGCCTGGCAATCTACTTCCGGTGACACTGCCAAGAAAACCCAGAAGCTTCTGGGTCGCCAGGAGTCAGGACTGACTCGAAGGCACACATTGCATTTTCTCTGAAGCATCTCCAGCCAACCCTAGGGGTCAAACTGGAGCTTTAGTACCAAACGGCCCTTAATACTATTTTCAAAAGAGCTTCTTCTATTCTACGCCTGTGAAAGATTTATTTCCAGCCCAGATCCCACAGTTCAAAAAACAAAACTGAAAAGCTTATCACCCAGATAATAACTGAAAAACAAAACAAAACTTAAAAAGCACCTTGAAAGATAATAACTGAAAAAAAACCCCCAAAACTTAAAAAGCACCTTGAACAACCTTGAAGAACTTAGCATATAAATGTGTAGCAGCACTACAAAAATGTTGGCACATCTTTAGGACGTGGTTCTTGCCACTTTAAATATAAAGAAGAAAATCAGAATCTCATAAAAGTGTGCTGATGTTGAACATTATGGTAATGATGCATGGTTGTATTTTGTGTCATCACAAAACTAATCCATGTTGTAAGCATTTTCTCACTCAGTGACCAAATCTGATCATCCAGCGTAACCATGCTTAGCCTGAAGCCAAAAGCTCTTTGTAAGGTCTTTGTCACTTGTTTAGCAACAAGATTTTAATTAGGGTCTTGCTTTTCATGTCATATAACACATTAGCACGCTATTATATACTGAGATTGATGCTGTTAATACTTCAAACCAATTTCTGATACCACATTCTACAATGAATCCAATTTTAAATTCCCTTCCCTCCATTACTACTGGGGTTTAATGTGCTTATTAAGATTTAATAGCTTGCTTGGTAACGTAATAAATGATTTTCTAAAATATAACTATTCTTACCTCAGCTTGTTAAAGTATTATACAAAACTGATACATCTAAATCGATAGATGCATCTCATATGCTTCCTTCTGAATTGTTCTCATAATTTTGCTAGTCACAGAATATAAACGATAGACTCTTAAACTCCATTGCTTTCCAAGTCCTAAAACAAATGCAGATATGACCGATAGCCACAGAAACGTGTTCTATTTTTGACAAACACATCATCACACATATAGAAAGACCACAGAGCCCAAGACGGAAGTGTTTATAGTGTGGTTAAACTTTATAATCACACTAAAATCACACGGCAAGCTCTTAAGTTGGTGTGATGCGCAGTATGTGTTATCTTCTAGTTCAGAGGTCTATTCACTCAAGGACTGCAACCCAGTCGGGTTTTCAGGCTTTCCAGTGAATATATAAGAGTTCTATTTAAATACAATTGAGATGGTGCATACAAATCTCATGCACAGAGCTTTATTTGGGGTGTCATGTGCCAGTAGAAAACATTGACAACTTTTTGCCATCTGCTGTATTATCTTGTTGTCATCCTAGTATAAACATTTAGTTCAACATCACCTCATGTCTTCTATAGTCATTTCGCTGGCAAATGGAGAGGGATGAAGGGTGGGGTTACCATGGCAGTACAAGGCTTGGAGTTATCACTCAGATTCACTTCCTCATGGCCCATGAAATGTCCTTTCAGCTCCCTTGAAAATTACAGGGAGTAGTGGCAACAACTCGATTCATGGTGCATTTGAAAGGAGGCAGTGTAGCACCTCATAGAGAATCTGTGGCTAGCCCTGTTACTACCGCTCAGGAGAACTTGGGCAGACAAAAGTAATAAAGGAAAAAGGAATGAGAAAAATGTGGCATGTATAGGTGTAGGAGAAAAGGATGAATAAGGAAAAAAAAGCGTAAAAAGTGTTGAAAGAAGGGAGAGGTGAGGAAAGATAAAGAAGAGAAATTATGGACTGGTAGAAGTTAGCAATAAGAGAGGGAGAGGGAGAAAATTAGAACTAAAGAAGGGAGTGGTGGACAATAGAATTGAGTGAGATGAGGGAGACATAGGGAGACTAGATGAGGGAAGGAAGGAGTATGGAGGAGAAGAAAGATGAGGGAATGTACAGGAGTACATGTATGAGGAAGGATCTGATGAACTGTGTGTAAGAGAGTAAAGTAAGTAGTATGTGATTGAAAGCTGGCAGGGGGTGGATTTCAACTGTCTACCTAAAAGGGGAGAGAAGTTAAGATGGCAATGCTCTGGCTTAGCGTGTAGGTTGCTTAAAATTATGGGGAAGAAGCGGAAAGTTAAAGGTGGAGTAAAACCCTTGTCGCGCCCCCCCCCCCTTACCTCTTCACCATTGCTTGCTTCTGTTTCGGGTCCTCTGGACTGATTTCTAGTTTGGCCTCCACAGTGTCCTGCAAGTCCTGGGAAAGGTGTCCCGGCTGCGGAGCATTTGGAGCCAGAGAGCTCAACGTCTGCCTTGGGCTGGTCAGCATTCTCTCCTGAAGCACAGAGGTTGCCGAAGATTCCCTGCACAGGTTTATTGCTCACTGCGGGTCTGCAACAGGCCTCCCCCTCGACGAGGAGTGATTTGACTTGTTTGCAAGGGCCAGACTTCGGTTTGGGTAGTATGGTAGCCCTACACACCCTGGTAGAGCAGCAGCAGCAACATCAAGGTGCGTGGCTTTGGCATCTCCGGTTGAGAGTTTGATGGCAAAAGGTGCAGCCAGGAGCAGAGACGGGACAGATGGTGTTTGGATGGAGGGAGGTCCTACAGCTGCGGCTGGTCTGGTAACTTTTACTTTGATGCACCTGACGAACTTTACGCTTCAATCTATTTGGACGGCAATTGTGTCATTGGGAGAGATATTGGTTTCTCAGTTTTCAGCTCTCTCTGCAACAGTCCATCAAAATTCTGGAGCAATTGAATTAAATGCTAATAAGATTTCTGCTATACAAGTTGACTTTGCTAATATGCAAACAAGAATTAATGCACTGGAATCAAAATCGGAAGTGTGTTTGAAAAGTGTATCTACTTTGAATATTCAGCTTGAGAAATTGGAGAACTTAATCTCATGCATTGCAATCTACGATTGATTAACTTTCCCCGGCCTCGTTCTGTCCCTGCTCGGGACATGTTTAAAATATATTTCTTGGAAATTTTTGGAGGTACCTGTGGAGTCTCATCCTGCCGTGGTGAAGTTGTTTTATCTTCCTCCCAGGAGAAAGAGTCCATCTAATGTTACAGTGGGGCGTCAACAAGCTGATAGCTTGGATATTTCAGCAGTTTTGGAAAGTTCACAGGATGAAGCTGTTAAACCTTTTACACTGATAGTCAATTTTGCACTTCTGTCAGCTAGAGAATGGATGCTTAGAATGTTTTTTTGTAAACAACACCTTATGTTTAAAGGGTTATTTGTTCGTATATATCCAGATTTGTCTAGGGATACGCAATGGAGGAGTAGGGACTTTCTTCTATTACGTCCTGGGGTCCAGTAGCTGGTGACGCTCTTTTTTCTTAAACATCCAAGTAAGTGTTTGGTAAAATATCAGTCTGTCTTTTATATTTTTTGAGCCCTCCCAGATGCTGGCCTTCATAAATGCTCGTCGTCTGGAAGCTGCAATTGATACTCCAGTGGAAGGTCTGTGTTGATAAATGAATCGTAGGCCATTGCTTGTTTTGCATCTATTACTTGCATGGTGATGTATTGCTTTTTTTTTCTTTTACCTCCTTTCCCCCTTTGCTATATTGTGGGCTTGTTGAGCAATTGCTGTGTATTAGTTATTACTGGGGAAATTTTTCTTTTTTTGAATTTGCTAGTGGTTGCTTATTTTCTCTTCTTGATTATAATTGTATAATTTTCATAAATATAAAATTAAAAAAACTGCTAGGGGATTAAAGTGTGCATGTATGAAACTTGGGGAGGGGAGAAGGAACAAGTGTAGTAAATACCTTTAGATGGGACATAGGGAAAATGTAACAAATACAAAAATACATGACAGGAAAAAAGTGGACCTTCGAGTAAGATCAACAAGTGGAAAAAGGGGGAGTAGAAAGGAAACATCTAAAAGAAAAGTCAGAATAGAGGTAAGAGAAGAAAACTGAGAAATCTGAAGGGAGAGAAAATGTAGCAAAATAGAAAATGAATAAACCAGAAAAAGATAAAAAATGAAAATGCAAAATTTAAATAAAAGAATAAAGAAGACACATAAACTGAAGTGGGATCTGGGAGCAAGGAATAAGAAAGAAACATAAAGGATGGAGATAAGGAGAATAAGGGGCATGTTTATTAAAGGCTAATGTATTAAGTGCAGATGTGTCCACAGAAAGATAAGGGCTGTGGTTGAACTTAAAGTTAGTTAACATTTGCTAATTAGCCTAGGATGCCAAATTTTGAGGGTACTAAATATCTGGGCTAAACGGGATCCTGATTTTGCTTGCTTTAGGACTATCCTATGTAATCTCAGGGGGAAAACTTCCCTTCTCCACCACTCTCTGGTAATGTCTATGGACACTAGCATCTTAAATCCAGCCCTGGTAAACATGTCCCTAAAAGAACAAAAAATATAACAGTTTGAAAATATTTTATTGAAAAATATTATACTACATTGCTGGGTATAATTGGCAGGCTTGGAGTACCAGCCAGTGTTGGCCATAGAATTGTTTAAGCCCTTGTCAAGAATTATTTGATGTCCATTAGAGGCATAATTTTGATTACCTATAAGAAAGTCAGACAACTATTTAATTTTACTCTTTCCTGTACATAGACCTGTAGTGAAGTTGTCTTATGTATATTTTTTATATTCTTTGAGGGAATTAGCTAAATAGATGAATGGTAAAATGCAAATGTGGGAGCGACTAAGGGGTATGTTTACTAAAGGGCGTTAAGGGAACAGGTGTTATCAAGTGTTAATGGAGTTTTCCATGCGAAAAAGGCTCTGAGCGGGTAAGAGGCATTCAGGCATTAAGGGCACAATGGGCTCCTTAACATGCGCTAACAGGACATCAGATGTTAAAGTGCCAGGCATGCACCTTAACGCTTGAAAAGGGAGCACCACCATGGAAAGCAATGTAAAGGGTAGGGATGGAAGGACAGGTGAGAGCTGATGGGCCTAACATATCTGTGGGCACCCTACATGGCAATCAATAAGTAGGATGAGCATGTGGGAGGCGGCTGTAGCGAAGTACTGGTGTGTGACAATGGAAAATGCTGCAATGGCAGTGAATGGCAGAGGATGTAGATGACATGTCCCCCTCCAGATCCCAAAGCAACATGACGTGTGCAGCAACCGGAGGACAGAGCAGGAGTGGTGATGCGCAGATCAGGCACAGGAGAGACATGCGTGAAAATGTGACATGTGGAAAAGAGTACTGTGTGGGCCACGGTATATCAGTTTGCAGGAGAATAGATGACTGCACATAGCCGTCAGAGGCTGATGGAGGGATGGTGGTAGATGAGAGGCTGCGATGGGCAGGTGGCCCCGATGGCCCTGAGTTGCCATCATGAATGCAGGTGTAGTGCATTGGAGACAGGTGTGCAAGTGCCACATGGAAGGCCTGATACCACACACGTTGGTTACACACCTGTGGCAGCCACCCAACTACCATACGACCTTCCAGAAAAATGTGCATACAACAACTGGCCAGGGGTTGCTGAAACTGGCCAAATAGGGCATGTAAGAATATGAGTTGAGCTCTGCAGGTGGCCATCTGAAGGGTAGGATGTGTACGCATGTAATGTTTTCGATGTGATGGAGCCAAAGCAGTACAATCACAGTCATGATATAATACCTCAATCAGGTATCACAAGTATGTGATGTATGTATGTATGTATGTGACTGCCCTCTATTAGAAATTAATGAATGGAGTGGAACATGTAAACATACATCGATTGTTCACACCATCCAAAACAAAAGCAGAAAGACTAGGGGACATGCAATGAAGCTGCAGTGTAACCCATGTAAGAATGATAAGTGTCAATAATTCTGCACTCATCATGTAACCAGACTCTGGAAGCCGGTACCAGAGGATATAGTAACAGCTGTTAGTGTGCCTGGGTGTAAAGAAGTTCTGGACCAGTTCCTGGAGGCAAGGTCCATAAACCATCATTAAAGAGGACCCGGGAAATCCACTGCTTGCCCAATACAGGCATTGTGGAACATGTCTGTCTGTTTGGGAAAATGCAGGTACCTGTGACTTGAATTGGCCAGTGTGGGAAACATAATACTGGGACTGATCAACTGTGTAGTGACCTAGTATGGTATTTACAGTACAATGTACACATGTTCACATACTGTTGTATCAGTGCAGTCAAAGTGGGGTACCCATGTGTGATAAACAACAAGGGCTGTGTGAATCTGCAGTCTGCTGAGGCAATGGAGCATTATGTGACCAGGCCAAGGTCAAAAGGGGTTGTGGACATCCTCTGAAGGCTGTGCCATACATGGAAAGCTGCAGTTAAACCATAAAACTAGTCACAAAAGGAGTGGCAGTGGGTATTGAACCCTCTTATCATGGCTCCTAAGCCAGTGTCCTATTAAGCTATGAAGGTCATTCACGAATGCGGGGCTGCACGTCCCAGCAGGACATGCAGCCCTGCGTCCATGCCTGATTCTCCCTTTGGCTCTCCGTGTACGTCCTGTGCATCAGGACGGGGAAAGCTGGAGGGCTGTGAGAGGGAGGAGTGTGAATGGGCCAGCCCGGCAGCACTTACAGGGCCGATTCAGGTCATGACCCTGTATGTGCTGCTGTGGAATAAGCAGCACTTTTGTCCCGATCAGGCCCAAGGATCCCCCCCCCCCCTCTGGGGCTGGGACCAGGTGTGGGAAGGTTCCCACCACCCGATCTAGGCTATGGCAGGCCAGCTGTGGGTCAGGCAGTGGGGGCCGGAGCCACAGATGTCAGCGGCACCTGCAGGAAGGACATCCCCGCAGGAGTAAGTGGCACGCTGAGCCATCCTTGGGCCCGATTCTGGCTACCGCAGGAATGTTTTGTTCCCATGGACCAGAATTGGGTCCATATAGCCCCATTTTCATCGGGGGGCATCCGGATGTCCTCCTCCATGAATCAGGCTCCATGTCTTTAGTCAGGTGGCAAACATCTGCAGGGTGGGCATGTCTGACCCCCTGCAATGGTTCTCTGCATAGGCAATAAAGGCATCTGCATATAAGGGCAGGATGGCAAATAGCATTTCCATATATAAAGTGCAGCTTGAAAACTTAATAAAGCAGAAAATGTGTGACAACCAGTCACAGCAGCATCTGGACTGTCACAGGCATGAAAATAAACGGAGTAATACACAGCCACAGGGAACCATATGCAAAGTGAACCGAACCCATGTCCCTTGCAAATGGCTGCAATCAGAAAAACTGCAGCTCCCTGCCTACAATGTCTGCTGTGTGTGGTGGGATAGGTTAGCCCCCCATTAACCACAAGGCACTGCACATGCAGAACAGCATTCTGCAACTTATCAACATCTGAGAGATGTAGTGATCCAGCACATAAGCTCACTGATACGCACTGCAATGCTTGCTACAAGCACATAACAGCTGCAAACTGTGCTACTGGCTGGTTCCAGTGGTCACCCTAAAGGTGCAGAGGGACATACAGCACCTGGTCCCCGGTACTTACCCTATTCAAGATGGCCTCTGCTGGTCCTTCTGCAGATCAAGGTCATTGCCAGTGTGTGGCATGTTATGTCTCTGGTGGGTGATGCCAGACACCTGTGTTTCTACAGTATGCTAGAACTGCCTGTCACATCTGTGCCTTGCCCCCTATTGGCCTGGGACTGTCCTAGAACATCTCATGTCAGTACACAGGGTTGCTTGACCTCCATAGCTTGATAGTCAGGACACTGTCTTAGGAGCCATGATAAGAGGGTTCAATACCCACTGTCACTCCTTGTGTGTGACTAGTTTTATGGTTTAACTGCAGCTTTCCATGTATGGCACAGCCTTTAGAGGATGTCCTCAACCCCTTTTGACTTTGGCTGGTCACGTAACACTCCATCACCTTAGCTTTCAAATGGATGCCCCCAGGCCTGGTTGATTCTATTATTTCCACTTTTCAATCATTAGTTTTGATGGACCTTCAATGTTTGGAGCTATCTTTTTCCCGTCAGTATTATAACATAGCCATACAACAACTGGCAACTGATGACCATATAGTGATTAGGGGCGTGGTTAAAGGAGTCACTGTTGTCCTTCAAACTCAAGAAGATTATCATATGGGTATAAAAAAATAGCTTGATGATGATCAATATTACAAGAAATTACTTGTTGACCCTACGCTGGCTTTACAACAGCGCATACATTCTTTGGTGTCGTCCGCACATGCGGCTGGTTGGATCACGTCCAAAGAAAGATCTTTCCTCTGTGTTTCCGAAGATACCTATCTTTTATACAGTACCTAAAATCCATAAGTCTATCAGACCAATTGTTTCATGTACGGGTTTGGTATTGGAACTGCTGTCACAATTTTGTGATACTTTTCTGAAGCAGGAAGCAGCTTTGGTTAGATCAAGAGCAACCGCCACTGAGATATCACCACGATCGTGAGCTACGTGAAGGGAGTTAGTGAAAGCAAGAAGAATAGTTTCTACACTGTGTCCCTGACGAAAACCAGATTGACGTGGGTGAAGAAAATTGATGTCATCTAAGTGGTGGGAAAGCTGGGCGAATACAAATTTTTCTAAAAGTTTAGAGACGAAAGGAAGATTAGAGACTGGACGGTAATGAGAGGGGATCAGGGGATCAAGGGAGGGCTTTTTAAGAATGGGGCGAATCAGTGCGTGCTTCCAGGAGTGGGGAAAAATGCCCGAGGAAAGGCTGGAATTGAGCATAGAAAGAAGGGAAGGAAAAAGTACCAGGGATGGATCCAAAAGCCAGGTTGAGGGGATGGGATCGAGGGAGCAAAATGTCTTATTGGAGGAGGAAACGAGTTGGTGAAGTTCAGCAGAGGTCATTAGAGAAAAGGAGGACCAGGTGTGAGAGAGAGTAGAGGATAAAGGAGGGGACATGATAGGAGGGGGGGGAGGAGATGGGGGGGGGGCAAGAAGGAAGGGTTGCCCTGAGGTTGAGGATCTTATCATTAAAGAATGTGGCAAGAAGTGAAGGCGAAGGAGAAGGGCGGGGGGGGGGGGGGGTGGCGGAGTAGAGGCAGAGGGGAGGAGGGGAGGAGGGAGGTAAGGGAGTGAAGTGTATTATATAGGTGTCGGGTCTGATTGGGAGCAAATTTATATCAGGTCATTTAGGTCAGAAGGCTACATAGGCAACTATTTTAAGCCTGTTTTTTAGAGACACATAGGTGCCTATGTGTCTTTATAAAAACCATGACAAAAGTAGCTGAAATTGCAGCTAAAATGCATCCACATGTGCTAACACCAGCTCAGAGACACAAGTTAAATGTACATGTGTAGCTGTGTATTTTATATCCAATGCATGCAGTTTGTGATTCCACTCCCAAACACACACATCTGGGTCATTTACAAATATTATAAAATTACCCCCAAAATATCCAGGGAACAAGGACAGAAAAAAAAAGAATTTTAATTTTGGCTTGATGAGTCAAATATGCACAGTGGGCCTACTAACTTCATATTTTCCACTGTACAGGAGGAAATGCATTTGTTTCTTTTTTTCTGGTGTTGCACTACATGCAGAAATTGGCATCCTGCAGTTTTCATTTTAGCTTTTGTTTACATATTTCTGTTTCTGATTTATGGTCCCTGATTCTGTCTTTGGTTAGAGTCTGTCCATATTTTTTTTCTGAAGGGGTAAGGTATTTTGTTTGGGCAGTAGTTTTTAGCCCAACACTTGGGATACACACAGCCAGTCAAATTTTCAGGATATCCATAATGAATAAGCATGATAGAGATCTCTGTGCACTGCATTTATGATATGCAAATCTATCTCAGGCATATGTATCATAGATATCCTGAAATTCAGACCGTTAGGGTGTGTCCCAAGGACTGGGTTGAGAAACCTAGTGCTAAGTGTAGCTTCTGTGTAGGGATTTGAAGCAATCCAATTCCTTTTTTCCCAAGGAAATACGAGATCTACACCTGTATTAATCTTCTGAAATAAACTCTAAATCTTGAAGGAAAAAGGGAATTCTTTGGGTTAAAACTGATAGATCTTTGTATTTTAGAATTCAGTGTTTTTGCTGAGTCACTCAGGTCTTAGTACCACCAGAGAGCTTTGTATTTAAGTCAAAGCAGAGTATAGCTTAGCATAGAAAGTAAATTATGAGTAAATAGACTCTGAAGTTTGTTTCTAGAGAGCTTTTCATTTCAATCAAATCAGAGTACAGCTTAAATGTAGAAAGTTAAATAGAGTATATAGTTACTGAAATAAAGTTGTTTCTAGACATCTTTTTATCTAAATCGCATCAGAGTCTAGCTTATTATATAGGTAGAATAGTCCTGAGTAGGAAGAAATAAACTTGTTTCTAGTGACCTTTATAAAGAGGTTTTCCAGTTAGGAGACAAAAGATCTTTGAAGTTGTCTTGAATAGATGTTAAAAACAAGTGACAGATAAAAGGGGCAATTTAAAAGGCCCCTTCTATCAAACCAAGGGCTGTGTGAGTCACCCAGGAAGTTGGTAAACCTTTACCTTAGAAGCAAGCTAAATTTTAGTAGATCTCCATTCCCTCCCTCCCTCCCCACTCTCACCCACTTCTGGGATAATTGTAGCTTTATAGCTGTTAAACCTCTTAAAGGGAAGAAGGTGCTCATATTCACTCTCAGGTACAGCTGTTTATTCTCATCAAACATACATTAAGGACCTGAGATTAATTAATCTTGAGGTGAACAAAGTCCATTAAACATATTAGATATAGGGGCATGTTTACTAAAGTCCGCAAATCTGCGCGACGCAAAATAGCGCACGGCAACGCGGCATTTAAACGCGCAGAAACGCGTTTAAACGCCCCGCACACGTGCGTGTCACCCCCGCACAGGTACGCGGCACACTAATGGGCCCCGTACAAGTGCGGCCGCAAATGTCCGATAGAGGCGTGGAACGGCTAAAAGAGGGCGGAGGAAGGCTCCGGAGGGGCGGAGGGACGGGGTCAATGGGTGGAGAGTGGGAGGGGAGAGGCTCCCCGCACAGTATCGGGCCCGAATTTCCATGTAAAAATTAGCGCGAGTGAAACCCTCGCGGTAGAGGGCATTTAAAGGGAAGAGAAACCATTTCCGTCAGCAATGTACAGGAACACCGGGGAAACCTAAAAAACGTGTGCAGTGTGATATATGTGCACAGAACAAAATTGCAAATAGAACCTGAAAAATGACTACAACAAAACTATTATAAATAGTAATCCAGCTGGGGAACAGTATAGTGATGGGCAAATATACAAAACACACCCAGCAAAGCTCCAGAAAAAGAGATGAATATTGGAAGGGTCTACGGAGCGGAGACTCTTCCGAAAAACATTTCCGTTTTTTGGAGCTTTCCTCGGAGTGTTGCTATGGTTGCCCATTAATATCACTGTCGCCCAGCGTGGTGATATTTTCTCCCCCATTTCCCGTGGTCATTTCTGGTGTTTATGTGCACGTTTGTCACCAGAAAGGGTGCATATGCCCACAGTAAAAATGAGTAGAGCAGGGTTTGTGACTCCATCCTGCCAGGCTTACTGCCTCCAGGGGCTGCACTGTCTCTGTGGCCAAAGTGTGGTACAGCGGACAGAGTCATTACCTCTAGGACCAGAGGGCAGAGGTTCAAAACCCAGCTGGGGCACCTGCCAGCCCAGTCCCCTATATTTTACCCACCACTAAATAAAGATAGCGCAGACACCCCTGTAGTGCAGGGAACATAAGCATGGGGAAAACACCCATATTTTACCCAACACCGCACACACACCACAACAATGGGCATTACCTACAGCCAAGTCCCCCCAAATGCAGTCCCGTACTGCACATTGCAATCAGGTCAACTTTTTTTCTGAGAGATGTTCATGCCAGCATGTTGGCGGACAAGTACATGTGGTGCAGGGGGCAGTGGCTGCTAACCACAGAAGACAGAGGCCTAGCCATGTCCAGGGAATCCAACAAATCAGTGGCTACACAGTGGTGCAGTGCACACAGACAGTGCATGCAAGAACAGAAGGTCACAGGTTCAAAGCCCAGCTGGGGCTACTGCCAATCCTGCCCACATATTTTTCCCACAACTAAACAGTGATAGTAAGGACACACCTTTCATGGCGGGGACATATGCAATGGTAAGACATCTATCTTTTACCCCACTGAGCACAGACACCTGAACAGGGGCAGTACCTAGAGCAGAATCCCAAATGCAGTCCTGGTGGGCCACACACCAGTCAGGTTCCATGCTGACACTCATACAAATGCCTGTGCTGTATATCTATGCACCACCCCCATGGCATGTAGATGTAGCCCATGCATATTCATGAGGGATAGCAGGAAAACCCGAACAGTGTGATGCAAACCTGGACTGGAGTTGGGAATCTGTGCCGTAAAGCAGCAGCCATCAAGGGCAGACACACCCACACCCACAGGCCCCATTGGCCAATGTCTCCTGGAAAGGCAGAACATTGGACCGTGCATGCAGCACCCACAACGAGCACTTGCAAACTTACCAATGTCACCCTACACAGCTCTGAGACGTTTGCTAGGAGCACAGGCAGGCAGATATCCATACGTTACGTACATACTGCTAGTTGACCCCCATCCAAACAATCTGTTAGGTGTTTGCGGGGCATGCTCCAGGCCTGGCCTCTGACGGTGCTTACCACCCTGGGGAGTGACCACCAGCTGTAATGCGTACCATATCCATGCCTTGCCGTGCTCAGGACCGGGCAAGGCTACTTACCCCCTCAATCGTAGCACCATGATGGCAGAGGTGTGGAAGTGTGTGTCTGTCTATACAGTGGGTGTTGGCTGCAAGCCCCTTCAACAGCCCACACTGCCAGCACTGTTGCCAGTATTGGCCAGCCAATGTGCATAATGAGGTGCAAGGTACCATGGGTATAGCCAGGGCAGGGTGGCGTGGCCAGGATGCATCTGCACTGGGCATAGGGCCCTGGCAGGGACATTGGCTGGGATATTGTAGGTCCGGCCACCACCTACACAGACAGGGTGGCCAAGCATGTCCTTCTGGGGGATCACGCTCACCCTGACTGTGCAGTGACCACAGCATGGCTAGGCCCCCCCATAGTGCTGTATAGTAGTTCCCTCAGGTGATAGATATGGGTTTCTCTTTGGGGTCCAGTCACTGATCTATCTGCTTGCTGTGTATGCAGACAGCCCAGTCTGGGTGCATGCATCTCCATTGGGCACATGCACTATGGACTCACCAGCAGACTGTTTGTAGCTGGTAAATGTCTTGCAGGGTGCAGTGGCTGTTGGCTTGCTGCAGGGGAATATCTGGTGGTGGAGTGGGCTTATGTCTGTCTGCTATTGTGTTATGGCTGTGTATAGAGCTGCCGGGGGGGTGGGGGGTGTTCCTCAGCAGGACTGGGGTTGATGTTGCCCTCTACTGCCACCTTTGCAGGGAGGTAGAGCTTGATGGGGACCATGTTTGCCACGGGGGGTGTGCGCGCCTGATAGGGATATCCATGGTGTTGTGCAGAACTAGCTATCTGACACATTAACACTGCTTTGGAAACGCCCGCTTGGCCTCCATCAGCCATGGCAGGTGTTGTGACCTGGTCCTGGCCACCTCATTGCACACTCAGGGTGAGCACAGTACCGCACGATGTAACGGTGTGTGGCTACTCTGTGCCAGTAAAACACCCGGTCAGTGCCCCCTACTAGGCCAAGGTGCTGTGTGGGTGCACCCCGGTCACTTCCCCCAACACGAGGTGCTGTGGGGGTGCATTCCCCATCTTGTGTCCATCTGCGGACAGCTAATTTGCATGTGCAGTGCATCATGGGTACGGGTGGCCTAACCCTATCCTGTTGACACCAGCAGACTGTCTGTGAGGTGACGTGTAGGCTATCTGCAGCCAGCCAGGGGCCGCTTACAGCTATGGAGCTGTAGCGCAATGGTTACATCACTGCAGCCAGAGGTCATGGGTTCAAACCCACAGTGGGGCCCTTTGGTAGGGCTGTCCACAGCTTTATTTTTATTTACTGTACATATGTCTATGCCGGCAAGACCACCCTCAGCTTACTATACCCATTAGGTGCCTCTGAGGGTGCTTCATAGGGCGCCCTGTAGGCCACCTTATGGTTGCCATCCCTATAGGGTGCACTATACATTATCCTGTGTCGCAACATACATGCTGCCCTATAGGGGACATTCAAGGGTGCCTTGGCGAACAGTGCACTGTAACATGTGCCTTATGGGCCGCCGTATGTTAACATGCTGGGAGAGTGCGTTTGCTAGTAGTGATAACAAAATAAAATTATACAGCCTCCTACAGCACTCCACAACATAATACATACTGCCTCAGCAGGCATTTTTCACTGGGCATTGTGAGGAGTTGAACCCCTGATCCCTGCACCCATTGGTCAGTGTTTTAACCATTGTGCTGTGGCTCTGTTCCTGTGCTAGTGCATCAGCGCGCCGCCTTGTGCCTATCAGCGCGCCGCCTTCTGCCGCCCAAGGGGACCAGTGCGCCGCCTTCTGCTGCCCAAAAAATAACTGTGCGCCGCCTTATGCCGCCCAAAAAGCACTGTGCGCCGCCTTATGCCGCCCAAAAGTAACTGTGCGCCGCCTTATGCCGTTCCAAATTAATTTGCCTCCTAAAACAATTTTTAATCATTACAGTTACTGCCTCAGCTGACCTTTGTCATTGCGCACACTGGGGGATTGAACCCATGGCCCCTGCACCATTGGTCATTGTCCTCACCATTGTACCACGGCTCTGTTGTTTTGTATACTCAGCAGCGCGCCACTTTCACGCGCTAATGTCGACCCGCACATTAGCGCGACGCGCACACGTCCGGTTGCTTACTACCGTTTTTTTTCTATTTTCTGCCTGAACCGCCCACTCCTTATATGGCACAGGCACACTAGCGCGGCCCCGCACATTAGGAATGTTTAGTAAACATGCCCCATAGTTTTATTAGTGTAAGTACCCCTAGCAAATCCATGTAAGTAAACAACATAAATACATAAACACAACCTTAAAACTAAGCTGCAGACAGCAATCCAGCAGCAAGATGGGGGCTTTCTAGTCTTTTGCATTGAGTGTTACATGTATGATTTTCTCCCAGTTGGTGAGGGGTCTTACATGTGCACTAGGTGCAAGGAGCTCTTTGCTCTCAGGGAACTAGTCTGATCTCTGGAGTTTACAGTAGCAGACTTGGAGGACATAAGGAAGAAAGAGACGTACATAGATGAGACCTACAGGGATGTAGTACTGAAGTCCCACCTCCAGTCTTGTAACATTCCTATTGCCATGGAGGAGAGAGGTCACATGCTCTCTCAGATGCTGTTACTATTTCTGCTGTGGTTACCCTTTTCCCTGTGTTTTTCCCCCAGAGCCTGCCAATCCAGCTCCTGCAGTCCGGTTCCACTGTCCTGCCTGGTCCCGCCTATTCCTGTGACGCGGCCGCGTTCCCGCGGCTGTGCCTGCCGAGGTATCCTGAGCTCCCATTATAAATTTACAGCGCCTGCCGTAGTAGACTTCTCCTTGCTCTCTCAGATGCTGTTACTATTTCTGCTGTGGTTACCCTTTTGCCTGTGTTTTTCCCCCAGAGCCTGCCAATCCAGCTCCTGCAGTCCGGTTCCACTGTCCTGCCTGGTCCCGCCTATTCCTGTGACGCGGCCGCGTTCCCACGGCTGTGCCTGCCGAGGTATCCTGAGCTCCCACTATAAATTTACAGCGCCTGCCGTAGTAGACTTCTCCTTGCTCTCTCAGATGCTGTTACTATTTCTGCTGTGGTTACCCTTTTGCCTGTGTTTTTCCCCCAGAGCCTGCCAATCCAGCTCCTGCAGTCCAGTTCCACTGTTCTGCCTGGTCCTGCCTACTCCTGTGACGCGGCCGCGTTCCTGCGGCTGCGCCTGCCAAGAGCCTGCCAATCCAGCTCCTGCAGTCCGGTTCCACTGTCCTGCCTGGTCCCGCCTACTCCTGTGACGCGGCCGCGTTCCCGCAGCTGCACCTGCCGAGAGCCTGCCAATCCAGCTCCTGCAGTCCGGTTCCACTGTCCTGCCTGGTCCCGCCTACTCCTGTGATGCGGCCGCGTTCTCGCGGCTGCACCTGCCGAGGTATCCTGAGCTCCAACTATAAATTTACAGTGCCTGCCGTAGTAGACTTCTCCTTGCTCTCTCAGATGCTATTACTATTTCTGCTGTGGTTACCCTTTTGCCTGTGTTTTTCCCCCAGAGCCTGCCAATCCAGCTCCTGCAGTCCGGTTCCACTGTCCTGCCTGGTCCTGCCTATTCCTGTGACGCGGCCGCGTTCCCGCGGCTGTGCCTGCCGAGGTATCCTGAGCTCCCACTATAAATTTACAGCGCCTGCCGTAGTAGACTTCTCCTTGCTCTCTCAGATGCTGTTACTATTTCTGCTGTGGTTACCCTTTTGCCTGTGTTTTTCCCCCAGAGCCTGCCAATCCAGCTCCTGCAGTCCGGTTCCACTGTCCTGCCTGGTCCAGCCTACTCCTGTGACACGGCCGCGTTCCTGTGGCTGCACCTGCCGAGAGCCTGCCAATCCAGCTCCTGCAGTCTGGTTCCACTGTCCTGCCTGGTCCCGCCTACTCCTGTGACGCGGCCGCATTCCCGCGGCTGCGCCTGCCGAGGTATCCTGAGCTCCAACTATAAATTTACAGTGCCTGCCGTAGTAGACTTCTCCTTGCTCTCTCAGATGCTGTTACTATTTCTGATGTGGTTACCCTTTTGCCTGTGTTTTTCCCCCAGAGCCTGCCAATCCAGCTCCTGCAGTCCGGTTCCACTGTCCTGCCTGGTCCCGCCTACTCCTGTGACGCGGCCGCGTTCCCGCGTCTGCGTCTGCCGAGGTATCCTGCGCCTGCCGAGGTATCCTGAGCTCCAACTATAAATTTACAGCGCCTGCGGCGCTCGTCGCCGCAGCGCGTGACAGGGGCGCGCGACAGGGGTACGCACCGAAGGAGCACACCTAAGGAGCATGCCGTGCTCCTTAGGTGCGCTCCTTGGGGCTGCTCCGGCAGTGAAGGCCCTGACTCTAACCTTGTGTGGCATTTTTATTTTCTTTCAGCTCTCACTCTCTTTGCCGCAAGCGGTTCCGAAATCACTGCATCATCATCTCTCTGCATTCCCTGCACTCCTCTCCAGCCTCACCAGGTATCAGCCTCCTTATACCCACTGTCTCCTGCTGCCTCTTCTATTCTCCCTTCTAAGTCTCACATACCAGTTCACTGGGGTCGTCGCCCAACCGGGATCTCCTGCTGGCGCTCTCGCTCCTTTTCTAATCTTCTTCTTTGCGCCCCCTCTCGTTCTGCCCCCTCTTCTTCTGCAGCTTCTGCCTACTCCCATTCCCAACCTTCTGCCCTCTCCACTGCCTCCCAGTCTACCCTTAAGATTGGCCTTATCAACTGCCGCTCCCTCAGGACTAAGTCTCTCCTCGTCCAAGATCTGATTTCTCAGGCTTCCTTTGACTTGACTCTCCTCACCGAGACCTGTTTAAAGGAAGGGGAGGATGCTCTTCTTGCTCGCTGCCTTCCAGCAGGGTTTTCAGCAGCTTCAGTTTCCCACACAGGCCGCTCAGGCGGCGGCGTGGCCGCCATCCTCGCCCTCTCTCTCGCTTTCACCCAGATTTTCTCCCCCTCTCTGTCCTATCCTGAGGCCCTTCTCCTCCACCTCCACACCACACCACACCCCCTACCCATGTTCTCCTCATCTACGCGCCCCCTGCCCTTCATTGTGACCTCTGGGACTCTCTTCTCCGCTCTCTTTCCGACCTTTCCCTGCTCTTTCCTCACCTCCTTATCGCCAGTGACTTTAATCTTCACCTTGACTCCCCTTCATCCGCCAGAGAGCATGCATTCCTCTCCCTCCTGCACGACCTGCAACACATCTCTTTCCCTACTCATTCTGCTGGTCATACTCTGGACCTTCTCCTGACTCTCTCCTCCTCTATGCTTTCTCTTTCCAACCTGTCCTCCCTCTCCCTTCCTTGGTCAGATCACCTCTGCCTCTCAGTCTCTTGTTCTCACTCGGTGTCATCATCCCCTTACGTCGCGCCTCCCTCCACTCCACGCCTCTCCCGCTCCATCACCCCATCATTGGCTCAGCAATTCCCCCAGCCACAGATCTGCTCCCCTCCGACTTCGCCTCTTTATCTCCCAACTCTCAGGCCTCCACCTGGTTCTCTTCCCTCTCTGCCGCTCTTGATCATATTGCTCCCATTCGTCCACGCCCTGCTCCACATCGTCCATCACATCCCTGGTATCACCCCGGTCTCCTCTTACTTCGTTCCCAACTCCGCAGAGCCAAAAGGCAATGGCGTAAGTCCCCCTCTCCGGCCACTTTGTCCCTTTTCAAAGCCCAGCACTCTCACTACCGTTCCCAGGTTCATCTTGCCAAGTCTTCCTTCTTTTCCAATGCCATCGCCAACGCTCCCAACCAGACCCATCACCTTTATTCCACCCTTAAATTTCTTACCTCCCTACATCCTTCTGCCCCTTCTGCACCTATTCATCCTATCCCTGCTCCTTCTCTTCTTGCCTCTGCCTTCAGTAACAAAATCTCCTCCTTAAGAGCTTCACTGCCCTCTCACCCTCCGCCTATTCTCTCTCCTCTTCCAGCCGCCTCCCCTCCCCCTGTCTCCCAACTATCCCACACATGGTCTTCCTTCTCCCTGACCACCACTGCCGAGCTTCACCATCTCATCTCCTCATCCAACAAAACCTTCTGCTCCCTTGACCCCATCCCTCTCTCCTGGCTACTGACTCCCTCTCAGTCTTTCCTTCCCTATATTCAAACTATCCTAAACAATAGTCTTTCCACTGGAACCTTCCCCTCCTCCTGGAAGCATGCCCTAATTCGCCCACTCCTCAAGAAATCTTCTCTTGACTCTCTCGACCCCAACAACTATCGCCCAGTCTCTAACCTTCCTTTTCTGTCTAAACTTCTCGAAAACGTTGTCTTTGCCCAACTATCTCATCACCTTGACTCCACCAATTTCCTTCACCCCCGCCAATCCGGCTTCCGTCCTGGGCACAGTGTTGAGACCATTCTTCTTGCCTTCACCAACGCCCTGCATGTAGCTCACGACCGTGGTGAAATCTCGGTGGTGGTAGCCCTTGATCTTTCCGCTGCATTCGACCTGGTAGATCACTCTCTCCTCTTGTCCCGACTGCACGATGCTGGCCTCTGTAGCACTGTCTTTCAGTGGTTCCACTCCTTTCTTTCCTCCCATTCTGGTGCTGTTCTTTCCTCCTCCCCTTCCTGCCCCTCCTCTGACTCCTTTCCCCTCCCTTGTGGGGTCCCCCAAGGTTCTGTGCTGGCTCCTCTTCTCTTCAATCTCTTCTTAACCCCTCTCACACTCCTTATACAACAATTTGGAATTTCAGCTTTCTATTATGCGGACGACATCCTTCTTCTATACCACACCTCCCCAGCTTGCCCCGACCTTGCCCCTCTCAACTCCTGCTTGGCCGCTGTTTCTGATTGAATGACTCATAACTGTCTGCACCTCAACCTCTCTAAAACTACAGCTATTTGGTTCCCGCACGGTCACCAGCCCCCCTCTATTGCCCCCTCTTTCCCTGCCATTCCTATCTCTATGGTTTCCACCTTTCGGTATCTTGGGGTGCTTTTCGACTCGGATCTCTCTTTCTCTGCCCATGTTTCTCATATCTCTAAAACCTCCTTTTACTATCTCAGGAAAATTTGTGCCATTTGCCCCTTCCTCTCTCCCCCTGCTCTTGCTACCTTGCTGCTGGCTCTTGTTATCTCCCGTATTGACTTCGCTAATTCCGTTCTCTCTGGCCTCTCTAAACTCCAACTTTCACGACTTCAGCAAATCCAGAACACCGCTGCCCGTCTCGTGTCTTATTCCTCCCCTAGAGACCACGTCACGCCCCTTCTCTTCCGTCTTCATTGGCTTCCCATTTCCTTTCGTATCCAGTTCAAACTTCTCACACTCGTTCACAAAGTTCTTCATACCACCACAACACAATACCTGGCCGATCTCATCCACTTTCACACCCCCCAGGCACACCCCCCGCTCCTTCCATCTCAACCGCCTCACACTACCTCCCCCCTCACTTGCTCACCTCCAATCCACCCGCTCCTCAGCTTTCTTCTTCATAGGTCCGGCTCTTTGGAACTCCCTTCCCTCTGCTCTCCGTCTGGAGCCCCATCACCCTACCTTTAAACATGCCCTGAAAACCCACCTCTTTTCCCTTGCCTTCAATCCCCCTCCCTCCTAGCCTTTATCCTTTCCCTATGCTGACCTTCCTCTCTCGTCTCTATCTCTCTATCCTTTATTAAGTTGTAATTTCCTTTTCTTTTTCCGGCCTTGTGCCTTGCTGTAATGAAGATTTATTTTTTGTAAACCGCTCTGTTTATCACTGAAGGGCGGTCAATCAAGTCAATAAACATAAACATAAACTAAATATCACCTTGGTGTGGCAGGAAGTGATCCTGTAGCTAGGACCTGTCCTCCAGGTGATGTAAAACCCTCTCGCACCAAGGAGGTATCTTCAACTCCATCTGCTCATGAGGGAAGGGTTAGGACAGCCATTATAGTTGGTGATTTGATCATTAGGCATGTAGATAGCTGGGTGGCTACCAGACATGAGGATCACCTGATAACATGCCTGTCTGGTGCAAAGGTAGTGGACCTCACACGCCACATAGACAAGGTGCTGGGGAGGAGTCTGCTGTCTTGGTACATGTTGGTAACAATGACATAGGAAAGTGTGGGAGGGAGGCTCTGGAGGTCAAATTTAGGCTTTTAGGTAGGAAATTGAAATCCAGAACTTCCAGGGTGGCATTCTCTGAAATGCTTCCTGTTCCATGCACAGGACCCAAAAGACAGGCAGAGCTCTGGAGTCTCAATACGTGGATGATACAATGGTGCAAGGATGATGGTTTTGGATTTGTTAGGATCTGGGCAACATTCTGGGGAAAAGACAGGCTTTTCTGAAGGGATGGGCTCCACCTTAAGCAGGATGTAACCAGACTGCTAGTATTAACCTTTAAAAAGGAGATAGAGCAGCTTTTAAGCTAGATAATAGGGGAAAGCCGACAGTCACCTAAGAGTGCATGGTTTGGAAGGATGTATCCTTGAAGGATACTTGCAAAAGATCCCTGTGTATATAATGTATAAAGTTCACCTGTTACCCTTGTTTAAATCTCCCTTTGTTTGCTATGTATAAAGTTCACCTGTTATCCATGTTTAAACCCCCTGTTCTATGTAAGTTCAATGTATGGCTGTTCCTCATTGTACAAACTTGTTTATTGTAAACCGTGCTGATGCCGAATAGTGCGGTATAGAAAAACCTTAAATAAATAAATAAAAAAATAAATATTGACAGAGAGGTTCCAATAAAGACAGATGTAACGCAAATGCCCTTAACTACAGAGCAGACAGAACTTAAAGATTCCCAATTACCCCTGCCTACAGGTAACCAGATTAATATGAATAAAATACAGCCTCTAAAATGCTTGTATGCAAATGCTAGAAGTCTAAAAATAAGATGGGAGAGTTAGAATGTATAGTATTAAATGAGAAGTTAGATATGATTGTTATCTCAGAGACATGGTGGAAGGAGGACAACCAGTAGGACACTGTGATACCTGGGTACAAATTATATTGCAATGATAGAGTACATCAAATTGGTGGAGGGATTGCGCTCTACTGTATGTTAGAGAGGGCATCGAGTCACACAGGATTAAAGTTTTGCTGGAAACAAAATATACTGTAGAATCTCTATGGATTGAAATTTCATGTAAAAAGGGGATGGCGATGGCAGTGGATGTGTAGTATTGACCGCCTGGCCAGAATGAACCATTGGATGATGAAATGCTCAAAGAAATCATGGAAGCAAACAAAAGTTACAGCACAGTAATAATAATGGGTGATTTCAATTACCATGGTATGGATTGAGTCAGTGTCACGGCAGGACATGCAAGGGAGATAAAGTTTCTAGATGGAATAAATGACTGCTTCTTGGAGTAGCTGGTTCATGAACCAACAAGAGGGGAAGCCATTTTGGACCTAGTCCTTAGTAGAACACCAGATCTGGCACAAGAGATAAGGGTGTTGTGCCCACTTGGCAATAGTGATCATAGCATGATCACATTTGAATTAATAAATGGAGGAAGGATGGCAATGACGAAAGGAAGACTATGATAAAATGAGGAAAATAGTTAAGAAACAACTAAAAAGAGCAGCTACAAAGGGTAAAGATTTACATCAAGCATGGGTGTTGTTTAAAAATACTATCTTGGAAGGCCAGACAAGCTGTATTCCATGATTTAAGAAAAGTGGAAGGAAGTCCAAAAAACTGCCAGCATGGTTTAAAGCCGAGATCAGAGAGGCTGTTGTAGCAAAAAAAAAACCATCTTTCAAGAAATGGAAAAAGGAGCTAAATGACGAAAACGGGAAACAACATAAACACTGGCAAGTTAGCTGCAAGGCATTGATAAGGCAGGCAAAGAGACAATGTGAAAAAAAGCTTGCCGAGGAAGCAAGAACACATAATAAAAACTTTTTCAAGTATGTCATGTAGCAAAAAACCTGTGAGAGAGTCAGTTGGACCATTGGATGATAGAGAGGTAAAAGGAGCACTAAGGGAGGACAAGGCCATTGTGAAGAGATTGAATGACTTCTTTGCTTTGGTTTTTACTGAAGAAGATGTAGGGAAGTTACCCATGCCTGAAATGTTTTTTAAAGGTGATGCATCGGAAGAATTGAAAGAAATATCGATAAATCGAGAAAATGTATTACAAGTATTTGATAAACTGAAGAGTAACAAATCACCTGGACCAGATCATATACATCCAAGGATATTGAAAGAACTGAAATATGAGATTGCAGACCTTACTATTAGTAATCTATGAACTATCATTAAAATCATCTGTAGTACATGAAGGTTGGCAAATAGCCAATGTAACGACAATTTTTAAAAAGGGTTCTAGGGGTGATCCAGGAAACTACATACTGCTGAGTCTGACGTCAGTACCGGGCAAAATGGTAGAAATCACTATAAAGAACAAAATTACTGAACATGTACATAGTCATGGTTTAATGGGAGAAAGCCAACATAGATTTAGCCAAGGAAGGTCTTGTCTTATTAATCTGTTATATTTTTTGAAGTTGTGAATAGACAGGTAGGCAAAGGTTAGCTGGTTGATATAGTGTAACTGGATTTTCAGAAAGCCTTTGATAAAGTCCCTCATGAGAGTCTCTTGGTGAAATTAAAAAATCATGGGATAGGAGACAGTGAATTATTGTGGATAAGGAAATGGTGAAAAGATAGAAAGCAGAGGGTAGGGCTGAATGGCCAACTTTCTCAATGAAAAAAGGCGAATAGTGGAGTACCCAGGGATCTATACTGAGTCTGCTGCTTTTTAACATATTCATAAATGACCTGGAAATGAGAATAATGAGTGAAGTGATCAAATTTGCAGAAGAGACAAAATATTCAAGAGGATTGTGAAAAATTGCAAGAGGACCTTGATAAATTGGAAGATTGGACATTCAAATGGCACATGAAATTTAATGTGGAAAAATGCAAAGTTATGCACCTAGGAAAGAACAACTCAAACTATGGTTACATGAAGCAAGGTTCCACATTGGGAACCACCATCCAGGAAAAAGATTTAGGCATCATTGTGGATAACACATTGAAACCCTTCGCCCAGTGTACAGCAGCGGCCAAGAAAGCAAATATAATGCTAGGAATCATAAGGAAAGGATTTTAGAATAAAACAAAGGATATTATAATGCCTCTGTATCGTTCCATGGTGCAACCGCACCTTGAATATTGTGTGCAATTCTGGTTGCCGTATCTTAAAAAGGATATAGCATTATTAGAAAAGGTTCAGAGAAGAGCCACCAAAATGGTAAAGGGGATGGAAGGATAACCCTATGAGGAAATGCTTAAAAGGTTAGGGCTTTTCAATCTGGAAAAGAGTCAGCTGAGGGGAGATATGATTGAGGGCTATAAAATAATGAATGTAGTGGAATGGGTAAATGTAGATCAATTGTTTATGCCATCAAAAAGTAGAAAGAATAGGGGATATGCAATGTAGTTACAATGTAACTCATTTAAGACTAATAAGAGAAAATATTTTTTTCACTCAACGTGTAATCAAACTCTGGAATTCATTATTGGAGGATGTTGTAAATGCTGTTATTGTAGTGGGGTTAACAAAAGGTTTGGAGAAGTTCCTGGAGGCAGAGTCCATAAACCATTATTACAGAGGACCTGGGAAATCCACTGCTTGCCCTTGGACAAGCATTGTGGAACCTATGTGCCTTTTTGGGAACCTGCCAGTTACTTGTGACCTGGATTGGCCATTGTTGGAAACAGAATACTGGGCTTGATGTACCTTGGTCTGACCCAGTATGCATTTCTTATGTTCTTATGAAATGGGTAAAGGGGGCAACATTTGGAAAGCCATGTGTATAAATGTCCATAGCATGGAAAATATGATCTCCGATGTTGAGGCTTTAATGGAAGAGGTCAACTTGGATTTAGTGGTGGTTATGGAGACATGGTTCATGGATAACCATAACTGGGATGTAATTATACCAGGCTATAATTTATTCAGGAAGGACAGGGTTTAAAGAAGGGAAGGAGGAGTGGCACTATATCAGGGGTTCTCAACCCTGTCCTCGGGACCCCACTAGCCAGTCGGGTTTTCAGGCTATCCACAATGAATATGAATGAGATATATATGCATTAGAAATAGCCTGCCAAACTGACTGGTTTGTGGCCCTCTAGTGCTGGATTTGGGGACCCCTGCCGTACACCTCTGTCAAGTACGATTGTGAGTGGGCAAGGTACAGATGTCCTCAACATCAAAAGGGTAGATAGAATGTGTCACATCCCTCCTAGTTTCTCACCACCACCAAAAAGTTGTCTAATAGACAATATTTTGGTGGTGGTGAGAGGTGAGGAGGTATGTGACATATTCCATCTAATCTTTTTGATGTCTTGGACATCTGTACCTTGCCCACTCACAATCTTAAATGACAGAGGTGTAAGGCCGGGGTCCCCAAATCCAGCATTGGAGGGCCACAAGCCAGTCAGTTTGGCAGGCTATTTCTAATGCATATATATCTCATTCATATTCATTGTGGATAGCCTGAAAACCCGACTGGCTAGTGGGGTCCCGAGGACATGGTTGAGAACCACTGTATATGTAAAAATAATATTAAAGCTATAGAATTACAAGGTTTAAAAGGGAATGAGTAGGCACCATGGGTTAAACTAGAAAGAGGGAATGGGAAATGCATTTGCATTGGTGTAATATACAGATCTCTCTTACAGAAAAAAGTCAACTGGGATTTAATAGAAGACATATTGTGGTAAGGAGAGCTGTATAGAAGGGATGGAATGGGAAGAAAGTGAGACCTGTGCCTTTAAAAGCAGAGATCAACAGAGTTCCCATAGTAACCACAAGCCTCCGAGGCAGACTAGAGCTAGTACTAAGCCCCGCCCACTTAATGACGTTAGAGTTAGGTTGAGCCCTAACAGCTCTCACGTGTGCAGGGAGAAAGGCGTGGTGCCTAAGAAGCACCAGTTTAAAACTGCTTCAGTGTTTGATAGAGGGGAGAAGATGAGAAGCAAAACAGGCAGCAGCAGACACGGCAGAACTTGCAGGAAAGCACGCAGCAAGAGAGTCCGAAGCAGCTGGGAGCTGAGCAGCAGAGAGCCCTGGAATCAAGGCAGAAATGTGTCTCAAGGTACCTCAGAGAAAGGAAACTGGAGGAGTCAATTCCCAGGTGTGGGAACAGCTCGGGAAGCCAGTTGAGCCCTGGGGGTAGAGAGAATAAGTTCCTAGCAAGCTCTTTCTGAAGAAGTGGTTAGAGAGCTAAGAAAAAGAATAGCTGAAACTACATATCCCAGCAGTCCATGCTGGCAGCCATATTGGGGACAGTATTCAGAAGGGCAATTAAGGCGAGCCCTCTTGCTCATCGGCCACTAGCCCAGGCGGGAAGACGCGACAATATGTAGTATTGCCATGAAAGGAGAAGTGCTACTGATAGGTGATTTCAATATGCCAGATTTGGATTGACACCTCCCTGCGGAAGTGTCATCAAAAAATAAGGAGATCCTAGATTCTCTACAGGGAGAACTATTTCGGCAGCTGGTAGCAGAACCCTCACGTGACTTGGACTTGGTGCTTATCAATGGGGAAAGTGTTTCTGATGTCATAGTGGGAGATCATCTTGCATCCATTGCTCACCAGATGGTGTGGTTCAGTATTAGGACTAGGGCTGATAAAATCCATTCAAAAGCAATGGGCTTAGACTTTAGGAAAACTAACTTTTCCAAGATAGGACAATACCTAAAGGAGTCGTTAGTGGGATGGGAAAAGCTGGAGGATGTAGAAAAGCAATGGTAAGACTGAAATGGGATATTTTAAGGGCAACAACCTTTTAGTTAGGTTAATAAATGGAAAAGGAGGCCTGTATGGTTCTCAAAAGAAGTAGCTGAAAAGGAGAAACAAAAGAGGAGGCCTTCATAAAATACAAAAGGTCACAGAGAGAGGAAGACAGGGCCGGCCCGTCCATTGAGCAAGAATGTCTTTTGCACAGGGCCCCATGTTTCAGGGGGCCCTGCGCAAAAAACATCTTGCATCAGCCCAGCTAGGTTTAAAAAATACAAACCGGCTGCTGCTGCTACTGCTGTGGCAGCAGCAGAATCGAGCATCCCCCCCCTGCAGTGTCCTCCATGCAGCCTCAGTGTTGGCTGTTAGAGCCGCATGAAGAAAGAGAGCTTCTCCTCTCGCGGCTCTGTTAATCCCGCCGCGGGGCTGATGGGATTTCCCAGCGGCGGGATTAACAGAGCCGCGACAAAGGGAAACTCACCCTTTGCGCGGCTCTGAAAAGTCCGTGCTGAAGCCGCATGGAGGACACTGCAGAGCAGGGGGGCCCCACAGGATGCTCGATTCTGCCGCTGCCACGGCGGCAGCAGCAGCAGTAGCTGTTTTTTTTTTAACCTAGCTGGGCTGATGGGGGGGGGAGGGGGTTAGGACTGGTAATGGGCTATGGGGGGCTAAGACTGGAAGTGGGCTGATGAGGGGGTTAGGACAGGTAATGGGCTATGGAGGGCTAAGACTACAAGTGGGCTTATGGGGGGTTAGGACTGGTAATGGGCTATGGGGGGGGGCTAAGACTGGAAGTGGGCTGATGGGGGGTTAGGACTGGTAAGGGGCTTTGGGGTGGGGCTAAGACTGGAAGTGGGCTGATGGGGAGGGGGTTAGGACAGGTAATGGGCTATGGGGGGGCTAAGACTGGAAGTGGGCTGATGGCGGGGTTAGGACAGGTAATGGGCTATGGGGGGCTAAGGCTACAAGTGGGCTGATGGGGGGTTAGGACTGGTAATGGGCTATGGGGGGCTAAGACTGGAAGTGGGCTGATGGGAGGGGTTAGGAATGGTAATGGGCTATGGGGGAGCTAAGGCTGGAAGTGGGCTGATGGGGGGGTTAGGACAGGTAATGGGCTATGGGGGGGCTAAGACTGGAAATGGGCTGATGGGGGGTTAGGACTGGTAATGGGCTATGGGGTGGGGCTAAGACTGGAAGTGGGCTGATGGGGAGGGGGGTAGGACAGGTAATGGGCTATGGGGGGGGGCTAAGATTGGAAGTGGGCTGATGGGGGGTTAGGACTGGTAATGGGCTATGGGGGGGGGGGCTAAGACTACAAGTGGACTGATGGGGTCGTTAGGACTGGTAATGGGCTATGGGGGAGCCTAAGACTGAAAATGGGGTTATGGGGGCTTAGGATTGGAAGTGGGCTGATGGGGGGCTTAGGACTGGTAATAGGTTATGGGGGGGGGCTAGGACTGGAAATGGGCTGATGTGGGGTTAGGACTAGTAATGGGCTATGGGGGGGTTAGGACTGGTATTGGGGTGATGGGGCTAAGACTGAAAATGGGGTGATGGGGGGGTTAGATTGGAAGTGGGCTGATGGGGGGCTTAGGACTGGTAATGGGCTATGGGGGGGCTAGGACTGGTAATGTGCTGGGGGGGGTTGCTAGGACTAGAAATGGGCTGAGTGGAAGGGGGCTTGAACTGCAAATAGCTGATGGGGACAGGGGCTTGGAATGGAAAGGGGCTGAGTGGAAAGGGAGCTTGAACTGCAAATAGCTGATGGGGAGGGGGGCTTGGAATGGAAATGGGCTGTGAGGGGAAGGAGTTTGGACTGGAAATGGGCTGAGTAGGGGGGCTAGGACAGGAAATGGGCTGATGGAGGGGCTAGGATAGGACTGGAAATGGGCTGTTGGGGGGAGCTAAGATTGAAAATGAGCTGTGGTGGGGGCTTGAATTGAAATGGACTCATGGAGGGGCTAGAACTGGAAGTAGGCTCATGGGGGGCTTGGATTGGAAATGGGCTGAGTGGAGGGGAGCTAGGATTTGACATGGGCTGATGGTTGGGCTAGGAAAGGACTAGAAATGAGCTGATGGGGGGGATGGGATTGGAAATGAGCTGATGGAGGGACTCGGATAGGACTGGAAATGGATGGGGGATCTAGGACTGTAAATGGGCTGATGGTGGGGCTAGGATAGGATTGGAAATGGGCTGATGGGGGCTAAGACTGGAAATGGGCTGATGTAGGGACTAGAAGGGAGCGGATGCTGGATGGGGCTGGAACTAGAAGGGAGCTGATGTTAGGGGAGGATTAGAATGGGATGGAGCTGGGAGAGTGAAATGGAGAGGGAAAATATTTTGTGGGGGAGGGAAGACAAATCTACAATTGGCCGGATATTGGGAGAGTAAGTGGGGATTGAGGATGGAGGGGTAAAATTTGAGTGGATGAAATAGGAATGAGGAAAGAACAAAAGGAGAAAGATTAGTATGTTAAAGCAGATGTAGAGAGAGAATGGAAAAAAACTAGAAGAGAGAAGAAAGGACAAATGGACAGCAGACGATGGAGAGTTAGCAGAAGACACAAAGAAACCAGAAGAAAGTGGCTGGAGCAATTGCCACGGGAAAACAATGCACAAAAGGTAGAAAAATATCTCTTTATTTTGAATTTTTTAACTGGAATATGTCAGCTCTTGGAAATGTGCATCATTAACGTCTGCGCTTTGTTTAGTACAAGAGGAAATTAATTTCTGGTTTTATTTCTACAGTGTTGTACATTCCAAGTTTGGCTTTTGGGGTTCCCATTTTAATTATTGTCTTCCTGTTTCTAAATTGTGATTCCTTGTTTGGTGATGGACTGTGTTCTGCATGTGTAACTGAGCTGAGGTATTCTGTTTATATAATTCCTATTTGACATTGCCACTTGTTCTCTTTTCCCCAGTAGGTCATGTATTGTTATTCTCTGAAATGTATTGGTTTAATATTTGCAGTGTTGCCTTTTGATAGGTAGGGTATGGTGCTTTGTGAGTCCTGGTAGTGCTGTTAGGATACGGCGGGTTTGCTATGGGTTCTAAATGGGCAGTGTTTGTAGTAGTTCCTAATGTTCCTGGCAGTTGGTACTGGATTATAGTAATGTAGAAATCTTTTAGTCTTTCTTTATCCATATACTCATTAAGAGGCATGTTTACTAAAAGTTAGTGTATGGTAACATTATGCAAATGTTTATGCAAATGAGGCATCTTATGCAAATGAGGCCCTGCACCGAGTCTCCGCACATGGCCCAGCACCCCCCTTGGGCCGCCCCTGGAGGAAGACAAGCATCTATATTTGGAAAAACTTAGAGAAGTTAGCAAAGTAGCAAGGAAAGCAAAGATAAAAAAAGAAGAAGAAATAGCCATTGCAATAAAATGGGGGATAAGACATTCTTCAGATAGATTAGTGAGAAGAAGAAGGGCAAAAGTGGTATTGTCAGACTCAGGGGTGCAGGGGAGGAATATGTAGAAGCTGACGAGGATAAAGCGGAATTGCTTAGCAAATATTTCTGTTCTGTGTTCACAGATGAAGGGCCAGGAGAGGACCTCAAAAAACAACAGCAAATAGGAACAGAAGTGACAGGGATCTTGAACAATTTTCAGAAGATTGTGTTCTCAGGGAACTAGCTAAACTAAAAGTGGACAAAATGATGAGACCAGATGGGATACATCTGAGAATACTGAAGGAACCTGGGGACGTTCTAGTGGTTCCAATGACTGACTTTTTCTATGCTTCTTTGGAGTTGGGAGTGGTCCCAGAGGACTGGACAAAGGCACATGTAAAACCGCCTTGATATCATGAAAGGCGGTATATAAGAAATGATAAATAAATAAATAAATAAAATAAACATGTGGTCCCTTTACACAAAAACGGAAGTAAGGATGTGGTTGAAAACTACAGGTTGATTAGTCTAACCTCTGTGGTGAGTAAATTATTGGAAATGCTGCTAAAAGGGAGAATAGAGAGGTTTCTGGAGTCCAAAGGATTGCAGGATCCAAGGCATCATGGGTTTTCCAGAGGCAGGTCTTGTCAGACAAATCTGATTTCTTTGACTGCGTGACCAGGGAGTTGGATTGAGGGAGAGCCCTAGATGTGATGTACTTAGATTTCAGTAAACCTATGACAATGTTCTGCACAAATGACATATAAATAAACTGAGCACCGTGGGGATGGACCCTAAAGTGACTGACTGGGTTAGAAACTGGTTGAGTGGGAGATGACAAAGGGTACAGGTAAATGGAGCTCACTCTGAGGAGAAGTTGGTTACCGGTGGTGTGCCCCAGGGATCTGTCCTTGGTTTGATTGTTTTTAGCATCTTTGTTAGTGATATACTGTAGCAGAAGGGCTGTCGGTAAGGTTTGCCTGTTTGCGGATGAAACGAAAATCTGCAATAGAGTAAACACCCAGGAAGGAGTAGATAACACGAGGAGGGATCTAGCTAAGCTTGAAGAATGGTCAAGAATTTCGCAGCTGAGATTTAATGCTAAAAAATGCAGTGTCATGATTTGGGCTGCAAAAATCCAAAGGAGCGGTACAGTGTAGGGGTGAAATACTTATGTCCATGAAAGAAGAGCAGGATCTCGCCGTGATTGTTTCTGATTATCTTAAGGTGGCAAAACAGGTAGAAAAGACAATGGTGAAAGTTAGAAGGATGCTTAGGTGCATAGAGAGAGGAATGGCCAGCAGAAAAAAGGAGGTGATAGTGGTTCTGTATAAGTCTCTGGTTTAACCTCATTTGGAGTATTGTGTGAAATTATGGAGACCAAACCTTGAAAAGGATATAAACAGGATGGAGTCGGTACAGAGAGTGGCTACTAAAAGGTTAGTGGTCTTCGTTATACAGCATATGAGGATAGACTTAAAGATCTTAATTTGTATATTTTACAGGAAAGATGTGATAGAGGAGATATGATAGAGAAGTTTAAATACCTCCATGGAATAAATGCACAAGAGGAGAACTTCTTTCGACTGAAAGCAAGCTCTGCTACAAGGGGACATAGTATGAGGGTGAAAGGGGATAGACTTCATAGTAATATGCAAAAATATTTCTTTACGGAAAGAATGGTAAATGCATGGAAGAGTCTCCCAGTGGAGGTAGTAGAGACGAGGAAAGTATCTTAATTCAAAAATGCATGGGACAAGCACAGAAGATTTCTAAAGGGAAAAAGAGGACTATTATAGTTGTTATGGAAGGGCAGACTACACAGACCATGTGGTCTTTTTCTGCCATCATGTTTCTTTGTTTCTACCTATTCAATCAGGTTTTCAGGATAACCACTATGAATATGCATGAGAGAAACCTGCATGCACTGCCTCCATTGTATGCAAATCTCTCTGATGCATATTCCTTGTGGTTATCCTGAAAACCTGACTGGCTAGGTGTTTCCCGAGGACTGGGTTGAGAACCCCTGTTGTGAAGTAGCATAAAACACTACAAATGTCACTTGGGACCAGAACTCATACAATAAGTGCTGTTACCTGAGAAAACATAAGAACATAAGAACATAAGATATGCCATACTGGGTCAGACCAAGGTCCATCAAGCCCAGTATTCTGTTTCCAACAATGGCCAATCTAGGTCATATGTACCTAGCAGATTCCCCAAGAGACACAAGTTCCACAATGCTTGTACTGGGTCAAGCATTGATATCTTCGGTCACTTCTTAATAATGGTTTATGGACCTTTCCTCCAGGAACCTGTCCAAACCTTTTTTAAACCCAGCTACACTAACAGCCTTTACTACATCCTCCAGTAACAAATTCCAGAGTTTGATTACACGTTGAGTGAAAAAATATTTTCTTTTATTAGTCTTAAATAGTTTACCCTGTAGCTTCATTGCATGTCCCCTAGTCTTTCTATATTCTGATAAGGTAAACAATCGATCTATGTTTACCCGTTCCACTCCGTTCATTAATTTATAGACTTCTATCATATCTCCCCTCAGCCGTCTCTTTTCCAGGTTAAAGAGCCCTAACCTTTTTAGCCTTTCTTCATAGGAGTATCCTTCCATCCCCTTTACCATTTTGGTGGCTCTTCTCTGTACCTTTTCTAAAATCGCTATATCCTTTTTAAGATACGGCGACCAGAATTGCACACAATATTCAAGGTGCGGTCTCACCATGGAACGATATAGAGGCATTATAATATCTTTTGTTTTATTTTCCATTCCTTTCCTTATCATACCTAGCATTCTATTTGCTCTCTTGGCCGCCGCTGCACACTGGGCCGAGGGTTTTAACATGGTATCCACAATGACGCCTAAATCTTTTTCCTGGGTGGTGGTTCTTAATGTGGAACCTTGCATCGTGTAACCATAGTTTGGGTTGTTCTTCCCTAGGTGCATAACCTTGCACTTGTCCACATTAAATTTCATCTGCCATTTTGATGCCCAGTCTTCCAATTTATCAAGATCCTCTTGCAATTTTTCACAATCCTCTTGGGTTTTAACAACTTTAAATAGTTTTGTGTCATCTGCAAATTTGATAACCTCACTCGTTATTCCATTTTCCAGGTCATTTATGAATATGTCAAAAAGCAGCGGACCCAGCACAGATCCCTGGGGTACACCACTATTCACCTTTCTCCATTGGGAAAATTGGCCATTTAGCCCTACCCTCTGCTTTCTATCTTTTAACCAGTTCCTGATTCACAATAGTACACTGCCTCCTATCCCATGACTCTTTAGTTTCGCCAAAAGTCTCTGATGAGGGACCTTGTCAAAGGCTTTCTGAAAGTCCAGATACACAATATCAACCGACTCACCTTTGTTCACCTGTTTATTCACTCCTTCAAAAAAACATAACAGATTAGTAAGACAAGATCTTCCTTGTCTAAAGCCATGTTGGCTGTCTCCCATTAGGTTGTGACTATCTACATGATGAGTAATTTTATTCTTTATGATGGTTTCTACCATTTTTCCCGGTACTGACGTTAGACTCACCGGTCTGTAGTTTCCCGGATCACACCTGGAACCCTTTTTAAAAATTGGTGTTACATTGGCGATCCTCCAATCTTCAGGTATTAGAGATGATTTTAATGATAGTTCACAGATTACTGATAGCAGTTCTGCAATCTCATATTTCAGTTCTTTCAACACCCTTGGATGTATACCATCCGGCCCAGGTGATTTGCTACTCTTCAGTTTATCTAATAGTTGTAAGACATCTTCCCGATGTATCGATATTTCCTTCAATTCTGCCGCACCTTTAAATACCACTTCAGTCATGGGTAACATCCCTACATCTTCCTCAGTAAAGACCGAAGCAAAGAATTCATTTAGTCTCTCCGCTATTGCCTTGTCGCCTCTTAGTGCTCCTTTAACCCCTTTATCATCTAATGGAAAAACTGACTCTCTCACAGGTTTTTTGCTACGAATGTACTTGAAAAGGTCTTTATTTCGCGTTTTTGCTTCCGCAGCAAGCTTCTTCTCAAATTCTCTCTTTGCCTGCCTTATCAATGCCTTGCATTTGACTTGCCAGTGCTTGTGCTGTTTCCAGGTTTCGTCGTTTGGCTCTTTTTTCCATTTCCTGAAAGATGCTTTTTTGGCAACAACAGCCTCTCTGACCTCACCTTTAAACCATGCTGGCAGTTTTTTGGACTTCCTTCCACTTTTCTTAAAGCGTGGAATACAGCTGGTCTGAGCTTCCAAGATAGTATTTTTCAACAACACCCAAGCTTGATGTACGTCTTTAACCTTCGCAACTGCTCCTTTTAGTTTTTTCTTAACTGTTTTCCTCATTTTATCATAGTCTCCCTTTCGAAAGTTAAAAGGTAGTACTGTGGATTTCCTTACTATCCCTCCTCCACTAATTAAATCAAAGGCGATCATGCTATGATCACTATTGCCAAGTGGCCCCAACACCCTTATCTCTTGCACTAGATCTGGTGTTCCACTAAGGACTAGGTCTAATATGGCTTCCCCTCCGGTCGGTTCATGAACCAGCTGCTCCAAGAAGCAGTCATTTATTTCATCTAGGAACTTTATCTCCCTAGCATGTCCTGACCTGACACTGACCCAGTCGATACCGGGGTAATTGAAATCACCCATTATTATTACTGTGCTGTAACTTTTGTTAGCTTCCTTGATTTCTTTGAGCATTTCATCATCCATTTGGTCATTCTGGCCAGGTGCTCGATATTACACCCCCTACTGCCATCGCCTTCCCCCTTTTATATGGAATTTCAATCCATATAGATTCTACAGCAAATTTTGTTTCCTGCAAAACTTTAATCCTTTCTGAGTCAATGCCCTCTCTAACATAGAGCGCAACCCCTCCACCTATTTGATCAGCTCTATCATTACGATATAGTTTGTACCCAGGTATCACAGTATCCCACTGGTTGTCCTCCTTCCACCATGTCTCTGATATTCCAATCATATCGAACCTTTCATTTAGTGCTATATATTCTAACTCTCCCATCTTATTCTTTAGACCTCTAGCATTTGCATACAAGCATTTTAGAGAATGTATTTTATTCATGTTAATTTGGCTATTGTTAGACATGGGTAAATTGGGATCTTTAAGCTCTTTCTGCTCCATACTTGAGGGCATTTGGGCTACTTTACTCTTTTGTGGAACCTCTCTGCTTTTGGTAGTATCCTTCAAGGATACATTCTTCCGAACCATCCTCTCTAGGGCGACTGTCGGCTTTCCCCTAATATCTAGTTTAAAAGCTGCTCTATCTCCTTTTTAAAGGTTAATGCCAGCAGCCTGGTTCCATCCCGGTTAAGGTGAAGCCCATCCCTTCGGAAGAGCCCCTCCTTTCCCCAGAATGTTCCCCAGTTCTTAACAAATCCAAAACCCTCATCTCTGCACCATTGTCTCATCCACGCATTGAGACTCCGGAGCTCTGCCTGCCTTTTGGGTCCTGCGCGTGGAACAGGAAGCATTTCGGAGAATGCTACCCTGGAAGTTCTGGATTTCAACTTCCTACCTAAAAGCCTAAATTTTGCCTCCAGAACCTCCCTACCACATTTTCCTATGTCATTGGTACCGACATGTACCAAGACAGCAGACTCCTCCCCAGCACTATCTAAGACCTTATCTAGGTGGCGCGTGAGGTCCGCTACCTTCACACCAGGCAGGCATGTTACCAGGCGATCCTCACGTCCACCAGCCACCCAGCTATCTACATGCCTAATGATTGAATCACCAACTATAACGGCTGTCCTAACCCTTCCCTCATGGGCACATGGCCCTGGAGAAACTTCCTCGGTGCGAGAGGGTTTTACATCACCTGGAGGACAGATCCTAGTTACAGGATCACTTCCTGCCACACCAGGGTGATGCTCTCCTGTCACGTGACCTCTCTCCTCCATGTACCTCTCTGTCTGTCTTATGTTTTCCAAGTCTGCTACTTTAGCCTCTAGAGAACGGACTTGTTCCCTGAGAGAAAAGGCAGCACTATATTGAAGTGGGCTCTAAAATATTAATACACCTGGAGCTCAATTCCATAATGTGTATATACTGGTTGTGGACATGTCTAAACGAAAAGCGTGCCTCCTTTGAACTTAATTCCACATCTGTGAGTCTGGACATACCCATGGGTCCTGAATCAGGGAAATAGCCGGTTCGGTGGGCATGTGCAAGTGCTATCTAGACCGCCCCATGCCTCGGACTGGGTAAACAGTCTGGGTGTCCCTGCGCCTACCATATTCTGAAATTTTATATGTATCTGATGCTGCCCATCTCCATGTTGTCAAGCCTCTGCTGGTAAAACGTACATCTTCTAAGCTGATGCTAACACTGACAGTGTTATATCAATGCAAACAAGACATGAATACTGTTGAAATAGGTATGTGCATGCAATACCTATGTACCTAGGTATGTTAATTACATGTAGCTAAACTCAAATGTATATAGTTTCCCCAGTTAATCCAAGTTCAAATCCCTGTTTTCTGTAAACGTAGGACTATTTGTACGTCCAAGTGTTTATTGTTTCAATGTAAACCGCACTGATGAGAAATAGCGCGGTATATAAGAATTGTCAAATAAATAAAATAAATAAATAAATAAAGGAGACAATGTACATTTATCGGTTGGATGCTCAGAACAGTACAAGGTTATCCAAGTGCACTAAGGCTACTGTAACAGCAAGTGGAATGTGAGATGTTTGTCCTGATTGCAAAACATACATGGCACTTGCAGAACACCTTAGGTATTCCTGCGGTGGATATCACTGCCAATAGTATTTGCAATGCCAAGTAGGGGCCAGGAAAGACCAAAATGGGTCCCTACAGCTACATGTCAATACATATCCCTGTCAATTACAGGGACCCATCAGGATGAGAACATACAACAGTGAAAACATGAGCAATACAGGCCCATATGTACCATCAACTTTCCTTCCAGATGTGCACAATGTTAGAGACCTCTGATGGTGCTTTTGGGTATATATTAGTGCTGTCCACACTGCAGCATGCCCCCACCATAACCAGGGACATGCCCTGCTATGTTGCTGCAGAGCAGTTTGTCAGGATATACTGCTCATTCACACTGGCATGTGTCGATGTTGGGGTCAGTCCTACGGTCCAGGCACTATCCAGGCATACATGTCCCCCAGATTTGCGGAGCAGCACACCAGGGCCTCTCCTGCAGCCTTCATACATCCAATGCATACACACACATGCACACACATACACACACTCTTGCTTGCAGTCACAGATAACATACCTTTGTCAAGACCATTCCCTGCACCTATACACAACTGCTGCTACTGCACAATTGCATACCATCCCTACAGCTATGTTCCCGTTCGTCCAAGGACTTTGTTGGGGAGGCCTTGCATAGGCCCTTTGGCACATACAGCACAATGCAGAATAATGACTATTGCTGTGCTCTACATTTCTGTCAAGGTGTTTCTTACTGCTACTTTACCTTAGAAACGTTCTTTACCTGTGCATTCTAGTCATTACCACTGCATCTTCTGCTCCCCCAGACAGCACATGCACCAGATCAATACAGACATTTCATAGCCATTCATCTCTATGAGACACATTGGCGTTCAGAGCAGGATTTTTTCTAAGTCCAACCCTTATTCCACTTTTCAGCAGGTATAAAGAGGACGTATGGGTGAAATGCCAGGGATGTACATGGGCCTTTCCTGAATACGCAGTGTATGTCTCTACTCCTGACCATGCCCCTGTTCTGCCCCCTACCATCCACGTTCTGGAATGCCTGTTTTAGTGCTGTGTACGTGCAGGGCCGCCTGGTTTCAGAATACAGTTCTAGATGTTTCTGACTGCAAAACGGCAATCCTGCACATACACAAGGCTTATTCGTGTTTCAGAATGACCTCCCTACTGGGAAAACTGAACAAGCTGGATTATTACAGATCCTACATAGAAACAAGTGTCAAATGCCCAAATATACTGTAGTAGGAAAAGTGTTATTCTAGGAACTATACATGTATTAAAACAAAACACATGAATGGTTAAGGAGAGGTGAACCGAAACCCACGGGTGAAAGACTGATAGGACAGTGGATTATGGATGAGATGGTTCACAGCATATATTTTTATTTATTTATTTATTTAACAAGCTTTTATATACTGCCCCTTCCTGAGACCAAGGGCGTTTTACATGAAACGTCACAGCAAATTTTACATTAAACTTTGAAACTATGTATATTTAACTTGTTATAACTATATACAATAAACTGTGTAAAGTATGGTTTAAAAAATTTGTATCATGAGGTTTGCTGTATCGTTATTTTATGAATATTGCATTGCCGCATGGTGTTGCTTTATAGTGCTTTAGATATCTTGGGATTTAGGGCCATTGTTTGAATCGGCAAAATGTTCAATGAAAAGAAATGTCTTTAAGTCCTTACAGAATTGCAGGAGGTCTTTTGTCGCGCTTACGTCATTGGGGAGTGAGTTCCACAATAGTGGAACAATGTAAGAGAAGGCTCTGGAGCTGGTGTATTGGTATGTGTTGCGGATGTGGGAGGGAATTTTATAGGTGTTTTGGGAACAATTTCTTCTAACCCTTGAGGTGTTGCGTGTTTGAGGAGGGTGGATAGAGGGGTTGAGGCAATGTTGTTATGATGCTTAAATATAATCATTAGGTATTTGTATGATATATATAGAAAAAAACTGGTAAAACATGTGTAGATTCTGTAAGAAAGAACTGGAAATGGCAGTGGCAAAAGCCAGGAGGATGTTGGGCTGCATACAAAGAGGGATTACCAGCAGAAAGGAAGAGGTACTTATGCCACTGTACAACTCACTGGTGAGGCCTCACTTGGAATACTGTGTTCAGTTTTGGAGACCATATCTTGCAAAAGATATAAAAAGACTGGAAACTGTTCAGAGAAAGGCGACCAAAATGATTTGGAGCCTGCGTCAGAAGCCTTATGAGAAGAGACTTGAATACCTAAATATGTACACTTTGGAGAAGAGGAGGGACAGGGGAGATATGATTCAGACCTTTAAATACTTAAAGAGAAATGATGAACAAACAAACCTCTTCCAAAGACGGGGAAGCTGTACAACTAGAGGGCATAACATGAAGCTGCAAGGTGGTAAATTGAAAGGCAATGTCAGGAAATATTTTTTCACTGAAAGGGTGGTGGATGCTTGGAATGCCCTCCCGATGGAAGTGGTGGGGGCAAACATGGTGATGGAATTCAAAACGGCATGGGACAAACACAGTGGATCCCTTTACAGCAACAGGATAAAATCAAAATAAAACGGTACCATCTAACTTCTGAACTATCTAGCATCTCAACAAATAAGGGTGTCCTACATGGAGTGGTGGGTTCACCCCTAAACAAAAGCAAAAACATGGGGAGGGGTGGCCTGCACAGAGTGACAGGTGCACCTACTCTTGCCAACTTGCTGGGCAGACTAGATGGACCATGCTGGTCTTTATCTGCCGTCACTTACTATGTTACTATGGGGTATGTTTACTAAACCACGCAATTGTGCGGGGCGCACTTGAGCGTGCGCTAAGGTACCTTAGCGCACGCTAATAGTGCGTTTTTGTGCCCCGCACATGTGCGTGCTGCACTAACGGGCCCGCACAAGTGCGCGGCGCGCTGATGTGCGATAGAGGCGTGGAAAGGCATTCTGAGGGCGGAGGAAGGCTCCCGAGGGGCGGATGGACGGGGTCAATGGGTGGAGAGTGGGAGGGGAGAGGCTCCCCGCACAGGAGCGGGGCTGAAATTCAACTAAAAAAATACCGCGAGTGAAAACCTTGCGGTAGAGCCGATTTAAAGGGAAGAGAAACCATTTCTGTCAGCAATGTACAGCAAAACCAGGGAAACCTACAAAACGTGAGCAGTGTGATACATGTGCACAGAACAAAATAGCAAATAAAAATAGAAAATGACCACACCAAAATTCTAAAAAATTATAATCCAGCTGGGCAACAGTGATATCAATGGGCAACAATAAAAAACACTCCCAGGAAAGCTCCAAAAAAAGGAAATGATTTTTGGAAGGGTCTACACTCCGTAGACCCTTCCACAAATCTCTTTTTTTTGGAGCTTTCCTGGGAGTGTTTTTTACTGTTGCCCATTGATATCACTCTTGCCCAGCTTGGTTATGTTTTATTTCCCTTTTTTTCGAGGCCATTTCTAATGTTTATTTGCCCTTTTGTCCCCATACAAGGTGAATGAGCCCACAGTGAAATTGTGCAGAGCAGGGTTTCTGATTTCTTTGGCCAGGTTTCCTATCTCCAGAGACTGCACTGTCTCTGTGGCCACAGTGTGGTGCAGTGAACACAGACAGTGTGTTCAGGAGCCAAAGATCATGAGTTCAAGTCCCAGCTGGGGCTCCTGCAAACCCAATCCCCATATTTTACCCAACACTAAACCATGATAGTAAAGACCAACCTTTTTTGCAGATAACATAAGCATGGTCCAAACACCTCTATTGTACCCTACAGAACACAGACACCAGAAACATGCGCATTACCTAGACCACAGTTCCCTCAATGCAGTCCTGAAGGGCCACATATCATTTAGCTGTGATGCTATCACCAATATAAGGCCATGTCAGCATGGTGGCGGAGGGGTACCATTGGTGGAGGGGGCAGTGGCTGCTGCCCACAGCAGACTGTGGCCTAGCCCCCTTCATGTGGGTGCAGTGCACTCCAACAGACAGGCCCTGTCTGACAAACAGCCATGGACTCCCCAGGGAATGCACTGTTTTAGTGCTAAGATGGTGGTGCAGCGGACACAGCCAGTGCCTTTAGGACCAGAAGGTCACAGGTTCAAAGCCCAGCTGGGGCTACTTCCAATCCACTCCATGTATTTTTCCCACAACTAAACCATGATAGTAAGGACAAACCTTTATTGCAGAGAACATACGCATGGTTAATACGCCTATATTTTACCCCACCGAGCACAGACACCATAAACAGCCGCATTACCTAGAGCAGAGTCTCCCAAATGCAGTCCTGGAGGGCCAAACACCATTCAGGTTCCATGCTGCATCTAATAAAGATGCCTGTGCTGCATATCTATGCACCACCCACATGGTATGCAGATGTATCTCATTCATATTCATGAGGGACAGCATGAAAACCTGAACAGTGTTTGGCACACCAGGCCTGGAGTTGGGAACCTCTGCCGTAAAGCAGCAGCCAACAGGGGCAGACACACCCACACCCACACCACAGGCCCCATTGGCTAATATCCCCTGGAGAGGCAGGACATTGGGCCCTGCGTGCATCTCCCAATACTAGCACTTGCATACCTTAGCAATGCCACCCTACATCTGGGTATATGGTACACACCTATCAAACATTTCCTATGATTACTGGCAGATGGCAAGTCCTACGTTAAGCACAGTTTGCTCATTGAGCTCCATCATAACAATTTTTCTGATGTCTGCAGTGTGTGCTACACTGTCTGGTCTCTGACAGTGTTTACCACCTTGGGGAGTGACCCCTAACCGTATTGCGTAGCATATCCATGCCTGTACTGTGCCCAGGACTGGTGTGGTAGGCAGAGCTGCTAAACACCTCTATAGTAGCACAATGCTGGCATAGGTGTCTGTCTATACAGTGTGTGGTGGCTGCAAACACCTTCCACAGCCCACACTGCCAGCACTGTTGCCAGTATTGGCCTGACAATGTGCATAATGAGGAGCAAGGTACCATGGGTATAGCCCGGACAGGGTGACCTGGCCAGGATGCATCTGCACAGGGCATAGGGCACTGGCTGTGACATTTTAGTGCCCAGCCACCACCTACACAGACAGGGTGACCTCAGTATGTCCTGCTGGGAGATCACTCTCACCCTGACTGTGCAGTGACGACAGCATGGCTAGGCACCCCCATAGTGCTATATAGTATTTCTCTCATGTGATATTTATGGGTTTCTTTTTGGGGCCCAGTCAGTGATTTATCTGCTTGATGTGTATGCTGACATCCCAGTTCTGGGTGCATGCATTTCCACCAGGAACATGCACTCTGGACTAGCTAGCAGACTGTTTGCAGCTGGTATGTGTCTTGATGGAGTGGCTTGCAGGGTGCAGTGGCTGAAGGCTTGCTGCAGGAGTGTTGGGGGTGCAGCTTAGCATATCCAGGCCTAATGTCTGTCTGCTATTGTGTTATGGATGTGTACAGAGCTGCATTGACTGCCCTGTGGGGTGTCTGTTCCCCAGCAGGATTGGGGTTGATGGTCCCCTCTACTGCCACCATTGCAGGGAGGTATAATGTGAATCTTTTGATGGGAGACCCTGTTTGCCACTCTCAGCCCTGGAGGAGGAGGGTGGTGGTACATAATCCTCCTAGGGGTCCATAGGGGATACACCTGACTGAGACAGACAGATATATCCAAGGTGTTTCTGCAGAAACTACCTATCTCACACATTAACACTGCTTTGGACCTCCAGCATGGCCTCTTTCAGCCATGGAAGGTGCTGTGGACCTGGTGCTGGGCGCCTCACCGCACCCTCAGTGTGAGCACAGTACCCGCACAATGTGACGGTGTGTAGCTACTCTGTGCCAGTAAAACACACGGTCAGTACCCCCTACCAGGCCGAGGTGCTGTGGGGGTGCACATGGTCACTTCCCCCTACCAGGCCGAGGTGCTGTGGGGGTGCATACCTCATCTTGTGTTTATCTGTGGACAGCTGAGTTGCATGTGCAGTGTATCATGGGTTCGGGTGGGCTAACCCTATCCTGGTGACCACAGCAGACTGTCTGTGTGGTGACGTACAGGCTCTCTGTAGCCAGCCAGGGGCTTGCTAGCAGCTATAGAGCTGTAGCCCGATGGTTACTTCACTGCCTGTGAAGCAAGAGGTCATGGGTTTAAACCCACAGTGGAGTCATTTGATAGGGCTGCCCAAAGCATTATCTCTTTTTAATGTACATTTTTGCTGCCAGCAAAAACACCCTCAGCGTACTGTACCCATAAGGTGCCTCTGAGGGTGCTTTATAGGGTGCCCTATAGGGCACCTTATGGTTCCCGTCCATATAAGGTGCACTATACATTATCCTGTGACGCAACTTATAGGGTGCCCTACAGGGGACATTTTAGGGTGCCGTGGCGGACAGTGCACTTTATAATGTGCCCTATGGAGTGCCTAATAGGGTGCCTTATACGGCACCTTCAATTACGGCACATGAGGGCGTGTTTGCTGGCAGCAATTAATAAAATAAAAATAAAGTGCTGCAGGAAACAAAATGTACATTGCAAAGCTGATGCCTCAGCCATTCTTACGTATTAGGCACACTGGGGAGCAAACTCATGACCCTTGTATCAGCAGTCAGTGCCTTAACCATTGTGCTCCACTGCTGCTCCTCTTTGTATGTCAGCGCACCTACTTATGCTTTTCATTCCTTACACTGCACAGTGCTGCCATCACAAACAGTACTCTGACCTTGCGGTACCTCATACGGCACCCTATAAAGCGCCCTATAAGCAACATTCTAGGGTGCCTTGGCGGACCGTGCACTTTAAAATGTGCCTTATGGGGCGCCTTATGTTAACACGCTTTGAGAGTGCGTTTGCTAGTAGTGATAATTAAAATAAAAATAAAATGCCTCCTAAAGCAATCTTCCCCATAATATGTAATGCCTCAGGCAGCCTTGTTCATTGGGCACTGTGGGGGATTGAACCTCTGATCCTTGCACTATGGGTTGGTGTCTTAACCATTGTGCTGTGGTTCTGTTCCTGTGCTTGCACATCAGCGCGCCACTTATGCCTCCCGCGCAGCTTTCTCATGCGCTGTGTGGGACGCACATGGGCGCCGCGCACCTTAGCGCATATTTAAATTCCGATTTTTCTTTTTCAGAAAGAAACACCCACTCCTTATATGGCATCCGCACACTAGCGCGGCCCACACATTACCGGGGTTTTAGTAAACATACCCCTATATAAGCTGTCTGCAAAGTTCTTTTTTTTTTAAATTTTTTATTTACAAAGTTTATACATAAAATACAAGGAAACAAACCATACTTCAATAATTCAAACACCAGTTGAAAAGTAAACAAGGAAACAAAAGTGATCAACCACTTCAAGGAGGTGCAACCAAACTGGCAAGCCCCACATTGATTCCTAGAGTAACTTAACTATACTCCCTTACTTTTTAAGAAATCTAACAACTGATCAGTTTCATAATAAAGATATCTTTCCCCCTGAAAAAGTATCAAACATTTACACGGAAATTTAAGATGAAAAACTGCACCAAGGGCCACCACCCGCGGGCGCAATTCTAAAAAAGCCTTGCGCCTCACTTGCGTGGCCCTGGATACATCAGGAAACATCTGGACTATCTGACCACAAAATTTCTCTGATTTTCTCTTAAAGTAAGCTCTCATAATTCTATCTTTATCTGTCTCTGATACTAACGTAACCAACAAAGTGGCCCTAGAGGAAATGTCATCCAAAGATGGTTCTATAAAGGCAGAGACATCTAGGGTAGAAGAAGCCCATAGAGGAGTCACTTCCCACTCCTTAGTCGATAATGGGACTGAGGCACGTGAAAAAACATAGTAAATTTTTGACACCATAATTATATTACTATCAGCAATCAACAGATTCTCCTTAAGGTATTTCTGAAATAATATCAAGGGGGAAAGATAATGTGTACGTGGGAAATTCAACAACCGGAGATTTTTAGCTCTTAAAGCATTTTCCAATATCTCATCATGACGGTGTAGAACACTAGAGTCTTGCACAAAAGCAGCCAACACCTCTTGACGAGCAACACCGTCTGACTCCAATGACGTAAGACGCTGATCTACTGCTATCAAACGCTTATCCTGATCGGACAGTTTCTGAACAGTAGCCTTGGAAAAATCAGAAACTTTCTGCAAAGACGCACCAAGCACTGACTCAATCCATGAAGTCACCATCCAAATGTCTTTCAAAGTCAAATCAGTCGGCGGAGCCACCGCTTCAGTAGCAGCTGGAAAGGTAATAACTGAAGGCAAAGAAGGAGGCAGCTCCACAGTTCGTAAGAAAGACTCTGGAAGAACTTCCCCAGCATGAATCACTTCAGGCAAACACTCACTAATAACTTCTTTTACAGGCAGTTGTTTAACTTCTTTGCTGGGGGGAGTATTGCCCATAAAGCGGGAATCATTGTTAGAGGAAGGAGTACTCACGGTTGATATCTCCGACAAGCCCTCAGATAAACTTGCAGGGACCGGCGGCACTTCGCCTACAGAAACGTGGGCGTCCATCGGCCCCACGACTTTCCCAACTTTAGGTTGTACAGGCTGCGGGTAATGCTTCCTCCGTTTCCCCATAACAGGGAACCTCGAACGCCGAAACTACACCGAAGGGGCGGGACCTGCCCCTTTGGTCACGCCCCTTCAGGCACGCCCACGGGACGCGCCCGCTTCGCGTCCCACGAGGAGGGCTTGGCTCTTATAGCCCTCAAGGGAAGCCGCCCCAATCAGGGCAGCCTCAGCAGGACTCCGGGAACCAATCAGGTAGGTAAAGACAGGAACTCCACAACTCAGGAAACAAACTGCACCCCGCTGTCCCGCGAGGAGGGCTTGGCTCTTATAGCCCTCAAGGGAAGCCGCCCCAATCAGGGCAGCCTCAGCAGGACTCCGGGAACCAATCACGCAGGTAAAGACAGGAACTCCACAACTCAGGAAACAAACTGCACCCCGCTGTCCCGCGAGGAGGGCTTGGCTCTTATAGCCCTCAAGGGAAGCCGCCCCAATCAGGGCAGCCTCAGCAGGACTCCGGGAACCAATCAGGCAGGTAAAGACAGGAACTCCACAACTCAGGAAACAAACTGCACCCCGCTGTCCCGCGAGGAGGGCTTGGCTCTTATAGCCCTCAAGGGAAGCCGCCCCAATCAGGGCAGCCTCAGCAGGACTCCGGGAACCAATCAGGCAGGTAAAGACAGGAACTCCACAACTCAGGAAACAAACTGCACCCCCGCTGTCCGCAAAGTTCTAATGGCAGAAAATTTCTATCCAGAAAGGCACAATAAAGTGGCATGTCTCGGCCATTAGAACTTTTGGGCCCGATATTGGGTTGAGCAGGCTATGTGCCCCTACGGTGCATAGCCCTGCCCGCCCACCCTTAACCCTGGATATTCAATGCCGGGATCATATGCGGCCCCGGCATTGAATATCTGGGGATCGCCAAGACACCTGAGGCCGGGGGGGCGGAGCCAACGCGAAGCCAGCATGGAGGTGTAAGTCCTCTTCTCCTGGGCCTTTTCTAACAATCCTGCGACCTACCCGGAGAAGAACAATTCCCAGGTTGTTGTATTTGGAGGTGAAGCATTGGGGATGTCGGGGAGCAAGCAAACCCGGCTTGAATTCTCCTCCGCGCCAGCGACAACCGGGTCAAAAAGATCTAAAACAGACCCGCTTTCGCCGCACAAGCCGGCGCCCCAACAAGGCCCGCAGGAAGACTGGAAGGAGCTTCTGCAAGAAGTGCGGGCCATCCGAAGTCGGGTCGACTCCAATGGCAAGACACTCTCTATACTACAGGAGGACCTGAAGGACTTGGGTTCGCAGTTGCAGTCGCTATCCACTCGTGTCGACAAGGTCGAGGAAGCGGTGGCAGGGCATGAAAGTAAGCTACAACGCGTTCAGAATATGGCGCGCAAGGTGGACTGGCTGGAAAAAAGTGTGGAAGATATGGGCAACAGGGCCCGGCAGAATAATATCCGTTTGATTGGTCTCGGGGAAGGAGCTGAAGGGGGAGACCCCATTCATTTTATGGAAGCCTTCCTACCCAAGCTGCTGAAAATCACCTTTGATCCTCCGCTGGAAATTGAGCGGGCGCATAGGATCCCGACGGCCTCTTCGGGCCCCAACTCACACAATGCGAGACCTCGCCCTTTCATCATGTGCCTGCTGAGACACCAGCAGGTCTTACAGATTTTCGCTGCGGCTAAAGCCGGCCAGCCGCTTCAATATGAAGGCCGCAAAATCTTTTTCTACGCGGATTTCTGCAAGCGTACAGTGGAGAAACACAGGCAGTTTCTGGAGCTCAGGCCTAGACTTCGCAACCTCCAAGCCCGATTCGGACTGTTTAGCCCAGCGCGTCTCAAGGTTACCCTAAATAACAGTACCAAATCATTTGATGACCCTGGTGTGTTACGAAAATTTATTGAAGATCAAGAGGAGCTATTAATGCAACAAAGCTGAGCCTGGTGACTGTTTGCTGTTTGGCCTGCTGTGTCCTGCATAGTGGCGGTGGCGACCTGCGAATCCAATGGCGCAGGGTTTGCTTGCCAACTGGGGACTATTCTATTTTGTGATGGAGTTTTGGTGGGTGGTCGGGAACTGACCAGCTTTTTGTTAATTATAAGGGGCTGCTCCATGTTTTGTATGTGCTTCTACTGTCTCACCCTAATCGATTTCTTTTCCTTTTGGGTTGGGAGGGGTTATGGGTTCACTGAGTGTTTTCAGAGCTGGTGTGGTGGGGATGTGTTCATTGCTGACAGGGTAACCGATGCTTCTGTATTGATTGAATGGCTAACGGGCTGAGGATTTTGTCCTTAAATGTGAAGGGGCTCAGGTCTCCGATCAAAAGGAAGAAATTTTAATGTATTGCAAGCGTCAGTCTGCTGATGTTATTTTGTTACAGGAGACGCATTTGTCCGCCCTTGAGGCGAGCAAATTGGCGGACAAACATTTCACGCTTGTGGGATGTTCCCCTGCCACACATAAGAAAAACGGTGTCGTCACTCTAATAAAGGTTGCGCTGGGCTCCCAACTAGTTAGTTCCTGCCACGATGATGTGGGGAGATGGTCTAAATCCTTAATTAAGGTGGGCAGGGACGTCTTGTCTATTGTCAATATCTATGCACCTAATGTTGACGACCCCGCTTTCTTTTGTAACCTCAGTGGGGTCATTCACAAGGACCCAGAGGCTCTAGTGGTTGCTGGTGGGGACTTCAACCTCGTGAGCGACCCTTTGCTGGACAGATCTCCCGGTAGGGTTGAGCGCCCTTCTCGTGCGCGTTTAGCGCTTCTCTCTTTACTTGATTCTTGTGGCCTAGTTGACATCTGGCGATTGCTTCATCCCAGGGAAAAGGATTTCACTTTCTTCTCTCCTGTTCACAATTCTCTTTCGCGGATAGATTTTTTTCTGCTTTCTAAGCCTTTGATCCCCGGCTGCCGAGGTGCATCCATTCTGGGCAGGACAGTGTCAGATCATGGTGCCATATTAGTGGAGGTCGCATTGGAGGATATAGAAAGCCCGGGCCAGTCCTGGTCTTTTAACCGATCGTGGTTGGCCGACCTTGCATTTCAGGAGGAAGTGCGGAACGCCATCTCCTCCTTTTTTTGTTGGAATAAAAAGGGGGACACTCCCAATTGGGTGCGCTGGGAAGCTTTTAAAGCTTCAATTCGGGCGGTGATTACTAGCTTTGCAATCAGGGAGTCTAAACGGCGGACGGCTAAGCTGAATACATTAGAGGGTCAAATCCGTGCTGGCGAGCGTTTATGGCTAACCCGGCCTAACCCTGGCATTCTCCTTCGTCTACATAGGCTTAGGTTTCAATATAATGAGCTCTTGAGTTCAGAGGTCGATAAGATTATGCTGAAACAGACTGCTCGGTTTCATGTTGAGAGAAATAAGGCTGGCAGGTTACTTGCCCATACAATACGAGGGAAGCAGAGTAAATCTAGAGTAACCTCTCTGCTATCTAGTAACTGTGAGCATTTGGTTAAAGATGAGCACATAGTGGCTGAATTCGCTAAGTACTATAGCTCACTTTACGCCTCTGAAACACCAGCGGATCTTGCAGCATTCGCCGGGTTTGTAGACGGCCTTAATCGACCGATGTTGGAGGAGAGCCAGGTTCGCGAGCTCGGAAAACCTTTCTCTTGTACTGAGCTCCTTTCAGCAATTCAGGCTATGCCCTCTGGGAAAGCGGTTGGCCCTGATGGTCTCCCTGCTGAATTTTATAAAGTTTTTGGCAAAGATCTTGCTCCGTTTTTGTTGGAGTACTACAGTGAGCTCGCACAAGAGAACAGTTTTACTGGTAGGTTTTCTGAAGCCACGATAGTGGTATTAGAAAAGCCGGGCAGGGATCCTAATCTGGTAGCAAATTATAGACCTATCTCCCTCTTGAACGCTGACTACAAGATCTATGCTAGTATCCTAGCGCGCCGGCTGGCAAACGTGGTTGCAGTTCTAGTGCACCCAGATCAATGCGGGTTCGTGCCCGGAAGATCAACGTCTGACAATGCTCGTCTTTTATGTAACTTGTTAGAGCAGGTCTCGTCGGCTGATTCCCCCTATATCGCTCTCTCACTTGATGCTGAAAAAGCATTTGACAGACTGGAATGGCCGTTCATGTTTTTCGTTCTGAGATGGTTTGGCCTTGGGGAAGACTTTATAAATAAGGTCGGGGCACTCTACTCCCGCGCCTCCGCTAGTATTTACGCGAATGGTATCCTCTCGCGTTCTTTCTCTCTCCATAGGGGCACAAGACAGGGGTGCCCCTTATCACCCTTGCTGTTTAATCTAGCGTTAGAACCTTTGGCCATCGCCATCCGTAGCCGGGTGGAACTCAAGGGGGTGCAGGTTGGGCAGTTGCAAGTCAAACTCTCTGCGTACGCAGATGATTTGCTTCTTTTCACGCAGGCAGGGGAGATTACGCATATGTTAGCCCTGTTCGATAGATATTCCAGTGTCTCGGGGTATAAGATCAATTGGTCTAAGTCGGTGGCGTTCCCCCTTAATTGTCTTGCCCATTCGTCGGAGATGGCGGACTTCCCTCTTAAATGGGAGGCGGGCAGTGTTAAGTATCTTGGGGCCTGGTATAATGCGTCAGCGGATGTGATGATCCAGAAAAATATGGAGGAGCTGCTCCTTTTCCTCTGGCAAAAAATACTAACATGGTCTCCTTTATACCTCTCGTGGTGGGGCCGGCTGGAGGTCATTAAAATGTCTCTCACCCCAAAGATTAATTATGTCTTGGGCATGCTCCCTTTCTCTATTCCGCTAACCTGGTATGGCAAGATTGAACGTTGCCTTGTTTCTTTTTTGTGGAATGGGAAGCAACCTCGCATTGCCACTAAAAAACTGAAAGCTACAAAGGATGAGGGGGGAGTGCATTTTCCTGACTTTCGTCAGTACCATCAAGCCCTTTTAATCAAACAGGGATCGCTCTGGCTATCTGATATCGAGTTCGGGTGTAGCCCGACCTGGTTGTCGGTAGAGGCCTGTATGGTCGCCCCCTGCCCTTTACTTCATCTCTTAGGGGCGCGGTATCCTGATTGGGCCCCGGTGGGGGAGGTCATTAGATCTACTCAGGGGGCTTTCTTAGAACTGGTCCGGACTATTGGCCAGGACAACTTACCCTCGAGGCAAACCCCGCTATGGTGGAACCCTCGGTTCCGGATCCGCGGGAAACGGTTTGCCTGGAAGGAATGGCAAAAACGGGGAATCTGGTCTCTTGGGCAGTTGGTAGATGCCAACGGGTGGAAAACCTTTACGGCGTTGCAGAGAGCGTTCTCCCTGCCTGACTCCTTCTCCTTTCAGTGGGCCCAGCTCAGACATTGTATTGTAGCTTCTCATTTCCCTATCCAGGAATCTGTACTTGATGAGGGTGGCACCCTACTCCGTTGGTTGGGTGCCACCGCTCTCCAGCAAGGTGCTACTTCTAAGATATATGCCCTTTGGAGGACGAATACCTCTAAATTACCTGCAGGCCTAGCCCGGGTATGGGAGTCTGAAACTTCTCGGGAGCTCACCCTTGCTGATTGGAGATCTCTCTGGGGTCCAGTTACCAGGGCCTCTAGGTCCGCCGCTATTACCCAATCATTATATTTCTTCATGCATAGGGCCTTTATGACTCCGTCAAAGATGGCTAGATGGGGTTCCGGTATCTCAGATAAATGCTGGTCTTGCTCGGGGCAAACTGGAACCTATAAGCATATGTTCTACGATTGCCCCCTGGTCCAGGTTTTCTGGAGACGGGTATGGGCCAGGATGCAAGCGGTCCTACACTTTTCAGCAGACCTGCAGTGGAGTACGCTTTTCTTACGGTCTCTAAGTATATTCCCTGCAGGTAGCCGGGACAGCTCTTCTTTTTTGTTTAATTTTATGATGGCTATAGCTATTAAGATGATTCTTTGGAAGTGGAAGTCCTTTGGTAACCTGAGCCTGGACGGTTGGTGGAACTTGGTCTGTCATTATGCCAAGCTGGAGAAAACCTATAGTAAACTCCACCAACCGGATAAAGCGGATCTTAATATGCATAGATGGTTATTATTAGATCTTTTTGTGGCCCGTTCTCAGGTTGCCTAGGAAGGGGTGGACACCTCTCCTTTTCTGATTTGGAGGTGTTGATAGATGCACTCAGTGAACCCGGGGGGGTGGGGGGGGGGGGGGTTGCAGGGGTGTAGGGGTGTGGGAGGGTTTTTGGTTCTGTAGGATGGGGATTGCATTGTATAGGTTAATTGTGCTGTGTGTGTGGTTCTTTTGTTGTTAGATGAAAACTTAAATAAAGGCTTTAAAAAAAAAAAAGACACCTGAGGCCGCAGTAGCTAACTGGGCAACGCTATGCTGCCCAGTTAGCTACTGCGCCTTAAAGATAGGTGAGGGTTTTCCTCGCCTATCTTTCCAGCGCAGATCACTAACCGGGCAACATGCAATATCACTTCTACCCAGTTAGTGCTTGTCACCGCCTCTGCTCCTCTCCAGTGCGCTCCCGACACACCCCGGTGCTAACTTGATAGCATTGGGGCACATAGGGGAGTTAGGAGGAGATATTCAATGGCACTATCTGTGTAAGTCCGTTGAATATCCCCATTTAAGGCATTTACATGATTTACTGGGCTGTAAACCATGTAAATGCCTTTTGAATATCGGGCCCTTTGTAAACACTATAAAATCACTGTACTGGAAAAGCACTGGGATCACAAACCTAAGAGAATTATGGAGAATGAAAAGATTATGATCACCCGGGACATACCCATTTTGACCAATAAAAAGCTAGATGCAGGGACATAGTATTAAAGGAGTAACACACAAGAACGGCACTCTGAACAGAGGTGTCCATTCCACATAATTATTCTGTGAATGTTGTACTAAAAACATGCAGCAGGTACAGAAATATTTCCCATCATACTAGGCAGACAGAACTGATTAAAAGCAATTTCATCCATGCCTTGATAAGTTCCCTATGCATTTTACATCTTATTAACTCCAGAATGAAGTTCTCTTTGGCATGATGCAAATACTACAGAGTGCTAGCAGTAAATTTCAGAGAAAGAGATCATACTCCCCATACTCTGGCTTAGGAGTGAGGTTCATTACTATTATGATATGCACAAAATTAACCCATTTGGAGACATTGCCTCCAAGAGAAACTCTGTGCTAACAAAATACCTGACCTCAGTCAACATGCAGAACATAGATACACTAGGATCTTACCAAGTATAACATAATTACTACAAAATAGAAATATGTAGACAAAAATAAACTGCCCCCCCCCACTCCAAAAGCCAGACTCTGCATGTGGTGCAACACTGGAAAAATAGAAACAGAGATGTATTTCCTACTCTAATGCACAAAATATAGAGATTGCAAATGAGAATTACAAAACCTGACAAATTGTTGAACCATGAAATTTAAATTAAAATTATTTTTGAATCTTTGTTGTCTGGAAATTTTGAGGCACATTTACTAAGTGCAATATTAGTTTTTGCACCTACCGTGCAGCATATGTCCAAATGACATGTGGTAGGTACAAAACCTGGGTGGTATCTATGGGGGAATGGCAAGCATTGCCATACTGTGTCACATTCCCTGCATCAGCAGGTAGTGTGGGTATTGATGCAGGGAATGCAAGCTAAGGGATGAGCAAGGGGAGGAGAGAACAAGTAATTGATCTGTCCTCCCTGATGTGTAGCAGCAGCTTTCCAGCCCTCCCCATGGAAAAAGAGTGCTTGTGCCGTGGATTGGAAGATCTGCAGCACCAATACTTGGTAAGTCAAGCCCCCATTTCAGAACTCCCCCCTGGAGAGCATCCAACCCCTATGGTATGTGGTCCATGGAATCTTTGGGGCCCTTCCCCCAGCATCAAAGATCCCAGCTAGACAACCAGGCCACCACAGACCCCCCATCACCCAGCCTTTACTGAGCCATTCTCTGGTGGTCCAGTGGCAAAGGGGGCAGGTACCCCACTGCTCCTACCCCCATCTCTGGCATTCAACAGAATGGAGCCAGTCTCGATGTGCTGCCCCCTAGCAATTAGATGTCAATGTGACGTTGATCAGTGCCAGTGCTCCTGCCCCCTTTGCTGCTGAATCACCAGGGAAAGAATCTGTAAGGCTTGGGTGTTGGGGCGGTCTGGAGGAGCTCGGCTAGCTAGCCAAGATCTTTGATGCCAGAGGGGACCCTGAAGATCTCCCTTGACAGCATAAATGTCATACAGGGATCAAACATTTATATATTGACTCCTACTATCTCCTATAATACAAAATGCTGGTTAGCGTTCAAGCACTATGCACTTTCTACCTGGATATCTGTTGTAATGTCAAAATGCGGCATTCTGTTGCTGATCATATTATTTTAAATATTGTATATTCCTTGGGATATGCATATGAGAAATAAGGAGGGGGGGGAGTTTCTTGTTTTGGCTAAGAGCGAGCATGTAAGTTTCAAGGTAGCCCAGAGATTGGAGGATGTTGTGAGGGCTTAATTTTGAGATGGCAAGCATTTGTCTTATTCTTGACTTATCACCCTCCTACTGGTGCATTTATTTAACCTATGCATATAGCTGAGATGGCAGGTTTGGCACTGCTAGAGGTTAATTCTTTCATTTCTGTAGGTGATTCCAATTTGCATTTGGAGGAGACAAATAATCATGCTGCTGATTTATTTGGAGGAGTGGTCTAGTGGTTGGGGCAAGGTACTTCAGGCCGGAAGGTCGGGGGTTCAAATCCCACTAGAGGACAGCAACCTTGGGCCAGAAGGACTGGGGTTTCTAGTCCCACAGGTGCTCCTTGTGGTCTTGGGCAAGCCACTTAACCCTCCATAGCCCATGTTCCCTGTAAAATAGTTATCTCCAAGTTATAATGCCCTGTTCAATGTAATTTCAGTTTGTTCACTGTAAACCGCACTGATGCAGAATAGCGCGGTATATAAGAGAATTAAATAAATAAATAAAATCTACCCTTGCATGGCTAGGATTGCACCTTGTTGTAGTTGGAAGTACTCATTCATCTGGCCATTTATTGCATCAACTGTGTTTATCCGAGGGTGGTGAATCTCGTTGGTCCTCTCCTACCTTTACAACAGAATCTGTATCTTGGACAGATCATGTGCTTTTAGAATTTTCTTTTGTCAGTTATGATGTATTTGATGGTGCTGTAAAAGTAGATAAGAAATTGCAAACTTTTTGTCTTGTGGTTAATATAGGGATATGTTTACTAAAGTGCGTTAGTGTGATTCGCGTTAGGAGCCACGTTAGTGGAAGGAAAGCCAAAAAAGGACATGGGCGGTACATCGTAACCGATAACGCGCAGTTGAACGCGTTATTACGCGCCGCGCAGCCACAATCGCTACAGCGTGCGTGCTACTGCGCGCAAGCTTAAGACAGCGCGCACACACCCAAATACAAAAACAGAGCTGTAGCACGGTGGTTACTACACAGACTGATGGTACAAGGGTCATGGGTTCAATTCCCTAGTGTGCCTAATGAATAAGGCTGGCTGAGGTGTCATGTGTAGCCCTTTGAAGGCCTACTATAATATTTTAATCCACATTCTGCAGCCGGGTTAATGTTTGCACATGTCAGGAAAATTGTACCCGTCGTATCCAATATGTCCCAATAGTGACGTTCCCTCTGGCATGGTCATGTATTATATACCATTTGATAGGAATATATAGGCAGAAGTTGGGATCATGAAAGCACTGGGCTTGGCCTGGAAAGGGCTAAGTAGTGGGCTGTGAGGAAGTTTAGTTGTACCTGAATAGTGCTGCCAGCAAACACACCCTCACAGTGGCGTAACCTAAGGTGCCACATAAGGCACCCTAGAGGGCATTCCATAGGGCACATTATAAAGTGCGCTGTCTGCCAAGGCACCCTATAATGTCCCCTATAGGACACCATATAAGGCACCTTATAAGGCGCTTTATAGGGCGCCTTATGAACCACCCTAAGGGGACAGTACCCTGAGGGTGGTCCTGCTGGCAGAACTAATATGCAATAAAAATAGACAATGCCTAAGACAGCCCTATTGATGGACCCCACTGTGGGTTTTGAACCCATGACCTCTGGCTTCACAGGCAGTGAAGTAACCAGTGGGCTAGAGCTGCTAACAAACAACTGGCTGGCTACAGGAGGACTGCACGGCACCACACCCACATTCTGCTGTGGTTACCAGGATAGGGGTAACCCACCCGTACCCATGATGCACTGCACATGCAAATCAGCAGTGAAGAGATGGGCACAGGATCGGGTATGCACCCCCACAGCACCTCGGCCTTGTAGGGGGAACAGACCGTGTGTGGCACTGCCACAGAGTAGCCACAGACAGTCACATTGTGCGGGTACAGTGCCCACCCTGAGGTTGAGGTGGGGCGCCCAGCACCAGGTCCACAGCACCTTTCATGGCTGAAATACGCCATGCTGCAGGTCCCCATCAGTGTGTGATAGGTAGATCCGTTAGACACACCTAGGATACATCTGTGTCCTGCTATATGTCCTGGTCATGTCTAGTCCCTATGGGCGCTGTTGCACCCAGACTAGTGCATATCCTGTGTTGGTGCCATTGTTACCTGCTGTAGGTGAAGAGGGGTGGGGGTTGTATGGACCCATTCGCAGATTATGTACCACCACACAGCCCACCCTCTGCGGCTCAGGGTGGGAAACAGGATCACCCACCAATAGATTCACAGTCTACCTCCCTGCAATGGCAGCAGTCCTGCTGGGGAACAGACAGAGCAGCACACATCCATAACCCACAGACGGCAGGCCTGGAAATGCTCAGCTGCCCCCCACCATTATCTGACATTCTCCAGCAGCAAGCCTCCAGCCGCTGCACCCTGCAAGGTGTTCCAGCAAGACACATACTAGCTGCAGACAGTCCACCAGCTAGTCCATAGTGCATGGTCCTGGAGGAGATGCATGTACCCGGAATAGGGATGTCAGCATACACACCAAGCAGATAAGTCAGTGATTGGGCCCCAAAAGAAAACTCATATATATCACATGAGAGAAATGCTATATAGCACTATGGGGGAACCTAGCCATGCCGTGGTCACTGCTCAGTCAGGGTGAGAGTGACCTCCCAGCAGGACAGGCTGTGGCCACTCTGTCCGTGCAGGTGGTACCGGGCACTAGGCTATTGCCCTATGCCCTGCGCAGATGCGGCAAGGCCAGGCCACCCTATCCAGGCTATTCCCACAGTACCTTGCTTCTCATTATGCACATTGGCAGGCCAATACTGGCAACAGTGCTAGCAGTGTGGGCTGTGGAGGGTGTTGGAAGCCACCACACACTGGATAGACAGACACACACTCCCCACACCTATGCCAGCATTGTGCAACTATAGAGGTGTTGGGCAGCCCAGGCCACCACACCAGTCCTGGGCACAGTGCAGGCATGGCTATGGTACGCAATACTGTAGGAGTCCCACCCCAGGTTGGTAAACACTGTCAGACACAAGACCTGTAGCACACTCCACAGACATCAGAAAGGTTGCTATGATGCAGCTCACTCCGAAAATTGTACTTAACCTAGGAATTGCTATCTGCCAGTATTCATAGCAACCTTTTGATAGCTGTGTACCATATTCCCAGATTTAGGGTGGCATTACTAAGGTATGCAAGTGCTAGTACTGGGAGATGCATGCAGAGCCCAAAGTCCTGCCTTTCCAGGAGGCTTTGGATAATGGGGCCTGTGGGTGCGGGTGTGTCTGCCCCTGTTGGCTGCTGCTTTACAGCAGAGGTTCCCAACTCCAGTCCTGCTGTGCAAAACCCTGTTCGGGTTTTCATGCTGTCCCTCATGAATATGCATGAGATACATCTGCATACCATGGGGGTGGTGCATAGAAATGCAGCACAGGCATCTTTATCAGAGGCAGCATGGAACCTGAATGGTGTTTGGCCCTCCAGGACTGCATTTGGGAGGCTCTGCTCTAGGTAATGTGCATGTTTATGGTGTCTGTGCTCTGTAGGGTAAAATGTAGGTGTTTTGGGCATGTTCACGTCATCTGCAAGAAAGGTTCTCTCTGTATTAGCACGTTATAGTAGGGGGTAAAATATGAGGACCGGGTTGGCAGAAACCACAGCTGGGCCTTGAACCTGTGACTTTCTGCTTCTGAATACACTGGTTTTGTGCACTGCACCACCATGTTATCACAGAGATGGTGCATTCCCTGGTGATACCATGACTGTTGGTCAGACAGGGCCTGTCTGTTGCAGTGCATGGCACCCACCTACACAGGGCTAGGCCACGGTCTGCTCTGGGCGGCTGCCACTGCCCCCTCCACCACCAGTATCCCTCAGCCACCATGCTGACATGCCCTTCTGCTGGTGGAGCTGGTGGTGCGCAGTCTCAGGCCATCCAGTGTGCAGGTAGGCGGCTGCCTATGGTGCGGGTTCTGGGGTAGGGGTGCTTGCATAGACGTCCACGCTCCCCCCCAGCCCTGCCTGCAAATGTTCTGTGCCCTTGGGGGTAGCTGTTGGGTACTATCCCCTGTGACACTTTGGGAAACCCACTCGTGCCTATGTTGGGCCTTCAGCAGTTGCTGTCTGGCTGCTCCGCTGTTTCGGCATTCGTATGGGCCACCTAGGCATCACTCTAGTCCACACTGTGGCCCAGCTCCACCACAGCATGTGCCGCCTGCGGCCCTCTGTATCCCCTTCTCCGGCATCTGTCCAGTTGCCGTTCTGACATGCCCGCCCTGCTGTTGCGGGACATGTGCATGCCATAGGAACCCTGTCTGATGGTGGAGAATAGCCTGAGCAGCGCTATTTCACCGTGGGCCCATTCACTTTGTATGTGGACGGAGTATAGACCCTTCCACGATTTATATCTGTTCTATGGTGCTTACTCGGGGGGGGGGAGGGGTTGATGTTTCTCATTGATACCACTATTGGCCAGCTTGGTTATTGTTTTTTTCCAGTTTGTTGGGGTCATTTTCAGTGTTTCTGTGCCCTTTTGTTCTGTGCACATGTATCACACGTATCACTGTTTTTTGGTTTCCCTGCCTGGGCTGTACATTGCTGACATTTAAATGGTTTCTCTCCCCTTTAATATGCCTTTAACGGCAGGTTTTCATTCGCGTTGGAATTCAGCTCTGAAAATCAGCGCGTTAGTGTGAAGGGATCCTCTCCCCGCCCACTCTCCGCCCATTGACCCCTTCTCTCCGCCCTCTCTCCACCTTCTGCGGTGTTTTAACGCGCCGCGAGGCATTACGATCTTTAGCGCGTCATAACGCGCGCTATGATGCGCTTTAGCGCGTCATAGCACGCATTATGACGCGCTAACGATCGTTAATGTTACATAACGCGTGTTATTCACGATTACCGCAGTTTAGTAAACATACCCCATAGAGTTGTTAAGTGCCACGTGGTCTGAACAGGAATTAATTTTATTTATTTATTTAATTGTTTTTTTAATACCACTTTATAATTTCATTCAAAGTGGTTTACATTGTAACTTAAACTTGGTAATGCACAGTATTGTTTATTTAATATACCACCCATCACTACAGCGTCTGAGCGGTTTAACCCCCCCCCCCAATAATATTGATAACTTGGATTTTTCTGAGGTAATGGAGAGCTAAGTGACTTGCCAAGGCCAGAAGCAGTGCTAGTGAGAATCAACCCTGGTTTCTTGGGCCCCAAGCTAGTGCTCTGACCATTAGGCTATTCCTCCACTCATGGATGAAGATGAACAAGTGACTACTTTGAATTTATCATTGAAAAGAGTGTGTGATTTGCTAGCTCCTATGAAGTGTTATGGTTCCCTCTCACCATGATCATACAAACATAGAAACATGATGGCAGAAAAAGACCACATGGCCTATCTAGTTTACCCTTCCATATCAACCACTACCACAGTCTTTTTTTTCTTTAGAGATCATATTTATTTATTTAGACAGATTTGTATACCACCTTATCCTACAATCAAAGTGGTCACATCACAATTGGAGGGTTACACTTAACATGAGGGTATTTAACAACATTTAGATAGCACAATTGGAGGGTTACATTTAACATGAGGGTACTTAACAGCATTAAACAGTGAACGCGTATGTCTAGTTGGGATGAGTGGGTATCGAGTTGGCAGGGGTAGTTGCATTACTGTTTCGGTGGAGACTGCTGTCTGTTTGCTCATAGGTTTCTGTAAAGAGCAGGGTTTTAAGACCTTGTGGAAGTCTATGATAAATAATGTTCGTTGGGAGGGAGTTCCAAGTGTGCGGAAGTGGTCCTGGAGGAGTAATGGCTTGATCTTTCTTATGGTCCTCAAACGTTGATAGGCCTTGTTTGCGGTTTTGGTGATGTGGAATTTACGTTTGTTCCATGCTTTTTTGAATCCAGATACTGTCCTTATCTCTACCATCTCCACCAGGAGACTATTCCACGCATCTACCACTCTTTCCATAAAGAAATATTTCCACATATTACTCCTGAGCATATCCCCTTTCACCCTCTTCCTATGTCCCCTCATAGCAGAGCTTGCTTTCAATCTAAAGAGACTCTCCTCCTATGCACTTATGCCATGGAGGTATCTAAATGTCTCAATCATATCACCTCTATCCCACCTTTCCTCTAAAGTATACATATTAAGATCCTCATATAGTTTATAGTGAAGACCGCTAACCATTTTAGTAGCACCCTCTGCACTGACTCAAACCTATTTATATCCTTTTGAAAGTGCGATCTCCAGAATTGCACACTCCAAATTTGGTTGCACCAAAGACTTATACAGAGGCACTATCACCTCCTTTCAACTGCTGGCGATTCCTCTCCCTATGCACTCAAGCATCCTTCTAGCTTTCACTGTCGCCTTTTCTACCTGTTTAGCTACTTTAAGATCATCAGACACAATCACGCCTAGTTCCTGCTATTCTTTTGTGAACAGAAGTACTTCACCCCCTATACCATATTGCTCCCTTGGATTGCTGCAGCCCAAATACATGACCTTGCATTTTTTAACATTAAATCTCAGCTTCCAAATTATTGACCATTCTTCTAGTTTAGCTAGATCCCTCCTCAAGTTTTCTATACCTTCCTGGGTGTCTTCTCTATTGCAGATTTGGCATCACCTGCAAAAAGGCAAACCTTACCTGATAGCCCTTCCGCAATATCACTAACAAAGATGTTAAAAAGAATCGGACCAAAGACAGATCCCTGGAGAACACCACTGGTAACCTCCTTCTTCTCAGAGTGAGCTCCATTTACCTGTTCCCTTTGTGGACTCCCACTCAACCAATTTTTAACCCAAGCAGTAACTTTAGGGTTCATTCCTAGGTGCTGTGACGCGGGGGCCGGGCGGAGTGTGCGCGCGCGTGTGCCAGCACCCCCTGGTGGCGGCGTAGTAGTTCCACCAAAGGGTGGGTTCCGCGGGGCACCGCCGCTCGCTGGTCCGCTGTCACCAAGAAGGCTGGATTGGGGTTGGCCAGGTGCGAGGGTCAAGGGTATCAGCCTTGTGCCGGCCTCGTTACCAAAACTCCCAAAGAGAAAAATTATACTCTTGCACAAAGTGGAGGAAAATGAAAAAGGCTTTTATTCCCCTTTTTGCACTAAGGGTTCAAATCATACGCACAACACTCTGGTAAACGTAACAGAAAAAGTCTTTGCAACGGATTTTCCAAACAGGGCATGAATTAACCAAAAAGGGCTTTTAACTTCACAGTATCAAAAATGTTCAAACAGTAATGCTTCATTCACTGCCAGATCCATGGAATGATTCAATCTCATTCACAACACAGTAGGTACATTCCATTGGGCTATCCAAGTCCTCGGATATAGATTCCACTTGCATGGCCTCCTCCTCTGACTGCTCTGGGGAAACCGAATAAGTGTCCTTCCCTGGAGTATGTTCTGGTGCTTCCCAGGGCTTAGCCAAATGTTTGGGCCTAGGTTTCTGCAAGGTGGAATACCACAGTGGCAGCTCTTTTTCTAAATGTTTAAAAACCTTTTCTTGGTAAGGTTTTCCTCTGCCAGTTCTTTGCTTATAACAGCTGTCTTTTAACTTATACTTCTGTCCTTGTTTATGATAAGGAGAGTCACCTTCCCAGGATTCTTCTCTAGGCAAACTATAACAAATTTTAAAAGCTTTACCTCTTGCTTTTCTCCTGGTTCTTTGGGACAAAGCTGGAGGCCTACCTTGGCTACTGCCCTCCGTGTCAGTGCTCTCTGGTGTGTTCCTTCGGCTCTTCCACTCTTTTCTCCTTTGGCTTTTATGGCTGGTTTTCTTTCCGGCTTCAGAACCTAATCTAGTCAGGCTTCGGCCTTCTCGGCCTATCCTCTGGGCTATAGGACTGGTTCTCCTTCTCCAGCCTGTCTTTCTGCTCAGGCTTGGCTTGGGCCTAGACCTTGGCTTTGGTCTCTCCTCTGCATAGCCTGTTCTTGGTCCTTCTCTGGAGCTGCTTCTAACTTGTTCTCTTCCAGGTGGCACACTTCCTGGTGAACCTTCTGAGCTCCCTTGCGAGACTGCTGACTCTTGCCTGCCTCTCCTTAAATGTGTGGAGTTGGAGTATGACTCCTGCCCCCTGAGGCGTGGTTCTGGAGTCTCTGTCCTGCCTCTCCTGCTCCCCCTAGATGGATCCTTTGGAAATTGCAGGTCATTTCTTTTTTTCTCAGAATTTAAAACTTTTTTTCTCTCTAGAAGAGGGTCCGCTGCGTCACAGTGCTCAGTTTGTTTATAAGTCGCCTATGAGGAACGGTGTCAAAGGCTTTACTGAAATCGAAATACACCACATCTAAGGGTCTCCCTCTGCCCAACTCCCTGGTCACCCAGTCAAAGAAATCAATCAGATTTGTCTGACAAGACCTGCCTCTGGTGAATCCATACTGCCTCTGATCCAGTAATCCATTAGACTCCAGAAACCTCACTATTTTCCCTTTCAACAGTGCTTCCAATAATTTACGCACCACTGAAGTTAAACTAACTGGCCTGTAGTTTTCAACCACATCCTTACTTCCACTTTTGTGTAAAGGGTCCACATGTGCCTCTCTCCAGTCCTCTGGCACCACTCCCGACTCCAAAAAGCATTGAAAAGGTCAGTTAGTGGAGCTGCTAGAACATCCCCGAGTTCCCTCAGTATTCTCGGGTATTTCCCATCTGGTCCCATCACTTTGTCTACTTTAAGTTTAGCTAGTTCCTCATGAACACAGTCTTCTGAAAATCGTTCAAGATGCCCCTCACTTCTGTTCCTGTTTGTGGGTGTTTTCTGAGGTCATGTTCCTGGTTAAGGATAAGGAATACCACTTTTGCCCTTCCTCTTCTCACTAACATATCTGAAAAATGCCTTAACCCCCCCCCCCCATTTTATTGCATTGCCTGTTTCCTCCTCTTTTAGAATTTTTGCTTTCCTGACTATTTTGTTAGCTTCTCAAAGTCTTTCCAAATATAGATGCCTGTCTTCCTCTCTCTGTGACCTCTTCTATTTCATGAAGGCCTCCCTCTTTTTCTTCATCTTTTCAGCTACTTCTTTCGAAAACTATAGCAATTTCCTTTTCCTTTTACAGTATTTACCATTTTAACAAATAGGTTGGTTGCCTTCAAAATATCCCCTTTCAGTTTTGCCCACTGTTTTTCTACATCCTCCAGCTGCTCCTTGAGGTACAGTATTGACCCATCTTGACAAGGTTAGTTTTCCTAAAGGTTAAGACCCTCGCTTTTGAATGGATTTTATCAATCCTAGTCCTAATACTGAACCACACCATCTGGTGATCACTGGATGCGAGATGATCTCCCACTATAACATCAGAAACATTTTCACCATTGGTAAGCACCAAGTCCAGTAGGACCCCTTCACGTGTGGGTTCTGTTACCAGTTAATCCACCGTGCCTCCTCTCTCCCTATTAAGTCCTATATTTCCATAACTTTAATATTATTTTTTAGATATAGTGCCACTCCTCCTCCCCTTCTTCCTCCCCTGCCCTACCCTGCCCTTTCTGGATAAAGTATTGCCTGGTATAATTACATCCTAGTCATGATTGTCCGTGAACCGTGTCTCTGTAACACCGCCACTAAATCCAAATTAACCTCTCCCATTAAAGCTTCAACATCTGGGATCTTATTACCCATGCTATGGGCATATATACACACTGCTTTCCATATGTTGCCCCTTTTACCCATTTTCATAAAGGTATTTAATGTTTCACTTACCTGGGGCTTTCTTCATCCATCCCCAATGAATCTAGTTTAAAGCCCTCTTCAGTAGGTTAGCCAGTCTGCTACTGAAGACACATCGACTCTTCTTGGACAGACAGATGCCATCTCTGCTCTGCAACCATTGGAACCACATCCCATTGTCCAGGAAACCAAAACGCTCTTGATGACACCATCCATGGAGCCATGCATTTATCTCCAGGATGTGAGGTTCCCTACCTTGGCCTTTACCCTCAACAGGGAGGATTGAAGAGAACACCACTTGCACATCTATCTGCTTTACCCTCTGTCCCAGAGCCATGAAGCTCCTTTTGATATGCTCAGAGGGATACCTGGCAGAATCATTTGTGGCAACATGGATGAGCGGCATCGGATAATAGTGGGCTTAATAATTCTCTGTAACACCTCAGATCTTGGCACCTGGCAGACAGCATACCTCTCTGGACAGCAAGTCTGATTTGCAGGTGGATGCCTCAGTACCCTTCAGAAGAGAGTCACCATGTTAAAGGCTAGTACACTGTTGAGTTGGCTCATTAAGAAAGGACTTTTTGGTGATTAGAGCATCAATGGCATACTCATCTGTTAGAACAATATAAGAAAATGTAAGAGGCCCTACATGCATATGAGTTGGTGGTGCAGAAAAAGAAAAAGATGTTATAGAGTGAGAAGCTTAATCAGGTGATCAATCACCCTCTTGTATTATTTCAACTAATTTAGAAAACCTCTATACCAGGGACAGTTAAATATGAATTTCCCCCTACTTCTCAATTTGTTAGCATTTTGAGTCCAAAACTATTGAAATTAGATTTAAAATTGGGGCGTCATTGTCCATAATTTTAACTGAAGCCATTGTGTCCCCTGTAAGATCTTTGTGGGGACCTTTCAAACAATTACCATTATTCTTAGCTATCAAGTCTAAAGGATTAATTTTGGACCATTGTTCTAGAAGTGAGTTAAGTAATCAGAAAGGTCTTATCATACCAGTACTGTCATCAATTAATAATTCTTTAAGGTTTGGGGATGGTTCCTCTGATCTTAGGGTGAACAACAGCTCACTTATCTTGAAAAAAAAACCTCACAGAAGCAAATTTCACTTTGGTGATGAAATAGCATCTGATATCTAACTTGATCTCACTTGCAAACATTTTAGAAAAATATGTATCGTGGCAGTTAGAACAAGTTGTACATGATAATCGGTTGAAAATATTGGGCCTAATATTCAAAGGGGTTTATCTGGTTAGTCACTATCACTGAATATCCCTTCTAACCACTACAGCGCTATCTGTGCATTGCTGGGGTGCTCTATGGTCAGGGCAAGGGCAGTCCTAGCACTTATCTAGTTGGTGGCCATTTTCAGTCTGCTAACCAGATAAGTGTCCGCATAAAGTTTTTAAGTATCTATACTTGTATGATTCTATATTTTAGACCCCTGACACAGGCTCATTGGTGAAACGTGGCCAAGTTGGGTCATCTGAGTAGTCATGAGTGTGTTGCCATAATATACAGGGTGGCCGAAAAAAAGTGAGAACATCTCATAGGTATAAGTTATTTAAAAATACAATTTAATTAACTATATATTTTTTTCATGTTTTTTTGGCAAGTATTTAGCTAATCAGAAATTATGTTCAATGTGTCCTCCTTGCTTCTCAACCACTTTTTCTAAGCGTCGACGCCACTCATTTATGCTTCTGTCAATAAAGCGCTGCACCAGATTTCTCCATTCCTTGGTTATTGCCTACTTGAGCTGTGGTAAATTTTCGTCGAAGGTAGACTTTTTTTTGCAAAGCACCCCATATGGCGTAATCTACTGGGTTTAAATCAGGACTGTTTGGTGGCCACATGTCTGGCTCCTGAAGAAGAAAGTTGATCGTATTTCTGTCTGTGTGAGATGGGGCTCCATCCTGCTAAAATGTCCAGTTATGGCGACCACATGTAACTTGAATTATGGGCAGTAAACTTTGTCCTAGAACATGTTCACAATAATATCCACTGTTTAATTTGGTGCCTGGTTCAACGAACACAACACTAGTTTTCCCCATTCGAGACACACCAAGTGATACCATGATACCGCAGCTGAAATGGTCACGTTCTCGTATAAATCGCTTTTCTGGAACTTGATTTTCTTTGTTTCAACGGAATAAACATGATCATTTTGAGAATTAACTGGAGTAGCAATGGTGAATATCTTTTTGTCTGTAAACCAGATGCTTCGTACACTTCTCTCATTAGGAAACCGTTCAAGTAGATACCGACTGTGTTGCAAGTGTTTCAATTTGACATTTTCGTTGAGCTTCTGCCCGATCACACACGATTTACGTTTTAAGTTGTAAATCTTGCTTTAAAATACGTTGGACTAATGAACGTGGTATACCAGTTTCTCTTTCTATTTCCCGTGGAATTTTGTGACTGTGAGGATCATCATCTTGACTGCAGATCAGCTCACTCACCAGCTCAATGTTCTGTTCTGTTCTAGCAGACCTTGGTCGACTACTTCCGGGTTTATGCTCCGTTGTGCAGTTGTTGTCAATTTTATTGATAACCCGACTAACACTCCAGGCTTTGTTTGGAAACCTCATTTGACATTCTCCTAGCACCCCATTGTTTTTCAATTCGCAAATGTTTAATCAGAATACGATCTTCTGCGGTGATTTTTGTCATTCTGTGTAAAAAAATTCAAAAAGACAGATGTAAACGATTGACAAATTTAAAAAACAAATGATGGCGACCGGAAATTGTCGAAATAAAGATGTTATATAGCTAAAAAAGGTAAATAAGTAAACGATTTAAGTTTTTAATTTACGAGATGTTCTCACTTTTTTTGGGCCACCCTGTATGTGTGAGTCTTCCATGCTCACTTTCCATTCTTGTTTGTTTACGACTGGATATTGTTGATATTTTCTTTTCTCCTGCCCTGGGTTATTTAATATCTACTGCTATTAGTTAACTGTCTATGGATTAGATTTCTCTCTGTTGATATTTCACTGTCATCTATCTCTGTGGGTGATGTTAAAACACCAGTGGTTCCTATAGTAAGGGATTTGGAAGTTATGATCGACACCCATATTGACATGAGAAAGCAACTGAAATCTGTAATGTGAATCTCTCTGTAATGTGAATCTCTTTTTATGTCGAGGCTTCTATGACATATGTGCTATATTCTTAATCGGCCTTTGTCTTGAGTGCCTTAGATTACTATAATGGTCTGTACTTTGGTCTTCCCTTTGAGTATCTACTGTTTTTGCAGATGGTCCAAAACATTGCAACCAGAATAATAACTGGAGTTGGTAAGCATGAACACATAACTCCAGTGATTCATTCTCTACATTGGTTACCAATAATGCAGCATGATAGGTTTGCTGGCTAGTGTTTAAAATCATTTGCAATGCAGGTGAATCCCCAAAATATTTGAAGGATTTATTAAATCGGTACATCTCCTCTCATGACTTGCATTCAAATAATTCAGCACTATTTATAGCAACTGAAGTTAGAGCACTAATATTAACTCCAAGTCGTGCATGTGCCTTTTTCTGTTGTTGTTCCACCATTGTGGAACAGTTTGCTGTTGCCAGTTCGAATAGAATCTGATCTTAAACATTATTGAAAACTTTTTAAAAGCACAGTTTTTTAAGGAAGCCTCTCCTATTTTATCTGCTTGAAATATTTCATTATGGATTTTATTGCAAGCAATTTATAGTTATTATTGTTTAACCAGTACAGTAGGTTGTAGGTTGTTTTTATTCTGTCAATTCTATTGTGTATGTTGATGCAAGCCACACAGAATAATTCAGTACTGTGATTTATGAACTGGTTTGAAATAAATAAAAATAAATAAATAGTGCTAGCCGAACCCGTAATAATTCTGCATCAACCGGTTTAAAGGGGAATTGAAGTGTAAAGCATAGTATGCAACCTACTCTGAAGGTATTTTGGTTTCTGAGCTGGTTTTCAGCAGTGTCAGACCCACTGTGAATCTTGATCACTGATAATTAGCTACAGCACATTTAGCCACATTCTAATGAGTTCTTCCATTTTCTTTCCACCACAGGATTTATAATTCACATTAGTTGTACAGAATAGATAAATTACTTAATAAATGAAGTTATCTCCCGGTGCCAAAGTAAACTTATCAGCTCTGCTTTAGCTGCAGTTTATTTAAAGACTTTACAATTTTTCTACTTAAGAGCAAGTCCTACAGAGGTGTAATCTCACCATTTATATTTTCACAACACTTATCATATTGCTATCACACTCTTAAAATAAATGAAAAAGTCTATGTCATGACTACGGATACTTTAAATTTTATGCTCTGCTTTTCACAAAGGGATATGTTTGAAAGCAAGACAAAATAAACACAACCAACCCACTTAGGTACACAGGAACCATGTTATTGTGAAGCACAATCATGTGGGATTCCCTCAAGCACTCTTTCCTTCCCATGTAGTATCATAGGTTATGACAAGCAGGTGACACAAGTTTGTTTTTAATGACTATCATAAAAAAGCTGAATTTAGAAGATGTGCCGGTTAGGTGAATGAGTGCAGCACGGATTTCCTGTTGGTGAAGAAGTGCAAGGCCAAAGGGGTTCAACAGCCCTCCCAGGCCCCTGCGACCTCGTCGCCCTTATGTGCAACAGTTTTGAGACTGTTGAATGCCTACTTTGTTTGCCCGTCATAGCAATCAGCAAATTCGGGGGAGATTAAAAGCCCGGCTCTGCTCTCGTTGGAGCTGGACGGCTTGACAACCACTTCGGGCATTGGATTTTTCTCCCCTGATTCATGGCATTCCCCGAAGTCGGAGTGCCTACAACTGATCCTCGGTGGACTGCAGCAGAAATCATCCCCTTCTGGGATAGAGTTTCCTAGCTGTCAAGGGCCAGAACTGTGAGTCTGATTGGTTGAAGCTGAGGCTATCTTGGAACAACTACTGCCTGCCGAGTCCTCGGGGTTGACAGCTGGAGGTCAGACAGCATATTTGGCTGTCTTGCTTGGCAGAAGTCAAGCTGCGGGAGGAAAGGAAGGTGTGGTTCCAGTAAAAGGGAATCTTTTCTTCTTCTCTCTTGCATGCCGACAGACCTTTATGCTTGAGATTATCTAGTCGGCAGTAGTGCAGCTGGAGGAAGCCCTTATGCCTCAGGTTTCTACTCTTTCGCAGAAGGTTCAAGGTAACAGTGCAGCCACTGAAGAGAATGTGACCAAGGTTATGGTAGCTCAAACTTCCATTTCTGAGATTCAGACTAAGGTGGCAGCGCTTGAGGGACACTCAGATTCCTTTATTCAGAACTTTAGAAATTTAAAGGTTGTTGTTGTTGTTAAGTGCCGTCGAGTCGAAGTCGACTCATGGCGACCCTCTGGATAGCTATCCTAAATTGTGTTCGGTCTTCAGTCAGGCGGCTCATTGTTGACAGACTGGTACCCGTGGCTGCTGTTATTGTATCGATCCATCTCATTGCTGGCCTTCCTCTTTTGCGTTGACCTTCTATCTTGCCAAGCATAATATCTTTCTCTAATGATCTCTCTCTTCGCATGATGTGTCCAAAGTATGAAAGTCGAAGTCTTGTCATCTGAGCTTCTAAAGAAAGCTTAGGTTTGATCTCCTCTAGTACCGACTGGTTTGTTCTTTGGGCAGTCCATGGTATACACAGTATTCGCCGCCAGCACCATAATTCAAAGGCATCAATTTTCTTCCTGTCTATCTTTTTCACTGTCCAGCTTTCACATCCTAACCGAGGCAGGCGGACCTGGTGCTTCGGGTCCATTTCCTCCCTCCCCCATTATCCCCAACCTCCAACCCACAAAAGACACCACACCAACAGTTTGTGGAACATAACTGGTCGCAGCTTTATTAACCTTTTAACAATTTCACAATTATGCCAACATGCTACACCTTCTCCAGCGATTAGCAGCATCCGGCCCGCACCAGCCATACCTTAGCAAAGTGCCTTGCCACCGCTAACGCCATAACTTGCCACCCCGGCAAGTTACCTAACCCTTCCCCCCGACTTCGCCATGCTAATAGCAAAAGTCATCCAGGGTTTGACCGGGTCAGGGGCACCCCGCCCCCGCCCAAGTGTAGCCTGAGGCTCCGGACCCCGGAAACCTCCGGGATCCCGCCGCCCCCCCCCAAGCTGCAACACCCCATAAACCAAACCCCTCCAAACAGGCATGGGAGGGTGGGCGGGAAGCCGGCACCCCGGGCAGCCTCCGCTGAGAATGACCACGCGGAGGCTGCCCGCCAAGCCCAACTCCCCACCACGCAGAATGCCTCAATCGGATTGGCTCCCGCGCGGCCGCAACCGCTGGGAGCCAATGAACGCAAGCCTACTTGGCCGCGCGCAGGATCCTCGCACCGGCCGCGTGCCCGGTTAGGGTCGGCCGCCGGGACCCTGCCCGCGGCCTCGTCAGTAACCGAGGCAGGCGGACCTGGTGCTTCGGGTCCATTTCCTCCCTCCCCCATTATCCCCAACCTCCAACCCACAAAAGACACCACACCAACAGTTTGTGGAACATAACTGGTCGCAGCTTTATTAACCTTTTAACAATTTCACAATTATGCCAACATGCTACACCTTCTCCAGCGATTAGCGGCATCCGGCCCGCACCAGCCATACCTTAGCAAAGTGCCTTGCCACCGCTAACGCCATAACTTGCCACCCCGGCAAGTTACCTAACCCTTCCCCCCGACTTCGCCATGCTAATAGCAAAAGTCGTCCAGGGTTTGACCGGGTCAGGGGCACCCCGCCCCCGCCCAAGTGTAGCCTGAGGCTCTGGACCCCGGAAACCTCCGGGATCCCGCCACCGGCACAGGTGACAACCCTGTTCCTGTGCCGCCCCCCCCCAGAGCCAAGCTGCGACCAGTGAGCATTCCAACCAACACAGAATCCAAGGCCTCTCGCCAGTCGTAAAGGAGCAACACCATCCCGACTGGCGAGCACTGCCCCCCCCAGCACCCTCAGAAAACCTCGGGTGCATTGTCTGTCACCCCCCTGTCAGCCAACCCCGCAACCCCAGCAGTGGAGGACTGTTAGGCTCCACCCGACAGGCCCCCTGCACAATGACAAACCCCCTCAGAATTACACCCAGAAACAGCTGCAGAACCCACCAAATCCCCCAGCGCCGCTCTGCTCAGCTGCCAGCAGGACCCAGAACCAGGTCAGAGCCACCCACACTGCAGGCGTCGCTGCAGCAAAGGAAGCCGCTGCGACCCACCGCGTCACGCTCGCCCAGCCATTATACAGCCACCACCACCAGGTCCATCCGAAATGGGCGGTCCACCACCTCGCCATGACCGCCTGCACCTTGGGCAAAGTAGTGACAAAGTCCCCACATTCCGCAGGCTACATACCGCCACCTGCAAAAGAAACGAACAATGAAATCCCACAACCCCCCACACCCCCCTTATATCCGCACAGGACCCTTAGGCGCCCGACAGCGCCTGCTGCCCACGTGCCAGATGACCTGTGCAGCCACCCCACAGCCAACAGAGGGCCACGGGCATGCATAGGCTCAGCACCCCACCCCACGCAGCGCCAGCCGGACCACCTCGGGCACCGGATCCCCCCGGCCTAAACGGGTCAACACCCGCTCACCCGAAAATAAGCCCTAACCCGCCTGGGGAGCACCCACCAGCATCCCCGCACAGCAGCCCGGGGCCCACCACCCAGCCGACATCCCCCTACCATGCACCCCCAATCGACCCCTCACTGGCCTGACACTCGCCAAATTATCCCGAACCACCCTGACTCACCAACGCGGGGCCGGCGAAGCCCACCCCCACCCCAGGCCCAACCAAATCCGCCGGCAACCCCCATATGAAAATCCCTGCGAAAGGCTAGGGAAATGCCTCCACACCCGCCCCCCCCCGTACATTGGAAAAACGCCCAACTGCAAAACGCACTACCGGTATGGCAAACCCCCCACCCGTTATCCAACCATATGTATCCACTAAGCAGTGCCCCCCCTGGGTGCCCCCGAGCACAACCAAAATGAGACTACCCAATCCCTATCCGGCTGATCGCCCCAGCCACGGCCCCCAGGATACCGACTCTGCAACAACTAAGCCAGTCACCCGTGCCAGTGCTCCAGAACGTCCCCGGGGCCCAGGATCCCTGCCCGACAAATCCTGAGCAAAAGCCCAAACCGCTCCCCGGAACAACGAGAAAGAGGAGCGGCAATCCCGGCCCCACCCCCACGGATACTGCCAGCCTCCTCCGCCACCGGACACTGTCCATGGCTGCGACGCCCACACCAAACCCGTCCTCACTCCCGCTGGCGGCAAACTCCGGTAGCAGTAACCGTGGACTCCCTGCCCACATCCGCATTACCGCACCACCATACCACCTCACGACAGCGGAGGAAAGCCGCCCCTTAACTCCCACAACCCCCCCCCCCTTATCCAGAAACCGCCCCTCGCCAGGAGATAACGGCAGTCAAACTCCCTACCTGCCAAGACTGGGGCCAGCCTCCCGCGCCCCCAGGCCCCGCCCGAGTACACGCCCCTTCAGAACCCCCCCCCCTGCCGTACCCGAGTAAGCTGCAACCCCACACGGGCGCTGCCCCCCCCCATCAAGACCGATGTCCCGCCGAACGCAGCCGAACAACGACTGCAGAACCGCACAGCAGCCCCCACAAATCCGCGACCCCAATCGAAGTGTGTAGAAGCTACTCCCCCCCCCCACGGGCAAACAGCCAACCGCCCCGAATATCTTTTCCAACGGTATCGCACGGCGAGCAAAAGCAACAATCCCAGCAACGCCTGCAGCCCCCCCGCAAAGTCACACTGGAGGGCACACCTATTAGCCACCCAACCCCAAACCGGCAACCTCCGGCAGACCCCCTTTCTGCCACAGGCGATCAGCTACCTCCACCGAATCTAAACCGCACCTGGACATTACTTTTGTTGCCGGAAATCCAGGAACAGTCCCGGGCCCTTCCCTGTCGATGACGCCCCTCAAACCGCAAACAACCACTAAGGCACCACCGCCGCAACCACCGCAGAAAGGTACTGAACGGCCAACGCACCCCTCAGAGGCTGAGCCGCCCCTGGCCCGCAGATGCCAAAGTAAGACGCCCCTTGAAAATAGAAGCCCCACAAGGAACGCAAATGAAGGCACCAACAACAGTCGAAAGGCAAGGCAAACCCAGCCGTGTCCCCCAATGCGGCAATCCCAACCGGGTCCCTCAATGCAGCCCAACCCGCTTCCGGCACCATCTCCGCCGTCCAAGCCAAGGACGCACAGAAACCGAACCCCCAGGAGAACCCGATCCCGCCGCCTCGGACCCCACTGAAGTCACCATCGCAACATACACCCATATCCGGCCTCTGTTGCCGATGAGCCCGGGACTCCCACCCCCCCATGGGAGCTCCTCCACCCCCAACCCCGCAGAAGCGCCAGAACCTGCCAACAGAAACAACCGAAAAACGGCAGGGGGGGGCGCATAGCACCTCCACCGTAGACACCGCCCCCCCTCACCCCAGTGTACCACCTGGCCGCCCGAAAGCCAGAAAAGGAACAAACCGCCCCCCCACTGCCTCTAGCGCCCAGCCCCCCCCCCTGCCACACCACCCACGTGGACAAATGGGCGAACCTGAGGGAAAGATATCCCGTGCACTGTTCCCTCTAAGCTGTGCGCGCGTGCCTACACCTTGCTGACCTAGCGCACATACTGTACACCAGAGCGCACCAAATTACGGCTCCGATTCTGATAGCAAACAACACCGACGTCTGAAAATTTAAAAATTATGATTGTAATTACTAGAAATTGCCAGCAGCATTTAGTAATCGTCTATGTTCATGTAATTTGATTAAAAGCAATGTGGTGTACATACTGTATTCTGACGTGTAGTCAAATTTTTAAAGTATATGACTCCAAGTGTCATCATGTGTCGCACCACAAATTAACCGTCCTTCAAGAGCTGTACCCCAGCGGATATTTCAGGCGCCCACAGCCTACAGCAACTTAGCGGGAACATTGAACACGGGTGCCCCCATGAAATCACCAGACCCCCGCCATCCCGACCATGAACCGCCCAGCCTAGTCCCGCCCACACTCCACGGGGCCGGAACGCCTCCCAACAGAAGCCGCATATGCCCGCCACCCAACGGAATCCGCACAAGCCCGCCTCTCAACCGAATCCGCTCATGCCCATAGAATCCCAAATTGAGTGGAGCCAAAGGATCGAGCCCATTCCACCACCCCGCGCGCTGCCAGCACATCCTGCCCCACCGGCGCATCCCCCGCCCCCATGCCCGTCACCCCCCCGAACGCCACTCGTCACAAACTGGTAAACCGGTGCCAAAACACCTGGGCCCCCTAGCTAAAATGCAGACGGAACTACTGACAGGGCCCCTCCTCCCCCCCCAGGCCCCACCACCCGTGCGCCAACGGACCCCCTCCCCAGCAGCTCCCCCCGGATGCCGACGAAAAAACACGAGGGGGGGGGGGCCGACACCGAGCCCTGACATCGCCTGCTCCCACGCTGAACCCCCCTCCTCCTGTCCTGGAGAGTCTAACCGTCCATCCCGCGCCCGGAGGGCCCAATCACTCACCCCACTCGCAACGCTCCGCAGCCACCGCAGCAGCAGGCCAGTCATACCGCCGTTGGAGTGCTCCGCCAGCCGTCACCTCGCCCGCTTCAGCGCCCTCGGCACCGGCTCCTGTGGAAACATAAGCAAAACAAAACAGGGGGGGGGGGGAGGGAGGACGGAGGGGAACCGCCGGAAACCAAGCAAGAGGCCAAGGCCCACCCCTCCCGGTCCTACTAAGTCCCGACAAAGCCCCCTCCACTCCCTGGCTCCCCCAGGCCCAGTCCCCACAAGCCACCACCCACTCCCCACAACAATAACAAGGTGTCCCCATACCAGTCAGAGAGTCACCCTGAGCAGACCCAGACGTGATAGCACTTAACAACAAGGGCCCCTTATAAAATACTGGCTGGCAACAAGTACACTCCCCAACATGAGGATCTGTACCTTGACACTAGGAACAGTTGGAGCTTGGCCTGCATGGAGCATAGGCACAACTAGCAAGTACGCACATTGATCACAAAACACCTTAATTTATACACATACTTGTGATCTCTACACTGCTACAGAGCAGATACACATGTCTGTGCCCTAGCTGAAGGCAAGACATCCGTCATTTACGCTAGCATGTTATAAGGACAAGTAAGCACATACTTGTCTCCACAAAATAGGCTGAAAAGAAGCCTCAATTTAGGCACTCTGCTATACAACTACCCCCCATATGCGTATCTGAAGTCTGGCCAGCAGGCGCCATCACTGTGCACTGGTAGAGACTCCCCCTCCCTTCCCTCTCCCCGCACCCACGTGGGACTGTGCTCGCTGCTGCCGCACATCACAATCTCTGGCTGCCTTGAAGAACAGAGGCTGTGCCCAGGAATAGAAACTATGTTTTCTATAGAGCAGCACTCGGCACTTACACTGACCCACAGCTTCCTCGTCAAGTTATTTTCAAGGCAGCGCAGAGTCCAAAGGAAAGGCGCGTATATTGTAGCTGTATCCATCCTGTTAAAAATTGAATTATTATAGTAGTCTTACCATCTACGCTGTACAAGTCCAAAGTGCCTCCATCTGTCTTGTCCCATAGAGGAACAAGGCAAAATTAAAGGCTATTCTTCGTCCTTCTAATTCATCAGCATGACAAGCAAGATATCAGGGAGAGAGCAGGAAAAAGCCGGCACCCCGGGCAGCCTCCACTGAGAATGACCACGCGGAGGCTGCCCGCCAAGCCCAACTCCCCACCACGCAGAATGCCTCAATCGGATTGGCTCCCGCGCGGCCGCAACCGCCGGGAGCCAATGAACGCAAGCCTACTTGGCCGCGCGCAGGATCCTCGCACCGGCCGCGCGCAGGATCCTCGCACCGGCCGCGCGCAGGATCCTCGCACCGGCCGCGCGCCCGGTTAGGGTCGGCCGCCGGGACCCTGCCCGCGGCCTCATCAGATATGATGTTATTGAAAATACCATGGCTTGAACAAGTCGAATCTTTGTATGGAGAGAGACATCTCTGCTCTTGAGAATCTTATCTAGGTCTTTCATAGCCATTCTGCCAAGAGCAATGCGTCGTCTGATTTCTTGACTGCTTGTTGCTTCTTTATTGATAGTTGATCCAAGTAGGTTAAAGTTGTTCACAATTTCAATTTCTTCTCCTTCAACGATGAACCTGTTGATTATGCCAGTTGTCATGATCTTTGTCTTCTTTACATTAAGGTGCAGGCCCATTTTGAGACTATGTTCTTTGATTGTGAGAAGCAAATGATTCAGATCATCTTCACTTTCAGCCAGTAGTGTGGTATCATCAGCATAGCGAAGGTTCTTGATGAGTCTTCCACCAATCTTCACACCTCTGTTGTCTTCATACAATCCTGCTTCTCTGATGATTTGTTCTGCATATAAATTAAACAGGTAGGGGGAAAGTATGCAGCCTTGTCTTACACCTTTGCTTATTTTAATCCATTCTGTTTCTCCTTGTTCTGTTCGAACTGTTGCTTCTTGATCAATTTACAGATTGTGCAAGAGAACGATCAGGTGTTCTGGTATACCCATGCTTCTTAATGTGGCCCAGAGTTTCTCATGGTTTACACAGTCAAAAGCCTTGCTATAGTCGATAAAGCACAAATAGATATCCTTTTGGTATTCTTTAGTCTTTTCAAGGATCCATCTCACATCCACAATGATGTCTCTCGTTCCTCGCCCTTTCCTGAACCCTGCTTGCACTTCAGGTAGTTCTTGTTCCAGGTATGGTCGTAGTCTCTTTTGAATAATCTTCAGTAGAATCTTGCTGGCATGTGGGATCAGAGCGATTGTGCGATAATTTTCACAGTCAGTTGGATCACCTTTCTTTAGTATTGGTATAAATACAGATCTTCTCCAGTCAGTTGGCCATGATGTTGTTTTCCATATTTCTTGGCAGAGCCTTGTGAGTTCGGTAACAGCTGCATCAGATTGCTGCAATACTTCTATGGGAATGCTATCAATGCCTGGTGCTTTGTTCTTTGATAAGGCTTTCAATGCTGCTTCAACTTCTTCTTTCATCACCAATGGTTCCCGATCATAAGGTACAGGTTGAAACGGCTGTTGGTCCACTTGATCTTTATCATATAAAAACTCTGTATATTCCTTCCACCTTTTCTTGATCTTCTCAGCATCATTCAACATAGAACCTTGAGCATCTTATTCATAACTTTAGAAATTTAAAGGTTAAGTTGGAACAATTGAAGAACTCAATTAGGGCAGCAAACTTGAGACTGGTCAATTTCCATAGGGCTTCGACAATCTCTGCTAGGGACATGCTTCATGCTTACTTAATGGAGACCTTTGATATACCTGTTGAATCACATCCACCAGTGCTTAAGGTTTACTACCTCCCTATCACCAAAAAAAGTTTCCAGTTCAGGGGAAGCTGCTGAGTTGCAGCAAGCTGATGTTCTTAATGTATCTGCCTTGATAAAGAGCTCTCTGCCTTGATAGAAAGCTCTCTGTTGTTCCCTCTACATTGTTAATTAATTTGCTCTTATATCTCATAGAGAATGGTTAATGAATCTTTTTTTCAGAAAGAGAAATCTAATGTATAGGGGACTCTAGTTCGCATGTTCCCTGATTTAGCTAGAGATACACAGAGCAAGCGACGGGAGTTTCTTCTTCATCCTGGAGTCCAGCAGCTGGGAGTGCTCTTTTTCCTTAAATATCCATGTAAATGTATGGTAAAATTGTGGTCTATTTCATATGTTTTCTATGAGCCCTCCCAGCTGCTGGCCTTCTTGAAGGCTCGATGCTTGGAAACTTTGGATGTGTCCTCTGCTGATCCTCCATGAAATTTATAATAGTCTGATTGGGTTTTTTTTTTAGTGCCTTCAAGTCAATGCTGACTCCTGGCAACCCAGCAGCTCCTGGGTTTTCTTCCGAAGGTATGACCAGACGAGGGTAGTGATTTGCTCAGTGCCACAAGGCGTGCAGGTGGGAATTAAATCCAGATCTCTTGAGTAGTAGACTGTTGCTCTAAACATGAGGCTACTCCTCACCTATGTCCTTGCTATTGTTTGTTTGTATTTTGTTTAACCTTTGATGGTTTCCTTCCAGTTTGTGGGCTGGAATGAGTAGGGTTGTAAATTTGCCCTAAGTTTGGGCATGTTTTCTATGTGAATTTCTTTTGTTATATTTCCTGACCCATCTCAAATTATGTACAAGAGTTATTCCTGGTTATATTGTTTGAATTGCATAAATATTAAAAAAGCTGAATTTAAAATTAATTGTACATTAACAAAGTAAATAGAAACACAAATAACTTTCACAATGTTCCTGACTCACATAAACAGGTATCATGACCTCTTCTGGAAAAAAACAACTCAGACCTTCATCATAAATGCATATACCTCATATAGAGGAAAGAGATGTGGACTGGCTGATTTCATTCTGCGCATAGCTCACTTTTTCTGACTGGGACAGATATCCCCACAACCAAAGTTTGATACATGCCTGTTGTCAGTGTTTTGATGTAATCAGCATTTTTTATGATAATGAGGTGACTGGAAAGCAGATTCACTGCATTCTGAATTCTAGAAAAGTTTTATCTCTACCTGTTCCTGCAATAAAAGACAAATTAACAATATTTTAGCTGTGCTGTAGCAAAGATTACTATTAATTCCTTACAAATTTATAAAGGCAGGTCTTTAAACTGCATATGAAATTTTAAAATAATGCAGTAACTTTGAGACCCTTTTTACTAAAGCCCCTTATGTTTTGCACTTAGGTGGTCATTTCAGAATCTGAATAAGGGTTTGTATGTATGCTGAGGATGTTTATGTGCCGAAAAGGTCTACGGACACATTCCAGTACATGACCCCATGCACGTTTATCTGTCTAGCACGGGGATGTCAGAACCTACCCGGAGAGGATGGAATGGGGGCATGGTTTACCACGGAGATGTATATAACGTATTCAGCAGTACACCAAGAAAAAAACAGCACGCTGCCACACAATGCGTGTGAACAAACCAGTCCAAAAATGTCGGGAGAAACCAAAAACTTTAATTATTCTTTAAAACAGAGGTGGCCAAACCCAACACAGGCCGTGTTTCGTATAATACTTCATCAGGGGTAATCGTGGCTCACTACAAAATCATAAAAACATCATAAATAAACAATAAGAGCTCATGGGAATAAAACATAAAAACATAAACTAAATGAAAAATAGATAAAAATGTAAATATAAAAAAACATCTTAAAATAACAATTAAAATGAATGAAAAAACATATATAGCTAACCAAGTTAAAAAATGCAAATGAAAACATGCTCATTAGTACAAATTAGATGAAATCTATAAAAACCTTAAAGAATTGGACATGTAAATAAAAGCAAAATTATACAAAATCAAACACGCATGTAACGTTAAAAAATGCTGTAATGTCAAATAAAATGAATACAATTATAAGGAGAATCATTCAAAACAGTGGAAGTCAAAGAAATAAAACAAAGAAAAGAGAGACGAGGAGGTAAAGTGTCATTAGGAAAATAACCAGCAGGAGTGAATCAGAGAGTGCCTTAAAAGAGTGAATGAAAAAATACCTTGAGGTGTGTATACACCATGGGCAGTACGCCGTTATGGAAAACGGAATTGCTTTAAAAACCATGTAACTTGAAGAATCAATCTATGCACTGTTGAAAACACGGAGAGGTTGCATTGAAAAAACAAAAATGTGAACTTCAATGTGTCATGATATAATAATATTGATTATGAAAACGGGTAAATTTAACCCCTTTGAACCACCAAAAGGGCATCCCGTCCATGAAACTGTCATCACATTTTGTGTTTAATGTCCTCATGAAGTATAACGCTATGCGTGCTCTCATAATTGTGCCATTTATAATCGTCCTGTGGCTCTAAGTGAAATTGTTTGTTCCATATGTAAAAGGCTAGTGAGCTAAATTATGAAAACGATACCATCCTGGAAAGACCAGGAAAGATTTCTAAAACGTAAATGTACTCACTATGCGTGTCACAAAAAAAGATCACTGATGATGAAACAGTGGGACTGCTGTATGACCAGGTCCTAAATCTAAAACATTGTTAAAAACATGCATCAGAGATTATGAATCATTAGAAAGGACCAACGAAAGATTGCTGCATATAAAAAGGAACCTGAGGTGTGTGATCCATCGAAGAAAAAGTGTGCACCGCTTGAGGGAAAATTCATCAAATGAATCTAAAACGCCAATGCATGCGCCATTAAAAACATCTACAGCCGAGGCGTGAAGGAGCACCGTCACTCACAACAGCATTGTAAATCTAATTGGATGAAACAGCGAGTGAGTGTAACAAAACTTTTGCATCATTTATGAATTGTAATATTACAAGTGATAATGGGTCTATAAATTGACAATGAAGAAAAAATGATAAAAAAATAAAACATCTCGATAAAATCAAACAGGACTTGTTAAAAAAAAGGGGGGGGGGGGTTGAAAAAACCATACAGTTGTAAACAGTAAATATCTTAACAGACAGAACTGATTTAAAAAATAAAAAAAACATGCCATTTGTGAACAGTAAGTATCTGTGCACGCAAACAATTTCCGTTTTTTTTGTGTGGGAAATTTTGAACATGACCTCCTTTTCAACTGTAATTGAAAAGATGCTTAGTATCTTATAAACCTATAACTGACCATAAAAAAATGAACCAAGGATTATATAATTGTAAAAAGAGGAAAGGGGAGACTGATTAACATTTTCATTGAAAATACAAGCGTGAACAGGGTCCATAGGAGCGTGGAAAGGAATTGCACTGTATAAATTAAAAAATAAATAAATAAATAAATAAATGAGGTACTCAAATATAAAAGAAACTAGGATGGGCGCCCAGCACTAGGTCCACAGTACATGTGGTGCTAGAGATAGGTTTTGCTGCACATCCCCAGCAGTGCCAGTGTGTGACAGGTGTTCCCAGCCATGCAGTCAAAGGTACATCTGTTCCAGCTGTGTGCTGCAGTCATATGTGGCCCTGTGGGACTGGACACCACCCAGATTAGTGTGTACCCGGTGTTAAGGTCTGATTGCCATGGGTACCTGTTATCAGGACAGTGGGGAGTCTAGACTTGCACGAGGGCTATGTAGCACTGCCACTATGGGTCTAAGTAGTATGCCTTATATACCCCAAGGGGCCTCAATCACCCTGTTTGTAGATGAGAGTGTGGTGGGACAGGTGACTGCACTCTGCAGAATGGCTGTAGTACTAGCAACCACAGTCTTGCTGGCAGATGACAGCCCTCCAGGGCTGCTGGGCCAGTGCCATACCTATGACCATTGTAGACCAGCAATGATGCTTGGGGTAGGCTCAAGTGCCCCACGCCACAGTCAGACTGCACCTGCAGCATCCTACAAGGTGTTCCCACCATGCACAGACAAACTACAGACAGCCCACTAACCAGTCCATGCTCACAGGGGAACCCTGTGCACCCAAAAGTGGGATGCACAGCATAGACACCAAGCAGGTATCTCCGTGATTGGGCCCCAAAACCAGGAACACACAAGCATCACTGGAAACAAATAATGTGTGGCACTATGTGGGAACATAGACATGCCATGGTCACTGCTTGGTCAGAGTGAGAGTGACCCCCCCCCCCAGCATGACATGCTGTGGCCACCCTGTCCATGCAGGTGTTGGTTGGCCACAACAGTGTCCCAGCCATTACCCTCCACCCTGTGCAGATGCATCCTGGCCAGTCTGCCCTGTCTTGGCCATACCCACAATACCTTGCTGCTCATAATGCACATTTGCAGGCTAACGCTGGAAGCAGTGTGAGCAATGTGGGCTCTGTGAGGTGTTGGCAGACACAAAACAATGGAGAGACATACGCACACTCCCATACCTATCTCAGCATTGTGCAGAGATGGTGGTGGTTGCCAACCCTACCCCCTGCACTGGTCCTGATCACAGTGCTGACATTGTTAATCTGTGCAGGGGGTAGTAGTAGTGCTCTGGTGATAACTGCAGCTCTGTGCTGGGGCCAACAGCCTGACACTCCATGAAGCTGTGGATAGTGGAGCCCTTGTGAGTGAGTGTCCGTACTCCTGTGCACCACTGCATTGGGGTTTGCCCATGTTGTTGTTGTGGTTGCATTGTGGGCTAAAACTATGGGGAGATGCTCTGCAGGATCCAAAAATGGGACCTGAAACTCTGACCCTCTGCTCTTGGACATGCTGGCTGAGTGTACTGCACCACACTGTTGCCACAGCAGCACAGTGGTCCCTGGGGCTACCCTTACGTTCCTCGGCCAGACCTCTTCTGTTGAACTGCACAACACGTACTGGTACAGGGCATGGCCTAGGTCCACTGCAGGCGAGTGCCACTGCTCCCTCCAGCACAATCACCCACCCCCTCTGCCATGCCACCATGACCATATGCTGTTGGTGCTGGTGGTGCGTCATCCCAGGCCATCCAGGGGGCAGGTAGAGGGCTGCCTAAGGTGTGGGATCTGGGGTAGGGGTGCCTACATAGATGTCCATGCTTCCCCTGGCACCGCCTGTCAATGTTATGCACCCCTTGGGGTGCCTGCTGGGTGATGTCCCCTGGATGGGACACTGTGGGACACAGACTCATGGGCATGTCTGACCCTGGCCAGTTGCTGTCTTGCTGGTTTCCATTTTCTGCGTTCCTATGTGCCACCTCGGCAACCGCCTAGTCCACCCTATGCCCTAGTAGCCCCCACTGCAGGTCCCGCCTGCAGCCCCCATGCCCCATTTGCGCCATCACCATAGTGGCCTTTCATACCAGGGCATTATGCTGTTGCTGCAAATGAAGCACTACTATCACTTTTCTAGGGCTCCCTGCCTATGCTGTACAATGCTGACACTGAAATGGTTTCTCTCCCTTGCAAATGTGTGCCAACGCCAGGTTTTCAGTTATGTTAGGATTCAGCCCTTAATTTCTCCGCGTTAGTATGAAGGGGCCTCTCCCCACCCATTGACCCCTTCTCTCCACCCTCTCTTCACCCTTTTCTGGCCTTAACGCGGCCGGGAATGTTAAGGCGCGTTATGTGCCGTTAAGGCACCTTAATGTTACATTGCTGTTACTAAACGTTACATTGCTGTTACGTTGCATTGCATGTACTTAACGTTACATTGCTGTTACTAAACGTTACATTGCTGTTACTAAACTGCGTTAACGTAGCAGCAGCTACGTTAAGGCGCGTTATGTGCCGTTAAGGCACCTTAACGTTACATTCTGTAACGTTAAGGCGCCTTAACGGCACATAACGTGCCTTAACATAGCTGCTGCTACGTTAACGCAGTTTAGTAAACATGCCCCCGGTGTCACTGTAATAGGGCAGCCATACAGCAGCTATGCCAGGCACTGGGAGACCTGACAGCTGTTGTGCCAATATTCCCCCAATTGTGCCATGCGGCCTACATCCTTACCCATCCAGGATCTATGCAAGCTGCGAGAGAAGGCTGGCTTCTTGGTATGATGGCACAGGGATCCTCCCTCCCATGCCCACACAGGCCTGACCAGGGGAGCAGTGCCACAAAGCAGAGTGTGGAAAGGCAGGCAGGGTTGCCCCATAGATAGCAGATGAATGCAGACCAACATAAGCCAGGACAGAGAGTGGACATTGTCTGGGACAGGTGTAGCCACATGTAGGGAGCTGCTGTGAGAAATGCCAGTACCCAGATATTTGGGAAACAGATGCCATAGGCATTAGAAGAGCATAGTTATGTCACTCAGCAAAACAATGCATCCTTTGGGGAATTGCAAAGTTGGTTTAGATTTTTGTGAGGTTGGTAAAAGTCCATACTTAGCATTTTAAAGAATGTTTTTAGAGATGACCAATACAAGATTAACTGAGGAGTTCTTATACTGCCATGCACGTTGTGATGCAAGGTATGTCATGACAAACATGTTAATATCTTCTTGATCTTATTATATCTTAGAGTGCACTGAGATTACTTTGCAGTGTTCTGGGCACGAAACAGACTAGTATACTGTATACAGTCTACTCTACATTAGCATTTATGTATCATCAGTATTTATGTCTAGTTTGCATCTGCACAACACTGTCAGTGAGAAGAGTAGCTTAGAAGATGCACTTTTTAACCGAGGAGTCATGGCCGTCGGAGGCGTCCACACATATATCACGGAGACAGGCAGGATTGGGAATATGCAACTTTACAGAATACGATGAGTGCTAGGATGTCTTAAATGACTGCAGTGTTTATCCATGTCCTGTAATATTAGTGGGGGCGGGCTTTTCTGTTTCACTCTATGGCCTTGCCTGCACCCGTGTGTGTGCTTCGCGCTGGATATGAGCATGGGCCGGCTGAACAGCATGTTGAATGTGCCGTGCTGGACACATCTATGTGCCAATTTCATAAATGCGGGCGCATCTATACCCATAGATGCAGAATTGGCATGGAATTGTGCCCATTTCCAATTTAAACGTGACCACAGGTCGGATGTGGATTTTGTGGAATCTGCCTCATAGTGTGCTTTTTAGCATAAAACCTGACATGCATTAAGTGCAAAGCCTCCGTGGTAATTATCAGGGGCATCACCAGCATGTTCCTGGTAGTTACCACTCTAGTTTTACAGCTTCCCCGTCTTTTGAAGAGGTTTGTTTTTTCATTAATACTCTTTAAGTATTTAAAGATCTGAAACATATCTCCCCTGTCCCTCCTCTCCTCCAGAGTGTACATGTTTAGGTCTTCAAGTCTCTTCTCATAAGTCTTCTGACATTTTGATCGCCTTCCTCTGAACTGCTTCCAGTCTTTTTATATCCTTTGTGAGATATGGTCTCCAAAATTGAACACAATATTCCAAGTGAGGCCTCACTAGCGACTTGTACAGTAGCATTAGTCCCTCTTCCTTTCTGCTGGTAATTCCTCTCTGTATGCAACACAGCATCCTTCTGACTTTTGCCACCGCCTTCTCACACTTTTGCCACCTTGAGATCCTCAGAAACATTCACTTCAAGGTCCTTCTCCTGGTCTGTGCACATCAATCTCTCACCCCCTATTGCATACAGTTCCCTTGGATTTCTGCTTCCCAAGTGCATGACACTCCACATCTTCACATTAAATCTTAACTGCCAAGCATTAGACCATTCTTCCAGCTTTTGTAGATCTTTCCTTATGTTCTCCACTCCCTCAGGGGAGTCCAATCTATTGCAAATTTTGGTGTCATCTGCAAAGAGACAAAATTTTCCATTCAGTTCTTCAACAATATCACTCCAAATATATTGAACAGTACCGGTCCCAGGACCGAACCCTGGGGCACACCGCTAATTACTTTCCTTTTATCTCAGTGAGTTCTGTTTACCGCCACTTCTGTCGTCTGTCAGTCAACCAATTTCTGATCCAGTTCACCACCTTGGGACCCAACCCCAAGCTGTTGAGTTTATTGATAAGCCTCTTATGAGGAACAGTATCAAAGGTTTTGCTGAAATCTAGATAGATCCCCCTCCCATCCTTGGCATGAAACTAAAATGTTCACCCTTACTTTCCTTAGCTCTGCTGTTTTTGGTCCAAGACTTCCCTTACAACCTCTGGGAACCTTCCCAAGCACCTGATTTCCCCTGGAGGTGCCCTGGTCTCAAGATTTCATGGATGGTCACCACTTCCTCTTGTCCTGGTGGTGTCATCTTGGAAAATGGTGCCATCAGATCCTTCATAGAAGTATCATGGGAGTCAGGACACATCATTATACATGATGGCCACCATGGGGCAGGACCAAGTAAGAATTGCTTCTGCCCCCTTGAATAAGAAGATCTTCTAGGGGGAATTAGAGGCTCAGGGAAAAAGGATCCCTGGAAGATTAGGGTACTTTGGGGAGCTAAAAAGAGCAGGGCTTAGGAAGGTGAGGAATCAGAAGATTTAGCCCAGTGTTATTTATTTATTTATTTTTCTTATATACCGCGCTCTTTGATATCAGCGTGGTTTACATGAAACAAGGAGAGTTTACAGTGGGGGTTACACCGTAATTACATAGAACAGGTATAATAACTTGGATAACAATGTTAACTATTTACATCAGAAAGGCTAACAGAAGGTATTTGCATGTGTATATGATACATTGATGGTGGTTACATGTGTCTGTGAGGGATTGTTGTGGGTGAGGGGGTTGTTTAGCCATCTTCTGGGTAGCACTTGAGGAAGAGGTAGTGTTTTAGTGTTTTCCTGAATTTGGTCAGGTCAGGGATTGCTCGTATGTGTGGTGGGAGAGCATTCCAGCATCTGGGTGCACAGAGACTGAAGGCCCTGTTTATAGTTGCTTGTGTACAGTGGGTCATTGCTTTGGGGACAGTCAGGGTGTTTATTGCAGTGGATCATCTGGTTCTGTTTGGGGGGGTGACGTGCGTGAGAGCAGCAAGTGATGGGGGGGCGAGTCCGTTAATGGATTTAAATGTTAGCAGTAGTATCTTGAATGTGATCCTGTAATGAATTGGGAGCCGGTGAAGCATTTTGAGGATGGGCGTTATATGGTCCCATCTTGGAGTCCCATTTAGAATTCTTGCTGCCGCGTTCATGGCCAGTTGGAGCGGATTCAGGGTGGATTGAGGGAGTCCTTGGAGGATTGCATTTGCGTAGTCAAGATGGGGGATGGTTAGTGCTTGAAATATTGTTCTAAAGTCGTTTGGCTGAAGGAGGGGGCGTAGGTGTCTGAGGGACTTGATTTTATGGTAAGTTGATTTTACCATGTTGCTGATGTGTGTCTTCATATCAAGTTTCTGGTCCATTGTAATACCTAGGTATCGAATAGAGGGTTTGGATTGCAGTTCATTCTCTCCGATTTTTAGGCAGGCTGGAGGGGAAAAGTTGGTGTTTCTGGAGATGAAGAGAACTTCGGTCTTTTTGTGTTGTATTCTGAGGTTCTGGTTTTGGAGCCATTTTTCCACTGCGCTAAAACAGTTGATTAGAGATGAGAGGTCAATCTTGTCAATCTGAAATGGTGTGTAAAGTAGGACGTCATCAGCATAGATCATGCATTTGACGTTGAAAGATCGTATGAGCTTGCAGATAGGCTGCATATAAATGTTGAACAGTAAGGCTGATAGGGAGGAGCCTTGCGGGACACCTTGTTTCTGGTGGAACGGTTTGGAGGTGGAGGTTTCTGTTTGTACATGTTGCCACCTATCTGTAAGGTAAGATTTGCACCAGGATAGTGCTAGGTCGCAGATACCCTTTTCTTTGAGTCGCTTTAGGAGGGTTTCGTGGCACACTGAGTCAAAGGCCGCCGCTATGTCGAGGAATATAAGGGCGACTCCATGATGTATGTTATCTACTGCGCTGAGAATATTGTTGAAGAGGGTGGTGAGTAACGTCTCCACGCCATGGGATTCTCTGAAACCGTGTTGGCAGTGGTCAAGTGGTGAAGTATTGTTGATGTGTTGTTGAATCTGGAGAAGGACTTCTTTCTTGATTATCTTTGCCAATAGTGGAATGCTAGCAATTGGTCTGCATGATTCCACCTTCTGGGGGTCCAGCTTACTGTTCTTTAGCAGGGGTCTGACTGATGTGTGTTTGAGATTTAGTGGGAAAGTGCCTGAAGTGAAGGAAGAGTTAAGGCTGGGAGGAAGAGTTGGAGGGATCACTAGACCATCTGGCCATTAAGGTTCTTTCTTGAAGGAAGTGGTTTTAGGGGAAACTTCTTTTTTACATTTATGTTCTAAGTCGAGGCTGGGAGAGAACATTAGGGGGCACTAAACATGGAGTGGAGGAGTGGCCTAGTGGTTGGGGCAAGGTACTTCAGGCCGGAAGGTCAGGGGTTCAAATCCCACTAGAGGACAGCAACCTTGGGCCGGAAGGACTGGGGTTTCTAGTCCCACAGGTGCTCCTTGTGGTCTTGGGCAAGCCACTTAACCCTCCATAGCCCATGTTCCCTGTAAAATAGTTATCTCCAAGTTATAATGCCCTGTTCAATGTAATTTCAGTTTGTTCAATGTAAACCACACTGATGCAGAATAGCACAGTATATAAGAGAATGTAAATAAAATAAAATAAATAAATAAAATCAGGGAGGGAAGGCCATCTAGGGGGGCTAGAGGACCTCTCAAACCAGATTCCTTAAAACTTTGCAGCACCTCAATAAGAGGGCAACGTTATTTCCTTCACTTGCCAAAAATAACCATCTCTAGAGGTATAGTTATTTTTTTTTTAATAAATGGGCCCAGAAAACATTTTCAAGCACTCATTATCATCATTTTGGGCATTTTTGAGCTGATGTACATGAATTTGCATTTCAGTAGCTCATGGATGCCAAATTTAAATAAACTTTCCAGCAAAGTGGATTTTGCATGAATGTTTAATACTGCAAAGTGATTCATGCAAAGTGACTCTCCTAAAATGCATTTTGCATAAAAAATAGCACATTTGTGTCTTTCCTGATATTTTGCACAATATTTCATTCAAAGTGCACTTTTTCAAAGTTACTTTGTACTTAGTAGTGCTATTTTATGAACGTTATGCTTTTAATTTTGTATTAGATTGAAGTTTATTAGGCTGCAGTTTTACAAATGAAGATATTTGTTTGGATGTAGTGAGGCATTTAATGAGCCAAGAAAGCAGTCAGGAGAACATGAGAATACTATTTTGCACTGTAGTGTACAAGCTATTTGATATTTCTGAAGGAGCACAAAGAAAACCACTTTCGAGATTGATCATGGTTCAGTTGATATAACTGAATATCTAATACCTCAACTCAATTAATTCTCACCTGATTAAGATCAGACTGATATTCAAACTAAATCATCTCTCCAGTCAAGTAGAAATCAATATTTCTGATTTTACTTTTAAATTACAGGAAAAAATAATAAAATATCTACATTGTCAGTATGCTAGAAAGTTCTTTTCTATATTAGTCTATCATAGCATGCATAACACAGCTGATTAAAGAATTATTGTAATTTGAGCAACAGTATATGGAAGAATCAGATGAATTTAAATAGCAGGAGCAGGAATGAATTAATTACATTTATCCTACACAGTGCATAGGGAACATAATATCTAATAAGCATACTGATTCTTTGCAATGAGCTGCGCAAACATATATTTGTGAAAGATGTGACAGTCTTGGTTAGGGAAGTGTATTTGTGAGCATGGATTTGGTTCGTTTGAGTGCCTAAAAATTTAAAGGGTGCAAAGTGCCTGTACTATGATTTGCTTGCTTAAATGTTCTAGTACAGATATACAGTAATGTGTTCCTAAAGAACAGATATGTGAATCGTACATGAAAAGATGCCAGAAAATTGGTAAAAAAAATTTAAACTAGCACGAACTAAACTTTTTTTGCCCATGCACACTGCTATCCTTGTTATCCCTTTTCAGAAATATCTGTTTCAGCTAAAAATGCTCAAAAAATAGTAAAAACACCAAATCATTCTTTTAAAAGCAAAAGAGACTACCTACCACTTGACACCAGGGATAACCAGTAGAGGGCATGGCTCTTTAATTTGAAGAGAAATTGGAATGATGGGATATTTTTCATTATTTTCGGCCCCTTTTAAAGATAATAGCCCAAGTTGGGGAATGCTATCATTGCCTTCCTGAGCCTCGGAACATGTGATGTTGCCTGCTCCATCAACACAAAACAAATTTACCATGGGATTCACTAATCTGTGATAATGAATCCCATACAGAGCTGGCCACAGAGTTGGCTCAAGGTGTTGGTGTCCTAAGCAGACTTTAACCTTTACACCCCGACTGACTGTCAAAATCTGTTGTTTAGCTTTGAATGCCTTGCTCTTTAATGCCCCCCCCCAAAGGTTGCCACCCTAGGCGACCACCTAGTTTACCTAATGGTTGGATCACTCCTGATTCAATGGTAAATATTCCTGTAGAAAAATAGCATACAAATAAGATAGTTTAGCTTGGGTTAATAAGAAGGAGTCTTAGGGGTATGTTTACTAAACTGCGTTAGTGTGATTCGCGTTAGGAGCCGCGTTAGTAGAAGAAATGCCAAAAAAGGACATGGGCGGTACATCGTTAGTGACAACGCGCGCTATAACGCGCCGTGCAGCAACGATCGTTACAGGGCGCGTTACTGCGCGTTAAGCATAAGAAGGCGCGCAGACACCCAAATACAGAAACAGAGCTGTAGCACAATGGTTACTACACAGACCGATAATACAAGGGTCATGGGTTCGATTCCACAGTGTGCTTAATGAATAAGGTTGGCTGAGGCATCATGTGTAACCCTTTGAAAGCCTGCTATAATATTTTAGTCTGCAGCCGGGTTAATGTTTGCATATGTCAGGAAAATTGTACCCGTCATATTCAATATGTTCCAATAGTGACGTTCCCTCTGCCATGGTCATGTATTATATACCATTTGATAGGAATATTTAGGCAGATGTTTGGATCCCGAAAGTTTTGGGCTTGGCCTGGAAAGGGTTAAGTATTGGGCTGTGAGGAAGTTGAGTTGTACGTTAATAGTGCTGCCAGCAAACACACCCTCACAGTGGCGTAACCTAAGGTGCCACATAAGGCACCCTAGAAGGCACTCCATAGGGCACATTATAAAGTGCACTGTCTGCCAAGGCACCCTATAATATCCCCTATAGGACACCATATAAGGCACCTTATAAGACGCTGTATAGGGTGCCGTATGAGGCGCCCTATAGGGCAACGTATGAGGCGCCCTATGGGGCACCTTATTAGCCACCCTAAGGTGACAGTACCCTGAGGGTGGTTGTGCTGGCAGCACTAATATACAATACAAATAGATAATGGTTAAGACAGCCCTATCGATGAACCCCAATGTGGGTTGTGAACCCATGACCTCTGGCTCCATGGGCAGTGAAGTAACCAGTGCGCTAGAGCTGCTAATAAACACCCGGCTGGCTACAGGAGGACTGCACGGCACCACACCCACATTCTGCTGTGGTTACCAGGGAGATTACATACCACCACCCAACCCACCCTCTGGAGCTCAGGGTGGGGGACAGGATCTCCCACCAACAGATCCACTTTCTACCCCCCTGCAATGGTGGCAGTAGAGGGGACCATCACCCCAGTCCTGCTAGGGATCAAACACCCTACAGGGCAGGCAATGCAGAGCAGTACACATCCAAAACACAATATCAGACAGACGGCAGGTCTGGAAATGCTCAGCTGCCCCCCACCATAATCTGACATTCTACAGCAGCAAGCCTCCAGCCGCTGCACCCTGCACAGTGTTCCAGCAAGACACATACTAGCTGCAGACAGTCCACCAACTAGTCCATAGCGCATGGTCCTGGAGGAGATGCATGTACCCAGAACGGGGATATCAGCATACACACCAAGCAGATAAGTCAGTGATTGGGCCCTAAAAGGAAACCCATAAATATCACATAAAAGAAATACTATATAGCACTATGGGGGAACCTAGCCATGCCATGGTCACTGCTCAGTCAGGGTGAGAGTGACCTCCCAGCAGGACATGCTATGGCCACCCTGTCCGTGCAGGTGGTACCGGACACTACAATGTCTGGCCATTGCCCTATGCAGATGCGGCCAGGCCAGGCCACCCTATCCAGGCTATTCCCACAGTACCTTGCTCCTCATTATGCACATTGGCAGGCTAATACTGGCAACAGTGCTAGCAGTGTGGGCTGTGGAGGGTGTTGGCAGCCACCACACACTGGATAGACAGACACACACTCCCCACACCTATGCCAGCATTGTGCAACCATAGAGGTGTTGGGCAGCCCAGGCCACCACACCAGTCCTGGGCACAGTGCAGGCATGGCTATGGTACGCAATACTGTAGGAGTCACTCCCCAGATTGGTAAACACTGTCAGACACAAGACCTGTAGCACACTCCACAGACATCAGAAAGGTTGCTATGATTTAGCTCACTCCGACAATTGTACTTAACCTAGGAATTGCTATCTGCCAGTAATCATAGCAACCTTTTGATAGATGTGTACCATATTCCCAGGTTTAGGGTGGCATTACTAAGGTATGCAAGTGCTAGTATTGGGAGATGCATGCAGAGCCCAAAGTCCTGCCTCTCCAGGAGGCTTTGGATAATGGGGCCTGTGGGTGCGGGTGTGTCTGCCCCTGTTGGCTGCTGCTTTACGGCAGAGGTTCCCAACTCCAGTCCTGCGGTGCCAAACACTGTTCGGGTTTTCATGCTGTCCCTCATGAATATGCATAAGATACATCTGCATACCATGGGGGTGGCGCATAGAATTGCAGCACAGGCATCTTTATCAGAGGCAGCATGGAACCTGAATGGTGTTTGGCCCTTCTGGACTGCATTTGGGAGGCTCCGCTCTAGGTAATGTGCATGTTTATGGTGTCTGTGCCCTGAAGGGTAAAATGTAGGTGTATTGGACCTGTTTACGTCATCTGCACGAAAGGTTCTGTCTCTATTAGCACGTTATAGTAGTGGGTAAAATATGAGGACTGGGTTAGCGGAAACCACAGCTGGGATTTGAACCTGTGACTTTCTGCTTCTGAATACACTAGTTTTGTGCACTGCACCACCATGTTATCACAGAGATGGTGCATTCCCTGGTGATACCATGACTGTTGGTCAGACAGGGCCTGTCTGTTGCAGTGCATGGCACCCACCTACACAGGACTAGGCCACGGTCTGCTCTGGGCAGCTGCCACTGCCCCCTCCACCACCAGTATCCCTCAGCCACCATGCTGACATGCCCTTCTGCAGGTGGAGCTGGTGGTGCGCAGTCTCAGGCCATCCAGTGTGCAGGTAGGCGGCTGCCTATGGTGCGGGTTCTGGGGTAGGGGTGCCTGCATAGACGTCCACACTCCCCCCCCGCCCCGCCTGCCAATGTTCCATGCCCTTGGGGGTAGCTGTTGGGTACTATCCCCTGTGACACTTTGGGAAACCCACTCGTGCCCATGTTTTACCTTCAGCAGTTGCTGTCTGGCTGCTCCGCTGTTTCAGCATTCGTATGGGCCACCTAGGCATTACCCTAGTCCGCACTGTGGCCCAGCTCCACCACAGCATGTGCCGCCTGCGGCCCTCTGTATCCCCTTCTCCGGCATCTGTCCAGTTGCCGTTCCGACATGCCCACCCTGATGTTGCGGGACATGTGCACCTGTCCGATGGTGGGGAAAACCCTGAGCAGCGCTATGTCACTGTGGGCTCATTCACCTTGTATGGGGACGGCGTATAGACCCTTCCACGATTTATATCTGTTCTATGGGGCTTACTCGGGGGGGGGGAGGGGTTGATGTTTCTCATTGATACCACTATTGCCCAGCTTGGTTATTGTTTTTTTCCAGTTTGTTGGGGTCATTTTCAGTGTTTCTGTGCCCTTTTGTTCTGTGCACATGTATCACACTTATCACTGTTTTTTTGTTTCCCTGCCTGGGCTGTACATTGCTGACACTTAAATGGTTTTTCTCCCCAGTAGTGTGCCTTTAACGGTAGGTTTTCATTCGTGTTGGAATTCAGCCCTGAAATTCAGCGCGTTAGTGTGAGGGGAGCCTCTCCCCGCCCACTCTCCGCCCATTGACCCCTTCTCTCCGCCCTCTCTCCACCTTCTGCGGTGTTTTACCGCGCCGCGGAGCATTACGCTCGTTAGCGCGTCATGACGCACGTTGTATAACGTTAACGCTCGTTAGCGTGTCATTCACGATTACCGCAGTTTAGTAAACATACCCCTTAGATTGAATGCCTTCAGTGGATAGGGAAATATCTACTATAGCAGAATGTACAGTAACCATCTTTGAGCTAACAATGAAAAGCTGGGAGCTAAATCTAAATAAATCCCTCCTTGCAGCTTCATAGAGTTTTTCTTGTTCTTTAGCTTCCCATCCTTTGGAAAAGTTTTGTTTATCAATACCTTTCATGCATTTAATTTATCGTATCTTCACTGTCCCTCTTCTTCTCTAGGGGGTACAGTACATTCTCTTCTCACATGTTTTCTGATGTAGACCCTGCACCATTTTGATGGCTTTTCTCTGGACTGCCCTTAGACTTTTTATATTAAGGCACATTCTGTATTGTGCGTCCTGGCCTCTGTGCGTCCAGTCGGAACCGGACACATAGAGGTAGATGTGATTCTAATCCTGCGGGGCATATCTAGCCCCCACGGGATCAGAATCACATCTAGGCCTGTACGTGCAATCCGGGATCCAATTCCCATTAGCCTACCCATACAGGCCCCTGCCCGGCGAACTCAATCGGCCTCCTGAATGGAACCGCAGCGCCATGGTGTCCAGTTGCCATGGCACCGTGACTCTATTCAGGAGCCACGATCCCCGACTGCCGACCACATTCCCCTTTCCCTGCAGCCCGACCCCTGATCTGGTCTCCCATGACCAGGATTGGGCTGCAGGGAATCTCCTGAACCCCTCAGCTGTTTGATGCTGGCCGGGCTTATCTTTCTTTATCTTTATCTTTATTAAAACACTTGATAGACTGCCCAGGCTGAAGCATCAGGGCGGTGTACAATAGCAAAAATGACAGCCGCTGGAAATGAAGAAAGAAAAGAACGCCAAAAATAATAGGACAGGGAGAGACAGTCACGCAGATAGAGAACAGAGAGGTCCCAAGGAAGGGCAAGAGGGGAGGGAGGGGAGGAGGGGGAAGGAACAAGGGAAAATCAAGGGGGATGGAGGGCACGACTGGGGGACGAGGCACCATCAGCAGGGAGGGGCAGATTGAAAGCCTGGCAGAAGAGGTGTGTCTTGAGGAGGGCTTTGAAATGAGTGTAGGACAGTTCGGTGCGGAGTGGGAGGGGAAGAGAGTTCCAGAGGGCGGGACCTAAGAAAAAGAAGGCGGAATGACGGGTGGATTCGAGGTGGGCCTGTGTAGGTGAGGGAAGGAAGAAGCGATTGCTGTGAGACGAACGAAGGAGGCGAGGAGAGGGCTGAAGATGAATAATGTTGGCTAAGTACTGGGGGGTATCAGAATGAAGAGCCCTGTGAGCAAGGATGAGTAGTTTGAAGATAAACCGGAACTTAACGTGGAGCCAGTGTAAAGAGAAGAGACACGGGGACACATGCGAACGAATAGAAGATGAGGGAACAAGACGGGCAGCAGCATTCTGAACAAGTTGGAGACGACGGAGTTGAAAAGATGGAAGGCCGGCATAGATAACGTTACAGTAGTCTAGACGAGAGATAACCAGAGACAGAACGAGAGTAATGACCGAGGATGGGGGAAGAAGGGAACGAACGGCCTTGACACGACGTAAGTGGAAGAAGGAAGAACGAATAACAGAGGAGATATGTTCGTGAAAGGAGAGGGAGGGGTCTAGGGTAACGCCCAGGTAACGGAGGGTTGGTACCAAAGGGACGGGATGAGAGCCCATGGCAGGCAGCAACGTGGGGGGTGGAAGGCCAAAGGTAATCCAAAGTGCGGAGGATTTTGCGGGATTGGCATGCAGAAAGTTGGATTCAAACCAGGAGGCGATAGAAGACAGACAAAGGTTGAGTGGACCAAGGTCGGGGGAGGAGGGAGAGGTGTGATGAACCAGAAGGATGTCGTCGGCGTATATGTAAAAGGAGAGAGCAGATTGTTGAATTAACAGGGCTAAAGGAGCAAGAAAAGCATTGAAAAGTAGGGGAGCGAGAATGGAGCCCTGGGGGACACCACAGGTGGAGGGGGAAGGGGGAGAGGCTGAGGAACCGGAGTGGACTGAGAAAGTACGGCCAGATAGAAAGGAGCGGAACCACTGGAGGACCGTGCCGTGAATACCATAGTCGGACAAACGAGACAGAAGAGTGCGGTGATCGACTACATCAAACGCAGAGGACAGATCCAGGGAAACCACAAGAGAGATATCACCACGATCATGAGAACGGTGAAGTTCGGAGAGCAAGGCTGTGAGGATGGTTTCGGTACTGTGACCGGTGCGGAAGCCAGATTGGCGGGGGGTGAAGGGCGTGGGTGGAATCAAGATGAGAGGTCAACTGGGAGAAGACGAGCTTCTCAAGGACTTTGGACAGGAAGGGGAGGTTTGAAACAGGGCGCCAGTTAGCGGGGGAGGTAGGATCAAGGGAAGGCTTCTTCAAGAGGGGGCGGACGATAGCGTGTTTCCAATGGGAAGGGAAAAGACCTGAAGAAAGACTGGAATTGAAAATAGAAAGAATAAAGGGCAAAAGTGAAATATCAGGATTGAGCAACCACGTAGAGGGCAATGGGTCGAGGGGGCAAGTGGTTTGATGGGCAGTTGAAATAGCCTTGATGAGTTCGGGGGAGGAAATGGGAGAGAAGGAACACCAGCTGTGGGGAAACGTGCGGGAGGGGGGTGGGGGGGGGGGGGGACAGACGGACAGGAAGGGGAGGAAGGGGAGGGAGGGGGGGAGAAAGGGGAAGGGGGCAAGTGGGAAAGGAGGAGCGAAGGGAGAGAATCTTGCCGGTAAAGAAGGAGGCAAGAATGGAGGGACTAGGAGGAGGGTTGGAGGGGGCAATGGGAAGAGAGGAGGTAGAGGAAATAGATTTGAGGATAAGGAAGAGGCGCCTAGCGGAGTTTGACGAGGTGGAAATGAGGCGAGAGTAGTGGGAGTGCTTAGCCGAGATGATTGCGGAACGGTAGGAGAGATGAGCAAACTGATAATCTGAGTGAGAAGCAGGGGTGCTTCCCATCCCCTGACATCTAGGGGGACTTATTCCACCTCTGGGATGGAATAAGTCCCCCGTCCAGTCTGCCGGCCCCAGACATACAGGGCCGCTTCAGAATCAGCCCTGTACATCCGGGGCAGCGGACCACCGCCCACGGCCCGCCCTAACTCAGCCTCCACACCACCCCTTCCCGCCCCTGTCTATGCCTCCCCGTACAAACTCCTTGTTCATATGGGGAGGCTTCGTCAGGGATGGCAAGGGGGGCGAATAGTGGGATGGAAGTCTCAACGGGATATTCATTGGCACACAGTTATTTTGTGCCACTGAATATTCCCTCCTAACTCCACTAAACACCCCCGATACTAACCGCATAGCATTGGGGTCTATTCGTGGGATAGAATAGACCCTATTGTGAATATGTGGAAAACTTAGGTATCTAGTCTTCTATGGTGCTGCTGGGCTTCATGGCACTGGAGATGGGGCTGTGACATCTTGGGATTGCATCCACACTAATGTATTTTTTAAAACAAAAAAAATCAAGCCCGGGATAGTAGGCTGCTATAGAATGGAGTCTGGAGCCTGCACCGGCTCTTGAAGGCTGTGCTGGGAATCAGGCTGCACATAGGAACACCCAGAACAGCATTGTTGGCCACCCTTCATTGCGACCTGAAGGACCTGGAACATAGACAATATTTAGGCCACGAGTGGCAGAGGGCTGGCTCCAGGAGTGAGAGCTGCAGCACATTTGGGGCTAAGGGTTGCGGCATGCAGAAAGAGGCCTGGGGCCATGATTGTGGTATGTGAGAGAGAGCTCTGGGTGGACTGCAAGTGGTGCTAGGCCACAGTATGTATTTTAAAGGGGTATGGCTGGATTAAAAAAAAAATCAAAGAGCCAGTGTGTGGCAGTGCAAGGCCTGGTTTTGATGGTTGCACTAAGTCATGAAAGATTTAAAGGAACTATGGCCAAATTTAGAGAAAATTAAGAGTTGGCATTTAGTTGTAATCGTGACATATATGGTGCTCTAGGGCATAGGAGACAGGCAGCATAGAGCCACATTGGATGTTAAAAGGAGCCACAGACCAATTAAAATATATATCCCAATTAAAAAAAAACATCTTGAATGAGGATTTCTCCCAATGGGAGAAGGAGGGAGCACTGGCAGGGCTGGGAGAGGAGCCAGGTGGGCTAGCAGCCCAAATGTTTAAATTTAAAGATCCAGAGACCTATTTGAAGAATGATGCTGGCAGTATTACAAAAACTGAATAAAGATGACAGCCAACAGCCAGTGAGGGAGTGAAATCACAATAGTGGCTGGGGAGAGAGATTGAGAGAGAGAGAGAGAGAGAGTGTCCCTAAGGGCTACTCTGTCTCCAAACTGTGCTTAAGTGGGTTTTACCTGCATCAGCATAGTTTGGAGACAGAGTAGCCCTGAGGGTCACTGGAACCTTGAGTTGGTGTCAGAAGTAATTTTTGGTAGTGATTTGTGAGTATTTTGGGTGAATTTTGATTAAAATACATAGCCATTTTATTACAGGAAAATCCAAAGCTTAATAAAGTTCTAGGATGAGCAGTTTAGAATTATATTACAACCAAGCCAAAGTGAAGCCTTATGCTTGATACCGATTGGTGGAGCCTTGGTAACGCTACAGAAATGCTTGGAAGCTGATGCTATCTCCGTAGTAACTCAGGCAGTGACCAATAGGATACAAAAGGAATCAGACCTGTTTTTAGTGGCTGGGAGCCTGGGCTCTGAGCCAAAAATTCAGGAAGTTTTCTTTGGTTAAAGGGAAAGTTAAAAGATAATAATAATAATTCAATTGTGAGGCCCATGGTATTTAACATATTGAATGATTGAGGTACCCTAGAGAGGGATCTGGGTACTGCTGAGACAGGAGTGAAACTGAGGAGGGCATATTCAAAGCGATTAATGCAGTTAGCAGACTTGTTGACTGCATTCATTGTGGTGAGTGGGATATTCAGTGGCACACAGTTATTTTGTGCCACTGAATATTCCCTCCTAACTCCACTAAACACCCCCGATGCTAACTGCATAGCATTGGGGAGTTCAGTAGGGTGTTCTAAGGGTGGCTGTGAAGATAACTAGTCAATGCCAATATTCAGCCACTGGCCAGTTATTTTAAAATGGCTCAAGTTAGGCAGAAAAAAGGCTGCCCTAATTTTATCCTTTTTCAGCTAACCGGGCAGTGACTGAAATCACTGCTGCACGGTTAGCTGAATCCAAGTTGATCCAAGTAGGTTAAAGTTGTCAACTATTTCAATTTCTTCTCCATCAACATTGAGCTTATTGATTTTGTCAGTTGTCAGGATCTCTATCTTCTTTACATTAATGTGCAGGCCCATTTTAAGACTTTGTTCGTTGATCTTGAGAAGCAAATGTTTCAGATCATCTTCACTTTCAGCCAGTAATGTGGTATTATCAGCATAGTGAAGGTTGTTGATGAGTCTTCCACCAATCTTCACACCTCAGTTGTCTTCATAGAGTCCTGCTTCTCTGATGATTTGTTCTGGATATAAATTAAACAGGAAGGAGGAAAGTGTTCAGCCTTATCGTATGCCTTTGTTGATTTTAAACCATTCTATTTCTCCTTGTTCCATTCAAACTGTTGCTTCTTGATCAATGTAAAAGTTGTGCAAGAGAACAATTAGGTGTTCTGGTATATCCATGCTTCTTAATGTGGCCCAGAGTTTCTCATGGTTTACACAGTTAAAAACCTTGCTGTAGTCGATAAAACACATATAGATATCCTTTTGATATTTTTTTGTCTTTTCAAGGATTCATCTCACATCCACGATGATGTCTCTCGTTCCTTACCCTTTTCTGAACCCTGCTTGCACTTCAGGCAGTTCCAGGTATGGTTGTAGTCTCTGCTGAATAATCTTCAGTAGAATCTTGCTGGCATGTGGGATCAGAGCAATTGCGTGATAATGTCCACAGTCAATTTGATCACCTTTCTTTAGTATTGGTATAAACAGAGATCTTTTCCATTCAGTTGTCCATGATGCTTCTTCCAAATTTCCTGGCAGAGTCTTGTAAGTATGGTAACAGCTGCATCTGGCTGCTGTAATACTTCAATGGGAATGCCATCAATACGAGCATTAACGTAACAACAATCATAGACGTTCTGCAGCGCGATAAAACACTGCAGAAGGTGGAGAGAGGGCGGAGAGAAGGGTTCAATGGGCGGAGTGTGGGCGGGGAGAGGCTCCTTTCATACTAACGCACTGATCTGAAGAGCTGAATCCTAACGCGATTAAAAACCTGCCGTTAGATGCACATTTGCAGGGGAGAGAAACCATTTAAGTGTCAGCAATGTACAGCATAGGCAAGGAAACCTACAAAAAGTGATAAGTGTGATACATGTGCACAGAACAAAAGGGCACATAAATATTGAAAATGACCTCAACAAACTGGAAAAAAAACATAACCAAGCTGGCCAATAGTGATATTAATGGGAAACATCAACCCCCCGCCCGAGAAAGCTCCAAAAAAAAGATATTAATCATGGAAGGGTCTATGCTCCGTCCCCATACAAGGTGAATGAGCCCACAGTGAAATAACGCTGATCAGGGCTTTCCCTTGTTACTGGACAGGTGTCCTATGGCATGCACATGTCCCGCAACAGCAGGGTGGGCATGTTGGAACGGGCTACTGGACAGATGCCGGAAAAGGGGACACAGAGGGCTGCAGGCGGCACATGCTGTGGTGGAGCTGGGCCACAGTGCGGACTAGGGTGATGCCTAAGTGGCTCATACGAATGCTGAAACAGCAGAGCAGCCAGACAGCAACTGCTGAAGGCCCAACATGGGCACCACTGTGTTTCCCACAGTGTCACAGGGGATAGTACCCAGCAGCTACCCCCAAGGGCACGGAACAGTGGCAGGCTGTGCTGGGGGGAAGCGTGACACCTATGCAGGCACCCCTACCCCAGAACCCGCACCATAGGCAGCCACCTACCCACTGGATAGCCTGAGACTGCGCTCCACCAGCACCACCAGCAGAAGGGCATGTCAGCATGGTGGCAGAGGGATACCGGTGGTGGAGGGGGCAGTGGCAGCTGCCCAGAGCAGACCATGGCCTAGCCCTGTGTAGGTGGGTGCCATGCACTGCAACAGACAGGCCCTGTCTGATGAACAGTCATGGTATCACCAGGGAATGCACAGACTCTGTGACAACATAGCGGTGCAGTGCACAAAAGCAGTGTATTCAGAAGGAGCAGGTCACAGGTTCAAGTCCCAGCTAGTGGATTTATTGATCAAATTCTTTGAATCAGTATGACAATACTGTCTCCTCCACTTAGTACAGCAAGTTAAAAATGGTAAAAATAAGCAATAATGAACTTGCAATGTTCAGATGCAAAATAGTGAGGCTGAAAGTTTTCAAAAAATAAGATTTTGCAAATAAAATGCAGAATAACAACCTTGTTTCTTTAAAACAAATACTTGAAAAGGTTTTGAGGGAAAAAAATAAAGAATGTTCATCCAAACAAAATTGCGATCTATGGTTATTAATCTCACATTACTTTAGAAAATAATTAAAATTGCAGGCAAAAGTAAAAATCATAATACAGAGAAACTGGTAGAAACATGGAATCCTTGCAGAAATTGATATTCATTAGGGTACTCTGCCTAAATAGGGAGCATTTGGGCTCAGTGATCTTTTCAGAGCCCCAGCTGGTAATGGTTGAAGGTTAATGCTTTACCCCATTCTGTTCAATTTTCTGTCCTAATTAGTCCTCTAAATCTATAGCTGTGAGCACCAAGTGTCTGTGCTCAAAAGAAACTAATTAATGCTAGCAAATTAGATCAAGTCCAAAGATCCAACAGCCAAACTCTTAGTTAAACGCTCCTTGCTAATAGGAAGTATAGCTGTCAATAACTGCTGTCGGTGGCTCTAATGAGACCTCTTTCTTTCATTGAAAGTGATTTCATTTCTCTTTGTCCTTGTAAAAGCTGCTCCATTTCTTAAAAAAAGAACTATGTATGTTGTAAGGGTAGAGCTAGCAATCTGACCTAATTCTTGTGACCAGTTGGGTTGAGATGACATGAAAAATCAAATGGGGAAAAAAATGAAATGTTCCCTCCCAAATCATGTCTTACAAATTCTGTTGAAAGCGCAGTCGCTAGTGAGAATATCTTCATTTTCATTAGCAGACAGAATTCTAATGTCTTCATATTTGCTTTGTTCCGTTCCCTAATTAGTTACCACATTTATGCCTACACCACCAAAAGCAAAGAAAAAGGGGAATGGAAGACTGTATCTCAGTTCTAGGACCCATCGCTACTAACTTTAAATTTACATATAGCTGCTCGGGCTTCTCCAGTTTAGTATACTTAATTCACACAGTTGATGGCATGTGACTATGTTCTTTGAAAAAGGATACTGGCTGTTTTGAAGGAAATAATATATAAATCATTGCAACAGGATAAACCCTAAAGATTAAGAATAATTTGCTACCCACAACACTATTAGAATTTTTGTCAATAAAATCTGAAATGAGTAATGGCAAGGAGATATAAATGTGGAAAATGTCATAATTTACATGAAGTTAATTCACTTAGGACTAGGTTTACTAAAATGCATCACTGCATTAGCTTGTGCTAATACACACTACTACATATATGTGAGTAGGGCCCATTTTATGCACATTAATAGTGTTAGCACACTTTAGTACATCTAACCCTTAAAACGAAAGTTATTGATTAACGGAAGTACAGATTGTAACAGCTTTTTATAAAGGTGAAGCATTCAACTCTGGTTCTCAAGGGCAACAAATTGGTTTGGCCCAGTATTTATAGGGGCTGGTAAATATCTAAAGTTAAGCACCAACACCAATGCTTAATTTTCTTCACATATTGAGCGGTGCTAACCAGGGCATCTTTATTAAAGTGCGTTAACGGTTAGCATGGAGTATACCACATGGGGCAGCTCAGTAAAAATCCTGTGTAAACTGCTTAGCACATGATGGGGTGGAGACTGGGTGGATTAAAAGAGGAACATGAGCATTGATGGTGTTGACTTTGGCATGCGCTATGAATGTTGTCTTTAATGTGGGTGCACTTAGCACGTCCTTAAGGGGTGTCATTAAGTGCACTTGCCGTTTAGCATGGTGAGGCATGACTCCAACATGGCAACTAGAGGGGGACATGTAGGCACGCCTCCTACAGATAGCATGGCTTCCACACTAGTTTTGAGGATTTAAGGTGCACTATCTTAGTGCGCTTTAGTAAACATGTTCCTCCATTTAATTAATGTTGCTGAACTGGTGACTGGTGAACAAATTGGTGTTTTTATGTTAAGAGGGTCATTCTAAAAGGTTTAGTCATGGTTTGGATATCTGCAGACATGCATGTGGACATCAAAATCATGGACACTTCTCTGTAACCATTCTACAAATGCCTTTCACAGATATCTCCAGTATGAGGGCGTTCAAGTAGGCATGGGGGTGTGGTGGAGCATGTCTGGGGAGGGGCAATAGACTTACACATCCCCGTTCAAACCCTGAAGCAGAGTTGCTGTCTGCAGGCACCTGCATATTTATTCCTGCTCCAGGAAAGTGTTTGTTTTCACCTTAAAACTTCCAGAGAGTATAGAGAAGATGAAGAATTAAGTGACTAGCTTTAGATTACAAAGTCCCACACTGGGATTTGAATCCTGGCCACCCAGCTCTTAAACCACTACTATGAGATGTTTTGGTTCTGAAATGCTCTCATAGGGATGTCTATATTGGGTACGTCCACATTTCGGGAATTCTGCCTGAACTTGCACATGCCTGCCTTTCTTTTATTTATTTATTTAACTGATTTTATGTATTGCTCTATTTTGCAGTCAGAATGGTTACATAAAACAATAAATGTAAACAGCGTGCATAGAACAGGTAAGTTAACTTAGGGGCATGTTTACTAAACACCGTTGCTGTGCGGGTTCCCGTTAGTGTGCTGGTGCCATATAAGGAGTGGGCGGGACAGGCAGAAAAAAGAAAAAAACCGGACCGTACGTGTGTGCGTCGCACTAATGTGCGGGGCCCACATTAGCGCGTGGGAAGGCTAAGTGGGGCGCTGCTGCACAACCAAACAACAGAGCCGTAGTACAACGGTGAAGACACTGACCTATGGTGCAGGGGCCAGGGGTTCAAACCCCCATTGCGCTCAATGAAAAAGACCACCTGAGGCATCAACCTTTATGGGCAAAAGTGGTGTAGGAGGTATATTGATTATGGGCGGCAGAAGGCGGCGCACTCTTTTTTTATACAGCATGAGGCGGCGCACTGTACATTGTGGGCGGCAGATGGCGGCGCGCTGATAAAATGGGGTAACAGAAGGCAGCGAGCCTGTGGGCAGAAGGCGTCGCGCTGATGTGTGAGGGGGCAGCCCAATAGTGGGAGGGATAAGTGGCGCGCTGATGTGCAAATAGCAGGAATGGAGCCATAGCACAATGGTTAAGACACTGACCACTCATGTAGGCATCATGGGTTCAATTCCCCACAGTGCCCATTGAAGACAGCTGGCTGAGGCATTATTTTAAGGGGCATGCCCATGTTGGGCGGCATAAGGCAGCGCGCTGTTAATGTTACGCGGCAGAAGGCGGCGCACTGCTAATTTTGTGCGCCACAAGACGGCGCGCAGATGGCTACAAGGCTGCGCGCTGCTGCTCAAACACAGGAACAGAGTCACAGCACAATGGTTGTGACACTGACCAATGGTGCAGGGACCAGGGGTTCAATCCCTCACAATGCCCATTGAAAAAGACTAGCAGAGGCAGTATGTTTTATGTTGTGGAGTGCTGTAGGAGGCCCACTAATTTTATTTTGTGATAACAACTAGAAAACGCACGCTCACAGCATGTTAACATAAGGCAGCCCATAAGGCACATGTGACAGTGCACTGTCCGCCAAGGCACCCTAGAATGTCCCCTATAGGGCAGCATGTATGTTGCGACACAGGATAATGTATAGTGCACCCTATATGGATGGCAACCATAAAGTGCCGTATACGGCGCCCCATAAAGCGCCCTCAGAGGCACCTTATGGGTACAGTACGCTCAGGGTGTTATTGCTGGCAGCAACATATGTACAGTAAATTAAAAAGATGCTGTGGACACCCCTATCACAGAACCCCACTGTGGGTTTGAACCCATGACCTCTGGCTGCACAGGGAGTGATGTAACCATTGGGCTACAACTCCATAGCTGTAAGCAAGCCCCTGGCTGGCTGCAGATAGCCTGCACGTCACCTCACAGACAGTCTGCTGGTGTAAACAGGATAGGGTTAGGCCACACGTACCCATGATGCACTGCACATGCAAATTAGCTGTCCACAGATGGACACAAGATGGGTAATGCACCCCCACAGCACCTCAGCCCTGTTGGGGGGAATGACCGGGTGCACCCACACAGCACCTCGGCCTGGTAGGGGGCACTGACCGGGTGTTTTACTGGCACAGAGTAGCTACACACCGTTACATTGTGCGGGTTCTGTGCTCACCCTGAGTGTGCAATGAGGCGCCCAGGACCAGGTCCACAACACCTTCCATGGCTGATGGAAGCCAAGCGGGAGTTCCAAAGCAGTGTTAATGTGTAAGATAGCTAGTTTCTGCACAAACACCATGGATATCCCAGTCATGCTCAGAACCCCCACCAGGGCTCCTCCCTCCCTCCCTCTCCAGCAGCAAACATGGTCCCCCATCAAGAGATCCACACTGTACCTCCCTGCAAAGGTGGCAGTAGAGGGCAACATCAACCCCAGTCCTGCTGAGGAATGAACCCCACTCACAGCCACAACACAATAGCAGACAGACATAGGACCAGGATAAGGTAAGCTGCACCCCACCACCAGATATTCCCCTGCAGCAAGCCAACAGCCACTGCACCCTGCAAGCCATTCCAGCAAGACACATACCAGCTACAAACAGTCTGCTGGTTAGTCCATAGCACATGTTCCCAATGGAGACACATGCACCCAGAACTGGTCTGCCAGCATACACAGCAAGCAGATAAATCAGTGACTGAGCCCCAAATAGAAACCCATATCTATCACATGAGAGAAATACTGTATAGCACTATGGGGGTGCCTAGCCATGCTGTGGTCACTGCACAGTCAGGGTGAGCGTGATCTCCCAGAAGGACATGCTTTGGCCACCCTCTGTGTAGGTGGTGGCCGGACACTACAATGTCCCTGCCAGTGCCCTATGCCCGGTGCAGATGCATCCTGGCCAGGCTACCCTGTCCTGGCTATACCCATGGTACCTTGCACCTCATTATGCACATTGGCAGGCCAATACTGGCAACAGTGCTGGCAGTGTGGGCTGTGGAAGGGGCTTGCAGCCAACACCCACTGTATAGCCAGACACACACTTCCACACCTATGCCATCATGGTGCTACTATTGAGGAAGTAATTAGCCTTGCCCACCAAACCGGTCCTGAGCACGGCAAGGCATGGATATGGTACGCAGTACAGCTGGGGGTCACTCCCCAGGGTGGTAAACACCGTCAGAGGCCAGGCCTGGAGCACGCACCGCAAACACCTAACAGATTGTTCGGATGGGGTCAACTAGCAGTATGTGCGTAACGTATGGATATCTAGCTGCCTGTGCTCCTAGCAAACGTCTCAGAGCTGTGTACCGTATACCTCAGGTGTAGGGTGACATTGGTAAGTTATGCAAGTGCTAGTTTTGGGAGATGCATGCAGGGTCCAATGGTCTGCCTCTCCAGGAGACATTGACCAATGAGGCCTGTGGGTGTGGGTGTGTCTGCCCTTGATGGCTGCTGCTTTACGGCACAGATTCCCAACTCCAGTCCAGGTTTGCATCACACTGTTCTGGTTTTCCTGCTGTCCCTCATGGATATGCATGAGCTACATCTACATACCATGGGTGTGGTGCATAGATATACAGCACAGGCATTTGTATGAGTGGCATCATGGAACCTGACTGGTGTGTGCCCCACCAGGACTGCATTTGGGTGATTCTGCTCTGGGTACTGGCCCTGTTCATGGTGTCTTTGCTCAGTGGGGTAAAAGATAGATGTATTGCCATTGCATATGTCCTCGCCAGGAAAGGTGTGCCCTTACTATCACTGTTTACTTGGGGGAAAAATATGGGGGCAAGATTGGCAGTTGCCCCAGTTGGGCTTTGAACCTGTGACCTTCTGCTCTTGCATGCCGTGTCTGCGTGCACTGCACCACTGTGTAGCCACAGATTGGGTGGATTCCCTGGCATGTCCATGACTGTGGATCCGGCAGGGCCTGTCTGTTGCAGTCTGTTGCAGTGGACGGTGGCAGCCTGCACATGGCTAGGCCTCTGTCTTCTGTCGCTAGCAGCCACTGCCCCCTGCACCACATGTACTCGTCCGCCAACATGCTGGCATGAGCTCCTCCCATAAAAAGCAGGTGACCTGATTGGAATGTGGCAGTACGGGACTGCATTTGGGGTACTTGGCTGTGGGTAATGCCCATTGTTGTGGTGTGTGTGCGTTGTTGGGTAAAATATGGGTGTTTTTCCCATGCTTATGTCCCCTGCAATACAGGGGTGTCTGCGCTATCTGTGTTTAGTGGTGGGTAAAATATAGGGACTGGGCTGGCAAGTGCCCCAGCTGGGCTTTGAATCTCTGACCCTCTGGTCTTAGAGGTACTGACTCTGTCCGCTGCACCACACTATGGCCACAGAGACAGTGCAGCCCCTGGAGGTAGTAAGCCTGGCAGGATGGAGTCACAAACCCTGCTCTACGCAAATTTACTGTGGGCATATGCACCCTGTCTGGTGACAAACGTGCACATAAACCACGTAAATGACCACGGGAACTGGGGGAAACAATATCACCACGCTGGGCAACAGTGATATTAATGGGCAACCATAGCAAACACTCCCAGGACAGCTCCACAACAGGAAATGTTGTTTGGAAGAGTCTCCGCTCCGTAAACCCTTCCAAAATTCATTTCTTTTTTCTGGAGCTTTGTTGGGTGTGTTTTCTGTATTTGCCCATCACTATAACTGTTCCCCAGCTGAATTACTATTTTTAATAGTTCTGTTGTGGTCATTTCCTATTTTTATGTGCACTTTTGTGCTGTGCACATGTATCACACTGCTCACGTTTTTTAGGTTTCCCCGGTTTTCCTGTACATTGCTGACGGAAATGGTTTCTCTTCCCTTTAAATGCTTTCTACCGCGAGTGTTTCACTCGCGGTAGTTTTTACATGCAAATTCGGGCCCGATACTGTGCGGGGACCCTCTCCCCTCCCACTCTCCACCCATTGACCCCGTCCCTCCGCCCCTCCGGAGCCTTCCTCCGCCCTCCTTTAGCCGTTCCACGCCTCTATCGGACATTTGCGGGCCCGCACTTGTACGGGGCCCGTTAGTGTGCCGCGTACCTGTGCGGAGGTGACACGCTCGTGTGCGGGGCGTTTAAACGCGTTTATGCGCGTTTCAGTGGCGCGTTGCCGTGCGCTATTTTGCGGCACGCAAATTTGCGGACTTTAGTAAACATGCCCCTTAGAGTAATTAACAGGAAAAAATTTAACAATTGGATTCACTCAGAGGAACATGGATAGTGTATAGGACATGAGCCTGTGAGCTAATAGTGAGGGTGGGTTGTTGAATGTAGGTGATCATGACCACTTACTTTAACTCTCCACATCTTATGGTATATGCTCATAATATTGTTGGAATACGTGAATCTTGAGGGTCTTGTGAAAACTTAAGGTATCTGTGTTAGCTTAGATTGGGTCCAGCAGAGAGCTCCAAAGGGTTGGAGCATAGAGCGAAAATGCTCGGTTACAGGATGTTTGGTTACTTTTTGTCCTCTCTGCAGAGATCAGGAATGGGTTATACATTAAGAATGTGGCTTTGTAGCTTATTCAGCTCGTGATTGCTTTAAAGTTGGAGTGATGTGTTCCGCCTTGGAGGTTCCATATATGGTATGTGAAACCATATTTTGGGCCAGCTGAAGTGGTAACCCTTGATAGATGATATTACTGAAGTTGAAATGTGGAAAAATAAGTGCTGGCTTTGACATCCCAGATTGCACTTGGAAATCCCATTTGGAATATGCCTCTGCATGGGTAATTTTATAAAGGCAGTTTTGTGCATATATGGTAGTAAATGTGAGCACATTGGCACTTATAAAATTATCCCCATGTAAAAGTGCATGCAATAATCTGAATGTGTGTAAAATACACATTAAAATTTATACCTGCTTCCAAACAGGCATAAATGTCTGCAGCTTCATTGTAGCCTCAATTTCTGCAGAAGATATGCTGGTATTTTATAAAGAAACGCAGGTGCCTATGTGTTTTTATAAAATAGGCCACAAATAGGCACCTTTTTATCCACTCACTCTAGTCAAACTCCTATAAAATTTCCCCCTAGGAGGGTAATTTTATAACAGTCCATCTATGTGCAAAGGCAAAATAAGCACCTATTTTAAACCTATTTTATAAAGACACATAGGTGTCTATGTGTCTTTATAAAATACTAGGGGCAATACAGCGGATGTCACACCTAACTGAAGCTGCAGATATTTTTGCTTGTTTAGGAGTAGGCATAAATTTTCACATGTAAAGTATGTGCATACAGGACCAAAGAACAGACACCCAGACTGGCAGTATTTTCAGGTTTGAAGAAACCCCTTTATTTATTGTCCCCTACACTATTCGGCCTTCCTATCATACCCTACAGATACTTTGGTTGCTTTCTCCAGTCCTACGTATGTGCATACATGCATATTTTATAAACAATATATATAAATTGCGACACCCATGTTATAGATGTTAACTTATACTGATGCCTTCTAGTGGCTCATTTTTATATCGTACCATTTTCCTACTTCCTTATTGTTGTATTCTTTGATCATCTGATGTAATACATCATGGTACTTGTGCTCTAGCTGTGTATAGTGTGTCTTTATTTTTAACTGTGAAATATGGTATCAGAAGATTCTGAACCTGCACTGTTTTCCTGTCTATGACAGAGAGACTTTCTAGAGTGCACTGGGCTGCAGAATTAGGTGTGCAAAGTAAGGTTTGCAGTGATATTGATCAGCCTAAGACTGCACATGCTCTCCCTTCACACAAAAGCCTGACAGCATCATGGCAACTGCTAACAGCATTCCAGCCCCAGAGGGCATGAAGGTTAGTAGTGACTTATGTGGCAATTTCTGAAAATTTCAAAGCAGAATTTGAAGACAATTTCTAGCAATAGCTTTTCAAGAAAAAACAGCTGAAATGCAGGTAGCTATACCAACAAGGCAATGGGTACTGAATGCTGCAATATTTATAAGCACAGTTTGAGCCTCATGGAGGAGCAGAAAAGGATACCAAAGTCATCCTGGACACATTAGTAGCTTATTTCAGACTCACCAAAAATGTATTATATGAATGGACCATGTTTGGTAGCTGCAAATAAGAGGAAGGTGAATTCATTAAGTTTGTCATGCATTTGAGAGTGTAAACAGCAACATGAGAGTGCAGTGATATGAGAGTAAAATGAACCTATTTGGGATAAAATAGTCCTTAGCATTGCCAATGAGTCCATATATCATCTTCTCTTAAGAGGACTTGGCTTAACTCAGAATATAACCATTGAAACATGTCATACTGCAGAACTTAGATTTGCAACTGAAAACTATATAACAGGACCGGCACACTGACAGAATTAATGTAACAGACAAGCATCAGTGAGGTTTGCATAGCCACTGCAACAAGCAACAGCAGAATAACTCACCTGCAATCAAATCTACTGCATGTAAGTATGGTGACAAGGCACATAAGTGAGTGAAATAACACCATTCAGCATAAGGGAAAAAAAAGGCTATGCAGTGGCTCAAGTTATTTTGCAAGATTATGCCTAGCAAGCAGGAAGCAGAACACAACAAGTAAGCTGCAGAAGATGAAAGAGATATCAGTCAGGTAATGCAGAATTGCTTAGTACTGATGCATTTTTCTCAAAAGAGTACCCTGGTGGTATGCGAACAAAAGAATCAAAATAGTTGGTGAATCTCAGATTAAATATGATATAACCTTGTCAGCTGGATTGTGGGTCAACATGTCATGTCATGTATCTGAAAGACAAAATGAGGTTGGCACCAAGTGCATCCCTGCAGCCAAGTGGCACAAAACTGAAACTATATTTAGGGGGCTCATGCCTTGTAATTGTTAAATCAGTCAGGGCCTAGTTGCAGCAGTTTAAGTTTAAATTTAAAACACAGAATAGAGCTTTCTGGTTAAATTTAGAAACCAGCAGAGAGCTTGTAGTTTAAATTTAATACTCACTCAGGGCCTAGTAGCAGCAAAGTGCTTTTAGTTTAAATTTAAAACACAGAAGAGAGCTTTCTGGTTAAATTTAGAACCCAGCAGAGAGCTTCTAGTTTAAATTTCATAATAAGTCAGAGCCTAGAAGCAGCAAAGAGCTTTAATTTAAATCAAATCAGAATATAACTTAGCATAAAAGGCAAAACAAGGTCAGTATTCTTTGAGCAATAAATAAAGTCTTCTAGAGACTTTTACAAAGAGGCCTTCTACCTAGGGGGCAAGAGACCTGTAAAACTTTTAAAATAGGTGTTAAAGCCAGGTGGCAGGTCAAAAGGCCATTTTGAAAGGCTCCTTCTATCCAAGCAAGGACTGTTAATCACCCAGGAAGTTGGTCACAGCTTACCTCAGAAGCACAGGACAGGGTACTGTGTAGCAGCCCTCTTTTAATAAGTCTTATTTCCCTCCCTCCCTCCCCAACACCGACGCATTCCTGGGATAATCGTAGCTTTATAGGTACTTACACATCTTAAAGGAAAGGAGCTGCTCTCAGGTGCAGCTCTTTATCCAAATCAGTCATACATTAAGGACCTGAGATTAATTAAGCTTCAGGTGAACAAGGTATATTAAATGTATTAGGTACACTTTTATTAGTATAGGTATCCACAGCAACCATTAGTAAGTAAAGAACTTAAAGATCTAAACACAAGCTTAAAACTAAGATGCAGATAACTGTCCAGCAGCGAGATGAGAGCTTTCCAGTCTTTTGCATTGAGTGTCACATGTATGATTTTCTCCCGGTTGGTGAGAGGTCTTATGTGTGCACTAGGTGCAAGGAGCTCTTTGCTCTCAGGGAACGAGTCCGTTCTCTGGAGGCTAGAGTAACAGACTTGGAAGACATAAGAAAGACAGAGAGGTACATAGACAAGCCTACAGGGATATAGGGAGGAGTGGCCTAGTGGTTGGGGCAAGGTACCACAGGCCGGAAGGTTGGTGGTTCAAATCCCACTAGAGGACAGCAACCTTGGGCCGGAAGGACTAGGGTTTCTAGTCCTACAGATGCTCCCTGTGGTCTTGGGCAAGCCATTTAACCCCCCATTGCCTATATTCCCAGTAAGTATTAGTGTATGTGTCTCGTGTTAAATGTATCCCCCAACTGCTTTGACCTGGTGAAAAGCGGGATATAAATGCAGCTAAATAAATAAATATAGTCCTGAAGTCCCACCTCCAATCTGGCAGCATCCATGTTACCACGGAGGAGAGAGGTCACGCGACAGGAGAACATCACTCTGGTGTGGCAGGAAGTGATCCTGTAACTAGGACCTGTTCTCCAGGTGATGTAAAACCCTCTCGCACCAAGGAAATTTCTCCAGGGCCATGTGCCCATGAGGGAAGGGTTAGGACAGCTGTTATAGTTGGTGATTCAATCATTAGGCATGTAGATAGCTGGGTGGCTGGTGGACGTGAGGATTGCCTGGTAACATGCCTGCCTGGTGCAAAGATAGGAGACCTCACGCACCACCTAGATAAGGTCTTAGATAGTGCTGGGGAGGAGTCTGCTATCTTGGTACATGTCAGTACGAATGACAAAGGAAAATGTGGAAGGGAGGTTCTGGAGGCTAAATTTAGGCTTTTAGGTGGGAAGTTGAAATCCAGAACTTCCAGGGTGGCATTCTCTGAAATGCTTCCCGTTCCACAAGCAGGACCCAAAAGGCAGGCAGAGCTCCGGAGTCTCAATGCGTGGATGAGACAATAGTGCAAGGATGAGGATTTTGGACTTATTAGGAACTGGGGAACATTCTGGGGAAAGGAGGGGCTCTTCCGAAGGGATGGGCGTCACTTTAACCAGGATGGAACCAGGCCGCTGGCACTAACCTTTAAAAAGGAGATAGAGCAGCTTTTAAACTAGATAATAGGGGAAAGCCGACAGTTGCCCAAGAACACATGGTTTGGAAGAATGTATCCTTGAAGGATACTACCAAAAGCAGAGAGGTTCCAGAAAAGAGTAAAGTAGCCCAAATAACCTTGAGTATGGAGCAGAAAGAGCTTAAAGATTCCAAACTACCCATGCCTACCAATAGCCAGATTAATCTGAGTAAAATACAGTCTGTAAAATGCTTGTATGCAAATGCTAGATGTCTAAAAAATAAGATGGGAGAGTTAGAATATATAGCACTAAATGAGAGGTTAGGTATGATTGGAATCTCAGAGACATAGTGGAAGGAGGACAACCAGTGGGGCACTGTGATAGCTGGGTACAAACTATATCATAATGATAGAACTGATCAAATTGGTGGAGGGGTTGCACTCTATGTTAGAGAGGGCATTGAGTCAGAAAGGATTAAAGTTTTGCAGGAAACAAAATTTGCTGTAGAATCTCTATGGATTGAAATTCCATGTAAAAAGAGGAAGGCGATAGCAGTGGGGGTGTACTATCAACCGCCTGGCCAGAATGAAAACATTGATGATGAAATGCTCAAATAAATCAAGAAAGCTAATAAATGTTACAGCACATTAATAATAATGGGTGATTTCAATTACCCCCATATCGACTGGGTCAGTGTCACATCAGGACATGCTAGGGAAATAAAGTTCCTAGATGAAATAAATGACTGCTTCTTGGAGCAGCTGGTTCATGAACCGACCAGAGGGGAAGCCATATTGGAACTAGTCCTTAGTGGATCACCACATCTGGTGCAAGAGATAAGAGTGTTGGGGCCACTTGGCAATTGTGATCATAGCATGATCGCGTTTGATTTAATTAGTGGAGTAGGGATGGTAAGGAAATCCACAGTACTACCTTTTAACTTTCGAAAGGGAGACTATGATAAAATGAGGAAAATAGTTTAGAAAAAACTAAAAGGAGAAGTTGCAAAGGTTAAAGACTTACATCAAGCTTGGGTGTTGTTGAAAAATACTATCTTGGAAGGCCTGACCAGCTGTATTCCACGCTTTAAGAAAAGTGGAAGGAAGTCCAAAAAACTGCCAGCATGGTTTAAAGGTGAGGTCAGAGAGGCTGTTGTTGCCAAAAATGCATCTTTCAGGAAATGGAAAAAAGAGCCAAATGACAAAAACTGGAAACAGCACAAGCACTGGCAAGTTAAATGCAAGGCATTGATTGATAAGGCAGGCAAAGGGAGAATTTGAGAAGAAGCTTGCTGCGGAAGCAAAAACGTGTAATAAAGACTTTTTCAAGTACATTCGTACAAAAAAACCTGTGAGAGAATCAGTTGGTCCATTAGATGATAGAGGGGTTAAAGGGGCACTAAGAGGTGACAAGGCAGTAGTGGAGAGACTGAATGAATTATTTGCTTTGGTCTTTACTAAGGAAGATGTGGGGATGTTACCCATGACTGAAGTGGTATTTAAAGGTTTGGAAGAATTGAAGGAAATATCAATACATCGGGATGATGAATTACAACTATTTAATAAACTGAACAGTAGCAAATCACCTGGACTGGACGATATACATCCAAGGGTGTTGAAAGAACTTCTATTAGTAATCTGTGAACTATCATTAAAATCATCTGTAATACCTGAAGATTGGAGGATAGCCAATGTAACGCCAATTTTTAAAAAGGTTTCCTGGGGTGATCCAGGAAACTACAAACCGGTGAGCCTGACGTCAGTACTAGGAAAATGGTAGAAACCATCACAAAGAACAAAATTGCTGAATATGTTGATAGTTATGGCTTAATGGGAGACAGCCAACATGGCTTTGGAAAAGGAAGATCTTTTCTTACTAATCTGTTATGTTTTCTTGAAGGTGTGAATAAACAGGTAGACAAAGGTTAGTCGGTTGATATAGTATATTTGGACTTTCAGAAAGCCTTTGACAAGGCCCCTCATCAGAGACTTTTGGCAAAACTAAAGGGTCGTGGGATAGGAGGCAGTGTTCTATTGTGGATGAGGAACTGGTTAAAAGATAGAAAGCAGAGGGTAGGGCTAAATGGCCAATTTTCCCAATGGAGAAAGATGAATAGTGGTGTACCCCAGGGATCTGTGCTAGGTCCACTGCTTTTTGACAGATTCATAAATGATCTGGAAAAGGGAATAACGAGTGAGGTTATCAAGTTTTCAGATGACACAAAACTATTTAAAGTTGTTAAAACCCATGTGGATTGTGGAAAATTGCAAGAGGATCTTGATAAATTGGAAGACTGGGCATCAAAATGGCAGATGAAATTTAATGTGGACAAGTGCAAAGTTATGCACCTAGTGAAGAACAACCCAAACTATGGTTACACGATGCAAGGTTCCACATTAGGAACCACCGCCCAGAAAAAAGATTTAGGCGTCGTTGTGGATAACATGTTAAAACCCTCCGCCCAGTGTGCAGTGGCAGCCAAGAGGGCAAATAGAACGGTAGGTATCATAAGGAAAGGAATGGAAAATAAAACAAAGGATATTATAATGCCTCTGTATCGTTCCATGGTGTGACCACACCTTGAATTTTGTGTGCAATTCTAGTCTCCGTATCTTAAAAAGGATATAGCGTTATTAGAAAAGATTCAGTGAAGAGCCACCAAAATGGTAAAGGGAATGGAAGGATGCCCCTATGAAGAAAGGCTAAAAAGGTCAGGGCTCTTTAACCTGGAAAAGAGACGGCTGAGGGGAGATATGATAGAAGTCTATAAATTAATGAATGGAGTGGAACGGGTAAACGTAGATCAATTGTTTGTGTTATCAGAATTTAGAAAGACTAGGGGACATGCAATGAAGCTACAGGGTAAACTATTTAAGACAAATAAGAGAAAATATTTTTTCACTCAACGTGTAATCAAACTCTGGAATTTGTTACCGGAACATGTAGTAAAGGCTGTTAGTGTAGCTTGGTTTAAAAAGGTTTTGGACAAGTTCCTGGAGGAAAGGTCCATACACCATTATTAAAAAGGGACCCAGGATATCAGTGCTTGACCCAATACAAGCATTGTGGAACCTGTGTCTTTTGGGGAAACTGCTAGGTATGTATGGCCTAGATTGGCCACTATTGGAAACAGGATACTGGGCTTGATGGACCTTGGTCTAACCCAGTATGGAATTTCTTATATTCTTAAAGCTTTTTTCACATGCAATGCAGCACAGGTAGACATACTAAGAAGTTCAAATTTGAGATAGTGAAAGCAGACCAGAAACCATTGCTGTCTGACTCAACATGTGAGTGTCGTGGGCTGATCAGTTCACCATTTCTGCACAGCTGAACCTACAGAACATCAGTGCACCAGACCATTGTTGAGATAATAGCTGGTTAGTGCCTAAGATGATGTCTTTCATGGCCCAGTGCAGTCTGTTCTGGGAGAAGTTCATTTTGAACTCTATCCTAATGTTTCATCAGTACAATGTACTCCACACAATTTACCAGTTACTAGAAAGCCAGAAGTGAAATCCCAGCTAGAAAATCATGAAGCTGATTGTCATATCACACCTGTGACTAAGTCAGCTGATTGGATCCGCAATATGGTCATAGTAAAAAAGCCCATGAAGCTGAAAATTTGTATTGATTCAAAGTTTCTAAACTTTGTGCTGAAGAGATCACATTATATCATGCCAATACTCAAAGATGTCTTGCACAAACTGCCCAAAGTTCTTTTGTTCACACTTGTTGACACGTCATGCATTCCTGCAATATAAATTAGATGAGAAAAGCAGTCTAATGATCACATACTGGAGCTCCATGGAGCAGGAAAAGATGGTTCAAACTACCATTTGGATTCTCTGTAGCACCAGAGATGTATCAGAAGAAGTAGCATGAAATTTTGGCTAGGCTTAGTGGCATTGAAAATAGAAGATGGCATCCTTATTATTGATTGTAGTGATTCTGATTAGGAGGAAGACCATAACCATGATAACAAGCTACTGATTTCCAAAGCATGACCAGGCAGTACAGGAAATAAAGTACTTGGTCACAGATTATCTTGTTATGGTACTATGATGTCACCAAGCCTGTTGCTCTATGTCAATATGTATATAGTTACCCTGTATTTGCTACAAGTTTTATCCCCTGTTACAATGCAAGCGCAAAACAGTTTCGACTGAATTGAGCAACATAAGATATGCCATACTGGGTCAGACCAAGGTCCATCAAGCCCAGTATTCTGTTTCCAACAGTGGCCAATCTAGGTCATATGTACCTAGAAGTTTCTCCAAGGGACACAGGTTCCACAATGCTTGTATTGGTTCAAGCATTGAAATCCTGGGTCCCTTCTTAATAATGGTTTATGGACCTTTCCTCCAGGAACTTGTACAAATCTTTTTTAAACCCAGCTACACTAACAGCCTTTACTACATCCTCCGGTAACAAATTCCAGAGTTGGATTACAGGTTGAGTGAAAAAATATTTTCTTTTATTAGTCTTAAATAGTTTACCCTGTAGCTTTGTGGCAGGTGCAGGCCTGTGACCCACGGTGTCTGACATAAGCAGGCCAGCATGGCTAGCTTGACCTGTAAATGAGGCCTGTGGAGAGGCATATAGGATTGCACATCCCCCCATATGCTGCTATTGTAAGATAGAACTCAGTAGAAGTATTGAATTAGCTTAGGTAGGCAGAACTGTAGAACTGAGAGATGGAAAAATACAGAAAAGACATGTTTAAAAAGTTACTGATAAGAAAGAGTACATCTGCAAAGAAATAATGAGGAGTGCTGACAGATGAGTTACAGAACCTTGCTCTTCTGCACGCACAAATTGGTTCTATAACCTTGAGAGTGTGAAAGTAACAAGTTGATGAACTGACCATTGTAATTGGGACTAGAAGGGGGGCAGGCAGGTGTCATGCCCACAGAAGGGACATATTTGGATAAACTTATCAGTACCGGGACCAATGGAAGGGGTACGGGAGGTACGGGAGAGTACCGGGACCAATGAAATGTTTTTCTATACCTAGAATGGAACAAAAGTCTATAAAAGTTGTTGTAATGCTTGAAAACTTTGCTCAGCCATTTTGAAATTGACTTGCTTGAGACTTGTGCACAAATAAATGATTTGGACCTTCTGAACAGACTCCTGGTATCATTGGTTTGTCTGCGCTTTGCTGCTACATATTCCTTGGTGCGTTGGCCGGGAAGTTGTGGAATCAAAGTGTATATAGGGCAATATACCACGACTTTCCGCCTCTATAGGCTTGGTCCTGCCGGGATCGCGCCCTTCCGACGAGGGCTGCTCCCAGGCGCCACCGGTCCCTTGTATCGGAGGGAGCTGGTCGGACCTCGGCGGGTGCCGGGCCCGGTTGGAGCCAACGCCTCAAACCTGAGTGAGGGGAGTCCGAGGTCCAACTCATGCGCCTGCTTGGGAAGTTTGAGGACCGGATCCGGTGAGTATAGTTTTGATTTTGGGTCTAGACAGAAATAGAAAGAGCAGTACTGCCATTGGAACTTGGAATTTGGAATTTGTAATCTCGAGATATTGGGAATTGGTAAGAGAGCATGATCAACTCTCAAGGAAGGGCCGAGTAACCCCGCATGGGAATTCGCCGGGTGAAACCCCCATCCTTTTTGTAATTGGGAAAAAGACTAGTCAGAATAGACAGAAACGAATGCATTCTGGGATACGTTGCTAGCATGATTGTGTGAACGAAGTGTGAATGAGAGGTCTGGCAGCACGGACCAAGTGAAGGCGGACCCCTGAGTAGCGCATTTCCTGACCGGGCGACCGCGTTCAGGTCGCGAAAAGGGGGAAGCGATTGTCGTCTTGTCTTGTTATTTGTACTCCTTATACGTTTCCAGGGCCGTGAGGACCCCTTACCCACGGTCCGCCCTCCTTTTCCCTTCTGTCTGTTGTTGCGTGCACACATCGAAATGGGAGGGGCGGGGTCTACTAGAAACACTCCATTAGAATGTATGATCGCACATTTTAAAGAGGGATATTCAGGAGATTATGGTATTAAAATGACAGCAGCCCGTTTGCAGATTTTGTGTACTAGGGAGTGGCCCGATCTAGACCCCATCTGGCCCCGAGAGGGAACGTTCACTGTAGAGATTATTCAGTCAATACACCGTAGAGTGCGGGTAGCGCACCCTGATCAGTACCCCTATATAGATTCCTGGTTAAGTATTTGTGAAGATCCGCCCCCCTGGGCGCAGCGCTGTTATGAGGAACAGTGCAGAATAATGTTAGCTAAAACAGATTCTAGACAGAAAACGGAACAGCCTAGAATGAAAGAGCAGGATAAGAAAGCCAAGAAGAAGCCCATCTTGGTAGATCCTTATTCCCCAGAAATAGTCCTCAGGCAGCCCCGAACCCCAGGTCCAGTAAGAGTAGCCCGGCGTCCTGCCCCAGAACCCCAGAGACGGCCAGAGCCGAGGCGGGACCCAACCCCTGATCCCCCTCCCGGAGGAGAGAAAGAGGAAGAATTAGTGGAAAGAGAAGAGGAGGACATAAAAGGCGAGTCAGAAGTGGAGATAGAAGAAGGAGAAAGAGAGAATTCCCCAGAAGAGGAGGACAGTGTACAAATAATTGAGAGAGCCAGCGCTAGCACTAGCGCGCCAGTGAGAGAGAAACCCAAAGCAAAACCTGTTGAGAAAAAGAAAGTGACTCCTGCAAAGGCAACGACAATAACTCTTAGATCCCAAAAGACACCTATGGCAGCTAAACTGTTTCCCTTACGGCAAGTCCCGGGAGTGCCCGTAAAGAATGATAATGATGAAGTGGTAGCGGGACCCCTAACTTATGTATATATCCCTTTCTCTACAACTGATTTGTTAAATTGGAGGTCGCATTATGCCTCCTATACTAGTAAGCCCCAGGAGCTGACAGAATTAGTAACTAGCATTATGGAAACTCACCAACCCACTTGGCCAGATTGCCGTCAGCTCCTGACCACCCTATTCACAACAGAAGAACGAGCAAGAATTAGAAAAGCAGCTATTGAATGGATGGCAGAAAACCCCGTAGCTCCGGGACCAGGGCAGAATATAATAGACCGTCGGGAGGCAGCTCAGAGAGAATTCCCGAATGAAGACCCCCAATGGGATCCAAATACAGATGAAGGATCCACAGCCCTGGCCCGCTTTCGCCAAGGCTTTTTACAAGGCCTGAGAAGGGGGGGCCAAAAAGCTATGAACCTTTCCAAAGTTGCAGGAGTTATCCAAGGGATAGATGAGAGCCCAGCAGATTTTTATGAAAGATTAACTGAAGCATACAGAATGTATACTCCCTATGATCCCGAGGCACCAGGAAGTTTATGTATGGTGAATTCTGCTTTTGTAAACCAGTCTCAACCAGACATTAGACGTAAATTACAGAAATTAGAAGGGTTTGCGGGCATGAATGCAACACAGTTAGTGGAAGTCGCTCATAAAGTGTATGTGAATCGTGATAATGAAAGACAGAGAGAATGTGATAGAAAGATGAAGAAGAAAGCTGATTTTTTGGCTGCGGCCATAGTTGAAAAGAAAAGGGGAGGTGTCCCTAGTCGAAGGAGCAGAGGAAGAGGGCGGGGTCAAGGCGGAGGCCGGACCCAGAGACTAGGCGTGAACCAATGCGCCTATTGCAAAGAGGAAGGACATTGGAGAGATACGTGCCCGCAACTCGAAGACGCCTATCAAGATGACGACAACGATCATCAGTGGCGAGAAGAAAGACGAGGCCGTCCCCGAAGCCGAGGAGGAGCCAATCGAGAACAATACCAGCGAGAGAGAGGAGGAGCCATTCAAGCATTGGCCACACCAGCCCATGATGAGGATGACGTGGATTAGGACAGACCGGGCTCCAAGTTTGCTTTAGGTCTCCAGGAGCCTATGGTCGGAATACAAATAGGAGACCAAATTATGAACTTTATGGTTGATACTGGAGCACAGCATTCAGTAATAGACAAAAAGATAGCCCCATTCACTACAAAAGCAGTCACCATTATAGGAGCAACTGGTGCCAAAGCCACAAAGTCTTTTCTTCAAAACCGAATATGCAGTCTAGGAGGACAGCAAGTAACTCATCAATTCCTTTATATGCCCGAATGTCCAGTGCCACTACTGGGACGAGACATGCTAGCCAAGCTTCAAGCGCAGATATCTTTCTCTGAACAAGGAGAAATGCAAATGACAGTAAATTCCCAAGCCAAACCAGCAGGAGTAATGCTGCTGACAGTTCCCCGAGAAGAGGAATGGAGGTACTACGTTGATGATTCCATCCAAGATACCTATTTTGAACAAACTCTAAAGAACATTGATGCACCACCTGGAGTATGGGCAGAAGGCAGTCCCCCAGGCCTAGCCAAGCATATAGCTCCAGTGATTGTAACCCTCAAGCCTAGTGCTACACCAGTGCACGTCAAACAGTACCCTCTCCCAAGAGCCGCAATTGAAGGCATTCATCGCCACCTACAAAGATTGCTCGAGTATGGCCTACTAAAAGTATGTCAATCCCCGTGGAACACTCCACTTTTGCCAGTAAAGAAACCTGGGACAGATGATTATCGCCCAGTGCAAGATTTGAGAAGAGTAAATGATGCAGCTGAAACCATACATCCAGTTGTACCCAATCCTTACACTCTTCTAGGACTGATACCTGCTGAAGCTACCCATTTCACTGTACTGGATTTGAAAGATGCATCTTTTGCATAAGATTAGCCCCTGTAAGCCAAATACTGTTTGCATTCGAATGGCAGGACCCCATCTCTGGAAGAGGGGGCCAACTCACCTGGACAAGATTACCCCAAGGATTCAAGAATTCACCTACCATCTTTAGTGCTGCACTAAATCAAGACCTTTCAAGCTATCCAGTAGCCCCGGGAAAGAGAGTGCTTCTCCAATACGTGGATGATCTGTTGATAGCTGCTGTATCAGAAAGTGAATGTATACTAGCCACCAAAGACCTCTTGCAGTTACTAGATGAAGCTGGATACAAAGTTTCCAGAGTCAAAGCACAGCTATGCCAAAAAGAAGTGAAATACTTGGGTTTTCGTATTACCCAAGGAAGCAGAAGATTAGGCAGAGAAAGAAAAAAAGCAGTATGTAGAATTCCAACTCCAACAACCAGAAAGCAAGTCAGAGCCTTTCTGGGTGCGGCAGGATATTGCCGAATCTGGATACCCAACTTTGCCCAAATTGCCAAACCACTGTATGAAGCCACAAAAGGAGAAGAAAAGTCACCACTGGAGTGGGGACTTGAGCAGGATACAGCCTTCCAGAAGTTAAAAGAAGAATTGATGTCATCACCAGCACTTGGACTACCAAATGTCCACAAACCTTTCCACTTGTTTGTACATGAAGCACAGGGAAATGCCTTGGGCATGTTGACTCAGAAATTGGGAAATTGGGAGCGACCTGTAGCATACCTATCGAAACAATTGGACCCTGTGGCCAAAGGATGGCCACCTTGCTTGAGAGCAGTTGCAGCTACAGCACTACTAGTGAGTGAAGCAGACAAACTCACATTAGGACAAAACATACGAGTCACTATGCCACATGCAGTCCTTGCCCTTATGGAACAGAAAGCAAATTATTGGCTCACCAATTCCCGAATGTTGAAGTACCAGAGCATGTTATGTGAAAACCCACAGATACAACTTGAAGTGAGCCATGCCCTGAATCCAGCCACCTTGATACCCATCAGTGAAGAACTCCCAGAACATGACTGTATCGAAGTCATGGAAACTGTGTTCTCCAGTCGACCCGACTTGACAGATGTACCCATAGACAACCCTGACCAAATCTATTATGTTGATGGGAGCAGTCTCATCCTTGATGGACGACGCTGTGCGGGATATGCAGTCGTCACTCAACACGAAGTAGTTGAATCATCAGCTCTAGCCTCAGGCACCTCAGCCCAGAAAGCCGAATTGATAGCACTCACCAGAGCATTGTTGTTAGGAGAAAAACTTGTGCTAAATGTATATACAGATTCCAAATATGCCTTCACTACCTTGCATGCCCATGGAGCTCTCTATAAAGAAAGAGGACTCATCACATCCGGAGGAAAATCAGTCAAATATGGACCCGAGATATTGATGTTACTTGATGCAGTTTGGGCCCCAACACGTGTAGCTGTCATGCATTGCAGAGGACATCAAGCAGGAAAAGGAGAAGTTGCCCGAGGAAATAGATTTGCAGATGCCTCAGCACGACAAGCAGCTATGACAGGACAAATTGCCCCACAAGCTATGCCAATGCAAGCAGCATTGTTTCCAGTACCTTTGAATCTATGGACCCCACGATATACCACCAAAGAATTGAATTACTATTGTGACAGAGAAAATGGAGTACTGAAAGATGGATGGATTGAGCTGCCACCAGAAGGGGGCAGTCAACCTCCAGGACGAATAGTAATTCCTGAATTATTAGGACCATCTTTTGTCAAAGCTTTCCACGAAGCCACCCACTATGGGAAGAGTGCTATGGAGAAAGCACTCAGACCACATTTCTACATCCCTCTGATGACAACCATATCAGCCTCAGTAGCACATCAATGTCTAACCTGTGCCAAAAATAATGCCAAGCAAGGCCTTATTACAGCACCCCGAGTTCAGTCAGGAGGTGTCACCCCCATGCACAACCTCCAAGTTGATTTTACCGAAATGCCAAAAGCCAATGGATACCATTACCTATTAGTATTAGTTTGTACTTTCTCTGGGTGGGTAGAAGCATTCCCAACCAGAACTGAGAAAGCCCGAGAAGTTACTAAAGTCTTAATGAGAGAGATTGTCCCCAGATTTGGAATCCCAGCAGTAATAGGGTCAGACAATGGACCCTCATTTGTCTCCCAAGTTACTCAGCAGTTAGCAAAAGCCTTGCAGATACAGTGGAAACTCCACACTGCATACAGACCCCAGAGTTCAGGGAAAGTTGAGCGAATGAATCGTACCTTGAAAGCCCAAATGTCCAAGCTTTGTCAGGAGACACACTTGAAATGGCCCCAAGTGCTCCCCATAGCTCTACTCAGAATATGCTCAGCTCCTGTAAAGTCAACAGGATTTTCCCCTTTTGAAGTTTTGTATGGTAAACCCCCACCAATAGTACAGGGAGTCAAAGGAAGTTTAGCCCAAATTGGTTCAGAAGTAACCAGACAAGAACTCCTAGCTCTTAGTTTTGTTCTGCAGACTCTCCATACGTGGATCCAAGACCAGTTGCCTATCAACTTGACGGAACCCCTGCATCCTTTCAAGCCTGGTACTTCGGTGTGGATCAAAGATTGGAAGAAGATACCGTTGGAACCCCATTGGAAGGGACCATACACCGTCATCCTGTCTACCCCAACTGCAGTAAAGGTAGCCGAGATCGACGCCTGGATCCACCACAGCAGAGTCAAGCCCGCCGCCGATCCTGAACCAGAGCAGTGGACAGCAGAACAGCATCCTGATGTACCCTTGCGAGTTACTTTGAGACGGCAACCAGCAGCTTAGACACTTCATCACAAGTGCTTTGCAGTAGCCAAGTCTTTCGAAGAGGATTGCTGTTTTCCATGCAGCAACAGTTTTGTTTCAACGAACCCAACTCGTGTGTGGTTTGACACACTACTTTGAGACTACATTGACTAAGCCAGACTTCACAAGCCAGCTGAATTGCTAAGTTGGTTAATGTGTACTGGACATCTTGAGGATCTTCAATCAACACTCAGCACCCGTTAAATTGCTTCATTAGCAAACGGGATGAAGAATAAAAGACCGTCGTGATCAAGATCAGCAAGCTGAGGATTCAGAAGAACTCCAATCAATATCAACATGTATCTTTGTTTTTGCTTTGCCTTGGTTGCCTTCTTTGGAGGTTTTGAACAGACTTATGCTTTACCTCCATGCACTGCTTGCATTACTTCTACTAGAACTGGACTGAAAGTAACTCAGACTTTGCTTTACCATTCTTACTATACCTGCAAGGGAACAATAACTCGGTGTATCTATAACACCACTGAACTAAATGTTTGCACTCATGGCAAAATCAAAGCATGCTATAATCCGCATCAGAATCCATCCTATTACACATTGGAAATAAGATGGAAGGATGCAGATGGACCTCTATTAGCTGCTACACCACCACTTCAGGACATCACTAAACCTGCTGTTTTGAATTTTGATGCATGTAATGCCATTAATAGAGATAGTCAGTCCACCTGTGGTACATGGGAGAAAGCGTATCGAAATGACCATAAGTATATGTGTCCAGAAGGTGCCACAAATTGGTGGAAGTGTACAGGTAAAACAGGATCAGGCTATAGTACTGCTACAGCGGCAGACTACTATTGCCCGTATTGGGGATGTGTTTTTTATGCTACCTGGAACACTGGTATAACTGATGAGAAAATAGATAAACGGATGGCTACTCTAACCAAGCCAACCACAAATGATAAATGTCAGAAAGATGCTTGCAACCCCTTACCTTGGTGGGCCCATGTAAATAAGTTTGAAATTCCTCATCCTTCACAGAATCTATTCCTAGAATTAGCTGGAGCAGTAGTATCTAGTCTTAAGATCTCAGATTGTTATTTCTGTGGTGGAACCCAAATGGGAGATCAATGGCCATGGGAAGCCCAAGAATTAAATTATTCTATGACCTACAACCAGACTGAATTACACAAGACTACCAGTGAATGGGTGTTAGCGCACTCAATCGTTGGACGTCTTTGCTATGCCAGAACTGGACCCCAGTTCACCCAGAAGGTAGGACAGCTGGTCTGTCTTAGCCAGAAGTACTATAATGCCACGACCAAAAAGACAGCATGGTGGTCAGGAATCAGACATCCTGAACCTCCTAACCCATTAGCCAGATTTCCTGAACTTGCAGGTCTATGGACTAACCTTGCCAAAGTCCAAGCCTGGCAAGCCCCACCTGGCCTATACTGGATCTGTGGAAACCGAGCATATGCGCAACTCCCGCCACACTGGGGAGGAGCATGTGTCTTAGGAACCATCAGACCTTCTTTCTTCCTGTTAAACACTGAACATGGAGAACAATTAGGGTATCCTGTATACACTACTCACAGACACAAAAGAGCATTGAGACAGAAAAGAGAAGCCTTACAGATAGGTAAGTGGGAGAAATGGCAAGGTGATGATTGGCCACCAGAAAGAATTATTGAGTATTATGGACCTGCCACTTGGAATGATGATGGTATGTATGGTTATCGTACCCCAATTTATATGATCAATCGTATTATTCGCCTACAAGCAGTAGTTGAAATAATAACTAATGAAACTAGTCATGCTCTTACGCTCTTAGCTAGACAAAGTACTCAGATGCGCACTGCTATATACCAGAACCGCTTAGCACTTGATTATTTGTTAGCAGCTGAAGGAGGAGTATGTGGTAAGCTGAATTTAACTAATTGCTGTTTGAAAATAGATGATAAAGGTCAAGTAGTTGAAGAAATTGCTAAAGATATGCAAAGACATGCTTATGTGCCAGTACAGACTTGGCACGCATTGAAATTTCCTAACTGGTTTGCTAAACTTTTCTCTTGGCTGGGAGGATTTAAGACTTTCATTGTTTTAGTACTAATCCTTGTTGCTGTTATCTTCTTATTACCATGTTTAATCCCATGTTGTATGCGTTCCATTCATAATGCTATTGATAGTACAGTAGAGCGGAAGACCGCAACTAAAATAATGGCTTTATACAAAGCTAGTCCTAGTAGAAATCCTTCAATCATGATGTGATTCTTCTAAAAGTGATTTAATTCTCACACCTTATTGAGTAATAGGGTGAGATTAATCAAAGGGGGGAATGTGGCAGGTGCAGGCCTGTGACCCACGGTGTCTGACATAAGCAGGCCAGCATGGCTAGCTTGACCTGTAAATGAGGCCTGTGGAGAGGCATATAGGATTGCACATCCCCCCATATGCTGCTATTGTAAGATAGAACTCAGTAGAAGTATTGAATTAGCTTAGGTAGGCAGAACTGTAGAACTGAGAGATGGAAAAATACAGAAAAGACATGTTTAAAAAGTTACTGATAAGAAAGAGTACATCTGCAAAGAAATAATGAGGAGTGCTGACAGATGAGTTACAGAACCTTGCTCTTCTGCACGCACAAATTGGTTCTATAACCTTGAGAGTGTGAAAGTAACAAGTTGATGAACTGACCATTGTAATTGGGACTAGAAGGGGGGCAGGCAGGTGTCATGCCCACAGAAGGGACATAATTGGATAAACTTATCAGTACCGGGACCAATGGAAGGGGTACGGGAGGTATGGGAGAGTACCGGGACCAATGAAATGTTTTTCTATACCTAGAATGGAACAAAAGTCTATAAAAGTTGTTGTAATGCTTGAAAACTTTGCTCAGCCATTTTGAAATTGACTTGCTTGAGACTTGTGCACAAATAAATGATTTGGACCTTCTGAACAGACTCCTGGTATCATTGGTTTGTCTGCTCTTTGCTGCTACAGCTTCATTGCATGTCCCCTAGTCTTTCTATATTCTGATAAGGTAAACAATCGATCTACGTTTACCCATTCCACTCCATTCATTAATTTATAGACTTTTATCATATCTCCCCTCAGCCGTCTCTTTTCCAGGTTAAAGAGCCCTAACCTTTTTAGCCTTTCTTCATAGGAGTATCCTTCCATCCCCTTTACCATTTTGGTGGCTCTTCTCTGAACCTTTTCTAAAATCGCTATATCCTTTTTAAGATACAGCGACCAGAATTGCACACAATATTCAAGGTGGGGTCTCACCATGGAACGATACAGAGGCATTATAATATCTTTTGTTTTATTTTCCATTCCTTTCCTTATCATACCTAGCATTCTATTTGCTCTCTTGGCCGCCGCTGCACACTGGGCCGAGGGTTTTAACATTGTATCCACAATGACGCCTAAATCTTTTTCCTGGGTGGTGGTTCCTAATGTGGAACCTTGCATCGTGTAACCATAGTTTGGGTTGTTCTTCCCTAGGTGCATAACCTTGCACTTGTCCACATTAAATTTCATCTGCCATTTTGATGCCCAGTCTTCCAATTTATCAAGATCCTCTTGCAATTTTCCACAATCCTCTTGGGTTTTAACAACTTTAAATAGTTTTGTGTCATCTGCAAATTTGATAACCTCACTCGTTATTCCACTTTCCAGGTCATTTATGAATATGTCAAAAAGCAGCGGACCCAGCACAGATCCCTGGGGTACACCACTATTCACCTTTCTCCATTGGGAAAATTGGCCATTTAGCCCTACCCTCTGCTTTCTATCTTTTAACCAGTTCCTGATCCACAATAGTACACTGCTTCCTATCCCATGACTCTTTAGTTTTGCCAAAAGTCTCTCATGAGGGACCTTGTCAAAGGCTTTCTGAAAGTCCAGATACACAATATCAACCGACTCACCTTTGTCCACCTGATTATTCACTCCTTCAAAAAAACATAACAGATTAGTAAGACAAGATCTTCCTTGTCTAAAGCCATGTTGGCTGTCTCCCATTAGGTCATGACTATCTACATGCTGAGTAATTTTATTCTTTATGATGGTTTCTACCATTTTTCCCGGTACTGATGTCAGGCTCACCGGTCTGTAGTTTCCCAGATCACCCCTGGAACCCTTTTTAAAAATTGGTGTTACATTGGTGATCCTCCAATCTTCAGGTATTAGAGATGATTTTAATGATAGTTCACAGATTACTAATAGCAGGTCTGCAATCTCATATTTCAGTTCTTTCAACACCCTTGGATATATACCATCCGGCCTAGGTGATTTGCTACTCTTCAGTTTATCTAATAGTTGTAATACATCTTCCCAATGTATCGATATTTCCTTCAAATCTTCCGCACCTTTAAATACCACTTCAGTCATGGGTAACATCCCTACATCTTCCTCAGTAAAGACTGAAGCAAAGAATTCATTCAGTCTCTCCACTATCGCCTTGTCGCCTCTTAGTGCTCCTTTAACCCCTTTATCATCTAATGGACCAACTGACTCCCTCACAGGTTTTTTGCTACGAATGTACTTGAAAAGGTCTTTACTTCGCATTTTTGCTTCCGCAGCAAGCTTCTTCTCAAATTCTCCCTTTGCCTGCCTTATCAATGCCTTGCATTTGACTTGCCAGTGCTTGTGCTGTTTCCAGGTTTCGTTGTTTGGCTCTTTTTTCCATTTCCTGAAAGATGCTTTTTTGGCAACAACAGCCTCTCTGACCTCACCTTTAAACCATGCTGGCAGTTTTTTGGACTTCCTTCCACTTTTCTTAAAGTGTGAAATACAGCTGGTCTGGGCTTCCAAGATAATATTTTTCAACAACAGCCAAGCCTGATGTACGACTTTAACCTTTGCAACTGCTCCTTTTAGTTTTTTCTTAACTGTTTTCCTCATTTTATCATAGTCTCCCTTTCGAAAGTTAAAAGGTAGTACTGTGGATTTCCTTACTATCCCTCCTCCACTAATTAAATCAAAGGCGATCATGCTATGATCACTATTGCGAAGTGGCCCCAACAACCTTATCTCTTGCACTAGATCTGGTGTTCCAGTAAGGACTAGGTCTAATATGGCTTCCCCTCTGGTCGGTTCATGAACCAGCTGCTCCAAGAAGCAGTCATTTATTTCATCTAGGAACTTTATCTCCCTAGCATGTCCTGACGTGACACTGACCCAGTCGATACCGGGGTAGTTGAAATCACCCATTATTATTACTGCGCTGTAACTTTTGTTAGCTTCCTTGATTTCTTTGAGCATTTCATCATCCATTTGGTCATTCTGGCCAGGCGCTCGATAGTACACCCCCACTGCCATTGCCTTCCCCCTTTTACATGGAATCTCAATCCATATAGATTCTACAGCAGATTTTGCTTCCTGCAAAACTTTAATCCTTTCTGACTCAATGCCCTCTCTAACATAGAGAGCAACCCCTCCACCAATTTGATCAGCTCTATCATTTCGATATATTTTGTACCCAGGTATCACAGTGTCCCACTGGTTGTCCTCCTTCCACCATGTCTCTGATATTCCAATCATATCTAACTTTTCATTTAGTGCTATATATTCTAACTCTCCCATCTTATTTTTTAGACTTCTAGCATTTGCATACAAGCATTTTAGAGAATGTATTTTATTCATATTAATTTGGCTATTGTTAGACATGGGTAATTTGGGATCTTTAAGCTCTGTCTGCTCCATATTTGAGGACATTTGGGCTACTTTACTCTTTTGTGGAACCTCTCTGCTTTTGGTAGTATCCTTCAAAGATACATTCTTCCGAACCATCCGCTCTTGGGAGACTGTCGGCTTTCCCCTAATATCTAGTTTAAAAGCTGCTCTATCTCCTTTTTAAAGGTTAATGCCAGCAGCCTGGTTCCATCCCGGTTAAGGTGAAGCCCATCTCTTCGGAAGAGCCCTCCTTTCCCCAGAATGTTCCCCAGTTCCTAACAAATCCAAAACCCTCATCTCTGCACCATTGTCTCATCCATGCATTGAGACTCCGGAGCTCTGCCTGCCTTTTGGGTCCTGTGCGTGGAACAGGAAGCATTTCGGAGAACGCTACCCTGGAAGTTCTGGATTTCAAATTCCTACCTAAAAGCCTAAATTTAGCCTCCAGAACCTCCCTACCACATTTTTCTATGTCATTGGTACCGACATGTACCAAGACAGCAGACTCCTCCCCAGCACTATCTAAGACCTTATCTAGGTGGCGCGTGAGGTCCGCTACCTTCGCACCAGGCAGGCATGTTACCAGGCGATCCTCATGTCCACCAGCCACCCAGCTATCTATATGCCTAATGATCGAATCACCAACTATAACGGCTGTCCTAACCCTTCCCTCATGGGCACATGGCCCTGGAGAAACGTCCTCGGTGCGAGAGGGTTTTACATCACCTGGAGGACAGGTCCTAGTTACAGGATCACTTCCTGCCACACCAGGGTGATGCTCTCCTGTCACGTGACCTTTGTTGAATATAAACCGCGCTGATAACAAATAGCGCGGTATATAAAAGATATTAAATAAATAAATAAAATAAATAAAAAGATTGCTACAGGCAAGTGAAGTTACAGCTTAGTGTGAAGAAATTACAATTCAAGGTGAAGGAGTTCCACTTCCATGGACATATCTTGTCTTGACAGTGCCTGATCCAATTTGGATCAGCAATATGGTCAAAGTAGACTTGGATAAGACTAAAGGTTACATCTGCCTGCAGATGTAAAATCTGTGCAGTGCTTCACTGGGCTTGTAACTTACCTAGCAAAATTCATGTCACTTCTGACTGAGATATGTGAGCTCTTGAGAAGACCTCTGGAGAAGAATGTGGTTTGGCACTGATTTCCAAAGCATGACCAGGCAGTACAGGAAATAAGTACTAGGTCACAGATTCTCTTGTTATGTTACTATGAGGTCACCAAGCCTGTTGTGATACCGAGTGGCTCTATTTAAAATGGGCTTAGCTGCTGCTTAATGCAAGAGGGAAAGCCAGTGATTTTTTCATCCAGGGTACTTACCCCAGCTGACCAAATTATTCATAAATTGAAATGAAATGTCTCAGCACTGCATTTGTCTGCCAGTGTTTTCATTATTATGTCTATGGCCAAGACATAATTACAGCAGTAAATAATCATAATCCACTGTTAGCAATCTTCAAAAAGCCCCGACTGTGTGCACCCAAGTGACTTAGAGCATGTTGCTAACCTTACAACACTAAAGCCTCAATTATTTTTGTAAGCTGGGTCTTGAGATATTTATTAATGATACATTAGCAGAGCAGCTGCAGACAGGGCCAGATTTAGGAATAAGCAGCATAGGCAACTGCCTAGACTGACACATTTTGAAAACACCAAATACCCAGGCAAAATAGGAACTTGATCCAACTGACTTTAGACCCATGTACATGTATTGCTCCAAAGAGGTGCCATTGTGGTACAAAGGCTTTTCTCAGTTCCTCTTCTGACTCTCCAATTTTTGGGATCTCTGACACCTCCTGCCAACCTTTAATATCTGGGATATGCTCTCTGGTCTTGCCTATGAGTACCAAATCATAAATCTGGCCCTGGGTAAACTGATATGCATATAGACTGTATGGGCCCGATTTTCATCTAGGCAGGCTATGCGCCTTATCGGTGCATAGCCTGCCCACAACCCCCTTAACCTGGATTTTCACTTCCACAGCCCTACCCCAGAATGCCCCCAACATGCCCCGATGATAATAGCATAGCATCTGGATGCATTAGGGACTTATCCAGGATTTTCCAAAGGCACTACCCATGTAGGTGCCTTTGGAAAATCCCGGATAAGGCATTTACATGGGTAACTAGGGCAGTTAGCAGTGTAAATGTCTTTGAAAATGCCGCCCTATGTGCGTAAATTTACCTGTGCTGAGCAGAGGTGTTATGGGGTGACATTTACTTATTTTATTTATTTGTCTAACTTGATATACCACTTGATAACACAATGTACATCAGTGGTTTACAATACAACACAAATAAAATCATAAAAAATTTGAGTTTTGGAAATGTCTCCTAAATTGGCTCCTCTTGGATGAGCAATATTGCAAAATCTGTACCCAAAAAGCTTCAAGTGATGATGCTCTGTTTTTTAACGTGTTTTGTTTTCAATAAAATGACTCCTACTGTACTTACCACCATCATACAAGAGTATTTTTACTGCAGCCTTTAATAAAAGCTGCAAATTTTGAAAGTTTCAACTTGGACATCCCTTTTCTGACCTAAATGACCTATCTTTCTCTCCTGTAGGTACCTATCCAGTCAGGTTTTAAGAGTTGTCACAATGAACATACATGCAATAAATTTGCATATCCTGCAAATCTATCTCAAACATACTCATTATGTTGTTGTTAAGTGCCATCGAATCTGTGTTGACTCATGACGACCCTCTGGATAGTTGTCCTAAACTGTGTTTGGTCTTCAGTCAAGCGGCTCATTGTTGATTCAGTGATACCCATAGCTGCTGTTATTGAATCGATCCATCTCATTGCTGGCCTTCCTCATTATAGATGTCCTAAAAAACAGATTAGATAGGTATGCCTCCAGGAGAGGCTGAAAACCACTGATACAGGCTGCATTATAGTGAAAATTGATATCCAGTCTGACTCCTTTTGCCAGGTAAATCCAAAGTGCTAGTCATAAATATCAGACCATTAGTTAAGACTCAGCCAATGCAAATACTCTTTTTTTTTTTGTAATTTAAATTTTTTATTAACACATGCCATATAATACATCACAGTACTATGAAACCACAAAACAGAACATTGAAAACATAATCTCCCCCCCCCCCCCTTCCAACCCGCCATATGCTCTCCGGGGGAAAGAGAGAGAAAAAAGAAAAGAAAAGATAAGAAAAGCAGAGAGAACCCACTGCTTTCACTATATCCGGTGCAAACACCCATTAACCTTCTTTTGTTACCCCCCTATACTAACACACAATACATTCTCTTCCCTCTCTCCAAGCTGACTAGGCAACTGTTACTTAACACAGCACAGTAGTACCTTTTAGCTTATTTTTTGTTTTGAATTCCCGCCAAACTTCTGCTGAGCGCCGTTTTTCTTCTTCACAGCCCTCCCTACCCCAGCACCCACCTCTCCCAACCCACCTCCCGCCACTGCTCATAGGCTTGCCAAGTCTCCCAATGCTTCTTTCTCTGGTTTCTGCAGCAGGCCCCCACTCAACTCATACTCCAGAAATGTTCTATTCTTCCCAGGATTTCCCCCACCGTGGGACCCTCCAACCCCTTCCATCGCTGCAGCGTGGCCAATCGACACGCCACCACACAGTATTGCCAAAACCTAAAATGCCCTCCACTGCCCCCCTCCTCCCCACCCATCAGCCCAACACTACCCCACTCCAGCTGTATCTGCACCCCGGTCACCTCCTGGTAGAACTTCCCCACCTCTATCCACACCCGCTGCATTTTCGGACAACCCCAAATCATATGCCTCAAATCCCCCCATTCCCCACACCCCCTCCAGCAATTGCCCTCCCCATCTTTTCCCACCGCCTTAAGTCGCGCTGGGGTCCACACCATTCGTAATCGAAGTTTAATACAGTTCTCCACCAATGAAGTTCCCCACCCTAAGCCACGCTCATTATTATAAATATCCCGCCATCTCTCCTCCTCCCATAGCCCCTCCGTTTCGTCCTCCCACTTCTGTTGCCACCCCGCTTTCCCCCTCCCCCTTTACTGTTCAGGAGTTTATACAACCGTGAGATCAGGCCCTTAAGATCCTCCTTTTTCTCCATAAGCTCCTCAAATGCTGTACTTTTCCTCGCTAAGTCCCTTCGCACCTCCCCCCTCTGCAAGTAGTGCCACAACTGTATGTATGCATAATATTCTCTGTCTAAGACTCCCCACTTTGCCTTTAACTCCGAAAACGGCACCAGTCTCCCCTCTCCATCCACACCCTGCCCCACCCGAACTAGTCCCCTTCTCTCCCACTCCTTAAATATCCCTCCAGTTACCCCAGGCTCAAACTCCGGCATACCCCGCAGGTGCATTTCCCGTGACCACCTCTTTTCCTGCAGCAAGAAGCTCTTCCATTTTCCCCATATCTCCCACGTTAACCCCCTCTGCGGGTTTTCCCCTCTCTTGCTCCCCTGAACCCCTAAGCTACCCCAAACCTTCGCCTCCAAATTTTCACCCCTGCCCTTCTCCATACATACCCATTGTGGGACCTCCCCCTCTCCTTCCAGACAAATAGAGCCCTCAACTGCGCCGCCTCATAATAATGCATTCTATTGGGGACCCCCAACCCACCTTCCTCCCGGGCTCGATACATCATCGCCCGGCTCACTCTAGGGGCCTTCCCCCCCCATATGAATCGCATAATCAAGTCCTGAAGTTCCTTCAACACCCTTCTCGGGACCTTACTCGGCAGCGCCATAAAAACAAACAAAATCCGCGGCAGGACATTCATCTTAATCGTGGCGATCCTTCCCAACCAAGATAAATGGATCCGCTGTCATCTAGCCATATCTTGCCGGAGATTTTTCAAAAGGGGTCTATAATTCCATTCATTAATACTATGCCAGGCCTGTCCTAGCTGAATACCCAAGTAGCGAAAACACCTATGCACCCACTTGAATGGAAACGCCGCCTTTAAACGATGTTCCAACCCATCCACTAAATTAAACCCCAATATTTCCATTTTACTAGCATTCATCTTGTACCCCGCCACTGTACTATACCTCTCAATAACTTTTACTAAATTGGGCAGACTCCAAAGTGGTCTGCTCACCGTAAAGATCACATCATCCGCAAACAAGGCCACCTTGCTAATCTGATCCCCCACCCGTACTCCCTCAATGTCCACCTGCTGTCGGATAAACGCCGCTAGTGGTTCAATAACTAACGCAAATAACAGGGGCGACAGCGGGCAACCCTGCCGCGTCCCCCTACCAAGACCAAAACTATCCGAATAGCCCCCATTTACCCTTATCCGGGCACTCGGACTCCTATACAGTGCCTGCACCCACCCTATAAATCTCCCCCCAAGCCCATTCTTTCCAGGACCTGCCACATAAACCCCCATTCCACCCTATCGAACGCCGCTTCCCTCCCTGTGCACTGCATCTCCCAAATCACATTGAGCAATGCCCTTTAACCTTTCCCAGCATTCGCGGCTTCACAGAAACAACCGCCAGCGTGAAGGAAAAGGATCTTCACGCTAGCAGTTGTACAGAGGGAGCCGGGGCCTCACGCGGGCTTCTCCGGCTCCCTCTGAAGCCCCTCAGATAGCCGCGGTGCTGTTCGGGGGGGGGGGGGGGGAGAGGCCAAGGTCTTCAAGGGCTGTGATGGGGGGGGGGGGGACTAGGACTACAAATGGGCTGGGGGGAGACCTGGACTGGAAAAGGGGTAGGGGGGGGGGGGGGAAACGGGGACTGGAAAAGGGCTATGGTGGGGGGACTTGGACTGGAAATGTTGCTGTGATGGGGGGGGGGGGACCTGGACTGGAACTGGGCTGTGAGGAGGGGAATTTGGACTGGAAAAGGGCTATGGGGGGGGGGGGGACTTGGACTGGAAATGTTGTTGTGATGGGGGGGGGGGGACCTGGACTGGAAATGGGCTATGGTGGAGGGAGGGGGAACTTGGACTGGAAATAGGCTGTGATTAGGGGGGCTAGGACTGCAAATGGGCTGTGATGGTGCAGGGGGGACTAGGACTGCAAATGGGCTGTGATGGTGGGGGGGGGGCCTAGGACTGGAAATAGGCTGTGATGGGGGGGGGGGGGGCTAGGGCTAGAAAGAGGCTGTGATGGGGGAATTGGACTGTAATTGGGCTGTGATTGGGGGGGGCTAGCACTGGAAATGGGCTGATGAAGAGCTGGAATAGGACTGGAAATGGGCTGATGGGGGCTACAATAGGACTGGAAATGGACTGATGTGGGGCATGGGAGAATGGGACTAGAAGGGAGTGGATGCTGGGTGGGTCTAGAACTATAAGGGAACTGATTTTGGGGGAGGACTAGAATGGATGGGGAATGAGAATGGAAGGGGAAAAGATATTTTGTGTGGAAGAAAAGTCTATGATGGGCTGGGTATTGGGAGAGTAAGAGGGGCTTGAGAATGGAAGGGTGAAATTTAAATGGATGATAAAGGAATAAGGAAAGAATTGGGGGAAAGAGCAAAAGGGAAACAATCAGTATGTTAAAGCAGAAATAGAGAGAGAATGGAAAACATCTAAAAGAGAAGAAAGGACAAATGGATAGCTCGCAGAAGACACGAAGAAACCAGAAGAAAGTGACTGGAGCAATTGCAACTGAAAAATAAAATGCCCAAACAGAAGGTAGAAAAATACTTTTTATTTTGAATTTATTAACTGGAATATGTCTGGTCTGGGAAGTGTGCATTGCTAACATCTTTGCGTTTTTGTTTACTGCAAAAGGAAATTACTTTATAGTTTTATTTCTCCAGTGTTGTACATTTCATGTTTGGCTTTTGGGGTTCCCAGTTTAATTATTATCTGACCAAGGAAGTTAGCCTACACGTATCCTCGGTAATTTTTGTGGGTGGGGCTGGGGGCGGGGCGGGGAGGGGCAGGGGTGGGACTAGGGGCGGAGGATGGGTGGAGCATGGCGAGCCACAGGTGTCGGGTTTTTCTCGGTGAAAAAGTTGGCAACCCTACACTTGCTCCTCTTGCACCATGATCCTAACCGCCACCCACCATCTCTGCTTATCTCTCTTTTCCTCCAGTACTGCATCTGCATATTCCTTCCCTATCATGATCCCCACCCCCCCTTTCCTGGGCTGTGCCCTTTGTCCCGCAAACACCACCCGCGGATACAGCGCCGAACACAGCAAACCCTCCTGGCCTACCTTCAAATGCATTTCCTGCACACACAGGAAGTCTGCCTTCATCCTCCTCCCTTCTCTTTCCAGGAGGCGCCTCTTCCTCCATGTGTGCAAGCCCTTAACATTCATGGTACACACCACCAACTGCTCCCTATCCCCCTTTCTACATGCCCCCCTCCCCCCATCCTCCCCCAGCCCCCCTTCCCTCCCTCCCTCCCCCCTCCCCTCCCCTCCCTCTCCTGCGTGAGGCCATCCTGGAGTCGTGCCGTCCCCACCACTCCTGGACCCCCTCCTTATCAGAACTCCCCCTGCCCACCCCTCTTCCCCCCTCAACATCTCCCCCCCAAAACTGCTTCCTTCAGACCTCCCATCATCCTCCTAATCAATCATCGCTCCCCCACTCTCCCACCAATACCTCCACTCCTCCTCCTCTCTTCCCCCCCCCCCCCAAATAACATCAAGTCCCCAAGAGACATACATCCCCCTCCACCCCCCTTCCGTTCCATAAACCCATACAACCCCCCTTATACCCGGTGAACCAATAACCACCCATCCTCTACCCTCTGTTTTATTACATGTCCACAGTCCTTTTCCTCCGGATCACCGCTTGGCCCCTCTCCTCTGTGGTCTCCGCTGGTCGCGCTCCATCTCCTCCCTTCTGTCTCGGGGCACCATCTCCCGCTGCTGCCGCCGCTCACCCACCGGGATCTGCCGCTGTCCCTCCACTGGGTCCTCCTCCGCCGGGGTCTCCACCCCTGCCGCTGTCAACGCCGCATAAGCCTCCGCCAAGGAATGTACCTTCCAGGTCTTTTCCCCCTTAGTAAACGCCAGGCCAAAGGGGTAAAGCCAGCGGTACCGCAGGTCCATCTTCCTCAACTGCCTGGTGACTGGTGCCATAGCCCTTCTCCGCTGTAAAGTCCCTAAGGACAAGTCAGCATATATTGCCACTGAGTACACTGCCACAAAAAGGTACTCAGCCCCCTCATCTTTGCCGCAATCTTCTCTTTCAGCTGATAGTCCCGGAGGCATATGACAATATCTCTAGGCCGGTTATTACGTATGGGGCCTAAGGCCTGGTGTGCTCTGTCCAGTTGTGTATCCACCTCCTCCATGCCCTCTCCTCCTTGCTTCAACGCCTCCTGGCACACTGCCACCACTACTTTAGCACAGTCTCTAAACTCAAGTTCCTCTGGCACCCCTTTGATTCGCAAATTATTTCTCCTGGAGCGATTTTCTAAGTCCTCCAACTTTAGTTGGATTTGCTCCTTCCAGTCCTCTTCTCCTTTACTGTGCAACTCCCACTCCTCATGCTGCATTTCCAGTGTCTGCAGCCGGTTTTCATGGTCTCCCATCCGTTGGGTTAATTCCCCCACCTCCTCCCGCAGGCCGCTCATTAAGTCCCCGAGCGCTTTCTTTGCTGACTGTACCTCCACTTTCACCTCTGCGAACCACTCCTTCAGCTCATCTCTCATCACCACCAGAGCAACCGCATCTCCACTGCTCCCTGAGCCTTTTTCCATGACAGCACCCTGCTGCTCGGCCTGCTCGTTTCGTGCTCGCTCTTCTCCCGCCATTTTGGCCTCGGCGGCAGCCCCGCTCACACTCGCTGCTCCAAACGCATAATCCCGCAAATCTGCAGTCTTTTTGCGCGTTGCCATCACTCCTCCTCCCGCACTGAGCGTCACCCTCTCCTCCGCAATCCTCTTCTTCAAGTTCGGTTAGGTTTTGTGCACTTTTACTCAGGGTTGGGTCCGGAGCTCGCCTCTCATGCTGCCATACTGGCGGGTGACGTCACTTCCTCCCCACAAATACTCTTTTAACAGATTTAATTGCAAGAAGATATGCAGTCATGAACATATGGACATGTAATTTTATAACAGAACGTCTATGTGTTAAAGAATTATAGGAGCCTACAAGCCTTTATAAAATAGCTACCCAGAACTATCCCCAACAATGCACAAATTGTCATGCATAGATTTACACCTGCTCTAAAGAAGGTGTAAATGTATGCATGTATTTTATGAGAACAATTTTACAAGGAAGAACCTAGATAAAGCACTATTTAAGGTGCTTATGTTAAGCCTGTTTTACAAAAACAAGTAGATGCCTACTTGTATTTATAAAATACTAAGTGGCAGAAATTGCACCTTAAGTTAACGCATGAACATTGTGTGCTCTGCCCATGCTCTGCCCAGTCTCCACCCATATACACAAATCCATGCTATCATGTAATGCGCATACAATGAAGTTGATCAGTAATTTATAGGAGGAATTAAGGCTTGTTTGTACCCACATATGCACTTTAAGGACTTAAATAAGCGCCAATTAGGTGACGTACTTGGTGCCTAAAATTACTCCCATCTACTCTTTATAGGAGTAATTTTATAAAAAGCTGCATAAATCTAAGCATTTTAGTCATATGTGCAGGACATATAAATGGTCCTTTAAGCACATATTTGATATGGTCACTATTCTGAAAGTATGCACATCAGGCTGATCATGCATACTTTCACTGTGGACATATATAGGGACAGAGTTTGGGTGGAATGTGGGTGGAGTGCAAAGTTATGCTTGGAAATTATAAATTGCTATAATTTATGAATGTTCTTGAAAGATCTAGGCATGGGAATTTACACCAGCCATAGGGTTTGCCTTACTGCTCATCCCTTAACGCTACATACATTTTTGATCACTTACAACTCCTATTTTATAAAGCAAAGTGGCATTCCCCAATATCAACAACACCGGTTGCAACTATTACAAAATACAGCAGTTCGAATGATTTTACATGCCTCCCCCCGTGATCATGTTACCCCACTTCTGCTGCACCTTCACTGGTTACCACTGAAATTCCGGATTCCCTTCAAGATTCTTACCCTAGTGCACCAAGCTATCTATCTCCACACACCTTGATACCTCTCTAATCTGTTAACTTTTCATACTCCCACCCGTAGTCTCCGATCTGTTCACGTTAACCGCCTGCACCTCCCAGCTCCTTCTCAAGCCCACGTGCAATCCACTCGAAAATCAGCATTTTTCTACCTAGGTCCCGCCCTCTGGAATTCCCTCCCTACTGCCCTCCGCCTTGAAGATTCCTATCCCAAATTCCGTTCCCTTCTCAAGACCCATTTCTTTTCCTTAGCTTTTAATGTCCCCTCCGAATCTGTATGACCCCACTCTCCTTGTTGCACTGCTTCTGCTAACTCTGCTTTCTCATCTTTTCTTTTCAGTGATTGTAATTTCTTTTTCCTTTCTTGCCTAATGCTATTATGTATATTGTAAACCGCCCTGATGTAATGGGGGGCAGTATATCAAGTTGTAAATAAACAATAAACAATAATAAACATACTTGACTTTATAAAATAGGCATTAAATACGTGTGTAAAAATACACATAAATCTAGCCACACCTTATAAAGTGACCTCCATGTGTGTATCTATGTATTTTATAAAATAGGCACATGTCACTACTCTACCCCACTCCTCCCAAGCTATGTCCCCCCTTGGATGCCTCTGCACAGTGTATATAAATACCATCATATCGGCACACATGCCATGCAATCTTATAAAAGCTTTTTCAGCAAGTAGAACAGGCTTTATACTCAGAAACCATTTATGACATGTTCTGTATGTATCGTAAAATCAGTTCTATATGTATGTGGAAAAAGGAGTTTATAAAATTGAATGGGGTCACAGAAAATGCCCTCATAGTTGTCAGTGTACAGCCTTGGCTAGATTTTCACAGCAGAAGTATGAAGGGCTTCAACTTAGAAAATTATACCAAGTAATTTATGTTAGTGAATTTGTACTTTCTCTTTGGGGTACACAAATTTTCAGCTTTAAATGCACATTTTCAACAGTAATTTTATAAAGCATTTTCCATGTGTAAAGCATGTTTTACATATGGACAAGGGTTCTAAAAATGAGCGGCAGCCTATGTGAGTGAAAAGTAGGCACATGGAAAGTGCACCCACTTTCACATAATCTCAATATAGGTGTTCCCGGGGGTGTAGTTTGGGCAGAGCAAGCATATACAACCCAGAAACATGTAACAAAGGCCTCCGAAATCTCCTTTCTATGAATTAAATGAAGAATGTTCTGGAATTCTTGTTACTGAGTAGAGCATATGATGGGAAGGGCATCCTCGTCTTTAGGGGCAGGAGGCATTTCCTTGCACCTTTTGGAAGGAAGTTAAAAAGAGCAGTGTAAGTCAATGCCCAGTGTCTTCTTCCCCCAAGGAGTCCAATGAGAAGTAGTGAGGAGAGGCTGTCTGAGCCCAGGTTGAGGGCCCAGTACCACACGCCCTATTCAGACTAGTAAAATCCATAACAGGCGAACCGGTCTCCGCCTAACCCTCAATGCCCCAACCACAGGACTTTGCAAACTACTTGCAATCAAAGATGATTAAGACCAACATAAACATGAGTAGCAGTACCTCACCCATACCGTCTAAGGCACCCCTAGCAACTCCACTATGTAATTTCACTGTGGTCTCAAATAGAGAGATGGAGAACATTGTCGCCTCTATCAATCCCAGCACAGCACCCAACGACCCCTGTCCAGCCAATTGGATCAAAGAGCTGCGTCATGACCTAAGCCAAATCCTGTGCAATATATTGAACCAGTCTTTTCTAACAGGCTCGTTCCCACAGCGCCTGAAAAACACCTCCATCAAGCCTCTACTAAAAAATAGCAGACTTGACCCATCCAAAGTCGAATCTTTTAGGCCAATCTCGAGCATCCCCCAACTTGCAAAAATCATAGAAAAAGCTGCTCAACAACAACTCCAGCTCCATATTGACACTGAAGCTCCACTAGACCCGTCACAACACGGCTTCAGGGAAGCGCATGGCGTCGACACAGTCCTCACAACCCTATTCAACGAATTGGTCACTGGAATGGACAGCATTCAACAAGGATTTGTCCTCATCTTCCTGGACATCTCCGCCGCCTTTGACTCTGTGAATCATGACATACTTCTACAACGCTTGAAGGAAAAGGGGATTCAAGGCACAGCACTTGAATGGTGTAAATCCTACCTATCCAACAGGTGGCAACAAGTAAAAACAGGTCATACATCCTCGGAACCATTCCTGTAGTCCCAGGGGGTACCTCAAGGATCGTCCTTATCGGCATTAATGTTCAATATATATATGCAGCCGATATGTGATTTGATCCGATCTTTCAACGTACGATGCCTGGCTTACACAGACGACATCCTCCTCTACATGCCGTTCAAAACTGACCAACCGATGTTCTCCCCAATAATCAATTGTTTCGGAGCGGTAGCTGATTGGCTACTGACACAAAACCTTCGGATCAATCATAGTAAAACTGATGTCCTTTTTGTTACAAAGAACCGTAAATTCACACCCCCCCCATCGCTACTTGTCAACGATGTAGAATTGAAGTCCAAACCTACAATCAGATATCTTGGCATCACATTGGACCAGCACCTAGATATGACCACACATGTGAAGAACGTTACAAAGTCTATATATCACAAGATCAGAACATTACGTCACCTCCGCCCCCTACTGGAATCCAATGACTACCGGACAACCTTTCAGGCATTAGTCCTCCCACACCTGGACTTTGCGAACATCGTCCTCCACGGCCTCCCTCAATCAACTTTAAATCCGCTCCGCCTGGCTATGAATGCAGCCGCAAGAGTTCTCTCTGGATCATCAAGAACTGACCACATAACACCAATCATGAAAAATCTGCATTGGCTACCGTTACACGCCAGACTCCAATATAAGTCATTAGTCCTTACTTTCAAAGCCCTGAATAACTACCCACCTACACCGATTAGCAAACTAATTCACAGCACCCTGGAAAACAGAGACAGGAGATCCACTGCAATGAACACCTTAATAGTCCCCAAGATGATGACGTCATGTACTAAGACCACTTCCAACAGGGCTTTCTCTATATTCGCTCCCCTAAATTGGAATGCCCTTCCACATGAAATCCGTGGCATCAAAAGCTTAATCCTATTCCGTAAAGCTTTGAAACACCACCTATTCACAATATGCTACCCTGACACCAACCCTGACACCCACACATCGGGTAAACTTCCTTCATGTCTCAGCTACCACAGCACCTTATTACAACCAGAAAATGGCTAGCCTATACTATTGCCCACCCACCACTTTTACGCCTGTCCCTCCCACACAAAATGAAGATGATACCAAATTAGCTTAAAGTACTGGTGACAATACTAATGTAACCTGTAAATAGTTACCCTGTGAATAGTTACCCCGGTTGTCCTATGTATCTTTCCCTGTTCTATGTAAAACTCAATGTTGCTTGTATGCATTGTAGTATGTTTTGTTCGATGTACACCGCACTGATTTTAATAGCGCGGTATAAAAGAAATGTTAAATAAATAAATAAATAAATTGAACGTCTGTGTAACCAACTACTGTAGCTGCAACCAGCAGGAGAACTCCTTCAAGGGAAGGAGAGGAGCAGCAGCCCAAAAGCAGAGGATTTAGTTCAGAGAGAGTAGGTAACCACTTATCTGTGGCCATAGGGAAAGAGATGGAACTCAAGGCAGTCAGAAGAGGCCTGATACCTAGGTACATCTCTGATCTATTCTTGGCAATGCAAGAGCTGAGGTGGAATGGTACCTATCTCTCAGGTGCACTCCCCTCTCAGTCAAAGAGTGATTTACTATTTCTGATTCACTGATTGACTGTATTTTGCCCTTGCTCAATGGAAGAAGAGCAAGCTGGCTCACAAAGCATCTCTTTCTAAGAGGTATCTTCTTTTTTGTTAGAAGGCATAGAGGAGAGTGGTATGGGCATCTTTGGATCCAGAGCTGAAGTACACTGAAAGGGAGGTTTTGATAACTGAGGGTGTTTGAAGCCTCTTACTTAAGAGGACTCCTTCAATGGAGTGTGAAGACCAGTATCCATCCAGGGACTGACTGCAAGGAGAGGGAGTGAAGATAAGCACCCAATTAGGCGTTGAGAAGTAGAAAATTGGAGAAAGAAAAATGAAAAAGGAGACCATTGAAGCACATGTTTCGTCCACAAGATTTTCTTCAACTAAGTAGTTTCTTGTCTTGTCTACTGTTTTTCTGCCTGAAGTAAGGGCTATGCTTTGGGTCTGGAGTCACTAGAATAAAACTGTTTTATTTGTAAGACTTTTCTACCACTAGTGTACATAGGGCTTGATATTGAATTAGGCAGGCTATGCGCCACTACGGCACATAGCCCTGCCCGCTGACCCTTAACCCTGGATATTTAATGCTGCAGCGATGGCATTGAATATCCGGGGTCACCGCACATACCCCAGAGCTGCCAAAGCTAACCGGGTAGTGGCGATATTGCAATATCACCGCTACCTAGTTAGTGACAGTCTCTGTCTCCACTCCGCTATGTCTCCAACATGCCCCGATTCTAACTCCATAGCATCAGGGCGTGTAGTGGAGTTACAAAGGGATATTCAGCAGTACTAACTAGGCTCTAAACTGTGTAAATGCCTTTCAAATATAGGACCCATGGTATCTAAGCATTTTCCAATCTGTGTAATAGGGAGCCAGAGTAATTTATAAACAGACATTGATAAGAAGAGAGACACAAGGGGAAACAGTGATGTTGGAAAACAATTTCACCTTCTAAAAACCCCCTCCAATACCATTAAAGAAAATATAGATATTTCCTAATCTTAAAGACCTCAAATAAATATATATCCAGCAGTCAAGCCCAAGTAGATAAAGGCTATCAGCCAGCATAGTATTATATCATCATCGGTCCATAGAATTGTTTTTCATAACAACAGCAAACCAACAACCCCAAGCGAAGGGCAAAAGGACCATTTTTCAGATGGCAGGGCACAGCTCAGGACATTTAAAAATTACAGCCTGATGCAACATTGCATTTTGATGACAAAGAGTTTACTCATCTGCATCAGGGAACAACCATGATGTTAAAGCAGGGATGGTGAACTCCAGTCCTAGAGTGCCACAATCCAGCCTGGTTTTCAGGATGTCCCTAATGAATATTCATGAAATATATTTGCATCCACTGCCTCCCATTGTATGCATATATATCTCATGAATATTTATTAGGGAATCCTGAAAACCAGGCTGGATTGTGGCATTCCAGGACTGGAGTTCACCATCCCTGTGTTAAAGCCTCTCATGCCGGGGTCCACTCCAATCATTTATCTGAATCACATGACTTGCCATTGAGCCGAACTTCCCCCCGACCCCACTCTGGAATAAATGGCAACGGTGGTGTGGCCTGGCTCAGACAATGGGGAACAGCGTGTCACGGTGCCCGTGGGTGGTGGCATGGCCAGGGCTTCTGCCTGGGGTGGCAGAAACCCTTGGGGGCCGGCCCTGGATAAGCAGTGTTTTTTTTTCTGGTTACCTTAATAGCAGTTTATAGGTTTGTTCTCCAGGAACTTGTCCAAACCATTTTTAAACCCAGTTACCCTAATTGCTTTTAACACATCTTCTGACAATGAGTTTCACAGCTTAATTTAATGTTGACAGAAAAAATATTTTCTCCTCAACTTTTGTTTTTAATTTCTCATCAAATGATTACAATGTGAGAAGTAATCCCTTGTTCTTTCATTTTCTAAAAAAGACATGGATCAGTCAAAATGTTATTAAAAATGATCAGTCCAATCCACAGGCATAATCACTAAAGAATTAACTGTTTTCTCATCAGAATACTGCTTAGGTAAAAAAACTAAAGAGCATATTTACTAAAGTGCTCTAACAGTTGGCATGCGATAAAGTGGACCATAGTAATGGCTTCTGTATGCTAAACATGGCAAAGAGTGGATGAAGGTAATAGTGTCCACAATAATCACACAACCAAAAAGTGGAAGGAGACCATGGAGTGTAATCAATTCTTTATTGAAGTAAAGCCCGACTCAGCCAAGTTTCGACTATGTGAGCCTTCATCAGGTATAAGACTTCATAGCTGATAGATATTTCAAGGGAAAAACAGTTAAATAGCCTAAGCATTAGGCACAGTGACAGACAATACCATGCCATACCTGCAGATATCCAATATCACAATCTCATATACTGACAGCATTAGCCAACTGATGAAGTCAACTCAAAAACCAAGCTAGGCTAAAAGAACAAAGTGAGAATGGGATTCTTTATAGGTTTTTTTAGATATTTTGTTGGACCATTCGCAAAAAGGGAGATAATCCCTCCTAAAACAAGCTGTCCTTTTTAATCACTTGTAAATAGGAAATAAAAAGTAGCACTTAACTTTGAAACAGTAGCACTTGACTTGAGACAGCAACATTCAGGCAATCACGACCAAAGACCCTCAGAAAGTGTACAATGACTCAACATCACATTTCAAGCCCATTAACTCTTCATAGAAGGGTTCTGCTTCAAGTGTACTGCACTGGTAAATCCACAAGGTTGGCCATCCCAAAAGTCAAGAGGTTGCATGTCCGTACTTTAAGAAAATTCAACTGCTCTTAAACAATATGCAGCGCGTTTGAAGTCATCAGCAGGTGACTTCCACTATGCCTATTTCACCCAGCAATGGACTCACAACAATGCATCCATAGTGGTCCGCACATAAAGGTGATTAACGGATACTCTGCCAGTCAAGTTCTAAATTTCAACCACAAGGGGTCACTGTCTGTAGCAAAAAGATTCAACGCTATTCAGTAAGCTGCAGCTGAGACACTTGATCACCTCTCCAGGGGCTCAAAGGTACACTATCAATCACTCTCCATTGGAAATGGTAGAAAGAATGATAAATTTGCAAACAGTGCTGCACCATAGGAGCTGTTAGAATCTTAGTATGGATTCTGGAGGCATGTTCGGACAAACGGTCCTAACAGTCCAGGTAGTGCAGTCCACATATTTGAGGCCACAGGGGCATATCAGTAAGTAGACCACATGATCCAAGTTGCAAGTAGTGTGCCACCTAGCATGGTAACATTTCTGAGTGGTTGGGTCCATCCAAGTGCCACCTTTTATTGTCTGGTCACAAAATTGACAACAAGTATAGGGAAAGTGAGCTGGCGAAAAAGAAAGAAAGCCTATTTTTTTGCTCAATGTCTATACCACTATGTCCCATATATTTCTACCCATGGTGTAAGCAACTGTCAAGTCTTTCGGAAAGCATTGGTGCAACTGTAAAATATACCAATGCTTTCGTAGCACCGCCGTTACTTCAGATGTGTGGTCCATAAAAGGAAGAATGCCTACTACTGAGGGTAACAACCATTTCCTTTGAGTATATAAGGCTCATTTATAGGCACTATGAATAACCTCCCTGGGATATCCATGGGCAATCTATCAGTTAATTCATGGGCATGAAGTTTAAAATCTTCCAAAGAAGTGCATACTTGTCGTATGCGCAAAAATTGCCCATTGAGAAGGCCTCTTTTTAATGGGCCTGGGTGATGGCTATGGTAATGGAGAAGGTTGTTTTTTTTAACTGGTTTCTAGAGAAGAGTGGTGATAAAATGGTCATCCCATTTAATTACAGTAACGTCAAGAAACTCAATTGATTGGATCTCAATCTTAGCCGTAAACTTGATGTTTAGTTTACACGTATTAATTTGATCCAAAAACATGGTAAAGGCCCCACGAGTCCCTGTCCAAATTAAAAATATGTCATCAAGGAAGCACTTCCATAAGGGAATAAAACAATACCACAAAGACGAATAAATCAATGTCTCCTCAAAGTCAGCTATATATAATGTGGCCACTGATGGTACCACTGTAGTACCCATTGCGATCCCAAATATTTGTAGAAAGAACCTTCCTTCATATGTAAAATAATTATTCATTAATACCAACTCCAATAACTGAAGCAAAAATGATTTAGGAATCACACCGTTTAGGATTAAAGGACAGAGATAATAGACAAAGGGTATGTTTACTAAATGGCGATAGAGGCTTCTGTGTGATATCGAAGCTGCAGCCCTATTGATTTCAATGGGGCTGCAGTTCCGATATAGCACGGAAGTCGCTACTGCCATTTAGTAAACATACTCAAAAGATTTGTTTTGGGCGATATTCATATAAAGAGCTGTCACATCCATCAAAACTTAAAACAGCTCTGGAGTTGTAAAAGAAAATGATTCCATCAATGCAATGAAGTGCGATGTGTCTTTGCTGCCAGCTGTAAGAACACATGGAAAAATTGTGAGAAGGGTTCAAGGATTGAATCCCTGCAGGAGACAATGGGGTGTCCAGGTGGTTGAGCCAAGCATTTGTGAATCTTAGGAATGGTGCGTATTATCGGCATCTTTGGACTTTTTGTACATTAAAAAAATTACTTTCCTTATGCATGATCCATCCTGTCATAAAGGCTGTGGAGCAAAGATTGGCAATCAGTTGTTGTAATTCCAGCATAGAATCTTGTGTCAAAGGTTGATAATAACATTGATCATCCAATTCATAAACTAATTCATGGTGATAGTCAGCATAAGACTACCACTCCACCCTTGTTGGCATTACATATAACTAAGAAACACCGCCTTTTTGCAGCCCATACTCACAATGTCTCAAGTATTCGAAACGGACTCATTATTTATTGTACAATTCAACCCTGTTATAGGAATTTTACCTCATGTATATAGCCTATTTCATGTAAATAGTTCATGTATATAGTTCAAACCCTGTTATCCAAGTTTATACCCCTGTTCGATGTAAAACCAAACAAAATGTGTGTTTTGGTCACTTTGTTATACTGTAAACCGCGTTGATGCCGAATAGTGCGGTATATAAGCAACTGTAATAAATAAATAAAATAAAAATAAATAAGTCAGGGGCCACTGCGAGCTCACGAAGTGCCACACATTCGGCCTTAGAGATGTTTGAGTGACCTGTGCACTGGGATTGTTCAATCTGTTCAAGATCTGCCAAAGCCAATTTTTGGTAAGTTAGAATTGTGGGGTCAGGAGTACGAGGTGGTAGCCATTTTGATGGTTTCCACACCATAGAACCATCTAAAAAGGAGGTCTGTGATGTGAAAAATTGGGTTACTTGTAGTTTTTGAAAAAACATAAGAAGAGTCTCATCTTAAAAGGCCATAAAAGATAGTAGGAATGAACGACACTCCCAGATTGAGCACTTGTACTGATGTTAAAGAGTGGTCATTTAGACTGACAACTGCTGTTTGGCCTGTGAGCATGTTGCTAGACCCTGCCATGTGCTGGGTTGATATCGTGGCCTGGGTCGATGACCTCGATACCGACTGTCAGAAAACCTCTGCTCACAATCAGAATTATCATTATCTTTGCCAAAAGCGGAGCCTAGTGTTCCCATCCTCGCTATCCCTGGATTCACCTGAAGTGTGTTCAAAAGAAACATGTTTAACAGACTCAGTAGCCATTTTGGATATCCAAGAATAAACTTGGTTCTGGGTGTAATTAATTGATCTTGGTTGTATTTCTCAATTTTTAAATCCCTAAGGTAATCACAGAAATGAGCAAGTTGCTTGTTCATCTCTTCATATTGGGATTTATATGCATCTGCATCCATGTCTGCTTTGAACTTTTTTCCATTGTCTTAATCTGTTTGGATATAGTCTTCTCCTTGGTGGTTAATTGTGAATCCCACTTCCATTCATTAGGGAACTTTTCAGTGTGTTAACTGCCAGGATCATGCTAGTAGACAGCACGGAGTCATTCTACTTAATGAGTGTTAATAAGCATGCCCCTAAGTCTAAATTATGCCCTTGGACATACGTTGGGGCCTTTATAATTTGTTCTAATCAAGGGCCCTCATAGCTTCCAGAAAATCTTGTTCAGTAGCAACTCAGTCCAGATGTATGTTAAAATCACCTACTACAATTGTTTCTCTAATATCATGATCAGCAGCAATTGACATCTCAGGAATACACTATAGGCAATACAGTGCCCTGTGAAAGTATTCATCCCCCTGTCCTGTTTTGTCCCATTACATCCTGGAATTAAAATGGAGATTTGGAGATTAGCACCATGTGATTTACACAACATGCCTACCTCTTTGAAGGTGCAAAATTTCTTATTGTGACACAATAAGTAAGGCAAAAAAACAAAAACAAAACAGAAATCATGTGCATAGGTATTCCCCCCCCTCCGGAATACTTTGTAGAGCCACCTTTTGCTGCAATTACAGCTGCAAGTCTCTTGGGTATGTCTCTATTAGCTTAGCACATCTAGCCACTGGGATTTTCAACCATTCCTCAAGGCAAAACTGCTCCAACTCCTTCAAGTTAGATGAGTTGGGTTGGTGTACAGCAATCTTCAAGTCATGCCACAGATTCTCAATTGGATTGAGGTCTGGACTTTGACTAGACCATTCCAAGACATTTAAATGTTTCCCTTTAGACCACTCCAATGTAGCTTTAGCAGTATGTTTAGGGTCATTGTCCTGCTGGAAGGTGAACCTTCGTCCCAGTCTCAAATCTCTGGCAGACTGAAACAGGTTTTCCTCAAGAATTGTCCTGTATTTAGTGCCATCCATCGTTCCTTCAATCCTGCTGATGAAAAACATCCCTACAGCATGTTGCTGCCACCACTATGTTTCACTGTGGGAATGGAGTTCTTGGGGTGATGGGAAATGTTGAGTTTGTGCCACACATGGCGTTTCCCATGATGGCCAGAAAGTTCAATTTTTGTCTCATTTCAGCAGAGAACCTTCTTCCATGTGTTTGGGGGGCCCACTACATACTGTTGTGCAAACTCCAAATGTGTTTTCTTATTTCTTTCCTTAAGCAATAGCTTTTTTTTGGCCACTCTTCCATAAAGCCCCACTCTGTGGAGTGTATGGCTTAAAGTGGTCCTACGGATTGATACTCCCATCTCCGCTGTGGATCTTTGCAGCTCCTTCAGTATTATCCTTGGTGTCTTTGTGGCATCTTTGATTAATGTCCTCCTTGCCTGGTGTGTGAGTTTTGGTGGGCGGTCTCCTCGTATCAGGTTTGTAGTGGTGTCATATTCTTTCCATTTTGTTATAATGGATTTAATGGTGCTCTGTGGGATAGTCAGAATTTGGGATTTTTTTTTATAACTCATCCCTGATCTATACATCTCCATAATTATCTCTGACCTGTTTGGAGTGCTCTTTAGTCTTCAAGTTGCTTGCTTAGTGGTGTTGCAGAGTCAGGGGCCTTTCATAACAGGTATATTTATACAGGCATCATGTGACAGATCATGTGACACTGACTGTACACAGATGGACCCTAATCAACTAATTATGTGACTTCTGAGCTTAATTGGTTGGACCAGATCTTATTTAGGCGTTTCATAGCAAAAGGGATGAATACATATACATTCACAACTTTTCAGTTTTAACTTGGTTTTTTTTATATATACAAGGTATTCTATTGTCATTCCACTTCACCAATATGGACTATATTGTTAGGTCCATTACCTAACATCCAAATGAACCTCCATTTTCATTCCAGGTTGTATGTAATGCGATAAAACAAGACAAAAACCAAGGGGATGAATACTTTCACAAGGCACTGTACACAGATGATATCCAAATAATCATCTCAAATATAACTTAGATGCCCTCTTACCTAACATCTCGATTAAAGGGAATTGTTTCCTGAATTGCTAATCATAGGCTTTTTTTATACTCCAATAAGCCAGCTCTTTGGTTTTCTTGCTATTATTTGGATTGCAAATACATTCCAATCATCCAAGGCAGCCAATCAAAGTTGTGGCTAAAATAAGAACATTGGGAGTATTGCTCAACAAAGATCTGTCCTTCTCTCATTACAATTCAGCACTGGATACAGAATCCATCTGTGTTGTTAGATTAGTCAGATCGATTAGGCCATACCTTGATAAAAAAAGCCATTTGTACTTTAATTCATGCCCTGATCCTGTCTCTTTTGGATTACTGTAATTTTTGCAAGCTGGAGTTCCACACTGTCAAATCAAATGCCTGCAATTGATTCAAAATATTGCTGCAAACTTAATCTACAGTGTTAGCTGCAGGGCCGGATTTACCTATATGCCAGGTACGCCGTGGCGTAGGGCCCACAGCTGGCAAGGGCCCACAAACAAGAGTCCCCAGGACTGAGAAAACCCGCACCCGGGGCCGGCCCACACACCGGAGGGCTTCAGAGGGAGCCACCTTTTGCTGCAATTACAGCTGCAAGTCTCTTGGGTATGTCTCTATCAGCTTAACACATCTAGCCACTGGGATTTTCAACCATTCCTCAAGGCAAAACTGCTCCAACTCCTTCAATACCCTTCAATACCCTTTAACCTTTCCCAGCATTCGCGGCTTTACAGATACAGCCGCCAGCGTGAAGGAAAAGGCTCTTCACGCTGGCGGCTGTACAGAGGGAGCCGGGGCCTCGTGCGAGCTTCCCCAGCTCCCTCTAAAGCCTCAGACAGCTGCGGTGCTGGTCGGGGGGGGGGGGGCAAGGACTGCATGGGCGGTGATTGGGGGGGGACCTGGACCGGAAAAGGGCGATGTGGGGGGGGGGGGGGGGGGCCTTGGACTGGAAAGACATGGGCTGTGATGGGGGGAGGGGACCTGGACCGGAAAAGGGCTATGGGGGGGGGGGGGACGGACGGACTGGAAAGAAATGGGCTGTGATGGGGGGGGAGGACCTGAACTGTAAAAGGGCTATGGGGGGGGGGGCACAGGGACTGGAAATGGGTTGTTTTGGGGAGGGGGACCTGGAATGCAAAAGGGCTATGGGGGGGGGGTAACTTGGACTGCAAATGGGCTGTGATGGTGGGGGGGGGAACTAGGACTGCAAATGGGCTGTGATTGGGGGGGGGGACCTGAACTGTAAAAGGGCTATGGGGGGGGGGACATGGACTGGAAATGGGCTGTGATGGTGCAGGGGGACTCGGACTGCAAATGGGATGTGATGGTGGGGGCTAGGACTGGAAATAGGCTGTGATTGGGGGGGGGCTAGGACTGGAAATAGGCTGTGATGGGGGACTTGGACTGTAAATGGGCTGTGATTGGGGGGCGGGGCTAGGACTGGAAATGGCCTGTGATGTGAGGGCTAGCACTGGAAATGGGCTTATGAAGAGCTGGAATAGGACTGGAAATGGACTGATGTGGGGCATGGGAGAATGGGACTAGAAGGGAGTGGATGCTGGGTGGGTCTAGAACTATAAGGGAACTGATTTTGGGGGAGGACTAGAATGGATGGGGAATGAGAATGGAGAGGGGAAAAATATTTTGTGTGGAAGAAAAGTCTATGATGGGCTGGGTATTGGGAGAGTAAGAGGGGCTTGAAAATGGAAGGGTGAAATTTAAATGGATGATAAAGGAATAAGGAAAGAATTGGGGGAAAGAGCAAAAGGGAAACAATCAGTTTGTTAAAGCAGAAATAGAGAGAGAATGGAAAACATCTAAAAGAGAAGAAAGGACAAATGGATAGCTCGCAGAAGACACGAAGAAACCAGAAGAAAGTGACTGGAGCAATTGCAACTGAAAAAATGCCCAAACAGAAGGTAGAAAAATACTTTTTATTTTGAATTTATTAACTGGAATATGTCTGGTCTGGGAAGTGTGTATTGCTAACATCTTTGCGTTTTTGTTTAGTGCAAGAGGAAATTACTTTATAGTTTTATTTCTCCAGTGTTGTACATTTCATGTTTGGATTTTGGGGTTCCCAGTTTAATTATTAGCTGACCAAGGAAGTTAGCCTACACGTATCCTCGGTAATTTTTGTGGGTGGGGCTGGGGGCGGGGCAGGGGTGGGACTAGGGGCAGAGAATGGGTGGAGCATGGCGAGCCACAGGTGTTGGGTTTTTCTTGGTGAAAAAGTTGGCAACCCTATTTGTGGGTGTGTTGGGTATAGTCAGAGTGAGAGGCGGGGTTGTGCGAGCCTGGATCCCTCGCTCTCTAGAGAGAGTTGAAATTGCTGCGGCCTAGCTGAGCGGGGCCGTCCGCGAGCTTCTCCAGGCCCTGGCATGAAGGGGAAAGAGGAAAAGGAGAGTGGGGGAGGCGGGAGTCCGGAGAAGAGCACTAGCGCTCAGGAGTTAAAGGAGCAGGGAAACAGACTCTTCGTCACCCGCAAGTACCAGGAGGCGGTGGCCTGTTACACCAAAGCCATAGTGAGTACCGGGGAGCAGCGACGGCCAGGTCCATTTCCTGTAGCTGCTGTAGTACCGCCGGATCATTCAGTGATCCTCTTCCCCGATGAATAAGACATTTTTTAATGTATTTCTTGAATTACGATGCTGATTTTGTCCCTATTGCCTCTTTATGTCAGGCAATTCTATACATCTATTGCCATTTCTGTTTTGATAAGTTTATCTCGTTTTTATTTTTTCTGGGGGCCCACAATTTTTGTTGGCGTAGGGCCTCACTCAAGGTAAATCCGGCCCTGGTTAGCTGCCATGAACACATTACTCCATTAGTCATTAAGAGCACTGGTTTACAATACTAATGCTAACACACTGCTATTCTCTGCACCGGCTATCTGTAGCAACTTTCCCCATTATTTATCCCCTATCATCCCCAAAGGCAACTTAGGTCATCACAAGCCCAGCTGCTTGAATTGCCCTCTACCTGCAAATTCAAGTTGAAATGGCTCAGAAATGTAACCTTTTCTTACCAGTCTCCTGCACTCTAGAATTCCCTCCCTCCTGGACATCTGAATGGAGACTTCACACGAAAAGTTCAACATTTATATGCCAATTACCTATGAATAGTTCAATCTCTCTGTCCTCTCCTCTTGCATTCCATTTTGCTATTGTCTTTTAGGTAAATATTGTTCTATACACTTCTCCACATTGAACAATTATGCCTATTTGTACTGTAGCACTTTTGTTGTAATTCAAGTTCTTTTTATTATGTCTTTTTCCATTCAAAATGGTAATGTAAATCGTAATGATAAATTTTCTTTGTGGAATTGCGGCATATCAAATATACAATAAATAAATAAAACACATTAGTCAGCGGTAATTGAGGTGGGCAATACCTTTTAGAACCAATTATTAAATTGTCCATACCTTTCAAATTGCCCATCCAAATTACCGAAAATGAGTTCTGAGAATAAGAAGTACACCTCCTCTTCTTTTATCTAAATGAGGTTGATGTATTATATCATAAGCATCATGAAACAATTGCTTAGGTATTACAAAAACTACTGCAGAAAGCCAAGATTCTGTTAAACAAATTATATCTAGCTTACAGGGACAGCCCATCCACTAGCTGAGCTAGATGGCTGCATAGGGCCCGGGTGGGTGGCGGCAGAGGCACAGGTGGGCAGCAATGGTGGTGGCAGCGGAAGGAGCACACATTGGGGGTTGCACCACCCCCCAGCTGCCACCAATTCCATTTGGGAGGGAGGTGAGCAGTGGCAGTATTTCGAAAAGCAGCAGCATGATTGCATTTGTTTAATAAATGGAAGAAAGACAGCAAGGAAATCCACAGTACTACCTTTTAACTTTCAAAAGGAATGCTATAATAAAATGAGGAAAATACTTAAGAAAAAACTAAAAGGAGCAGCTGCAAAGATGAAAGATTTACCTCAAGCATGGGCATTGTTTAAAAGTACTATCTTGGAAGCCCAGACCAGATGTATTCCACGCTTTAAGAAATGTGGAAGGAAGGCCCAAAAACTCCCAGCATGGTTTAAAGGCAAGGTCAGAGAGGCTGTTGATACAAAAAAAGCATCGTTCAGGAAATGGAAAAAGTAACCTAATGACGAACTCCGGAAACAACATAAGCGTTGGCAAGTTAGATGCAAGGCACTGGTAAGGCAGATAAAGAGAGCATTTGAAAAGAAGCTTGCCATGGAAGCAAAAATGCATAATAAAAACTTTTTCAAGTACATTTATAGCAAAAAACCTGTCACAGAGTCAGAAGGACCATTGGATGATAGATGGGGTAAAAGGGGCGCTAAGGGAGGACAAGGCCATAGCTGAGAGACTGAATGAATTCTTTGCTTCGGTCCTTATTGAAGAAGAAGTAGGGAAGTTACCCATACCTGAAATGGTATTTAAAGCTGATGTAGTGAAAGAATTGAAAGAAATATCAATAAACCAGGAGGATGTATTACAACTGTTTAATAAACTGAAGAGTAGCAAATCACCTGGACCAGGTGGTATACATCCAAGGGTGTTGAAAGAACTGAAATATAAGATTGCAAACCTACTATTAGTAATCTGTGAACTATCATTAAAATCATCTGTAGTACCTGAGGACTGTAGAGTGGTCAATGTAAATCCAATTTTTAAAAAGGGTTCTGGGGTGATCCAGGAAACTACAGACCAGTGAGCCTGAAGGCAGTACCAGCAAAATGGTAGAAACCATTATAAAGAATAAAATTACTGAACATGTAGATAGCCTTGGTTTAATAGGAAAAAGACAACATGCCCCTATTCCCCCTCCGGCTCACCCCACACAGCTAGAGCAGCAGGATGGGGAGTGCCGGTGGGGGGCGGGAGGGGGCAGGGTCTGTGTAGAGTAGAGGCAGGCTGAGGCAGCAGGATGTACAGGGCCGATTCAGATCACAGTCCTGTACGCCCTGTGGGGTCAGGGGGCCGTGCTGATTATTCCACCTTGAAGGTGGAATAATCAGCACAAATGGTGTGATTGGGGCCGACGTTCCCCCTACGGCTGGGGCCGGGTGCAGGGGGGTCCCCGCTGCCCAATCCATGCCCTGACTGGCCAGTCTTGGGTTGGGGGTGGGGAAGAAGGGGGTCTAAGCCATGGGAGCCAGGAAAGCCTGTGGGGAGCACATCCCTGCAGGCATGCAGGGGCACACCGGGCTATTCTTGGGCCACAGGAACATTTTGTTCCTGCAGTACAAAATTGGGTCTTAATGGGCCTGTCCTGCTCTGAGCCTTCTGGACAGCCCGGATGTGTCCCTTTCAGTATCGGGCTCTACGTGTTCAATGCAGTTTTGAATTGAAACGATTCTCTTCTCTCAATTTGGGGAGAAGAGAATTCCAAAAAACAGGCCCATAATAGGAAAAAGCAGTTTCAGTAGCCATGTTCAAGAAACTATTATAGGCATTTGGGAGCATGAGTTGATTAATCCTGTTTGCTCGAAGTGGTCTTATAGAGGCAAATAGAATAAGAACTGATGAAGGGTACTGCGGAACATTGGTATGCAAAACATTATGAATTAAAATAGAAATCATAAATAAAATACGATAATGTAGGAGAAACCAATTAAAATCCTTTAACAGGAGAAAAATATGATCCAATTTCCAGTATCAGTTAACAGACTAGCGGCAGTATTCTGAAGTAGTTGCAAATGATTTAAAGTGGACTGGGGAAGACCAAAATGAAGCAAATTGCAATAATCAGTGTGATTAAGGATAAGAGCAAAGACCAGAATTCTAAGATGATGAAGATCCAGATAAGATTTCACTGAATGGATTTTCCTCAAAAAGAACTATGATGATTTAATGGCTGAAGTAATATGAATCTGAAATGTGAGAGAAGAATCTATTTTTGCATCGAAGAATTGTAGGATGATCTACCAGAGGAATGGATTGCTGGCCAATTCCTGGTGCTATCAAGGCAGGAAAAACATATTGGGAAATCCTCACAGCTTTAGACTTTGAAAGATTTAAGTTCATTTGATAAGATTTAAGCCAACCAGCAATTAAAGAAAGGCCAGAAGATAATAGTGAGCGATTGGGTGAAGATGAATCAGTATAATAAACTAACTAAGGGGCCTGTTTACTAAAGGATTTTCCCATTTTGTGTCCATGGAGAAATTGCTTAGGAAACATGCTCTAAAGATTACCCCCAGAAAGTTTCTCAAGCTGGGAATCATATAATGAGATTGTTTAGCTTGCCGGGGCAGTTACTGAGTGATGAGCAAGGGGCTGTGCATGACTGGGGATGTCTAGTTAGTTCTGATTCTCTACCTTATTCTGATGGTAAAATATAAGAAATAAGTGCATCATTTCAAGTTAGGACAGTCTGAATTAGGAACATCCCAATTTAACACAAAAATACATTGGTACTTATGGGAGATGAGGTATTAAATCAAACTTCGAGATGGATAATTTGTTGTGGCTTTCCTTTCGCTCACCTGTCCCTCAGGAGATTTGTCCTATCTGTGGGGGACAAATCCTTTCTCAAGTTGTCTTGATGTTCGGACATGTGTGGTTAAACAAATAAGGCCCCTGAAATATTGATCTTGATAAATAAGTAATTAGATGAGGAAGTGATTCCACACAATTGAAAACAGCTATTATCCCTATTTGATGGCTCCCGATGGGCAATCTATCAAATGTTTTAATAAAGATAAAGATATTTTTTAAAAAAGCATGCAAGGTAATGGAAAGGTCATAGAGTACAACCCAATTTCGAATCTACCATTTTTAGCAAAAATGGTAGAAAAGATTGTGTTTGCTGAGCTAGAGGATCACACTGTTAATATTCAGGCACAACAGGGTTTCACAGAGGGTACAGTATGGAGACAGTCCCAACAGCTATGCTACATAGCATTAAAGTCTATAAAGATAAAGGATATTACATCTGATGGATACAGTTAGATTAAAAAGCAGAATTTGATTCTGTTGACCATGGTGAATTGTGTCATCATCTGTCCGAACTGCGACCGAAGTGCATGCCCTTTTAATAGCTGGAAAATTATTTTTCTGGAAATCTTAAGAGTGTTTTCTGGGAGGGGAGATTATTCTGAGTATAGGGAAGTTAAGTTCGATGTGAGAGTTCTTTAGGGGTCAATTTTATCACCGAGGCTTTTCAGTTTGTATTTGACCCCATCATTTTTTGAGATGGAAAAGTTTGGGATTGAAGTTTTTATATTTAAGGACAATATCCAGTTTTGCTTTTTGTATCTCAGAATTAATAGGCAGCTATCCAGAAATCAGATAACTGTTCAAAGAGGACTAAAAATTTTTTTTTTTTTCAAAATCATTTGAAATTGAGGGGGGTAGTTAAGGGAATAGTGCACAATATTTGCTCCTTAATCTGCATTAGGAAGCAAAATTGTGTGTTATTTTATCTTAATGAATGTTATTTTACCTCAACACATGTTGCATAATAATAAGATGCAAAGAATGCAAATGCATGCAAACACCTCATTATTATGCAAATTGAATAATGCAGCTTGTATTAAACAGTGCAAGCTGTGTTATTCCTGAAAAAAATAAAGCAGGCTCAAAGTTGCCATTTTTTTCTGCCCAGGAACATTCTTAAAAAGGCCAGCATCTTATGAAAAGGCCCACAGTCCAGGGGTCCTCTATCCCCAGCTGCAGCAAACATTCAGCACCCCACTCCGGGAATCCACATTCAGAGGTACTGCACCCCCAAAGATCCCAACCCCCTGGACCTTGAATCATACATTTCCAATCCCCCCCCCCCCCAAAAAAAAAGACCTCATCCTCCTTAGCCTATCCTGGAACCTTCCATAAGTTAAGTTTTTATATGTCCTTTTTTCTCCATAGAAAAACAATGTGATGATGTATTTCTCGGTCCATAGTATGAAATAAAAGAGGGGATGTGATACATTTTAGCAGTCCTAATTGTAACTGCTATCAAAGTAGACACAGTACTAAGATATATTTGAGGTCTAGCAAGTACTGTGAGTGTTATGAGTGAATAGTGCTTTGTGTGAAAGTTATGTTATATCATTATTCTATTACTATAAATAATATGGAAAATCAAGAAGATATCAGTAAAAATTATCTGTTATGTGTTAGTGTAAGAGTAATAACTAGGGTTATAAGGATTAATTCCATTAAAAAGTTGTTAATGAAAATGTGCCAGTTAAATGTTGCACTGTACCTACCTCAATATTACTTGTCTTGATCTACCAATGAAAAGATGTGAGCCAAATCAAAATAAAATATTTGATAAGGCATGACCCAAAGACAAGGACTAGTCCTATGAAAGACAGGCAGACACAAAAGGAATTATGTAATTTGTTTATTACTGGCTCTTGATATCCCACTTATGGACAATGAAGTTGATAAGAAGTACAAGGCCCATCTGGTCTGCACATTCTTGTTGAAATACAAAAATGTCTAACCTAATCCAGGCTTTATTCTCCCATCTTTGTATGTAAGGATCTTCCATCAGGGGAAGCTCTAGCAGTAGGCAGAATAAATCTTCAGATGGCAGATTTTTGGGAACAGCAAAAAGTGTCCCCAAAAATCCTCTTGGGGGCCTCCTCACCCTGCCTTTAAAAACAACAAAAAAAAGGTCAGCTAGTATCTCCCTGAGCCACTGCCGCTTTTCAGCAGGTCTGTAAAGGTGGCAGCGTGCAGTGGACAAAAAAGAAAAATGCAGGCAGTCTTTGGAACTCCTGCATGCTGTGAAGGTCTCCCAGTCCTGCCTCTCTTTGATGCATACTTTTTGTGTCAGAGGTGTTGGGACCTGGAGGGTTTTTGAAGTGCGCAGGACTGGCAAACACTCATGCTTTAACCCTTTCCAGGTCGAGCCCAAAACTCTCGGGATCCAAAATTCTGACTAAATATTCCTATCAAATGGTATATAATACATGACCATAGCAGAAGGAAAATCACTATTAGAACATATTGAATAAGACGGGTACAATTTTCCTGAAATATGCAAAAATTAACCCGGCTGCAGAATGTGGATTAAAAATTTAAAGTAGGCCTTCAAAGGGATAATTTCTGCTGCTGGTGGCAGAGGTAGTGGTAGGCCCTGGGGGGAGGGCCAAGAGACAGTAGATGGTGGGCACAGGATAAGAAGGCAGAGGGCAGATGTTGGACATGGGATGTGGTGGAGGGCAGCTAGTAGGCCCAGGTTAAGTGGTGGAAGAGAGACACTGGATACAGGGTAGGAAGGCAAAGGCTGACACTGGACATGGGGAAAAAGGACAGAGGGTAGATACTGGATATGGAGCATGGGGTATAGGGAGATAAAGGGCAGACACTAGTTACAGGGTGAGTGGGTAGAGTGTGGAGGGCAAATGCTAGGCATGGACTAGGGAGAAAGAAAGAGAGGAGATGCTAAACATGATATAGGAGGATAGGGATAGTGAAAGAGAGAGAGAGAGAGAGAGAGGAGATGCTGGATATTGGGGAGGGGGGAAGGGAAGGAGAAAGAGGAGATGCTGGACATGGGAGGAGGGGGAGAGAGATGGGAGATGTTGGACATGGGAGGATGGCATGAGAAAAGGGGGGCACTGAATGGGGGAAGAGAAATGCTGAATATGGAGAGGGGGAGAGTTAGACCAGGGAATAAGGATGGGGAAGTAGAAAGATGGGGAGTACGTAAGAGAGCTATGTTAACGGCTGAAAAATAATAGGTAGAAGGAATAAAAAGATGGAATTTGAGGAATGGATGGTAAAAAGGAGAAGTGAAATCTGAGTTGATAGAGACTTAGGGGCTTGTTTACAAAGCTGCGGTAGTGGTTTCCGCCTGATATCGGAGCCACAGCCCCATTGAATTCAATGGGACAGCGGCTCCAATATCGAGCGGAAGTTGCTACCACGGCTTTGTAAACAAGCTCCTTAGAGTGGCATTTTTGAAGGCATTTACATGGGTAATTACCCTAGTTGCCCATTTAAATGCTTTATCCAGGATTTTCCAAAGCCACCTACATGGGTACTGCTTTTCAAAAATCCCGGATAAATCCCTAACGCACCCAGATGCTATGCACTTAGCATCGGGGAGTGTTGGGGGCTTTCTGGATTGGAGCGGGGGAGGATGAAAGGGCTAAGCAGGTAGCAGCGATTTTTGATGCTAACCGGTTAGCCCTCTGCGCCTTAAAGATAGGCGAGTTTTTCCTATGTTGGGAATAGTTTATGTTTGTTAATCTGATTTTTCTCTGGTGCATAATTAATTGTCTTGTACAGTATCCACCAGCTCTAAGATTTTTTTTATTGAACCAAAAATATTTCATAGTAGCATAATTTAAAGAATGCGCTTTTAGATCTAGTTTGAGAGTAGATTACTACAATTTTTCATGGAGAGAGTTCACTGGACTCCTCTCATCCTCCACACCAAACTGAATTGATAGAGTACTACTAGCAGTCTCCCCTCCCATTGATAGGGCAGCAGTGCTTCTTATGGGGGCAGTTTCTCCAAATTAGGTTTGTGCCCATACCATGATAGTAATGAACCTCTAAGCCAGGGTATGTGGAGGAGTCTTACCTGTGTGTCTTCTCTGCTGGCTTCAGTCTGGCGTCTGAATACATTGAGCCCTGCTATCTTACTTGACTTGCTGGCCTCATATGTTCAGATGTGTGGCATCCACAGGTAAAACAAATCCTGTTCTCCTGCTGGTGGGAGGGACTGAGCAGTGAGGATCATGCAAAAGGTGCCAACTACTAGGCAAACCAGGCGGTTGCTTAGGGCAACAACTTCTGGTGGGGGTGGAGCAGTTACAATCAAAGCAAAGCAATGGGTCTTAGCAGCCACATAAACTCAGAGAGTCATCAGTGCATACTTTTAACTGCAGGAGCAATGATTAATATGTAAATAGTCCATTTACCCTTGTTAAAATTGTGGTGCCCAATATTCAATTAGGCAGGCTATGCGCTGCTATGGTGCATAGCCACGCCCACAGACCCCTAACCCTGGATATTCAAGGATTGAATATCAAGGATTTGCCACACATGCCGGAAGCCGCATTAGCTAACCAGACAGCAGTGATATTGCATGCTGCCTGGCTAGCTTCTGTGCCTTAGATAGGCGAGGGTTTTTCTCACCTATCTTATAGGCATAGGTTATTAACGCGGCAGAAAGCAATATCACCGCTACTCGGTTAGGAACAGTTGCCGTCTCTGCTCCTCCCTGGAACGCCCCCAACAGGCCCTGATGCTAACCGCTTAGCATCAGGGCGTGTAAGGGAGATAATCAGACACCACCGGAGCCCGATCAGGTGTCGGGGAGTCAAGCAGGAGGATCGCTCCTCCCCGATCGGCCCCCCCCAGGCCAATCAGGCCCAATGCAGCCAGTTTAAAACTTCTGCGTCCCTTGGTGTGCTCACAGGACACCACCGGGGCCTGATCAAGTGTTAGGGAGTCGAGCAGAAGGATCGCTCCTCCCCGATCGGCCCCCCAAGGCCAATCAGGCCCAACGCAGCCAGTTTAAAATGTCCGCGCCCTTTGGCGCGCCCTCTCCGACAGGCCCGCACCTGAGGGCCCTTTGGCGTGGCCCTTAGGCGTGGTCCTGAGGCAAGTAAGAACCTAGTTGTGTGCCCCGATCCCTCTTGAAGTAATTCCCAGTCTGGACGGCGAATGAAAGAAAAAGAGAAAGCACGCAAATAAGTCGGCATCCAGCAAGAAGGCAGACGGAACTAAAAGAGAGTGCCTTGACCTCACAACAAACAGACCCTAAGAACTCAACCCCGAAAATGTCCCGAGGAAAGGTAATTTACCACTCTATTTAATTTAATGCACTCTACTAAGCTAAGCATCCTTCTACCTATGACGTACACTGATGTATCCCAGGACTTTGTTAGCCAATCCAGACTCTGCTACTGAAACCTCTACCATAATACCATAACATTGTCTCTGAATTTATATATATAAAGATCAAACTACTGTCATTTACCCTGACTTTTATACGCTACTGATGAGATACATCCATCCCAGCTCCTCAATAGCGTAAGCTACCTGTACACTACTCACTCCCCAATGAATCACTAAACTAATATCACAATGTATGACCTGATTTCATACAGTATTGTGATTTTCTGCCTGGCACACACCTTCATACCATTTGAAACACTATCCTCCCATCATGGGCTAATCCCCACTATTCATGGCTGTGGCCGAAACAACCAAGAAAATGTCTTTAACTCAATGAGACCACCATAGCAACCAAGTCATATCTTTTGCCAACCCTCTGGAAAAACCTGGGCAAGGAAATCTATGGAAGATAAATCCCCGAAATGCATGTTGATAAACGCAAGATCGATAATCATAACCTCGACTTAATCCTCATTACAGAATCTTGGCTTAAAGACACAGATGCAGTTATAACCAACCAACTAAAGCTCCCAAACTATGACCTATACAACTGTCCAAGACCCAACAGAAGAGGAGGAGGTACCTTAATATTAGCGAGATCTAACTTACAATTCAAATTCACAAAATCCTACAACACATATAATCTCGACTCCATCATTATCTCAAACAAGAACTTGTCAATAGCGCTAATCTATCGGGTGCCATCCAACTCTACAGATGACCTCTCCATACCTCTTGATATTGCTTGTAATCGCGCTTCAACCTCAACACCTCTCTGGATAATGGGAGACTTCAATCTCCCTGCTTTATCAAGCAAAAATGCTACAGCTTTCCTAGATGCAATGGCTGCGCTTAAATATGAACAACAGATTCATGCTCCTACGCACTCTGGAGGGAATACATTGGACCTAATCTTTGCACCTTCTCTCCTATATGACTCTAATTTCTCCATCCAACTTCACATCCTGCCAGTCCCCTGGTCAGATCACAATGCCATTTCATTCCAAATTCCTACTTCCCACCCTGTCTCCCATACAGAGACTACCTCATCTCCACAATGTCGATTTAAACCATTCAACAGAGATGCATTTCTAGAAGAAACCCTATCACATCTTGAATCCCCCCCCGATCGGATCTACATGAATGTATAAACTTCTGGAACTCAACCCTTAAACAGGCATCGCTACTCTCCATATCTAAGGAATCTCCTATATCAAAGAGACAACACCCATTGATCTGGTTTACATCAGACTTAAGGAACTCCCAACTCAACCTCAGGAAAATTGAACGCCAGTGGCGTAAAACAAGAAATCCTCAGGACAGAGATAGCTACATGTCTGCTTTACAGGTTCACCGAGCTGCTGTAATAGAAAGGAAGAAAGAATACCACTCCAAAATCCTGATGAGATCCCTCAATAGGCCTCGTCAGCTCTTTCAACGTATCCAATCTCTTACTAAGGATACTGTTGCCCACCAAACAGATACTCTACCCAACCCTCAAGAGTTTGCAGAACACTTTAACAATAAAAACAAGATGATCACCACCCCTGCAATGGAGCCCAACATCAACATCCCCTCACCAAATAATGAAAATATACCTACACTCTCTGAGCTGTACCCTTACAGCAGTAATCAAATCAAAAATATAATAAAAGGTCTCAACACCACCTCCAACTCACCTACCCTATCCATGTCCAAACTACTGGATCAAATCCACTTGTGCTGAACTTAGCCCCTACATAGCCAAAAGCGTCCAACTCTCCTTCACCAAGAGTTCTATGCCAACTCAACTAAAAACAGCCACTATAAAACCACTCCTTAAAAAAACAAATTAGATCCTAGTGATTTAAACTCCTACAGACCAATCTCAAGTCTTCCATTTCTTACCAAAATAATTGAAAATAATAGCATTACAACAAATCCAAGACCACATAGACTCTTATGCTCCTCTCATTCCTCAGCAGCATGGTTTTCGTCAACATCACGGAGTAGAAACTTTACTTCCCTCCCTCTTTGTTAACCTGGTTAAAGGCATGAGCAACTCAAAACAAGGCTTCGTCCTTATCTTCTTAGATATCGCCTCAGCCTTGACACAGTAGCACACAACCTCCTGCTTATCCAGCTGCAACTTAAAGGCATCCAAAGTTCAGCACTAGAGTGGTGTCATTCCTACCTTTCTGACAGACAACAAAAAGTAAGCATTGGCACACAAGCATCAACAAGTTTTCATCAATCACAAGGAGTACCTCAAGGATCTTCACTTTTAGTCTTACTATTCAATATATAAGGTTTGTAATATATAAGGTTGTAAGGTTATTCAATCCTTCGGTATACTCTACCATATGTACACAGACGATGTGCTCCTTTATGAACCATTCACACCAGATAATCCCAACTTCACCCCAATCACAGACTGCTTTGATGCAGTATCCGCATGGTTAGACAAAAACAACCTCAAAGTTAACTTTAAAAAAACTCGGAAGTTCTCTTTATCACTAAGGATACGACCTTCATCCCACCATCCCACCTACAGGTGAAGAATGCCACTAGGCCACTCCTCCCTCTCTTATTTGAGAGGGAGGAGTGGCCTAGTGGTTGGGGCAAGGTACCACAGGCCAGAAGGTCAGTGGTTCAAATCGCACTAGAGGACAGCAACCTTGGGCCGGAAGGACTGGGGTTTCTAGTCCCACAGGTGCTCCTTGTGGTCTTGGGCAAGCCACTTAACCCTCCATTGCCCATGTTCCCTGTAAGTATTAGTGTATGTGTCTCAAATCCTCTCATGTTAAATGTATCCCCCAACCGCTTTGACCCGGTGAAAAGCAGGATATAAATGCAGCTAAATAAATAAAATAAACCTGAAGTCAAATCAAGAGGTTAGATATCTTGGTGTCACCCTGGACAAACATCTAACTTTGGAAACCCACATAAGAAATATCACAAACTCTGTATACCTCAAAATAAGATCACTCTGCCAGCTCCGACCCCTACTAGAACCTACAGACTTCCGCACTATATTCCAAGCCATAGTCACTCCAATCTTTGATTATGCAAATATTCTACTTCAGGGCCTACTGGCATATGCACTTCACCCACTTCAAATGGCATTAAATACTGCGGCCAGAACAATCTATGGAATGTCCAAACATGACCATGTTTCACCTCTTCTAATCCACCTGCACTGGTTACCAATTAACTACCGACTTAAATATAAAGCCCTCATACTCTCTTTCAAAATCCTTCATCAGATCTCAGCTGCATCTCTGGAAAACCTCCTACAATGGACACTGGAAAACAGATCTAGGAGATCAAATTTGACTAAGACTCTTGTCATTCCGACTATGATGAGAAAAAGCTCACAGTTTATCAGAAATAGAGCATTCTCACATTTTGCACCAGTGCTATGGAATGCTCTCCCTCCACACATCTGCCTCATCACTGAACTGGCAACCTTTCACAAAGCAATTAAGATGCATCTCTTCCAGCTGGCATTTGACCATGTTCCGTAGAGACCTTAATCTACAATTGACCATGCTATAAGACTGTATATAGTTACCTACCCAGGTCCCACGTTAATTGTAAACCATCTGAAACTCCCAATGGTAGATACTCCAGTTAAGTTATTAGTTTATTATAATATAACTGTTATTTGTAATGTTATACCTGTTCTCTGTATTATGTTGTTATCATGTAAACCATGCTGATTGTAAAAGTGCAGTATATAAGCATAAATAAATAAATAAATAATCACAGATATTCAGAGGCACTAACTGTGTTAGTGCTGTTGAATATTCCTCTCAGTAGCAGTAACACAGTTTAAAGGGCCATAAACCATGTAACTGCCCTTCGAATATTGGGCCGGTGATGTCCAAATATGCATTTCTTATAGGATTGTTCTAGGAGGGATAGTGTTGAGATGATTACAATTGAGTTTGACAATCAAAATCTTGGTTGGGGGGGAGGTGTGCTAAAGGTCTAAAGCTAAGTGCGAGAGGGTGCAAGGCTGAAGTTTGGCGTAGGGCGCCTAATACCCTCGCACCAGTCCTCTATGCAAAATGCGGTTGGTGTGCCCCGAGGACTGAACAAACTCAAAAGTGTGCTACAAAATGAAAAAGGTTGAGAAGCACTGCCCTAGAGCTCTGAAGAGTCCCCTCCATTTTGGGTGCCTGAGAGGGCCGGCCCAATTATTAGGCAAGACTAGGTGGTCACTAGGGCAGCATCTTCTGAGAAGCAGACAAGAGCTGCAGCAGTGAAATTAAAGATCCTGACACTAACGAAAAGGACCAATAACACATTTTTACCACAGGGAGAGTGGGCCCAGACATCCATACAAAGCAAAACTTCATATTTAAAAATATGTTGCCAAATTATGCATTTTTATAGGATTGTTGTGGGATGGTTGGTGTTAGAATAATCATGATTGTTGAATTTAGTTATCAAATTGTTGGGTGGGTGGGGGGTTCAAGGCTAGAATTTTACCTAGAATGCCCAATGGTATCTTGGGGGGAGGGGGGCGGTGGAGTGCAAGCTCATTTCTCACCTCAGGCAGTAGATTGTTTTGAGCTGCCACTGTCTTCCATGCTTATCCAGTGTCTTCTTGAATTCTATTATTGTTTTACATCACATCTCACTGCGTCACCTTTCACTAGGAAATTGTTCCATGTATCCACCACCCTTTTGTGAAGGAATATTTCTTTATTGAATCTATCAGAAGAAAATAAGGGCGAGGCAGTCTGCCCTGAGGAGTACAGAAGAAAACAGCGGAGGTGATCAAATAATGGAAATAAAAAATGCTGGGACTGAGATTTAATGCTAAAAACTGCAGGGTCATGCATTTTGGCTGCAAAAATCTAAGAGAGTGGCACAGTGTAGGGGGTGAAGTGCTTATGTCCCTGAAAGAAGAGTGTGACCTGGGCGTGATTGTTTCTGATGATCTTAAGATGGCCAAACCGATAGAAAAGGCGACTGTGAATGCCAGAAGGATGCTTGGGTGCATACAGAAAGGAAGGGCCAGCAGAGAAAAAGGAGGTGATAGTGCCTCTGTTTAAATCTTTGGTGAGACCTCATCTGGAGTATTATGTGCAGTTCTGGAGACCGCACCTTCAAAAGGATATACACAGGATGGAGTTGGTGCAGAGGGTGGCTACTAAAATGGTTAGTGATCTTCATTATAAACCATATGGAGACAGACTTAAAGATCTTAATAAGTATAAGTTAGAGGAAAGGTGGGATAGAGGAGCTATATCAGAAATACATAGAAAAGTAAAAGATGAGGCTGTAGCTGGCAGAAAAGTAAGGATCTTATATTCTGACTCCCACATGCAAAATAAACTACATTCAAAGGAAAAGATGCTAATACATGTTAAGGGAATAACATGGCAAGTATCTTACAGTGTGTTAACCCTTACTAAGGTAGCTAATGCAGATCCCTTAACTCCACCTCAATACACAGAGCTGGTGCTACCATTAGGCAAACTAGGTGGCCAATTGTCACCGCTTGCACCCCTCTCCAGAACCAGCTGTGGTGGCAATGATTGAAACAGCACTGCAGCGCTAACCAAAATTTCCAGTGTTTCCATGCTGTCCATGCTTCTGCCCTCTCTGATGCAAACATTCCTGTTTGTAACTGGAAGGAAGCGGCTCCTCACTGGTCTCCCACTGAACCATCTCTCTCCCCTTCAATGTATTCAAAATTCAGCTATAGGCCTAATAGCCCAACAGCATTGTACACTCACATAAGCCCTCTTCTCAATTCATTTCTTTGGTTCCAATCAGTTCTTTGTACAGTTCAAACTTTTCTTAACTGACCTACAAGTTTATTCATTCTGTATCTCCCCATTACCTCTCTTCTCCTCTCTTTCCCTATAACCTGCTCATCAGGTAAAACACTTGTATTTGTGACCTTATCCACTACCAACTCTATACTATACATGTTCCTTGCACCTTGTTGTATAGATTTCCTGAGTCAGTACATCAGGCTCCTTTACTAGTCCCATTGAAATACAGGTTAAGCCTCCACCTTTTCAAGATTACATTTACATCCAAACTCCCTGCTCTCCTATTTAATACCCATGTATCATTAGGAAAGGAATAGAAGAATAAAATAAAATAGAAAAGAAAACAGAAGAATAGAGAATAAAACAAAGGCTATAGTAATGCCTCTATATATCACTCCATGGTGCTACCACACCTTGAGTATTGTATAGCGGCATTAGAAAAGGTAGAGAAGGGCAACCAAAATGTTAAAGGGGATGGAATGACTCTCCTATGAGGAAAGGCTAAAGAGGTTACCACTCTTCAGCTTGGAAGAGAGACAGCTGAGAGGAGGTACTGTATGAAAGAAAGCTATAAAATTCTGAGTGGAGTGGCATGGGTATTTATATATTTATTTAACAATTTTTCTATACCATCTTTCTACAAGTCAAGACAATTTACATGAAACTCAGTGCAGAAACAGAAACTACTATAATAGTGCACGATACATTGAATACATATTAAACATGTGGAGCCCCATTCCAGGAAGGGGATGTCCAGGTCGTCCAGATGTCCACACTGAAGACGGGGCCATTAGGACCCGATTCTGATTCGTGGGAACAAAACATTCCTGCAGGAGCCAGAATCGGGTCCGAGGACGGCCCGGTGTGCCCCACCTGCCTGTGTAGACATCTTCCCCACAGGCACCCCAGACTGCTGCTTTCCCGGCCCCCCAAATTTCTGATGCTCGACCCACCGCTGGCCTCCCACGGCTTGGATTGGGTGGCGGGGACCCCCCGCACCCGACCCCAGCCCCGGGGGTGCTCCCCTGCCTTGATCTGGCAAAAAATGCTGCTTAAATCTTCTCTGAGGTGGTATAAGCAGCACACCTCAGCAGGCCTGGCAGCACATACAGGGCCATGACCTGAATCGGCCCTGTACACGCTGCCGGGCGGCCTGCCCCTGCTCCTCCCCCATCGGCTCTCCCTGTTCTGAAGCACAGAACATATGGGGAGACCTGATGGGGGAAAAGAGTCTGGGCGGATTGCAGGGGCTGCACATCCCGGTGTGACGTGCAGCCCTGCAACTCACATTCTAGAATGAGGGCTATTATAACAAATGCTAATGAGGTTAGATAACTATGTACAAATCAGAATGAAGAGATTATTTTAACTATGAAACAGATGGGTGTTTGATACGTGAGGTGATGATGGAGGATTTATTCATTGTTTGGGCTTGGTCCATAGTATTCAAGGAATAAAAATGTCTTCAAACTTTTTATCAATGTGTTGTATGGCTTTTAATTGTGGCGGAAGTGTTGCTGGCCCTTTGGCTGCACTTTATTCTATCTCTTGGTATTTCTAATGGGCCTGATTTCGAAGGGGGAATGTCCTGCCTGCCCAGACACTGAAGATCTGGATGGGCTGGTCTAGTCCCCGATTCTGAATCTGCAGGAGCTAGACATTTCCATGGGATCAGAATGGGGTCTGATGGGCAGACCATTCTCTGATTCTGTGCTGATGGACGTCCAATAGTTTCCCTGCATAGGTCTGCCCCAGCTCCTGCATGGAGCCGCGGTGCCGTGTTGTCTTGTTGCTATGGCACCGCAGCTCCATTAAGGAGCCACTATCCCTGGCCGCCACCACAAAGTTCATTCCCCACAGCCCAACCCCTGATGTGGCCTTCCAAAGGCAGGGTCAGGCTTCAGGGAAACTCCTGTACCCCCTTGCCCCACTGACCTGGCCCTGCGCCGCTGTCCCCTGACATCCAGGGTGACTTATTCCACTTCCGAGATGGAATAAGTCCCCTGTCCATGTTGGTGACCCTGGATGTACAGGGCTGACCTCAGAATCAGCCCTGTGTGTCCAGGGTCACATCCCCACCCACTGCCTACCCTCGTTCCTCCCTCGGCCTACCCCCTCCCGCCCCATCCGGAGCTCCCCATATATATCCTATGTACATGCGGGGAGCTTTGGGCAGGGGATATGGTTCCGGCATTTGACGGGGATGGACGTCTGACCAGGACGTCCATCCCCACTAAATGCAGCTCAGAATGACCCCAAATATATTTATGTTCTGTCTCTTCAGTCTACTGAAATTGTGGGTTGTGATTAAGGATTCTAGGTTGACTGCTGACAGATTGATGATGATTTTTTGTGTATTGATGATGGCTTTATATTTGATTCTTTGTGATATAGGTAGCCAGTCTAGTTGTTTGAGGAGTGGTGTGACGCGAGACTGATGAGACTGTCCAAGAGTAAATCTTGCTGCCATGCTCTGTGCTAACTGAAGTTGATATAGTGAGCTCTTAGAGATAACATGTTATATTGTGTTGCAGTAATCAAGCATAGGTGTGATTACTACTTGGCAAACTATACAAAAATCTGTAGGTGATAGGAGTGGGCGTAAGTTCTTTATGGTCCTTAACTTATAGTATATTGCTTTGATAGTGCGGTTTATGTGTGGAAGGAGATTGAGCTGTTGATCCAGTGTTACGCCAAGGTAATTGATCTCGGTTTTAACTGTGATTTGGAGATTATCCATAGCGATTGTTGGTAGTGGGATGAAGTTCTGGACTCTTGTAACATGCAGGATTTCTGTTTTGGCGTGGTTTATTTTGAGGTTGTGTGCCTGTAGCCATTTGGAGATTGCCATGAAGCAGTTGTTGAGTTTTGTGTAGTCAGGAGAGTTTGTGGTGAATGGTGTGAATAACATAATGTCATCTGTGTAGAGTAGGCATTTAATGTCAAAGATTTTGATAACATCACATATTGGGTAGATGCAAATTGATTGTTTACTCTCTCAGAAAATACAAAGACTAGGGGACACATCTAGTCCTTGTCTCTCAGTGTATAATTAGTCTTTGGAACTCATTGCCAGTGGATGTGGTAAAAAGCAGGTAGTGTAGCTGGGTTTAAAAAGGTTTGGAAAAATTCCTGGAGGAAAAGTCCATAAACAGTTATTAAGGTAGACCAAGAGAAAACCACTGCTCATCCTTGGGGATAAGTATCACGAAACTGGTTACTTTGGGGATATGTTAGATACTGCACTTCTGACCTGGATTGGCAACACTCGGTTTGATCGACCTTTGGCCTGACCCAGGATGGCAGTTCTTATGTTCTTATAATCATTCCCTAATAGATAATCCCCTATTTATTCTGTTTGTCTTGAATAGATTGTAAACACTGCGGAGCACGGACTATCTCTTACATATATATGTGCAGTGCTGCATATGCCTTGTAGCACTATAACGATGATAAGTATTAGTAGTAGTAGTGAAGTTGCAGAAGGGCTATCAAGTAAGGCTTGCCTCTTTGCAGATGATACCAAGATGTTCAGTAGACACCCAGGAGGGAGTAGATAACATGAGGAGGGATTTAGCTAAGCTTGAAGAATTGCCAAGAATTTGACAGCTGAGATTTAACATTAAAAAATGCAGGATCATGCATTTGGGCTGCAAAAATCTAAGGGAGAGGTAAAGTATAGAGGGTAAAGTACGTCTGTTCATGAACAAAGATCAGGACCTGGGCGTTATTGTTTCTGATGATCTTAAGGTGGCTAAACAGGTATAAATGGTGCCAGATGGATGCTTGAGCACATAGGGAGAGGAATGGCCAGCAGGACGAAAGAGGTGATAGTGCCTCTGTGTAAATCTTTGGTGCGACCTCATTTGGAGTATAGTGTGCAATTCTGGAGACCGCACCTTCAAAAGGATGTAAACAGGACAGAGTCGGCGCAGAAGGTGGCTACGTCATAAGGCATATGGGGACACACTTAGAGATTTCAATATGTACACTTTGAAGGAGAGGAAGGAGAGAGGAGATATGATAGAGACATTTAAATATGTCTGTGGCATAAATGCACTGGAAGAGATCCTCTTTCAATTCAAAGAAAGCTCTGCAACGAGGGGACATAGAATGAAGATGAAAGGGATAGACTCAGGAGTAGTATGCGGAAATCTTCCATTATGGAATGAGTGGTAAATGCATGGAATAGTCTCTCAGTGAAGGTAGTAGAGACCAGGACAGTATCTGAATTCAAGAAAGCATGGGAGCAACACAGAAGATCTCTAAAGGGAAAAAAGGGACTATAGTAGTTGGTATAGAAGGGCAGACAGGATAGGCCATATGGTCTTTCTATGCCGTCATGTTTCTAGTAGTAGTTAAACTGACTTGAGTAAGATGAAAAATAGGAAGAGCTTAAAATTAAGGAAGTTGGCTGAAGAATTTAGGAAACTGACTTCTCATGTATAAATCAGTGCAATTAGTAAAATAAATCACTGTTTAAACAGTCTGTGCATGACTGTTAAATTCCTAAAGATGCACACAGAAAATACATGGAGCTGGATGGTGACAATCACCTAAGCTGGAGAAGCTGGAGAAGTATATTGAACTTCAAGTTTGTGGGAGGTAAAATCAGGAGCAGCTCAAGACAATCTGCAGCCTGAGGTGAGAGATGAGTTGGTGCTCCCCTGGCGGCCAAAATGGAGGGGCCTTCTCAGAGCTCTAGTCGGGGAACAGGGGGATCCCCTTACTCAGGACACCGGTCAGGTGGTTGCCCCAAGAATAAAGAAAGCAATATGTTTCCAGGCTATATAATTTAAAAAAAAAAAACAACCTTTGCAATGATGTTTGCAAATGCAATGTGTGTCTTTGAGACAATACTGACTTCTGGCGACTGAGCATATGCAGCAAACATTGTAGCAGTTAATGAACTAGCCTGGGAATCTAATATAAAACATATCAGATCCTGACACTGCACACTGGACTGACATGGTTTTCAGTGTAAATAAAGATTCTCAAAAGACACAGAGATGGAAGGTGATCACATACCAAGGAGCATAATCAAAAAGCAATTTATAACATAAAAATAATAACTAATTTTATTTTGGCATTTTAAATTGTGCTGAGGTTCTCTCATTTTCTTTTTGAATATACGTATATTCTGCATCCAAAGAAACTCCTCTCCCAACAAAGCGTGCAGAGCAGAACTAAGACATTTCCCACAGAACTCAACATACCATTGCAAAAAAGGCCTAGCATCTACAGCATAGAGAAAATCGACCATACTATAACAGCATTAACATCCAAAAATCACACAAGGGGACTATCCAGAAAAGATCAGCCCTGTAAATATTGCAGTGGGCTCTAGAATGTCAATACACCTATTTAGAAAATCAAATAAGATGGAGTACTTCCGATCCCTACATAGAAACTTCATGCTAACAGAACACCTGGTTTTGGTCACACACTCAGAAAATAGATATATCCTCACCAAGTAAGGAACTGAAATCCAAAGAAGCCAAACTCTGCATCAGTGGCACAGCCAAGGCTGTTTTTTGGGGGGCCTAGGCAGGGCCAACCCAACCATTAGGCAAACTAGGCGGTCACCTAGGATAACAGCTTTTGGGGAGTGGGGGATGGCTAAGAACAAGGCATTGATAACTAAACAATAGATTCTGACAGCTAGGGGGAGCATAAGGTTTAAGATTTACCTAGGGTGCCAACATCTTGAACAACTCTGGGGCTGGCCCTGGGCCTGGGATTAACCAATATGGGCTCAAAGCAATGGGAATATTGACACTGTTTCCAGTTATCTTCTCATTTGACTGTTCTTCTGCTGCTGACTGGGTGGGCCTGATGCCAGAGTGGAGGGGCATGGCTCATCAAGACCCACCCTTGGCTACACCACTGCATGTAGTACTACTACTACTACTGCTAATCATTTATATAGTGCTACAAGATGTACGCAGTGCTGTGCAGATACATGTAAAAGATGCTCATCAGAGCTTACAATCTAATCAAGACAGATAATACAATAGATGGCAATAAGGGTACAAATAGGGAAATGTAAGGAGATACAAGGAAAACAAGGGATCAGGATCCAAAAGCAGCCTCAAAGAGGTTAGCCTTTAGCATGGATTTGAAAAGGGGTAGAGCTGAAGCCTTATGTACAGACTCGGGTAGTTGCTCCAGGCATAAGGAGCAGCAAGGTGAAAGGATCGAATTCGAGTTGGCAGTGGAAGAAAAAGGCATAGAGAGAAGCAGGCCGGTGGAAGAGCGGAGTAGTAGTACAACATCAGGGAAATAGAAAGAGATTCATATGCCCCTCAATGGCAAAATATAAAGACAGAACATGTAAACTCCAAAAACGGACATATTCCAATCACTAAACTAAAAAATAAAATTACTTTTTCTACATTTGACGACTGGCCATTTTATTCTCAAATCATGTTGATCTCAGTCTCTAGCTTCTGCTTTCCTCTGTCTTCTCTTAACTTGCTTTTTAAGGGTCCCCGGCCCATCTGCCACTTCTCTCCTCTCCTGTCTTCTTCACTTCTTTACATTTTTGGCATTTATCTTTTCCTTTCAGTTTTATCAATTCAGATTTTGCTTCTCCTCCTTACCGTAATACTGCATCTACCACTTTTCAACACTCAAAACGTTCTCTCCTTCCCCAGCCATTAACTCTCCCTTTTCTCCCTACCTCCCCCCATGTCCATCATCTCTCTGTTCTCCTCCCTTCATCAGCACTTCAGCCTACTTTTCTCACCCCACCCCAATATTCTCCCTTCATATTCCTGTCCCATGTCCAATATATCCCCCTCTCTCTCCATTCCTGTGTCCAGCATCTCCCCACACACCATGTCCAGCATTTAACCTCTTCTTTCCCTTCCCCCTCCTCTCTAGAATTTCCTCCTATCTCTCCTTTCTCCTCCCACAGTCCACAATATTTCCTCTCTCCCTCCTCCTGTTTCCAGCATCACTCATCTCTCATTCCCCCCAAATGTCCAGCATCTCTCTTCCTCCCCCCTAGTATCCAGCATTTTCCCATTATCTCCTGTTTCCCTCTTGTGCAGCATTTGCCCTTTCTCCCCATCTGCCCTCCATGTCCCCTATCTACCCTCCATGCTCCCTTGTTGAGCATCTGTCCTCTATTTCCCCATGTCCTGCATCTTCTCTTTCTCCATTATGTCCAGTATCTGCCCTTTTCCCCTATGTCTCCATACCATGCCTAGCTCTGCCCCTTTTCCCTATTCCCCCCATGTCTAGTATCTGCTCTCCATCTTTCCTGTGGCAACCTTCTGCCCATTTCTCTCCATGGCCCCCCTGGCCATCATCTGCCCTCTCTCCCTTCTCCTCCCATGACCAGCATCTTCCCCCTGCCCCCCCCAATCCAGCATCTTTCCCCTGCCCTCAGTGTCCAGCATCTGTCCCTCTGTCACCCCCATATCCATCATCTGCCCCTGCCCCCTCTCATGTCCATCATCTGTCCTCCACTTCTGTGTTCCCTGCTCCTCTGTGTTCATCTACCTTATACCTCCGTGCCCCCCCACCCTTGCAGCCAATGCTCAACATGGCTTCCCTCACTTCCTGCCCCCAAATTGCCAGTGTTGCTGCTTCTCTCAATGAGCGGCAGCTTAAAAAATGGAAGCAAAAGCATGGGTTCTTCCCAACTCTAGCACATTTGTAAGTCTTTGCCAGTACTGCCTCCCTCTGATATAAATATGCATCAGAAGAGGTGGGACCATTAGAGCCTTACAGATGTGCTGGAGTAGGGCAGATCCCCTGCTTTTGCTTGCATTATTTTTAAGCCGCCACTTGTTGAAGGGGGGAGTGGTGCTTGATGCCACCGCTGCCACCACAGACCTGGGAGAAGTGGCGATGGTGGAAGCTGGAGATCAAAGGTAGAGTGAGGTGGTTGCAGCTGGTCTTTTTGGGAGCATTTTTTGCTGCCCCAAAATATTGGCGCCTGAGGCGGCAACCTCACTCTGCCTAATAATTGAGATGCCCCTGATTAAATTTGCCACACATGTATTTAGGTAAATCAGCCTTGATAGACAGCACTGGCCAGCGTCAGGGGTATTAGTAGACAGCATTGAGTGGCTCCTCCTCCTAGAAGCAAAACTATCTTTTTCAAGCTATTGCAAATGTATTTTATTTTGATGTTGAATATCTACTTTTATTACAGTTGATATTTGGGAAAACTCTAACATCTCCTGCTGTTCACCATCTGAAAGCAAGTTATTTGGATAAATAGCTATCAATAGAGCCATTTCTTTGACATCATAGCATACCTTATCAATCTGGCGTGTCCTCAAAAGTGAATCAATATCTCCAATAAAACTAGCACTTTTACAGCATCTCTGCACATTGGCCTCAGTTCCCTCCACAATACTCATGCCAAACAATTGACTAACTATCTAGAGATATTCAGCCTGCAGCATTTACTCATGTTACAAAAAAAGACAATTAGTGCCAGCTTTTGGGGGGATGATAAGTTCTATTTTGAAAGGTTTACTCCTTGGCATAAATTTTCCACAATTCGAAATTTCCAGGGTACTGATGTAAAAAAATTCATATTTGTATGGTTTGTTGTTCCAGATGCCTTCTTTGCATTATTGCATTTCCTACTAGATTTTACTGGTCACTGTTCACTGATTTATCCCAAGTTCAAGCCTGACTCCCATTAACTTTTAGAAGGCATGCCAAAGCAACTTATATGGAGCAGAAAAATATACTGTAGCAGTGAAAAGTCACTGTTCCACACATTTCATTTTCTTTAGCAGAAACTAGGTTGATTTTATAAACCCTAAATTAATCCAACAGCTTTGCCCTCATTGGCATGCCCAAGAAAACAGAATTTCCTCTTTCACTGCCTCTATTGTTACTTTAGGAGGTCACTGTAGAAATGGTTCACCAGGCCACAAAATGATAGGAGCAGTAACATAAAGACATGGATATATTTCAGCAGCCCCACCCTCTAGTTCAACGATGCACCCAGTATGTTGAATGTGTATATAGTGACCTAACACTGTAAACGATACCAATGTGTAACAAATGCCAATGTGTATATAGCCACCTAATATCGCATATGGTCGCCGAGCAATACTGTACATCCGCAATCTGGGCGATCAATCTGTATATAGTTAGCCATCCTGTAAATAGTTGCCAGCTGACCCGGTCACCTGTGACCGATCGTTTAGCCTGTACATAGTTATCCTCGTTAGTCCCAAGTTGTAACACCTGTTCATTGTAAGTCCAGTGAAGGTCCTGCCTGCACTGTACAAATTTTGTTGACTGTAAACCGCACTGATTCCAAAGAGCGCGGTATAAAAAAAATACATTAAATAAATAAATAAATATTTTTCGTGCAAATATAGAACAGCCATTTTGTTCTAAAGCAGTGTTTGTCAACCCAGTCCTCTGGGACCCCCCAGGTTAGTCAGGTTTTCAGGCTATTCACAATGAATATGTATAATAAAGATTTGCATGTATCGCTTCCATTGTATGCAAATCTATCTCATGCATATTCATTGTGGCTACCCTGAAAACCCGACTGGCCTGGGGATCCAGAGGACTATTATTTTTATTTATTTATTTATTTTCATTCTCTTATATACCGCGCTATTCTGCATCAGTGCGGTTTACATTGAACAAACTGAAATTACATTGAACAGGGCATTATAACTTGGAGATAACTATTTTACAGGGAACATGGGCTATGGAGAGTTAAGTGGCTTGCCCAAGACCACAAGGAGCACCTGTGGGACTAGAAACCCCAGTCCTTCCGGCCCAAGGTTGCTGTCCTCTAGTGGGATTTGAACCCCCGACCTTCCGGCCTGAAGTACTTTGCCCCAACCACTAGGCCACTCCTTCAATCCGACTAGGTCGAAAACCATTGTTCTAAAGGGAAAACACTCCTAAAATATCCCAAGAATGAATTGGACTTCTAAAATTTAAACAGAGCAAAACATAACTGTCCTATAATTTAATATGTACTTCCAAGAAAAAAAATCTCCTTACTCATATATATATATCCAAAGGTAAGCTTGCTTATGCTCGAGCGCATATTTCTATAACATATTGCATTGTCACATTGTATTTTCAATACACAGCAGGTCACAATATACATCTATTTGCAGCTATATAGGAAAAAAGTTTTAGAATTTAAGCTTTCTCTATCCTAGGCTCACATCAGTTTAAATTAAGATAAAACAAAGATGACAACACCAGGGAACATTTCCAAAGCTCAGAACTTCTCACCACTCTATCATCACCTAGAAGTCAATTTTCACCTTTTCAGTGGCTGAATTTGTTAGTTTAAATTTGACTGTAGGGCCCATGTGTTCTAACAACGTGGCAGCGCAGGATTATGAGAATACCAACATGCATGCTTGCTAAAAATGCACAGTGTCTAGGATTCCAATTAAACAATGTCACGTTCTATGGACTAAAATGAAATACAATATTAGAAGTTTTTCAAACTGTATATTTAAGTGGAAGATGTTTCCTGATAAGGCAGCAATGCCTTTTTATCACATCAGGAAAAAGAGCAGAGGGAGTTAATGTTCTGATATTACAGCATTTAAAGTTTACTAGATTTGTGCTTATAATAGTGATGCCTTTTTTCTCTCCCCCTCACTGTGGAACTGCCTCCCAGCCCAGATCTGTCTTGAGGCTAACTATAAAGAATTCAAAGTTCTCCTAAAGACTTTTCTTTTGGAACAGGTTTTTGGGGGTCAGGCTGGGCCCGCAGGACAATTAAGCTCCGCCACTTGACTGTGCTCTCTGCTTGGCTCTCCTTTCTTTCCTGTTAATAATTGTAGTTCCTTTCTGTTGTCATATAAACGTAATTGCAAACCGCTTTGTAGGCTTGCCAAAGGTGGTATATCAAATTCAAATAAACTATAACTATGCCACTCATGTCTATCAATAGATTTTGTAACACAAATCTGGAATTTTAGAAAAATTATAAACTCGCTTGGTTCCAATGTGATGGACTTCACCTTAACCAGGGTGGAACCTGACTGCCAGCACTAACATTTGAAAAGGATTTTAAACTAGATCATGGGGCAAAGCTGACGGTCACTTAGGAGAGCATGGTTCAGAATGGAATATTTTCAATGGATATTGTTAAAACAGCGAAGTTAAAGTATCCCAATAGAGAGGTTGGGGTAAGGGCTGAGGTAGTGCAGGTGGATTTAAATAAAGAGTAGACAAATATGAATGTTGCCAGATTACCTTGAGGGGTGATCATACTGAGCACTGAGTGAAGGCTCTGGTGCATCGGCGTTGGAACCCATCAAGGCATGGTGTCGAGAGTGATGGGGGTCCATATGAGCGTCCCTTGAAGGTGCCCCGAATAGATGAGAGCTCATCCTCCAGGACATCGGAGGGGCACTGACAGCCGAGACCCCTGTTCAGATTCTGGGTACATCAGTCAAAGTTGCGCAGGCCCCGTAGCCTTCGGAATAGGCAGTCATGGAGAAGCGCCTTCTGCAAGCACTCAAGGAACGCATTGCTGTGCAACATGCCGGGGCCTCGACATCAGGTGCATCAACATCGGCCACCTTACAGCCGATCCTCGAGACACATGCCTATTAGGAGCATTGAAGGACCCCAACATTGGTGCCTGCCTGGCCGATGCGTCCTCGAAGTCTAGACAGCTATTGGTACACCATCGCTCTTGACGGAGCTCTCAATTCCCTTGGAGTAGGAGAAAGATCCAGGCAGAGACTCAGAAGTACTTTGACTTCCTCTCTGATTCAGAAGGCTGGGTCACCGACATGGAATCGGAGGACTTGCCGAAGGGCAGATCTCTTGAGCTCCCATCAGACCCTTCTCCACCTCATGAGCACCTCATGACCTTCCAGGAGTTTGTAAGGGATATGGCCAAAGCCATTCCATTTTCTTTGGAGATGAGCTTACAGCAGAAGAGTTGAAGATTCCACAGTACTCTTCGGCCCCTAAGGAGGTGGTGACAATGCCCTGAAGACAGTACAGATGAGAATGTGGAAGAACCCCCTTGCCATACCTCTGGTTAATAGAAGGCTTGGCTCCATGTACAGAGTTCAGAAGGCTCTCAGATTTAAGAAGCCTCAGCTTCCGCACCATTCCTTGGTTGTTGAATCCACCCTAAAGAGAATCAAGAGTATCGAGACTCATTCCTCGGTGCCCCTACAGAAGGAGGCTTGGACATTGGACTCTTTGGGGCAGGGCCGGCTCGTCCATTGAGCAAGAATGTTTTTTGCACAGGGCCCCGCGTTTCAGGGGTCCCCGCGCAAAGAACATTCTGCTTTTTTAAAAATTAAATTTAAAAAAAAAAAAAGCTGGCTGCTGCTGCTGTCGCCGTGGCAGCGGCAGAATGGAGTGTCCTGCAGGGCCCCCTCTGCCCGGCTGAGCTCTCCCTACCCGGCTGAGCCCCTCTGTGCCGGCTTTCAGATACACGAAGGGAAAGTGTCTCCCTCGCGTCTCTGTTAAGCCCGCAGGGGCTGATGGGAAGCAGGGGCTGATGGGAAATTTCCCATCTGCCCCTGCGGGCTTAACAGAGACGCGAGGGAGACACTCTCCCTTCGCGTATCTGAAAGCCGGCACAGAGGGGCTCAGCCGGGCCAGGAGAGCTCAGCCGGGCAGAGGGAGCCCCGCGGGACACTCCATTCTGTTGCTGCTGTGGCGGCAGCGGCAGCAGCCAGCTTTTTTTTTTTTTTAAATTTTCCATGAGCCGATGGGGGGGGGGGGGGGGTTAGGACTGGTAATGGGCTATGGAGGGGGTTAGGACTTGACTTGAGGTGGGCTGTGGGCTGTTGGGGGGGTTAGGACTGGTAATGGGCTGTGGGCTGTGGGCTGTTGGGGGGGGTTAGGACTGGTAATGGGCTATGGGGGGGTTAAGACTGGTAATGGGCTGTGGGTTGATGGGGGCTGTCTGGAAATGGGGTGATGGTGGTTAGGACTGATAATGGGCTATGGGGGGGCTAGGACAGGAAATGGGCTGATGGGGAGAGGTTAGGACTTGAGGTGGGCTGATGTGGTTAGGACTGGTAATGGGCTGTGGGCTGACGGGGGGGGGGGGGGTTAGGACTGGCAATGGGCTATGGGGGGCTGACTGGAAATGGGCCAATGGGGTTAGGACTGGAAGTGGGCAGATGGGGGGTTAGGACTGGAAGTGGGTTGATGGGGGTTTAGGACTGGTAATGGGTTGGGGGGTTGCTAAGACTGGAAATGGGCTGAGTGGAAGGGGAGGCTTGACCTGCACATAGCTGATGGGGAGGCAGCTTGGAATGGAACTGGGCTGTGAGGGAAGGGCGCTAGGACTGAAAATGGGCTGATGGAGCAGCTAGGATAGGACTGGAAATGGGCTGTTGGGGGAGCTAAGATTGGAAATGGGCTGTGGTGGGGGCTTGAATTGAAATGGACTCATGGAGGGGCTAGAAATGGAAGTAGGCTCATGGGGGGGCTTGGACTGGAATGGGGCTGAGTGGAGGGGAGCTAGGATTTGACATGGGCTGATGGTGGGGCTAGGAAATGACGACTAGAAATGGGCTGATGGGGGGCTAGGATTGGAAATGAGCTGATGAAGGGACTCAAACTGGAAATGGATGGGGGAGCTAGGACTGGAAATGGGCTGATGGGGGGGCTAGGACTGGAAATGGGCTGATGCAGGGACTAGAAGGGAATGGATGCTGGGTGAGACTGGAACTAGAAGGGAGCTGATGTTGGGGGAGGATTAGAATGGGATGGGGCTGGGAGAGTAAAATGGAGAGGGGAAAAAATATTTTGTGTGGGAGGGATGAAAAATCTACAATTGGCCGGGTATTGGGAGAGTAAGTGGGGATTGAGGATGGAGGGGTAAAATTTGTGTGGATGAAATAGGAATGAAGAAAGAGCAAAAGGAGAAAGATTAGTATGTTAAAGCAGATGTAGAGAGAGAGAGAAAGGAAAAAAAACTAGAAGAGAGAAGAAAGGACAAATGGACAGCAGACGATGGAGAGTTAGCAGAAAACATGAAGAAACCAGAAGAAAGTGGCTGGAGCAATTGCAACTGAAAAAAAATGCACAAAAGGTAGAAAGATATCTCTTTATTTTGAAGTTATTAACTGGAATATGAAAGCTCTGGGAAATGTGCATCATTAACGTCTGCGCTTTGTTTGGTACAAGAGGAAATTAATTTATAATTTTATTTCTACAGTGTTGTTGTACATTCCAAGTTTGGCTTTTGGGGTTCCCAGTTTAATTATTGCCTTCCTGTTTCTAAATTGTGATTCCTTGTTTGGTGATGGTCTATGTTCTGCATGTGTAACTGAGCTGAGGTATTCTGTTTATGTAATTCCTATTTGACATTGCCACTTGTTCTCTTTCCCCAGTATTCTCTGAAATGTATTGGTTTAATATTTGCAGTGTTGCCTTTTAATAGGTAGGGTATGGTGCTTTGTGAGTCCTGGTAATGCTGTCAGGATACGGCGGGTATTCTATGGGTTCTAAATGGGCAGCATTTGTAGTAGTTCCTAATGTGCCTGGCGGTTGGCACTGGATTAGAGTAATGTAGAAATCTTTTAGTCTTTCTTTATCCATACACTCATTAAGAGACATGTTTTCTAAAAGTTAGTGTATGGTAACATTATGCAAATATGTATGCAAATAAGGCCACTTATGCAAATGAGGCCCCGCACCGAGTCTCCGCACATGGCCCCGCACCCCCCTTGGGCCGCCCCTGCTTTGGGGAGAAGATGTTTTCAGAGTTCCATGATTGTAGCCTGTGTGCCCTCTTACTAGCTCTACATGGGCATGTTCTTGGAGAACATCATGTGTGAACTGGCTGACCTGGCCCAGTTTCTCCATCCAGAGAAATTGAATCAATATCATTAGTTAGTTGCCCATAGCAAGGACTGCTTGAAGTTCATGGACCGGGCATCCTATGACACCTTTGAAATGACTTCAAGAAATACTGCCATAGGTAATGGCACCCAGAGACTCACCTGGCTCCTGTCGTCAGACCTGGTGCAATCAGTGCAGAACAAGCTGGAGCAATCAGTGCAGAACAAGGATGTCTCGGGCTGTGGAGAGAATCTCTTCAGCGAGCAGGTCAAAGAGAAGGCTGGCTATATTGAGAAGCAGCATGCCACTCTCACCAGACTCTCAGGACGCACATATGAGCAGGCCTCCTACTGTCGGAGGTACTAGGGTGGGAGCCAGAAAAAAATCTACTGTCCAGACTTCCAAGCCCAAAGAAGCCCCAAGCCAACAGCAGCATAGAGAAAAGCCTCAGAAGGCCCATCTGGCTCCTCAGTCTAAACCTAGGGCAGGGTTTTGACTGGTTCCTTCAGAGCATAGCCACTCTTCCAATAACCACAATAGGAAACCCTCCAGTCAGAGTAAGGCTCACTCTTTTTGCACAAAGGTGGCCCCTCTTAATCTCAGACTCATAAGCCCTACAGATCATGCAAAGTGCTTACAAAATTTCATTTATTGGAACTGCTTCAGAGAGAAATCATCACCCTCTTGTCATATCTTGCGATCGAGCTCATGCCACCAGAGCAAAGAAGTCAGGGGTTTTATTCCAGGCACTTCTCGATCTCCAAGAACATGTGATGATACCATCCCATCCTAGATCTAAGAGACCTGAACATGTACATGGTAAGAGAAAAGTTCAGCGTGATTTCTCTAGGCACCCTGCTTCCTTACCTTCAAGAAGGAGATTGGTTATGCTCCATGGATCTGAAGGATGCGTATACCCACATACTGTTACACCTCACTCATAGGAAGTATCTCTGATTTGTACTGGGGGAACAACATTTTCAGTGCCAAGTGTTGCTGTTTGGCATGGCCTCAGCTCCTCGCGTCTTCAAAAAATGCCTCGCGGTAGTAGCTGCTTATCTATGGATGCTGGGAGTGTTTGTCTTCCCCTATCTGCATGATTGGCTGATCAAGAATACTTCTCTGGAAGAGGTTCAAGAATCAACATGCCTGACCATTAAAGTGTTGGAACTACTAGGGCTTATTATAAATTACCCAAAATCCCATCTTCAACCCACCCAGCAGTTGGACTTCATTAGAGCCCTGCTCGACATGACTCAGGTGAGAGCCTTTTTTCCACCCATCCACCTGCACAGACTGACAGCACTGGTGTGGGAGACTCAGCTGAGTCAGTAGGTGACATCTCACAAGATGTTGATCGTACTAGGCCACATGGCCTCTATAATGCATGCCACACCCTTGGCATGCCTCCAGATGAGGCAGGCTCAGTGGACTCTGAGGACTCAGTGGACCCAGTCCACATGTCCACTTAGGGATCATCTGTATATCACTGCCCTCTTATTCAGTCATTGTACTGGCGGGCAGTCCACTACAATCTGCTCAAAGGTCTTCTTTTCCAAATTGCTCCACCCCAAAGAGTCCTGATGATAGAGGCATCCAAGCTGGGGTGGGGAGCTCATCTCAATGGGTTCCATACCTAGGGCAATTGGTTCATCCAAGAAAATCTTCATCAGATCAACTTCTTGGAACTAAGAGCAGTGGCAAATGCTCTGAAGGCTTTCTGAGATTGACTGGCCAACCAAATTGTTCTGATTTAGACCAACAATCAGGTCACCATGTCCTACATGAATAAGCAGGGAGCAGTTGGGGAGCAGTCGGGTTGTGGAAGTTCACCATCGCCCACAAGATGGAATTGAGAGCCACGTACCTACCAGGAGAGCAAAACACTCTGGCAGACAGATTGAGTTGAGTCCTCCAGCCACATGGGTGGACGCTGGACCGGGATGTTGCGACTCACATCTTTTGAGAGTATGGTACCCCCTTGATAGATCTGTTCGCTACCCTACAGAATGCCCAGGTGGATCAGTTCTGCTCCAGAGTAAGATCACAAAGCAGACTGGCGTCAGATGCTTTCTTCCTGCATTGGGGAGAGGGTCTTCTATACGCTTATCTTCCAATACCCCTCTTTGCGAAGACCCTCCTGAAGCTCAAAACAGACAGAGGTACGATGATTATCATCACTCCCTATTGACCCAGACAGTCTTGGTTTTCCCTCCTGCTGCAGCTCTCCAGTCTGGAGTCACTACAGTTTGGACATGCACATGTACTGGATCTAATATCACAGGAGGGTGGGACAATGTTGCACCCCAGCATCTGGTCCTTGGCCCTCAAGACATGGATGCTGAGATGCTAATGTCTCAGTTCAACCTGCCAGATGGTGTAACCAAAGTCCTTTGGTTTCTAGTAGGGCCTCTATGAGAAAGTCTTACTTTTACAAATGGAAGAGATTTGCTGCCTGGTGTGAGGGCCAGGACCTAGATCCTTTTGTCTGTTCCACACAAAAACTGCTTGAATATCTCCTACACCTCTCCAAGTCTGGACTTAAGTCCAACTCCATCAGGCTCCACCTAAGTGTGAATGGACGGTATCATCAAGGTGTGGAAGACAAGTCCATCTCGGTACAGCCTTTAGTTGTTCGCTTTATGTGGCAGCTGCTTTTCTTGAAGTCTCCTTACAAATCTCCTGCAATGTCTTTGGACCTCAGTGTGGTTCTTGTTCAGCTCATAAAAGCTCCCTTTGAGCTGCTCAATTCCTGTTTTCTGAAGTTCCCGACCTGGAAGGTATTGTTTCTGGTGGTGGTCACTTCAGCAGACAGACTGAACAAGCTTCAGACCCTAGTGGTTCATCCACCTTACGCCAAATTTCACCATAATAGAGTGGTCCTTCGTATTCATCCTAAATTTCTTCTGAAAGTGGTATCAGATTTTCATCTTAATCAGTCAATTGTTCTTCCAAGATCTTTCCCGAGACCTCATGCCTACAAAGGGGAAGCTACATTGCACATGTTGGACTGCAAGTGAGTCTTAGCCTTCTACTTGGAGCAGACAAAGGTTCATAGAAAGTCCATCCAGCTTTTTGTTTCTTTTGGCCCCAATAAATTAGGGCTGCCATTTCCAAACACTTTCAATTTGGTTTGCAGACTGCATCTCTTTTGCTTATGCCAGGGTCTTGATAGTCATGTCACAGCTCACAATGTTAGAGTTATGGCTATGTTGGTGGCCAATTTATGTTCGTCTCCATGGAAGAGATCTGCAGGGCTGCAAGGTGGTCTTCCGTCCATACATTCACATCGCATTACTGCCTAGAGAGGGATTCTCTACGCGGCAGCAACTTTGGCCAATCTGTACCAGGCTACCAAAAAAAAGGGAAGAGAGAATCACTGCTATTGTACCGCCCCTAGGAATTGTTCTCTGTTACAGCTATGTTATCAGACTGATTCAAGATGGCACCATGGTGGAACCTACCAAAAGCTTCCAATAGAAGCTGGGGAGTGTTCCCATGCGGGGCTCCATCAGGGATGTCATCCATATGTGAGGACTAATTCTTGCTGTCCACAGAGAACACCTGCGGTCCACAGAGTAACTACTTTTTTTCAGATGGACCAATAACTTCACTTTGGATTAAAGAGAGTGTTGACTGGTGGGTATTCTTCCCTACAGCAAGGTTGGAGTTTTTGGCATGTCTCAAAAATATGCCATCAGCTCATCAATTGGATAGCTTACCATTACAGGTTTATAAGGAGGGGAAACATAATATCATTAGATTTATGACTTATGGACCCGATATTTAGCGATGGCAGCTAGCACTTGTAAAACGCATAGCCATCATTGGAGTGGATTTATTCATATACGTAGATGATATTCAATTATTGGTTTACATACCAGTGTAAATCTATGGCCAATTGTAATGGTTATCTGCATAGTATAGGGAGGTGGTTGGGTGGTAATAGTTTAATTTAAAATTGTACAAAGTCCTGTGCTACTGTATGTGGATATCAAGGAGAAGGTGCCTACTTATGGTCTTGCCAAGCTGGTAGGATGGGCCTTTAGGAATTAGCCTTATGAGTGTGATATTGGATGTGCATCTTTCTGTGGCACCACAGGTTGGCAGGATGGTAAGTGGTTGCTATAATTAACTTTGGCAAATTAGGCAATTAAGGACAATTTGGTCCACTATTTGTGACAGCTATTACAGTCAACTATGCTTTGCATACTCAGTTATTGCAACTTTTTGTATTTGAGTTAAATCAGATCCAGATGAAAAGGTTGAAATTAGTGGAGAATACAGCTGCATGGTTAGTGACAAGAAATAAGAAGTATGCACATATCACTCTCATATTTCATGAGCTGTATTTGATTTCTGTGGAAGAAAGAAGTTTAAATTATGTAGTTTGATATATAAGACGTGATATAAAGGTGCACCAGGATATTTGGCATCCCTGCTGGAACTGTATGAGTCTGTTTGCCGTTTGAGGTCATCACAAAACAACTGGTTGAATCTTCCTGGTTTGCAAGAGATTCGTTCAGAAAGTACTAGGAAGTCTGCATTCAGTTATTTGGGGCTGCTTTTATGGAATATTTTACCATTAGAAATTAGGAATGAGTCTAATTATTTACACTTTCACAAACTTTTGAAAGCATAGTTCTTTTCAGTTTGTTTTGCTTCCTGACAATTTATGTGTGTTTGTCTATATTTAAGATCGGTGTATTTTGATATTGGACTTTTATTGGACTGTGATGCCTTTGGGAGGAGGTGGCATATCAAATCCAATAAATAAGGTAAAATATAATGACTTTCTTCCAATATACATATTTAGGTCCTTAAATCTCATGTCACAGGGCTTCTGATGGAGACCCCCCACCATTATGGTAATCTTTCTCTGAATTATCTCTAGCCTACCTATATCCTTTCTAAGATGGCCTTCTGACTCAGTTTGGCTGCCTTGAGATCATGATCCGGGGCAACATGGTTTTACCAAAGGATGATCATGCCAAATAAATTTGTTTGAGTTTTTTGACTGGGTGACAAGAGCAAGGGCATCCAATGGATGTGATCTACCTAGATTTCAGCAAAGTCTTTGATACTGTTCCTCATAGGGGGCTTATCAATAAACTGAGCAACCTGGGGATGTGTCCCAAGGTAGTGAACTGGATCAGAAATTGGCTGACTAACAGACATAAGAAGGTGATGGTAAACGGAACTCACTCAGAAGAAAGGAAGATGAGTAGTGTCGTGCCCCAGGGATTGGTCCTGGGACTGATACTGTTCAATGTATTTGTGAATGATATTACTGAAGGAATGAAGGGAAAAGTGTCTTTTTGAAGATAACATGAAAATTTGTAAGAGTGGACACTTCTGAGAGGAAAGATCTACAAAAACTGGAAGAATGATCTAATGCTTGGCAGTTAAGATTTAATGTGAAGAAGTGCAGTGTCATGCGCTTGAGATGCAGAAATCCAAAGGATTTGTATGCAATAGGGGCGAGAGGTTGGTGTGCATGGACCATGAGAAGGACCTCAGAGTGATAGTGTCTGAGTATCTCAAGGTGGTGAAACTATGTGACAAGGCGGTAGCCAAAGCCAGAAGGATGCTGGGTTGTATACAGAGAGAAATAACCATCAGAAAGGAGGAAGAATTAATGCCCCTGTACAAGATGTTGGTAAGGCCCCACTTGGAGTATTGTGTTCAGTTTTGTAGACCATATCTCACAGAGGATATAAAAAGACTTGAAACAGTTCAGAGGAAGCTAACCAAAATGATTTGGAGCCTGCACCAGAAGACATATGAGTTGAGACCTGAAGACCTAAATATGTATACCCTAGAGGACAGGAGGGACAGAGGAGATATGATAAAGATATCTAAGTACTTTAAGGGTATGAATGAACAAACAAACCTTTTTCAAAGAAGGGGAAGTTGTAAAACTAGAGGGCATAAAATGAAGCTGCAAGAAGCTAAACTTAAAAGCAGCGTCAGGAAATACTTTTTCAATGAAAAGGTCATGGATGCCTGGAATGCCTCTCAACCTATGGCTGCCTGAAAGGTTGTCATCCAGGCTCTTCAAGTGAATATCAATTCCCTTTTACATGAGAAGGCATGCAAATTTATGTTGTACTATCGATATTGCCTTCATCACTTTGGGAACAAGTCAGGTCATCTTCTTTCTAGTCTGATAAAGATCGGCGGTGGTCAGCAACCAGTATGGGCTCTTCTTGATGCCCAGGGATGTATGCAGACAGACAGGTCTAGGGTGGAGGACATCTTCTGAGAATTTTATCAGCATTGATATCAGCCGGAAGGGGGTTTGGTTACTGAAGCATGTGTGTATTTGGAGCGAGTAGCACTTCCTTGGCTAACGCAGGGCCAAAAATCAGCACTGAATGCTCCAATCTCTGCTTTGGAGGTGGCGTGCACCATAAAGGGGCTACGCTCCTATAGGGCCCCTAGTCCTGATGACTTTAAGGGGGAGTTTTATAAGCTGATATCCTCTACAGTATCATGCCCCTTGTCAGCATATTATACGGACTTGGTTAGGTGACAATGTTTCCCCTATGAGCCCAGTCAGGGATAATAGTCCTCCCTAAGCCTGGTAGGAACTCGCTGTTACTGGGTTCCTATCACCTCATTTCTCTCCTTAATGTAGATATAAAATTTTGGTGAAAATTATGGCAGAGTGGTTGGCCACATTTATGCCCTGCTTGATGCATGAATCACAGGTTGGCTTTGTGCAAGGGTGCTACATCATTAAAAACAAGCATCAGATTTTTGCTTCCCTGCTTTACGAGTTGCAGAGTAACCTTCCATCTCTACTGGTCAGTTCTGATGCAGAGAAAACATTGACCGCCTTAATTGGGACTGTATATACCTGATTTTGGAGGGTATGGGAATCACGGACTTTTTTGCTGATGTGATTCATCTCCTGTACTCAGACCCGAGAGGTAGAGTCCTTGTCAATGGTTCCTTGACAGCTGATTTTCCACATAGATGTGGTACTCGGCAAGGATGTCCTCTGTCCCCTTTACTTTTCGTACTTCTGATATGCATTCAATCCCATCCTCAATTGTGTGGTGCTCGGCTCGTAGGAATTCCGAGTGGCTGCCTTTGTGGATGACCTCTTGGTCTATTTGGCGCACCCCCAATCTATGCTATCCTTCTTATTGGATGAGTTTGCGACCTTTGGATCTTTTTCAGGATTCAAATTTAATCTCAATAAATCTGAAGCTTTGCTACTTAAGACCGCCATACAGAGTTGGATCAGCTCCTTTCCTCTTCGATGGGCTGAAGGGGCATTTAAGTATTTAGGCATTCAGCTTCTCACTGGTCCCAGTTGGTTATTTATCTATTTAACAAGATTTATATACCGACTTTTCCTTAAATCAAGGTGGTTTACATTACAACTCCAACAGGTTTACATTATAACAAGGTGGTTTACGCTTAACTCAAACAATTTACATTTAATCTTATATTTAACATTATATGCAGGGTGGGGTCGCCCAGTATGCAGGAAGCTTAATAAGATCAAAACTTAATAGCATAATTAGCATGACTTATTTACAAGTTGGGGTTTTGTGTGGTGTTTATTTGGTGGTGTTCATTTCTCAGCGTCCATTAGTGTGTGGATGGACAGATGGTGGTGCTCTGTGATGCCTCCAAAGTGTTTTATGTACAGGAGTATTTTCAACTGTTTTCTGAAGTCCTTGGTGTCCCTCATGTTTCTAATATCCTCCAGAAGGGAGTTCCATAAGTTTGATGCATATAGTGATAGTACCCTGTTGGAAATGTTCTGTTTGGTTTTGGAGGAGGGATAGTAAGGAAATCCACAGTACTACCTTTTAACTTTCGAAAGGGATAGTAAGGAAATCCATAGTACTACATTTTAACTTTCGAAAGGGAGACTATGATAAAATGAGGAAAACAAAATGAGGAAACTAAAAGGAGCAGTTGCAAAGGTTAAAGACGTACATCAGGCTTGACTGTTGTTGAAAAATACTATCTTGGAAGCCCAGACCAGCTGTATTCCATGCTTTAAGAAAAGTGGAAGGAAGTCCAAAAAACTGCCAGCATGGTTTAAAGGTGAGGTCAGAGAGGCTGTTGCTGCCAAAAAAGCATCTTTCAAGAAATGGAAAAAAGAGCCAAACAACGAAACCTGGAAACAGCACAAGCACTGGCAAATCAAATGCAAGGCATTGATAAGGCAGGCAAAGGGAGAATTTGAGAAGAAGCTTGCTGCGGAAGCAAAAACGCAAAGTAAAGACCTTTTCAAGTACATTCGTAGCAAAAAACCTGTGAGAGAGTCAGTTGGTCCATTAGATGATAAAGGGGTTAAAGGAGCACTAAGAGGCGACAAGGCGATAGCGGAGAGACTGAATGAATTCTTTGCTTTGGTCTTTACTGAGGAAGATGTAGGGATGTTACCCATGACTGAAGTGGTATTTAAAGGTGCGGAAGAATTGAAGGAAATATCGATACATCGGGAAGATGTATTACAACTATTAGATAAACTGAAGAGTAGCAAATCACCTGGGCCGGATGGTATACATCCAAGGGTGTTGAAAGAACTGAAATATGAGATTGCAGACCTGCTATTAGTAATCTGTAAACTATCATTAAAATCATCTCTAATACCTGAAGATTGGAGGATCGCCAATGTAACACCAATTTTTAAAAAGGGTTCCAGGGGTGATCCGGGAAACTACAGACCGGTGAGCCTGACGTCAGTACCGGGAACAATGGTAGAAACCATCATAAAGAATAAAATTACTCAGTCATGACCTAATGGGAGACAGCCAACATGGCTTTAGACAAGGAAGATCTTATCTTACTAATCTGTTATGTTTTTTTGAAGGAGTGAATAATCAGGTGGACAAAGGTGAGTCGGTTGATATTGTGTATCTGGACTTTCAGAAAGCCTTTGACAAGGTCCCTCATGAGAGACTTTTGGCAAAACTAAAGAGTCATGGGATAGGAGGCAATGTACTATTGTGGATCAGGAACTGGTTAAAAGATAGAAAGCAGAGGGTAGGGCTAAATGGCCAATTTTCCCAATGGAGAAAGGTGAATAGTGGTGTACCCCAGGGATCTGTGCTGGGTCCGCTGCTTTTTGACATATTCATAAATGACCTGGAAAGTGGAATAACGAGTGAGGTTATCAAATTTGCAGATGACACAAAACTATGTAAAGTTGTTAAAATCCAAGAGGATTGTGGAAAATTGCAAGAGGATCTTGATAAATTGGAAGACTGGGCATCAAAATGGCAGATGAAATTTAATGTGGACAAGTGCAAGGTTATGCACCTAGGGAAGAACAACCCAAACTATGGTTACACGATGCAAGGTTCCACATTAGGAACTACCACCCAGGAAAAAGATTTAGGCGTCATTGTGGATACCATGTTAAAACCCTCGGCCCAGTGTGCAGCGGCGGCCAAGAGAGCAAATAGAATGCTAGGTATGATAAGGAAAGGAATGGAAAATAAAACAAAAGATATTATAATGCCTCTATATCGTTCCATGGTGAGACCGCACCTTGAATATTGTGTGCAATTCTGGTCGCCGTATCTTAAAAAGTATATAGCGATTTTAGAAAAGGTTCAGAGAAGAGCTACCAAAATGGTAAAGGGGATGGAAGGATACTCCTATGAAGAAAGGCTAAAAAGGTTAGGGCTCTTTAACCTGGAAAAGAGACTGCTGAGGGGAGATATGATAGAAGTCTATAAATTAATGAACGGAGTTGAATGGGTAAACGTAGATCGATTGTTTACCTTATCAGAATATAGAAAGACTAGGGGACATGCAATGAAGCTACAGGGTAAACTATTTAAGACTAATAAAAGAAAATATTTTTTCACTCAACGTGTAATCAAACTCTGGAATTTGTTACCGGAGGATGTAGTAAAGGCTGCTAGTGTAGCTGGGTTTAAAAAAGGTTTGGACAAGTTCCTGGAGGAAAGGTCCATAAACCATTATTAAGAAGGGACCCAGGATATCAATGCTTGAACCAATACAAGCATTGTGGAACCTGTGTCCCTTGGGGAAACTGCTAGGTACATATGACCTAGATTGGCCACTGTTGGAAACAGAATACTGGGCTTGATGGACCTTGGTCTGACCCAGTATGGCATATCTTATGTTCTTATGTAATCTTTAGGCGTAACCACTGTTCCCTCTAAGCTGTGCGTGTGTGCGCACACCTCGCCGAACGAGCGCACATACTTTACAACAGAGTGCACAAAAATTACGGTTCTGATTCTGATAGAAAACAACACAGACGTCTTAAAATTTAAAAGCTGTGATTGTAATTACTAGAAATTTTCCGCTTCATTTAGTAATCGTCTATTTTCATTTAATTTGATTAAAATCAATGTGGTGTACATACTGTATTCTGACGTGTAGTCAAATTTTAAAGTATATAACTCCGAGTGTTGTTATGTGGCGCACAAAAATTTAACCTTCCTTCAAAAGCTGCACAGCAGATATTTTATGCGCACACAGCCTACAAAAAATTAGAGGGAACATTGGGCGTAACTAATGTGTTCTTACAGTTTGTTCTCATCGGCCGGTTTTCAGGATATTTTGTTATCACATCCTGAAGAGACTCAGCTGAAGTATTATGTATTATTTTAAATATAATAAGTGTGGCTTTGAATATGATGCGACTCCTCATCGGTAGCCAGTGTAATTGGGCCAACGTTGGTGTTATGCGTTCACTTTTTGCTGTTCCAGTGATGATGTGGGCAGTTGTGTTTTGGACTATCTGCAGTGGGAGCATAGTATGTGCTGGCAGGCCTTGGTAGAGTGAGTAGCAGTAGTCTGAAACCGGTATGACTTTGGCTTATAGCACCATACGGAAATCATTCTGGCTTAAGAGAGGCTTCAATTTACAGATAATTTTTAATTTGTGGTATGCATTCTGTTTATTTGGGATTGTAGGTCTAAGTGCTGATCCAGGATGACCCCTAGGTATCTGATTTCTTTTTTGACAGCTATGTTTTTTTCTTTAAGGGTATCATGCTACAAGGAGTGACGTCCTTGTTTCTAGTTACTATTAGAGCTTTGGTTTTGTCATAATTTATGCTGAAGTTATTTGTGCTGAGCCATGTGGAAACTTCTGAGAAATCCTGTTATGCTTATGTAGTCTGGAGATTCGACATTGAATGATGTGTACAACATGATATCGTTAGTGTATATTTTATAGTAAATCTGGCTTTTCTTGATGAAATCTTAGATTGGCTGAATGTAGGAGGTTGAAGAGAAGAGAAGATATGGCTGAGCCTTGTGGGACTCCTTGCTTTACTGTGAAAGGAGCAGATGTGTCTCTCCTGCATCTGACGTACTGTTGTCTGTTCTTTAAGTATGATTAGAACAATTTCAATGTGTTATCATATAGGCCTATCTCCTATAGGCAACTCAGAAATATGGTGTGGGATACAGAGTCAAAGGCAGCTGATATGTCGAGGAAGATTAGTATAAAGCCTTTCTTGATACTGTCTATTCCTCTGATGATGTGGTCAAAGAGTGCTGTTAGTAATGTCTCCACACTATGGTTTGGTTTGAATCCATATTGATGTGAATCTAGGGGTGCATGTATGTTGCTGTGATCCTGCAATTGTATCTGTACTGTTTTTTCGATGATTTTGGTCATGAAAGGCAAGCTTGAAACCGGTCTCTATGCTTTGGGGTATGATTTGTTCATTTTGGGGATTTTTAGGATGGGCCTCATTGATGCCATTTTAAGGATTGCAGGCATTTGTCCTTATGTGAGCGCTGTATGTATGATTTTGTGTATGAATGGTGTTAGCTCCTCCCTGGCTGCCTTTATCCATGCAACTGGACAGGGATCGCTTGGTAATGTTGATGTATTCAAAGTAGTTATTTTGTGAGCTATTTGTCTGGTTGTTGGTATCGTGAATTTACTCCATGTCCTTGTGGGTCTTACTTGGGTTCTGAGGTTTGTTGTTAATGGGTCTGTGTCTGGCTGTGTGCTGTCCTGCTCCTTCATTAGGTAGTCTGCGATCCGTTGTGGATGTAAGTCTGTACAATCATCTTGTGAGGGTTCCTTCATTAGTGTGTGGACTATTCCAAAGAGTTCTTTCAGTTTGTTTGCAGCCTTCATGACCAGGTTTGTGTTATATTCTTGTTTACATCTATTGATTATGTTGTTGTATTCACTTTGTTTAGTTCTGTATTCCTGTAATATACCTTGGCTCTTTGTATGTCTCCATTTTCTCTCTATTCTTCTGAGGTTCCTTCTGGCTTTTCTGATTTCATTAGAGTACCAGGGGGTTTGTTGTCTCTTTTGAGCTGTGGTTGCTCTGTTTGGGGGTGCTTCAGTGGCCTCTGTTATGGATTGGTTTTAGTTCTCTATTATATTTTCGAGGCCAGTGTGAGCATGGTCCAATTTAAGTAAGACTTTCTTTAGGAATTGTTCTTTATTAAAGCCCTTGAATCTCCTTCCATTGTGCTGTACTTGGGTGGGTGTGTCTGAGGTGCGCAGTGTTATATGGAATGTTATTATATAGTGATCTGACCAGGCGGTTGGCATTATAACTGGAGTGGTGATATGTTTGTGCTCTAATAGTGTTAAGCGGGCAAAGACGAGGTCTGAGGTAATTCCCTGTCTGTGTGTGGGTGCCTGTATTATTTGCATATTGGTCATGGCTTCCATGGCTCTGAGGAAGTACTTTGCCTCCTTTTGTCGTGCTGAGTTGAGATTGAAGTTCCCAAGGGTCAGCATAGGCTTATGTGTTGAGGTGAATGTGCATACCAATTCCAGAATTGACAAGAGCTCTTCGACTGTGGTGTTCGGGGTTCTGTAGTTGAGGCACAGCGTGATGTATTTATTAGCGATTATTATGGTGTTATGCTCCTTTGTGCTGGTCTTTGAGATCAATTTTAATTTAAAATGAGTCCTGGCCAGAATCAGCACCCCACCTCCTTCCTTGTGCGTTCGCGGACAGTTATATGTGGTGTGAGTTGATTTAGTAAGACATGATACCTTTCTAAGAGCCATGATTCTCTGAGGATTGGAGGATCGCCAATGTAACACCAATTTTTAAAAAGGGTTCGAGGGGTGATCCGGGAAACTACAGACCGGTGAGCCTGACATCAGTACCGGGAAAAATGGTAGAAACCATCATAAAGAATAAAATTACTCAGCATATAGATAGTCATGACCTAATGGGAGACAGCCAACATGGCTTTAGACAAGGAAGATCTTGTCTTACTAATCTGTTATGTTTTTTTGAAGGAGTGAATAAACAGGTGGACAAAGGTGAGTCGGTTGATATTGTGTATCTGGACTTTCAGAAAGCCTTTGACAAGGTCCCTCATGAGAGACTTTTGGCAAAACTAAAGAGTCATGGGATAGGAGGCAGTGTACTACTGTGGATCAGGAACTGGTTAAAAGATAGAAAGCAGAGGGTAGGGCTAAATGGCCAATTTTCCCAATGGAGAAAGGTGAATAGTGGTGTACCCCAGGGATCTGTGCTGGGTCCGCTGCTTTTTGACATATTCATAAATGACCTGGAAAGTGGAATAACGAGTGAGGTTATCAAATTTGCTGATGACACAAAACTATTTAAAGTTGTTAAAACCCAGGAGGATTGTGGAAAATTGCAAGAGGATCTTGATAAATTGGAAGACTGGGCATCAAAATGGCAGATGAAATTTAATGTGGAGAAGTGCAAGGTTATGCACCTAGGGAAGAACAACCCAAACTATGGTTACACGATGCAAGGTTCCACATTAGGAACCACCACCCAAGAAAAAAGATTTAGGCGTCCTTGTGGATACCATGTTAAAACCCTCGGCCCAGTGTGCAGCGGCGGCCAAGAGAGCAAATAGAATGCTAGGTATGATAAGGAAAGGAATGGAAAATAAAACAAAAGATATTATAATGCCTCTATATCGTTCCATGGTGAGACCGCACCTTTAATATTGTGTGCAATTCTGGTCGCCGTATCTTAAAAAGGATATAGCGATTTTAGAAAAGGTTCAGAGAAGAGCCACCAAAATGGTAAAGGGGATGGAAGGCTACTCCTATGAAGAAAGGCTAACAAGGTTGGGGCTCTTTAACCTGGAAAAGAGACGGCTGAGGGGAGATATGATAGAAGTCTATAAATTAATGAACGGAGTGGAACGGGTAAACGTAGATCGATTGTTTACCTTATCAGAATATAGAAAGACTAGGGGACATGCAATGAAGCTACAGGGTAAACTATTTAAGACTAATAAAAGAAAATATTTTTTCACTCAACGTGTAATCAAACTCTGGAATTTGTTACCGGAGGATGTAGTAAAGGCTGTTAGTGTAGCTGGGTTTAAAAAAGGTTTGGACAAGTTCCTGGAGGAAAGGTCCATAAACCATTATTAAGAAGGGACCCAGGATATCAATGCTTGAACCAATACAAGCATTGTGGAACCTGTGTCCCTTGGGGAAACTGCTAGGTACGTATGACCTAGATTGGCCACTGTTGGAAACAGAATACTGGGCTTGATGGACCTTGGTCTGACCCAGTATGGCATATCTTATGTTCTTATGTTCTTATGCACATTATATCCACACTTTTTCACCCTGCACACAGAGCATCGGACCCAACGAGCAAATCCTCTTGCTCCACCTACATACTACCCAACCTATATGGACTCCAGGCTCATCCATCTCTAATAACACCAGAATCCTAAGCCTGCAGTTCACAAACAGAATAAACTACGACCACTCATCTCACAAATAATGCACACACCAACCCAATCATAATGGCCAACATTAGGTGTGTTTTATTAAACGCCAGATCAATCAGGAACAAACCGAATACTATCCTCGACCTCATCCTCGACAAAAAACTGGATATAATCTGCATCACTGAGACATGACTTGATGAATCAGACTAAGTCATATTAAACCAAGTTACCCCAACAGGCTACTCAGCATTCAACTGCATCAGAGCACAAAAGAGGAGGAGGTGTGCTAATACTGGCCAGAAAGGAATACAGATTTAAAACAATCGCTACCACTAATACGATTGAATCCAATACACTCACTATAACTAACAAATACCTCAGCATCTCCCTCACCTACAGGCCTCCTGGAACTACAACTGAACATCTCTCCACAGTACTAGAAGCAATATGTGCACACAGTAGAAAACACAAACCTCTCATTGTACTTGGAGACTACAACCTAACCTCCACACCTACCAAAGAATCATCAGCATTCCTAAAAGCCATGGAGTCACTAAAATATTGCCAGACAATCAACGCCCCATCGCACCAGCACGGTGCAACTCCAAATATGGTCTTTATATGAATGCACTTGATGGAACAAGGTAAGGCCACAACACCAACAATCAAACTAGTCCCTTGGTCAGATCATGATGTGATTAACTTCACCTTGACCCTGAATAACCCTACTCAACGCATAGAAGATGAGAACATAGCAAGGCGTTTTAGAGCATTCAACAAAAAAACATTCATAAACGAAATCACTCCACAACTCCAGCAGGAATATGACACCCTTGATCTAAACATAGAGAAATGGAACTCCATAATATCTAATGCAGCATCAGCCCCTACGAGTACAGAACCACAAGCATGCAAGATTACAGAACCACAAGCAAGCAAGAGGTCCAACGCCCCCTGGTACTCAAGTGATATCAGAGAGGCAAAGTGCACTCTCAGAAGACTTGAGAGAAAATGGAGACGGAACAAGTCACATAACTCACTGACTCAATATAGAACCAAGCAACTGAAATATAATAACTTGATAAATGAGCATAAATAGCAACACCATACCAACCTAATTATGAAATCTGTCAACAGGCCGAGAGAACTCTTTAGCATTGTCCAAAAGCTAACTAAGGACAGCACGCAGCACTGTACTCACCATATTGACCCACAGAAATTTGCGGACTACATAAAATCAAAAAACACCATCCAGACACGCTCCATCACACCACAGACAGATGACCTTGAAATAAAAGAGCAGCATCAAACCTGGGAGAACTTCAGCATACCATCAACACATCAAAAAGAGGACATAATAAATGGACTCAGCACAACAACCTCACCATCGGACCCATGCCCAGTAACTTGGATCAAAGCCACAAAAAGCCAGCTCTCACATTACATTCACAAAATCATCAAAGATTCACTCCAACAAGGATACATGCCACAGTCCTTGAAACACGCCATGATACGACTGATACTTAAAAGCAACAACCTAAGCCCCTCTGAACCAAAATCATACTGTCCAGTCTCCAACCTACCATTCCTTGCGAAAATCATTGAAAAGACAGTGCAAAGACTACTTCAGGAGCATATTGATATGAATGCCCCACTGGACATCCATCAGCATGGCTTTAAACCCCAGCACGGTGTAGAAACACTACTCACTTCCCTCTTTGACAATCTCCTAAGAGGCATGGATAACATAAAGAACGGATTCCTGGTAGTGTTTATGGACATCTCGGCAGCATTCGATACTATATCACATGCCAGGATACTACAACGCCTGCAACAGATAGGAGTATGTATGAACACTCTGAAGTGGTTTACTTCCTACTTGGAAGATCAAACACAAGTCAAATGCACCCAAAAGAAATCACTACAGTTCCCTGTCACGCAAGGAATACCACAGGGTCATCAATGCTCTTTATTATTTACATTACAATATTTATATTAAGAAGGGACCCAGGATATCAGTGCTTGACCCAGTACAAGCATTGCGGAACCTGTGTCTTTTGGGGAAACTGCTAGGTACGTATGACCTAGATTGGCCACTGTTAGAAACAGGATACTGGGCTGGATGGACCTTGGTCTGACCCAGTATGGCATATCTTATGTTCTTATGTTCTTATGTACATCCAACCCATATGCAACATCATCAAATGCCATAAACTCCACTATCACATCTATGCTGATGACATCATGGTGTACACTCCAGTCAACTTACTAACACTTAACATCACAACAATAACCAAATGCCTTGAAGACATCAATGACTGGCTCACAGCCAATAACCTGACGGTCAACTATGATAAAACTGAGGCAATGTTCATCATCAGGAACCCCACCTTCATACCACCACAAACTATCAGCATTCTAGACAAACTCATAGTAGTCAAAGATGAAGTTAAGTACCTGGGCATCACAATGGACAGAGCTTTGAACATGAAATCCCACATCACCAAAACTGTAAACAAGGCCTATCAATGTTTGAGGGCCATCAGAAAAATCAAGCCAGTACTCCGACAGGACCACTTCCGCACAGTGTGCCAAGCTCTCATCACACCTCTGCTTGATTATGAAACTCGTTATATCAAGGCCTACCTCAGCAGACCTTACACCCGCACCAAATGGTGCAAAACACTGCAGCATGCATCATTACGGACACTACAAGAACCGAGCACATCACCCCTGTCCTACAGCAACTGCACTGGCTCCCAATGACAGCCAGAGCAACATTTAAAACAGTCCTGTTCATCTTTAAAATCATCCACCATCTTTCGGCAGGTGCACTCCAAGACATCATAACAAGAGATATTAATGATAGACCAAGAAGTCCAATAATGACAACATGATCGGCACACTTGCAGGTTATCACAAAACTAAACAAAGAACTTCAAGAAGAGCTCCTTCATTACTGGTGTCCACACTTTGGAACTCTCTCCCAACTAGCCTGAGGGCATTAAATGACATAGACTTCCGCAAGGCCCTTAAAACTCTGCTCTTTACAGAAACCTATGAGCAGACAGACAACGGTTTCAACCTGAACAGTAACGCAACTACCTCTGCCAACTCGATACCCACTCACACCAACTAGATATACGAGTTCATTGTACAATGTTAAATGTAACCCAATTGTGCTGTCTAAATGTTGTTAAGTACCCTTATGTTAAGTGTAACCCTCCAATTGTGATGTGACCACTTTGATTGAAGGATAAAGTGGTATACAAATCTGTCTAAATAAATAAAATAAATATCAGCATTTTGGTCCTGAATATAGTCTGCTAGGGTGTCTATTTTGTTTCTGACAGATCTAGCGTTGATTAATCTAGATCTGATCAGTGTGTCTAGGACTGGGTTTCTGTTGTTATGCTGTTATAGGTTAGTGCATCTGAGGGTATGAGTCTTTGCACGCGCTTGTTCAGATTCTTAGTCAAGTGCTGCCATGGTGCGATCCATTGTATGTCTGTTGGCAGTGGTAGGGTTGCTGCAGTGTGTGTTGGAATAGCTCCTGCTTGATGTAGTAGGAGGTGTATAGACAGTATGCTTAGTAAGAGGATGGAAATGTATTGGGGTCCCACGGTATCATATTGTTATTGCTTAGGTTCACTGCCTGAATGTGCTGTTTGTGTCACTGATCAATGGGGCTGGGGTGCAAAGCCCAGCGGCATCCCTGTTTAGACTCTACTCGATCTGGCTGTGGGGATTCTATGCAGGTGATATGGGGAAACTAATTTATCACTCTGTACAATGAGCGATATATTAATGGGTTAGCCAACTAGCCAGCCAATTTAAAAGTTAGTTAGGTGGTGGCTTCATCCCATGGTGCAATCAATCGATCGGCATGCTTGTTATGCAGGTTTTTGTATATGCTTCTGTCCATTAGTGATGTATTTATTGAGGTCATTCTGTAGTAAAGGGGCATCTGTAGGTGTGATAGTGTAGCTTGTCAGACGGCTGCCTAGGGTGAGAACTTACACAATCTTGATGATGCATATATTCATATGATTCTTGCAAGGTATTGTGGGTAATGTAGTTCCTTCACTCCCAAACACAGCTGAAGACAATAATTGAGTTGTGAAACCAAGTGGTAAAGCCAATAAAATTCTTCTTTTATTGATGGGGTTTAATTCACCCAGCACAAATATGCTTGGTAGCAATATAAATGAGGATACTTGCTAGCAGTGTTTAAATGGATAACATAAAGTCACAAAGCAAACCAGAAAACAACCTTCAGCTTGTCAGGCAATTAGCTAATGTTTTCTTAGCAAATAATTACCAAATAAAAAGGCACAAAGAAATGAATAAACTTTGCTTGTTAGGTTAACTTCTGCTTATTTTCCACGCAGATCCCAGCAGTGATTCTCCCTTGCTCACACACACAATCAGGTGCAGCTTTAATTACTATCAATTGACCAGCTGAAACCCTTTAGCTGGCTGGCTGCTACTGTGTGAACCCAAATCCTGCTTTAAGAGCTGTTTGCAGTGGAAATAAAGAACAAAGTTAGGTTTCTTTGTGATGGCTGAGGTGTTTGCTCACAGAAAGCTAGCAATAGCATTTAAATAGAGAACAGTCCATGTAATGAATAGTTTCATCTGCTGTATCTCCCCCTTCATCAATCAGCATAGGGTCACTATCATACATTGGCACAGACGAGTCTTTCATTAAGGCACTATCATGAGAATGCTTATTCCCTTGCTGCCATTCACTATTATGGATAGGGTCTGGATCAGTGTTCACACCTGAGCCTCTCCTGCTATCATAATTCCTCTCTGTATAGCCTGGCCAGTATGTAATCCAATTCTGATGTCCAGCCTTCCAATCTTGATCCCTGGACACTGGATCTTTCCTCACATACCTTCTGGCATAGGTCTGAAAGTCCCTTCCACGTGCAGTCTTCTCTCTCCTAGGTAGCCACTGGTGATTCCTATCTCTGCCATTCCATTCCTCTGGCTGACTCCAGTCCAATGGACTCTGCTGGCACTTGGAATACCTCCCAGTATGGGTACTGCCTTGGACTCTCCCAAACCTGCCAATGGCCTTTCTTCTCTTCCTTCCAGAGAGTTTCCTTCTCTCTCTATCCGCTTGGCTTGGCTTCTGCTTCTCCAGGTGATGCTGGTGCTTGTAGCCGTTGCTGTAGCTGTCTCCCTTCCTGAAGCTGTTATCTGAAGAATCAGCTCTATTCTTATTCTGTCCTAATGTGTGCTCCTCCCTAACACAGCGCAGCTGTGTTGAATCAGGCCCTGCCCTTTGAGATGAGTGCTTAGGGATTACCTCATAGCTCTCTTGATTGCACACACGTTTTCTCACTTCAGCCCCTCTCATGGCTGCTGGAAACCTGGTGCATTCTGGGACTGGTAGTCTTTTATGTGAAAACTCTGTTTTCTTGCTTCTACCAGAACTGACAGGTTGCTTGTTCAGAGTCACATCATCTTTTCTATAGCTCCTACCTGAGCTATGATAAGCTTCCTTATCACAAGCTATAGTCTATTAAGTTGATTCCTTTACAGAAGCGGAAACTGGATATAATTTAACAAGCACCTGTTGGCATACATACTTACAGGCACGGGTAGTAGGCTGTCTGGGCGATGGGGAGTTTAAGTTATTTATATGCTGCAGTCCTACTTGTGGCAATGGTGTTGTGGTAGTCTTGGAACTATTAGCTATCCTCACTGGGCCCCAGGCCACTGTCCCTTCCTAAGGGCCCTCTGACAAGGCCCTCAGTTGTGGACCCGTCAGGTGTGGGCGCGCCTGATGGCACTTCCTTTAAAGAGTTCTTATTGGGGAAGGCCTGATTGGCCTTGCGGTGGGGAGCAGGGAGGGGTCTGGCTTCCTGCTCTCTGCCCTGATGCTGAGCGGTGCTCTGCTGGGGGGCTCTGATGCTTGCTTTAAAGAGTTATATGGTTTGAACATTACTGCACTCTTTTTTCCATGATTCAATGAAAGAAGGATCATGCATCCTTTCCTTCAAGAGCATCTGTAAGTGAAGGAATGCCATTCTTGGCAAAACAAATGTGATGCTCCCTATATTCTGTGTTCAAAAAGTCAAGGATTTCATAGGAACTCTAGCATGAATAAAAATGATTTGATGACATGATTATGACTGTCTTCTGTGATCTGATGATAATGTCGTCAGTGAATTGGTTTGGTTTTCTCTTCGCGCATGAGATACTAGAAGACACAATTTGAAATAAGCATCATTTACAACTTTGCAAGCCCTGAAAAGCATAGAATATCTCTACCACAGTGACTGTCTTCATATACAGACGTGAATACTGGTAGCCTGAGAACTTCACTGGAGGCACCTGACATTGCTGCTGTTACAAAAGTCACAGTCAGCATCTAGTGTGATGTGATTGCCACTGTACTGCAGAAATCTAGGAATTGTAGGCCTGCTTTCTATTCACAACTGTTAATGTTATAATCAGCTTGCAAGTTGTATGGTTAAAAAGCAAAATATGTTGACCTTTTTCAGAGAGGTCAAAGCAATCAGTAAGATCAAAACCTAACTGTTCAATCAATCAAGCAGAACTACCAAAAAAAGCTACAATGGTTGAAAGAGTCAAGGAGCACACACCCTAAGGTACATCTGATAAGATCCTAACCTTGCAAGACATTTACAATAAGTGTGAAATGTGATTGAATCTATCTTTGTTAATGTGTGCAATGACTGTTCTTGCACCATGTGCCATGCAGTTTCTCAGTCACTATGCTTGTTCTGTTCTTTACCTCAAGTTGACAGCCCAATAAAAGGTTCCTGTGAGAGCTGACAAATTGCAAACTTAGGGCCTTGTTTACTAAAGTTGGTCAACACTAAAAATGGGTTAATGCTGGCTATCTGCTGCAGTGCCCATGTTATTCCTAAGGGTATAGTGACAGGTAACACTTGATACCTCCTGTTCGCCTGTGGTAAAACTTCGAGCCCTTTTACTAAAGTGCAGTAAGTTTATATATCTATAGTGCATTAGGAGCAAAATTCAAAGAGAGGTAAGTGCCTAAATCATGTGGTAACTCACTCGTCTTCGGGAAGCAGGTCTTTCTGGTCTGGTTCTCCAGTGGTTTCACTCCTTTCTTTCCTGTCGCTCTTTTTCTGTAGTTACCGGGTCCTCCTCTTCTGCCCCCACTCCCCTCACATGTGGGGTTCCCCAAGGTTCTGTTCTTGCTCCCCTTCTCTTTAATGTCTTTCTAGCCCCTCTTGCCCTCTTAATCCAGCAGTTTGCCATCTCCGCGTATTATTACGCCGACGACATTTTTCTCTTGCATCATACAGACTCTCTTTCTCCTGACATTGCCCCTCTTAATCACTGCCTCACCACTATTGCTTCATGGTTTTCTTCCAATTTCCTTCACGTGAACCCCACTAAATCTTTTGCTATCTGGTTCACGCTTGGGAGTCCCCCCCCCCCACCTGCGCCCCTTCCTTTTCCTCTCAGTCCATTCCCCTTGTCTCCTCACTCTGGTATTTGGGTGTTATTCTCGATTCTTCTCTTTCTTTCACGGCCCATATTTCTTCTATTGTTCAGCGCTCTTTTCTCTCCCTTAGGCAGCTCTGAGCTGTCCGCCCCTTTCTCTCTTCCTCTTCTCTGGCTACTCTCCTCCTTTCCCTGGTGGTGTCTCGTCTGGATTATTGTAACGTTTCCCTAGCTGGACTCCCCCAATCCCAGTTGTCTCGTCTTCAGCGTGTCCAAAATACTGCTATCCGTCTTTTGACTTACGCCTCTCGTTTCGATCATGTCACCCCTCTTCTTCTCCATCACCACTGGTTACCTGTCTCTTTTCGTGTTCAATATAAAATTATTATTCTTGCGCACAAGGTTGTTCGCACTGGCACCCCTTCCTACCTTGCTGACCAGATATGCTTTCGTACCCCTCATCATCTGCTTCGTTCTATTCACACAAATCGGATGTCTCTTCCCTCCCCCTCCCAGGCCCGTCTTGTCTCTACCCGTTCCTCTGCCTTCTATTTTCTGGCCCCCAGTCTTTGGAACTCGCTCCCCCCCCTCGCTCCGTGCAGAAGAATCCTACCAGTCTTTCAAATCCCAACTCAAAACCCACCTCTTCAACCTAGCATTTGACCTCCCATCCTCGTTTTCCCTTTCCCTCCCTGTCCCATGATGTTATATTGTAACTGCTAACTGGTTTGCTCTCTCTTTCTCTCCTTTCCTTTCCTTTTTCTATTGTTTTAATTGGCATTCCTTTTCCTTTCCTTTCCTGCAGCCTTATTTTTAAATTGGATAATGTTTTTATTGTAAACTGCTCAGGTACCTATGGTGTTGGGCGGTATAATAAGTTTTATTAAACATAAACATAAACATAAACTGTTGGAGGAGTGCCCATCATGTCCCCTACACTTACCATATAGAAAAGTCTCTTACCGTGCATTATGTTCATTCACAATTAGCAGGCCCTGTTGAGCTATCATTAAGTGTAACTCCGCTAACCGCAAATTGACAGCTTGCGGTAATGGGTACTAAACGTATTGTGCAATCCACACCCATTTGCCATCCATAACCCACCCAGGCTCCACCCATTTTCGTATTAAGCAGTTAGTATATGATTTAGTGCACGCTAAGTGACTCAGTTGCATGGTAGCTGTTAGTGCACATTGACAGCTACCGCACAGGTGCAGTAATTCACACGTTAGCTGCTTTGCCTCTTTAAAAGGGCCCATAGTCTGATGTAGCTCCACTGTCCCATTTGTGCTATATTTTTTATGCTTTTGGGCCTCTTCACCAGCACAAACAATTTGGCAACTGAGTCGCAAATGCCTGGTGTTTTAGGGCAGTCCTAAGCGCATTCATCTTCTTATTGCTGTCCAGCCCAGCCATCATCTGTGCTCTAATGCATTATTTTTATGATGGAATTTACAAACCTTAATTGCCACTTGTTTAAGTGATAAGATATTAATCAAGCTATTTGACATTATTTAAAAATGATTAAAATAAAAACAAAATTGGTTTTACTTCACATGGTATCTCCGAAATATGTAATTTCATATGAAACATTCACAGTACATTCTAAGTATATATTTGCAATAACCATTTTTAAAAATATTGAAGATTTACAATATTAAAATTGCGACCCAAATCAGTTGCTGTAAAATCTGAATGTAAGAACATATGATCTAGAAAAAGATGTCAAAATTGCAAACTAGAAACTAGTTTTAGTCTAGATTCTACTGACATGCCTCTATGCCAGTGATTGTTGAGCCTTTTAGTTAAGAACATAAGAAATGCCATACTGGGTCAGACCAAGGTCCATGAAGCCCAGTATCCTGTTTCCAACAGTGGTCAATTCAGGTCAGATTCCCGAAAAGGTACACAGGTTTTACAGTGCTTGCCCTGGAGTAAACAGTGGATTTCCTGGGTCCTCTTTAATAATGGTTTATGGACCTTCCCTCCAGGAAGTTGTCCAAAGCTTTTTTAAACCCAGTTACACTAACAGCTTTTACCACATCCTCCGGTAACAAATTGCAGAGTTTGATTACGCATTGAGAGAAAAAATATTTTCTCTTATTAGTCTTAAATGGGTTACATTGTAGCTTCATTGCATGTCCTCTAGTCTTTCTACTTTTTGATGGCATAAATAACTGATCTATATATACCTAGCATTCTATTTGCTTTCTTGGCCACCGCCGTTTACTGAGCAGAGGGTTTCAACATATTACCACGATGACGCCTAAATCTTTTTCCTGGGTGGTGGTTCCTAATGTGGAACCTTGCAACATGTAACCGTATGATTTGGGTTGTTCTTTCCTAGGTGCATAACGTTACACTTGTCCACATTAAATTTCAACAGCCATTTGGACATCCAGTCTTCCAATTTATCAAGGTCCTCTTGCAAATTTTCATAATCCTCTTGAGTTTTAACAACTTTGAATAATTTTGTATCATCTGCAAATCTGATCACCTCACTCGTTATTCCTATATCCAGGTCATTTCTGAATATGTTAAAAATCAGCAGACCCAGCACAGATCCCTGGGGTACTCTACTATTCACTTTTCTCCATTGAGAAAAATGGACATTTAGCCCTACTCTCTGCTTTCTATCTGTTAGCCATTTCCTGATCCACAATAGTATACTGCCTCCTATTCCATGACTTCTTAATTTTGCCAAGAGTCTCTCATGAGGGACCTTGTCAAAGGCTTTCTGAAAATCCAGATACACTATGTCAACCAGTTCACCTTTGTCTACCTGTTTATTCACACCTCCAAAAAAAATATAACAGATTAGTAAGACTAGATTTTCCTTGGCTAAATCCATGTAGACTTTCTCCCATTAAACCATGACTATCTACATGTTCAGTAATTTTATTATTTATAATGGTTTCTACATCAGGCTCACTGATCTGTAGTTTCCTGGATCACCCCTGGAACCCTTTTTAAAAACTGCCGTTACATTGGCCATTCTCCAATCTTCTTGTGCTGCAGATGATTTTAATGATAGTTCACGGATTACTAATAGTACATTAGCAATCTCATATTTCAGTTCTTGCAGCACCCTTGGATGTATACCATCTGCTCCAGGTGATTTGCTCCGGTTTTCATACGCTTCGGTTTTCAACGTCTTTTTTGACTGAGATTTTGTCCCGGTTCTCATACATCGCTTCGGTTTTCAACGTCTTTTTTGACTGAGATTTTGTCCCGGTTCTCGTACATTGCCTCGGTTTTCATAAAGTACAGTACTGTAAATACATACACCCTCGCGCTGCACACCGGTCTGTATACACTGCCAGAACGCCTGGCCGGTCCCGGCAGCACTGCCCCCTGGACTCACCGATCGCCAGCGTGATGAGAAGCGAAAGCCAGCTGAGCACGTAAATGAAACACATCCTCGAGCCTGGTCAGAGTCAGAGAGGCAAGGATTGCACAGAGAGGAAGGCCCCGATCTCGTCCACTGCCTGCCCGTTCTCTGGAGCGCCCCCTCAGGCTCGGAGGTAGCAGGGAAGAAAAGCTGTCAACGTAAGCAGGAGATGTTGCATGAATGTGGGAGGCAGTTCTTTCTCTTGCAGGGTACGTCTGAAGCTATATCATTAAGATTTTCTGCCATTCTGAAGCATTGAGCAGATAATGTAAAGATATTTTAATGGGCTGAATCCAATGTGATTCCGAAGAGAGCTGGGCACAGCAGCTTGTCAGGGGTGGCTAAGGCCAGATGTTAACATACTGTACATTACTGAACTTAGCTTGCTTTCAGTGATGTTAAATGTTCATTTATCCATTTCATTAGTCATTTATATTTATTTCTCATTGTTTTCTGTATGTAAAAATATAGTTATTCTCTATAAAATGTATTTTTTGTGAATATTTTTGGGTGTCTGGAACGGATTAATTGGATTTACATTATTTCTTATGGGAAATATTGCTTCAGTTTTCATACGTTTCGGTTTTAGTCAGACTTTTTCGAACGGATTAATCATGAAAACCGAGGTTTTACTGTAGTTATAATACATCTTCCTGGTTTATTGATATTTCTTTCAATTCTCCTGATACATCATCTTTAAATACCATTTCAGGCTTGGGTAACTTCACTACATCTTCTTCAGTAAAGACCAAAGTTGGTCAGATAACAGAGCCAGTGCCACCATTAGGCGAACTAGGTGGTTGCCTAGAGCGCTGGGCCTCTCCAGGGCCTGCAGCAGCGACAGTAGACCCCAAACTGCAATGCAGCACTTACCTGCACATTCTGGCACTACATCATGGTTTCTTTTTCTTTCTATCTTCTGCTTCTGCACCAGTTAGTTACCAAATAAATGGCTTTGAATATCCTCCCTGGGTTTTTTAGAGGATGGAGTTAGAGCAGGGAAAAAAAAGTTAGAAACTTTGCACTCATTGTCAGCACTAGGTAAACAAGAGCAGGTTATTAAATCTAGTCAAATGAACTGCAGACTTCAATTTAGATGCTGATCTTTTTGTGAAAACTGACTCATAGGTCTTAGAGACTGATGCATATGAGGGTAGTTTTCAAAGTGATTTACATGGATAAACAGTGGTTTACCTGTGGCAAACAGCCCTTTGAATATTGCTAAATTGGTGGGTAAATAGAAGGAGGCACAGCCATGATGAAAGAGAGCTGGGGAAGCAGAGAGTGCATGGGGGTTTCATTCTAAAAGCCCTGCACATATTTGTGGTGAGTACATCTGTACCTGCTTCATAACTGGGCCAAATTTATGTGCTGAAATAGAAGTCCCATTCCTGCAGTTGGCCACATTTAAAAGGAAGGACTTGCAAACTTGTGAGAGTACTGTTTCAAAATTGCTCCCTCAGGGGGTATTTTGCAAGACCTTTATAGATAATAAAGCAGTGCTTAATTTAATTTAACATGCAATACCAGCAAGCTGGTAGAAAGTGGATTACAATTTACACACCATTGAAATAATTTATATCAATCATTACCACAGATTAATAACACACTTATAAAAAGGATACAAATAAATAATGCAGAGTAAAAATGATCCTAAAACTGCAGAGTAAAGCTGTCCTTCTACTAAAACGTAACAGCGTAAGACCATAAGATATGTCTTATAGGACAGACCAATGATTCATCAAGCCCAGTATCCTGTTCCGAACAGTGGCCAATCCAGATCACAAGTACCTGTCAGCGTCCCAAAAGATAGACAGATGCCATGTTACTTATTCCAGGAGTAAGCAGTGGATTTTCACAGACATTTTTTAAACCCAGCTACACTAACAATTTTTATTACATCCTCTGGCAACAAATTCCAGAGCTGAATTACACATTGAATGAAGACATATTTTCTCTGATTAGTCTTGAATGTACTACTTTGTAGCTTCATTTCATGGCCCCTAGTCTTTGTACTTTTTGAAGGATTAAACAACTGATTCACATTTACTTGTTCCAGGCCACTCCTTATTTTATAGGCCTCTATCATATCTCCACTGAGCTGTCTCTTCTCCAAGCTGAAGAGCCCCAGCCTATTAAGCCTTTCCTCATAGGAATGTTCTTCCATCCCCTTTATCATTTTGGTTGCCCTTCTTTGTACCTTTTCCATTTCTGCTATATCTTTGTAGCCAGTGAAATGAAAATAATAAATAAATGACCTCTTTGTTCCACATTTTAGTAATGAGCTGGGAGCTGGTGTTTCAGGGCTCCAGGTGCCAGTGGGAGGTATGGTGGGGTGTCTTTTCCAGGTTTGGGATGACTCCGAAAGCATCAGGCAGCACTGGGAGTGCAGCGCTGTGGTCCTGTAGTGACAGCGGGTTGCGCCGCGAGTTTAGAATTAGAGTTTGATTTTGACTGGTTGAATACAGAAGTGTTTGCACATATACAATCATCACGTGGGGGGGGGGGGACTCAGGCATGACCCACGACTAAGGCATGAGCAGGACAAGTGGCATGGACAACTGTGCAAGTTGGGTTTGAGTGTTTGTGGAATCAGACTATAGTTTCAGAGTTATGCTGAAGGGGTTAATGGACAGAGCAAGGCTGAATGTATGCACAAAGTAGCAAACACATGTAGAAATGTTGAGGGTGGAGGGATACCAGTTTGAGACACTGAGGCTCTGAAAGCCTGAAAAGCTCTGAAATCATGACGCAGTTTCTGCACAAGTTTAATAAAGGAACAGACCTTTATTATAAACATATGGAAAAATCTAACTGGGTGGCAACATGACTGTTAAGGACCTGATATTTTTAGAAATGATGTGTTAAAGTATGTTTGAGACACTGCAGGAACTATTTTGTGGCTGACTGGCAGAAGAGCAGTTAGCACTTTAAGAATGTTAATAGTATGAGTTAGGGTTGAAAAAATGGTTGTGGGTTGGAAACTGTGATGGAGAGAGGTCAGTTGGAGAGTTTGCTATGAGATTGAAAGCTAAAATAAATAGGAAGCCAGAAAAGGTGAATGAGAGATTATTACTTTGAAAGATAGATTGAAGCAGAGTGTTTTTTTTGGAGAGTTTAAGAATTTTAAACCTGGTGCTCTGAGGAAGTGAGATAAAAATGTGTGATTAATAGAAAATTGTCTGAATGAAAGCTATCTGCGTGGAGGCCTATTCTGATGAGGACATTGAGGTCCGGAAAAAATGTACAAGATGTGAACATGCACAACTAAGATAGTATATAGTATACTGTGCGCACAGGAATCTACATACACATGAACACGGAATAAGTGGCAAAATGTATACGTGAATAAACGTATAAAGTGTGATGTGCCGTCTTCTCGGCAGACATGTACAACCAAGCAAGACGTGCACCGTGCATTGGACGCCATGTCCACGTGGATGTCCGAAAACGTCCAGACCTGTACTGTGGCCCACGTGAAACAGGAAACAGGATGATATAATGCCCCCCGCAGGCTGGCACACATCAGAACTTGGAAAATGGCCACATGCCACCCAAACCTCTCTGAAGCCGAGACAAGCCTGCTCTACAGGCTAGCCTTGGAGGAGGAGGCGGCACTGCTCCCCATGGGTCACAGAAGGCAGCTCTTGCCGCAGTATGCAGGAGCTGTGAATGCATTAGGGCCACCCTAACACAGTAAGTAGAGAAAGCAGAAAGCTGACAGGGAGGGACAGAGAGTGAATTAAAAAGGGGAGTGGTGGGGAGGCTGGGCAAGGGCAGATACATGAACAGTGCACAGAGTCAGGGGAACAGACCCAAAGCAAAGTGAGTGAGGGTGTGGAGGACCCAGACAGTGCATACAGACAATGTGCCTCAGAGAAGAGCATGTAGGTGAAGCAGGTCACACACACACACACACATACAACAATGTCCCCATAGAATGTGGAATGCCAAGGAGGAAATACCACAGTGAGGCAGAGAATGGGCTAACCCATAAGGAAAGAACACTGTGAAGCACACCAACCATCCCACACATATGTGACAGTATAGCAACACCCCAAGATCATGCCATGCCAAGCTGTACAAATGGAAGATGGTACAGCAAAGGCAGGAATGGCAACAGGAATGTGCCACAGGCAGTGGAGTGTGAGATGAAGGGACAGCACAAAACAAGCAGAGCAGGTGGGGATGGAGGACATAGCTCCCAGAATCCAGGCCACTGACCAAAGCACGATGCCAGAGCCCCAACAGACAGGCCACAGTGCCCAGTCACAAGCACAGGGCAAATGTCAGCAAGAGCACAGATCAAAAAGTCACTGCAAACCCCCAATTGCCCTGACACCCTGCTGTGTCCAAAGACAGGTACCTGCAGACCTGTTAAAGAGTACACAGCAGTAGCAGTAAAGCAGAGATGGGAAGATCAGACACAATATACTCCTGTGCAGAAGTGATGGTCACAACTGTCATGAGTGCAGCACAGCTAAACCATGTGGTGACAGTGCCCTGAGAAATCCACAGGGACCTATGAAAACCCAGAACAGAGAAAGTGTGGGTGGCAGCACACCCAAAACAAGTCAAGCAGATTGGGACCACACACCACCCCCCAGCACCCAGGACAGTGGCCAAACCAGTAGGCCAGAGTCACACTCCAGCAGGAGGCAGGAAGTTTACATGCAAACTGTCAGTGATGATGGGCCCAGCACAGGACGGCAGAGACAGACATGCACAGGAAGGGTGCAGTGCAATACCACAATGTTCCCCATACCCCAAAAACCTTGGTGCCATGCACAGGTGACAGGTAGCAACAACAGGCCTGAGAACAGCATCCAATGGCCACAATGGCACTACCAGCCAGGCCACAGAAAGCACAGGTCCCACAGGTCAGGCAGTACATCTGAGCAGTGTACCACCATCCCTGTGGCCCCAAGTCCATGGCCCGGCCAGTATGCACTGCAGGGACACATGAAGCAGGAAGCCAGGGTGCACAGGGCCAGCAGCATTCCAAGGAGAGGTAGCACATAGAATGCAGCAGCACAATGGGTCCAGCTCCAGCATCCGCAGGTGGATGGATAGCACACAGGCAGTGGCAGGGACAGACCTGTGAGGGAGCAAACACAGACTCTCATGTAGTGCACCACTGTTTGTGTCCACAGATGCTTCCGCATCATGAGGGACACAGAAACATACCATGTGCACCACAGAGCCATCTGGCACACATGACCCTGCCTGCTCAACCGCATCTGCCGGCAGCTGTGTGCAATCAATGGCACCCAGAACATCCGGGAAGCCGGCAGTCTCATTGAACTGCAGCATGACCCTCTGTTATGGGGCATGCAGGAAGGAGATGTACTGCGCAGTGCATGCCACAAGGGCATCCAGGACCCCAGTGATGCAGCATGACACTGCTGCCTGGCTAAGACCCACTGCCATTGCCAGCACTGGCTGGAAGGATCTAGTTACCAGGAAGGTAAGGGCCGTGAGCATGCTCACGTGGATGGGAACTGTGTCCTGTCTGTGTGGGTGCGGCGCCAGGTCTGCCTGCAGCTCCAGGCACAAGTCATGGATGGCAGCATGATCAAAGCTGTAGCAGGCCATGCAGAGTTCATCACTCAGGCCCAGGTATTGGCAGTGCAGCCTGGATATACTGGGATATGGGTGTTGCCACCTGCCTCTCTGGCGATCTCGCTCTGCACATGCAAGCAGGAATGTGGCCAGCCATGTGGATGTCTCCTCCTGCTGCATCATATGTCTGGCTGTGACAGCATCTCACACCTGTGGGGGAGACAACAAGTCAGGCAATGTGTAGTTAGGTGTGGGAGCCACCGCCCACTGTGCATGTCCAGCACATCTGGGCGCTGACATATCTGTGCAGGCTGGTGATATAACCACCCCAGCTCTAGCATGTGCTAGGTGATCCTGCAGGGGGAGGGTGTGACATGGTGGGGCAGGCGCCCAGGACACAACATGGTCCTGGCACCCCAGAGATCCTGTCTGCCCACCAGCTTGCCCAGCCTCTCTCCTACATGGGGCTGCAGTGTCATGGCACCATGTTGCCATGGTGCCATGGCTACATGCAGGGGTGGCGCTCCATGGCAGACCCCAGCCATCTGCCATCCACATGCCCTCCCCCACCAGGGTCTTCAGGGCTCCGAGTCAGAGTCAGGCAGGGGTGACTCCCCTGCACACCTTCACCTGCCCATCCTGTCCCTAGCCATCCACCATCCACCATCCAGAGGGACAAAGCCCACCTCCATGGTGGGATACATCCCCTATGTAGGTCAATGTACCAGATGCACAGGACTGTCCTTGGGGTCTGTCCTGTACATCCATGGTCATTGCGGCACATCCATCGCACACTGACCATGCACACCCACACACAGCCTGTGCTCCCCACATATGCAGATCCACCTTCAGGGGGCTCCATATCATCATTGCCGGCTGCACACATTGCATGCTTTGCCATCATGTTCGCTTGGCCTGACCTACTATTCTTTGAACAGGGTAGGCCCTTGGCCCCCACATCAGCTACCCAGAGGTGGTGGTGGCTGCATGGGGCCATCTCCCAGGGGGTGGTGGTGGGTTAGACAGGCCACACCTGCAGGGCGGCATGGGACAGACAGAGCTGCCCACCCATGGGGGTCAGTGGGATCATGGTGCCTGACATTTGGGGGTGGGCCTGCTGGCCATAGGGCCTTTCACTGTCCCATGATGCAGTGCCCTTTATGTAGGTAAGCAGGTATGGGGCAGTGGCACCATTGGCCTACATCTCCCATTCCCATCAGCTGTGTGTGGCTTATATCACCCGCCCCTCTTATCATCCCCCTGCAGTGTACCCTTCGGTTTTCCCCCTCTCCTGCAGCCCACCCTCCTGCGGCACTGCCACAGCCCCTGTTGGGTGCTACGTACCTGTCACTTCACATATCCCTGTCTACATCTATACAGAGTGCCCTCACTGTCATCCTGGGGGACACTGTCACACCATGTTGGCATGGCTCTGGCAGACATTGTACATCAGGCACACATGGCACACATGGTCACTGGGTTATGGGCTCCACAAAGATTAATCTACAGGTCAGGATATTGCCTCAGTAATGTTCTACACCATCGCCAATGGATATGACTGTTGAAAGGGCAAAGGCACAGCCATGGGTGTGCCTTATACCTGCTGGGCACATCTAGGCTTTGCTGTACATAGGTACATAGACATGCTGTGCAAGTCTGTACATCTACACATAAATGTATGCACAAACATGGCCCATATTCTGTGTGACAGAACATCTACACTGCTACATGTCTGCCCATCTTAGCACATACATAACATCTACGGTCACACCCCTGTGGCTTAGATGTCTTCCCGGCCTTCTGTGCCAGTTTAGATGTGTTCCTGGGCAGTTACATCTGCGTTTGGAAGCTTCCCTGTGCATCTGTGCATTCAGCAATAGCCCCCAGGGTCTTAACACAGAAACACAACTTCAGCGATTGCGAACTGATCCTCCTCATCGAGGCAGTTCTTGGTGACTTTACTGCCCTGATAGGCACAGTATAGTGCAAGCTGAGTGCCTATGAGTGTCAGTGGCGGAGGCTGGCTATCTGTCACTGACTTAATGCCATACACCACAACAACCGTGAGATTGAGGACCTGAAGCGGAAGTGGCGACAGGTACACCGGGACATGTGTACAAAGGCACACAGTGAGTGTCCAGATGGTCAGGGACCACAGCTGAATGACCTGGAGAGGTGAGTCCTGCCAATGATTGACTCTGCTATATTGAAGGGCATCAGTGACCTGGACACCACAAGGATGGCAGGGGACAGGGGTACATGCATGATCTGTCATCCGCCTCCTATATGGCTTCTCTTTGCACCCTGCATCTCTGGTTTTGGGCCACTTCCTCATCTTCCACTGCACCTTTCACATGTCCCACCTCAGGGTGTTCGTTGGCCTCTCATGGCGATGTCACACTTACAACTTTCCTTCTGCTACCTCTGTGGAGGGCTCTGTAACTGCAGTCTGCACTGTGGTGCATGTCTCGGTCTCTGCTGTGCCCACACATCTACACTGCTGTGTCTCTGGGTCCTTCTCCCTACATTTCTGCATGTGTGTATGTATGTGCACACTGGTTTCATGCATACATAATGGTTTGCTCGGTCTTGTATCTCCCAATAGGTGCCAATGCCATTGTGGGTCCCAGCACCGCTCCCTTGCCAGCCATGCCATCAGCCGTTCCACCACTGCCCCATTTACCTGCACAGGCTGCTGCCTCTGTGGCTTCTGCAGTGGCAGATGGATTGCACCCGGGTAGCCCTAGTGACTTGGCCACTGGGCCTACTGATACAGATGGGGAAGGGGATACCACATCAGAGAATGGGGCAGGCCATGCCCCACTGTCACCAGAGCCACCAGAGCAACTGGGAGGGGCCATGCACAGGAAATGGCCATGGCAATGCACATCTGTGTTGATGGTGCAGTGGGCCAAGCACCTGCTTGCCTGTAATAGAGGCACATTTACAGCACATGCACATGAAGCTGGAGCTTCTTCACTGGGGTATCTCACTCCAGGAGCAGCAACTGACCCTCCAGCAGCTGCATCTGGCTGCAATAGCCTGGCTTGATGCCTCCATAGGCTACCTTGGAGCGAATATTATGGTCCTTGTTAGCCAGCCTGGCAGGTCACAGGGTGCTCCTGACCCCATCCCCACCCCTGGGCTTCTATCTGTGGCCACTGGGCCTGTGTCACCACCTCTGCCACTGCTCACTGCTGCTGTGGCACCTGCCCACACTCTTGTGCCTGCAGCCATGCCTTCTGCCAGCAGAGTGGCCACACCTGCCACTGCACAGGTGGCATCAGCTGGGGGGTACGTTGCCGGGGAGAAGTACAACATCCTTAGTCTCATGCCTTGGGGTGCAGGGCCAACTATGGTATTCCCCCCTTTCCATGGAGCTCAGGGAGGGCACAGTGGGGACACCAACAGCAGCTGCTCATCCTCAGGGGACACATCTCCCTCCCCTCCGGAACATGTCCCAGCACTGAGAGCCAGCAGGAGGGCATCAAGGCAGGGGAGGGAAAGGGGGCAGGAAAGGCTACATGGGGGACAGCGCTAGTTCTTGGCCCATTGTCCCAATGGGTGTGCCTGGGATGGGCTTTCACTGGGTTTCTGTGTGTGGGGATTGTGGGGGGTGGGTGGGGTGCTGTGCCATGGGCTGTGGTGGGTCACATGGGTGTGTGGTGTGGGAAGTATTTTGTTGGGGGTGTCACATGGGTGGGGGGTCATGTGCAGGGTGGCATGGTTTGTGCAGGCCTCTGTAGGTGATGTATGCTCTGTATATTTGTATCTCTGCTGTCTACACTTCAATACACACTTTGATTCATCATCTGCCTGTCTCCATATCTCCTTTGACTGCATTAAACATGGACATGCTCATTTGTGTCTGTTGCCATGGTACCTACGCCTTGCCTGTACGCTGGTCTTCTTTTGTCTATCTCCTGCCCTTATTCCATGTTTCTGTTGGTCTAATTTGCACATATAGCCTCTTGCTGCCACTTGTACACAGCCACACACAGAATACCACTTGGACGTCGATGCCACCAGGCATGCCCCCGTCCCACCCCTTTTCTGGACATTCAAGGTTGCACGTCCATCTGGCCTGTGCATGTGCATCATTCCTATTCCGAAATACGGTTTTCAACATTGACATCGTTTGGACATCTACACAACACGTCTATGCACCTTATTTGTGGTTCGGAATCACCACCGTACTATTTTTTTTTTTTTATTGAAAGGCAACAAATGAACACAAGAAAACATAAGTGATTTGCACAATACAATTGCAAAAGATAGCAATACCAAAGACACAACACAATGAACAAGGAATAATCCAACAGAATGCCTTTTTTTCCCCCCCTTTTTTCCCCCTCCCCTCGTCCCCAGCCCCCCCAGCACCCCATCAATCCGCAGGAAGTACTCCCAGAACATTGTAGCAACCCCCCCCACTCTCCAATCCCCCACCCTACCCCCAAACCCACCCTACCCTATCTCATCTACCCCCCCCACACAAACCTCTATGCCAGCTAAAGGTAAAGGGAGCGATCCAGCCAACCAACACACGTAAGACAGGAGGAGGAACTCCAAGGGACCAGCACATAGGGCAGCATGAGGCCCACACTCTCGTCGGGTGTACAGCGCCCTTGAGCAGTCATGAACCATAATGAAGGACAAATGGTTCCCACACCTGCTCAAAGCGCGTCAATCGCAACTTACTGGCCGCCACCCCACGCTCCATGGTATACGTATCCCACATACGCTCCAGCCAGACAGAGAAGGGCGGTGGAAGGAACTGTTTCCATGCAGAAGCCACAGATAGCTGAGCCGCATTCAGACCGTGTCGAATCAAAGTCAGCTGAAGACCTCGTGCCCCAGGGACATTAACCCCGAAAAGGAAAATGCCCGGATCCCAGGGAATGTTCAACCCAACTAATTGTTTTAAGCGATATTGAATCCCCCGCCAAAAGGTTCGGACACGAGGACACGTCCACCAGACATGCGCCAGAGTACCTTTCTGTCCGCATCGCCGCCGGCATAGATCCGAAACCCCTGGATACACTCGCGCAATCCGGTCAGGCGTCATATACCATCTATATAATAGCTTATAGTTAGTTTCATGGACATTAATCGCCATAGAACTCTTCCACAGCCTGCCCTCCACCTGTTCCCATTGCTGCTCAGTGTAACGGAGACTCAAATCAGAATTCCATTGTCCTCTATACTTGCCTAATCTCGGTTGCTGCTCCTGCAACTGGACATACAAGGCAGCTATAAGACCTTTTGTGGTAGTGCACCCCTCGCAGAAACGCTCTATATCCGTCAGATCCCGGGCGACATGAGGCCGAACGGATCTAGCCTGAACCCAGTAGGCCACTTGCATGTATTGAAAGACATAAGTGTCGGGAAGGTCAAATTCCTCCTGAAGTGTGCGAAATGATTGCAACCTACCCTCGCTGAACAACTGCCCTGCACGACTAAGGCCCTTGTGCCCCCAAATCCGGAAAACCGGGTCCGTCATCCCAGGGGGAAACGTAGCATTATCCACTATAGGTGCCAGAGGGGTCAGATCAACCCCCCGAGGCCGAAAAGATTGGTCCCAACAGCGGAGGGTATGTAGGATATATGGATTACTTAAATGCTGTCCACTCCGCAATTTGGGACCAAGCCACAACCGATCCCCCAGTCCCGCTCCCCCCACAATATTCATTTCCAATTGTACCCAACGCTTGGAGCTATCCGTGGTCATCCATTCCACCCCGGCATGACACTGCACCGCCGCATAGTACCAATGAAGGTTAGGCGCTCCCATGCTCCCAGAGCGCGTATGCGTATAAAGAATTCGGCGCGTTATACGCGGCCGACGGTATTGCCAGATAAACTTCATGAGCATGGTTTGCCAGGTGGCCAATATTCCCCGAGATAATGGTAAAGGAAGGACCTGGAAGAAATACAAAAACCGGGGGACGACCACCATCTTCACCACCGCTATACGCCCAAACCAGGATAATGTCAGGCTGGCCCAGGCCTCCAGATCGTGCCGAATCTGCCGGAATAGTGGATCATAGTTGGCCTTAAAAAGCGCCGTCCGCTCCACCGTCAGGTTCACACCTAAATAGCGTATAGTACCTGTCACCAACCGAAAGGGGTAGGCAGCCCAGAGATCCGCACAAACCTCCTCTGGAACCCCTACATTAAGAATCTCGGATTTAGTGTAGTTGATTTTGAATCCAGACACCTGGGAGAAGGCCTCAAAGAGGTGCATGGCAACAGAGAGGGATGCAGTGGGATTCACCAGTGATAATATGATATCATCCGCAAAGAGTGCAATCCTGTAATCAGTAGGGCCCACACGAACACCCCCTATGCCCGGATGAGCACGAAAGCTTTGCGCCAAGGGTTCCATCACCAGAGCAAACAACAGTGGCGACAGAGGACATCCCTGACGAGTACCCCTTTCCAGCGGAAAATTCCTCGATTGACCCCCGTTAACCCGGACACACGCTTTAGGTCTTGATATAAGCTATGGACCCAACGGATAAAGTTTGGACCAAACCCCATCGCATCTAACAAGCACCAGAGATAACCCCAGCTAACACGGTCAAAGGCCTTCTCAGCATCAACTCCCACCACTAGCGTCGGCTGTGAGCCCTGTTGAGCAGCATGAATAACCTGTAGCATTCGCCTAATATTATCCGCCGCCTGGCGGCCCGGCACAAACTGTCAGACGGCTGCCTAGGGTGAGAACTTACACAATCTTGACGATGCATATATTCATATGATTCTTGCAAGGTATTGTGGGTATTGTAGTTCATTCACTCCCAAACACAGCTGATGACAATAATTTGAGTTGTGAAACCAAGTGGTAAGATCAATAAAATACTTCTTTTATTGATGGGGTTTAATTCACCCAGCACATGTATGCTTGATAGCACTATAAATGAGGTTACTTGCTTGCAGTGTTTAAAATGGATAACAAAAAGTCACAAAGTAAACCAGAAAACAACCTTCAGCTTGTCAGGCAATTAGCTAATGTTTTCTTAGCAAGTAATTACCAAATACAAAGGCACAAAGTAAAGAATAAACTTTGCTGGTTAGGTTAACTTTTGCTTATTTTCCACGCCGATCTCAGCAGTGATTCTCCCTTGCTCACACACACAATCAGGTGCAGCCCTAATTACTATCAATGGACCAGCTGAAAGCCTTTAGCTGGCTGGCTGCTACTGTGTGAGCCCAAATCCTGCTTTAAGAGCTGTTTGCAGTGGAAATAAAGAACAAGGTTAGGTTTCTTTGTGATGGCTGATGTGTTTGCTCACAGAAAGCTAGCATTTAGATAGAGAACAGCCCATATAAATAGTTTCACCTGCTGTATCTCCCCCTTCATCAACAATCATAGGGTCAATATCATACATTGGCACAGATGAGTCTTTCATTAAGGCACTATCATGAGAATGCTTATTCCCTTGCTGCCATTCTCTATTATAGATAGGGTCTGGATCAGTGTTCATACCTGAGCCTCTCCTGCCATCATAATTCCTCTCTGTAAAGCCTGGCCAATATGTAATCCAATTCTGATGTCCAGCCTTCCAATCTTGATCCCTGGACACTGGATCTCCTCTCACATACCTTCTGGCCTTGGTCTGAAAGTCCCTTCCACGTGCAGTCTTCTCTCTTCCAGGTAGCCACTGGTGATTCCTATCTCTGCCACTCCATTCCTCTGGCTGAATCCAGTCCAATGGACTCTGCTGGCTTTTGGGATACCTCCCAGTATGAATACTGCCTTGGAATCTCCCAGACCTTCCAATGGCCTTCCTTCTCTTCCTTCCAGAGAGTTTCCTTCTCTCTCTATCTGCTTGGCTTGGCTTCTGTTTCTCCAGGTGATACTGGTGCTTGTAGCCGTTGCTGAAGCTCTCCCTTAAGCTCTTTCTGTGGCTTTTGCTGAAGCTGTTCTTGAAGTTCTCCCTCAAGCTGGGCTGGAGCTTGTAGTAACCGTTATCTGAAGAATAAGCTCTATTCTTATTCTGTCCTAATGTGTGCTGCTCCCTAACACAGCGCAGCTGTCTTGAATCAGGCCCTGCCCTTTGAGATGAGTGCTTAGGGATTACCTCATAGCTCTCTTGATTGCACACACATTTCCTCACTTCAGCCCCTCTCATGGCTGCTGGAAACCTGGTGCATTCTGGGACTGGTAGTCTTTTATGTGAAAACTCTGTTTTCTTGCTTCTACCAGAACTGACAGGTTGCTTGTTCAGAGTCACATCATCTTTTTTATAGCTCCTACCTGAGCTATGATAAGCTTCCTTATCACAAAACCCAACCTGGTCCGGGTGAACTAAAGCAGGAAGAACCCAGTTCAAACGCGCCGCCAGTGCTGAGGCCAGTATTTTAACATCTGTGTTTAGTAGGGAGATGGGGCGGTATGAGGCGGCTTCCTGCAAAGGCTCACCCGGTTTAGGAAGCATTGCTATCAAAGCCTCACGCTGAGATGGTGGGAGGGGCGCTCCCCACAAAACCTTATTAAAGAGTACTACCAGAGTCGGAGCTAACTGAGCACGGAATTTTTTATGATACTCGGCAGGAAAGCCATCATTACCCGGCGCTCGCCCGGTTTTTAGCCGTCGGATTGCGAAGTCCACCTCCTCCACCGTAAGTTCCATATCTAATTGATCCCGATCTGAGTCATTCAACCGCGTCAAAGCTACAGTCTGCAGGAACTCCTGCACTCGGGCCACATCAAAAGGTTCAGCTTTATATAACTGTTCCAGAAACGTAGCAAAAACGTCGCGTATCTCCCGGGATACCACTTTCCTCTGCCCCCTGGAATCGCAAAGTTCACGAACCACTCTCATATTTTGCTGCTGCCGGAGTCGTAAGACTAGAAAATGACCTGTCTTATTCCCCCGTTCATAAAAAATTGGTTGCAATTTCCAACGTTTATTATCCAGTTCTCTTTGTAGGCACGCATCTAAATTAGCACGGGCCACCCGCCATTGGCGCAAGACCCGTTTAGAGCCTGTCCGGGCATGCTCCAAGCGTAGCCGGGAAGAATCCCCCACCAGTTGGAAATATTCCCGTCTCCAAGCCCTCCGCGTGCGGGCCGCTTCCACTATTAGTCGACCCCGAGCCGTGGCTTTAAAGGCGTCCCAGACCATGGGGAGCGAAACCTCCCCAGAGTCATTTACCTCAAAAAAGTCGGTTATAAAGCGACCATGTTTCTGAACAGCGCATTGTCGCCGCAGGAATCGTGTGTCTAATCGCCAAAGACAGTGGCGCGCACTGCATAAATCCGCTGGAAGGGTAATCCAGCACGGGGCATGATCCGACCAGGTCAATGCCCCATGTCCAGCCTCCACTCACTCATCCATCAGGCGTTGATCCAAAAGAAAATAATCTATGCGAGTATGCACCTGATGAACGGGCAAGTAATATGTGTAACTTTTCTCCCCTTCATGAGTATCTCTCCAGACATCACGCAAGCCTAAGTCCTTCATAAGACTCTGTAGCGCCTTGCTTGGCCCACCTGCGGACCTCCCAACGCTACCCGTTGAATCTAAGTGTGGTACCATGTGGGCATTACAATCCCTGCCGAGTATAATAGTGCCTTTCGCGAAGTCAGCTAACAAGGCTTTCAGCTGCGTAAAGAAGGTTCCTTGGCCTTCATTAGAGGCGTAGATGTTAGCTAGTGTTAGTAGATGGCCCTCCAAGCGCACATTCACAAAAAGCCACCTTCCCAAGGTATCTTTTTTAACCTCCTCCACCCTGAGGGATAAGCACTGATGGAACAGGAGGGCCACACCGCGTTTCTTCCGGCCATTCATGTCCGATGCTACCCACACCTCACTGTAAGGATTACGCTTTAACCACCCCTGAGTGGCAGACCGGAGATGTGTCTCCTGTAAAAACACAATATCCCCTTTCAAGGATCTCAATTCCGCAAACAGCAAAGAACGCTTTCTAGGGGAATTAAGACCCTTTACATTCAGAGAGATCAGTTTCAACATTGGTAATCAATCACCTCGCCACCCCCGCCCCTCTCCTCCCCCCCTGCCCACAAAGTTCACCCCCCTCGCTACCCGCCAGCCACGTACCAGTAGCAATAAGAGTAGCCTAATACCCGTAACGTGCCGGCCCATCTGCTGAGGTTCGCCCCCTCTGTCCCAATGCTCCCTATTCCATGGCAAAATCCTAAAGCCCCTACCCCACCCTCCCAAACCCCCACCCCCCCTGCCGTACTGGCCCCTCATCCCCTCCCACCCCTCTTCCCATCAGTACCACCAGCCTGCCAGAAAAGAGACAGGACACGGTTAAACTGGCCCCCAATTCAGCTCCGTCTGGGCCCCCCTGCAGCAAGACTATGATCAAATAATGCAGTTTTATAACCCCTTTTGTTACATGTCACCAGTAGGGCAGCATTCCAATTATGCCCCACTCCATAATACCAGCGCCCTCCCTTCGGCCCTCCTGCAGCAAAACAAAAAGCAACTATCCATCTTCCCCCAAAACCAGAAACGTGTAGTACAACAAGAACAAAAGTGGGGGACAGCGAGGATTGTACAAAACTGGTCAAACAGGCTTAATCTCAGAGCCAGAGAAACATTGAACAGCCCCCCCCAGGATAATAAATCAAACACTCATAGTCCAAGGAGGGTCAAGCCGGTCTTCCCACCCGAGTCCACTTCGAGTGCTGAGGCTTAGGGGCTGAGGGTGTTGGCAGCGCAGTATCTTCCACAAGACCCGCTTGGCGTAGTGCTCTCCAAGCCTCGGTGTGGTCTTTCGCTGAGATCTTTTTAGACCCCAAGAGGAAGTTCATCCGAAATGGAAAGGACCAGGAATAGTGAATCCCTTTATTGTTCAGGACCACCGTTATTGGTTTCATCTCCATCCGACGAGCCAGCGTAAATGCCGAGAGATCTTGATAGACGGTTACGGCTGCCTCCTGAAATTGGATCATTTTTTTCTACCGTCCCCGTCGTAGAAGACGCTCTGCATCAGTATACTGCAAGAATCTGGCAATAACATCTCTGGGCTGATTGTTAGGAGGCTTTCCCAAGGCACGGCGCACCTGCTCAATCTCCATTTCAGGCCCACGGGAGGCCAATTCCTCCGGGGTGAATAATTTACCTATCAAAGTTTTGAGTACCACCGGCAGGTCTACAGCGCCCCCCACAGCTTCCGGAACTCCTCGGAACCGCACATTGTTGCGACGGGATCGGTTTTCAATGTCATCAATTTTATAGGTCAGTTCCACTGCTTGCGAACGGTGTCGATCAATTGCACATTGTAAGTCCACCAGAGCGTCGTCATGGTCATCAACCTTTGTCTCAACCTCTTCCACTCGAGTACCCAAATCTTTTATGTCACCTCTGAGTTCCGCAATTGTACTCATCACTTCCTCGCGCAAGGAGCGGAATTCACCAGCCAGGTCCTCAAAGCCCCTTCGAAGCTCCCGTTGAAGCAGAATATGCGAGGGCAGGGCCCCAGGGCCCAGGTCGTGCTCACTCACGGTCTCTTCACCAGAGCCCTCCAAGGGTTGCCCTCTGGTTGGGCTGGTTTGGGAGCCACACCTGCCCTGTAGACGCTGTGAGGACCACATTCCCTCCCGGACTTCGAGTCCCTTAGTCTTAGCGCCATGCAGAGACCCAACAATCCGGCAGCTCTATGTTATGCAGGAGCCAGCCACCGGGGGGCAGGTGGTAGCAATCAGCTAGGTGAGCAGGGGGAGCGAGAGATAAAAGTGTAAGGCAGTCCCACTCTTAAGCAATAGAGGGTGCTCCAGATTCATTTAATGTAGGAATGTCCAACAAGCACAAAGCAGAGCAGACCCCGATGCAAACAGGGAGAGATCAGGCAGCCCAACTGAAGTAGGAAGAAAATGCATCGTGTATCTGTCCTTAAATCGGCTGCACAGGGCAGATGACTCACCGGGCCGGGTGCAAGGACAGGGCAGAAGAAGGCTCCGCAAGCACAGCAGCAAGCCACAGTTCGTAGGGCCAGCAGCGGATTGGTTGAGTATGACCCACGTGACTTCTTGATTTTCCCGGCTGGATTGCTTGGAATGCAAAGAAGGCTATGTGTTCCAGGACCACACGGTAATGGCTTCCTGCGTACCCAGGCAAGTCGTGATCACCCTCAAGACTGCACCACACCGGGCGCCGCGTCCCTCTCACCTCCTCGGAGCGTGGACTGTGCAGGAGCAGCCAGGAGCTGCAGACAAGCAGATCAGCAGTGTCACCGGGACGGCGATCACTCTCTCTTCTCCAAATCTCAGCCACGGGTCAACTAGCCGCTCAGCCACAGTCAAGCCGCTCACTCTCCCCAGGCAGCAAGGATCCAAGTCTGACCGCGCGAGGACCGTTGTACAGAAATCGGCAGGCGAGGAGGGCTGGCCCGAGCAGTTTCAGCAGCCGGCAGCAGAGCAGGGGATCCAACCGCGAGGTTACCCGTTTCCAGGCTACAGGTCACTCCGCAAACCTCCGATCAGCTCGTCAGGGCACAGGATGAATCGCCAGGTTCAAAGCTCTCAGAACCCGGTAAGCTCGGGGAATTTCTTTGTGAAAATGCAATTGCTGGCTTAATTGTGGGGGAGCCCGGGACGGAGCTAGACTATAGTGCTGCCATTTTGTAGCGGGCTCACTAGCGCCCCCCACCACCGTACTATTTTAAGGAACTGAGCATAATAAAGGAAGGAACCTTTTCTTTCTTTGTAGAGGAATTTTTTTTTGTGGTGTTTGCAGCAACAACTTGTTGAAGCAAGCTAGAATTAAAATGCCACTGGTAAAAAACAGAACTCCTATTTAAATAAAACGGGGATTGAGGAAAGCAAAGTCTTAGAGGCACATTCACAATGGTACGTCCAAGTGCAATCTGGGACGTCAAAGCCAGAATGTCTGAAAAGAAAGCAGGCATGTGCAAGTTCAGGCACAATTTCGGAAATGTGGATGTGTCCGACATGCGCATATATAAAACAATTATATAGATGTCCCCAGGCTAGTATTTCACAACAAAAACATCTAATAGGTGTATTTTCAAAGTACTGACACTTGTCTTCAAGTTGTTATGAGGTTCAGGGCCCTGTTATCTACAGGAGTTGGTATGATATGTCAGCTTGGGCAGACTCTCCAGTCTACAGGGGCGCAGTTGTTGACCTTCCTGGACCTACCAAGGTTTGCTTGCAGTGCTGGCAAGCATGTTTTTTTTCTGTGATAGCCCCAACTCTTTGGAATGCTTTGCTATCTGCCTTGCCATGGAAACAGATTGGTTAACATTCCGGAGGCAGCTGAAGACCTTGTCCTTTCCAACAGGCTGATGGGGTTGGTTGATGGACAGCAGGCAGCATGGCAGGGGGGATGTTGGTCCGGCGGGGTAGTAGTTGACAGCAGTAGTCTCATTGTATTTTGTATTTTATTTTATTTTAATTTTCAATTTTATTTTTATTTTGGGGTGGTTTGGGGGTCCTGCTGGGGGAATATTGTGTTGGTGTTGCATTCTGCTTTGAATGCCATGGGCATAAGGTGGTTAACAAATTGTTTAAATAAATAAATAAAGGTTAGAGTAGTGATTTAAGAGAAGGGTGGCCAGGGTTCAAATTCCATTGTGGGCCTTTGTGATCTAAAGCTAGTCACTTAATTGTCCATCTTCTTTACACTCTCTGGATGTTTTGTAGCAGCAAAGCGCAGACAAACCAATGATACCAGGAGTCTGTTCAGAAGGTCCAAATCATTTATTTGTGCACAAGTCTCAAGCAAGGCAATTTCAAAATGGCTGAGCAAAGTTTTCAAGCATTACAACAACTTTTATAGACTTCTGTTCCATTCTAGGTATAGAAAAACAATTCATTGGTCCCGGTACGCTCCCGTACCTCCCGTAGCCCTTCTATTGGTCCCGGTACTGATAAGTTTCTCCAATTATGTTCCTTCTGTGGGCTTCTGTGGGCATGACACCTGCCTGCCCCCCTTCTAGTCCCAATTACAATGGTCAGTTCATCAACTTGTTACTTTCACACTTTCAAGGCTATGGGACCATTTGTGCGTGCAGATGAGCAAGGTTCTGTAACTCATCTGTCAGCACTCCTCAATATTTCTCTGCAAATGTACTTTTTCTTATCAGTAACTTTAAAACACATCTTTTCTGTATTTTTCCATTTCTTAATTCTGCAATTCCGCTTATCTAAACTAATTCAACATTTCTACTGAGTTCTTTCTTTCAATAGCAGCATATTGGGGGATGTGCAATCCTATATGCCTCTCCACAGGCCTCATTTACAGGTCAAGCTAGCCATGCTGGCCTGCCTATGTCAGACACCGTGGGTCACAGGCCTGCACCTGCCACATTCCCCCCTTTGATTAATCTCACCCTATTACTTAATAAGGTGTGAGAATTAAATCACTTTCTAGAAGATTCACATCCTGATTAAAGGATTCTTACTAGTTCCACTAGGGCTAGCTTTGTATAAAGCCATTATTCTAGTTGCGGTCTTCCGCTCTACTGTACTATCAATAGCACTATGAAGGGAACGCATACAACATGGGATTAAACATGGTAAGCAGAGGACAACAGCAACAAGGATTAGTACTAAGATAACGAAAGTCTTAAATCCTCCCAGCCAAGAGAAAAGGTTAGCAAACCAATTAGGAAATTTCAAGGCGTGCCAAGTCTGTACTGGCACATAAGCATGTCTTTGCATATCTTTAGCAATTTCTTCAACTACTTGACCTTTATCATCTATTTTCAAACAGCAATTAGTTAAATTCAGTTTACCACATACTCCTCCTTCAGCTGCTAGTAAATAATCAAGTGCTAAGCGATTCTGGTATATGGCAGTGCGCATTTGAGTACTTTGTCTAGCTAAAAGCGTAAGAGCATGACTAGTTTCATTGGTTATTATTTCAACTACTGCTTGTAAACGAATAATACGATTAATCATATAAATTGGGGTACGATAACCATACATACCATCATCATTCCAAGTGGCAGGTCCATAATACTCAATAATTCTTTCTGGTGGCCAATCATCACCTTGCCATTTCTCCCACTTGCCTATCTGTAAGGCCTCTCTTTTCTGTCTAGATGCTCCTTTGTGTTTGTGGGTAGTATATACAGGGTATCCTAATTGTTCTCCATGTTCAGTGTTTAACAGGAAGAAAGAAGGTCTGATGGTTCCTAAGACACATGCTCCTCCCCATTGTGGTGGGAGTTGCGCATATGCTCGGTTTCCACAGATCCAATATAGGCCAGGTGGGGCTTGCCAGGCTTGGACTTTGGCAAGGTTAGTCCATAGACCTGCAAGTTCAGGAAATCTGGCTAATGGGTTAGGAGGTTCAGGATGTCTGATTCCTGACCACCATGCTACCTTCTTGGTCGTGGCATTATAGTATTTCTGGCTAAGACAGACCAGCTGTCCTACCTTTTGGGTGAACTGGGGTCCAGTTCTGGCAAAGCAAAGACGTCCAACGATTGAGTGCGCTAACACCCATTCACTGGTTGTCTTGTGTAATTCAGTCTGATTGTAAATCATGGAATAATTCAATTCTTGGGCTTCCCAGGGCCATTGGTCTCCCATTTGGGTTCCGCCACAGAAATAACAATCTGTGATTTTAAGACTAGATACTACTGCTCCAGCTAATTCTAGAAACAAATTCTGTGAAGGGTGAGGGATCTCAAACTTATTTACATGCATAGCTTCATAAAAGGTATTATGAATATGATATTTAGATGACTTATGGGCTTGAGTATTTAATCTAATATATACAATGGTCCCTGGATCTGTTCCCCCTCCAGCAATACGTAAACCAAACTTATATCCTTGTTTCCATGCATGGGGGTTATGTACACGCAAATGTAAGGGGTTACAAGCATCTTTCTGACATTTATCATTCATGGTTGGCTTGGTTAGAGTAGCCATCCGTTTATCTATTTTCTCATTAGTTATACCAGTGTTCCAGGTAGCATAGAAAACACATTCCCAATACGGGCAATAGTAGTCTGCCGCTGTAGCAGTACTATACCCTGATCCTGTTTTACCTGTACACTTCCACCAATTTGTGGCACCTTCTGGACACATATACTTATGGTCATTTCGATACGCTTTCTCCCATGTACCACAGGTGGACTGACTATCTCTATTAATAGCATTACATGCATCAAAATTCAAAACAGCAGGTTTAGTAATGTCCTTAAGTGGTGGTGTAGCAGCTAATATAGGTCCATCTGCATCCTTCCATCTTATTTCCAACGTGTAATAGGATGGATTCTGATGCGGATTATAGCATGCTTTAATTTTGCCATGAGTGCAAACATTTAGTTCAGTGGTGTTATAGATACACCGAGTTATTGTTCCCTTGCAGGTATAGTAAGAATGGTAAAGCAAAGTCTGAGTTACTTTCAGTCCAGTTCTAGTAGAGGTAATACAAGCTGTGCATGGAGGTAGAGCATAAGTCTGTTCAAAACCTCCAAAGAAGGCAACCAAGGCAAAGCAGAAGCAAAGATACATGTTGATGTTGATTGGAGTTCTTCTGAATCCTCAGCTTGCTGATCTTGATCACGACGGTCTATTATTCTTCGTCCCGTTTGCTAATGAAGCAATTTAACGGGTGCTGAGTGTTGATTGAAGATCCTCAAGGTGTCCAGCACACATAACCAACTTAGCAATTCAGTTGGCTTGTGAAGTCTGGCTTAGTCAATGTAGTCTCGAAGTAGTGTGTCAAATCACACACACAAATTGGGTTCGTTGAAACAAAGCTGTTGCTGCATGGAAAACAGCAATCCTCTTCGAAAGACTTGGCTACTGCAAAGCACTTGTGATGAAGTGTCTATACTGCTGGTTGCCGTCTCAAAGTAACTCGCAAGGGTACATCAGGGTGCTGCTCTGCTGTCCACCGCTCTGGTTCAGGATCGGCGGCGGGCTTGACTCGGCTGTGGTGGATCCAGGCGTCGATCTCGGCTACCTTTACTGCAGTTGGGGTAGACAGGATGACGGTGTACGGTCCCTTCCAATGGGGTTCCAACGGTATCTTCTTCCAATCTTTGATCCACACCGAAGTTCCAGGCTGGTAGGGATGCAAGGGTTCCGTCAAGTTGATAGGCAACTGGTCTTGGATCCACGTATGGAGAGTCTGCAGAACAAAACTAAGAGCTAGGAGTTCTTGTCTGGTTACTTCTGAACCAATCTGGGCTAGATTTCCTTTGACTCCCTGCACTATTGGTGGGGGTTTACCATACAAACTTCAAAAGGGGAAAATCCTGTTGACTTTACAGGGGCTGAGCGTATTCTGAGTAAAGCTATGGGGAGCACTTGGGGCCATTTCAAGTGTGTCTCCTGACAAAGCTTAGACATTTGGACTTTCAATGTACGATTCATTCGCTCAACTTTCCCTGAACTCTGGGGTCTGTATGCAGTGTGGAGCTTCCACTGTATCTGCAAAGCTTTTGCTAACTGCTGAGTAACTTGGGAGACAAATGAGGGTCCATTGTCCGACCCTATTACTGCTGGAATTCCAAATCTGGGGACAATCTCTCTCATTAAGGCTTTAGTAACTTCTCGGGCTTTCTCAGTTCTGGTTGGGAATGCTTCTACCCACCCAGAGAAAGTACAAACTAATACTAGTAGGTAATGGTATCCATTGGCTTTTGGCATTTCGGTGAAATCGACTTGGAGGTTGTGCATGGGGGTCACACCTCTTGACTGAACTCGGGGTGCTGTAATAAGGCCTTGCTTGGCATTATTCTTGGCACAGATCTGACATTGTCGTGCTACTGAGGCTGATATGGTTGTCATCAGAGGGATGTAGAAATGTGGTCTAAGTGCTTTCTCCATAGCACTTTTTCCATAGTGGGTGGCTTCATGAAAAGCTTTGACAAAGGATGGTCCTAACAGTTCAGGAATCACTATTCTTCCCGGAGGTTGACTACCTTCTTCTGGTGGCAGCTCAATCCATCCGTCTTTCAATACTCCATTTTCTTTGTCACAATAGTAATCCAATTCTTTGGTGGTATATCGTGGGGTCCATAGATTCAAAGGTACTGGAAACAATGCTGCTTGCATTGGCATAGCTTGTGGGGCAATTTGTCCTGTCATAGCTGCTTGTCGTGCTGAGGCATCTGCGAATCTATTTCCTCGAGCAACTTCTCCTTTTCCTGCTTGATGTCCTCTACAATGCATGACAGCTACACGTGTTGGGGCCCAGACTGCATCAAGTAACATCAATATCTCGGACCATATTTGACTGATTTTCCTCCTGATGTGATGAGTCCTCTTTCTTTATAGAGAGCTCCATGGGCATGCAAGGTAGTGAAAGCATATTTGGAATCTGTATATACATTCAGCACAAGTTTTTCTCCTAACAACAATGCTCTGGTGAGTGCTATCAATTCGGCTTTCTGGGCTGATGTGCCTGAGGCTAGGGCTGATGATTCAACTACTTCATGTTGAGTGACGACTGCATATCCGGCACAGCGTCGTCCGTCAAGGATGAGACTGCTCCCATCAACATAATAGATCTGGTCGGGATTGTCTATGGGCACATCTGTTAGGTCAGGTCGACTAGAGAACACAGTTTCCATGACTTCGATGCAGTCATGTTCTGGGAGTTCTTCACTGATGGGTATCAAGGTAGCTGGGTTCAAGGCATGGCTCACTTCAAGTTGTATCTGTGGGTTTTCACATAACATGCTCTGGTACTTTAGCATTCGGGAATTGGTGAGCCAATAATTTGCTTTCTGTTCCATAAGGGCAAGGACTGCATGTGGCACAGTGACTCGTATGTTCTGTCCTAATGTGAGTTTGTCTGCTTCACTCACTAGTAGGGCTGTAGCTGCAACTGCTCTCAAGCAGGGTGGCCATCCCTTGGCCACAGGGTCCAATTGTTTCGATAGGTAGGCTACAGGTCGTTCCCAATTTCCTAATTTCTGAGTCAACATGCCTAGGGCATTTCCCTGTGTTTCATGTACAAACAAACGGAAAGGTTTGTGGACATCTGGTAGTCCAAGTGCTGGTGATGACATCAATTCTTCTTTTAACTTCTGGAAGGCTGTATCCTGCTCAAGTCCCCACTCCAGTGGTGACTTCTCTTCTCCTTTTGTGGCTTCATACAGTGGTTTGGCAATTTGGGCAAAGTTGGGTATCCAGATTCGGCAATATCCTGCTGCTCCCAGAAAGGCTCTGACTTGCTTTCTGGTTGTTGGAGTTGGAATTCTACATACTGCTTCTTTTCTTTCTCTGCCTAATCTTCTACTCCCTTGGGTAATACGAAAACCCAAGTATTTCACTTCTGTTTGGCATAGTTGTGCTTTGGCTCTGGAAACTTTATATCCAGCTTCATTTAGTAACTGCAAGAGATCTTGGGTGGCTCGTATACATTCTTTTTCTGATATGGCAGCTATCAACAGATCATCCACGTACTGGAGAAGTACTCTCTTCCCCGGGGCTACTGGATAACTTGAAAGGTCTTGATTTAGTGCAGCACTAAAGATGGTAGGTGAATTCTTGAATCCTTGGGGTAATCTTGTCCAGGTGAGTTGGCCCCCTCTTCCAGAGATGGGGTCTTGCCATTCGAATGCAAACAATATTTGGCTTACAGGGGCTAATCTTATGCAAAAGAATGCATCTTTCAAATCTAGTACAGTGAAATGGGTAGCTTCAGCGGGTATCAATCCTAGTAAAGTGTAAGGATTGGGTACAACTGGGTGTATAGTTTCGACTGCATCATTTACTCTTCTCAAATCTTGCACTGGGCGATAATCATCTGTCTCAGGTTTCTTTACTGGCAAAAGTGGGGTGTTCCATGGGGATTGACATACTTTCAGTAGGCCATACTCAAGTAATCTCTGTAGGTGGCGATGAATGCCTTCAATTGCAGCTCTTGGGAGAGGGTACTGTTTGACGTGCACTGGTGTAGCGCTAGGCTTGAGGGTTACAATCACTGGAGCTATATGTTTGGCTAGGCCTGGGGGACTGCCTTCCGCCCATACTTCAAGTGGTGCATGAATGTTCTTTAAAGTTTGTTCAAAATAGGTATCTTGAATCGAATCATCAATGTAGTATCTCCATTCTTCTTCTCGGGGTACTGTCAGCAGCATTACTCCTGCTGGTTTGGCTTGGGAATTCACTGTCATTTGCATTTCTCCTTGCTCAGAGAAAGATATCTGTGCTTGAAGCTTGGCTAGCATATCTCGTCCCAGTAGGGGTACTGGACATTCGGGCATGTAAAGGAATTGATGAGTTACTTGCTGTCCTCCTAGACTGCATATTCGGTTTTGTAGAAAAGACTTTGTGGCTTTGGCACCAGTTGCTCCTATAATGGTGACTGCTTTCTTGGTGAATGGGGCTATCTTTTTGTCTATTACTGAATGTTCTGCTCCAGTATCAACCATAAAGTTCATAAATTGGTCTCCTATTTGTATTTCGACCATAGGCTCCTGGAGACCTAAAGCAAACTTGGAGCCCGGTCTGTCCTAATCCACGTCATCCTCATCATGGGCCTGTGTGGCCAATGCTTGGATGGCTCCTCCTCCCCTCTCTCGCTGGAATTGTTCTCGATTGGCTCCTCCTCGGCCTCGGGGACGGCCTCGTCTTTCTTCTCGCCACTGATGATCGTATTCGTCATCTTGCTGGGCGTCTTCGAGTTGCGGGCAAGTATCTCTCCAATGTCCTTCCTCTTTGCAGTAGGCGCATTGGTTCACGCCTAGTCTCTGGGTCCGGCCTCCGCCTTGACCCCGCCCTCTTCCTCTGCTCCTTCGATTAGGGGCACGTGGCCTTTTCTTTTCTACTATGGCCGCAGCCAAAAAATCAGCTTTCTTCTTCATCTTTCTATCACATTCTCTCTGTCTTTCAGTATCACGATTCACATACACTTTATGAGCGACTTCCAATAACTGTGTTGCATTCATGCCCGCAAACCCTTCTAATTTCTGTAATTTACGTCTAATGTCTGGTTGAGACTGGTTTACAAAAGCAGAATTCACCATGCATAAACTTCCTGGTGCCTCGGGATCATAGGGAGTATACATTCTATAAGCTTCAGTTAATCTTTCATAATAATCTGCTGGGCTCTCATCTATTCCTTGGATAATTCCTGCTACTTTGGAAAGGTTCATAGCTTTTTGGCCTCCTCTTCGCAGGCCTTGTAAAAAGCCTTGGCGAAAACGGGCTAGGGCGGTGGATCCTTCATCTGTATTTGGATCCCATTGGGGGTCTTCATTTGGGAATTCTCTCTGAGCTGCTTCTCTACGATCTATTATATTCTGCCCCTGCGCTGGAGCTGCAGGGTTTTCTGCCATCCATTCAATGGCTGCTTTTCTAATTCTTGCTCGTTCCTCTGTGGTAAATAGGGTGGTCAGGAGCTGACGGCAATCTGGCCAAGTGGGTTGGTGAGTTTCCATAATACTAGTTACTAATTCTGTCAGCTCCTGGGGCTTGCTAGTATAGGAGGCGTAATGCGACCTCCAATTTAATAAATCAGTTGTAGAGAACGGGATATACACATAAGTTAGGGGTCCCGCTACCACTTCATCATTATCATTCTTTACGGGCACCCCCGGGACTTGCCTTAAGGGAAACAGTTTGGCTGTCCTAGGCGTCATTTGAGTCTGGGATCTAAGGGCTATTGTCGTTGTCTTTGCAGGAGTTGCTGTCTTTTTCTCAACTGGTTTTGCTTTGGGTTTTTCTTTCACTGGCTTGCTAGTGCTGGCGCTAGCTTCCTCAATTATTTGTACACTTTCCTCTTCTTCCTCTTCTGGGGGATCCTCTCTTTCTTCTTCTTCTAATTCCGCTTCTGGCTCACTTTTTACATCCTCCTCTTCTCTTCCCGCTAATTCTCTCTCTTCCTCTTCTCCAGGAGGAGGGAGGTCAGGGATTGGGTCTCGCCTCGGCTCCGGCGGTCTCTGGGGTGCTGGGGCAGGACGCCGCCGGGCTATTCTTACTGGACCTGGGGTTCGGGGCTGCCTGAGGACTACTTCCGGGGAATCGGGATCTGCCAAGATGGGTTTCTTCTTGGCTTTCTTATCCTGCTCTTTCATTCTAGGCTGTTCCGTTCTCTGTCTAGAATCTGTTTTAGCTAACATTATTCTGCACTGTTCCTCATAACAGCGCTGCGCCCAGGAGGGCGGATCTTCACAAATACTTAACCAGGAATCTATATAGGGGTACTGATCGGGGTGCGCTACCCGCACTCTACGGTGTATTGACTGGATAATCTCTACGGTGAACGTTCCCTCTCGGGGCCAGATGGGGTCTAGATCGGGCCACTCCCTAGTACACAAAATCTGCAAACGGGCTGCTGTCATTTTAATACCATAATCTCCTGAATATCCCTCTTTAAAATGTGCGATCATACATTCTAATGGAGTGTTTCTAGTAGACTCCGCCCCTCCCATTTCGATGTGTGCGCGCAACAACAGACAGAAGGGAAAAGGTGGGCGGACCGTGGGTAAGGGGTCCTCACGGCCCTGGAAACGTATAGGGAATACAGATAACAAGACAAGACGACAATCGCTTCCCCCTTTTCGCGACCTGAACGCGGTCGCCCGGTCAGGAAATGCGCTAATCAGGGGTCAGCTTTCACTTGGTCCGTGCTGCCAGACCTCTCAGTCACACTTCGTTCACACACTCATGCTAGCAACGTATTCCCAGAATGCATTCGTTTCTATCTATTCTGACTAGTCTTTTCCAAGTACAATTACAAAAAGGATGAGGGTTTCACCTAGCGAATTCCCATGCCAGGCTACTCGGCTCTTCCTTGAGAGTTGATCAGGCTCTCTTACCAATTCCCAATATCTCTAGATTACAAATTCCAATTACCATGTTCCAATTTCAGTACTGCTCTTTCTATTTCTGTCTAGACCCAAAATCAAAACTATACTCACCGGATCCGGTCCTCAAAACTTCCCAAGCAGGCGCATGAGTTGGACCTCGGACTCCCCTCACTCGGGTTCGAGGCGTTGGCTCCGACCGGGCCCGGCACCCGCCGAGGTCCGACCAGCTCCCTCCGATACAAGGGACCGGTGGCGCCAGGGAGCGGCCCTCGTCGGAAGGGCGCGATCCCGGCAGGACCAAGCCTATAGAGGCGGAAAGTCGTGGTATATTGCCCTATATACACTTTGATTCCACAACTTCCCGGCCAACGCACCAAGGAATATGTAGCAGCAAAGCGCAGACAAACCAATGATACCAGGAGTCTGTTCAGAAGGTCCAAATCATTTATTTGTGCACAAGTCTCAAGCAAGGCAATTTCAAAATGGCTGAGCAAAGTTTTCAAGCATTACAACAACTTTTATAGACTTCTGTTCCATTCTAGGTATAGAAAAACAATTCATTGGTCCCGGTACGCTCCCGTACCTCCCGTAGCCCTTCTATTGGTCCCGGTACTGATAAGTTTCTCCAATTATGTTCCTTCTGTGGGCTTCTGTGGGCATGACACCTGCCTGCCCCCCTTCTAGTCCCAATTACAATGGTCAGTTCATCAACTTGTTACTTTCACACTTTCAAGGCTATGGGACCATTTGTGCGTGCAGATGAGCAAGGTTCTGTAACTCATCTGTCAGCACTCCTCAATATTTCTCTGCAAATGTACTTTTTCTTATCAGTAACTTTAAAACACATCTTTTCTGTATTTTTCCATTTCTTAATTCTGCAATTCCGCTTATCTAAACTAATTCAACATTTCTACTGAGTTCTTTCTTTCAATAGCAGCATATTGGGGGATGTGCAATCCTATATGCCTCTCCACAGGCCTCATTTACAGGTCAAGCTAGCCATGCTGGCCTGCCTATGTCAGACACCGTGGGTCACAGGCCTGCACCTGCCACAGTTTCAAGGTGAAAACAAGCACTTTCCTGATACCTATTCATGCCTGGAACAGGTATAAACATGAATATGCCTGCAGACGTCTCTGACATTTCTGAGATCGAACAGGGACATATAAGTCCATTGCTCCTTCCTGGCACACCCCTGTGCCTACTTGGACATTTCTGCACCGGAGATATCTGTGAACGTCATTTGTAGAATGGCTATGGAGACGTGCCCAGGTGCACCTCTTCAGACTTTCAAATCACAACTAAGCCTTTTAAAATGATCCTCTTAGTTTATTTTTTAAAAAAGTAGACTAATTTACACATCTCCTTAGAGACTGTTTGAAGCGGTTTGTTCTCTTACCTGACTCATCTATGTCTCAGAACGGAAAAATAACTCATAAATTGAGCAAAAAGAACTGATTACAGGTTTTTCTCCCTGAAGAGAAACAAAGGGGTATGTTTACTAAACCGTGGTAAAGTTACCAGCGGTAAGGGCAGTGTTAAGGTACCTGAAGCCATATAAGGCAGTGGGACGTCCTTAAGTTACCTTAACTTAAGGTGCCTTAGGTTAAGGCACCTTAAAGCCCTTAGGGTGCCTTGACCTAGGACGCCTTAAGTTAAGGTGCCTTAAGTTAGGGCGCCATATAGCCCTTAGGGCACCTTAAGGCATGTTTGTCAGTCTTAATGTGCCCTAAGGTGCCTGCTTGTCACCTTAATGTGTGATGTCCCGTTAACATGCGTTAAATGGCCAAGGCGCCCTGTTAACGTGCGTTAAATGGCCCATTGCCCCCTTTACGCCAGAACGCCCCCTACCTGCCCACTGCCTTATATGGCTTCAGGTACCTTAACGCTGTCCTTACCGCTGGTAACTTTACCGCGGCTTAATAAACATACCCCATAGTGTTTTCAAGAATAGACAGAATAATAATTAACAGACAAGAATTGACACTTATATGATTGTACTTCAGAAAATATTTACTATTCATATAGTCTTGATTTGTAATTATCACAAAAGTGAGGGTTTATTTGTGAAAAGAAATTCCCTGCTTATAGTTTTATAGATTTACAGTGTTTACAAACACATTGACTGCATAGTTATGCTAATGTTAAGTAATGTTACACTATTGAGAGAACGTTAATAAAGACAAACAAAAGTGCCTTTGCATTGTGTAAAAGAGTTCTTCTCACTATCTTATGTATACTTGAACTCATTATTACTAGGGTGTTATTGGAAAATAAATAAAATATTTAACCTGTTAGCCCAGACCTCCAATGAAGTTACCACTAAGCTAACCTTTTGGCTGATTTTGACATTAGCAAATTTTGAGTAAGGTAAGGTGGCGCCATCATTCAAACGCCTGGCTTACATTTTTTTTTCAGATGTGGCGACCAGAACTGCACACAATACTCAAGGTGCAGTCACACCATGGAGTGATACAGAGGCATTATAATATCCTTTGTTTTATTCTCCATTTTTCCCTCATAACTCTTAACATTCTATGGCTTTCTTGACTGCTGTTGCACGTTGAGCAGAGGATTTCAACATATTTTCCACAATAATGCCCAGATCCTTTTCCTGGACGGTAACTCCTAATGTGGAACCCTGCATCGTGTAGCTCTAGTTCGGGTTGTTCCTCCCTAAGTGCATATCTTTGCACTTCACATTAAATTTCATTTGCCATTTGAATGCCCATTCTCCATTTCTCAAGATCCTCTTGCAGTTTCACCATATGAAATTTTGTTTTATATACATATATGTGCCTGCTTTCTCTTTCTGCAGCAAAAAAATGTACAGATGGCTCTGAGTTTCTTTGGTTGACAGTCTCTATTGCTTTACTTTCAATGCTGCTGCCCTAGGCGACTGCGTAGCCTCGCCTGATGGTTCAGCTGGCCCTGTCTTCCTGAATTAAAACATTTTCTGGAGGTATCACAGTAGGACACAGTTGGCACTGAACTCTGTAAGGTAGCAAACATTCAGGGCTGGAAGCCAATTCTGGAGACAGAGAGTCAGTGAATATGCCACCCTCCCGATTTTCCTTGCTTTGATCCCCAGCGATACTATTTCACAATGAAGGGAATGATAGAAAGCTGATGTGTCTCTCTTAAATTACTAAGTGAAATCTCTTTCCTTTTGGCCGCAATTGTATAGTAAAACAGGAGTTATAAGTGCTCACAGCTACAAAGCTTCAATCATGATATGAGTTTTGTAAATATGTACATACAACAGCAAGGAAGAAGGGAGCCTTATTTTGAAAAGGCAAACTTTGTCGCAGGGGAGGTAGATTTGCTAGTCAGAGAGATGAGCAAATTTTCACCATCAAGCACCCCAAGCCCTCGTTGTCAATAGATTAATTAAGTTGGGATATGTATGATCTGGAGCAGGTATGAAAGCTGATGGGTAAAAGTGCTGAGCTATATATGTGTTCCTGATATAAGATATGGCTTAATACAGGGCTCGACAAAAAACAGGTGCCAGGTTGCCATGGTTCTCCGAGCACATGGGCAGAAACGCTAGTCCATGTCTGCCCGCGGGGAACCCAACCCCCGTGGGCAGAAGAAGGACTGCAATCATGGCAGGGAGAGCCCTTCTCTGCCTGCATGTGGGAAGACGCGATCAGGGGAGTCGGTGTCTGTCCACAGGAATCCCAACCCCCATGGGCAGAAGTGCTTTCAGGGAGATCCAGTGTCTGAACAGCCTGCAAAAAAAATGTTACAGTTTGCTACACAGACAGCTGAATACATTTAAGGGGCAGTACCCTTTATAGTACCACCCAGGAAAAAGATTTAGGCGTCATTGTGGATAACATGTTAAAATCCTCTGCCAGTGTGCAGCGGCGGCCAAGAGAGCAAATAGAATGCTAGATATCATAAGGAAAGGAATGGAAAATAAAATAAAGGATATTATAATGCCTCTGTATCATTCCATGGTGCGACCACACCTTGAATACTGTGTGCAATTCTGGTCGCTGTATCTTAAAAAGGATAAAGCGTTATTAGAAAAGGTTCAGAGAAGAGCCACCAAAATGGTAAAGGGAATGGAAGGATACCCCTATGAAGAAAGGCTAAAAAGGTTAGGGCTCTTTAACCTGGAAAAGAGATGGCTGAGGGGAGATATGATAGAAGTCTATAAATTAATGAACGGAGTGGAACGGGTAAACGTAGATTGATTGTTTACGTTATCAGAATATAGGAAGACTAGGGGACATGCAATGAAGCTACAGGGTAAACTATTTAAGACTAATAAGAGAAAATATTTTTTCACTCAACGTGTAATCAAACTCTGGAATGTGTTACCGGAGGATGTAGTAAAAACTGTTAGTGTAGCTGGGTTTAAAAAAGGGTTAGACAAGTTCCTGGAGGAAAGGTCCTTAAACCATTATTAAAAAGGGACCCAGGATATCACTGCTTGACCCAATACAAGCATTGTGGAACCTGTGTCTTTTGGAGAAACTGCTAGATATGTATGACCTAGAATGGCCACTGTTGGAAACAGGATACTGGGCTCGATGGACCTTGGTCTGACCCAGTATGGCATATCTTATGTTCTTATGTTCTTAGTAACTAATGGAGGGCAGGGGTGAATGCAAGAAGGAGGGGTTTAAAGGGAGACTCTGCGAAGGGATACAGTGTTGGATGGTGAGGGAGGGACAGCATGAGAGGGGTTGGAATGGTAGGGGGAAGGGAAGAGTGAAAGGGATTGGAAGGTTAAGAGCTGAATGCATGGGAATTAAAAGGCACAATCTGTATATACAAAAGGTGTACCCTTCTCCCGCCACACACATGCAAGCATCCTACCTCCATACTACACACACATGCGCAGATGCAGGCACCCCACCTCTGCACCGTGCACACATACACATGGGCAGGCACCCCCACCTCTGTACCACACACACAAGTAATCCATCTCTGCACCACAAACACATGCATGCACACACACACACACACACACATACACATGAGTAGGCACCCCACCTCTGCACCACACGCACACACACACACACACACACACACAGGCTGGCACCCCACTTCCGCACCACACACACATACACAGAAGGAAGCACCCCACCTCTTCACCACATACATGTGCATGCAGGCACCCCACTTCCACACCACACACACGCACATACACACACACACACACACACACACACACACCTCTGCACCACACACCACACATACCTGCAGGCATCCCATCTCTGTGCCACACACACATGCGCAGGCACCCCACCTCTACACCACACACACACACACACACACATATACACATATGGAGGCACCCCATCTGCACACCACACACATACATGCAGGCACTCCACCTCTGCACCACACATACATATGCAGGCACCCCACCTCCATACCACACACAAACATATATACACATGGAGGCACCCCGCCTCTGCATCTCACACACACACAGACACAGACACATATACACACGTGGAGGCACCCCACCTACGCACCACACACACATATAGACATGCAGAGGCACCCCACCTCTGCACCACAGACACACACACACACACACACATATTTATTGATTTATTTTGCAGGTTTTATATACCGCCTTTCCAAAGGTCAAGGCGGTTTGCATAGAACTGAACTCAACATTACATTGAACTTGTATGGAACACATGGAGGCACATTCTGACCTGGCCGTCCAGCCCCTTGTGTGGCCAACCAGAAGCGGGACGCCCAAAGGTAGACCCAATTCTGATCCCGTGGAGGCTAGATGTGCCCGTGGGATCAGAATTGGGTCTATGGCCCGAACATGTTGTCTGGGCCCTGACTCTGATCAGCCTGCATGCCCAGCAGATCCCCAGCTACCGCAGTCAGGCTTCAGAATGGAGCTGCAGTGCCATGGCGTTCCATCGCCATGGCACTGTGGCTCCATTCAGAAGTCGCAAATGCCGGCCGCTGCAGAGTTTTTTCTTTCCTTGTATCTAGACCTTCAATCCAGCCTCTCATGGCCAGGGTCCAGCTGCGGGGATCTTCCTGCACCCCCTACGTTTTTGTCCTGACCCAGTGGGATGATCCCCTGACATCCTGGGGGGACGTGGGGTGCCTCTGACATATAGGGCCGACCTCAGAATCGGCCCTGTACGTACAGGGTCACGGTCTGCCATTCCCCACCCTCGTTCCGCCTCAGAAACTCCCCATCCCACTCCATCTAAGCCTCGCCATATAAACACGCTGTTCGTACGGGGAGGCATTAGCTGTGGCCAGCAGGGGAGCAAATAGCAGGGATGGATGTCCAATCCGGGCTTCCATCCCTGCTATTCGCTGTACTGAATGACCCCCATAGAGGTTAAATATAACATGTAATATTATAACGTAATATATAACAACTAATTACAGATTGTGTGTCTGTGGGATGGATAGGATGCCTAGGTCAGGTTACATCCAAAAAGAGTTCTTTGAACAGGAAGGTTTTCAAGGACTTGCGGAAGGCTTTGAGGTTAGGGGAGATGCGAAGGTCCAGTGGGAGTGAGTTCCATAGGCTGGTTGCATATAGTGAAAAAGCACGACAACATGTTGCCTTAGTCCTTGAGGTTAGATCTTGAGGGAGGGCAAGCATGTTCGTAGTTGTGCTCATTCTGGAGGTTTATGTAGGTGGTTCCATAGGTATTGCGGGCCATAGCTGTGGAGGAGTTTGTATGTAATGACCAGCATCTTGTAAGTAATTCTAGGTAAGAAGGGTAGCCAGTGCAGATCTTTCAGTATTGGGTAATATGGTTATATCTGGGTGCGCTTGTGGGTATCTGAGTGACAACATGTAGTGCAAGCTGTAAAGGATTAAGAGAGCTTTTGGGAAGACCCTGCAGGATGGTGCTACAGAAATTGAAGTGGGGGAAGATTAGGGTCTGGACTGAAGTCATGTGATGGAAGGCGTGGTCGTAGATGTTGAGTGACTCTGATTTTATGGTATATGGCTTGCGTGACTTTACTGACATGCGGATGCAATGAAAGCCAATGGTCCAATATAACACCTAGATAGTGTACTCCATTTTTTACAGATAGGTTAGCATTGTTGTCTGTGAGTGTAGATGGTCGCTCATTATGAAGAGAACTTCAGTTTTATTAAAGTTGATGGTGAGGTTGTGATTCAGCAGCCAATAGGTGATGGCGTTAAAGCAGTTGGTAATAGCAGTGAAGGTTGTCTGTTTTGTGGAGAATAGAGCATAGATCATAATATCGTCTGCATAAAGATGATAGAAGACATTATTCTCACGAATGATTTCACAGGCCAGTTATATATATATATTGAAGAGTAAAGCAGATAGGGCAGAGCCCTGTGGGACATCCAGTCTTTGGGTGTACGGTGGGGATGTGTCGGGTCCAATGTGTACATATGTGTACCTCTGCACCACACACACACATATACACAAGCGGAAGCACCCCATCTCTGCACCACACATACATATACACACAAACACGTGGAGGCACCCCACCTCTGCACCACACACACATATGCAGGCACCACACCTCTGCACCCCACACACCTACCCACACACACCACATGGAAGCACCCCACCTCCACAGCACCTCCACACATTCACACGCACAAATGCAAGCACCCCACCTCCACATCACACACACACACACACATGCGTAGGCACCCCACCTCCACACCACACAGTCACACACAGACACACAGACACATACATATGCACAGACACCCAACCTCTGCACCACAAAAACACACACACACACATGTGGAGGCACCCCACCTCCACAGCACAAATACACATGCAGGCACCCCACCTCTGCATCTCACACCCACCCACACACCTACTGACACACACATACAGAAAAGCATCCCACCTCTGCACCCTCCTAAACACATACACGCAAGCATCCCATCTCTGCACCCCTCCACACACACATGCACAGAGGCACCCCACCTCCACACTACATACACACACACACACACACACACACACACAGACACACACACACACACACACACACACGTGGAGGAACCCCTTCTCTGCACTATACACACACATGCAGGCACTCCACCTCTGCACCCCACACACATGTGCAGGCGCCCCACCTCCACACCACACACACACATATACACACACAGAGGTACCCCACCTCTGCATCACATACACACACACACGTATACACACATAGAGGCACCCCACTTCCACACCACAAACACACACATACACATATACCTCTGCACCACACACACACACACACACACACACACACACACACACACAGAGGCACCACACCTCTGCAACACATACACACACACACACATACACACACACACATACATATATACACATACATATATACACATGCAGAGGCACCCCGCCACCGCATCACACACACATATGCAGGCACCCAACCTGCGCACCACATGCACACATGCATGCACCCCACCTCTGCATATCACACCCACCCACACACATACCTACACACACACATGAGGAGGCAACCCACCTCCACAGCACTCACACACACAAATGCAGGTACCCCACCTCTGCACCACAAGCACACACACTGTGAGAGATAGTGAGTGATAGCTACCTTATATAACCCTATTAGGTGGCTGCCTAGGGTGTTAAGATTTAAGTTGCCTTAGATACAAAAAGAGTCTTGTAGTCAAGTGGTAAGGCAAAAATAATATTAGGGCTTTATTCCCTGCCCTGATGGGATATTCCTGGGATACAACAAACAATATGAAACAAAAGAACTGTTGCACAGAAAAATATCTTCTTTCCTTTAGGCACCATCAGCTGGCTGCTTTACACTCGTTCAACATAAAGATACAATATTGTCAGATAAACAAATTGTACAATCCATGGGCACAGGGTCAGAGTTATAGGTGCTGTTCTCTCACTGCATTAACTCAGAGTCACTTACGATTGCATATGGGTCACACTCTTCACAGCTGCTGTCTTCCTTAAAACTCTCCTGTGAGTCATGGGCTAACTTTTCTAGAAAGGGTTCTTTAAATCCAGGGCTCTGAATGCCTGGTATATTAAAAGCTTCCTTCTGGCTTTCCCTTCTTCTCCATGCTGGTGGAATTACTGTATAACTTTCAGTATCAAAGTTACTTCTGGAGCCACGCCCTTGCCTTTCAAACCAAACAGAACGTCTTGCCTTTTCTTTAGCAAAGCTAGGTTCCCACCTCTTAGCTGTGGTTCTGTCTCTTATATCTGGGCGTCTGGCAGCTCTCTCCTGGGCTCTCCAACTACCGGTACCAGGAATCCTAGCAGGGTCATGGGCATGATGCTGGCTGTTTCCTGCTCTGCTGCCACACCTACTGCTTCCTTCCCTCAGTGGATTTCCTCCAGCATGACGTGTGTTAACTGGATGCTGGCTTAGTCCTCCCAGGTCGCTGCCCCTACTGGCCTTCCCTGGTTCTACCTTGCAGCTTTTATCCTTGTTCTCTTTGCATGCTGCATGGGTTTCTGAGAACAGGTGTTCCTGATTAGCCTTCCTGCTTCTAGCAACATCAGGACTAGTGCAAGGACATTTTACTCTAATGCCTTTTTGCTTTTCTTGTGCTGAGTTTGTTTGCTGCTCAGCTAATTCTACATGTGCTGAGTTTGTCTGCTGCTCAGCTAATTTTGAGGTAAGTTCCTTACTTTCCCCTAACTCCATGGGCTCTGTACCAGCTGCTGTGTCACAACACACACACACACACACACACACACACACACACACACACACTCTCACACAGACCATACACATGCACAGGCACCCCACCTCCACACCACACACACACACACACTCATATACATGCACATGCACCCCACCTCCACACCAAACATACATATGCAGGCACCATACCTCTGCACCCCACACTCATCTACATACCTACCCCCCAACACGTGGAGGCACTCCACCTCCACAGCACACATACACATGCAGGCTCCCTACCTCTGCACCCCACACCCACCCACACACCTACTCCTACACACATATGACAGGCACCCCATTTCTGCACCTCCCCCTGCACACACACACATGCATGCAGCCATACCACCTCTGTACCCCCCCCAACAGACACATGTGCACAGGCACCCCACTTCTGCACCACCCTCCCACACACATACATATGCACAGGCACTCCACCTCTGTACCACACACACATGCATGGACACAAGCACCCCACCTCTTCACCACACACACACATACACACACAAACACATGCACAGCACCCCACCTCTGGACCACACATACACAGACACATGCACATACACATGCTCAGACACCCCACCTCTGCATCACACACACACACACAAACATACATGCACATACACATGCACAGGTACCCTACTTCTGCACGATGCATACATACACACACCTGCGCAGGCATTCCACCTCTGCACCACACACACAAGCACACATGCGAACATACACATGCTCAGGCACCCCATCTCCTCACCACATACACACACACACAGGCACCCCACCTCTGCACCATACACACACAGACAGACACACACATATGCTCAGACACCCCACCTGCACATCACACACACACACACACAATCCTCCTTACCACGCACACATATACACATGTGGAGGCACCTCACTTCTGCACCAGACAAACATATGCAGGCACCCCACCCACCCTCACAGACACACACACACACATGAATGTATTATCCCGTTCAAGCGATGGCAGGGTTTTCTCAATTCTTTAAGCTGGATCCTCCATACAGTTAGGAAAGGAGAGAGACACACATGACACAGAGATTTTTAAAAAAAAAATATAGCGCTTCAGATGGAAAACAACCATGGCCATGAACATTGCATAGCTTCTTCCTGGTTGATTTGAATTCCTTTTCTCTGCGACCTGCTTTTATTGGGTAATTTGAGGAAGTAACATAGTCATATTCATAAACCTAAAATAATACAAGATGTCACTAGAGTTCTTTCACAGAACAAGAGTTGATTACAAATGTATTAAAGAAGGTGAATAGCTAAGCACATGAGTGATAGTCACTGTCAACAAAATTCATCTAATCAGCACATATTAGAGGTCTGGGTCAAGAAATTCATCTCTCTTCAATTACATATTAGGGATTTTGGTATCCCTCTATCTGTCCATTCCTACAATACACACGTGCAGACACCCCATGCCCGCATCACACACACACATCACTGTGACCTAGGTTTCAGTGGCTGGCTCCTAGTTGTTTATGCTGGCTGCTAGATTTGAAGAAAGGCTTGGCTTGGTACATATACTTCAAAGAACCTCCCAGGTCACAACCACATATGACAGGACATAGAATTATCTTGTATCCTTTTACAGAGTTGCTAGATATATGTAAATGCCATTTTATATGTGTGTATGCCATTAACACACATGTAACCAGTGCTCAAGATTTATAAAATTACTCAGCTTATGTTGAGGAGTCCAGACAATAACAGGTAAATCAATTATTTTGTTATTAGTTATAAAACTGGGGAAAGGGGATTAAAGCTAGCCTTTGCATCTCATTCTGCTGTCTTTCCAGCCCTAGTACAAGTTTTAAATGTATTTATTGGTACTGCATGTAGCAAATGTTTAAGTTTTATAGCATCATCTGTGCACAGTATAGTTTTAATAGCATTTTTTGAGTACTTACATTTGTTTATAAATTGAATGGTGGGGGGCGGGGGGGGATATTCAGCGGTTAGTACCATTGAATATCCATGAGTGCCACTGCTGCATGTCCTGAAACTAATCAGTTAGCATCGGGGCTTGCCAGGGGCATCACCCATCGATGACCATGCAGCGGCACAGTAAAGGCTGGCCTAACTTTTGCCACAGAAGCTGACCAGGCAGAGGCTGAATATCACTGCTGCCTGGCTAGCTTCCTGGCAATTTGGGCAACCTGGAGATTCAATGCTGGGTCCCAGATACGACTGCACAATGGAATATCTGGGTTTTAAGGTTTAGGGGCGTTTTTAGCAATGCTAGCTGCTGCCGCTGAATATCAGGCCCAATATTCTTTTGTATTTATATGACATAGACATGTATGTGTTTCCTTGAAATAACTAAACAAGAAGGAGCAACATTCTAGTTAGCCTCAGCTGCAATCTCTATGCATTACCTAAGGCAAAATTCCCACTCTGCCTGACCCTGCTTCACCCCCTCAAAAAAAATCGAACTTTCTAAACTAATATGGCCTAATATCCCTCCAGTGAGTTAACTCCATACCAAAATGTTTGATTGAGCTAGGTGCAGTAGTTCAAAAATTTTAAGGGGAGGAAACACACACACACATAAAGATAGAAACCACAACATACAACGATATAAATATGATCTGATAAATCTTTTTTGTTTTGGACTAAGGATATAAATACTGCTTGTTGCTTTTTTAGTTTTACATTTTTTTCTGTTGACTTGCAGACATGCCTCCCTTCCTTTGATCCTTTTGTTCAGATTTATTCATGTACATCTAAATTAATCTGTTTCTTTTTGTATAAAAGTAATTACAGAGACAACCGGGCCATCAATTTTTTGTATCCATCCGTGAAAGTAAGAAATCCGGTAACCTATTGTAACACCCTCTTCTGATGAGTCCTCACAGTATCCATTTTCCACCATTAAGCAGACTGAGGTCACACCTTGCAGGAGCTAGCACTATCCTCCCAGGAGCTAGCACTATCCTCTCAGAAGCTAGCACTGTCCTTCCAGGAGCTAGCACTATCCTTCCAGGAGTTAGCACTATCCTCCCAGGAGATAGCACTGTCCTTCCAGGAGTAGCACTATCCTTCCAGGTCTAACTTCCAGGAGTTTCTTAGGGTTCTTAGGACTGGACTGACAAAAGCTGGGAGACCTAGGGCAACTAAAAGATCTACTCACTCCATTCACTAACTCAGTCCAGGCCAGAATTGTTGTTCTGAACCAAAGGAGTTTAATAAAAATCACTTAAAGTCTATTCTACAGCTCTAAATACACTGGCCTTGTACTCAGAATTAACAAAGAAAAGAAGCACCTCTCCTTTCTTGCTCTTTCTTGGGATCTACTGGAAAGTTGCCATGGTGCTATAGCTTAAACGACATTAGTCACCTTCTTCCAGCAGCTCTGGGGTCTGACAAGAGTAGTCAGCTCCTTTTCCTCCTAGGTGCCTGTCCAAGAAACCCCAGGCCCCATGCCGTAGCGCAATGGCTATGGAGGCAAAGAAAAGAAGCTGCCTTTGGAATTTTTTTATACTACTTACAAAATCCCCCCTTTTTGCCATCTCCAGGCATTCATCACCCTTTCCATGAAAAAGTATTTCCCGATGTTGCTTTTAAGTTTAGCACCTTGCAGCTTCATTTCATATCCTCTAGCTGAACACTATTGCCCAAGAGAGTGAACAGTGCATGCTATTCTGCAATAGTGCACCCTATTGTTCAATAGGGTGCACTATTAATAATATGATATAGAGAAAAAAAAAAGAAAACTCCCACTGAAACAAAACTTTCCCTGCACATCCCTTTGCAATGCAATGCAATCAGTGCCTTTGAGTCAATGCTGACTCCTAGCGACCCAGTATCTCCTGGGTTTTCTTGGCAGTGTGACCGGAAGTAGATTATCAAGCCTTTCTTCTGAGGCAATGGAGGGTTAAGTGACTTGCCCAAGGACACAAGGAGTGCTAGTGGGAATCAAATCCTGGTCTCTTGGTTTCCAAGCCTATGCAATATAAAGTCGCAAATGTGCATTTATACTCGTATTAGAGCAACTAGATTACATCTGCTGAAATACTGTATATAGTTGTAATATAGTTCTCACAAGTTAAATGTACATTTATTTATTTATTAAACGTTTTTATACCACATTTTTCCAGACGATCATAAGTTATTATAGTTTCAATGTAAAGTTCCTTTTATATTCACTGCAAACTGCCCCTGATCTCAGGAAGGAGTGGTATATAAAAACATGTTAACTAACTAACTAAATAATTAGAGGTCTCCGCGCAAGTTAATAAAGCAGAACCTTAGGGGGGTCTCTGCATTATATTAATTCACTTTAGAAATCTATTAAAATTTCACAAATAAAGAGAGTTAACAAGAAAGGTAGCCTGCTTGTTTCTACTGGGACACCTCTTCAGGCAGACTGAGGAAATCATGTTACTTTCTCAGCATCCAAAATATGAGGGCAAGGACTTGATGTGGGATAATTCTGCCTTATCAGAATTGGGAAATACCCTAACTGATTTGGTTTTCTGATGGACAACTCCCATCAGATTCAGAATCCTATTTGTCCAGCTTTAGGAGGCTGTTAGGATCATAATCCTTTTGCCTCTTTTGGAGTTTTAGCAAAGTCTTTGTCAATAAAGGAATTGGAGGATAGGCATACAAAAGGCTCTTTACCTGTTCTAGGACAAAGGCATGCAAAACGAAATTGCCTTGTGTTTCCCCTCCTTGAACAGAATTGTGGAGTCTATTTGTTCAGAGGAGATGCAAACAGATCCATCACAAGTAGCGCCACTTAGAGAATGTCTAGCTTTTCCTTCCATGTCCAAAGATCGCCTGTTTGGTTCCCGATATCAACTTAATCTGCTCACTAAGATCTTGTCCTTTCCTGGAAGATATGTGACTATTAAGTTCCTTCCTTAAGAGATGGCCCATTTCCACATTCTGGCAGCCTCTTTACATGGGATATATAAGCCTAAGCCTCCCTGCTTTTTCAGATAGCCCTTAGAGTTTTCAAAATTGTCTTTGGCTTTAAGAAATTCATTGGATTATGATTTCCCTGAGCAGATCATAAACTTTGGGTATGGATACTCTCTTTATAAACTCCCCTGTCTAGGCTAGATGCAACTGTGGCAAGGACAATTTGGGCGGAAGTATTTGGAAGGGGATGCCTCCGGCCAAATGGGATTGAACAAGCCAGATGTAACTGAACCAACCATCAGGACAGGGGATTGCTCTGCTGCTGAGTGATTTGGACGTTGTCTTAAAGAACTTGAATAGCTTGCAGTCACTGACATCATAGGTTAAGAATATAAGAACATAATATATGCCATACTGGGTCAGACCAAGGTCCATTAAACCCTGTTTGCAATAGTGGCCAATCTAGGTCACAAGTACCTAACAGTTTCCCCAAAAGACACACAGGTTCCACAATGCTTGTATTGGGGCAAGCAGTGGATTTCCTGTGTCCTCCTTAATAATGCTTTATAGACCTTTCCTCCAGGAACTTTTCCAAATCTTTTTTAAACCCAGCTACACTAACAGCTTTTACTACATCCTCCGGTAACGAATTCCAGAGTTTGATTACGCGTTGAGTGAAAAAATATTTCCACTAACTTAAATGGGTTACACTGTAGCTTCATTGCATGTTTCCTAGTCTTTCTGTATTTTGATGGCGTAAACAATTGATCTATGTTTACCTGTTCCACTCCATTCATTAATTTATAGACCTCTATCATATATCCCCTCGGCCGTCTTCTTTCAGGTTGAAGAGCCCTAACCTTTTTAGCCTCTCCTCATAGGGGTATCCTTCCATCCCCTTTACCATTTTGATGACTCTTCTCTGTACCTTTTCTAATTCTGCTATATCTTTTTTGAGATACGGTGACCAGAACTGCACACAATATTCGAGGTCTGGTCACACCATGGAATGATACAGAAACATTATAATATCCTTTATTTTATTCTTCCATTCCTTTCCTTATGATTCCTAGCATTCTATTTGCTTTCTTGGTAGCCATTGCACACTGGGCAGAGGGTTTCAATGTATTATCCACGATGACGCCTAAATCTTTTTCCAGGCTGGTGGTTCCGAATGTGGAATCTTGCATCGTGTAACCATAGTTTGGGTTGTTCTTTCCTAGGTGCATAACTTTGCACTTGTCCACATTAAATTTCATCTGCCACTTGTACGTCCAGTCTTCCATTTTATCAAGGTCCTCTTGCAATTTTTCACAATCATCTTGGGTTTTAACAACGTTGAATAATTTTCTGTCATCTGTAAATTTGATTATCTCACTTGTTATTCCCATTTGCAGGTCATTTATGAATATGTTAAAAAGCAGCAGACCCAGCACAGATCCCTGGGGTACTCCACTATTCACCTTTCTCTATTGGGAAAATTGGCCATTTAGCCCTACCCTCTGCATTGGGCCACCTCATATTGAAACATGCCAAGGAAGTAACATGTCCCACTATGATGACCCCTGACTTATCCCTTCCACCACGGAAACCAAATTAGTAGTTCTTTCTTGTGGAAGGAAGACTTTTGCTTGAGTGATATCCTGCAGAGCTCCTATACAGTCCAATTGAGACAACAGGTTCAAATGAGATTAAGCAATTTATTACAAATCCTTGAAACTCCAACACTTAGGGGTCTGTTTACTAAACATTCCTAATGTGCGGGGCCGCGGTAGTGTGCCTGTGCCATATAAGGAGTGGGCGGTTCAGGCAGAGAAAAGAAAAAAAACGGGAGTAAGCGATCGCACATTTGCGCGGGGCGCTATTGTGCGCCGCGCTAATGTGCGCCGTGCATAATAGTGCGTGGGAAGGCTAAGTGGCGCCCTGACATGCACATACAAAGGAGCAGAGCCATAGTACAATGGTTAAGACACTGACTGTGGGTGCAGCTGCCATGGGTTCAATTCCCCATTGTGCACAAACAAAAAAGGGCTGGCTGAGGCATTAACTGTAATGGGTAAAAGTGCTAGGAGGCATATTAATTTGGGTGGCATAAGGCGGTGCACTGTTAATTTTGGGCGGCATAAGGCGGTGCGCAGATGCCCAAGCATAGGAACAGAGCCAGCACAATGGTTAAGACACTAACCAATGGTGTGCAGAGATCAGGGGTTCAATCCCCCCACAGTGGCCCAATGAAGAAGGCTCACTGAAGCAGTGTGTATTATGGGGATGAGTGCTGTAGGGGGCAATCTATTTTTATTTTCAGTTATCACTAACTAGCAAACGCACTCACAAAGCGTGTTAACATAAGGCGGCCCCATAAGGCACATGTTAAAAGTGCACTGTCCACCAAGGCACCCTTGAATGTCCCTATAGGGCACCATATATGTTGCGTCACAGGATAATGTATAGTGCACCTTATATGGACGGCAACCATAAGGTGCCCTATAGGGTGCCCTATACAAAGCACCCTCAGAGAGGCACCCCTATGGGTACAGTACACTGAGGGTGTGTTTGATGGCAGCAACATATGTACATTAAATCTAAAAAAAGCTTTGGACAACCCTATCAAATAACCCCACTGTGGGCTCAAACCCATTCCCACGGCTCCACAGGCAGTGATGTAGAACCATTGGGCTACAGCTATATAGCTGCCAGCAAGCCCCTGGCTGGCTGCAGAGAGCCTGCATGTCACCACACAGACAGTCTGCTGTGGGAACCAGGATAGGGTTAGGCCACCCATACCCATGATGCAATGCACATGCAAATCAGCTGTCCAGATGAACACAAGATGGGAATGCACCCCAACAGCTCCCCGGCCTGGTAGGGGGACGTGTCGTGTGCACCCACACAGCAAACCTTGGCCTGGTAGGAGGTACTGACCAGGTGTTTAATTTGCACAGAGTAGCTACACACATCACACTGTGCGGGAACTGTGCTCACCCTGAGTGTGCGATGAGGCGCCCTGGACCAGGTCCACAGCACCCTCCATGGCTGAGAGAGGCCATGGCAGAGCTCCAAAACAGTCGTAATCTGCGAGATAGGTAGTTTCTGCAGGAGCACCTTGGATATCTCTGTCTGTCTGTCTCAGTCAGGGGGAACCCCACGGACCCCTAGGTGGGCTATGCACCCCAACCCCCAGCTGAGGGTTGCAAACAGGCAGGGTCTCCTATCAACAGATCCCCATTATACACCACCCACCCACCCCTGCAATGATGGCAGTAGAGTGGACCATCAACCCCAGTCCTGTTGGGGTACAGACACCTACAGCGCCTGTCCAAGCAGCCCCACACACACCCAGACCATAATATCAGACAGACAGTAGGCCTGGATATGCTAAGATGCACTCCACCACTATCTGATATTCCCCATCAGCCACTGCAAGGTACTCCAGCAGGGCACATACCAGCTGTGAACAGTCTGCTGGTTAGTCCCACTGGAAATGCATGCACCCACAACTGGGATGGCAGCACACACAAGCAGATACATCAGTGACTGGGCCCCAACAGGTGACCCATATATATCACATGAGGGAAGTGCTATGAAGCACTATGGGGGTGCCTAGCCATGCTGCCATCACTGCACAGTCAGGTGGAGTGAAAGCCCAGCAGCACATACAGAGGTCACCCTGTCTATGGAGGTGGTGGACGGCCACACAATGTCCCTGCCAGTGCCCTATGCCCTGTGCAGATGCATTCCTGGCCAGCCCACCCTGTCTGAGCTATACCCATGGTACCTTGCTGCTCATTATGCACATCATCAGGCCAAAACTGTGGACAGTGTTTGCAGCCAACACACACTGTATAGACAGACACACACTCCCACACGTATGCCAGCATGTGCTACTATAGAGGGTTCAGAATCCTTGCCCACCACACCAGTCCTGGGCACAGTACAGGCATGGGTATGGTATGCAATAACCGTTGGGGGGTCCCCTCCCAGTAGGGTGGTAAACACTGTCAGGGCCAGACCTGACGCACACACCGCAAACATCAGATAGATTATTATGATGGCGCTCATAGAGCAGACTGTGCGTAACGTAGGGATATCTATCTGCCAGTACTCATAGCAAACGTTTTTGAGAGCTGTGTAACCATATACCCTGGTGTAGGGTGACATTGCTAAGGTATGCAAGTGCTGGTATTGGGAGATGCACGCAGGGCCCAATGTCCTGCCTCACCAGGAGGCATTGGCCAATGGGGCCTGTGGGTGTGGGTGTGGGTGTGTCTGTCCCTGTTGGCTGCTGCTGTACGGCAGAGGTTCCCAAAAATCCAGTCCAGGTTTGCAATACACTGGTTGGGGTTTCCTGCTGTCCCTCATGAATATGCATGAGCTACATATACATGCCATGGGGGTGGTGCATAGATATACAGCAACGGTTATTTGTATGAGGGGCAGCATGGAACCTGAATGGTGTGTGGGTCCTCCAGGACTGCATTTGTGAGACTCTGCTCTAGGGTAATGCCCCTGGTCATGGTGTCTGTGCTTGGTGGTGTAAAAGATAGGCGTATGACCAATGCGTATATCCCCAGCAATAAAGGGATTGCCCTTACTAACATGGTTTAGTTGTGGGGAAAATATGTGGACAGGAATGGCAGTAGCCCCAGCTGGGCTTTGAACCTGTGACCTTTTGCTCCTGCACACACTGTCTGTGTGGCACTGCACCACTGTGTTGCCACAGATGTGCGGAGTTCCCTGGGAAGTCCATGACTGTACATCCGACAGGGCCTAGTTGCAGTGGACGTGCCAGCCTGCACATGGCTCGGCCACTGTCTTCTGTGGCTAGCAGCCACTGCCCCCTCCACCACCTGTACCCTACCGCCAACATGCTGGCATGTACGTATCTTGGAAAAGCATATGACCTGATTGAGTGTGGCACTCCAGGACTGCATTTGGGGGACTCGGCTGTTGGTAATGCCCATTGTTATGGTGTGTGTGCGGTGTTGGGTAACAAAAATGGGTGTGTGAACCATGCTTATGTTCTCTGCAATAAAGGAGTGTCTTTACTATCTCTGTTTAGTGGTGGGTGGTAAAATATGGGGGACTGGGTTGGCAGAGCCCCAAGCTTGGATTTGAACCTGTGACTCTCTGGTCCTAGAGGTACTGCCTCTGTCTACTGCACACACTGTGGCCACAGTGATAGTGCAGTCCCTGGGGGTGGGAAACCTGACCAAAGGAGTCCAAAAACCCTGCTCTGCACATTTGTACTGTGGGGGCTCAGTCACCTTGTCTGGTGACAAAAGTGCAAATAACCCCTCAATCCGACCAAGACGAACTGGGGATAATATAACCAAGCTGGGGCAACAGTGATATTAATGGGCAACCATAGCAAACACTCCCTAGGAAGGCTCAGAAAAAGGAAATGGTTTTTGGAAGGGTCTCCGCTCTGTAGCCCCTTCCATACTTCATTTCATTTCTTTGGAGCTTTCCTGGGTGTGTTTCTTATGTTTGCCCATTAATATCAGGGTTCCCCAGCTGACTTCCTATTTTTAATATGTTTGTTTGGGTCTTTTTCTATCTTTATTTGCACTTTTGTTTCTGTGCACATGTATCACACTGCTCTACGTTTGCAGGTTTTCCCCGGTTTCCCCTGGTACATTGCTGACGGAAATGGTTTCTCTTCCCTTAAATGCCCTCTAACCGTGAGTGTTTCAGTCGCGCTATTTTTAACCTGCAAATTCGTCCCCGATACTGTGCGGGGAGCCTCTCCCCTCCCCTTCCCCGCCCATTGACCCGTCTCTCGCCCCTCGGGAGCCTTCCTCCGCCCTCAGAATGCCTTTTCCACGCCGCTTATCGGACATTTGCGGGCCGGTACTTGTGCGGGGCACGTTAGTGCGCGGCGCGCAATTGTGCGGGGCCCAAGCGCACTTGTGCGGGGCGTTTAAGAGCGTTTCTGAGCGTTTGAGTGCCGCGTTTCCGTGCGCTATTGTGCGGCACGCAATTGTACGGCTTTTAGTAAACATGCCCCTTAGATAGCTCTATGATTCTGTTCCATTTCTTTGAAATCTGCTGCTGACCAGTCAATTGCCTAATAGGGAAATATGTGCACCTTCAATTTGCATAAATACAGCACAACCACTGCCAGGCATTTTGAGTGCACTATGAAGAAGCACTTATGTGGTTGACAGCAGGATTGACTATTGGGGTGCTTTTGAATAAAATGGTTTGCAGCACATAACTCTGTTGCTTTTATACCTTCTAGCCATTTGTTGGTCTCTATCATGTCTGTGTTTTCCAAGGGTACAAATATCTCTTCCTAGGGGTACTGAGAAATCACTTTTCAATATCTTCCAACAGCTGATACTGCAGCTGCCTCTTCTTAAATCTATGAACCATCTCAGCATAATATATTATGGGCCCGATTTCTGGAAGGGAATAGCGGGGCAGCACGTCTTGCGGTGTCGTGCTGCCCGCTATCTGCCCTTGTAGTATTCCGCTTGACTTCCCCGCTACATTCACAGAGCCACTGTTGTGCAGTGGGGGACATGGGCATGATGGGGGATGGGCATGTCGGGCACAACTCATGGACATACAGGGCCAATTCCATTGATGGCCTTGTATGTCCGGGGTTCACCAAGGGAATGGCCTGGTTATTCCACCTAGGAGGTAAAATAAGGGCAGACAGGCACCCCCGATCCCACCCGGCAGCCCCCCACGGGAGCATGGCGACCCACCACTGGAGCAGCAGCCACCAGAGATGTGACCCTGCTGCCTGATCCAGGCTCTGGCAGCCCCCGCCGGGGGTTGGGTGGTGGGGTAAGTTCTAGGGCACTGTGGGCATGCACAGTCCTGCAGGGTGGACATCTTGCAGGCCATGCTGGGGCACGACAGACCATCCTCAGGCCCAATTTTGTATGCTGTGGGAACGTTTTGCTCCCACGTTTCAGAATCGGGTCTTAATGGGCCCACCTGCTCGGGGCCATCCGGAAGGCCCAGATGTGCCCCTTCCTGAATTGGGATCTATGTCTGCTTCCTATTAACAGATAGTACAGGAAGGGGGGACTCCTAAATTTTTATATGCATCTCCTTATGTACATCATGTATGGGCCCTTATTCAATATCCTTGGGGGGGGGGGGGAATTGGAGGATGCCCAGCAGGTTTACTCTGGAGTCTACCTCCTTTTTCAAATGAAAATGAATGGTCTTAACCATTTCCTTTCAAAACTGCCTAAGGAGTAATCTTTCTGCTTTCTCCTTTTATGTGGAATAGAGGGGACTAAGAGGAGATCTTCAGACTCATAATCATACCTTCCAGGAATACTCAGACTCTGATCCAGTATCATACAGACATCTGAATCTGTTCTTGACCAGCATCCAAGGCATCAGTGGAGGTTTCTGTTGAATGCTAGGACCTAGACTGATACAACATGATGGTGAAGTGAAATTACTTCCAGTGCACTGGCTACTTGACATTAGTGTGGTCAGCACTGATATCAAAGTCTCTTGCAGTGCAAGTATTGATAGAAAACAGCCAGGTGCTTCTAGAACTTTCAGAATTAGATGGACCTCTGTATGCACTGCTGTCAATGCTGATACAACAACACTCCCAAAATAGAGACCCAATACCTTCTGGATCCTTCTTTACAACTCCACCTCAAAAATTGCTGATGCTGATGCAGCATGGGGATTGGTATCTTTCTGAGACACCTGGGGCCTCATTCAGAAACACGAGTTGCAGGACCTGATTCTCCCACTGGCTCTCCCTGTATGTTCTGTGCATCAGAACGGGGAGAGGCAGTGGGGAGCTTGATTGGAGTGGAGTTGGGGTGGGCCAGCCCAGCTCTGTACATGCTGCCATGGGGACACACTGTTTATTCTACCTTAAAGGTGGAATAAGCAGCACTTTTGCCGCGATCAGGGCTGGGGCTGGGTGCGGGGGGAGGGGTCCCTGCCACCTGACCCAGGCAATGGCAGGCCAGCCTTGGATCAGACGATGGAGGGCTGGGAATGCCAGAGTCGGGGGCACCTGCGGGGAGGACGTCCCTGCAGGCGGCAGGGGAACGCCGGGCCATCCTTGGTCCGATTCTGGCTACCATGGGAACGCTTTGTTCCCACGGTCCAGAATCGGGTCCAAATGGGCCCATGTTGCTTGGGGCCATCTGGACTGTCCAGACGTGCCCCTACCGGAATCTGGCTCTTGAGATATAATGAAACCAAATACTTGGATACACAGATTTTCTTAACGAATACTTGGGAGGATGTATGGCTGCAGCCAATCTCCCTATTGCTGGTGTCATCCATTAATCGTAACCTAGACCATTGCTCCATTGCTTTCTTTCAATACATCAGTTGGGCTTCCCCCAGTTTTGATGCCGATGAAGCAGAATCCTTCCAGTGTATCACAAACGTGGAGGTAAAATATGTTCTATCTCCTTGGTCTTTCCCAGTGGTAGACTTCAAGGAAGGTTGATGCTCCCTCGATGCTGGTGCTCCGACAACATCCAGTACAGCTTCTGACTCCTTGAAATTGATACCTTTGATGCTGATGCAGACTTATTAGACCTATATGAACAGAAAAGCTTTACTATACATTTGTGTCTGTTAGAAAGCTCTCTGGGAAACATCTTCTGGCAGACATCCAAAGGTTTGTTGTGATAGGCTGCCAGACACTACTTGTGTTGGTGACAGATATTATACAGAAGAATCAAGGGCTTTTCTTAAGCTGTTCACCTTCTTTCCCTTCTAAGTTATCAAACAAAAAAACTCTGATGAAATCATATTGTTGTTGTTGTTAAGTGCTGTCCAGTCGGTGTCAACTCATGGAGATCGCCTGGATAGTTGTCCTAAGCTGTGTTCGATCTTCAGTCAGGCAACTCATTGTTGATAGAGTGACACCCATAGTTGCTGTTATTGTTTCAATCCATCTCATTGCTGGCCTTCCTCTTTTGTGTTGACCTTCTACCTTGCCAAACATGATGTCTTTCTCTATTGATCTTTGTCTTTGCATGATGTGTCCAAAGTATGAAAGTCGAAGTCTTGTTATCTGAGCTTTTAAAAAAAGCTTAGGTTTGATCTCATCTAATACTGACTGGTTTGTTCTTCGGGCAGTCCATGGTATACACAGCATTCATCGCCAGCACCATAATTCAAAGGCATCAATGTTCTTCCTGTCTATCTTTTTCACTCTCCAGCTTTTGCATCCATATGACGTTATTGAAAATGCCATGGCTTGAACAAGTCAAATCTTTGTATGGAGATACACATCTCTGCTCTTGAGAATCTTGTCTAAGTCCTTCATAGCCATTCTGCCTTGAACAATGCATCATCAGATTTCTTGACTGTTTGTTGTTTCTTTATTATGGTTTATGGTTTATTAAAATTTGATATACCACTCTTCAGTACACCAGAGCGGTTCACAATAATAATTCATGAAATATGAGAAATGGAAAAAAATTCCATTAAAAACAGAAAAGAAACGACAGTGAGATAAGTTGATCCAAATTGGTTAAAGTTGTCAGCTATTTCAATTTCTTCTCGATCAACGATGTACTTATTGATTTTGCTAGTTGTCAGGAATTTTGTCTTCTTTACTTTAAGGTGCAGGCCCATTTTAAGACTATGTTCCTTGATCTTGAGAAGCAAATGTTACAGATCGTCTTCACTTTCAGTCAGTAATGTGGTATCATCAGCATAGCGAAGATTGTTGATGAGTCTTCCACCAATCTTCACACCTCGGTTATCTTCATACAGTCCTGCTTCTCTGATGATTTTTTCTGCATATAAATTAACTAGCTGGGGTAAAGTATGCAGCCTTGTCATACACCTTTGTTGATTTTAAACCATTTTGTTTCTCCTTGTTCTATTCAAACTGTTGCTTCTTGATCAATGTAAAGGTTGTGCAAGATAACTTTCATGTGTTCTGGTATATCTATGCTTCTTATTGTGGGCCAGAGTTTCTCATGGTTTACCCAGTCAAAAGCCTTGCTGTAGTCGATAAAACACATGTAGATATCATTTTGGTATTCCTTTGTCTTTTCGAGGATCCATCTCACATCCACAATGATGTCTCTTGTCCTCGCCCTTTCCTGAACCCTGCTTGCACTTCAGGCAGTTCTCTTAACAGGTATGGTTGTAGTCTCTGCTGAATAATCTTGAGTAGAATATTGATGGCATGTGGGATAAGAGCAATTGTGTGATAACTTCTACAGTCAGTTGGATCACCTTTCTGTAGTATTGGTATAAACACAGATCTTTTCCAGTTAGTTGGCCATGATGTTATCTTCCAAATTTCCTGGCAGAGCCTTGTAAGTATGTAACAACTGCATCCGATTGCTATAATACTACATATATAAACAAAGCACCAGGCATTGATGGGAATACCATCATTGCCTGGTGCTTTGTTTCTGATAAAGCTTTCAATGCTGCTTCAACTTCTTTCATCACCAATGGTTCCTGATCATAAGGTACAGATTGAAATGGCTGTTGATCCACTTGATCTTTCTTTCTTTAAATTTTTCATACCACTGTATCTCCAAGTCTAAGCGGTTTACATGATAACAGAATTGGCCAACAGGGCTTTACATGGAACCTTCTAGTAAATGTAACAATAAAGAATATTTATAATATTAAAGAACATATGGTATAATGACTCTGTATATTTTTTCTACATTTTTAGTATCATTCAACATGGATCCTTGAACATCTTGTAGCATTTCATTTCGAGGCTGGAATTTTTTCTTTAACTCTCATAGCTTTAGGAAAGCCAATCTTGTTCTTCCTCTAATAGTTTCTGATTCAGTTTCCTTGCATGTGTTATTGTAGTACTTCTCCTTGTCTTGTCTTGCTGCACGTTGGAAATCTCTGTTGAGTTCTGTGAGTGCCTCCCTTTTCTGGCTTTAGCTTCTCTGGGTTTCTGTGCAATTTTCAGTTTCTTCAGTAATTTATTGTGGCCTTTTTTGCTTTTTCATCTTTTGTAGAGACTTCTCACTTTCTTCCAACACAACCTTCTTAATGTCATCCCATAATTCTTCTGGAGCTCTGTCATTTGTATTAAAAGCAGCAAATCGATTTTGCAGGCAGTCTTTACATTCCGGTGATATATTCTCAAGGTCAAAGTTTGCTACTTTCATGAGTGGCTTGCTCTTTTTTAACCTTAGCTTGAGTTTGCATGCTAGTAGTTGATGATCTGTACCACAGTCAGCTCCAGGTTTTGTCTTTATTGATGTTCTAGAGCTTTAGCATTCTTGACATCCACAGATGTAGTCAATTTTATTTTTGTACAATCCATGTGTACAGTAAACCACTTTTATTGCTGGAAGAAGGTGTTGGTCTTGCAGAATTCTATCAGTCTTTTTCCAGCTTCATTTCTTTTGCCAAGTCCATATTTTCCAACAGTTTGCCTTATTCTTTGTTGCCAACTTTTGCGTTCCAGTCACCCATGACTATCAGGATTTCCTATTTGCATGTTCTGTCAGTTCAGCTGGTACTTGCTCATAGAACTCATCAACTGCATCCTCTTCTGCAGCTGTTGTTGGGGCATATACCTGAATTATAGTTGTGTTGAAGGACATTCCTCGTAGATGAATAGAAATTAAGAGTTCACTGATTACATTGCATTTCATTAAAGTTCTTGCAAGTTTGTTCTTGATTATAAATGTCTTTCATTTCCAGCATAGCAGACCATGTGATCATCGGATACAAAGTGCCCAATGCCAGTCCATTTCAGTTCGATGACACACAACAGATTGAGTTGCACATGTTCCATTTCATTCTTGACCATCTCTATCTTCCCTTGTTTCCTGCTTTCTATGTTCTATATCTCAATATGTAAGACATCTTTGCAGCTGCTGACTAATTTGGAACCTTGCATCATGTACATGTAAATGCATAACTTTGCACTTGTCCACATTACATTTCATCTGAAATTTGGATGCCCATTCTCCTAATTTATCAAGGTCCTCTTGCAATATTTTACAATCCTCTTGTGTTTTAACAACATTGAATAATTTTGTGTCATCTGCAAATTTGATCACTTCACTTGTTATTCCTATTTCCAGATCATTTATGAATATGCTAAAAAGCAGCGGGGTCCCCCTCTATTCATCTTCCACCATTGAGAAAATTGGCCATTTAGCCCTATTCTCTATCTTTTAACCAGTTCCTATGTGTGCCTGATTCCTGGTGAGCCAGCAAGTCCTGGGTTTTTTGGCAGTCTGACCAGAAGTAGATTGCCAAGCCTTTCTTCTGACTACAAAGAAAATAGCTCCAAACTAACAATATTTCAAAGTGGACTCTTTTCTAATGTGGAGAGCCACTGGTTCTAATATATAAACTGATAATAATTATGTAAATAGTTCACCACAGTGCCCAGAATGTCTCAGACCAAACAGCGCTAAGAATAAATCAAGTACTTGGCATGTTCAAATCTTGCGCTTAATAGCATCAATGACTTTTCTGGGATTTTTTATGTGATCACCAATGCTCCACCACCATTGTGTTTAGACTGACATGAAAAATTAGTTCTTATCTCTTAGAATATCCTCAACACCTCCCTTAGGCACCATTCATTGCATTTCACTCTCATAAAAAGTTACTTCAGGAGGATCTGGAAATAAGAAATGTCAATATTAATCTCCACGTTCCAAAAAATATCCACATTGAGGTAATTGTTACAATACCAGATACAAATTGCCAGTTCCACAGCTATCAGAGCTTTTTTTAACTGTTGTTAAAACCTGTTCTAAAAGCAAGGAAGGGGGAATATAACCAGCAAACTTACTACCAGAAGCCTTTCTTCTGAGGCAATAGAGGGTTAGAATGACTTGCCCAAGGCCACAAGTAGTGCTAGTGGGAAATGAACCTTGGTTTATTTGGCTACCAACCCAGTGTTCTAACCACTAGGCTACTCCTCCACTCTAACCAGCTCCTAATCCTGCAAGCTGCCTGCACCCTATTCCCCCAACAGCTCTCCCAATACGTCCTGTGCATCAGGATGGGGAGATCTGGTGGGCGGTGGGAGAGGGCGGGATTGGGGCAGAGCAGGGGCAGGCCTGCCCGGCAGTAGGTACAGAGCTGATTCAGGTCATGGCCCTGTACATGCTGCCAGGCCTGATGGGACGTGCTGCTTATAAAAGCTCAGAGATGATATAAAGCATCAAAATCGGGAGGATAGGGGCAGGTGAGCCACCCCCGGACCATGAATGGGTGTGGGAGAGTCCATGCCACCTGATCCAGGCCATGGCAGGCCAGCTGTCGGTCAGGTGGCGTGGCTTTGGGAGGATGTCCCTGTAGGCAGAAGAGGCATGCTGGGCCATCACCAAGCCCAATTCTGGCTCTCGTGGGAACATTTTGTTCCCGTGGGAGCCAGGGACATCTGGATGGCCAGGATGTCCCCTTCCCAGAATTGGGCTCATATAGGTTGATTTCCAAAATTTAAGTGAATTTTCAGCAGAAATCTTAGGCTCCTATTTTTGATTAAAAGGAGAGAACAAATCTGAAGTCTCATTTTTGATAAAACATGGAGAGGAAAATGGAGACATCCATGTCAGGATGTGTTCCAATCCCTTCATACTGTATTTTTAAAAAGGTTCTTCTGAACATAGAATCTTTTGTAAAATATCTATGAGGACGTGCAGGAATGCACATCTATTTGTTGGCACCGTCATTGGAAGCGACAATTTTAGAAAGCTGCATGTGGGAAAAAAGAGCCTCCAACTCTCTCAAATGTGCTGCAGCTTTTTACAATTGATGTTCCTGACATCATTGATCCCTCTCACACCGCACCCCATCCAACAGCATCAAACACCCACTCAATCCCCCCAAGAGCGTCAAACACATCATGATCCCCAAAATAACATTAAACACCCTCTGTTCCTCCCCGACAGCATAAAAAAAACCCCAAACCCTAATGTTAGCATCAAATAACCCAGATTCTTCGCTGACAGCATGAAACACCCTTTCTGATTCCCACAACAGCATCAGACACTTCATGATTCCCCCAGCATTATCACCCCTCTTAATTGCCCCGACCATCATCACACCCCCTTTGCTGGAAACTCCTGATATCACTAGACCCCCTTCCCCTCTTCTAGAATTCTTCTCTCTCATATAACAGCAACACCTAGCACACCTAGATCCCTCCAACACCATCACATACCACCTCCCTACCACAAAATCCCCCTGGTTCTTATTGGAGCTTTCCCTGGCAATCAAATAGAGCAGGGGTCTCAAACACGCGGCCCGCGGGCCGCATGCGGCCCGCGAGAGACCTTTGTGCGGCCCGCGATGCCGAAGAAACAAAAACCTCCCCCCGGCTTCCCATCTGCCCGGCAAAGCATTTTTCTCAGCTCCTCTCCGCTGCCGACCGGCTAATCCCCGGCGCTCGTCCCTCCTCTGCCGCCGCAGTCACATCGGATGAACGGAAGAAGCACCGGCGGCGGCAGAAGCGCGCTGACAGGTAGCGAGGCGGAGCCACAGGCGAGACGAGCAACAATTGCTGCTGGAGCCTCTGCTGCCTCTTCGCCAACAAGTCCTCGCCCGGGGAGGAGCGCGAAGCAGTAGTAGTGGTATGGCCGTGGGTCGGATCTGCGTATGGATACGCACACATTTTTCTTGTCTGGATTACTCAGGGACTGCAGTTTTTGAGCATATAGCGCTTTTTTGGAAAGGGAAGAACGTTTGTAGGTTCTACTTGGGAGCAAAAAAAAATAGTTATGTTATGTATTGATTCAATTTTATTTATAACGTGTTACTTGATAACTATTTTAACACCATAGTAACCAAGTGTGGGTAATACCTCCTTTCACCAAAGCAGGCTTTGGAGATCTTTAGCAGTGAATTGGTCTTTTGAGGTACCCTTCCTTGCTAGAGATGACTTTCTTTCTGGGGACAATGTTTCCAGATTTAATTAAAAATGTAGGCATTCACAGTGCAAGTAGATTTTCAAAGAAGCCAATGTAGGGTTATGTGGGTTAGGTTTGCACATACTATGGCAGTAATCAACCATCTCGCTCTGTGATATTATATGCAGGCTATTCAAAGTAATAATCCAGGCCAAGGATTCAGTTCTCATTCTTGTTCCTTCTGTTTTTAAATTTGTATTTATTACATAAATATGCATGTATTTCTTCTTTGAAAATTTCTACAGGGAATTTATGCATTTATATATGCACTTGCTCTTGACCACATACAAATTTCCAAGGTTGATTTATGCATATAGGTGCCTATTTTCTAAGTCTGCATGTAAACACTAGCATTTCCTCAACTCCACCAACTGGGAAAACCTCCATGCAGTTCAGGCAAACTTATGCACCCACAGATTGTATGTGTGACATTGCCACTTGTTCTCTTTCCCGAATAGGTCATGTATTGTTATTCTCTGAAATGTGTTGATTTAATATTTGCAGTGTTGCCTTTTGACAGTTAGAGTATGGTGCTTTGTGAGTCCTGGTAGTGCTGTTAGGACATGGCAGGTTTGCTATGGGTTCTAAATGGGCAGTGTTTCTAGTAGTTCCTAATGTGCCTGGCGGTTGGCACTGGATTATAGTAATGTAGAAATCTTTTAGTCTTTCTTTTTTTTTGAAAACTTTATTTATAGATCATTAACAAATAACAATAAACACAGTATCAGGCAAAGAACCCCCGGCAGGGTGTGCTCTTATCCCTGCCGCAGGGTGAAGTACATATGTAATTGTCAAAGACAGCAAACAAACCGTGCCTTATGAAGAAACCAGTGTTTTATACTTTTATTTGCTTCTCCTATACCCCCCCACTAAACATAAGAGGGAGAAGAAAAAAAAAAAAAAAAAAAGAAAAACACCCCCCCCTCCCTCCCCACCTTCCCCAACCCCTCGCCATCTCCATCCACCGCACACCAGCCAGGCTCGCTCCCAGGAGGAAGAGTCGCCCGCTTCATCCCCATGGGCACCCCCAGTGCGCTCTAATATTCTAGAGACCTACGTTAACTATTTCATTTCGGCAGCGGGGCCCCAAATTCTGAATATATGGTTCCCAGATTAGCATAAAAGTGGCCCATCGTTTAACATGGCTCTGTGCTCTCCAACGTTCTGCCAGCATCAAGTGGTGAAAACTATTGCGCCACTCCAGGAAGGTCGGCGGGAGCCGCTCACGCCATCTACGAAGAATTGGGCCTTTCCCCACCAAGCACGCTTTGCGCACGAGGAGTCGCGCCCCTCGCCCGCTGGGACAAGACAGGTGCAGCTGATCCAAAAGTACCAAAGACCCCGTCCATGGGAAACGCTGTTGCAGCAACCCCGCTATACAATTACTAATACGTGCCCAATAGGGGCGGAGGCGCCCACATGTCCACCACATGTGGGCTAAGTCCGCCAGAGGTTCGGAACATCGAGGGCATGACCCGTCTTGAGTGACATGGCTCCGTAGGGCCCGTCGGGGGGAAAAATGTATACGGGTTAAGGCTTTATACTGAAGTTCCCTCCACCGTGCCCCTTCCACCAGTAAAGGAATTTGCGCCAAGGCCTTCTGAATGGACCCGACCGGGACCTCCCGCCCCATTTCCCTTGCCCAGGCCTGCTCAACTCGTCCGTAATCTGGCAGTACCCGAAAACAATCCAGTCGGGTCTTCAAACCGATATCGAAGGAGGGGAATCCCCCCCGAGACCAAAAAATTCAATAATCTGCGCTGAGCGGTCCGCTTCAAGGCCCTCTCTGGGCAACGAGGTCACATAATGAGAGAGTTGGAGATATGCGAAAAAAGTGGTGGGGCTCCAATTCATATTCAGCACTCAATTCCGAAAACGATTTACAGGCACCAGACAATCCCACAACGTGGCCCAACAGCCGGACCCCCTTTGCCCTCCAAGACTGGAACCCGCGGGACTCAGAGCCGGGTGTAAAATTCACATTACCCCCTAAGGGAAGCCAACTCGAGTTCCTCCAGTTCCGATTCCAATAACCGTTCAGTTGTTGCCACGTGCGTCGCGCGGATGTCATCATCACACTGCGCTTAACACTAGTAGGCAGTTGGGAACTCTCCGCATGTAAAACACCCAACAGGGAAAGTGGGGCCACCGCCGCCGTCTCCAGATGTCTCGGTGTATAGAAGTCCGTCTCGCCCAGCCAGTCACCTACATGGCGGGCCTGGCATGCCAAGGCGTACAGCCACAAGTCCGGCAGCCCAATACCCCCACCCCGCCAAGGCCCAATCATGCGCTTCATCGGGATACGAGCCCTAGCTCCCCTCCATAGAAATCTCTGAATCTCCCTTTCCACGCGCAGGAGGTCGCGACGATACAGCCAAACCGGCAACGTCTGCAGCCAATACAGAATTCGGGGTAGAATCACCATTTTGACCGCTGCCACTCTCCCCAACAGGGACAGTGGTAAAGGAGTCCAGGCTCGCATCTGGTGGCGTATCCCAGTCAAAATTTTCTCAAAGTTAGTGTAATATAAATCTTGCGGCAGATGTTTCAAAACGATGCCTAGATACACAAAAGTCTGACCCGTCCATTTTAGAGGAAATTCCCCTGGCCAGCTGTCTCGAAGTTGCCCCGACATATCTAGGGCCTCTGATTTATCTTCATTTATGCGGAGCCCCGCAAAGCTGCCATAGGCCTCAAATTCCCTCAGTAGCCGCTCCAGCGACTCCCTGGGGGCAAGCAAGTGGACCAGCATGTCATCCGCAAAGGCTGATAGTTTGAACTCATGGGCCCCAACCACCACCCCCCTTATGCCCCTGTCGGCTTCTATGCTACGAATTAAGGGGTCCAGAGCCAATACGAATAACAAAGGTGACAACGGGCACCCTTGTCTGGTCCCACGGGAGAGAGAAAACTCGTCGGACAAAACCCCATTGCATAACACCCGGGCAGTCGGCTGCACATAGAGGCTCTGCACCATCTCACAAAAAGGAGTCCCCAAGCCGTAGAGCGGTAACAGGTAATGAAATGAAGATATTGCCAGCTAACTCTGTCGAACGCTTTTTCGGCGTCAAAGCTCACCAAGAGGGAAAGTAGCTGGTGCTGCTGCACCCACTCTATAGACGTTAAGATTTTACGTAAGTTGCGCACCGCGAAGCGCCCCCGAACAAATCCAACCTGTGACTCATGAACTAAAGCACCCAGCAGGACCGCCAACCGTTCCGCCAAAATCTTTGCCTGCAACTTCATATCGAAGTTCAACAGGGAGATCGGCCGATATGAGGAGGCCCTCAGCGGGTCCTTCCCTGGCTTGGGGATCAGGGTGATGTATGCCTGATTGCCCCCCAGCGTGGACCGCCCCCACCGCCCGTCGCTGAAAACGTTTCCACTAGGAGGGGACTCACCCCAGCCGACAGTATCTTATAAAATTCAACCCCATATCCATCGGGACCTGGGGCTTTATAACAGTTCGCGGCCGAGATCACCTGCTGTACCTCCTGTAAGGTAATGGGTTGCCCTAAACCAACACGTTGCTCCTCGGTCAGCTTGGGCAAATCTAGTCGCCGTAGGTAGTTTTCCATGCTAGTAGTTGCAGTCTCCTCCGCGGTATAGAGGTGTTGAAAGAAATCTCTGAAAAGGGCACTAATCACCGTCCGATTGTTTTGTAATTTTCCTTGATCATCTCGGAGAGCTGCCACTAATCGCGAGTCTCGCTGACCTTTCAGACATCTCCCCAACAGTTTACCGGGCTTATCCCCAAAACAATACAGCTTATACTTATAATACAGTAGGGATTTTTTTGCCCGTTGATGGAGCAATTCATTTAACATGACTTGGAGTTCCCATAGTTTCTTTCTATTGTGGGAGGTGGGGGTGCGTCCGTGGAGACGCCGCGCTTGTGCCACCTGTGTTCGAGTCTAACAACCTGTGCAGCCACTAGTCTGCGCTTCCGTGCTACATATCCAATGATGTCCCCCCGGAGGACTACCTTGGCCGTCTCCCACATCAATTCCGGGTCATCTCTGTGGCCCTGATGATTCGCTTCAAAATCTCGCCACCGAAGGTTTAGAAATTGGCGAAAAGGGGCGTCCCTATAAAGTTCTACCGGGAACCGCCATAAGCGAGTCCCGCCCAGGCCTCCCCCCCCCCGTGCCAGTCAATCCATACCATGGCATGATCCGAGATCTCCAATGGACCAATCTGCGCGTCCCTCAATAGATGCGAACTGAGTTGCCGAAACCAACAGGTAATCAATGCGGGCGCTAGTTCCATGCGCTCGAGATACATGGGTAAAGTCCCTTTCCGAGGGGTGCAAAAGTCGCCACGGGTCCACTAAGCCCAGCCGAGACTTAAACCTTTGCAACGTACGGGGAAGATTCTGTCGTTCTCGAGTTCCCATTTCTCTCGAGGTGTCAAGACCTACCTCAAAAACCCCGTTGAAATCGCCGCCCAAAAGCAAGGGCACCTCCGGCAATTGTTCTACCTGCGCCGCCAGGCGGTGTTGGAAGAATTCAGGATCCGGTGTATTAGGACCATATAAATTGCCCAAAATTATCAACCGATTCTCCAACGTGCCATGCAGTAGCAAAAAGCGTCCCCGTGGATCCAGCACCTGTCTTGTTAGTGTGAACCGTATCTTCTTATGAACCAAAATGGCAAGTCCCCCTTTTTTTCCCACTGCTGGGACATCCCAAACCTGGCCCACCCAGTCTCGCTTAAGCTTGGCATGCTCCTCCGCGGTTTGATGGGTTTTCCTGTAGTAACGCAATGTCACATCGCTGTCTTGCAAGCGCTTTAAGTATTTTATATCTCTTGATGGGGCTGCCCAAGCCACAAACGTTCCAAGATATAATTTTTACCACACTAGACGCTCTTCTTGGGCGTTTCGTCTGCTGAGTGTAATATTGCTAGGAAACCCCCCCAGCCTGGGGTTCCCTCGGACCCTCCCCCTGAGAACCGAATCCAGCCGGCCGTGCGTGGTGGAGATGGCGACCCTCCCTTCCCGACCCCTCCCCCCCCGTTTTCCCACTATCCCATCTAGCCTCCCCCCTCTACCTCGCTCCGCACCCCCCCCACCCCCCCACTCCCTTCCCTCCAGTGCCTAACCTAACCCTTAGGCTAAACACACTTCCTGTGGCATTGGGCCTACCCCCTAGAGAATCCCCTCCAGAGATCCACTTAAAACCCCCTACCCTCCTCCCCCCCCCCCCGTAGGGCCGATGAACCTCACCAAATGGCACCGCCTCCGCTGGTCAAGTAGGCCCAGCACCGATTCTGGTTATGTTAACCCACTATCGCTATCCGCCTCTGAGGGAGGGGGTCTGAGGGCACAAACCCCCTGGGGCCCGGTAAAACCTTCATCCATGGTCGCAGGCTCAAAGGTCCGCACATCACCTCCCCTGGAGCCTAAGCCACAAGCCCCCAATCCATATAATCAATGTCCCTTATCACTTACCCCTTAATGGAAACCTCGAAAAACCATTAGTGAAGTCCCCCCTACCGACAGGCATGCAGCAATCATGTTGTCAGTATCTGGAGGTGCCCATCGCCTCCCCATGTCACCCCTTCCCCAATTCTCACAAAGCATAACACCCCCGGTGAAGGGAGTCACAGCCCCGGGGGAGAAAGTAACATCACCCCCCGCAAATTTAAAGGAGCAGCCACGGGATCCCTCCACATACTCAGCTCGAGCCTTCGAAGGCCAGGAGCCCCCCGAACCCCGTCGAAAGTGGACGGGCGGGAGGACCCGGTGCCCGAAGGCCCGCGAGCCTTCTCCCACCAGCAGACACCAAGCTGTGATTATCAGCCACTCCCTCGGCAGTTTCCCTATTAGAGAACCACTTGGCTTAGGGCTCATCAAAGAAAAGCAACAGACCCTCCCTTGTATAGCATTTTACAATATGGCTTAGGGCCTTAAATATTTAGCATCCACCACAATGATCTTGCTCAGAGAAATCAAGAAGAAGGGAAAACAAAAAAGAAAGAGGAGAAAAGAGAAAGAAAACAAAAAAAAAAAAACGCCCGACCAACAATTAAAAAAAAATAGCCAACCAGTATAAGGTAAAAATAAAAGCATTGTCCAGCCACTGTTGCGCGACGCTCCTCTCACCACGATCTCACCCAGCGGTAGTCAACCTCTCACTCCGGGTCTCTCCGCTGTGCGTGGAAGCTTAAATTTAACTGTTCCTAGGCTTTCCTGATGTTTTCATGAGGAGGGGGGGGCCCCTTCGGTAGTTCCTGCCAGGCCTGCCAAAAAGGTTTGGGCCTCCGCAGGAGTTTGTAGGTACTGTATCCGCCCCTGGTGCTCGACTCGCAGCTTCGCGGGATACAACAGGGAGAGGCGCACTCCCCTGGTGATTAATTGGGAGCACACCGCTGAGAATGCCCGACGTCTCTGGCTTACCAACAGCGAGTAGTCCTGGAACACCAATATCTTCTCCGGGTCCGATATGGAGCGCTGATGAGCCCTGGCAGCCTTCAGGACCTCCTCCTTCTGGTGGAAGTCAAGGAAGCGGGCGATTACCGCGCGGGGCCTGCGCTCCCGGTCGCGCCTCGGTCCCAGTCTGTGTGCTCGTTCTATTTGATGGGGCCGGCCACACTGCCTGCTGAGATCTTCTCAATCCAGGCCACCAAATAGCTACGAAGAGCTCCATCCGCCACATTTTCATCAATGCCAATGAAGCGAAGGTTTTTTCGGCGACCTCTGTTCTCCATATCGTCGAGCTTGTCGCCTTGATGTTTCACGAGGTCTTCCAGGGCCTTCACGCGGCCTACCAAGGAGCTCTGGGTATCCTCGACGCCTGAAATCCGATTTTCTGCCTGCTCCACTCTGGCGGTGAGGTCAGTAAAAGTTTGCTGAATAGCTTGCAATTGATCCGCCAGTCCGCGGAAACGTTCATCTAGGGCCCGCACAACGGCAGCACTGACCTCCGCTATCAGCGTTTGGTTAGCATCAGCTCCCGGGCTCCTTGGTGCTCCCTCCGCCATTTTGGCATCCGGGACCCGGGTCTTCTCCCGCCTAGTTGGTTTCGCAGACATCTAGATGCTCTTGGGTGTCGAATCTCTCTCGTTGTTCTCAATTTCACCCCTGCACTGGAGCTCTTTATAATTAGGAGGGCGATTGCCACTATTGCAGGTATTATATGCAGAATTAGGGGGTAGATTGCCCAGAGCTGACCACCGCACGTCTACTCAGCTCATTGCCACCACCGGAAGTCCTTAGTCTTTCTTTATCCATACACTCATTAAGAGGCATGTTTACTAAAAGTTAGTGTGTGGTAACATTATGCAAATATTTATGCAAATGATGCCCTTATGCAAATGATGCCCTTATGCAAATGAGGCCTGCGTCTTGTGCGGCCCCCGGGTTACTCTACAAGTCCTCATTTGGCCCTCAAAGCAATTTGAGTTTGAGACCCCTGAAATAGAGGATAGGAGCAATCTCCAATTGCTCCTGCCCCACCAATGGCCTGGCTTCAATATGGTGGTTCTGGCCCCTAGTAGTAGTCTTGTGGTACTATCATTAGAGACCAAGCTACCAAATAAGGAGCACACTTACAATGCAATTGAAAATCCACAGAAAGAGAGACGAGTGACCTAGTGGTTGGGACTAATTACTTCAGGCCAGAGGGGTCAGGGGTTTGAGACCCACTCAGGGACAGCAACCTTGGATAGGAGGGACTGTGGTATCTAGTCTGGTTGCCATATCTTAAAAAGGATATAGGAGAATTAGAAAAGATACAGAGAAAAGCCGCCAAAATGGTAAAGGGGATGGAAGGATACCTCTATGAGGAGAGGCTAAAAAATATTACGGCTCTTTAACCTGGAAAAGACAGTTGAGGGGAGATATGATAGAGGTTTATAAATTAATGAATGGAGTGGAACAAGTAAACATAGATCAATTGTTTACACCATCAAAATGTAGAAAGACTAGGGGACATGCAATGAAGCTACAGGATAACCTATTTAAGACTAATAAGAGAAAATATTTTTTTTACTCAAGGTGTAATCAAACTCTGGGATTTGTTACCGGAGGATATAGTAAAAGCTGTTAGTGTAGCTGGGTTTAAAAAAGGTTTGGACAAGTTTCTGGGGGAAAGGTCCATAAATCATTATTAAAGGAGACCTGGAAAATCCACTGCTTGCCCCAGTACAAGCATTGTGGAACCTGTGTCTTCTGGGGAAACTGCTACCGGTAAGTACTTGTGACCTAGATTGGCCACTATTGGAAACAGGATACTGGGCTTGATGGACCTTGGCTGACCCAGTATAGCATTTCTTATGTTTTTATGCTCTTATGTCCTATAGGTTCCCCTTGTGGCCTTGGACAAGCCACTTAACCCTCCATTGCCTCAGGTACACATAGATTGTGAATCCTTTGGTGACAAGGGAATGTATACAGTACCTGATTGTAAACCACCTAGATTGTATTTTTGCAGACAGGCGGTATATAAATGCCTTAAATAGAATAAGAAAGGTATGCTTAGTGGCTGCCTTTAAACATATATAAGTGCTTTTGAACCTTGGCCAGATAATTGATTATGTTAAAAGATGACCAAAAGGTCCATTTTATTCTCATTGCTTAACTACTCTTTTTATGTGCTAGTTCAAGAACGACAAAAAAACATTGTGCCCTTGAAGTCAATTCTGTAACAATGAAAAATTCCCCTTCTAAACCCCAAATATGGATATAGCTCTAACTCTTTAGACTTGTAATCAGTCTGTTTTCACTTTCATTTTTCTGAGTCTTTAACCTGATCACAACAAGCCTACCAATTACACATTATCTTTGCAAGGACTATGAGATTCTCCTATAGCCATATGTTTGCCCAGCCTCAACACTGTAGCCAGATAATATGCTTGCTTTGCCTAGGTGGACATTACGCACAGATTGTGTTCTGTTAGGGTAATCTGAGCTGGGAGCAGAACTGTAGAGGATTGGACACCAGCAGTGATCTGCTGGTGGGACCCTTGATATAAATCAAAATTTGTGAGGCAAATAAAAAAAAGATTTGGTAATTTCTCTGACTACCTGCATGATAGTTGATCAGTTGTCTATATTATTTCACTATGTAATCCTATGGTAGATGAAGCAAGGAAGGAAGTGAGTACCAGAAAGGAGTAGACGAGTGCTTCAAAATTTTATGTTAACTTATGGTGTATAAAGAACTATGAAGTTCAAAGCTACCCTCTTTAACCTTGGATAAAAACTTTGGATCAGTCTTCTTTGTAACCTTAACAAAAAAACATATCTGACATACCATGAACCAAACCAGTGACATCAGGATGATGCAGCAATATTAATCAGCACTGTTCCAGTGGAATGTATAGAAGAATCAAAAGAATTGCACTATCCAGTGACTTACCCTTTGTTGCCCACATAAGCCATAAGTGCTTTCGTCACTGCAACCTCTGTTGAACTGAACTACACTAGGCACACTGTTGTACTCCCTGGGATGTTAAGCAAGGAAACCCTACATCCCCTGCCCCCCCCTCCCCCAGTGACGTCAGGCTGACATGCTATATTAAGCAACCCTGCCCCAGCAGCAGGGCACTGCTGATGAGGCACAACAAAGGGGCATGTGCCTTTGCGTGCCCCTTCATGCACCATGAGGGATTTTGTTTTGGGCCTATTATGTGTGCTTATTTGTTTTTCTGAAGGAAGCTAAAGTAATATTGGGGATAGGATGTTGTGGGATTTTATGTAGGGCTTAACCATGCCATCTTACATTGAGAAGGGCTGATATGCACAATGTTTTGTGGATAGAAAGAGATTCATAAAAACAATCTGGTTTATATACCCTTGGAGGATAAGTCGGGGGACATTTGTAATATTAATGTGGGTCTTATAAATATTTGGTGAGTTAGAACAAAATTAATAAATGGCTGATTTGAATAAAGAAGAAAAACTGGATGTTTTATCTATTACTGAAAGTTGGTTACATGAGAACGAGCAGGTGTTGATGACACAATTTTGCCCTGAAGACTATTCAACGCCTAGTCAGTCTTGGAAGGTGAAAAGAGAGGGAGGTGTGTTAATGATAATACTTTTTTGCATCCTATACAGAAAGATATTTATTAATCCAGTAAAAGGAATGAAAATGTTGTTGGTAGAATTAGGAGATAATATAAAGTAAATCTATTGTTACTCTATTGACTTCCAAAGATTGATTTGCAACAAATCGAGAATCTAGAACAATTGATTTGTGATATACATATACATAGAGCAAATATGTTGGTACTGGGCAATTTAAAGATCAGAGCTCTATTATGGCAAGTGAGAATTTCTGTTAAGGCTAGAACTCCAGGGGCTTCAGGACTTACTAAATGGATGTACGTGTTCAGGGGCATAAATTAGATCATATGTTTCTACATGAGGCAACAAATGAGAAATGGGTAGTAGGACTACCTGAGATATAGGGAGTTACCTGGTTAGATCACAACTTTATATCATTCACATTAGTGGGACACATACAAATCTATGAACAAAAGGCACAGTTACATGCATATTTAGCTAATCAGAAATTGACACTTTTTGACATTTTTTACAGAAACTATGCCAATTGATAAATTTATGGATTTAGGGGAAAAATTGTGGAATAGCTATTTCCCTTGAAAACTAGGTGAGTGAAGAGTAAGAGAGAGGCTGCTCTTTGTTTGTCCATGAAATTATGAAGAATGAAGAGGCAAGGTTGGCAATTTGAAAGGCATTGTACAAATGAGGGGCCAAGATAGCATCAAAGAGGGATGTTAAGGTATGAGCTCCATTTTGATTCTCTTTTGAATGCCAGCTAAATGAGTTCACTAGTGCTTGCCATGGGGAAGAGACAGAAGAAAGCTTGAATATACCTCTTCATGTCTGGTCAATCCCCTCAGAAGATTCACGTGACTCTGAAGAATTGCAATATTCTTCTAAGAATAGAGGGTGCTGAGACTTTGGCTGGATCTGTGAGTTTTGCCACAGAACAGAGTGCTGAAGGGATTCTCAGCCCTGATGAGAAAGCAGCCCTCCTGTGACCCGGAATTGCCATTGCCAGCTGGAGAAATGATGAACCTGTAGACATGACGAGTCATGGCATGTTCATCAGTATTGTGGTGATTTCTTCTGCAGTGGAGTGAAAGATAATGTGGAGAGAGAAACAACTACAAGGTTTGGCTCCTGGCAAATGAGGCTTGGGGACGAGTGAGTGCACATCCATGGTGTGACATGGAGTGTTCATCGGTCTGCTGTTGTGACTTTGGAGTCCCCCTAGGATGCACTGAAAGACTTGGAATCAACCCTTATGTTGGTAACTGGTAAATCCAGAGAAGACATTGATTTTATTTCTGACATGTTGACCGGTCAGAAGCAGTCACTGGGCAGCATGAGGCTAGATTAGAGATGTTAGTACAACTATGTGATGTTAATAAATTCATCATGGCTCAAGAGAGAGAAATTTGATTTAGCGAAAAGGGCAATAACTGAAAAAAATAATTTGAGATTATCGACAAGGTGTGGAAATATATGCAAGCTGTTTTAAAGCTGCCAGCAGAAAATCTGCCACCAATCTCTCCGGCGTATTTATTTCTCATCAGAAGGATGGTTGGTGGTCCATCTGAGGATCTTGAAAGAGCTCAATCTGGAAGTATGAACCTAACTGAATTTTTAGAGAGCTAGCTTGAGATGATGACAAAGAAAACTACAGATGTGGGCAACATTATTGACACTATTACAGTTCAACTCCTTAATGTCCAATATCTCCTAAAAAAGCTTTAGACTATATATGCCCACATATTTGACATATAAAAGAATCAAATAAAACAAGGCCAATTGAAAAAGGAATAGTATTAAAACTGGAATATTGCCAGGATATGATTATTCTACACAAACAAATACTCACTCTAATCAATTTACAAATCAATCAGTATTCTAAATAGCCACATAATTAAATTCCAAACCACAGAGAGATCTTCAAATGTTCGCTATAGGAAATACAATGAGGGGTAAGACCTCACATATAGTAAATCCTGCGTTATCATTCATTGGTCTCATCTGAGAAAACAACTAGTGTTAACAAGTATCAACACTTCCAGCATTAATTTAAAAAACAACAATTAGTACAAATAGAAATACTTAGCGGAGTACAGAATATCATCGAAACCTGACATGACATGGCATCAGGGAATACTTAAAGCAAACAATTAGCCATCATAGCCAAAGGTTTCTGTTTGTTAGGCTATGATGGCTGGTAGTTTGCTTAACGTATTCCCCTGATACAAGGCTCCAGGATGTGATGGGAAAAGGAAAATTGATCCAAGAAATCTTCGAAGAAGGTTAGTGCAAACTGCTGGAAAAACACCACGTACAACACCAAAGAGCTTAAGGCTCACCTGGAGCAATTTGGAGTGGTGGTTTCAATCAGCACTATATGCTGTGCACTTAACAAAGAAGGACTTCATGGGCGAAGGCCGAGGAAGACCCCACTGCTCAAAGACAGACATAAAAAGGGCACGCCTGATCATTGTCCAAACCCACCTTGAGAAACCACGGTCCTTCTGGGAAAATGTTCTGTGGACAGATAAAACCAAACTTGAGCTCTTTGGCAATGCAGACCAGTGATACATTTACAGGTGAAGAAATAAAGCTTATAAGGAAAAAAAACCACCTTTCCCACAGTTAAATATGGTGGAGGTTCTATAATGTTGTGGGGCTGTTTTACTGCCTCAGGAACTGGAGACGACTACAAAGGTATTTTGGAGCGAAATGTGCTACCTAGTGACAGAAAGCTAGATCTGCATCGAAGGTCATGCGTCCTCTAGTAGGACAATGACCCAAAACATACATCCAAAAGTAAAAAAAGAATGATTAAAATGAAAAAATGGATTGTTTTAAACTGGCCAGCAATTTATTTATTTATTTATTTAACATTTCTTATATACCGCCTTACATGATATCAAGGCGGTTTACATTGAACAAACTGAAATTACATTGAACAGGGCATTATAACTTGGAGATAACTATTTTACAGGGAACATGGGCTATGGATGGTTAAGTGGCTTGCCCAAGACCACAAGGAGCACCTGTGGGACTAGAAACCCCAATCCTTCCGGCCCAAGGTTGCTGTCCTCTAGTGAGTCCTGATCTTAATCCAATCGAGAACCTTTGGAAAGAGCTGAAATCCGCCATTGGTAAAAGGAATCCTGGAAACATTCATGATTTGGAACAAATCACAGTTGAAGAGTGGGAGAAACTACCAGCAGACAGATGTACAAAACTTATAGATGGCTACAAAAAATATTTGGAGGTTTTCATCATTGTCAAGGGTTATGCTTTGGTCTGCAGTGATATTCAGGTGGAGTACAATTCCATTCGGGACCGGTCCGGCCCATCCGGACGTCCAAAATCTGGACTGGCCTGATTTGCACCCAATTCTGATCCCGTGGGGGCTATACGTCCCTTCAGGATCAGAATTGCGTGCAACTGGCCTAGACGAGCAGGACATGACCTGATTCTGACCTGTTGTGCTTCAGGTCCCCTCACCGTACACATCACCTTTGGTGTCCTGTTGCCATGGCACTGGGTCACCATGCAGGAGCCCTGATTGCCGGCAAGCCTTTTACCCTCCAATATCCCCGCTGTCCAACCCCCAATCAAACTTGTCCAAGCCAGGATCAGGCAGCGGGGAACCCCCTGCCCTTCTCACCATGTCTGTGCTGCCCCTCTATGCTGTCCTCCCATTGCGGGGTTCAGGGTCATGCCTCTGGCTCACCCTCGCTCTTTCTTTGGCCTTCCCCCTCCCGCTCTGGTACAGAGCTACCTGCACATCTCTGCTGTATGTGCGGGGAGCTCTTAGGAGAGAATTGGACCCAGGCATTTATCAGGGAATATACATCCGACCCAGACATATATCCCACTAAACGTGATTCGGAATGACCCCCATAGCAAAAACTGCATAAATGAGCATATTTACTAAACTCTAATAACAGTTAGCAAGGGGTTTAGTGCATGGTTAGTGTGCTGCTCAATGTTACTGGAGGTCTGCCGACTAAAGGTCCTGTGCTAACTGGGTAGCAAATGATTGGGTTGAGACAGGACAAGTTGGAGGTGGAACATGAGTGTTGATGGTGGATTTCAGTTAACGTAGCCGTTATGGGCACTTGCTGACTGTGAATGTTGCCGTTAGTGCAGGTGCACTTAACACCACCTCAGTGGATGACGTTAAGTACATCTGTGTGCCAGTTTCCATAGGGACCACGCATTAGCAATACAGCAATAGCAGGAGGACAGATGCACACATCCTCTGAAGTTTGCGTGGGCCTCCATACTAGATTCATGGTTAGATGCATATTATTGGTGTATTCTTTAGTAAACATGCCCCAAAGTTAGGACAGCCAGTGACCTGGCCTAACTTTATGTGATTACCTATCTGATTAGTGGGCTAAAAATGACTGCTCACCGGATGGGTAATGGGACCACCCCACCCCTACCCACAAAGTGTCCTGGCACTATTTGGATTGTGTCAAGGTGGTTTGTGGGAGTATTCAGTGGTACTGGCCAGTTAATGCCACTGCACATTGGACTCAGCGGGTTTTTTTGTGCTTTGCAGATCTTGCAAACTGCATAAACCCTTTTGAATATCAGGCCCTAAATTTAAAAAATAAGAAAGACAATGGAGGAAAACTAAACTTGTTGTTAAGAAAGCTAATAGCTATGAAGTGAGAAGAGACAGAAATGAATGGAAGAGAGATGTTAGCTCTCCTGCATCTAACTCTGTGGTCATTTAGTCCAATAAATTGATCAGATTTGGATGATGTAAACAGCAGGATAAATCTGCAGCATAGGTGGCCATCATCATTTGGCAGAACCAAGATGGAATAGTGTTTTTTCAGAGTTCAGAAAAACAACATAAGATCTCTGTATTTATTTATTTATTTGAAAATATTTATATTCCACTGATCCATCATCCTCAGCAGATTACAAACATACATAATTAATAACAATACACAGATAGAACACAAGTAAAATAAAATAATCCATTACAATCACATATTTAAATTAGTCACTATTAAAAGTCTTCTTAAACAACGGCCTTAATCGGTTTTCTAAAACTGAACATATCAGATAGCTGGTGGAAGGAACTGGGCAATGTATTCCAGAACTTCAGGACCACGCAGGAAAAGGCAAGACTCTGAGTGTCCACCAACTTAGCTATCTGTAAAAGAGGACTCTCAAGTAGGTTCTGGGCACGCAAAGACAGAGGGAAGCCTGATTCATATAATAATGTGAGATGAATATCTGTAGCAAGAACCATGAGGCAGTTCTACAGATATCTTTTATGAAGATTTGTCTTAAATTGGCTATGAATACTGACATGGCCCTAATTTGATGAACTTTTACTTTGTCTCGTGCTGATAGGTTAGCTCACTAGTAGCAAAATTATAGTTGTTGTTAAGTGCCTTCGAGTCACTGTCGACTCATGGTGACCCTCTGGATATTTGTCCTAAACTGTGTTTGGTCTTCAGCTCATTGTTGATAAAGAGGCATCCATAACTGCTGTTACTGTATCGATCTATCTCATTGCCTTCCTCTTTTGCACTGACCTTCAATTTTGCCAAGCATGATGTCTTTCTCTAATGATCTCTCTTTTCGCGTGATGTGTCCAAAGTTGGAAAGTTGAAGTCTTGTCATCTGAGCTTCTAAAGAAAGTTTAGGTTTGATTTCCTCTAGTACTGATTGTATTCTTCGCCAGCACCATAATTCAAAGGCATTGATTTTCTTGCTGTCTATTTTTTCACTGTCCAAATTTCATATCAATATGACATTACTGAAAATACTATGGCTTGGACAAGCCAAATATTTGTATGGTCATTATTTTGGCAGAAGCCAATCGCAACAGATTTAAACTGTGCAAAGTAAAATGTTTTGTAGATCTTCAATTGATTTCTGTACATTTTTGCATTCTAGGGTATATAGATAGTTTTTCTCTTGTTTGAGAAGGGGGTTCAGGGTAGAAAACTGCTAGTCATTTATTAATTGAGATGAAATGGTGACATCATCTTCCGAAGAAATTTAGAATGGATTCTAGTGTAAGATTTTTGGAAAAGAACTGTGTGTAAGATGGGTGACACAGGGGCTTGAAACATGCTGACTCTTTTTCAGAGATGATTGTTATAGTAAAACCACTTTCCAATAGAAGTGATTTAAAGAAGATGACTCCATTGGTTCAAATGGTAGTTTCATCAACTGCATTAAAACCATATTAAAGTTCCATGAACTAAGGGTTTCATAACAGGTGATTTAGTATGCAGAAGACCTCTCATAAAAATTGCAGTGATGGGATATTTTGTACTGAAGCTTTATTGACTGTTTTATGGTAAGCCAAAATTGCAATGTAGATAGTCATGGCTTAATGGAAGACAGCCAACACAGCTTTAGACAAGGAAGATCTTGTCTTACTAATCTGTTATGTTTTTTTGAAGGTGTGAATAAACAGGTAGACAAAGGTGAGTCGGTTGATATAGTGTATCTGGACTTTCAGAAAGCCTTTGACAAGGACCCTCATCAGAGACTTTTGTCAAAAATAAAAAGTCATGGGATAGGAGGCAGTGTATTATTGTGGATCAGGAACTGGTTAAAAGATAGAAAGCAGAGGGTACGGCTAAATGGCCAATTTTCCCAGTGGAGAAAGGTGAATAGTGGAGTACCCCAGGGATCTGTGCTAGGGTCCACTGCTTTTTAACATGTTCATAAATGACCTGGAAAAGGGAATAACGAGTGAGATTATCAAATTTGTAGATGACACAAAACTATTTAAAGTTGTGAAAACCCATGAGGACTGTGGAAAAATGCAAGAGGATCTTGATAAATTGGAAGACTGGGCATCCAAATGGCAGATGAAATTTAGGGGCATGTATACTAAACTGCGTTAACGTAGCAGCGGCTACGTTAAGGCGCCATAAGGTGCCTTAACGGGACATTCTGTCTCATTAAAGCGTCTTAACGTTCCCGGCCGCGTTAAGTGCAAAAAAGGGTGGAGTGAGGGCGGGGAGAAGGGGTCAATGGGCAGAGAGTGGGCGGGGAGAGGCCCCTTTCACATTAATGTGGAGGAATTAAGGGATGAATCCTAACGCAACTGAAAACCAGGCGTTAGCACACAATTGCAGTAGAGAGAAACCATTTCAGTCAGCAATGTACAGCAAAGTCAGGGAAACCTACAAAAAGTGATAAGTGTGATACATGTGCACAGAACTAAAGGGCAAATAAACACTGAAAATGACCTGAACAAAATGTAAAACAAACATAACCAAGCTGGCCAATACTGATGTGAATGGGAAACATAAAAAAACACTACCGAGAAAACTCCAAAAAAAGGATATTAATTTTGGAAGGGTCTATGCTCTGTCCCCATACAAGGTGAATGATCCCACAGTGAAATAGTGCTGATAAAGGTTTCCCCTTGTTATTGGACAGGTTTTCTATGGCATGCACATGTTCCGCAACAGCAGGGTGGGCATGTCAGAACGGGCAACTGGACAGATGCTGGAAAAGGGGATACAGAGGGCTGCAGGCGGCACATGCTGTGGTGCAGCTGGGCCACAGTGTGGCCCAGGGTGATGCCTAGGTGGCCCATAGGAATGCTGAAACAGTAGAGCAGCCAGACAGCAACTGATGAGGGCCCAACATGGGCATGAGTGTGTTTCCCACAGTGTCACAGGGGATAGTACCCAGCAGGTACCCCCAAGGGCACAGAACATTGGCAGGCGGTGTTGGGGGGAAGCGTGGACATCTATGCGGGCATCCCTACCCCAGAGCCCACACCATAGGCAGCCACCTACTGGCACACTGGATGGCCTGCTACTGCGCACTACCAGCACCACCAGCAGAAGGACATGTCAGCATGGTGGCAGAGGGGTACTGGCGGTGGAGGGGGCAGTGGCAGCTGCCCACAGCAGACCATGGCCTAGCCCTGTGTAGGTGGGTGCCATGCATTGCAACAGACAAGCCCTGTCTGACGAAGAGTCATGGTATCCCCAGGGACTGCACTATCTCTGTGGCAACACAGTGGTGCAGTACACACAGCCAGTGTGTTCAGGAGTGGAAGATGTCGCGTCCTCCCGCCCGGGCCAGTGGCCGATGAGCAAGAGGGCTCGCCTTAATTGCCCTTCTGAATACTGTCCCCAATATGGCTGCCAGCATGGACTGCTGGGATATGTAGTTTCAGCTATTCTTTTGAGCAAGCAGTGTGACCACACGGTTTGTTTGGCAAAAACAGAGAAATTTATTTTTCAGGGTTTCCCCCTCGCATCAAATTCGTTGCACTAAACACAGGTAAGGATAATTTCTCCCAAAGGCAAAGGATAAATAAACTCCAACAGGCTTAACTCAAACAGACCAGAATTTCTTCTTCACATTGCCAACTCTTAGCTTCTTTCTGGTAACTACCTTCTAAAGCTAAGGCTTTTGACCATATCAAAGTAACTTAAACTTTCAACAAGTTTCTTTTCTTTCACAACTTCCATAGAAAAGAGGTTATAACTGTTTTTAAACTTCCAGCAAGTTTCTTTTCTTTCACACCATATAGAATGGCTTTCAAACTTCTAGCAAGTTTCTTTCCCTTCTCAGTTCCCAGAAACAAGCTTATAATTGCTTTAAACAAACCACTCCTTCACATGGGCTTGAACTTAGCACATGTTCAGTACGTTTGCCTTGCAATAAGAACATTGCATTTCTTCAGTATCACTTTCACATGGGCTTTCACACAATTCTATTTCCATTTCATGAGTAGACTCACTAGAGCTATCTTCCTGTGGACGGGTATCATAGGATTTATGATTTACACCCTGCAGCAGCTCATCCAGCTTTAGCAGCAAGCGTTCCCTCTGATCTGTAGCCACAGGCTTTAAAGACGGAGTTTCTCTCTCCCTTATCATCCTTTCAATATCTCTCACTGCTGAGTCACGGCAGTCACTGGCACACTTCTTATTTCTGTCTGAAGCTTGCTTTACAGCCTTCTGGCTAACACAGCGTCTGGCACTTTTTCTTAGATCTCTAACCACTTCTTCAGAAAGAGCTTTGTTAGGAACTTCAGGCAACTTATTCTCTCTACCTCCAGGGCTCAACTGGCTTCCCGAGCTGTTTCCCCACCTGGGAATTGACTCCTCCAGTTTCCTTTCTCTGAGGTACCTTGAGACACGTTTCTGCCTTGATTCCAGGGCTCTCTGCTGCTCAGCTCCCAGCTGCTTCGAACCTTCTTGCTGCGTGCTTTCCTGCAAGTTCTGCCGTGTCTGCTGCTGCCTGCTTTGCTTCTCACCTTCCCCCCCTCTATCAAACACTGAAGCAGTTTTAAACTGGTGCTTCTTAGGCACCACGCCTTTCTCCCTGCACACGTGCGAGCTGTTAGGGCTCAATCTAGCTCTAACGTCATTAAGTGGGCGGGGCTTAGTACTAGCTATAGTCTGCCTTGGAGGCTTGTGGTTACTATGGGAACTCTGTTGATCTCTGCTTTTAAAGGCACAGGTCTCACTTTTTTCCTATTCCATCCCTTCTATATAGCTCTCCTTACCACAAAGATCACAGGTTCAAGTCCCAGCTGTGGTTCCTGCCAACCCAGTCCCCATATTTTACCCACTATTAAAAAGTGGTAATAAAGACGGAACCTTTATTGCAGATAACATAAACATGCCTTAAACGCCTATATTTTACCCTACAGAGCACAGACACCATAAACATGCGCAATACCTAGAGCAGAGTTTCCCAACTGCAGTCCTGGAGGGCCAAACACCATTCAGGTTTCCTGCTGTCTCTAATACAGATGTCTGTGCTGCATTTCTATGCGCCGCCCCCATGGTATGCAGATGTATCTCATGCATATTCATTAGGGACAGCATGAAAACCCGAACAGTGTTTGGTCCACCAGGAATGGAGTTGTGAACCTCTGCCCTAGAGCAGCGGCCAACAGGGGCAGACACACCTGCACCGACAGGCTCCAGTATCCAAAGCCTCCTGGAGAGGCAGGATGTTGGGCCCTGCGTGTATCTCCCAATACTAGCACTTACATACCCTAGCAATGCCACCCTAAACCTGGGAATACGGTACACATATATCAAGAGGTTGCTATGATTACTGGCAGATAGCAATTCCTAAGTTAAGCACAATCTGCTCATTGACCTGTATCATACGAACCTCTCTGATGTTGGTGGAGTGAGTTTCAGGTCTGGTGTCTGACAGTGTTCACCACCCTGGGGATTGACCCCAATAGTATTGCGTACCATAGCCATGCCTGCACTGTGCCCAGGACTGGTGCGGTGGCCAGGGCTGCCAAGAGCCTCTATAGTTGCACAATGCTGGCATAGGTGTGGGAGTGTGTGTCTGTCTAACCAGTGTGTGGTGTCTGCCAACACCTTCCTCAGCCCACACTGCTTGCACTGTTGCCAGTGTAAGCCTGCCAATGTGCATAATGAGGAGCATCTGCACAGGGCATAGGGCAATGGCTTGGACATTGTAGTGCCCGGCCACAACCTGCACGGACAGGGTGGCCACAGCATGTCCTGCTGGGGAGGGGAGGGGGGGGGGTGTCACTCTCACCTTGACTGAGCAGTGACCACGGCATGGCCAGGTTCCCCCATAGTGCTATCTACTATTTTTCTCAAGTGATATTTGTGGGTTCTTTTTTTCTGCGGCCCACTCACTGACTTAGCTGCTTGGTGTGTGCGCTCACATCCCCTCTAGGAACATGCACTATAGACTAGCTAGCAGACTGTCTGTAGTTAGTATGTGTATGGCTGGAACACCTTGCAGGGTGCAGCAGCTGGAGGCTCACTGGGCTTGCTGCTGGAGAATGTCAGATAGTGGTGGGGGGCAGCTGAGCATCTCCAGGCCTACTGTCTGTCTGCCAGCCATTGCCTTATGGATGTGTACAGATCTGCATTGCCTGCCCTGTAGGATATCTGTTCCCCAGCAAGACTGGGGTCGATGGTCCCATCTACTGCCACCATTGCAGGGATGTAGACTGTGGATCTGTTGGTGGGGGATCCTGTTCTCCACCCTGACCCACAGGGGCAATTTGGGTGGTGCTCATATAATCCGCTTTAGGGTCTGCATACCTCCCTTCACGTATTCTGTGACCATGGCACCCACACAGGATGTGCACTATTCTGGTTGCATCATAGTCCACAAGGGCTAGACATGACTGGGGAATACAGATGGACACAGGTGTATCCTAGGTGTGTCTGCAAGGGCTACCTATCACACACTGACACTGATGAGAACCTACAGCACAGCCTATTTCAGCCATGCCATGTGCTGCAGACCTGGTGCTGGGCCCCCCACTTCACCCTCAGGGTGAGCACAGGAACCGCATGCTGTCACGGTCTGTAGTTACTCTGTGCCAGTTACACATACGGTCAGCTCCCCCTACCAGGCCGGGGTGCTATAGTGGTGCATACCCCATCTTGTGATCAGACATAGGCTGCTGATCTGCATGTGCAGTGCATCATGGGTATGGGTGGGTCTGCTCTATCCTGATGACCTCAGCAGACAGCTTGTATGGTCACCTGCAGTCTTTCTGTAGCCAGCCAGCTGTGTGCTAGACACTATAGAGCTGTAAACCACTGGTTACGTTGATGACTGTGGAGGCAGAGGTCATGGGTTCAATTCCTTGTTGTTCCCTCCTGTCCAAGGCAGATATTTTGCTTGCCTGTGACAGTCATATCTTTGCAGATCTGTGCTGCCAGCCACACAGTACCCTCTCCACAGCTATCAACACTCCTTAAAATACGTTACAAGGCTCCTAATTAGGCACAGCTGAGTTTAAAAAAGGTTTGGACACGTTCCTGGAGGAACGGTCCATTAACCATTATTGAGAAGGGATCCAGGATATCAATGCTTGACCCAGAACAAGCATTGTGGAACCTGTGTCTTTTGGGGACACTGCTAGGTACGTATGACCTAGATTGGCCACTGTTGGAAACAGGATACTGGGCTTGATGGACCTTGGTCTGACCCAGTATGGCTTATCTTATGTTCTTATGTTCACAGTACAAGGCGCCTTATAACGCGCCTTATACGGCACGTTACAAGGCGCTTTATAAGGCACGTAAGGCACGTAGACACGTGCCTTCTACGGTGCCTTATAATGCGCCTTTTAACGCGCCTTATCTGACACACAGCTTCACTGCTGCCCCGCCCACTCCTTTATATGGGCATCTCTACCTTTACCGCGGAATGACATTACCGCAGTTTAGTAAACATGCCCCTTAATGTGGACAAGTGCAAAGTTATGCACCTAGGAAAGAACAACCCAAACTATGGTTACATGATTCAAGGTTCCACGTTAGGAACCACCATCCAAGAAAAAGATTTAGGTGTCATCGTGGAGAACATGTTAAAACCCTCCGCCCAATGTGCAGTGGCAGCCAAGAGAGCAAATAGAATGCTAGGTGTCATAAGGAAAAGAATGGAAAATAAAACAAAAGATATTATAATGCCTCTGTATTGTTCCATGGTGCGACAGCACCTTGAATATTGTGTGCAATTCTGGTCACCGTATCTTACAAAGGATATAGCGTTATTAGGAAAGGTACAGAAAAGAGCCACCAAAATGGTAAAGGGGATGGAAGGATACCCCTATGAAGAGAAGCTAAAAAGGTTAGGGCTCTTCAACGTGGAAAAGAGACGGCTGAGGGGAGATATGATAGCAGTCTATAAATTAATGGAACGGGTAAACATAGATCAATTGTTTACGTCCTCAGAATATAGAAAGACTAGAGGACATGCAATGAAGCTTCAGGGTAACCTATTTAAGAGTAATAAGAAAAAATATTTTTTCACTCAATGTGTAATCAAACTCTGATATTTGTTACTGGAGGACGTAGTAAAAGCTGTTAGTGTAGCCGGGTTTAAAAAAGGTTTGGACAAGTTAATGGAGGAAAGGTCCATAAACCAATAAAAGGGACCTGGGATATCACTGCTTGACCCAGAACAAGCATTGTGGAACCTGTGTCTTTTGGGGAAACTGCTAGGTACTTATGACCTAGATTGGCCACTGTTGGAAACAGGATATTGGGCTTGATGGACCTTGGTCTGACCCAGTATGGCATATCTTATGTTCTTATCAATAGTCACTGCTTAATCCTAGGTTCTGGCTTTCTCCTGACATAGGGATACGCTTATCCTTCCTTGTTTGCAGATGTGGTACATTGATGCTAACAGTCTTCCACTGGATATGTACCATTAAATTGTGGAAGGCATTTTAAATTGCCCTTAGTTCCATTTGACCTATGTAAAGTTGCTTCTTCCTTATGGACCAGATGCCCTGAGTATATTCTGAGTTGAGATGTGCTCCTCTACCTATGTTCAAGGTAGCTTTAGAGAGGATACAGTAATGATGAAATTATTGGAATGGAACACCTTTCAGAAGATTGGAATGAACAATCCATGAATGGAACAATCAAAGAATTACAGATCAACAATAGATCTTCTGAGAGAGAGGGTGTAAGTCTTGATTCCAGCTCTCATTGAGGTTTTCTTATTTGGGAATGAGCAAATGGAACTAAATGCACTGTTGATGCCATATTACCAAATATTTTCTTGTAAAATGTTACCGTTACATTGGTCAAATCCAAATGTTGAGTCATTTTTAATCTTCTAAATGGTGCATACATTTTTTTTTGTCGGACCAAACAACAAAACTCCAATAGCTAACACCACTGCTGGGCTTACCCACTGGTTCCTTTTAATGAAAAAATATAATTTAAAACATCCTTTCTTTTTATTTCAGCTTTGAATGTCCAATAATTTTAAAATAGTCCAAAAATGTAACAATTCAACATCAATTAAATAAGTGGCAATCACAAAGGGGTATGTTTACTAAACTGCGTTAGTACGATTCACGTTAGGAGCCGCGTTAGAGACAGAAACCCCAAATAAGGACATGGGCGGTGCATCGTTTCCGAGAACGCCCCGATAACGCGCGTTACAAGGCGCCATAAATGAACGAGCGCTACAGGGCACGTTACCACGCGTTAATCTTAAGAAGGCACGCAGGCACACAAGCACAGTAACAGAGCTGTAGCACAATGGTTACAACACTGACTGATGGTACAGGGGTCATGAGTTCAATTCCCCAGTGGGCCTAATGTATAAGGCTGGCTGGGGCAGCACCATTTACATTTAAGTAGCAATTGTTGAGGCATGTGACGTGTAGTTTAATTAGTGCTGCCAGCAAACACACCCTCACGGTGGCATAACCTAAGGTGCCGCTTAAGGCACTCCATAGGGCACATTATAAAGTGTACTGTCTGCCAAGGCACCCTATAATGTCCCCTATAGGACACCTTATAAGGATGTGAACAAAGCCCTGGCTGGCTGCAGGACTGCACGTCACCACACAAACTGTCTGCTGTGGTTACCAGGATAGGGGTAACCCACCCGTACCCATGATGCACTGCACATGCAAATCAGCAGTCAAGAGATGAGCACAAGATCGGGTATGCACCCCCACAGCACCTCGGCCTTGTAGGGGGAACAGACCGTGTGTGGCACTGCCACAGAGTAGCCACAGACAGTCACATTGTGCGGGTACAGTGCCCACCCTGAGGTTGAGGTGGGGCGCCCATCACCAGGTCCACAGCACCTTTCATAGCTGAAATACGCCATGCTGCAGGTCCACATCAGTGTGTGATAGGTAGTTTAGTTAGACACACCTAAGAGATATCTGTGTCCTGCTGTATGTCTCGGTCATGTCTAGTCCCTATGGGCGATGCTGCATCCAGAATAGTGCATATCCTGTGTTGGTGCCATCGTTACCTGCTGTAGGTGAAAAGGAGAGGGGGGGGGGTGTATGGTTCACCCACCAATAGATCCACAGTCTACCTCCCTGCAATGGCAGCAGTAGAGGGGACCAGCAACCCCAGTCCTGCTGGGGAACAGGCAGAGCAGTACACATCCATAACGCAATAGCAGACAGTCAGCAGGCCTGGAAATGCTCAGCTGCCCCACACCATTATCTGACATTCTCCAGCAGCAAGCAACCAGCCACTGCACCCTGCAAGGTGTTCCAGCAAGACACATACTAGCTGCAGACAGTCCACCAGCTAGTCCATAGTGCATGGTCCTGGAAGAGATGCATGTACCCAGAACGGGGATGTCAGCATACACACCAAGCAGATAAGTCAGTGATTGGACCCCAAAAGGAAACCCATAAACATCACATGAGAAAAATGCTATAGAGCACTATGGGGGAACCTAGCCATGCCATGGTCACTACTCAGTCAGGGTGAGAGTGACCTCCCAGCAGGACATGCTATGGCCATCCTGTCCGTGCAGGTGGTGGCCAGGCACTACAATGTCCGAGCCATTGCCCTATGCCGTGTGCAGATGCATCCAGGCCAGGCCACCCTATCCAGGCTATTCCCACGGTACCTTGCTCCTCATTATGCACATTGGCAGGCCAATACTGGCAACAGTGCTAGCAGTGTGGGCTGTGGAGGGTGTTGGCAGCCACCACACACTGGATAGACAGACACACACTCCCCACACCTATGCCAGCATTGTGCAACTATAGAGGTGTTGGGCAGCCCAGGCCACCACACAAGTCCTGGGCACAGTGCAGGCATGGCTATGGTACGCAATACTGTAGGAGTCACTCCCCAGGTTGGTAAACATTGTCAGACACAAGACCTGTAGCACACTCCAGAGACATCAGAAAGGTTGCTATGATGCAGCTCACTCAGAAAAGTGTACTTAACCTAGGAATTGCTATCTGCCAGTACTCAGCAACCTTTTAATAGATGTGTACCATATTCCCAGGTTTAGGGTGGCATTACTAAGGTATGCAAGTACTAGTATTGGGAGATGCACACAGAGCCCAAAGTCCTGCCTCCCCAGGAGGCTTTGGATAATGGGGCCTGTGGGTGTGGGTGTGTCTGCCCCTGTTGGCTGCTGCTTTACGGCAGAGGTTCCCAACTCCAGTCCTGCGGTGCAAAACACTGTTCGGCAGAGGCAGCATGGAACCGGAATGGTGTTTGGCCCTCCAGGACTGCATTTGGGAGGCTCTGCTCTAGGTAATGTGCATGTTTATGGTGTCTGTGCTCTGTACGGTAAAATGTAGGTGTCTTGGGCATGTTTATGTCATCTGCAATAAAGGTGCTGTCTGTATTAGCACATTGTAGTAGTGGGTAAAATATGGGGACTGGGTTGGCGGGAACCACAGCGGGGACTTGAACCTGTGACCCTCTGCTTCTGAATACCCTGGTTTTGTGCACTGCACCACCTTGTTGTCACAGAGTCAGTACATTCCTTGGTGATACCATGACTGTTCGTCAGATAGGACCCATCTGTTGCAGTACACGGCACCCACCTACACAGGGCTAGGCCACGGTCTGCTCTGGGCAGCTGCCACTGCCCCCTCCACCACCAGTATCCCTCAGCCACCATGCTGACATGCCCTTCTGCTGGTGGTGCTGGTGGTGCGCAGTCTCAGGCCATCCAGGGTGCAGGTAGGCGGCTGCCTATGGTGCGGGTTCTGGGGTAGGGGTGCCTGCATAGGTGTCAACGCTTCCCCCCAGCACCGCCTGCCAATGTTCCGTGCCCTTGGGGGTAGCTGCTGGGTACTATCCCCTGTGACACTGTGGGAAACACACCCGTGCCCATGTTCGGCCTTCAGCAGTTGCTGTCTGGCTGCTCTGCTGCTTCAGCATTCGTATGGGCCACCTAGGCATCGCCCTAGTCCGCATTGTGGCCCAGCTGCACCACAGCATGTGCCGCCTGCGGCCCTCTGTATCCCCTTCTCCGGCATCTGTCCAGTTGTCATTCCGTCATGTCCGCCCAGATGTTGCGGGACATGTGCATGCCATAGGAACCCTGTCTGAAGGTGGGGAAAACCCTGAGCAGTGCTATGTCACTCTGGGCTCATTCACCTTGTATGGGGACGGATTATAGACCCTTCCACGATTTATATCTGTTCTATGGAGCTTACTCGGGGGGGGGAGGGGTTGATGTTTCTCATTGATACCACTATTGGCCAGCTTGGATATGGTTTTTTTCCAGTTTGTTGGGGTCATTTTCAGTGTTTATGTGCCCTTTTGTTCTGTGCACATGTATCACACTTATCATTTTTTTTAGGTTTCCCTGCCTGAGCTGTACATTGCTGACACTGAAATGGTTTCTCTCCCCTGTAATGTGCATTTAACTGCAGGTTTTCATTCGCGTTGGAATTGAGTTCTTCAGATCAGCGCGTTAGTGTGGAGGGAGCCTCTCCCCGCCCACTCTCCGCCCATTGACCCCTTCTCTCCGCCCTCTCTCCACCTTCTGCGGTGTTTTACCGTGCCGCGGGAGTTTACGATCGTTAACTACGATTAACGCGCGTTATGTAACGTTAACGATCGTAAGCGCATCATAACGCGCTTTATGATGCGCTTACGATCGTTAACGTTACAGAACGCGCGTTATTCACGATTACCGCAGTTTAGTAAACATACCCCAAAGCTTCTAGTAACCCAATATTGAGACTCACTCAATCTCAGCATTTAAACCAGATGGTTCCACTCTGTTTAACTTGAAAATCCAGTTCTGTTCACGATAATTGATGGATTTATTAAAGTTACCCCAATGGACATGCAGGAGAACTTTACCAATGACTCTCTATCTTTTTTTATTTTGTTTTATATTTATGAAATTTACAAAATTCGAAGCATAATACTTGTAAAGAAAAAAGTCACTCATGGTTACAAATTAAAGGAAAAAAATTAAGAAGACCCAAATACACCTTGAATACCTACAAGCCCAACAACCAGTGGGAGCCAAGATCAAATAGTGAATAAGAAAACTAACAAACATGAGAGGAAAGCATAAATAAGCAGTTTAATCTAAAACTAACTCTATTACTGCGTAAATAGAACCTAACTGGTTCGCTCCGTAGATAGGAGAGAGAGATGCAAATTAACAAAGGCAACCAGCTGGGTGTGATCATAAAAGACAAAGCTCTGAGTTTGAAATGCACAAGACACTTACATGGAAATTTTAAGAAGGACAATCCCCCCAGCTGGATTACCCATGGTTTAAGTACTAGGAAATCTCTACGGCACCGCTGAGTGTCACGGGCCAGGTCGGGATACATAGCAACCAACAATCTTTTAAAGGGAATGGAGCGCTTCTTGGACTACAACTTAAACAACCACTCTCGATCGGACAATAAGGCTAAGAAAATAACCATTGTTGAAGGTATTACAGTTTCAGTGTCAGAAGATTCCAAGATGTTAGATATGAATATCAGCATGTTGCAAGATAATACAATTTTGCTAAAGGAGGTTGAGATTTAGGTGTAATCCCTAAAACATCCTGCAAATACATTTTCCAGATGTCCTTAGCGGACACTAAGGAATAAGGAAAATTAACAAGACATAAATTCATAGACTGCATTTGGTTCTCTAAAAGTTTATTTTTAATTCTTAAACTGGAAATGTCCTTCAGAATTGTTATATAAGAAGTCTCATGCTTCTGAGATTCTGTTTGTAAATTCCTAATCAAATCTTTTACTGCAGAATGTTCAGTAGTATTAACCAGAGATGTCTTAGGGGTATGTTTACTAAACCATCTTAATGTTACCAGCGCTAGTTGCAGCGATAATGGGATATGTTTACTAAATGGCGCTAACGGCACAGCTGCGGCGTTATCACGCGATATGTGATGTTATCGCACGATAATGGTGCTTTACCGTGCGAGAACATCATGTATCACGCGATAATGTCTGCGGCAGCGTTAAGGTGCGCAGAGGGTGGAGTAAGGCTCTGGGGAAGAGGGCGGAGTAAGGCTCCCCAGGGGCAGAGATGAGGGGTCAATGGGCAGAGAGTGGGCGGGGAGAGGCCCCATGCACACTAGCGCCGTGAAATGAAGGTCTGAAAATTAGCGCCAGTGAAAACCTCGCGCTAGAGGCACATTTGCAGGAGAAAGAAACCATTTCAGTCAGCAATGTACAGCAAAGCCAGGGAAACCCAGAGAAGTGATAGCAGTGATACATCTGCAGGAACCAAAAAGGTAAATAAACATATTAAATGACCAGAACCACATTTGAAATCCCCATAACCAAGCTGGCCAATAGTGCTACTAATGATAAACATAAAGCAATACTTCTGACAAAGCGTAAAAAGGAAGATATCATGTTTGGAAGGCGCTATGCTCTGTCCCCTTACAAAGTGAATGATCCCACAGTGAAATAGCGGTGATCAGGGTTTTGTCATTTATATTGGGCAGATTTGTTATGCTGTGGTCCAGCTGGGGCACAGTGCGGACTAGGCAGATGCATAGGTGGCACATAGGAATGCTGAAACTGTAAAGCAGCAAAACAGCAACTGACAAGGGTACAACATGGGCACGAGTTTGTGTCCCACAGTGTCATAGGGAATATTACCCAGCAGGTACCCCCAAGGGCACATAAAATTGGCAGGCGGTGCCGGGGGGAAGCGCGCATGTCCATGTAGGCACCCCTACCCGAGAACCCACACCATAGGCAGCTGACTACTGGCACACTGGATGGCCTGGGACTGCGCACAACCAGCACCACCGGCATAAGGGCATGTCAACATGGTGGCGGAGGGGTGCTGGTGGCAGAGGGGGCAGTGGCATCTGCCCACAGCAGACCACGGCCAAGTCCCACTTAGGTGGGTGCTGTGCACTGCAACAGACAAGGTCTGTCTGATGAACAGTCATGGTATCCCCAGGGAATAATCTGCCCCTGTGGTAACAGTTTGGTGCAGTACACACAGCCAGTGTATTCAGGAGCAGAAGGTCACAAGTTCAAGTCCCAGCTGTGGCTTTTGCCAACCCTGTCCCCATATTTTACCCAGTACTAAACCGTAGTAATAAAGATGGAACCTTTATTGCAGATAAAATAAACATGCCTGAAACGCCTATATTTTACCCTACAGAGCACAGACACCATAAACATGTGCAATCCCTAGAGCAGAGTTTCCCAACTGCAGTCCTGGAGGGCCAAACATCATTCAGGTTTCATGCTGTCCCTAATAAATATGCCTGTGCTGCATTTGTATGTGCCACCCCCATTGCATGCAAGTGCATCTCATGCATATTCATTAAGGACAGCATGAAAACCTGAACAGTGTTTGGCCCACCAGGACCGGAGTTGGGAAACTCAGCCCTAGAGCAGAGGCCAACAGGGGTACAAACACCCACACCCACAGGCTCCACTATCCAACGCCTCATAGAGAGTCAGGCTATTGGGCCCTGTGCACAGCAGCATCTCCCAATACTGGCACCTGCATACCTTAGCAATGCCGTCCTAAACTTAGGAACACGTTCCACATATATCAAAAGGTTGCTATGATTAATGTCAGATAACAAATCCTAAGTTAAACACGATTTGTTGATAGAGATTCATCATAGCAACCTTTCTGATATCTGTGGAGTGTGTTTCAGTTATTGATTCTGACAGTGTTTACCACCCCGTGGAGTGACCCGAACAGTTTTGCGTACCATAGCAATGCCTGCACTGTGCCCAGGACTGGTGTAGCTGCCAGGGCTGCCACAAACCTCTATATTTGCACAATGCTGGAATAGGTGTGGGAGTGTGTGTCTGTCTATCCAGTGTGTTGTGGCTGCCTACACCTTACTGAGCCCACACTGCTTGCCCTGTTTCCAGTGTTAGCCTGCCAATGTGCATAATGAGGAGCAAGGTACTGTGGGTATGGCCTGGACAGGATGGCCTGGGCAGGATGCATCTGCACAGGGTATAGGGCAATGGCTCGGACATTATAGTGCCCGACCACCACCTGCAAGGACAGGGTGGCCACAGCATGTCATGATCGGAGGTCACTCTCACCCTGACTGAGCAGTGACCACGGCATGGCTAGGTTCCCCAATAGTGCCCTGCAGTAATTCTCTCAAGTGAGGTTTATGGGTTCTCTTTTTTGGGTTCTACAATCACTGCTATACTTGCTTGGTATGTGTGCTCACATCCCATTTTTGGGTGTATGCAGTTTCTCCAGTAGCATGTGCTATTTATTAGCTAGCAGACTATCTGCAGTTAGCATGTGTATGGCTGAAACACTGTGCAGTGGGTGGAGACTGATTGTGCCCTCTGTTGGTGAATGTCAGATAGTGGTGGGGGGCAGCTGAGCTTTGCCAGTGTTCTACCTGTCTGCCATTGTCTGATGTGATGTGTACACATCTCCATTGACTGCCCTGTAGGGTGCCTGTTCCCCAGCAGGACTGGGGTTGATGGTCCTCTCTACTGCCACCATTGCAGATATGTATTATGTGGATCGGTTGGTGGGAGATCCTGCACCCCTCACCCTGAGCCACAGAGGTATAATGAATGATGTTTATTACTGTTTCCTTTGTTTTTGCCAACTTCTCCTCATTCAATTTCAGGAATGTATTGGAATATTCAATAAAGATTTAAATGATAAAAAAGCAGTGGACCCAGCATAGATCACTTTCCTCCATAAGGAAAATTGGCCATTTAGCCCTACCCTCTGCTTGCTATCTTTTAACCAGTTCCTGATCCACAATAGTACATTGCCTCCTATCCCATGGCTTTTTAATTTCGCCAAGAGTCTCTCATGAGGGATCTTGTCAAAGGCTTTCTGAAATCCAGATACACTATATCGACTGGCTCTCCTTTGTCTACCTGTTTATTCACACCTTCAAAAAAAACATAACAGACTAGTAAGACAAGACCTTCCCTAGCTAAAGACTTGTTGGCTTTCTCCCATTAAACCACGACTATCTACATGTTCAGTAATTTTGTTCTTTATAATGGTTTCTACCATTTTGCCTGATACTGATGTCAGGCTCACCAGTCTGTATTTTCCCGGATCACCCCTGGAACCCTTTCTAAAACTGGCATTACACTGGCCATTCGCCATTCTTCAGGTATTACAAATGATTTTAATGATAGTTCACAGATTACTAATAGTAGGTCTGCAATTTCATATTTCAGTTGTTTCAACATCCTTGGATGTATACCATCCATTCCAGGTGAGTTGCTACTCTTTAGTTTATCAAATAGTTGTAATACATCTTTCCAATTAATGAATAAGGACTCTTGTATTACCTTTGCTACAGGCTATGTAATTAAGCTGCTACAATTTTTGCTGCATTAAAAAAACATTGCAAAGTTTTAAAAAAGGTATATGGCCTGGGAATATATTGCTTTCTTTATTCTTAGGGCAATCACCTAATCTGTTTATGAGTGTGGGGACCCTCTCGTTCCTAACTGGAGTTCTAAGGAGATCCGTCCATTTTGGCTGCCGGAGGGGGGGAGGGGAGGGTTTCAGCTCATCTCTTGCCTCAAGCAGCAGATTGTCTTGAGCCGCCCCTGTGAATAGTGGAATGCTTTAAGGATCTGTGCTGGGCCTGCTGCTTTTGAACATACAGTATATTTAAATAACCTGGAAATGGGAATAACGAGTGAGGTAATCAAATTTGCAGATGACACAAAATCATTCAAGGCTGTTAAAACATAAGAGGATTGTGAAAAATTGCAAAAGGACCTTGATAAATTCGAAGACTGGATGTCCAAATGACTGCTGGAATTTAATGTGGACAAATGCAAAGTTATGCACTGAGGAAAGAACAAACCAAACTATGGTTACACGATGTAACCATAGTTCCACATTAGGTAATGTTCTACATTAGGTACCACCACCCAGGAAAAGGATTTAGACATCATCATGGATATGTTGAAACTCTCTGCCCAGTGTGCAGCCGTGGCCAGGAAAAAAATAGAATGCTAGGAATCATAAGGAAAGGAATGGAGAATAAAACAAAACATTTTATAATGCCTCTGTATTTTATTTATTTAACAGTATTTTTATACTGCTTTATCCTTCAGTCAAAGCGGTTTATGTGATAACATAACAGCATACATTATAACAGGGTAATCAACCTGATATTGAAACATAATATGTTTGAGTGCATTATATCAGGGTAATCAACTTGTATGGTGCTACTGAACCTTGAATATTGTTTACAATTTTGGTTGCCATATCTTAAAAAGGATATAGCAGAATTAGCAAATGTACAGAGAGGAATCATCAAAATGGTAAAGGGGATGGTAAAGGGAAGGATGCCTCTGTGAGGAAAGGCTTAAAAGGTTAGGGCTCTTCAACTTGGAAAACAGATGGCTAAGGGGAGATATGACAGAGGTCTATAAAATACTGAATGGAGTGTAACGGGTAAACATCGATAAGTTTTTTACTCCTTCAATAAGTAGACAGACTAGGGGACATAGAATGAAACTACAATGTAGCCCATTTAAGACTAATAGGAGAAAATATTTTTTTCACTCAATACGTAATAAATCTCTGGAATTCATTACCAGAGGGTGTAGTAATAGCTGTTGGTGCAGCTGGTTTAAAAAATGGTTTGGACAAGTTCTTGGAGAAAAGTCCAAAAAACATTGTTAGAGGACCAGAAAATCCACTGCTTACCCCAGGATAAGCAATGTGGAATCTATGTATCTTTTCGGGAACTTGACAGGTACTTATGACCTGGATTGGCCACTGTTGGAAACAGGTTACTGGGCTTGATGGATCTTGGGATGGTCCAAGTATGGCATATCTTATGTTCCTGTCCCAGAGAGCTTACAGTTTAAGTTTGCTAAGACAATGGAGGTTTAAGTAAGAGTGTCAGTGGGATTTAAATCCTGCGCTTTCTGGTCCCAGGCAACTGTCCTAACCAGTAGGCTATTTCTCCTCTGAAAACCTTTTGTTTCTGTTGTGCTGTTCAGACAGTCTCCTATGAAAATTAGCTCCTTTGCTGGAAGGAGTGACACATTTTACACTTGATTTGGTATGTGCAGCTAGTAGTCAGTAGTCTAGATATAAGGTGAAAACTCTTGGTGTTGCTGCCAGTGTGCCAAATGGTAATACCCTGTACTAATAGTGGTATTTCCTACTGTGAAATTAAGATACCTGTGGAAACTTTGGTAAATGGGTATGTAGGTGTAAGCATCTTTGAGGTCTAGCAAACATAGCCAACCTCCTTGCTGGAGATGAAGAAGGACAGTTGGTAGAGAGTTCATCTTGAATATCTCTTTCAAGAGGTATTTGTTGAGATCCCAGAGGTCCAGGATGGGCTTTGGACCTTCTATGTTCTTTGGGATGAGAAACTTCCTGACTGGAAGAGTTTCTGTTGCTTCCACACTTAATGAAGTTTGAACTTCATGTTGTAGGAGAGCCCCCTCTACCCACTTGTGCCGCTGTGGGAGTGTATCCGTTGCTCCAACACATCCTTGGGGGCCTCCCTGAGGGCAGGACCATGAGGTGCGGAGTTGGTTCGGCGGCTAGGCATTTGGTTGCTCTGACTGGACATGCCGGTGCCATGGTGACAGGATGCCACTGCACCAGCACACCAGTCACAGCGTTGGGCGGGCTGGCCAGGCACATTGCAGATGTCTCCCTTCTCAGAATAGCTTGCACACTGGGCTGTCTAAGTGCCCTGATTCTGCAACCACTGATATTTAGATGTTATCTGGACAAGGGCACTGACAGAGATATTATGTGGCGCTATCTGGATAGAGCTGCTCAATATCTCTGCATACCCTCTCGGCACTATCTGGATAATTTCTATCCTTATGCGCATAGCCAATCCACAAACTTATAACAGCAAAAGAGCTATCCAGATAGTCACCAGTGCTGACAGCTGTATCCGAATATTCAGCGTCAGCCACTGAATATCCAGATGATATTTAAATCCCACAGCCAACCTACTGCAGCATTTAAATATCAGGTTTAAAATAACTCCTTTGCAGTAGCATCATAGAAGCTATCAAAGAAAGCATGGGTCTTCCACAGACAGTGAGAGGTAGCAATTCCATGGCAAGGCTCACATTGAGTAGCCCAGAATAGATTCTGTGGCTGTTACTATTGTAGTGTATTGTCTCCTCGGACTTATACCAACATTTTTACAGCACTTACAGTTTAAGTTCCAGATAGCACTGGCTCAGTGTCCTTCACTGTGAAACCACAGGAAACTAGGATCTTTGAAACACAACATTCGAGAAATAGAAGTCAAGTTGAAGTGAGAAAAATAGAAAGATGCCCCAGCTGAAAAATTAAATGTAAATTTGTATTAAGATAGACCAAAAACAAAAATTAAGAGGTGAATCTTCAGAGAGAAAAGTTAATAATAAATAATTTAAAAATATATATTAGAAGCAGAAAGTCTGCTCAAGGGTGGACATAAATGGAACAGTAGTCCAAGTGTACACAACAACTTTAAAATATTTAGGGGTATGTTTACTAAACTGCGATAATATCACCCGCGTTAGGTTCCGCGGTAAAGGTACAGATGCCCATATAAAGGTGTGGGTGGTACATCGTTACATCAAGCCGTATCAGCTAACGCATGTTACAAGGTGCCTTAGACTAACGTGCGTTACAAGGCACCTTATAAGGCACATTACAAGGCATCTTGTAAGGTGCCTTCTAAGGTGCCTTGTAAGGTGCCTCATAAGGCGCCCTATAGGGCTTCTTAGGCTAAGTGCCGTATTAGGCACCCCTGGACAAGGCACTGTAGAAGACACCCTGGGCTATGGAACCATAGGTTCAGGTGGCCTAACAAGGTTACGGTGCCCTAGGTTAGTTTGCCCTAAGGGCTGCAAGGTGCCGCAGGATGACATGCATGACCTGTGAGGAACAAAGACAGATGTAGCCCTAACACTAGATAGAGCACTCAGGAAAGGCAATGAACAGGTGAGTGAAGGAGGGAGAGCTGGGAGCCGCTGAACCCGCCATATCTGCAGGCATCCCATGTGGCTGCCAGTACTGATGACAAACATGGTGAGGGCAACTGTACCACAGCACAGGGTGTTGGCAATGTAATGTACTGGAAAGACAGTTGGTGGCAGATGATGGGAATACGTGTCCCCCAGTGGACGTGGAGGTGGCAAGATAGTTACAATGATGGGTGGACAGAGGAGTGGTGGTGCCATGCAGATCAGGCACAGGTGAGGCAAGCACGATGAGGCGCAAGGCAGGAAAGAGTAGCAGTGCAGGGCATGGGGTGGCAGCCTGCACAGGCAGACAGGACTCTACACAGCTGACAGACGCAGATAGACAGACCGAGGGAATGTTGGCAATTGTGGCAAGGGAATTATGGGCTGGCAGCCCAGATCTGCAAAAATATGACTGTTACAGGCATGCACACTATTTGAGGAAGACAGGTATGAGAGGAGGGAACAATGAGGAATTGAACCCATGAACACTGCTGAGAATGGCATTGTATTAAACTGTAGGCTATACCTCCATGGTGTTTGTCACAGCAATGGCTGGGTAGAGAAGGACTGCAAGTCACCGCACAAACTGTCTGCTCTGAGTGCCAGGATAGGATAACCCCACCAGTACCCATGATGCAATGCACATTCTGAATAGCTGTCTACAGCTGATCACCAAATGGGGTCTGCACCTCTCCGGTACCTCAGCTTGGAAAGATGAACTGACAGTGTGTGATACTGGCACAGTGTAGCTACAGACCATGCCGTTGTGCAGGCTCTGTGTTCACCCTGATGGATAGGATGGGTGCCCAGCACTAGGTCCACAGTACATGTGGTGCTAGAGATAGGTCCTGCTGTATGTTCTCATTGCTAGCAATATGTGATAGGTGTTTCTTGCAGTGCAGCCACAGGTACTTTGGTGTCCATCTGTATCCTGTAATCACAGGTGGCCCTCTGGGACCAGACACCACCCAGATTAGTGTGTACCCTGTGTTAGGCTCTGGCTGACATGGGCAACTGTTATCAGAGCAGAGGAGGTTTCTAGACCTGCATGAGGTTTGTGTGGCAGTGCCTTTTTAAGGTCAAAGTGGTATACACTACATCCCCCAAAGGTACATCCTTTTTGTAGGTAAGGGACTGGTGCCCCAGCCTGGGTGAAGCAATCTCCATCCTGCTGGTATAAGACAACCCTCCAGGGTTGGTGGACCAGAGCAATATCTGTGACTGAGGTAATGGCAGACCAGAAGCAACATCAGGGTTAGGTCTGGAAAACCCCCAACTGCCTCACACCACTGTCTGCTAGGCACCAGCAGACAGCATAATCAGACTGCACCTTATAGATGTTCCAACCATACACAGTCTAACTGTAGACAGTCCACTAACCAGTCCATAGTGCACGCTCACAGAAGAACTATTTGTACCAAGCAAGCATCTCAGTGATAGGGGTCCCAGTACCAAAAACACAAAAGTATCACTGGAAGCAGATAGGGTAGAGCGCTATGTGGGAACCTAGACATGCCATGGTCACTGCTCGGTTAGAGTGAGTGCCCTCCCAGCATGACATGCTGTGGCCACCCTGTCCATGCAAGCGGTGGTTGGGCACTACAGTGTCCCAGCCATTGCCCCACACCCTGTGAAGATGCATCCTGGCCAATCCGCCCTGTCCGGATCATACCCACAACACCTTGCTCCTCATTATGCACATATTCAGGCTAACGCTGGTAACAGTGGGACATTTTGGGCCCAGAGAGGGGTGGGCAGACACAGAACAATGGATAGACATACACACACACACTCCTATTGTAGCATTGTGCAAAGATAGGGGTGGTTGGCAACCCTGCCCGCCACACTAGTCCTGATCACAGTGCCGACATTGCTAAACTATGCAGGAGGTAGTAGTAGTGCTCTGGTGATAACTGCAGCTCAATGCTGGGGCCAACAGCCTGGCTCTCCATGCATTTTTGAATTAGTGGAGCCTGTGTGAGTGGGTGTTTGTACCCCTGTTCACCGCTGCTTTGGGCTTTGCACTGGTTGATGTTGTATCTGCATTGTAGGGTAAAATATAGGGACATGCTCTGCAGGAACCACAGCTGGGGCTTGAACCTGTGACCTTTTGCTGTTGGATACACTGGCTGCGTGTACTGCACCACACATGCATGGTAGTCCCTGGGGCTACCTGCACTTTTCCTCAGCCAGACCTTTTATGTTGCACTGCACACCACATACTGGTACAGGGCATGGCCTAGGTCCACTGCAGGCAGCTGCCACTGCCCCCTCCAGCACGAGCAACACACCCCTGCCATGCTGACATGACCATATGCTGTCACTGCTGGTAGTGCGCAGTCCCAGGCCATCCACTGTGTGGGTAGGTGGTCACCTAGGGAGCGGGGTCTGGGGCAGGGGGCACACATGCACATCCTCACATCCCCCCCATCACCGCCTACCAATAGTATGTCCCTTCCGCTTGGGGGAGGGTTGGCTGGGGGGATGTTAGGTCAGCGCTCTTAACAGTATTTCATGTACTGAAGTCAATATAGCGCTATTGAGTCTGAGACCTTTCCGGAGTTAGTTATTTTTTGTTTATACCTTTTCATTTTAAATGGTTTATGAGTATCTGGATACTGTATCCCACACCATTCATTATAAAATCATAACGTACTAGTTAAAGTGGAGCATTTGTTACATGAATAGAGGTCAGTACCCTGGCAACTGTTAGCTCGGGTGTACCAGGTAGATGTAGGTGGATTGTGTTTGGCCTATGTCAGCTGCTGTCATGCTGATTTCCAGTTTCTATGTTCCTATGTGCTACCTAGGCACCTGCCTAGTCCACCCTGTGCCCCAGCTGCTCCCGCTACATGTCCCGCCTGCAGCCCTCTATGCCCCATTTGAGATTGAGATGCGCCACCTAGTGGGAACATGAATTTATACCTAGAAGCCCCAAACTACGTCAATTGACGCATCCAAGACAATTGAGTACATCAATTGACGTACTTTGGGGCTTCTAGGTATAAATTCATTTTCCCGCTAGGTGGTGCATCTGTCATTAATTTCACAGGTACACTACCAAAAAACTGCCTCCAGTTTTGCAACTGATTCCTATAGATTTTGGGGTGCTGAATCCAGGAAAAATAGCCAAAATGTTCCATCACGTCACGTTTTCTTGCAAAATTAGATTTCTTACCCATATAAGGAATGTTCACATAATTTCTTTTAGCCGACTGCAGTTTATTTTCTTGGCCCAAAATAGAGGTTGTAATGGTTAACTAACTAGAAACACTCCCTCATGATATTTTAGAGTGTTTTGTATTCATTTTATACATTAACAGGACAATTGGTAGGCGGGGGGGCTAAATCCAGTACTCGCGCTGGCGCATGTTCTTTCCTGTTCGCCTCGCCTCGTTCGCTCGCTCAAACACGGTGGTTGCGACATGAACGTTCCTGTCAAATTACAGTGTCTTGCAAGTTCATGATTACCTTGTGTTTGCTCAGTCGTAATCCAGCTTTATTCCGAAGTGGTTCACTACAGTTGTAGTTTGCAGTGCTGTGTATTTGTGATGGCTCACAGAGCCAGAGGTTGCGTCAACTCTCCGGACAGCTTTTATTTTATTTGTGGGGAATATACCGTGAAAAAGCGGCAGAGGAACATTTCTGCATTTATTAAAAAAGTATATTTCGCCTATTTCGGTTTGAAGTTAGGCGATCAAGACAAACCGTGGGCTCCTCACAAAGTGTGCAAGACATGTGAGGAAGATCTACGCTTATGGATGAAAGGTAAAAAAAACAAGCATTCATTTCGGAATACCTATGATGTGGCGTGAACAAAGAGACCACAGCAGTGACTGCTATTTTTTTTGCTCTTGCATTGTGAAGGGATACAACTTAAAAAATAAGAACGTAATAAGTTACCCCAACCTTCCCTCAGCAATTAGGCCTATGCCTCATAGCAACGAAGTACCTGTGCCTGAACCACCAAAATCTTTGGATCATAGTTGTGTGGACGGTTCTGATCATGATGAGACTCATCAGATGGCTTTTCCCCGATGCGTCCAGTACTTCCGAGTTTGAAACTGAACCAGATCCGAACCCTGAACTTTTCTCTCAAGCTGAATTGAATGATTTAGTCCGGGATTTAGGACCCCAAAAGATGCTGCCCAACTGCTAGGTTTCTCGGCTTAAACAGAAAAATCTATTGTCACCAGGAACAACTTTTATTGGTACCGCAACCGCGAGACACAATTTTTGAAGTATTTCAGCAAAGAGGAAGATTTGGTAGTTTGCAACACAATATACGGGTGATGGAAAAGTTTAAACTCAAGTATGATCCTGCTGAATGGCGGCTGTTCATTGATTCGTCAAAGACAGCATTTAAAAGGTGTTCTTTCTTCATAATGGCAACACATTCGCTTCAGTTCCTATTGCTCACTCTGTATTCTCCAAGAAAAATACGAGAATTGGCCCTGATTCTTCAGAAGATTCGTTATGATGAGCATAAGTGGATGATTTGTGGAGACTTTAAAATTCTATCCATGCTATTAGGGCAGCAATCCGGTTTCACCAAAATCCCTGCTTCCTTTGCTTGTGGGATAGCCGGGCCCGCGACCTACACTGGGGAAAAAAGACTGGCCAATTCAGGAGTATTTGAGACCCGGTGAGAAAAATGTTTCTTCATGAGAGCTTGGTACCTCGTTGATAAAATTCTATTACCACACCTCTCCACATTAAGTTGGGTCTCATTAAGCAATTCATCAAGTCCCTTCCAAAAGATGGTGAGTGCTTTCGGTACCTTTGCTCAAAGTTCCCCCGACTTTCTGAAGCAAAGCTAAAGGAAGGAGTGTTTGTTGGCCCTGATATAAGGAAACTCATTTCAGATGGAGCATTCGCTGAAACGATGTCTGAGAAGGAAAAAGAAGCCTAGGATTCCTTCAAGGATGTTGTTCTCAAATTCTTGGGGAACAGGCGGGATGAGAACTATAAGGATATTGTTGCCAGGATGCTCAATGCCTTCAAAGAACAAGGCTGTAACATGAGCCTGAAAGTCCATTTCTTGCACTCCCATGTGAACTACTTTCCCGAAAACTTGGGGGCGTACAGTGAAGAACAAGTGAAAGGTTTCACCAGGACATCAAGGACGCAGAGAGAAGGTACCAAAGGAAGATGGAACACCACTATGATGGCTGATTTCTGCTGGTTGCTGCTGGCGGAAACCCCAGATGAAAAATACGCCAAGCAGGCACCAAGAGAAGCATTCGGGGGAAGAAGAAACGGGGCCCACCAGGAGATTGATTGACCCAAGAATGACTTTAAAATCGAAACTGTGTTGACAAATATCGTGTTTTTACTAAACTTTGAAATAAAAATTTTCTAGTATTACCACAGTGTCGGATCTCATTTATTAGAATTTTATTTTCACACCATCGGGTGTTGTCTTCATGTATTGCAATGGTGCGGTTTGCGTTTTCTATTCTTACATACATACCTGTACAACATTTTTTGCACATTTCTTTGCTTTGCTTTGTGTCTAACCTCGCTCTTATATGCTCAATGTTTGTGCACATGTATGTGGCTGTTTTAAGTGCAGACAATTTTGCTACCATCACAGTGTGTTTTGTTGACATTACTCTATTCTTATGTGCTGCCTTGTTACAATTTTCTTTATTCTTATTTGAATAACTACGAAACAATTAGTATAAAGAATTCATCCAAGAAACTTTTATCTCGATCGCACTCAATCTGAAACGTTCACCTCAAACTGCTAACCCAATGTAGCAAAAAATCTGTACGTGATGGAGCAAATTGGTTACCAGATTTGGATTCAGCGCACCAAAAAACGTAAAAATCAATCGAAACATTAGAGGCAGTTAAAAAAATTTTTTTTTTAGTGTTCCTGTGTTTTCGATGCACATATTTGAACATCTTGACCTTGCTAACAAAGTCATGGAACATGACTGACATGGTTCTAGCAGTGGCGCTGGTATACAACTTCGAAGATGCATTTGTGTCAATTGACGCACTTTGGGGCTTCTAGTGTTAAAGACTTAAATATGAACATAAGTATTTTAAACAGAATGTGTGATTTAATTGGTAGCCACTGTTACTTATATAAATGAATGGTGATATGCTCAAATCTCCCACTGTTTGTGAAACCTAAAAGAAAGGTGTCCATCATGGTCTACAGTGTTTCCAAACCATGGTGTGGTTGAAAACTGAATTGAAAAGGACTGAGTATGTCCCGTTTGTCAACGCACGCTTGGAATTATCGTTGAACCAATTTTTTCATGACTTTGGCCAGGAAAGGTGAAAAAAATTAAGTGGGTCTTCCCCATTTAAAGAGGGACTCTTCAATAATGGAAAAACAAACGCCTCTTTGAAAATATCTAGAACAATATCACTAATGAACTGCTGATCAACCCACTCAAAGAGTTTTTAATGCTTGGAATAACTTGATATGACAGTTATCTAAAAGATAGTATGTAGTTATAAAACAAAACGTAAGTATCTGCTTATTATGAAACTCTATAAATACTCCTAACATTTTTAGTGCCTAACTGCCTTCAACAGGAAGGGCAGTTTTCTTTGAAAAAGGGTGAGAAACTGTCATATTGAGGTTAATAGATGTGACCTAGGTATATTTAGATATGTAGAATTGTTAAAAAGGTCAATCTAGCAGATTAAATAAAGTGCTAATCATCAAAGGGCTTACCGGAACCATTTCCCTTTGATACACAGATATATAGAAGGAAGATCTCAAGAGCTCTCTTTCCTGAGGGGAATATCTGCAAGTAAGTGAACACAACTTTTCTTGTATATTTGCTGACTTAAAGCTTGGGACAAAGGAGATTATTGATTATTTGGAAAATTCTTTATTTTTTAAATTCTTTAAAAACAAAGCAGTTACTGACTTGGGGCCCAATATTCAAATGGGACGGCTATGCGCCGCTACGGCACATAGCCGTCACCGCCAACCTCTAACCATGGATATTCAATGCCAGGGTCATATGCATCCCTGGCATTGAATATCCGGGGTCACCGCACAGCCTCTGACACCACAGAAGCTAACCGGGTAGTAGCGATATTGCACCATTACCCGGTTAGCTCCCTTAGGTAAAAATAGGCCAGCTTTTGCAGCGCCTGGTTTGACCTGCAGGTTGCTAACTGGGTAGTGGTGCAATATCACCGCTATTTGTCACCACCCATGACATGCTCCGGAACACCCATGACACGCCCCAGTGCTAAGCGGTTAGCATCAGGGCGTGTAATGAGATTAGTTGGGGATATTCAGCAGCACTAACCGTGTAAGTGAGATTGAATATCCCATTCAGTGGCATTTACATGGTTTACAGATCTGTAAACCGTGTAAATGTCTTTCAATATCAGGCCCTTGGTTTAAAGCTGTGCTCAGCTGTTTTTCATCATTTCTCCAAGAGCATACTTTTTGGATAAAATCTAGTCATGATTCCTTATTGGCAGTAACCAGTCTGACATGTGGGATGCCACAAGGCTCAGTTCTTTCCCCAACCCTCTTTAACATATTTGAAGTCCCACTCTTGATTTGTTCCAGGGGCATGCTATTAGTTCCTTTTGTTATACAGCCAACAATTTTTTGTAAACTATTCCACTTGCTCCTCCTTTGTTGACTTGTCATCAAAAAATGAGTGTCTAGATTCTGTTGTGACTTGGTTAGACTTGCACCATCTTCGATTGAACCCAACTAAATCTGAGGCTCTGTGGGTCACTAAGAGCTCTTCCACTCCTGCTGTGAGTCCAATAATCAAAGGTTTCTCTATCCCTCTTGTCACTTCCGTTATGCACTTTAGGTGTAATTTTTGACATGCTGCTGTCCTTTGACCAACAAGTCGCTGCAACAGTTTGATCCTCATTCCTCTCATTACGCAAAATTCGTTCAGTTCGATCTTTGGTTTCTACCAATGTTTTGCACTCTCTCATTCATGCCTTTGTCATATCTTGCATCGATTATTGCAACACCATCTACTGTGGTATTTGGTCCATGAACCAAAAGAACTACAACTTGTACAGAATACAGCAATCTGTTTATTATCAAATGTTTTACAGTAAGCCAATGTCTCCCTGCTGTTTACTCGTTATCACTGGTTTCCTCTTCCTTATAGATTTCATTTTAAAATCCTTATATTAGCTCATATGGCCTTGTACATTGGCCTTCCTTTTTATCTTTCCACATTTCTGACTCTGCATTGTCCATCACGAGTGCTTCGATCCAGAATGCAAACCGTCTTGTTACTCCTTCTGTCTCTGTGGCTCACATGGAAGCATCTAGACATACAGCTTTCTGCTTCTCAGCACCCTCTCTTTGGAATTCTCTTCCATTCCACATACGAGGGGGTACCCAAAAAAAACAGGAATTATTTTTTTAAAGCTATTTATTTCAAATTCTTTACAAAACAACCTTATCCCCTTCAAAATACTCTCCATTACAACTGATACATTTGTTCCACCGGTGCTTCCACTGTTCAAAACATTTGTTGTAGTCATCTTTAGAAACGGCTGACAGCTCCTCCCTCGTTTTTTTCTTGACTTCTTCAATGTTGTCAAATCGGTGTCCTTTCATGCCCCTTTTCATGCGTGGAAATAAGAAAAAGTCGCACGGAGTCAGGTCAGGCGAGTAAGGTGCGTGGGGCAGCGGAACCATGCCATTTTTAGCCCAAAACTGTCTAACAGAGATGGCTGTGTGTGCAGGTGCGTTGTCGTGGTGGAAGAACTAATCTCCTGTCTGCCACAAATCGGGTCTTTTTTGACGAACACTGTTGCGCAGTCTTCTTAAAACTTCCAAATAAAAGGTTTGATTGACGGTCTGACCTGGGGGAACAAACTCTGAATGAACTACCCCCTTGGCATCAAAAAAGCAAATCAGCATTGTTTTGATGTTTGATTTGACTTGACGACATTTTTTTGGACGGGGTGACGATGACATCTTCCATTGGCTTGACTGTTGCTTTGTTTCTGGGTCGTAACCATAGCACCATGACTCATCACCTGTAATGACCTTTGACAGAAAATCTGGATCAGTTTCAAGCTGTTGTTTCAAAACACGACATGTTTCAACTCGATGTTCCTTTTGATTGTCAGTCAGAACCCGAGGAACAAACTTGGCAGCAACCCTTTTCATTCCCAAATCTTCCGTTAAAATTCGCTGAACCGAGCTCCAAGATAACCCACTAATCTCTGACAGTTGATCAATTGTCTGTCGACGGTCTGTGAGCACAAGCTCTCTAATTTTTTCAATATTTTCGTCGATTCTGGCAGTTGATGGACGCCCAGAACGAGGTTTGTCATCAATCGACATGTCGCCATTTTTAAACCAAGCAAACCACTGGTACACTTGACTTTTTCCATAGCGTCATCTTGATAAGCTGTTTTCAACATTAAAACAGTTTCAGCAGCATTTTTACCGAGTAGAAAAACAAAATTTCACAGCTGCACGTTGTTCACTTTAAACTTGTCATCATAAAAAAAGAAACAAGAACAAAACAGCGCTAGCAAAAACAATCACTGCAGATGAACAGAACAAGCCAGGTCGACAACACAGGTGGCACTGAACTAACAATGAGTTGCACTATACACGCCTAGCGGCAGAAGTGCGTACTACACAAGCTCCGCCCACGGCAATGTTATTCCTGTTTTTTTTGGGTACCCCCTCGTATATGCAGTGTCCGCTCTCAAAAAATTCAAGGTACTTTTGAAAATTTATTCTTTTCAGGCAGTCTTCAGGGACTGCCCGACCTAGAGTAGGAGGTTACCTTTATTGTCTCCTGGGCTGAGCCTCCTTTCCTGTTTGAAACTGGCGTTCTCTTCCTGTGTTAACTATTTTAGTTCTTGTACACTGTTTGAATGCTACCCGGCCAGAGCAGTATAGCAAGTTTTAATAATAATTAAAAAGCTCATTTTACAAAAGACATCCAAGTACAATCTGGGACATCCAAGTTAGAATGTCTGGGAAAAAAAGTAAGCATGTTGAAGTTTGGGCATAATTTCACAAATATCGACCTGCCTGATATGGATGTGGGACAACCTACATACTGTAGATGTCCCTGGTATGGCATTTAATACCAGGGATATCTAAGAGACATGCAGTGGTAGTCCAAAAGAAAACACTTTTATTAAATCCAGAAAAAAATAACATTGTAAATGTGAAGTATGCTGAGGATAGTGGAGTGCCATCTTGTCTACACCAGCCAGATGTTTTAGAGCTCCAACAAGCACTTACTCAATGCTTATTCATGCCTGGATCTAGGTTTAAATTTGGATAGTTCGCAGATGTCCCCAGGGTTTCTGAAATCAATCAGGGACACCTACACTGATAGAAAGGTTCCAAGAAAATTTAACCAGATTGTTCATATCAACAAAATACAATCTCTGAAATGCCTGTATGCAAAAGCTAGAAGTCTAAAAAATAAGATGGGAGAGTTAGAATATATAACACTAAATAAAAAGTTAGATATATTTGGCATTGGAGTCCAATGGATTGCAAGATTCAAGGCAGCATGGATTCACCAGAGGCAGGTCTTGTCAGACAAATCTGATTGATTTCTTTGATTGGGTGACCAGGGAGTTGGACTGAGGGAGAGCCCTAGATGTGGTGCATTTAGATTTCAATAAAGCCTTTGACACCATTCTACACAGGCGACTTATAAACAAACTGAGAACGCTAAGGATGGACCCAAAAGTTAATGATTGGGTTTGAAATTGGTTGAGTGAGAGGCGACATAAAATACAGGTAAATGGAGCTCACTCTGTGAAGAAAGAGGTTACCAGTAGTGTGCCGCATGGATCTGTCCTTGGTCTGATTCTTTTTAACATCTTTGTTAGTGATATTGCAGAAGGGCTGTCGGGTATGGTTTGCTTATTTGTGGATGATACCAAAATCTGCAATAGAGTAGATACCCAGGAAGAAGTAGATAACATGAGGAGGGATCTAGCTAAGCTTGAAGAATGATCTAGAATTTGGCAGCTGAAATTTAATGCTAAACAATGCAGGGTCATGCATTCCGGCTGCAAAAATCCAAAGGAGCGGTACAGTGTAGGGGATGAGGTACTTCTGTCCATAAAATAAGAGTTTGACCTCGGCATAATTGTGTCTGACAGTCTTAAAGTAGCTAAATAGCTAGAAAAGGTGACAGCAAAAGCCAGAACGATGCTTAGGAGTATAGGGAGAGGAATGGACAGCAGAAAGAAGGAGGTGATCATACCTCTGTATAAGTCTCAGGCAACCTCATTTGGAGTATTGTGTTGCAATTCTGGAGACCGCACCTTCAAAAGGATATAAGCAGGTTGGAGTCAGTGCAGAGGGTGGCTACTAAAATGGTTAGTGGTCTTTGTTATATAGTATATGAGGACAGACTTAAAGATCTTAATATGTATACTTTGGAGGAAAGGCGGGATAGGGGTGATATGATAGAGACATTTAAATACCTCCATGGCATAAATGCACAGGGGGGTCTCTTTCAATTGAAGGCAAGCTCTGCTATGAGGGGACATAGGGTGAGAGTAAAAGGGGATAGACTCAGGAGTAATATGCTGAAATATTTCTTTATGGAAAGAGTGGTAGATGTGTGGAGTAGTCTCCCAGTGAAGTTGGTGGACATGAGGACAGTATCTGAATTCAAAAAAGTATGGGACAAACACAGAGGATCTCTAAAGGTAAAAGAGGGACTATTGTAGGATATGGATGGGCTGACTAGATAGACCATGTGTTCTTTTTCTGCCATCATGTTTCTACATTTCTATCTCAGAGACCTGATGGAAGGAGGACAACCAATGGGACACCATGATACCTGGGTACAAACTATATTGCAATGATAGGGTAGATCAAATTGGTGGAGGGATTGTGCTTTATGTTAGAGAGGGCAACTGGGATAAAAGTTTTTCAGGAACAAAATATACTCGATACAAGGCATTGATAAGGCAGACAAAGAGAGAATTTGAAAAGAAGCTTGCCATAGAAGCAAAACACATGTCAAAAACATTTTCAAGTACATTTATAGCAAAAAAACCCAGTGAGAGAGTCAGTTGGACCATTAGATGATTGAGGGGTAAAATGGGTGTTAAGGGAGGACTAGGAAAGAGCAGAGAGACTGAATAATGATTTGCTTTGGTCTTTACTTAAGAAGATGTAGGGAAGTTAGCCATGTCTAAAGTGATATTTAAAAGTGATGTATCAAAAGAATTTAAACAAATCTCAATAAACAGGGAAGATAACTATTTGGCAGTAGCAAATCTCCTCTACTAGATGATATACATCCCAGGGTGTTGAAAGAAATGAAACATCAAATTCTAGACCTACTATTAGAAATCTGTGAACTTTCATTAAAATCATCTGTAGTACCTGAAGACTGGAGAATGGCCAATGTAACTACTGAACATTAAACCTGATGTCAGTACCAGGCAAAATGGTAGAAACCATTATAACTCATAAATAATAAAATTACTGAGAATGTAGATAGTCATGGTTTAATGGGAGACAGCCAACATGGTTTTAGCCAAGGAAAGTCTTGTCTCACTCTCTATTATATTATTTTGAAAGTGTGAATAAACAGGCAAATAAAGGTGAGTCAGTGTATCTGGCTTTTCAGAAAGCTTTTGATTAAGGTCCTTCATTAGAGACTCTGCAAAATTAAAAAGTCATGGAATAGAAGGCAGTGTACTATTGTGGATCAGGAAATGGTTATAAGATAGAAGACAGAGAATCAGGTTAAATAGCCAATTTTCCCAATGGAGAAATGTAAATAGTGGAGTACCCAGGGATCTGTGCTAGGCCTGCTGCTTTTTAACATATTCATAAATGACCTGGAAATGGGAATAACAAATGAGATGATCAAATTTGCAGATGACACAAAATTATTCAAACTTACGTATTAAAACAAAAGATGATTGTGAAAAATTCAAGAGGTCCTTGATAAATTGGACAGATGGAATTTAATGTGGACAAGTGCAAAGTTATGCATTTAGAGAAGAACAACCCAAACTCTGTTTACATGATGCAAGGTTCCACATTAGGAGCCACCACCCAAGAAAAAGATTTACTTGTCATTGTGGATAATATGATGAAACCCTCTGCCCAGTGTGTAGCGGTAGCCAAGAAAGCAAATACAGTAGAGTTCTAGGAATCATAAAGAAAGGAATGGAGAATAAAAAAGATATTATAGTGTCTCTGTATTGTTTTATGGTGCGACTGCACCTTGAATATTGTGTGTAATGCTGGTTGCCATATCTTAAAAGGATATAGCAGAGTTAGAAAAGATACAGCCATCAAAATGGTAAAGGGGATGGAAAGATATCCCTTTGAGGAAAGATTTAAAAGATCAGGGCTCTTCAACCTGGAAAACAGATGACTAAGAGAGATACGAGAAAGGTCTATAAAGTAATGAATGGAGTGAAACAGGAAAATATAGATCAGTTGTTTACTCCTTCAAAAAGTGAAAAAAACTATGGGTTATGCAATAAAGCTACAGTGTAGCCCATTTAAGACTAATGGGAGAAAATAATTTTTCACTCAATGCGTAATCAAACTCTGGAATTCATTCCAGAGGATATAGTAAAAGCTGTTAGTGTAGCTGGGTTTAAAAAGGTTTGGCAAGTTCCTGGAAGAAAGATCCATAAACCATTATAAAAGATGACCAGAGAAATCTGTGTACCTTTTTGGGAACCTGACAGGTGCTTGGGCCTGGACTGGCCACTGTTGCAAACAGGATACTGGGCTTAATGAACCTTGGGCTGACCAGTATGGCATATCTTATGGTTGTATAATAATGCCTCTGCATTGCTCCATGGTGCAACTACACCTTGGTACTTTATGCAATTCTGGTCTTTGCCTCTCAAAAAAGTTATAGCTGTATTAGAAAAGTTACAGAGAAGAATGATCAAAATGATTGAGGGGATGGAATGACTTTCCTATGAGGAAAGAGGTTAGGGCTCGTCAATCTGAAGAAGAGACGGCTGATGTGGAATGATAGTGATCTATACAATCCTGAGTGGAGTAGAATGGGTAGACACAAATCAATAGTTTCATCCCTCAAAAAATACAAAGACTAGAGGACACACCATGAAGTTACAAAGTAGTATATTTAAAACAGATAGGAGAAAGTATTTTTTCTCTCAGTGTATAATTAGTCTTTGGAACTCATTGCTGGTGGATGTGATAAAAGCAGGTAATATAGCTGGGTTTAAAAAACGTTTGGACAAATTCCTGGAGGAATAGTCCATAAACAGTTACAAAGGTAGTCCAGAAAAAAACCATTGCTGATTCCTGGTGATAAGTAGCATGGAACTGGCCACTTTTGTGATATTTCATGTATTTGTGACCTGGATTGGCCACCATTGGAAACAGAACACTGGACTTGATGGACCTTTGGTCATTCACAGCATGGCAGTTCTTTGGTTCATATGTGACTGTTATCTTCTAAAATACCTTCTGTTCCCTCAGGGATCCTCTGTACTTATCTCATGCTTTCTTGAATACAGATACAGTTCAGGTCTCCACCATCTCTACTGGGAGGCTGTTCCATGCATCTGCCACCCTTTACTACTATTACTACTACTAAACATTTGTATAGCGCTACAAGGCATACGCAACGCTACAAAGACAAATGGTACAGAGCTTACAATCTAGTCGAGACAGACAACACAGTGGCTGTAGGCATGGGTTACAGCTAGGGGGAATAGTAAGGAAACACAAAGGACATCAGGTGAGTCAAGATCCGAAAGCGGCAGCCTGAATTTGAAAAGGGTCAGAATATTTCCTTAGATTACTGCTAGTCTAACCCTTTTTACCTTTATCCTATGACCCTGCATTCCAGAGCCTCCTTTCAATTGAGCAAACTACCCCCTGTGCATTTACACCATGCAGATACTGAAATGTCTCTATCATAACTCCCCTCTGCCATCTTTCCTCCAAAGTATGCATATTGAGATCTTTAAGTCTATCTCCTTATGGTTTATGAGGAAGACCACTCACCATTTTAATAGCAGTCATCATAACTGACACCATCCTGCTTATATCCTTTTAAAAGAACGCTGTTCAGAATTTTGCACATTACTCTAAATGAGGTCACACTAGAGAATTATTCAAAGACACCATCATATCCTTTTTCCTGCTGGCAGTTCCTCTCCCTGTGTACCCAAACATCCTTCTGGGATTTGCTGTTGCCTTTTTTTACCTATTAGACCATTTTATGATCACCCAATATGATCACCCTCAGGTCCCCCTCTTCTTTCATGCACTGAAGTCCTTCACCCCTATACTATTCCACTTCATTAGGTTTTGCAGCCCAAATCCATGAACTTGCATTTTTTAGCATTAAGTCTTTGCTGCCAAATTCTCGATCATTCTTTAGCTTCACTAGATCCATCCTCATACTATCCACATCTTCCAGGGTGCCTACTTTGTTGCAGATTTTGGCATCATCCTTAAAGAGGCAAACATCTCCCAATAGATCTTCCACAATATTGTTTACAAAAATGTAAAAAAAATGAGACCAATCCCTGCAGCACTCCACTGTAATGCCTCTATCTTCAGACTGAACTCTGTTTATTGCTACCCTCTGTCACCTCCCACTCAACCAACTTCTAACTCAGTCATTTTATTTATGTATTTATTTATTTATTTAACTAGGCTTATATATTGCTTTTCTACCAGTCAAAGCGGTGTACATTCAGGTACTGTACAGTATATATATATTTTCTTTGTCCCTGAAAGGCTCACAATCTATGGGATATGTTTACTAAATGGCGCAAACATCGCAGCGGCAACATTACCGCAGATACATAATGTTATCGTGCGATAACGCAACATCATCATGCGATAACGTTACGTTTCGCGTGATAACATTACGTTTCGCGTGATAACATTACGTTTCGCGTGATAACATTACGTTTCATGCGATAACGTCACCGGCGGCGTTAAGGCACACAGAGGGTGGAGAGAAGGGGTCAATGGGCGGGGGGTGGGTGGGGAGAGGTGCCTGCTACAATAATGCCGGCATCTGAAGACCAGAAAATTAGCGCCATTGAAAACGTAGCATTAGAGCCACATTTGCAGGAGAGAGAAACCATTTAAGTCAGCAATGTACAGCGAAGGCAGGGAGACCCAGAAAAGTGATAGTAGTGATACATGTGCAGCAACCAAAGATGCAAAAACCATACAAAATGATCAGAACCAGAAGGGAAATCAAAAACACAAAGCTGGCCAAGAGAAACAATATAGAAAAACCAAAATCAACACCACATATAAAGAATAAAACGGAGGATTGCAAATCCGGAAGTGTCAAGTCACATTCCCCCCACAAAGTGAATTTAACAATATTGAAACAGTGTTGAGGAGGGGTTAGTGTTGTGTGCATTGGGCAACTTGCAGATGTGGCGTACACATCTGCAGCAACAGCAGAGTGTCCACGTAGAAAAGGGCAACATGGTGTTGATGTAAAAATGGGGTGCAGGCGGTAGTAGGCAGCACATGCAGTGGTCCAGCCGGGGCACAGTGCGGAATAGGCAGATGCCTAGGTGGCACATAGCAAGGCACAAACCGAAAAGCAGCAAGACAGCAACTAATGAGGGTTCAACATGGCCAGAGTGTGAGTGCCACAGTGTCCCAGGGGACACCAACCAGCAGTTACCCCAAAGGGCACATAGCAGTGGCAGACGGTGCTGGGGGGACGTGCGGATGTCTATGTAGGCAGCCCTAACCCAGACCCCGCACCATAGGCAGCCGCCTACCGGCACACTGGATGGCCCGGGAATGCGCACCACCAGCATAGGGCCATTCCCGAAGGGTGGCGGAGCGGTGCTGGTGGCTGAGGGGGCAGTGGAATCTGCCCACAGCAGACCAGGGCCAAGCCCTGCTCAGGTGGGTGGCATGCAGTCCAGCACACAAGGTGTGTATGAAGAACAGTTATGGGATCCCCATGGAACAAAATGCCTCGGTAACAACAGTTCGGTGCAGTACACATAGGCAGTGTGCTCTGAGGCAGAAGGTCACAGGTTCAGGTCCCAGCTGGGGCCCCTGCAGATCATGTCCCAATATTTTACCCCACAGACCACATACACCATACACATGTCAGTTGAAGGACTGGTTCCATGTGCAAGGTGCCTGCATGCTGAAGCTCTGAGGAAACAAGTGGAGGAACTCAGAGAGGAGGTGACAAGGCTGAAGAGCATTCAAGACAGTGAGAAGTACATTGATGACATGCTTCTTGCAGCAACCAAGCTCACCAGCAGAGGAGAAGATGGGTGCCAACAGAATGTCGATGGTTGGACACAAGTCACCAAGGCCTGCAAAATCACCAATCCAACTTCTCCAGCCCTTGAATTGAAGAACCATTATGCAGCCCTGGAAGTGGAGGAGGTGAAAGCATCCCTGGAAAGGGATGAACCAGAGCTCAAGTACCCCAAAGTTGCAGAATCAGTGACCACAAGGAAACGAAGGGTAGTGGTGTTTGGAGACTTTCTTCTGAGGGGTACTGAGGCGTCCATCTGCCGACCAGACTTGATGTCCAGAGAGGTATGCTGTCTGCCTGGTGCCAAAATCCAAGATGTTATGGAGAGTTTGCCGAGACTCATCAAGCCCACTGACTATTACTCAATGTTGCTAATCCATGTTGGAACAAATGATACTGCCAAGTATACCTCGGAATGTATCAAAAGTGACTTCATGGCTCTGGGACAGAGGGTGAAGCAGTTAGGTGTACAGGTGGTGTTCTCTTCAATCCTCCCTGTTGAGGGTAAAGGCCAAGGCAGAGAGGCTCGCATCCTGGAGATTAATGCATGGCTGTGGGGATGGTGTCATCGAGAGTGTTTTGGTTTCCTAGACCATGGGATGCTGTTCGAAGGGTTGCAGAGCAGAGATGGCATCCATCTGTCCAAGAAAGGTCACTGCTTCTTCGGTAGTAGACTGGCTAATCTACTGAAGAGGGCTTTAAACTAGATTCGTTGGGGATGGGTGAATAAAGCCCCCAGGTAGGTGAAAGCCCCCATCTAGGTGATACATTAAATACCTTTATGGAAATGGGTAACAGGGGTAACATATGGAAAGCAGTGTGTATAAATGCCCGTAGCAAGGGAAATAAGATCCCTGATGTTGAAGCTTTGGTGGGAGTGGCTGACTTGTATTTAGTGGCAGTTACAGAAACATGGTTCACAGAAAACCATGATTGGGATGTAACTATACCTGGCTATATTTTATTCAGAAAGGACAGGGTAGGAAGAAGGGGAGGAGGAGTGGCACTATATGTAAAAACTACTATTAAAGTTTTGGAATTACAGAGCTTAAAAGGGAGAGAGGAGGCATTGTGGGTTAAACTAGAAAGAGGGAAAGAGAATCTATTTGCATTGGTGTGATATACAGACCTCCCTCACAAGAGGAAGAGGCAGGCAGGCAGAGCTCTGGAGTCTCAATGCGTGGATGAGACAATGGTGCAGAGATGAGGGGTTTGGATTTGTTAGGAACTGGGGAACATTCTGGGGAAAGGAGGGGCTCTTCCGAAGGGATGGGCTTCACCTTAACCGGGACGGAACCAGGCTGCTGGCATTAACCTTTAAAAAGGAGTTAGAGCAGCTTTTAAACTAGATAATAGGGGAAAGCCGACAGTCGCCCAAGAGCGGATGGTTCAGAAGAATGTATCCTTGAAGGATACTACCAAAAGCAGAGAGGTTCCAAAAAAGAGTAAAGTAGCCCAAATTCCCTCGAGTATGGAGCAGACAGAGCTTAAAGATCCCATGTCTACCAATAGCCAAATTAATATGAATAAAATACAGTCTGTAAAATGCTTGTATGCAAATAAATGCTAAAAGTCTAAAAATTAAGATGGGAGAGTTAGAATATATAGCACTAAATGAGAGGTTAGATATGATTGGAATATCAGAGACATGGTGGAAGGAGGACAACCAGTGGGACACTGTGATACCTGGGTACAAACTATATCGTAATGATAGAGCTGATCAAATTGGTGGAGGGGTTGCGCTCTATGTTAGAGAGGTCATTGAGTCAGAAAGGATTAAAGTTTTGCAGGAAACAAAATTTGCTGTAGAATCTCTATGGATTGAAATTCCATGTAAAAAGGGGAAGGCGAGGGCAGTGGGGGTGTACTATCGACTGCCTGACCAGAATGACCAAATGGATGATGAAATGCTCAAAGAAATCAAGGAAGCTAACAAAAGTTACAGCGCAGTAATAATAATGGGTGATTTCAATTACCCCGGTATCGACTGGGTCAGTGTCACGGCAGGACATGCTAGGGAGATAAAGTTCCTAGATGACATAAATGACTGCTTCTTGGAGCAGCTGGCTCATGAACCGACCAGAGGGGACGCCATATTAGACCTAGTCCTTAGTGGAACACCATATCTAGTGCAAGAGATAAGGGTGTTGGGGCCACTTGGCAATAGTGATCATAGCATGATCGCCTTTGATTTAATTAGTGGAGGAGGGATAGTAAGGAAATCCACAGTACTACCTTTTAACTTTCAAAAGGGAGACTATGATAAAATAAGGAAATAGTTAAGAAAAAACTAAAAGGAGCAGTTGCAAAGGTTAAAGACTTACATCAAGCTTGGGTGTTTTTGAAAAATACTATCTTGGAAGCCCAGACCAGCTGTATTCCACGCTTTAAGAAAAGTGGAAGGAAGTAAAAAAAACTGCCAGCATGGTTTAAACGTGAGGTCAGAGAGGCTGTTGTTGCCAAAAAAGCATCTTTCAGGAAATGGAAAAAAGAGCCAAACGACGAAACCTGGAAACAGCACAAGCACTGGCAGGTCAAATGCAAGGCATTGATAAAGCAGGCAAAGGGAGAATTTGAGAAGAAGCTTGCTGCAGAAGCAAAAACGCGAAATAAAGATTTTTTTCAAGTACATTCGTAGCAAAAAACCTGTGAGAGAGTCAGTTGGTCTATTAGATGATAGAGGAGTTAAAGGGGCACTAAGAGGCGACAAGGCGATAGCGGAGAGACTGAATGAATTCTTTGCTTCGGTCTTTACTGAGGAAGATGTAGGGATGTTACCCATGACTGAAGTGGTATTTAAAGGTGCGGAAGAATTGAAGGAAATATCGATACATCGGGAAGATGTATTACAACTATTAGATTAACTGAAGAATAGCAAATCACCTGGGCTGGATGGTATATATCCAAGGGTGTTGAAAGAACTGAAATATGAGATTGCAGACCTGCTATTAGTAATCTGTGAACTATCATTAAAATCATCTCTAATACCTGAAGATTGGAGGATCGCCAATGTAACACCAATTTTTAAAAAGGGTTCCAGGGGTGATCCGGGAAACTACAGACCGTGAGCCTCATGTCAGTACCGGGAAAAATGGTAGAAACCATCATAAAGAATAAAATTACTCAGCATGTAGATAGTCATGGCCTAATGGGAGACAGCCAACATGGCTTTAGACAAGGAAGATATTGTCTTACTAATCTGTTATGTTTTTTGAAAGTGTGAATAAACAGGTGGACAAAGGTGAGTCGGTTGATATAGTGTATCTGGATTTTCAGAAAGCCTTTGACAAGGTCCCTCATCAGAGACTTTTGGCAAAACTAAAGAGTCAAGGGATAGGAGGCAGTGTACTACTGTGGATCAGGAACTGGTTAAAAGATAGAAAACAGAGGGTTGGGGTAAATGGCCAATTTTCCCAATGGAATCTGTGCTGGGTCCGCTGCTTTTTGACATATTCATAAATGACCTGGCAAGTGGAATAACGAGTGAGGTTATCAAATTTGCAGATGACACAAAACTATTTAAAGTTGTTAAAACCCAAGAGGATTGTGGAAAATTGCTGGAGGATCTTGATAAATTGGAAGACTGGGCATCAAAATGGCAGATGAAATTTAATGTGGACAAATGCAAAGTTATGCACCTAGGGAAGAACAACCCAAACTATGGTTACACAATGCAAGGTTCCACATTTGGAACCACCACCCAGGAAAAAGATTTAGGCGTCATTGTGGATAACATGTTAAAACCCTCGGCCCAGTGTGCAGCGGCGGCCAAGAGAGCAAATAGAATGCTAGGTATCATAAGGAAAGGAATGGAAAATAAAACAAAAGATATTATAATGCCTCTATACCATTCCATGGTGAGACCGCACCTTGAATATTGTGTGCAATTCTGGTCGCCGTATCTTAAAAAGGATATAGCGTTATTAGAAAAGGTTCAGAGAAGTGCCACCAAAATAGTAAAGGGGATGGAAGGATACTCCTATGAAGAAAGGCTAAAAAGGTTAGGGCTCTTTAACCTGGAAAAGAGACGGCTGAGGGGAGATATGATAAAAGTCTATAAATTAATGAACGGAGTGGAATTGGTAAACGTAGATCAATTGTTTACGTTATCAGAATATAGAAAGACTAGGGGACATGCAATGAAGCTACAGGTTAAACTATTCAAGACTAATAAGAGAAAATATTTTTCACTCAACGTGTAATCAAACTCTGGAATTTGTTACTGGAGGATGTAGTAAAGGCTGTTAGTGTAGCTGGGTTTAAAAAAGGTTTGGACACGTTCCTGGAGGAAAGGTCCATAAACCATTATTAAGAAGGGACCCAGGATATCAATGCTTGACCCACTACAAGCATTGTGGAACCTGTGTCTTTTGGGGAAACTGCTAGGTACTTATGACCTAGATTGGCCACTTTGGAAACAGGATACTGGGCTTGATGGACCTTGGTCTGACCCAGTATGGCATATCTTATGTTCTTATGTTCTTATCCCGCTAACAACTCCTTGAGGTATTGGCCCATCTTGGCAAAGTTAGTTTTCCTAAACTCTTAGACCCTCGCTTTTGAATGGATTCTTATGTTCTTATGTAATTGAAGACATACGCAGCATTGCTAGGAAAGGGGAAGTGCTACTGATTGGAGATTTCAATATGTCAGATGTTGATTGGCACATTCCTGCTGCAGTATCATCTAGAAGTAAGGAGATCCTGGATTCTCTACAGGGAGAACTATTCAGGCAATTGGTAACAGACCCCACATGTGAAAGGGCCATACTGGACTTGGTGCTTACCAATGGTGAAAGTGTTTCTGATGTTGTAGTGGGAGATCATTTTGCATCCAGTGATCACCAGATGGTATGGTTCAGTATTAGGACTAGGGCTTTTAGAATCCATTCAAAGGTGAGGATCTTAGACTTTAGGAAGACTAACTTTGCCAAGATGGACCAATACCTCAGGGAGTCGTTAGTGGGATGGAAAGAGCTGGGGGATGTAGAAAAACAGTGGGCAAAACTGAAAGGGGATATTTTAAGGTCAACCAACCTATTTGTTAAAATGGTAAATAAAGGTAAAAGGAAAAGGAGACCGCTATGGCTTTCGAAAGCAGTAGCTGAAAAAGTGAAGAAAAAGAGGGAGGCCTTCATGAAATACAAGAGATCACAGACAGAGGAAGACAGGCATCTGTATTTGGAAAAACTTAAAAAAGCTAGCAAAGTAGTCAGGAAGGCAAAGATTTAAAAGGAGGAGGAAATAGCCAATGCAATAAAATGGGGGGGGGGGGCGAGGGGGGGGGAATAAGATATTTTTCAGATATATTAGTGAGAAGAGGAAGGGCAAAAGTAGTATTGTCAGATTCAAGGGTGCAGGGGAGGAATATGTAGAAGCTGATAAGGATAAAGCGGAATTGCTTAACAAATATTTCTGTTCTGTGTTCACAGATGAAGAACCAGGAGCAGGACCTCAGAAAACACCCACAAACAGGAACAGAAGCGAGGGACATCTTGAACAATTTTCAGAAGACTGTGTTCGTGAGACACTAGCTCAACTTAAAGTAGACAAAGCGATGGGACCGGATGAGATACACACTAGAATACTGAGGGAACTTGGGGATGTTCTAGCAGCTCCACTGACTGACCTTTTCAATGCCTCGTTGGAGTCGGGAGTGGTGGCAAAGGACTGGAGAGAGGCTCATGTGGTGCCTTTACACAAAAGCGGAAGTAAGGATGTGGTTGAAAACTACAGGCCGGTTAGTTTAACTTCGGTGGTGAATAAATTATTGGAAGCGCTGCTGAAAGAGAAAATAGTGAGGTTTCTGGAGTCCAGCGGATTACAGGATCCGAGGCAGCATGGATTCACCAGAGGCAGGTCTTGTCAGACAAATCTGATTGATTTCTTTGACTGGGTGACCAGGGAGTTGGACCGAGGGAGAGCCCTCGATGTGGTGTATTTAAATTTCAGTAAAGCCTTTGACACTGTTCCTCACAGGCGACTTATAAACAAACTGAGCACCCTAGGGATGGACCCTAAAGTTACTGCTTGGGTTAGAAATTGGTTGGATGGGAGGTGACAAAGAGTACAAGTAAATGGAGCTCAATCTGAGGAGAAGGATGTTACCAGTGGTGTGCCCCAGGGATCTGTCCTTGGTCCGATTCTTTTTAACATCTTTGTTAATGATATAGCGGAAGGGCTGTCGGGGAAGGTTTGCCTCTTTGCAGATGGTACCAAAATATGAGTAGACACCCAGGAAGGTGTAGATAACATAAGGAGGGATCTAGCTAAGCTTGAAGAATGGTCTAGAATCTGGCAGCTGGGATTTAATGTTAAAAAACTGTAAGGTCATGCATTTGGGCTGCAGCAATCCAAGGGAGCAATATAGTATAGGGGGTGAAGTACCTTTTTCCACTAAAGAAGAACGGGACCTAGGCGTGGTTGTGTCTGATGATCTTAAAGTAGTTAAACAGGTAGAAAAGGCGAGGCAAAAGCTAGAAGGATGCTTGGGTGCATACAGAGAGGAATGGCTAGCAAAAAAAGGAGGTGATAATGCCTCTGTATAAGTCTTTGGTGCAACCTCATTTGGAGTATAGTGTGCAATTCTGGAGACTGCACCTTCAAAAGGATGTGAACAGGATGGAGTCGGTGCAGAGGGTGGCTACTAAAATGATTAGTGGTCTTCATTAAAAAGCATATGAGGACAGACTGAAGGATCTTAATATATACACCTTAGAGGAAAGGCGGGATAGAGGTGATATGATTGAGATGTTTAAATACCTCCGTGGCATAAATGTTCAGGGAGAGAGCCTCTTTCAATTGAAAGCAAGTTCTGCTACGAGGGGACATGGGATGAGGGTGAAGGGATATAGATTCAGGAGTGATATGCGGAAATATTTCTTTACGGAAAGAGTAGTGGATCCGTGGAATAGTCTCCCAGTGGAGGTGGTAGAGATGAGGACAGTAAATGAATTCAAAAAAGCATGGGACAAACACAGAGGATCTCTAAAGGTAAAAAGAGGACTGTTTTAGTTGTTGATATGGAAGGGCAGACTAGATAGGCCATGTGGTCTTTTTCTGTCATCATATTTCTATGTTTCTATGTCTACCTCCCAAAGCACAGGTTCCCAACTCCAGTCCTGGTAAGTCAAACACCATGCAGGTTGTCAGGCTGTCCAAAAGAAATATGCATGAGATGCATTTGCATGCACTGCTCCCATTGTATGCGACTTTACCCCATGCATAGTCATGAGGGACAGCCAGGAAACAGGAATCATGTTTGCCACACCAGGATCGGAGTCTGGAACCTCTTCCCCAGAGCAACGGTCAACAGAGGCACAGAAACCCACACCCACGGGCACCACTATGTAAAGCCTCATGGAGAGGCAGGCTGTTGTGCTCTGCATGGAGCAGCAGCTATCACTAGTTGCACGTGTAAACCTTAGCAATGGCGTCAGAAACATGGGGGAGGCGTGCTGATGGTGTAGAGGTCAGTGGTATCTGGCCACACCAGACCAAGGCCAAGGCCCTTTTCGGTGGGTGGCATGCAGTGCAACAGACAAGGTCTGTCTGAGGGACAGTCATGGTATCCCCAGGGAACAACTTTCCTCTGTGGCAACAGTGTGGTGCAGTACACATAGCCAGTGTGCTCTGAGACAGAAGGTCACAGGTTCAAGTCTCAGCTGGTGCCCCTGCAGACCATGTCCAAATATTTTACCCTACAGACCACATACACCGTACACATGTCCACCTCCTAGAGCACAGGTTCCCTACTCCAGTCCTGGAGGGGCAAACACCATGCAGGCTGTCAGGCTGTCCGAAAGAAATATGCACGTGATGCATTTGCATGCACCCCCCCCCATTGTATGCAAATGTTTCACATGCAAATTCAGTAGGAACAGCCCTGGAATCTGAATTGTGTCAGGCCCACCAGGACAGGATTTTGGAACCGGTGCTCCAGGGCACCAGCCAACAGGGGAACAAACACAGACACCCACAGGCTCCACCACCAAAAACCTCATGGAGAGTCAGGCTGTGGGGCCCTGTGCGGAGCAGCAGCGAACATCAATAGCACCTGCATGCCCTACCAATGCTGTCATCAACATGGAAACACGCTGCATATATATGAAAAGGTTGCTCTGAATAATGTCAGATGAGAAATCCAAATTGTTACAAAATTGGTTAACACAGATTCAGCATAGCAAGCTTGCAAATATATGTGGAGTGTGTCCCCAAAGTTGATTATTACAGTGTTTACCACCCTGGAGAGTGACCCTAACAGTATAGCGTTCCATCGCACTGCCTAAACTGTGCCTAGGACTGGTGTGGCAGCCAGGTCTGGCAAACACCTCAATCTTTGCACAAAGCAGAATTAGGTGTGGGAGGGTGTATATGTCTAACCAGTGTTCTGTAGGTGCCCACACCTTACAGAGCACACAATGCGTGCACAGTTTCAAGCATAAGCCTGCCAATGTGCATAATGAGGAGCAAGGGTATGGGCCCAACAGGGCGGTCTGGGGAGGATGCATGTGCACAGGGCACAGGGCAATGGCTCAGATAATGTATTGCGCAAACACCACCTGCAACGACAGACTGGCCACAGTATGTTATGCTGGGAGGTCACTCTCACTCTGATTGAGCAGTGACCATGGCATGTCCATGTACACACATAGTGCTATATAGTGTTTCTGTCAAGTGACTTTTGTGTGTTCCTGTTTCCGATGCACAATCACTAACAAACCTGCTTGGTGTTTGTGCCAATTCCCACTTCTGGGTGCATAGAGTTCCTGTATGAACATGCACTATGTATTGGCTAGCAGACTGTCTGCAGTTAGCATGTGTATGGCTGCAACACCTTGCAGGGTACAGACTGACTGGCTGCTGCTGTTGAATGTCATATGGTGGGGTGGGGGGGGGCAGCTGAGCTGACCAGGCAGACTACCTGTCTGCCAGTGGCCCCATCACAAGTGCAGATCTGCATCAGCTATGCGTCCTCTAGCTGGACTGGGGTTGCTGGTCCCACAGCCTGTCATCATGTACCTCCACCGCCCCCATTCCAAATGGTGAGAGTGCAGGTCTGTCGGGGCCAAATCATGTCCCCCACTCAGGCCCAGTGAGGATCGGTGGAGACGTACATCACCGTCATGTGAGTCCTGACACACACCTGCTCCCTGAACCTGTGCCCATGCCAAAAACACTGGAAATGCACTATATTGGGTGTATCATGGTCCAAAAGGGCCAGACATGACTGGCCATGACAAACACAGAATGTTCTGTGGCATCTCTGCTAAGAATACCTATCACAAATTGCTAGTGATAGTGACCTGCATCTAAACGTACCCCCACCAACCCGGGTAATGCGGACCTAGTACACGGCATGCCACATCACCCTCAGGGTGACCACAGAACAGCCACATCGGCATGGCCAGTAGGCAACCAGTGGCAGTAAGACGCACGCTCAGTACCCCGAACCAAGCTGACATGATGTATAGGTGCATACACCATCTAGTGAGCAGATGTACACTGCTCTTCCGCATGTGAATTGGATTATGGGTATCTCTGGTTCCAGCTTATCCACGCAACCACAGCAGACAGTTTGTTCGGTGACTCACACCCATGCTGTGGCCAGCCATTGAGAGCACAAAACACACACTGATGTATCACAATGGGTAATAAAATGACGTCAGTGGCAGAGGTCATGGGTTCAATCAGACCGTGGGCCTCCTTTAGTAAGACTGTTGGAGGCTACGCACTTTTATGGCAGTAGCAGTCAGACATATAGCAAATATCAATGTGTCCACCAAAAAGAAACCATCACCTCAGCTGGAAAACCTAAGGTACCCTGTAAAGTGCCTTAGCTGGGGGTCCACAAGATCCTAGTAAGCACAGCTGACAATTACTGGGTTGACCTGCAATTGTTGTGTAGTCAGCCCTTGCTATGAGAAACAGCATGGTGGTTGCTGTTGTTGCAGGTTCCCAGCTCTGCCCTATCCCCAGGAGGCCCCAGACCAGATTACACAGGTCTATTCTACATCCTGGTGTTATGGTGGGTGCTGTTGTTGCAGGTTCCCAGCTCTTCCCAATCCCAAGGTGGCAGCAGACCAGATTTCATAGGTCTATTCTACATCCTGGTGTTATGGTGGGTACTGTTTTGCAGGTTCCCAGCTCTGCCCTATCCACAGGAGGCTCAAGACCATATTACACAGGTCAAGTCTACATCCTGGTGTCATGGTGGTTGCTGTTGTTACAGGTTCCAGGCTCTGCCCTATCCCCTGGAGGCAGCAGACCAGACTACACAGGTCTAGTCTACATCCTGGTGTTATGGTGGTTGCTGTTGTTGCAGGTTCCCAGCTATGCTCTATCCCCAGGGGGCCCAGGACCTTTTTGCAGAGGTCTACTATGCCGTCTGGTGTTATGGTGGTTGCTATTGTTGCAGATTCCCAGCTCTGCCCTCTCCCGAGACGGCAGCAGACTAGATTGCACAGCTCTATTCTACATCCTGGCGTTATGGTGGGTGCTGTTGTTGCAGGTTCCCAGCCCTGCCCTATCCCCAGGAGGCAGCAGACCAGACTACACAGGTCTAGTATACATCCTGGTGTTATGGTGGTTGCTGTTGTTGCAGCTTCCCCGCTCTGCTATATCCCCAGGGGGCCCAAGACCAGATTGCAGAGGTCTATTATACCGCCTGGCGTTATGGTGGTTGCTGTTGTTGCAGGTTCCCAGCTCAGCCCCAGGAGATTCCAGACCAGATCACTGTGATCTCATATGCATCCTGGTGTTATGGTGGGTGTTGTTTTTGCAGCTTCCCAGCTCTGCCCCAATACCAGGAGGCCCCAGACCAGATTACGCAGGTCTATTCTACAACCTGTTGTTATGGTGGGTGCTGTTGTTGCAGGTTCCCAGCTCTGCCCTTTCCCCAGGTGACAGCAAATCAGATTACACAGGTCTATTCTACATCCTGGTGTTACGGTGGGTGCTGTTGTTGCAGCTTCCCAGCTCTGGCCTATCCCCAGGAAGCAGCAGACCAGACTACACAGGTCTAGTCTACATCCTGGTGTTATGGTGGTTGGTGTTGTTGCAGGTTCCCAGCTCTGCTCTATCCGTAGAGGACCCAAGACCAGACTGCAGAGGTCTATTATACCACTTGGTGTTGTGGTGGGTGCTGCTGTTGCAGGTTCCCAGCTCTGCCCTATCCCCAGGTGGCAGCAGACCAGATTACACTGGTCTAGTCTACATCCTGGTGTTATGGTGGTTGGTGTTGTTGCAGGTTCCCAGCTCTGCTCTATCCGTAGAGGGCCCAAGACCAGACTGCAGAGGTCTATTATACCACTTGGTGTTGTGGTGGGTGCTGCTGTTGCAGGTTCCCAGCTCTGCCCTATCCCCAGGTGGCAGCAGACCAGATTACACTGGTCTATTCTGCATCATGGTGTTATGGTGGGGGCTGTTGTTGCAGGTTCCCAGCTCTGCCCTATCCCCAGGAGGCCCTAGATCAGATTACACATGTCAAGTCTACATCCTGGTGTCATGGTGGTTGCTGTTGTTGCAGGTTCTCAGCTCTGCCCTATCCCCAGGAGGCCCCAGACCAGATTACACAGGTCTACTCTACATCCTGGTGTTATGGTGGGTGCTGTTGTTGCAGGTTCCCAGCTCTGTCCTATCCCCAGGAGGCATCAGACCAGAATACACACGTCTATTCTACATCCTGGTGTTATGGTGGGTGCTGTTGTTGCAGGTTCCCAGCTCTGCCCTATCCACAGGAGGCCCTAGACCAGATTACACAGGTCAGGTCTACATCCTGGTGTCATGGCGGTTGCTGTTGTTGCAGGTTCCCAGCTCTGCCCTATCCCCTGGAGGCAGCAGACCAGACTACACAGGTCTAGTCTACATCCTGATGTTATGGTGGTTGCTGTTGTTGCAGGTTACCAGGTCTGCTCCATCCCCAGGGGGCAGCAGACCAGATTACACAGGTCTAGTATACATCCTGGTGTTATGGTGGTTGCTGTTGTTACAGGATCCCAGCTCTGCTATATCCCCCGGGGGCCCAAGACCAGATTGCAGAGGTCTATTATACTGCCTGGTGTTATGGTGGTTGCTGTTGTTGCAGGTTCCCAGCTCTGCCCAGCCCCAGGAGGCCTCAGACCAGATTACATTGGTCTATTTTATATCCTGGTGTTATGGTGGTTGCTGTTGTTGCAGGTTCCCAGCTCTGCCCTTTCCCCAGGTGGCAGCAAATGAGATTACACAGCTCTATTCTACATCCTGGTGTTATGGTGGGTGCTGTTGTTGCAGCTTCCCAGTTCTGCCCTATCCCCAGGAGGTACCAGACCACATTACACAGGTCTATTCCACATCCTGGTGTTATGGTGGGTGCTATTGTTGCAGATTTCCAGCTCTGCCCTATCCCCAGGAGGCAGCAGACCAGACTGCACAGGTCTAGTCTATATCCTGGTGTTATGGTGGTTGCTGTTGTTGCAGGTTCCCAGCTCTGCTCTATCCTCAGAGGGACCAAGACCAGACTGCAGAGGTCTATTATACCAATTGGTGTTGTGGTGGGTGCTGCTGTTGCAGCTTCCCAGCTCTGCCCTATCCCCATGTGGCTGCAGCCCAGATTACATTGGTCTATTCTGCATCCTGGTGTTATGGTGAGTGCTGTTGTTGCAGGTTCCCAGCTCTGCCCTATCCCCAGGAGGCCGCAGACCAGATAACACAGGTCTATTCTACATCCTGGTGTTATGGTGGGTACTGCTGTTGCAGGTTCCGAGTTCTGCCCTATCCCCAGGAGGCCCTAGACCAGATTACACAGGTCAAATCTACATCCTGGTGTTATGGTGGTTGCTGTTGTTGCAGGTTCCCAGCTCTGCCCTATCCCCAGGAGGCCCATACCAGATTACACAGGTCTATTCTACATCCTGGTGTTATGGTGGGTGCTGTTGTTGCAGGTTCCCAGCTCTGCCTTATCCCCAGGAGGCAGCAGACCAGATTACAAAGGTCTCTTCTACATCCTGGTGTTATGGTGGGTGCTGTTGTTGCAGGTTCCCAGCTCTGCCCTATCCACAGGAGGCCCCAGACCAGATTACTCAAGTCAGGTCTCCATCCTAGTGTCATGGTGGTTGATGTTGTTGCAGGTTAACAACTCTGACCTATCACCAGGTGGCAGCAGACCAGATTACACAGGTCTATTCTGCATCCTGGTGTTATGGTAGGTGCTGTTGTTGCAGGTTCCCAGCTCTGACCTATCCCCAGGAGGCCCCAGACCAGATTACACGGGTCTACTCTACATCCTGGTGTTATGGTAGGTGCTGTTGTTGCAGCTTCCAAGCTCTGTCCTATCCCCAGGAGTCCCCAGACCAGATCAAAGTGGTCTCATATGCATCCTGGTGTTATGGTGGGTGTTGCTATTGCAGCTTCCCAGCTCTGCCCCAATCCCAGGAGGCCCAAATCCAGATTACACAGTTCTATTCTACATCCTGGTGTTATGGTGGTTGCTGTTGTTGCAGGGTCCCAGCTCTGCCCTATCCCCAGGAGGCAGCAGACCAGACTACATAGGTCTGGTCTACATCCTGGAGTTATGGTGGTTGCTGTTGTTGCAGGTTCTCAGCTCTGCTCTATCCCAAGAGGGCCCAAGACCAGATTACAGAGGTCTATTATACCACCTGGTGTTGTGGTGGGTGCTGCTGTTGCAGGTTCCCAGCTCTGACCTATTCCCAGGAGGTCCTAGACCAGATTACACAAGTCAATTCTACATCCTGGTGTCATGGTGGTTGATGTTTTTGCAGTTTCCCAGCTCTGCCCTATCCCCAGGAGGCCCTAGACCAGATAACACAGGTATAATCTACTTCCTGGTGTTATGGTGGGTGCTGTTGTTGCAGGTTCCCAGCTCTGCTCTATCCCGAGGAGGCCCTAGACCAGATTACACAGGTCAAGTCTACATCCTGGTGTTATGGTGGTTGCTGTTGTTGCAGGTTCCCAGCTCTGCCCTATGCCCAGGAGGCCCCAGACCAGATTACACGGATCTACTCTACATCCTGGTGTTATGGTGGTTGCTCTTGTTGCAGCTTCCCAACTCTCTCCCAGTCCCTGGAGGCCCCAGACCGGATTACACAGGTCTATTCTACATCCTTGTGCTATGGTGGGTGCTGTTGCAGGTTCCCAGCTCTTCCTTATCCCCAGGAGGCCCCAGACCAGATTGCACAGCTCTATTCTACATCCTGGTGTTATGTTGGGTGCTGTTGTTGCAGGTTCCCAGCTCTGCTATATCGCCACGGGGCCAAAGACCAGAGTGCAGAGGTCTATTATACCGCCTTGTGTTATGGTGGTTGCTGTTGTTGCAGGTTCCCAGCTCTGCCCTATCCCCAGGAGGCCCCAGACCAGTTCAAAGTGGTCTCATATGCATCCTGGTGTTATGGTGGGTGTTGTAATTGCAGCTTCCCAGTTCTGTCCCAGTCCCAGGACGCCCCAGACCGGATTACACAGGTCTATTCTACATCCTGGTATTATGGTGGGTGCTGTTGCAGGTTCCTAGCGCTGCCTTATCCCCGGGAGACCCCAGACCAGATTGCACTGCTTTATTCTACATCCTGGTGTTATGTTGGGTGCTGTTGTTGCAGGTTCCCAGCTCTGCCCTATTCCCAGTTGGCAGCAGACCAGATTACATATGTCTCTTCTACATCCTGGTGTTATGGTGGGTGCTGTTGTTGCAGGTTCCCAGCTCTGGCCTATCCCCTGGAGGCCCCAGACCAGATTACACAGGTCTATTCTACATCCTGATGTTATGGTGGGTGCTGTTGTTGCAGGTTCCCAGCTCTGGCCTATCCCCTGGAGTCCAAAAATATCCAATAACTAAACACTCTATAGCAACAAAATCCCAAAAACAAAAATAGAGCAAAAAGAACAAAAGCATAAATTTAAGCGTACATATAGAAACATAGAAACATGATGACAGAAAAAGACCACATGGCCTATCTAGTCTGTCCTTCCATAACAACAACTACAACAGTCCACTTTTTACCTTTAGAGATCCTCTGTGTTGGTCCCATGCTTTTTTGAATTCAGTTACTGTCCTCATCTTTACCACCTCCACTGGGAGACTATTCCATGCATCCACCACTCTTTCTGTAAAGAAATATTTCCGTATATCACTCCTGAATCTATCTCCCTTCACCCTCATCCCATGTCCCCTCGTAACAGAACTTGCTTTCAATTGAAAGAGGCTCTCTCCCTGAACATTTATGCCACGGAGGTATTTAAACATCTCAATCATATCACCTCTATCCCGTTTTTCCTCTAAGGTGTACATATTAAGATCCTTAAGTCTGTCCTCATATGCTTTATAATGAAGCCCACTAATCATTGTAGTAGCCACCCTCTGCACCGACTCCATCCTGTTCACATCCTTTTGAAGGTGCGGTCTCCAGAATTGCACACCATACTCCAAATGAGGTTGCACCAAAGACTTATACAGAGGCATTATCATCTCCATTTTTCTGCTAGCCATTCCTCTCCGTATGCACCCAAGCATCCTTCTAGCTTTTGCCGTCGCCTTTTCTACCTGTTTAGCTACTTTAAGATCATCAGACACAACCACGCCTAGGTCCCGCTCTTCTTTAGTGGACAAAAGTACTTCACCTCCTATACTGTATTGCTCCCTTGGATTGCTGCAGCCCAAATGCATGACCTTACATTTTTTAACATTAAATCCCAGCTGCCAAATTCTAGACCATTCTTCAAGCTTAGCTAGATCCCTCCTTATGTTATCTACACCTTCCTGGGTGTCTGCTCTATTGCAGATTTTGGTATCATCTGCAAAGAGGCAAACCTTATCCGACAGCCCTTCCGCTATATCACTAACAAAGATGTTAAAAAGAATCGGACCAAGGACAGATCCCTGGAGCACACCACTGGTAACATCCTTTTCCTCAGAGTGAGCTCCATTTACTTGTACTCTTTGTCGCCTCCCACCCAACCAATTTCTAACCCAAGCAGTAACTTTAGGGTCCATCCCTAGGGTGCTCAGTTTGTTTATAAGTCGCCTGTGAGGAACAGTGTCAAAGGCTTTACTGAAATCTAAATACACCACATCTAGAGCTCTCCCTCGGTCCAACTCCCTGGTCACCCAGTCAAAGAAATCAATCAGATTTGTCTGACAAGACCTGCCTCTGGTGAATCCATGCTGCCTCGGATCCTGTAATCCGCTGGACTCCAGAAACCTCACTATTTTCTCTTTCAACAGCGTTTCCAATAATTTACTCATCACCGAAGTTAAACTAACCGGCCTGTAGTTTTCAACCACATCCTTACTTCCGCTTTGTGTAAAGGCACCACATGAGCCTCTCTCCAGTCCTTTGGCACCACTCACGACTCCAACGAGGCATTGAAAAGGTCAGTCAGTGGAGTTGCTAGAACGTCCCCAGGTTCCCTCAGTATTCTAGAGTGTATCCCATCCGGTCCCATCTCTTTGTCTACTTTAAGTTGAACTAGTTTCTCACGAACACAGTCTTCTGAAAATTGTTCAAGATGTCCCTCGCTTCTGTTCTTATTTGTGGGTGTTTTCTGAGGTCCTGCTCCTGGTTCTTCATCTGTGAATACAGAACAAAAATATTTGTTAAGCAATTCCACTTTATCCTTATCAGCTTCTACATATTCCCCCCCTGCACCCTTGAGTCTGACAATACCACTTTTGCCCTTCCTCTTCTCACTAATATATTTGAAAAATGTCTTATCCCCCCATTTTATTGCATTGGCTATTTCCTCCTCCTTTTGAATCTTTGCCTTCTTGACTACTTTGCTAGCTTCTCTAAGTTTTTCCAAATACAGATGCCTGTCTTCCTCTCTCTGTGATCTCTTGTATTTCATGAAGGCCTCCCTCTTTTTCTTCACTTTTTCAGCTACTTCCAGCGGTCTCCTTTTCCTTTTGCCTTTATTTACCATTTTAACAAAAAGGTTGGTTGCCCTTAAAATACCCCCTTTCAGTTTTGCCCACTGTTTTTCTACATTCCGCAGCTGTTCCCATCCCACTAACGACTCCCTGAGGTATTGGCCCATCTTCGCAAAGTTAGTCTTCCTAAAGTCTAAGATCCTCACCTTGGAATGGATTCTAACAGCCCTAGTCCTAATACTGAACCACACGATCTGGTGATCACTGGATGCAAAATGATCTCCCACTACAATATCAGAAACACTTTCACCATTGGTAAGCACCAAGTCCAGTATGGCCCCTTCATGTGTGGGGTCTGTTGCCAATTGCCTGAATAGTTCTCCCTGTAGAGAATCCAGGATCTCCTTACTTCTAGATGATACTGCAGCAGGAATGTGCCAATCAACATCTGGCATATTGAAATCTCCTACCAGTAGCACTTCCCCTTTCCTAGCAATGCTGCGTATGTCTTCAATTAACTCTCTGTCCACCTCTTCCTCTTGTGAAGATGAATTAATGTTGTCGGAGGAGCTGTGAGGTTAAAACAAGTTTAAACAACCTCTTAAAGCTGCTCTTCCATTTTACTGAATTTTAAACTTTTTTTAAGCCCACTTAGGAGCTATAAAATATAGGTAAAAACACCCAAAGCTAGTGCCACCTACATAAAATGAAAAAAGACACATTTTTATGTCAAAAAAGTCCAAAGAAGAGACGAAGTAACGACACTTATCTGAATGGGAGTCGTTTAATCTTCTGCGGCATCCAAAAGAGAGAAGGACTCACTATCCCGTTCTTCTCAAGAATGACTTCTGGTAAATCGTAGAACAACATGATTTGAACTTGCTGCAGTTGTAAAACAGACGCAGCACTGCATTTCGGGCAAATTACCAATAAATGCCCTGTCTAAACTCTTAAAGACTGCGTAGAAATGAAGTCAAAATCCCCCAACTTCACGAGACGCTAGTGCATGCTCATTGACAAACTGAACTTGCATCATCAAAGGGCCGATTTAAATGGCCCAAATCCACCAAACATAAGAGAACCTTATGAAAAAATAATCATTGCAACAAAAAACAAAAGACATAAAACGGAATCCAAAAACTAAAGAACACTGGTCCAATCTAAATCTCTGTTAAGTCCCAATGGCTCCACCGTTGACCAGGTGAAAATCCAACGTTGTTCTAATGTTTGTAAAATACGTTCGCAATCACCACCTCGCGGATTTTGAGGCACCCAATCGAGCACCCTCCAAAACAGATCTTCGAAAGTGTGGCCACAATCCAGACAATGTTGAACAATCAGAGCAGACAATATTGCAGTGTGAATCCGTGATGCATGTTCTCCCAAACGAACCTTGATGGGTCGAATAGTCCTGCCAATATACAAAAGGTGGCAGGGACACATTAAGAGATAAACTACAAAAGACGTGGAACAAGTCGTTGACCATCTGGCTTTGTGAATGAAATCCTTGTTGGGCACACGCCACTCTAGACCCGTAATGGAACGCGAACAAAAATTACAAGAATTACAGGCAACATGACCCAACACAGAAGCTGCTGTGGGGGTAAACCTGTCCAAAGGGGATGATGAGACGCCCACAAAGTCCCGAAGATTAGGGCCTCGAGAGTGCGCAATCTGTAATGTCCTTTGGAAATATGGATGCAACTGTAAAATATGCCAATGTCGAATCAAAATCTTCCGAATTTGATTAGTGTGTGTCGTGTATGGTAGAACTCCCACAAATGTATTTGTTGAAATGCCTGAATCCAAAGAAGATTGGCCCCTAGAAACTGAAGAAAGGAGCCACTCACGATGAGAATATTTAGCCCTCAAAAAAGCTTGCTTTATGACTCTACTGGGATAACCTCTCTGGGCTAATCGGATCGATAAGTCCTGTGCATGTTTTAAAAAATCCATAAAGTCAGAACAAATACAGCGGATACGAAGGAACTGTCCAAATGGGAGACCTTTCTTTAAAGACACAGGGTGAAAGCTGGAAAAAGTCAATAAAGTATTCCATTGGACCGGTTTTCGAAACAATGTTGTTTGAAGAGTATTGGATCTTTTAATCACTAAAACATCCAAAAATTCGAGATGATCAAAATATAGGTTGCTGTTGCAGGTACCGAGTTCTGCCCTAACCCCAGGAGGCCCCATACCAGATTACACAGGTCAAATCTACATCCTGGTGTTATGGTGGTTGCTATTGTTGCAGGTTCCCAGCTCTGCCCTATCCCCAGGAGGCAGCAGACCAGATTACACAGGTCTATTCTACTTCCTGGTGTTATGTTGGGTGCTGTTGTTGCAGGTTCCCAGCTCTGCCCTATCCACAGGAGGCCCCAGACCAGACTACACAGGTCAGGTCTCCATCCTAGTGTCATGGTGGTTGATGTTATTGCAGCTTCCCAGCTCTGCCCTATCCCCAGGAGGCCCCAGACCAGATCAAAGTGGTCTCATATGCATCCTGGTGTTATGTTGGGTGTTGTAATTGCAGCTTCCCAGCTCTGTCCCAGTCCCAGGAGGCCCCAGACTGGATTACACAGGTCTATTCTACATCCTGGTGTTATGGTGGGTGCGGTTGCAGGTTCCTAGCTCTACCGTATCCCCAGGAGGTCCTCGATCAGATTACACAGGTCAAGCCTTCATCCTGGTGCTTTGGTGGTTGCTGTTGTTGCAGGTTCCCAGTTCTGCCTTATCCCCAGGAGGCCCAGGCCAGATTGCACAGCTCTATTCTACATCCTGGTGTTATGGTGGGTGCTGTTGTTGCAGGTTCCAAGCTCTGCCCTATTTCCAATTGGCAGCAGACCAGATTACATGGGTCTCTTCTACATCCTGGTGTTATGGTGGGTGCTGTTTTGCAGGTTCCCAGCTCTGCCCTATCCACAGAAGGCCCCAGACCAGATGACACAGGTCTATTCTACATCCTGGTATTATGCTGGGTGCTGTTGTTGCAGGTTCCCAGCTCTGGCCTATCCCTTGGAGGCAGCAGACCAGTCTACACAGGTCTAGTCTACATCCCGGTGTTATGGTGGTGGCTGTTGTTACAGGTTACCAGGTCTGCTCTATCCCCAGGGGGCCCAAGACCATTTTGCAGAGGTCTATTATGCCGCTTGGTGTTATGGTGGTTGCTATTGTTACAGATTCCCAGCTCTTCCCTATCCCGAGGTGGCAGCAGACCAGATTACACAGGTCTATTCTACATCCTGATGTTATGGTGGGTGCTGTTGGTGCAGGTTCCCAGCTCTGCGCTATCCCCAGGATGCAGCAGATCAAAATACACAGGTCTAGTCTACATCCTGGTGCTATGGTGGTTGCTGTTGTTGCAGGTTCCCAGCTCTGCTCTATCCCCAGGGGGCCCAATACCAGATTGCAGAGATCTATTATACCGCCTGGTGTTATGGTGGTTGCTGTTGTTGCAGGTTCCCAGCTCTGCCCAGCACCAGGATGCCCTAGACTAGATTACACAGGTCTATGCTACATCCTGGTGTTATGGTGGTTGCTGCTGTTGCAGGTTCCCAGCTCTGCCCTTTCTCTAGGTGGCAGCAAACCAGATTACCTAGTTCTATCTACATCCTGGTGTTATGGTGGGTGCGGTTGTTGCAGCTTCCCAGCTCTGCTCTATCCCCAGGAGGCCCCAGAGCAGATTACACAGGTCTATTCTACATGCTGATATTATGGTGGGTGCTGTTGTTGCAGGTTCCCAGCTCTGCTCTATCCCCAGGGAGCCCAAGACCAGATTGCAGAGGTCTATTATACCGCCTGGTGTTATGGTGATTGCTGTTGTTGCAGGTTCCCAGCTCTGTCCTATCCCCAGATGGCCCCAGACCTAATCACACAGGTCTAATGTAACCCCAGGTGTTATGGTGGGTGCTGTTCATGGAGGTTTCCAGCTCTGCCCTATCCCCAGGAGGCCCCAGGCCAGACTACACAGGTCTAGTCTACATCCTGGTGTTATGGTGGTTGCTGTTGTTGCAGGCTCCCAGCTCTGCCCTATCCCCAGGAGGCCCTATACCAGATTACACAGGTCAATTCTACATCCTGGTGTCATGGTAGTTGATGTTTTTGCAGGTTTCCAGCTCTGCCCTATCCCCAGGTGGCAGCAGAGAAGATTACACGGGTCTACTCTACATCCTGGTGTTATGGTGGTTGCTGTTGTTGCAGGCTCCCAGCTCTGCTCTATCCTCAGATGGCCCAAGACCAGATTGCAGAATTCTATTATACCACCTGGTGTTTTGTTGGGTGCTGCTGTTGCAGGTTCCCAGCTCTGCCCTATCCCCAGGAGGCCCTAGACCAGATTACACAGGTCTATTCTGCATCCTGGTGTTATGGTGGGTGCTGTTGTTGCAGGTTACCAGCTCTGCCCTATCCCCAGGAGGCCCCAGACCAGATCACTGTTGTCTCATATGCATCCTGGTTTTATGGTGGGTGTTGCTATTCCAGCTTCCCAGCTCTCTCCAAGTCCCAGGAGGCCCAAGACCAGATTGCAGAGGTCTATTTTACCACCTGGTGTTGTCGTGGTTGCTGTTGTTGCAGGTTCCCAGTTCTGCCTTATCCCGAGGAGGCTCCAGACCAGATTGCACAGGTTAGGACTACATCCTGGTGTCATGGTGGTTGATGTTGTTGCAGTGTCCCAGCTCTGCCCTATCCCAAGGAGGCCCTAGACCAGTTTACACAGGTCTATTCTACTTCCTGGTGTTATGGCGGGTGCTGTTGTTGCAGGTTCCCAGCTATGCCTTATCCCGAGGAGGCCCTAGACCAGATTACACAGGTCAGGTCTACATCCTGGTGTCATGGTGGTTGCTGATGTTGCAGGTTCCAAGTTATGCCCTATCCCCAGGAGGCCCCAGACAAGATTACACGGGTCTACTCTACATCCTGGTGTTATTGTGGTTGCTGTTGTTGCAGCTTCCCAGCTCAGCCCTATCCCCAGGAGGTCCTAGACCAGATTACACAGGTTAGGACTACATCCTGGTGTCATGGTGGTTGATGTTGTTGCAGTGTTCCAGCTCTGCCCTATCCCAAGGAGGCCCTAGACCAGTTTACACAGGTCTATTCTACTTCCTGGAGTTATGGCGGGTGCTGTTGTTGCAGGTTCCCAGCTATGCCTTATCCCGAGGAGGCCCTAGACCAGATTACACAGGTCAGGTCTACATCCTGGTGTCATGGTGGTTGCTGTTGTTGCAGGTTCCAAGTTCTGCCCTATCCCCAGGAGGCCCCAGACAAGATTACACGGGTCTACTCTACATCCTGGTGTTATTGTGGTTGCTGTTGTTGCAGCTTCCCAGCTCAGCCCTATCCCCAGGAGGCCCCAGACCAGATCAAAGTAGTCTCATATGCACCCAGGTGTTATGGTGGGTGTTGCTATTCCAGCTTCCCAGCTCTGTCCAAGTCGCAGGAGGCCCAAGACCAGATTGCAGAGGTCTATTTTACCACCTGGTGTTGTCGTGGTTGCTGTTGTTGCAGGTTCCCAGTTCTGCCTTATCCCGAGGAGGCCCCAGACCAGATTGCACAGGTCTAGTCTACATCCTGGTGTTAGGGTGGTTGCTGTTGTTTCAGGTTCCCAGCTCTGCTCTATCCTGGTGTTAGGGTGGGTGCTGTTTTGCAGGTTCCCAGCTCTGGCCTATCCCCTGGAGGCAGCAGACCAGACTACACAGGTCTAGTCTACATCCTGTTGTTATGGTGGTTGCTGTTGTTTCAGGTTCCCAGCTCTGCTCTATCCCCAGGGGGTCAAGACCACATTGCAGAGGTCTATTATACCGCTTGGTGTTATGGTGGTTGCTGTTGTTTCAGGTTCCCAGCTCTGCCCAGCCCCAGGAGGCCCCGGACCAGATTGCACAGGTCTATTCTGCATCCTGGTGTTATGGTGGGTGCTGTTGTTGCAGGTTCCCAACTCTGCCCTATCCCGAGGTGGCAGCAGGCCAGATTACAAAGGTCTATTCTACATCCTGGTATTATTTTGGGTGCTGTTTTTGCAGGTTCCCAGCTCTGCGCTATCCCCAGGAGGCAGCAGACCAGACTACACAGGTCTATTCTACATCCTGGTGTTATGATGGGTGCTGTTGCAGGTTCCCAGCTCTCCCTTATCCTCAGGAGGCCCTAGATCACATTCCACAGGTCACAGGTCACAGGTCACATTCCACAGGTCACTTTCCACAGGTCAAGAGAAAAGGCACCATCTTCCCCTAATTGGGGCTGAGATCTCCACCCGGCCAGCCTGCCCTCCCGAGCAGCAACTCCGGCCCATTCGGGGCTGTGGGAGGAGGGGAGGAGCAGCAGGCCGGCTTACAAGAGAGCCGCTGCCGGCGGGAAAATTAGAAAAGGCACCATCTTCCCCTAATCGGGGCTGAGATCTCCACCCGGCCAGCCTGCCCTCCCGAGCAGCAACTCCGGCCCATTCGGGGCTGTGGGAGGAGGGGAGGAGCAGCAGGCCGGCTTAAAAGAGAGCCGCTGCCGGCGGGAAAATTAGAAAAGGCACCATCTTCCCCTAATCGGGGCTGAGATCTCCACCCGGCCAGCCTGCCCTCCCGAGCAGCAACTCCGGCCCATTCGGGGCTGTGGGAGGAGGGGAGGAGCAGCAGGCCGGCTTAAAAGAGAGCCGCTGCCGGCGGGAAAATTAGAAAAGGCACCATCTTCCCCTAATCGGGGCTGAGATCTCCACCCGGCCAGCCTGCCCTCCCGAGCAGCAACTCCGGCCCATTCGGGGCTGTGGGAGGAGGGGAGGAGCAGCAGGCCGGCTTTAAAGAGAGCCGCTGCCGGCGGGAAAATTAGAAAAGGCACCATCTTCCCCTAATCGGGGCTGAGATCTCCACCCGGCCAGCCTGCCCTCCCGAGCAGCAACTCCGGCCCATTCGGGGCTGTGGGAGGAGGGGAGGAGCAGCAGGCCGGCTTAAAAGAGAGCCGCTGCCGGCGGGAAAATTAGAAAAGGCACCATCTTCCCCTAATCGGGGCTGAGATCTCCACCCGGCCAGCCTGCCCTCCCGAGCAGCAACTCCGGCCCATTCGGGGCTGTGGGAGGAGGGGAGGAGCAGCAGGCCGGCTTAAAAGAGAGCCGCTGCCGGCGGGAAAATTAGAAAAGGCACCATCTTCCCCTAATCGGGGCTGAGATCTCCACCCGGCCAGCCTGCCCTCCCGAGCAGCAACTCCGGCCCATTCGGGGCTGTGGGAGGAGGGGAGGAGCAGCAGGCCGGCTTAAAAGAGAGCCGCTGCCGGCGGGGAAAATTAGAAAAGGCACCATCTTCCCCTAATCGGGGCTGAGATCTCCACCCGGCCAGCCTGCCCTCCCGAGCAGCAACTCCGGCCCATTCGGGGCTCTGGGAGGAGGGGAGGAGCAGCAGGCCGGCTTAAAAGAGAGCCGCTGCCGGCGGGAAAATTAGAAAAGGCACCATCTTCCCCTAATCGGGGCTGAGATCTCCACCCGGCCAGCCTGCCCTCCCGAGCAGCAACTCCGGCCCATTCGGGGCTGTGGGAGGAGGGGAGGAGCAGCAGGCCGGCTTAAAAGAGAGCCGCTGCCGGCGGGAAAATTAGAAAAGGCACCATCTTCCCCTAATCGGGGCTGAGATCTCCACCCGGCCAGCCTGCCCTCCCGAGCAGCAACTCCGGCCCATTCGGGGCGGTGGGAGGAGGGGAGGAGCAGCAGGCCGGCTTAAAAGAGAGCCGCTGCCGGCGGGAAAATTAGAAAAGGCACCATCTTCCCCTAATCGGGGCTGAGATCTCCACCCGGCCAGCCTGCCCTCCCGAGCAGCAACTCCGGCCCATTCGGGGCTGTGGGAGGAGGGGAGGAGCAGCAGGCCGGCTTAAAAGAGAGCCGCTGCCGGCGGGAAAATTAGAAAAGGCACCATCTTCCCCTAATCGGGGCTGAGATCTCCACCCGGCCAGCCTGCCCTCCCGAGCAGCAACTCCGGCCCATTCGGGGCTGTGGGAGGAGGGGAGGAGCAGCAGGCCGGCTTAAAAGAGAGCCGCTGCCGGCGGGAAAATTAGAAAAGGCACCATCTTCCCCTAATCGGGGCTGAGATCTCCACCCGGCCAGCCTGCCCTCCCGAGCAGCAACTCCGGCCCATTCGGGGCTGTGGGAGGAGGGGAGGAGCAGCAGGCCGGCTTAAAAGAGAGCCGCTGCCGGCGGGAAAATTAGAAAAGGCACCATCTTCCCCTAATCGGGGCTGAGATCTCCACCCGGCCAGCCTGCCCTCCCGAGCAGCAACTCCGGCCCATTCGGGGCTGTGGGAGGAGGGGAGGAGCAGCAGGCCGGCTTAAAAGAGAGCCGCTGCCGGCGGGAAAATTAGAAAAGGCACCATCTTCCCCTAATCGGGGCTGAGATCTCCACCCGGCCAGCCTGCCCTCCCGAGCAGCAACTCCGGCCCATTCGGGGCTGTGGGAGGAGGGGAGGAGCAGCAGGCCGGCTTAAAAGAGAGCCGCTGCCGGCGGGAAAATTAGAAAAGGCACCATCTTCCCCTAATCGGGGCTGAGATCTCCACCCGGCCAGCCTGCCCTCCCGAGCAGCAACTCCGGCCCATTCGGGGCTGTGGGAGGAGGGGAGGAGCAGCAGGCCGGCTTAAAAGAGAGCCGCTGCCGGCGGGAAAATTAGAAAAGGCACCATCTTCCCCTAATCGGGGCTGAGATCTCCACCCGGCCAGCCTGCCCTCCCGAGCAGCAACTCCGGCCCATTCGGGGCTGTGGGAGGAGGGGAGGAGCAGCAGGCCGGCTTAAAAGAGAGCCGCTGCCGGCGGGAAAATTAGAAAAGGCACCATCTTCCCCTAATCGGGGCTGAGATCTCCACCCGGCCAGCCTGCCCTCCCGAGCAGCAACTCTGGCCCATTCGGGGCTGTGGGAGGAGGGGAGGAGCAGCAGGCCGGCTTAAAAGAGAGCCGCTGCCAGGCGGGCCCGCGCCTGGTCGGGCCCGCGCCTGAGGGCCTCGCCAGAGGGCCCTTTGGCCTGGCCCTTAGGCGGGGCACGTATCAGGGCTGAGCAAAGAGCAAGAAGCCATTGTGTTTGAGGTCATAGAGGCCTATAGAAAAAGAAACGACGCCGCTCCGAGACAGCCCTTTGTCCACAACTACAGTCATCTTTACCGTCTCCATTGTTGATGCTGATCACAGTCCCTGAAGAAAGCTGCAACATAATGAAAACCAGCAGCCACTCTCAAGTCCAGCTATTTACTAAATAGACTGTAAGTTACAATATCAAGTGCTCTTGCAAGAAATGGTCATATGCAACAAGTAATGTAAGATTGTAAAAATATCACACAACTGCCTAATCACTACATGCTCCAGATAGTAAATATTCCTTTATTTGCTATTTCGAAAACATCACAAATGCGTTAATACTTACAACTAATATCTTTGCTAGTATTCACATTTGTGCTCACAAGGTTTTCCAATAGTGCAAACTTTGATGTTATTTCATTGTGCTTGCTAATACGTTGCCATTCATTGCTGTCAGCATCCTCTCATGTAACATTTTCTCCCATATGTCTAGTACTTCTCACATATATCTACATTGTTTCTAATCTGTATACACTGTTCCCAGTACCTCTCACATTTGGTAATTTTTTATTTGTACCTAGCTACACTCCATTGAACTAGCTCTGCCTAACCAAATTGCTCCTCTCACTATCTAAGCTTCAGTTACACCTTTCTGTAACTAACTAATCTCCAGTGTACAATCTTCCCCTAACCAGATATTAATACTTCACCACAATAGTACAAACCATCTCTCTAAAACCTCTCTCTCAAGTAACATTCCTCACACCCACACAATGGCCCTCCACTTCAAGATTATAGTAGGCCTATACCTCCTCCTCATAGGTCTTATACCGGATATCTTAGCTCTAATTTCTTCAGAAAATTCCATACCTATCGTACATAACAACTGGCAAAAATGGTCAGGCACCAACCACCACAATGGAAATTGGTACCACCGCTCTCATCACCATTATTTATTATACATACCTCTCCAGCACTCTACAAAGTCAAACGCAGAAAATTACAATCAACCATGCCCTCTCAAATGTGCCCTCATTAATGCTCGCTCGCTTCGTAAAAAATGGCCAGCTGTCATAGACATAATAACATCTAATAACCTTGACTTACTTATGGTCACTGAAACATGGCTATCGTCCGAAGACAATATTATTCTTAACCAGCTCCTCCCCGATAACTTTGACGTCTTCATCAGCAGTAGACAAGGCAAAAGAGGTGGAGGGGTACTTATCCTCGCCAAGGCTGAATTTCAACTTAAAATGATCAACTCTTCCAGCAATAACCGCCTTGAGACCGTCTCTATCTCTAACAGCATTCTCTCTATAAACTTAATCTACAGAGCGCCATCACCTTCACCAGATGACCTTTCAACTATCATAAATCTTGCCTCCAATTCACAGAATCCAAACAGACCCAATTGGATCCTAGGAGACATTAATCTACCGTCTCTACAAGACAACCAATCTGATGCCTTTATAGATGCTCTAGAATCTTTAGGTTACAAGCAAGTGATACAACAATCCACACATACTAAAGGTAACATCCTGGATCTCATATTTGCCCCACTATCAGCTCTCAATCAACTTCAAAATATTATACTATCAATTACAGATGTCCCATGGTCAGATCATAATCTCATTTTGTTCCAGATTCCCATTCAAAAGATTAAATATTCTGATGTCAAGAACCTAAACAAATATGCAAATACCACATCCAGAAGCTTCCAACCTTTTAACAGGGAACAGATCCTCGAGGAAACTGACGCAATCTTTAATGACTCCACCCTAAATCTGGATGAGATTATCACTTCTTGGAACAACAGACTCAACCGCATTTCATTTCGTCCACCCAGAATCAACCCCTCAAGAAGAAAAGTTACGGCACCTTGGTTTACATCAGATCTGAAAGAATCCCTAAAACTCTTGCGAAAACTCGAGAAGAAATGGAGGAGATCACGCACCAATACCAATCAGACCTCATACTTGCAACACCTTGACGCCCACCGTAAAGCCATTTCAGAAAAAATGAGACTATATCATACAGACTCCCTTAAACGTGCTATAAACAAACCCCATGATCTATTTACCCTTGTCAAGAAATTAGCCAAGGAACCATCACAGGAACAACAGTGCGAAATCAACCCACAAGAATATGCCCTTTACATACAATCTAAGATGTGCTGTACAAATAAAATTACAATACCCCCTATCCCGAATATTCATGGGCTCCCAGCTCCGTTAGTTTCATTCTCAACCCCCTCTCTGAAGCTAATTGAAGATACAATCTCATCTCTCAACTTATCCACAGCACATACTGATCCGTGTCCAGCCTTTTGGATTAAAGACCTCCGCAAAGAGCTTGCTCCAATAATATCCAAGATCATAAGCCTATCTTTTGACACCGGCTCATTCCCTGCTGCCCTCAAACAGACCTCCATCAGACCTCTACTAAAAAACCTCAAGTTAGACCCACAAAAAACAGACTCTTACCGACCTATCTCCAGTATACCCACTCTTGCTAAAATAATTGAAAAATAGCTTACAGACAACTGCAAGATCATATCGACACTGAAGCGCCTTTGGATACCTGTCAACATGGATTTAGGGAATTCCACGGCGTCGAAACGCTCCTCACCTCTCTTCTCAACAGCTTAAACTCTGGTATCGACAACATCAAACAGGGCTTTGTTCTCATCTTCTTAGATATCGCGGCTGCTTTTGACTCGGTCTGTCACGATCTGCTCATTATCCGCTTAAGAGAGAAGGGCCTTTGTGGAAATGCCCTCGAATGGTGCATCTCATACCTCTCAGAAAGATGGCAGCAGGTCCGCTCAAATGGCGAAACATCAGATCCATTTCACCAAGGACAAGGAGTCCCGCAAGGTTCTTCTTTGTCATCACTTTTATTCAACATCTACATGCAACCCTTATGCAACATTATCAAGTCTTTCAATGTCAACTACATGATATATGCTGACGATGTGTTACTATATATCCCTTTCTGCATAGATAAGATTAATCTCACCCCCATAACCAACTGTTTTAATGCCATCTCAGATTGGCTACTGACTCAAAATCTCAGAATCCAGAACAAAAAAACAGAGGTTCTTTTCATCTCAAGGAACCCTAAGTTTACACCACCCACATTTCTTGAAGTTCAAGATGCCAAGCTGCAAGTAAAATCCCACATCCGATACCTTGGAGTGACCTTGGATCAGAATCTAGATATGAAGACCCACATAGCCAACACCGTAAGGACAATTTATTTTAAGATTCTCTCCCTCAGACACCTCCGCCAACTGATTGATCCAGATGATTTCCGTACGGTCTACCAGGCTCTGGTTATACCGCACTTTGACTTCGCAAACTGTATATTACAGGGGCTCCCCCAATCTACCCTTAACCCACTTCAACTAGCATTAAACAGCGCAGCAAGAATACTCTTCGGGGTTCCAAAAAGAGAACATGTAACACCTCTCCTGAAACAATTACACTGGCTCCCTATCCAAGCGAGAATTACCTTCAAGACCTTGCTTCTAGCCTTCAAAACTCAAAAAGGGCTTGCTCCTCCTTCACTTTCGGAGTTAATCCTACCAATTCCTTCCAACAGGAGTAGAAGAACCACTGAACTAAACATGCTAAGAGTTCCAAAAGAGTCCTTAAGATACAACTCCGCAACTGTAAACCGATCCTTCAGTTTATGTGCTCCAAAGCTATGGAACACCCTCCCACCACAAATTAGAACCATCACTGACCTCTTCCAGTTTAGAAAGGCCTTGAAGCATCACCTTTTCATCAAATATTTCCCAGAAAACACAATAACACAAGATCACTCAAATAGCACCATTCCCGTTCTTAACACGCCACCTCTGCTAACCCAATAACTTTTCACACCTCTCTCTCATACTATGAAAATTCTTTTAGGCTTTATTCCGTTCATATGTAAATAGCCAATGTGTTGTATTCATTGTAAATAATTTCTCCGGTTATCCAAGTTTTTGTTCCTTGTTCTATGTAAAAAACAGATAACATGTACCTTATCTGATGTTTTCTTGTTCTATGTAAACCGCGCTGATTATAAATAGAGCGGTATATAAAAGATGTTAAATAAATAAATAAATAAAAAGTCTACATCCTGGTGTTATAGTGGTTGCTGTTGGTGGAGGTTACCAGTTCTTCCTTATCCCCAGGAGGCCCCAGACCAGATTGCACAAGTTTATTCTACCTCCTGGTGCTTTGTTGGTTGCTGTTGTTGCAAGTTCCCAGCTCTGCTCTATCCCCAGGGGGCCCAAGACCACAATTGCAGAGGTCTATTATACTGGCTGGTGTTATGGTGGTTGCTGTTTTTGCAGGTTCCCAGCTCTGCCCTATCCCCAGGAGGCAGCATAAAAGACTAGACAGGTCTAGTCTACATCCTGGTGTTATGGTGGTTGCTGTTGTTGCAGGTTCCCAGCTCTGCTCTATCCCCAGTGGGCCCAAGACCACAATTGCAGAGGTCTATTATACTGGCTGGTGTTATGGTGGTTGCTGTTTTTGCAGGTTCCCAGCTCTGCCCTATCCCCAGGAGGCAGCATAAAAGACTAGACAGGTCTAGTCTACATCCTGGTGTTATGGTGGTTGCTGTTGTTGCAGGTTCCCAGCTCTGCTCTATCCCAAGGGGGCCCAAGACCAGATTGCAGAGGTCTATTGTACTGCCTGGTGTTATGGTGGTTGCTGTTGTTCCATGTTCCCAGCTCTGCCCTATCCACAGGAGGCCCCAGAACTAATCACACAGGTCTATTAGAACCCCAGGTGTTAAGGTGGGTGCTGTTCGTGCAGGTTCCCAGCCTTGGACTATCCCCAGGAGGCCTCAGGCCAGACTACACAGGTCTAGTCTACATCTTGGTGTTATGGTGGTTGCTGTTGTTGCAGGTTCCCAGCTCTGCTCTATCCCCAGGGGGCCCAAGACCAGATTGCAGAGGTCTATTATACCACCTGGTGTTATGGTGGTTGCTGTTGTTGCAGGTTCCCAGCTCTGCCGTATCCCAAGGAGGCCCCAGGGCAGACTACACAGGTCTAGTCTACATCTTGGTGTTATGGTGGTTGCTGTTGTTGCAGGCTCCCAGCTCTGCTCTATCCCCAGAGGGCCCAAGACCAGATTGCAGAGGTCTATTATACCACCTGGTGTCATGGTGGTTGATGTTGTTGCAGGTTCCCAGCTCTGCCCTATCCCCAGGTGGCAGCAGACCAGATTACACTGGTCTATTCTGCATCCTGGTGTTATGGTGGGTGCTGTTGTTGCAGGTTCCCAGCTCTGCCCTATCCCCAGGAGGCCCCAGCGCAGATAACGGTGGTCTCTTATACATCCTGGTGTTATGCTGGGTGTTGCTTTTGCAGCTTCCCAGCTCTGTCCCAGTCCCAAGAGGCCCCAGAGTGGATTACACAGGTCTATTCTACATCCTGGTGTGATGGTGGGTGCTGTTGCAGGTTCCCAGCTCTGCCTTATCCCCAGGTGGCCCTATAACAGATTACACAGGTCAAGTGACACTCAGCTGATATTTTATGCGCACACAGCCTACAGAAAATTAGAGGGAACATTGGTCAAGTCTACATCCTGGTGTTATGGTGGGTGCTTTTGTTGCAGGTTACCAGCACTGCCCTATTCCCAGAAGGCCCCAGATCAGATTACATGGGTGTACTCTATATTCTGGGGTTATGTTGCAGGCTCCCAGCTCTGCCCTATCCCCAGGAGGCCCCAGACCTAATCACACAGGTCTATTATCACCCCAGGTGTTTAGGTGGGTGCTGTTCATGCAGGTTCTCAGCTCTGGACTATCCTCAGGAGGCCACAGGCCAGACTACACAGGTCTAGTCCTGGTGTTATGGAGGGTGCTATTGTTGCAGGTTCATAGCTCTGCCCTATCCCTAGGAGGCCCTAGACCAGACTACACAGGTCAAGTCTACATCCTGGTGTTATGGTGGTTGCTATTGTTGCATGTTCCCAACTCTGCTCTATCCCCAGGGGGCCCAAGACCAGATTGCAGAGGTCTATTATACCGCCTGGTGTCATGGTGGTTGCTGTTGTTGCAGGGTCCCAGCTCTGCTCTATCCCCAGAGGGTCCAAGACCAGATTGCAGAGGTCTATTATACCACCTGGTGTTGTGGTGTGTGCTGCTGTCGCAGGTTCCCAGCTCTGCCCTATCACCAGGAGGCCCTAGAACAGATTACACAGGTCAATTCTATATCCTGGTGTCATGGTGGTTGATGTTGTTGCAGGTTCCCAGCTCTGCCCTATCCCCAGGTGGCAGCAGACCAGATTACACTGGTCTATTCTGCATCCTGGTGTTATGGTGGGTGCTGTTGTTGCAAGTTCCCAGCTCTGCCCTATCCGTAGGAGGCCCCAGCGCAGATAACGGTGGTCTCTTATGCATCCTGGTGGTATACTGGGTGTTGCTTTTGCAGCTTCCCAGCTCTGTCCCAGTCTCAGAGGCCCTAGAGTGGATTACACAGGTCTATTCTACATCCTGGTGTTATGTTGGGTGCTGTTGCAGGTTCCCAGCTCTGCCTTATCCCCAGGAGGCCCTAGATCAGATTACACAGGTCAAGTCTACATCCTGGTGTTATGGTGGGTGCTGTTGTTGCAGGTTACCAGCTCTGCCCTATCCCCAGGAGACCCCAGAGCAGATTACACGGGTCTACTCTACATCCTGGTGTCAAGGTGGTTGCTGTTGTTGCAGGTTCCCAGTTCTGCCATATCCCCAGTAGGCCCCAGACCAGATTACATAGGTCTATTCTACATCCTGGTGTTATGGAGGGTGCTGTTGTTGCAGGTTCATAGCTCTGCCCTATCCCCAGGAGGCCGTAGACCAGACTACACAGGTCAAGTCTACATCCTGGTGTTAGGGTGGTGGCTGTTGTTGCAGGTTCCCAGCTCTGCCCTATCCCCAGGAGGTCCCAGGCCAGATTGCTGAGGTCTATTATACCACCTGGTGTTGTGGTTGGTGCTGCTGTTGCAGGTTCCAAGCTCTGCCCTATCCCCAGGAGGCCCTAGACCAGATTACACAGGTCAATTCTACATCCTGGTGTCATGGTGGTTGATGTTGTTGCTGGTTCCCAGCTCTGCGCTATCACCAGGTGGCAGCAGAGGAGATTACACGGGTCTACTCTAAATCCTGGCGTTATGGTGGTTGCTGTTGTTGCAGGCTCCCAGCTCTACTCTATGTTCAGAGGGCCAAAGACCAGATTGCAGAGGTCCATTATACCACCTGGTGTTGTGGTGGGTGCTGCTGTTGCAGGTTCCCAGCTCTGCCCCATTCCCAGGAGGTCCTAGACCAGATTACACAGGTCAGGTGTACATCCTGGTGTCATGGTGGTTGCTGTTGTTGCAGGTTCCCAGTTCTGCCCTATCCCCAGTAGGCCCCAGACCAGATTACACAGGTCTATTCTACATCCTGGTGTTATGGAGGGTGCTGTTGTTGCAGGTTCATAGCTCTTCCCTATCCCCAGGAGGCCCTAGACCAGACTACACAGGTCAAGTCTACATCCTGGTGTTAGGGTGGTGGCTGTTGTTGCAGGTTCCCAGCTCTGCCCTATCCCCAGGAGGCCCCAGGCCAGATTGCTGAGGTCTATTATACCACCTGGTGTTGTGGTTGGTGCTGCTGTTGCAGGTTCCAAGCTCTGCCCTATCCCCAGGAGGCCCTAGACCAGATTACACAGGTCAATTCTACATCCTGGTGTCATGGTGGTTGATGTTGTTGCTGGTTCCCAGCTCTGCGCTATCACCAGGTGGCAGCACAGCAGATTACACGGGTCTACTCTAAATCCTGGCGTTATGGTGGTTGCTGTTGTTGCAGGCTCCCAGCTCTACTCTATGTTCAGAGGGCCAAAGACCAGATTGCAGAGGTCCATTATACCACCTGGTGTTGTGGTGGGTGCTGCTGTTGCAGGTTCCCAGCTCTGCCCCATTCCCAGGAGGTCCTAGACCAGATTACACAGGTCAGGTGTACATCCTGGTGTCATGGTGGTTGATATTGTTGCAGTTTCCCAGCTCTGCCCTATCCCCAGGAGGCCCCAGACCAGTTTACACAGGTCTATTCTACATCCTGGTGTTATGGAGGGTGCTATTGTTGCAGGTTCATAGCTCTGCCCTATCCCTAGGAGGCCCTAGACTAGACTACACAGGTCAAGTCTACATCCTGGTGTTATGGTGCTTGCTGTTGTAGCAGGTTCCCAGCTCTGCCCTATCCCCAGGAGGCCCCAGACAAGATTACAAGGGTCTACTCTACATCCTGGTGTTATTGTGGTTGCTGTTGTTGCAGCTTCCCAGCTCTGCCCTATTCCAAGGAGGCCCCAGACCAGATCAAAGTGGTCTCATATGCATCCAGGTGTTATGGTGGGTGTTGCTATTCCAGCATCCCAGCTCTGTCCAAGTCCCAGTAGGCCCAAGACCAGATTGCAGAGGTCTATTATACCACCTGGTGTTGTGGTGGTTGCTGTTGTTGCAGGTTCCCAGTTCTGCCTTATCCCGAGGAGGCCCCAGACCAGATTGCACAGGTCTATTCTACATCCTGGTGTTAGGGTGGGTGCTGTTGTTGCAGGTTCCCAGCTCTGCCCTATCCCCAGGTGGCACAGACTAGATTATATATGTCGTTCTACATCCTGGTGTTATGGTGGGTGCTGTTTTGCAGGTTTCCAGATCTGCCCTATCCACAGTAGGCCCTAGACCAGAATACACAGGTCAAGTCTACATCCTGGTGTAATGGTGTGTGCTGTTATTGCAGGTTCCCAGCTCTGGCCTATCCCCTGGAGGCAGCAGACCAGACTACACAGGTTTAGTCTACATCCTGTTTTTATGGTGGTTGCTGTTGTTGCAGGTTCCCAGCTCTGCTCTATCCCCAGTGGGCCCAAGACCAGATTACAGAGGTCTATTATACTGCTTGGTGTTATGGTGGTTGCTGTTGTTTCAGGTTCCCAGCTCTGCCCAGCCCCAGGAGGCCCCAGACCAGATTGCACAGGTCTATTATAACCCCAGGTGTTTAGGTGGGTGCTGTTCGTGCAGGTTCCCAGCTCTGGACTATCCTCAGGAGGCATCAGGCCAGACTACACAGATCTGGTCTACATCCTGGTGTTATGGTGGTTGCTATTGTTGCAGGATCCCAACTCTGCTCTATCCCCAGGGGGCCCAAGACCAGATTGCAGAGGTCTATTATACCGCCTGGTGTTATGGTGGTTGCTGTTGTTTCAGGTTCCCAACTCTGCCCAGCCCCAGGAGGCCCCAGACCAGATTACACAGGTCTAGTCTACATCTTGTTGTTATGGTGGTTGCTGTTGTTGCAGATTCCCAGCTCTGCCCTATCCCAAGGTGCCAGCAAACCAGATTACACAGGTCTATTCTACATCCTGTTGTTATGGTCGGTGCTGTTGCAGGTTCCCAGCTCTGCCTTATCCCCAGGAGGCCCTAGATCACATTACACAGGTCAAGTCTACATCCTGGTGTTATGGTGGTTGCTGTTGTTGGAGGTTCCCAGTTCTTCCTTATCCCCAGGAGGCCCCAGACCAGATTGCACAGGTCTATTCTACATCCTGGTGCTTTGGTGGTTGCTGTTGTTGCAGGTTCCCAGCTCTGCTCTATCCCCAGGGGGCCCAAGACCACAATTGCAGAGGTCTATTATACTGCCTGATGTTATGGTGCTTTTGTTGCAGATTCCCAGCTCTGCCCTATCCCGAGCTGGCAGCAGACCAGAATACACAGGTCTATTCTACATACTGGTGTTTTGGTGGGTGCTGTTGTTGCAGGTTTCCAGCTCTGCCCTATCCCCAGGAGGCAGAAGACCAGATTACACAGGTCTAGTCTATATCCTGGTGTTATGGTCGTTGCTGTTGTTGCAGGTTCCCAGCTCTGCCCTATCCCCAGAAGGCAGCAGAGAAGACTACACAGGTCTAGTCTACATCCTGGTGTTATGGTGGTTGCTGTTGTTGCAGGTTCCCAGCTGTGCTCTATCCCCAGGGGGCCCAAGAGCAGATTACAGAGGTCTATTATACCACCTGGTGTTGTGGTGGGTGCTGCTGTTGCAGGTTCCCAGCTCTGCCCTTTCACCAGGAGGCGCTAGAACAGATTACACAGGTCAATTCTACATCCTGGTGTCATGGTGGTTGATGTTGTTGCAGGTTCCCAGCTCTGCCCTATCCCCAGGTGGCAGGAGACCAGATCACACTGGTCTATTCGGCATCCTGGTGTTATGGTGGTTGCTGTTGTTGCAGGTTCCCAGCTCTGCCGTATCCCCAGAAGGCCCCAGGGCAGACTACACAGGTCTAGTCTACATCTTGGTGTTATGGTGGTTGCTGTTGTTGCAGGCTCCCAGCCCAGCTCTATCCCCAGAGGGCCCAAGAGCAGATTGCAGAGGTCTATTGTACCACCTGGTGTTGTGGTGGGTGCTGCTGTTGCAGGTTCCCAGCTCTGCTCTATCACCAGGAGGCCCTAGAACAGATTACACAGGTCAATTCTACATGCTGGTGTCATGGTGGTTGATGTTGTTGCAGGTTCCCAGCTCTGCCCTATCCCCAGGTGGCAGGAGACCAGATCACACTGGTCTATTCGGCATCCTGGTGTTATGGTGGTTGCTGTTGTTGCAGGTTCTCAGCTCTGCCGTATCCCCAGGAGGCCCCATGGCAGACTACACAGGTCTAGTCTACATCTTGGTGTTATGGTGGTTGCTGTTGTTGCAGGCTCCCAGCCCAGCGCTATCCCCAGGGGGCCCAAGACCAGATTACAGAGGTCTATTATGTCACCTGGTGTTATGGTGGTTGCTTTTGTTGCAGATTCCCAGCTCTGCCCTATGCCGAGCTGGCAGCAGACCAGAATACACAGGTCTATTCTTCATACTGGTGTTTTGGTGGGTGCTGTTGTTGCAGGTTCCCAGCTCTGCCCTATCCCAGAAGGCAGCAGAGAAGACTACACAGGTCTAGTCTACATCCTGGTGTTATGGTGGTTGCTCTTGTTGCAGGTTCCCAGCTGTGCTCTATCCCCAGGGGGCCCAAAACCAGATTGCAGAGGTCTATTATACCGCCTGGTGTTATGGTGGTTGCTGTTGTTGCAGGTTCGCAGCTCTGCCCAGCCCCTGGAGGCCCAGACCAGATTACACAGGTCTATTCTACATCCTGGTGTTATGTTGGGTGCTGTTTTTGGAGCTTCCAAGCTCTGCCCTATCCCCAGGAGGCCCCAGACCAGATTACACAGGTCTATTCTACATCCTGGTGTTATGGTGGGTGCTGTTGTTGCAGGTTCCCAGCTCTGCCCTATCCCCAGGAGGCCCGCAGACCAGATGACAGTGGTAACCTATGCATCCTGGTGTTATGGTGGTTGCTGCTGTCTATGTTTGGAACACCACCCCAATCCCAGGAGGCCTCAGACTTGAATACAGAGGTCAAGTACTCATCGTGGTGTTCTAGTAGTCGCTGCTGTTGATGTGTGGAACATCACCCTATCCCCAGGAGGCCCCCAGACCTGATGACAAGGGTGTAGTACACATCCTGGTGTGATGTTGGTTGCTCCAGGTGCCATTTCCCAGCTGTGCCCCGCCCCCAGGAGGCCCTAGGCCACATCACAGACGTCTTTTTCTCATCCTGGTGTTATGGCTGTTGGTGCTGTTGCAGGCTCCCAGCTGTGCTCTATCCCTAGGGGGCCCAAAACCAGATTGCAGAGGTCTATTATACCGACTGGTGTTTTGGTGGTTGCTGTTGTTGCAGGTTCGCAGCTTGGCTGAGCCCCAGGAGGCCGCAGACCAGATTACAAAGGTCTATTGTACATCCTGGTGTTATGTTGGGTGCTATTTTTGGAGCTTCCCAGCTCTGCCCTATCCCCAGGAGGCCCCAGACCAGATTACACAGGTCTATTCTACATCCTGGTGTTATGGTGGGTGCTGTTGTTGAGGTTCCCAGCTGTGCCCTATCCCCAGGAGGCCCGCAGACCAGATGACAGTTGTCACCTATTCATCCTGGTATTATGGTGGTTGCTGCTGTCTATGTGTGGAACACCACCCCCATCCCAGGAGGCCTCAGACTTGAATACAGAGGTCAAGTACTCATCGTGGTGTTCTAGTAGTCGCTTCTGTTGATGTGTGGAATATCACCCTATCCCCAGGAGGCCCCCAGACCTGATGACAAGGGTGTAGTACACATCCTGGTGTTATGGTGGTTGCTCCAGGTGCCATTTCCCAGCTGTTCCCCACCCCCAGGAGGCCCTAGGCCACATCACAGACATCTATTACTCATCCTGGTGTTATGGCTATTGGTGCTGTTGCAGGCTCCCAGCTCCGTCCCATCCCCAGGAGGCATCACACCAGATCACAGTGGCCTAACAGGCACCCTGTTGTTATGGTAGTTGCTATTGGTGCAGTGTCCCAGCTCCTCCACACCACCAGGTGGCAGAGGACGCAGCATAGATGCATGTTCAGGGTCCTGGTGTCATGGTGATCGTTCCTGTTGGTGTGGGATTGTCTGCCCAACACCGAGGTGTATGCTGGGCTGCACTGAGGATATGAAATCACATCCCCTGGAGATCAGAATGGCAATGCCGCACATGCCATGTTGCTGTCATGTCAGGCAAGGAGATGGCAGGTACATGGCATGGGATGCCTGCGAGGCAGCACACAGGGCCCGTAGGTGTCACACGACACATGCCCAGCCTCACGCCTACACATGCAGGCGGAGGTGCCAACAGCTAGTATGGGACACACTGGCTGTAGCAGGAGCGGCCCCTGTTGCACACAGACATGTGTACCATGTAGTTTGCCATGTGTAGGGATATCAGGAACCTAATGGCCGCAAACATTGCTTATCCCCACAGGTAGAAGACCTACGCAAGAAAGGGCGAGAGATGTGGCTATACTGCCCTGGGTACCTCCGCTGCATGCAGCGGGAGGCAATGGCCGAGGGTGACGGTTAGTGTCCCAGCCTCTGCATGGCGCCACACATGTCCCAGGGACACGGCAGCCTGTGGTGCCACATACAATGTGTCTGTGATGTGCTAAACGCATGACGCACTGTTCATGTCTGCCTTCTCTACAGAGGCTGCAGATGCTGGGGAGGGGACCTCCGTACCCACAACACACGGTGGCAGCCCCCCCCCCCCGTGACCACTGGAAGGCCGGATGTTGAGGATGGGTCTGCTGCGGCGGAGGACAGCATGGATGTGGGGTGGAAAGACATGGAGGGCCTGGATGGTGGGGAGGGGTGGGAGGAGGGGGTGTCTGAGGGTGATGGGGAGGCAGTGTGGGTGGGTGTGGATGGTGAGGAGGAGAAGGATGTTGAGGAAGGTGAGGGGTCCGGGCAGGGCGGGGGGGCCATGGAGGGCGGGGAGGGGGAGCCTGTGTCTGGGAGCGGACACAGGATGGCACAGGACATGGGGGGCCCCTGCCACCTGCCCCATGTGCATGATAATGGCGTCGGCCTGGGTGTGTGACCCCCATACATTGCCACACACAGGGGCCATGCAGATGCCACCACCCAGACAACAGCCGCCTAGTGTGGGTGCGCTGGTAAATGCATGGGTCTCCTGTGTGTGGCAATGGGCACCATTATGAGGTCCCTGAGCGACCATGACCACGCCATCAGGCAGCTGACAGCTGCTGTTGAGGGTATGGCTGAGGTGATGTGCCACCAGCATTATCATGGCATGTTCATGACACATCCCCAGCCATACCCTTACGGCGGGCCCCCGGGTGTGTGAGGCACACATGTGCACATGGCACACCTGCCCTGTGGTGTCCTGGGACCTGCGACCAGCACATGGGTCCAATGACAATTGAGCACATGTGACGTACAGTTGTCGGGAAATGTCAGTGGCAACCTGTACACAGCTGTGTCCACAACCACGTGACTGTACAGCTGTATGTCGTGGTCCACACAGTGGCTGCCTCTGTGTATTGCATGATAACAGATAGATTTGGCTATTACAGTTAACCTGCAGTGTTTGTTTAGCCCAGATATTCTGAGTTTGTTTCCCATAGTTGGCCTGTTGAAAGACGGTATGTGGAAATCCCCTGATGTACATTGTTGCTCAATGATACAGTATTGTATGTTTGCCCCCATATCTCACGGACACACGCCAGGTGTCCTTCATATCTATGTCTGTGGCCTTGCAAATGTCCACATGTATGCGTCAATGATGGCTCCGTATTGATTGGGCCACCCAATGATCTGGTTCACCTGAGTGTACCATGCCGTCTTTGCATGAAGCTGTCTGACAGGTTGCCTGTCGGTGACAACGCCGTTCCAAGCTTCAATGGGTGACACTTTCAGCTTATGCTAGGATGTCGGATACCGTCTGGATATTTCACACGCCACCATGTCACACAGGGTTGTGATTGGATACAGATCTGGGGACTGGGCAGGGCAGTCTATTGATGTGAGGTTTCCCCGCAGTGTCCAGCTGATCACCTGTCTAGCGCAATGGCAGGATGCATTGTCATCTCGCAAAAGGAGACAGCTGGTGTGCTGATGGCAACATGCGCATATGCTGTATGGTAATGTACAGCCCTGTTGAGCAGCCCATCCCGATGTGAGGACATACAATGCCACTGCCAACCATGCAGCTCCAGACCATGACCATCAGAGGATGCCTCACTGTGAGGGTGAGACACCCCGGCTTGATATCTACTTCTGGAAATCCCCTCACATAGGTGTGGGCATTGTCACCAAACAGGCAGATGGTGTGGTAGGCGCTGAATAGCACCGTTTCAGACATCACAGTTGACCAGGCAGAGGTTCCCACGTCCACACGATCCTGTTGCGCCCTAGTATGTCACATATCAGTGGTTTATTCAGTGCTTGGCAGACCCATAGACACAACTGCTGGCACCGCCGACGGACCATGGAGGAGCTGACATAGACCTCACCCCTGCCTGACCACCCCCGGCGTAGTTGGGGAGAGGTCAACCATAAATAAATAAAAAAACCAGCGCTCAGTAATTGAAATGTGGTGTAGTGCGCGGTGATGGCGTGATGTTGATGCATGTGGAGGACCTGACTGGGGTTGTCCATCACTGAACCCTTTTCTGTCTTCCTCTGTACATTCGTAACAACAGTGCACAGACTGCGGCCAACATCTCTGTCCATCTGGCAGCGTGCAACCCCGTCCTCGCCCATGAAGGGACCACAGACATGCTCCCTGAACGCTTGGGTCTGAGCCATTCTCGTGGCCAATCCAGTAAGCATATGACATTCAAACTACCTGTGCGTGAGTATAGCTGCACTGTCGCCCATATATCAGCGATGTGATACGTTGGTGAAACTTGCCCCCTCATTGGTAGGGCTGATGTGTGCAGATTGGATAATCTAGGACCAGTTTGGACGCACGATCCACATAAATAGCTGTGGCCATCCCTCAGTGTTAGCAATGTATGTAAATGGGACACACAGAGAGCAATATAGTCAACTGTAATAGCCAAATGTATCCCCATTAACATGTGCGATGCATGCAAATGCTGGGCTAACGCCAAATGTAATATAGTTATACTGTTTACCCGCCTGTGGGTGAGTGTTGTATGTTTTGGACTATCTAACATTTGTATGGCAAGTACTGACACAAATGTGAAGTAAAACATCATGTGGTCAGGCAACTCTTGCAATGGTCATGTGTCCTCTGTAAATACATACTGTAGCGGTGAGTGTGACACCTGTTAGCATGTCCCAGTGTGTATGTGTCACACAGACATGGACGAGAGCCCACAACAGGGTGTGGGGAGTGCCATTTGCGCATCCAGATGTATCCCCTGGTGACACCCTGATGTAACCATGTGCTGCACAGTTCAGCAGACATGGACACATCCACGGTGTCACGGATAGTCAGTCTGTAGCAGGGATGCATGTGACAGGATGGTGAAGAGGTGAGAGAGTTGTACCTGTGAACCTGGTTAGATGAGATGGACTCGTGTATCCACGTGTATGACAGGGTGTGAGGTGGTGAGGCTCAGAGAGGTTGTGTTTGCTGGTGTGGGGAAGCAGCGGCTGCCTACAGGCACTGGAGGGATATAAACAACTGGCCGCAGCTAGGTAGATCTGTCCGTCATGTCTGTAGTCAAAGCATGTGCGGTTAGTATGACACGGAGAGCTTGGTGTGTATCTGATAGATGGGTCACCCATGTAGATAGCTCGATGTGGATGATATGCGGTGACAGAGAGGTGATGCCCCTCACTATGTCAGTGATCAAGCAGACATGTACAGCAGGTGGGAGGGGGAGGTAGGGTGCAACCCCCAGCATATGTATAGCTGTGCACACATGGCATGGTGCATGGTATACAGGGCATGTGTGGAGCTATCTTTCATGTCTGCTGCTGGTGCAGACACCCCACCACTCTGGAGCATGGTAGGGCACATGTGTCCATGGTGACCCCAATTGGGACAGGCCACCCATGGAACCCCCGACACAAACAGTGGACACGTGCACATAGGTAACAAAAACAAAAGCTGTATTTGCTGCGGTGTTCTGTCATACATACAATAACAGCACTACCGCCTGCATGGCCACCCCCGCCCTCGCCCCTGCCCATGACCCCCCCACCCCTTGGTGCTGGGGACCGTGATGCCTCTGGCACCACATCCGGCTGCTGCACTCGAGCTGCCATGGCCTCGAGGGTGTCAGCCACCCAGTCTATTCCCGCTGTGATCTCTTCATCAGTTTCTCTTAGCTGCTGTGTCTCCTGGTTGTGCTCTCACATGTCTCTGCAGAGCCCCAGCACCACCCAAGTGAGGGCTCGGACCGCTTGGCATTGGGCAAGCTGTACCTCCTGCTGCCCACGCAGTTCTGACCATAGTGCCAGCAATGCCCGGCGAGTGCCTGTAGGTGGGAGGGAGTGTGACCTGTGAGACATCTTCTGCACACACCCATACGTGCATGACCTGGCCATTCCCCAACATGCCACACCACCCACCCCAGACATGACCAGGGGGGCATATGTATGTGTGGAGACCCACTGTTATTGTGCATGTGTGTGCCCCCACCACTGTGTCTGGGGATTGGTGTGTCACACCAGCACATGCAAGCATCCTGCCAGTTACCTACCTGTAGCAGCCCTGTGTGCCGATGCTGTGTGTGCCCACAGCTCCTGGAGGATGACATGCATTGCGCTTGGTGGTGCAGCCGCAGGCCCTGGTGGTGGCATTGTGGGACTGACCCCCATGTCCTCCACCCCCTCCCCAGCCACTGTGGTGCTGGTATGAACACACTGCTGTGGTGTGTGTTCGTCCTCCGGTGTGGACACCACCTCAAACATCACATCAGCCCCTGGGGTGTCTGGAGCAGTGCTGGCATCAGCCTCTGGATATGGCTCCTCGGGACCCCCACTGGCTCAGACTCTTCGCCATTCCCTCCTCGCCTGGCTCGATGGCCTGGATGTCACCTGAGGGGTGGAACAAGGTGCCCAGTAGATATGGAGTTGACACTGACACAGACATAGGGACCATTGTGACATCACTACCATGGGCAATGTGTGTACTGCCTGTAGGTAATATCACGGTGCCTACAATGGGGTCAGCACATGTGTGTTGACTATGATGTACCTGGGTGGGGGGCAGCACATTGTTTTGGGTAAGGTGCAGCGTCACATTGTCATGTTGAATTTGGGGGTCGGGGTGGCGAGTGCTGCTCACACATTGCACATCACCAGGTGCACACTGTGTGTGAGACATGGGCTATGAGCACAGAGCTACATGTGGCAGGCCTGTGCGTGGGACCCTGCAAGGTGAGTGAAGCCTGTGACAGTGTGTGTGAGCGACATGTATGCACTGGGGGGTGCGGGTATGGATGGTAGATGTTGCTGGTGGTGTGGCGGACAGCCAGATGTGTGCGGGGACAGGTGCAGTGTTGGCCCATGTTTGTCGTGGGTGGGGAGCAATGCAGGACTGTGAACCCTGTGTTCTGCCTATGCGGGGGATGGGGGGCCCCTGCCGTGCATGAGGTTGCACTGGGGGGGGGGGATTGGAACAGTTTCCCCGGCACTGTGGTGTCTGTGAGGGGGTTGACCCCTGGTGGTGTCGGTGTTGGTGTAGGTTCATATGTTACAAGGGCCAGTGGGTCTGGAGATAGGGACATGACATGGAGGCAGGATGGTGTGTTCACTGTGTCGGTGGGTGTGTATCAGCACATATGCCCATGTGTTGGGTATCTTGGGGTGGTCAGTGGGATGCCTGGCTGACTGGGGGCACGCCTATGCTGCTGGTGGTAGCACATGGTGGGTGGTACTGGGGTGTGGTTCATTTGCGCATGTGCACATGACATTGAACATGACATGGTGACATGACATATCCCTCTGTGGTAGATACATGATATACAATATACTGCAGGGTGTCACACCCCTTTCACTGGACATGTACGCCTCCCATAGGCTAGGCCCGAGACAATGCTAACTGTATAGTCCGCAGTTACCACCATCACGTAGTAGATGGTCCCATGAGTATGAGGGTCACGTGTCACCAAGACATGCACTGGGACCCACTAAACATCTCTACCCGATGTGTCATGGACATAGGTATTGGGAACATTGCCACAGTGTGACAGTGGTTGGTGGCCTAGGTGATCAGCTGACAGGTAATAGATCTGAGGCGGTGTGTGTTTCTGTGTAGGCACAGGGCCATCACGGATCCATGATCAGCGGCCACCAGGGTGTGCAGAGTTGACAGGGCAATGGGATGTGTGTGTGGGAGTGGCAGATGCATGTCAGGGGTTACAAAGGGACTATTGGGAATGGGTACACTCTCACATGACAGATCCGTTAATGTTGGTGTACTGTACACCACATTCCCCCGAGCTGTTGCTTTGCAGCTTCCCACGGTATGTCAGCTGTGGTGTGTGTGGTACATGTGTGATATCTGCGTGACATATACCCCAGCTCATCACTGGGTATGCCTGGGTCTATTCCTTGTCACTGTGCTGTGATCTGTCTATGGCTAGGACATGTCTTCATGACGCTATGCCTGTGATCAGCGGCTGTTGTGTGGATCAGTCAGGGCACTTGGTGTGTCTGTAGCCTGGTCTGCATGTGGTGTGTATTTGCATCTGTGACAAAGGTTTGTCATTAATGCGTTTGTCTGATATGTGTGACATATGTGGCTTGTAGGGGTTGACGCAGCATGGGCTGATATGTTGGGAGGGGGGGGAGGTTGGCCGTCCCTGTCTGCAGATCATTGCATTCTCCTGTGCACGGTGGGGGAGTGGTGTCAATCTACCTGCCCGACTGAGTGGCCTCCCCCCCTCGTTCAGTGCACTTGTTCAGTGCTGTATCATATCCATCACTGTGCATGTCCGCAACACACCCCCAGGTACCTGTCCTAGCCTGAGGACACATAGCTAAACGTTGCTGCCCCTGTGGCCTCCCCTACGTCTGTTGGGGTGCACCTATTCTCAGGACATGTCAGCCCGGTGTATAGCTATCCACCCTCTGGCTGACACAGCATGTGCTTGGTGGATAGCTATACATGTGCTGCATGTCTCAGACATACTGCTTGTGGGTGGGCTGTGTCCAGCGCCGGGGACAGTCCATGGAGGTAGATCGGGCCTAGATACTCAGCAAGCTGCAGCTCCAGGGGTGTGAGACTTGGGGTGAAGGGACCACCCCTACCAGTGGCGCTAGCATGTCGGCGTTCGGCGGTCATGTGTGCACGGACCCCCCGCCTAATGTCATTGAATCGTTTCCTCAGACTGTCAAGGTCCCTTGGTGGCCCCCCAGCCTGTGCCATGGCCTCCTACACCTCCTCCCACACATGGGTCCTTATGCTCACAGGTGTGCATGAGCTCATGCGGCCATAGAGGTCCTCGTAGTGTTCAAGAACACTTGCCAACTGGTTGTGATTTTCCTGCTGGCTGAATCATATTGCCCACCTCCTCTCCTCATCAGGCACAGGCTTCTGCTTATGCTTGGCTGATTGGCGCCCCTCTGTCTGCTCCTGGGTGGGGTTGGACATACCCGATGGGCCTGCAACCTCGGACACCTGGTAACCCAACCCTCCCAGCTCATTGGGCTGGGCCCTGGCATTTCCCTGACGCCCCACCTGTCATGTCAGCCTCCGGCATGTCCGTGCTCTCCCTGTCCTCCCTCTGTATTCCTGACATGTCTGACCTCCTGTGACTCACCTCCCCCACCACTCACCAACCCAGCCACACACCTCACCCACCACTCAACAACCCTGCCAGTCACCTCTTTCACCACTCACAAACCCTGCAACCCAACTCCACCACCACTCACCAACCCTGCAACCCACCTCCACCACCACTCACAGCCCAGCCACTCTCCTCACCTAACCTGACACTGTCCCTATCCTCATCTCACCAACACCAACGCACGCCTTCCTTCTCCATCGCCTACAAAAACCCCTCAGTGTGTGGCACATCTGCATGTCTATTTATGCTTCATTTTCTGTCTGTGTGCGTGTTGCACATGCGCAATGGTGGCGACACAGCATATGCACAGCGGCCATGCATGAGGTGTGTACGTGGAACCTGCCGCCGCACATGTGCATGCAGACTATGTTTCTGCATAGGGGTCGTATGCATGTGCGGTGCCAGCTCCCCCAATGCTGTGTCCTTTGCGGTGTGCACGGATCCATGCACCGCACATGCTCAGACACGTACAGGCCATATGCATATGCGGTGCCTGGTTCCGCACATGCTGCAATGGACAGGGAATGGTGGTAGCTTGCGCCGCACATTCATATGACCCCTACGCAGAAACATCATCTGCATGCGCATGTGTGATGGCAGGTTTCACATATGCACCTCATGCATGGCCGCTGCGCATATGCTGCGTCGCCGCTATTCCACATGCACAACGCGTGCGCGCAGGTGGCAAAAGAAGCATAAAAAGACATGCAGACGTGCCACACACTGAGAGATTTGGGCATGGTTAGTGAGTGAGGGGGAGGTGAGTAGCTGGGTTATTGTGAGGTTGAGGTGGTGAGGGGGGTTGAGTTTATAGTGTCCATTATGGCGGGCTTTGTGGTTGCTGCATGTGCACTGGGGGATGTGCCCATAGCCCATGTTCCCTGTAAAATAGTTCTCTCCAAGTTATAATGCCCTGTTCAATGTAATTTCAGTTTGTTCAATGTAAACTGCACTGATGCAGAATAGCGCGGTATATAAGAGAATGTAAATAAAAAATAAAAATAAATAAAAATGTGCAGGGGATGTGGTTGCCTGACGATGGAGATGGTGTTCATGGGGCTGACACACAGGGCATGGGTGCAGTCCTGCTGCAACACAGATCTGCAGCTGTGGAGGAAGGCCAGGCAAGGGCTTTGCCAGCATGGCACAGGAGGCATGCCGAGTTGCAGGCTCACCAGCCTTGCCTCTATAGGCCCAGCTCCAGGACATGCGTGAGGACCAGGTCATCTCCCTCTACCGCCTGAGCCAGGGCTATTAGGGAGCTCTATGAGGATCTAAGTCCTGACCTTGAGCCCCTGACTGGTCGGTCGCATGCCATACCAGGTTTGGTCAAGCTCCTTGGTGCCCTACATTTCTTTGCCTCTGGCTGTTTCCAGTCATCTGTGGCTGCAGTGGGTGGCATGAGCCACCTCAACTTCTCATGCTGTCTCCACCAGGTACTGCATGCCATGATCAGCCGGGTGGGGAATTACATTGTGTTTCCCAACACTAGGCAACAGTGGGGGGCCCTGAACCTGGCGTTTGAGGCATTTTCCAGGATAACACACATGATGGGAGCTATTGATTGCACACATGTTGCCCTGGTCCTGCCCAGAGACAGGGAGGCAGAGTTCCGCAACCGCAAACGCTACCACTCCCTGAATGTTCAGGTTGTATGTGATGCAAATATGTGCATTATGAATGTGGTCCCAAGGTTTGCAGGGTCCACCCATGACTCCTATGCCCTGCATCACTCTGCACTATATGGACAATTTAAGGCTGGCCAATATGAGGACTGTATACAGCTGGGTGGGTATTTGTCATCTCTGACATGCACATCGTGTACCCCTGACCTACCGTATGCACACATGTTTGTTTTTGAGATGTGTTCCCAGTTGTATGTCTGTGTCATCTGTGTGTGTGAGGGCTAATGCAGGAGGGGGGGGTCACTCAAGGTCTTCTGTGCTGCGGTGCTGTGTGTTGCCGGCACAATGACCTCTGACGTTTCTGGCCATTTGACATTATAAGAACATAAGATATGCCATACTGGGTCAGACCAAGACACAGTACAACACACATGTATGCTTCATGTTTCTCAACAGTGTAGTGTTGTCTCTGCCATCCTGTCTGGCAAAGTGAGGTTCCTGTTCCTGTCCCACCAGCTGTCTGTGGACAGTATCATGACCTTCACATGCTTGCACAGGTCAGCAACTCTTCCCTTGTCCAGGGTGCATTGCATGTGTGTCTCCGATGGGTTCTGGGCTGGCACTAATACCTTTCTGCCTCTGGTGTTCCATGTGTCTGCAGTGGTGGGGGCTTATGTTTGATTGCACTCTTCCTACCTCCCCCATGCTCAGTTGCTCACACCTCCAAACATGGGATCTTAGTTGTTGTGTCCCATCATGTGTTGTCCTATGTTTCAGTCTGACCTGTCTGTGGTGTTGGTTTGCAGGTACAGTCTTGTATGCATGTGTGTGGACATCAGCTCGTGGTTAACGTTAATTATTTCTTTCTGCAGGTGATGCAGGATATGGGTGTCGTCCCTGGTTGCTGACCCCTGTGCGTCTACCACGGACACGTGCAGAGATGAGGTACAATGAAGCCCATGCCTCCAGTCTCTCCATCATCGAGCGCACCTTTGGCGTTTTGAAGAGTCGCTTCAGGTGTCTGGATCGTACTGGCGGGGCCTTACAATACAAACCGTGACTGTGGCAGAGATCATTATGGCCTGTTGCATCCTGCACAACATTGCTCTCAGGCACGATATCCCTGTCCAAATTAATGAGGATCTGGAAGAAGATCCAACGTGCCCTCCTGTACGTGCCCGTGGTGACACACGTTAGGGCACAGCAATCAATCGGCAGCTGATTGAGAAGCTCTTCTCATGTAAGTACTGCATATATTGGACATAACCTTTTGTTAGATACTACTACTACTACTGACCATTAGTATCGCACTAACAGTCAAACGCAGCACTGCCCTGACATAGCTGAGACAATGCCTGGCCATCACAGCTTACAATGTAGTCAAACCTGTAGCACAGAAAGTGTGGCCAGGGGACACCAGCGGGTGGAGGGGATCAGTATAGGCATGATTATTAGGCATTGGCAATGTGCTGAGCTGTCACACATGAGTTTGACCTTGTTGGTGGGGGTGGCTGCCCTGCAGCGACAGGTGGTTAGACGCAGGCATTGGGTGCTGCAAGATGAGAGGTGTGTGGTCTGTCATTAAGAGTAGGGGAGCAGGCCATGGATGGGAGCAGTAGCCTTGATGTGTGGCGATCACATTTGGGGGTTATGAGGGGATAAATTGGATTATATGCTCTGATGAGCACAGACTGTGTGTTAGATGTGTCGGTATAGCGATGCATACATGTGTTAGCACTATTTACATGCTCAGTTGTAGTGGTATTTGTACTACCAGAGTTATGCGATTAAAGGTACAGGGCAGCCACAGTGTGACTGCATGTATAGATCAGCAGGTGCGGCTTGACCTGTAGGCATAGACAGATGGGAAGCCCGTGAGGTGTCATGATATGTGGTGTATTATTGCCATGATGGGGGCTACTGCTAGATTTGCCATGCAGTGCTGTGTTGCATACATTGCAGCAGACAGAGATAATTCAAAGGCAGACGTAAGTTACATCAGACAGGCTGGCAGATGATGAAGGGGGCATTTGCATTTGTTTTCTGTGTTCAGGGGTGAGGGCAGGAATCTTGATGATGTTTTCTGCAACTACACGGCAGGCACTAGTTACGCGATGGGTATGTGTGGAGAGGGGGCGAGACGAGACATTGACGGGACGAGACATTGATGGGACGAGACGAGACATACCTTGCAGACAAAGTAGAAGGACGGTGTATGAACCTAGACACAGACACTCTGAAGGTTGGGGAGGGTTTGGGGGCGATGATCAGATGTCCGGTCTTGGCCATGCTCATTTTCAAGCAGTGGGGGAACATGCAGCCAGCAATGTCAGCAGGCAAGCTGAGATCGCGATGTGGATTGCGAACCATAGTTCAGGCGTGGGGAGATATGTTTGGGACCCATCACCATACAGCTGCTCCCGAACGCCAGAGGATGAGCTTGCTGCACCAGGGAACTGGGTATGGTTCCAGGGGAATGTAGGAGCTCCTGCATATATCCCTTTGGTACAGCAACTGTGAGCGGGTTACCAGGGGAGGTGGAGCCAAAGGAACACACGCTAAGGGTGCACTGGGAGAGATATGGGTGCGGCAGGATTGTATGAAGGCCTTTGGGCCGGGTAAGGACAGGGTAGCGAGGAGACGGTTGTGGTCAACGGTACCAAGGGCATCAGAGAGGACACGAAGGGGCCTGACTGGCTACAGGCCCTTGTATTTGGCCAGGGACACGTCAGTGGGGTGTTTGGGAGGGGGCAATTTGGTACAGTGTCATGACGAACTGCCAGACTGTGACGTATCAGGGAGAGTATGAGAGGTGGGTATATGAGGGTGCTGTGTTTGGTGCACATCTCCAACATAACATATGTTTGTTTCTCTTGTGTTTCTCATACCACAGGACACGCTTGGTGATGTTCCTGGTGCTGTGGTGCAGTGGCAGCTGTGTGTATGTCATTCAACGTGCAGGACACTGTGGTATGTGGACATATAGGTAATTTGTCTGTGTGGAGAATCATGAGCAGCACATGTCTGAGGTTATCTGTCTAATGCACATATGTTGTGGTGGACCTATCTTGCATGCTCCCTCATACATAATATTTTGATGTTGGCACACAAATCCACATGTGCTCGTGCACAGTTTGTCTTATCCAGCACTGTCTCTGGGACACATCCAACAGAACTGCGTGTGACTACAGGTCCGAGGTGTTCTGGTGGTGGCCCGCACTTACACTCTTCCCTGACATTGTAGCATCAGACGACAGCAGTGTTTTATCGCATATCAAAGACCTTAATCTCCACTAATCTCCAATTGTGCACATACAGGCCATATGTTACTCTTGGCACGCTCACCTTATCATATGTGTGTGTGTTTGGGGGTGCCTCTGTAATGATACCGTGTATATGCAGTTTGCATTATCATGTGGTGGGGGGTGTCTGTACACCTGTGGAGTGGTGGTGACTGTGCTATCTCTACCTTACTGGTGCTGACCTTGTGACCATTGTGCGCGTGTGTTGTGGGTTGTGGGTTTACCTATCTCTTGTGTGTTGACAGACCACTGCGCAACAGCATTTATGTATCACACATATCACCATTACTTGGGCATGCATCAACGGTGACTGGACATGGCGACATGGTGATTCCACACATTTTGTTGACATCTTTTGCCTTCACTGTGCCGTGTTTTGGCCTTTGCCTGCCTCGTAGACTCCCAACCAGACACTTGGTGCTGATACATGGTAGGTTGCACCTTGGTTCGTTTGTGTGTGGCATCAGCCTTTATATGTTCGTGTTTTGCTATTTGTTTCATGGACCTTTCCTTTTAGGTGTTTGTGCACCAACACTGATGGAGATGGGGTGGGGCTGTTAGATGCCTGTGTGACAAAAAGAGAAATAAGGATAGCAAAATCAAAGGCAGAGGAAAAGATGGCTAAAGATGTGCAGAAGATGATGTGTTAGAACAACTTGCAAAACTGAAAATGGACAAGGCCATGGGGCCGGATGGGATACATCCCAGGATACTGAAAGAGCTCAGAGAGGTTCTTGCAGGGCCGTTAAAGGATGTTTTCAACAGTTCCTTGGAAACAGGAGTAGTTCCTCAGGACTGGAGAATGGCTGATGTCATACCTCTACACAAAAGTGGTGACAGGGAAGAAGTGTCAAACTGCAGGCCTATGAGCCTTACCTCGGTGGCGGGAAAAGTCATGGAGGCGCTCCTGAATGAGCGAATAGTGAACTTTCTCAAAACCAACAAGTTGCAAGACCTGAGGCAACATGGTTTTACCAAAGGACGATCTTGCCAAACAAATCTGATTGAGTTATTTGACTGGGTGACCAGGGAGCTGGATCAGGGGCATGCGATGGATGTCATTTACCTGGATTTCAGCAAAGCCTTCGATACTGTTCCTCATAGGAGGCTTATCAATAAACTCGCTAGCTTGGGGATGGATCCTAAGATGGTAAATTGGATCAGAAATTGGTTGACTGACAGATGACAGAAGGTGATGGTACATGGAGCTCACTCGGATGAGAGGAAGGTGATTAGCGGGGAGCCCCAGTGTTCTGTCCTGGGCCTGGCACTGTTCAATGTATTTGTGAGTGATATTGCTGAAAGACTGAATGGAAAAGTCTGTCTTTTTGCAGATGACACAAAAATTTGCAACAGAGTGGACTCCCCCGAAGGAGTGGTTAACATGAGGAAAAATCTACAAAAGCTGGAAGAATGGTCTAATGCTTGGCGATTAAGATTTAATGCAAAGAAGTGCAGAGTCATGCACTTGGGTAGCAGAAATCCAAGGGAAATGTACGCGATAGGGGGCGAGAGGTTGGTGTGCATGGATCAGGAGAAAGACCTTGGTGTGATTATTTCTGAAGATCTCAAGGTGGCAAAAGAGTGCGACAAGGCGGTGGCAAAAGCCAGGAGGATGTTGGGCTGCATACAAAGAGGAATCACCAGCAGAAAGGAAGAGGTACTTATGCCACTGTACAAGTCACTGGTGAGGCCTCACTTGGAATACTGTGTTCAGTTTTGGAGACCGTATCTTGCAAAGGATGTAAAAAGACTGGAAACCGTTCAGAGGAAGGTGACCAAAATAATTTGGAGCTTGCATCAGAAGCCTTATGAAAAGAGACTTGAAGACCTAAACATGTACACTTTGGAGGAGAGGAGGGACAGGGGAGATATGATTCAGACCTTTAAAAACTTAAAGGGAAATAATGAACAAACAAACCTCTTCCAAAGACGGGGAAGCTGTAAAACTAGAGGGCATAACAGGAAGCTGCAAGGTGGTAAATTGAAAAGCAATGTCAGAAAATACTTTTTCACAGAAAGGGTGGTGGATGCTTGGAATGTCCTCCCGATGGAAGTGGTGGGGGCAAACACGGTGACGGAATTCAAAATGGCATGGGACAGACACAGTGGATCCCTTTACAGCAACAGGATAAAATAAAAATAAACTGAACCATCTAATTTCTCAACAAATAGGGGTGTCCTGTATGGACTGGTGGGTTCACCCCTAAACAGGGACGTGGGGAGGGGTGGCCTGCACGGAACAGCAGGTGCACTTAATCTTGCCATTGTGCTGGGCAGACTAGATGAACCATACTGGTCTTTTTCTGCCGTCATTTACTATGTTACTATGAGCAGGAGGTAGCAGTGGTGCTGTGATGTTACCTGCAACTCCGTGCTGTGGCCAGCAGCCTGCCTGTACAGCATGATTTGGATGGTGGAGCCTGTGTGAGTGGGTGTTTCTACCCCTGTTGGCCACTGCTGTGGGGATTGCACGGTTTGATGTTGTATATACTTTGTAGGGTAAACGTTTGGGATGTGTTCTGCAGGTTCCAGCAGCTGGGACCTGTACCTGTGACCCTCTGCTCCTGGACACACTGGCTGTTTGTACTGCACCATGGTGTTGCCACAGATGTCCAGCAATCCCTGGAACTACCTTTACCTCTCCTCAGCCAGACATTTCCTGTTTTTCTGTTGTATCTACGTAGTAGGGCAAAGGTTTGTAATGTGTTCTGCAGGGTCTGCAGATGGGAACTGAACCTGTGACCCTCTGCTCTGAGTCACACTGGCTGTGTATACTGCAGCACAGTGAGGCCACAGAGGCACAGCAGTCCCTGGGCCATACCTTTACGTCTCCTCGGCCAGACTTTTTCTGTTGCACTGCACACCACGTACTGGTACAGGGCATGGCCTGGGTCCACTGCAGACAGCACCCTCCCCACCCCCTCCAGCACCCTTCCCACCCCCTCCAGCACGGACACCCCCCCATCCTATGCTGACATGACCATATGCTGTTGGTGCTTGTTGTGCGCGTTCCAGGCCATCCACTGTTCCGGTAGGCAGTTGCCTACGGTGCGGCATCTGAGGTGGGAAGACATACATGGACATCCGCACCCCCACCCCCCATCACCACCTAACAACATTCTGTCCCTTCAACATGGTGGTGGGATGGATGCGGGGATGTCCTGTCTCTGCCCTGGCAACTATTGGCTAGTGTGGACAATGTATTTGTATATTGTGTTTGGCCTTTGTCTTTCAGACTTCCAGTTTCTATGTTCCTATGTGCCACCTGGGTGACACCCATGTCCGCCCTATGCCCCAGCTGCCCCCAGTACATGTGCCACCTGCAGCCCCCTATGCCCCATTTACACCATTGCCATAGTGGCCTCTCATACTTGGACACTATGGTGTTGCTACTAATGGAGCACTACTATCACGTTTCTTGTGCTCCCTGCCTATGCTGTACATTGCTGACACCAAGATGGTTTCTCTCTCCTGCAAATGTGCATCTAACGGCAGGTTTTCATTCATGGTAGGATTCAGCCCTTCAGTTCAGCGTGTTAGTGTGCAGGGAGCCTCTCCCCGCCCACTCCCCGCCCATTGACCCCTGCTCTTCGCCCTCTCTCCTCCCTCTGCGGTGTGTACCACGCCGCGGAACGCTTCCGCGCGGTTTGTAACATTACTGTGTGTTAACGTTACATACCGCGCATTAACGTTGCCTAATGAGTGTTAACATTACCTAATGCGCGGTCTGTAACGTTATTGCAGTTTAGTAAACATATCCCTTGGTGTGCTTCCACCAATTGTGGCACTACCGTGCCCTATTCCACTATCTTGAGGTGTTCATTGCACTCTATACTGTTTTGCCCTTCCGATGCTGTCTTTCACTACTCATTCTGCACAGTACATACTATCTACCCATCTTCAGGTGTCCCTCTTGATGGCCTGTAGTGCTATTACAGATATCTACTATAAAGTTTCAAGCTCTTTTGATCGAAAAAAGAGGATAAGACTCACTCTTCCATTCTAAAATAGCTTCCTCAGTAGACTTTAATAGGGACAAATGGGACAAATGCAGAATGGTTCAGTTCCTGAAAATTAACTGAATGGGTATGTTTTGATGAACAAAAACGAGTACAAAAATTGCTGGTGTGCACATGCCTAATCCTGAGTATAACAGTACTATGGAGCAAAGGATTTGTCAAATAAAATATGGAAAGGACACAATCTATTGCTGTCTGCATTCTGAGCTTCCTAGTGGTGTCAGTGTGATGAGCAAACCTCCTCCAGAATGCATACTACTACTACTACTGCTACTACAAGCCTTTATGACAAGAATCTGCCTATCCCTAAGGACTTAACTTAGCTGTTCCATGGCTCCAGAGTGATTTGTATTCTTCCTGCATTGAAAGAGCAAAACTCTCATACAATTCAGGTTCCATGTTATGGGGAGCCATGGGTAGGCATGCTCGTTAATTCTAAGTTTCGTTATTTTCCATATTGGTTTCTTATGATAAAAGAAAGAGATTTCTTCTATCAACAGGATAAGCTGGCCAGTGAAGAGGCCTAGAATATCAGAAGTCCAACTGTTTTTTATATTAATGAATATATGCTTTGGAAAAAAAATTCTCCAAAGCTTGAAAATTTCAAAACTAATGGACTACAAAAGGGGACTGTTACTTCTGGAGAGAGATCTGCAATTGTGAGTATATACTTCTGGGAATTTTCTATAAGGAATTCTTTTTATTAAAGCTAATTAATCTGTGAACCCACTATTTTTTGTTAAATCTGTCAGGGCCTAGTAGCAGCAGTTTAAGTTTAAATTTAAAACACAGAAGAGAACTTTCTGGTTACATATTATACCCAGCAGAGAGCTTGTAGTTTAAATTTAATAGTCACTCAGGCCTAGTATCAGCAAAGTACTTTTAGTTTAAATTTAAAACACAGAAGAGAGCTTTCTGGTTAAATTTAGAACCCAACAGAGAGCTTGTAGTTTAAATTTAATAGTCACTCAGGGCCTAGCATCAGCAGGGTACTTTTAGTTTAAATTTAAAACACAGAAGTGAGCTTTCTAGTTAAATTTAGAACCCAGCAGAGAGCTTGTAGTTTAAATTTCATAATAAGTTAGAGCCTAGCAGCAGCAAAGAGCTATAATTTAAAATTTAAAATCAAATAAGAGTATAGCTTACCTCAGCAGCACAGGACAGGGTACTGTGTAGCAGCCCTCTTTTAATAAGTGTTATTTCCCTCCCTCCATCCCCACACCCACCCACCCCTGGGATAATCGTAGCTTTATAGGTACTTACACATCTTAAAAGACAGGGGGTGCTCTCAGGTGCAGCTCTAAGGACCTGAGATTAATTAAGCTTCAGGTGAACAAGGTATATTAAACGTATTAGGTACAGTTTTATTAGTATAAATATCCATAGCAACCCTTAGGAAGTAAAGAACTTAAAAATCTAAACAAAAAGCAGTCCAGCAGCGACATGGGGGCTTTCCAGTCTTTTGCATTGAGTGTTACATGTATGATTTTCTCCCAGTTGGTGAGAGGTCTTACGTGTGCACTAGGTGCAAGGAGCTCTTTGCTCTCAGGGAACAAGTCCGTTCTCTAGAGGCTAGAGTAGCAGACTTGGAAAACATAAGAAAGACAGAGAGGTACATAGACGAGACCTACAGGGATATAGTCCTGAAGTCCCACCTCCAGGCAGGCAGCATCCCTGTTGCCATGGAGGAGAGAGGTCACGTGACAGGAGAGCATCACCCTGGTGTGGCAGGAAGTGATCCTGTAACTAGGACCTGTCCTCCAGGTGATGTAAAACACTCTCACACCGAGGAAGTTTCCCCAGGGCCATGTGCCCATGAGGGAAGGATTAGGACAGCCGTTATAGTTGGTGATTCGATCATTAGGCATGTAGATAGCTGGGTGGCTGGTGGACGTGAGGATCGCCTGGTAACATGCCTGCCTGGTGCGAAGGTAGCGGACCTCACGTGCCACCTAGATAAGGTCTTAGATAGTGTTGGGGAGGAGTCTGTTGTCTTGGTACATGTCAGTACCAATGACATAGGAAAATGTGGTAGGGAGGTTCTGGAGGCTAAATTTAGGCTTCTAGGTAGGAAGTTGACATCAAGAACTTCCAAGGTAGCGTTCTCCGAAATGCTTCCCGTTCCACGTGCAGGACCCAAAAGGCAGGCAGAGTTCCGGAGTCTCAATGCGTGGATGAGACAATGGTGCAGAGATGAGGGTTTTGGATTTGTTAGGAACTGGGGAACATTCTGGGGAAAGGAGAGGCTCTTCCGAAGGGATGGGCTTCACCTTAACCGGGATGGAACCAGGCTGCTGGCATTAACCTTTAAAAAGGAGATAGAGCAGCTTTTAAACTAGATAATAGGGGAAAGCCGACAGTCGCCCAAGAGCGGATGGTTCGGAAGAATGTATCCTTGAAGGATACTACCAAAAGCAGAGAGGCTCCAAAAAAGAGTAAAGTAGCCCAAATGCCCTCGAGTATGGAGCAGACAGAGCTTAAAGATCCCAAATTATCCATGTCTACCAACAGCAAAATTAATATGAATAAAATACAGTCTCTAAAATGCTTGTATGCAAATGATAGAAGTCTAAAAAATAAGATGGGAGAGTTAGTATATATAGCACTAAATGAGAGGTTAGTTATGATTGGAATATCAGAGACATGGTGGAAGGAGGACAACCAGTGGGACACTGTGATACCTGGATACAAACTATATCGTAATGATAGAGCTGATCAAATTGGTGGAGGGGTTGCGCTCTATGTTAGAGAGGGCATTGAGTCAGAAAGGATAAAAATTTTGCAGGAAACTAAATTTTCAGTAGAATCTCTATGGATTGAAATTTCATGTAAAAAGGGGAAGGCGATGGCAGTGGGGGTGTACTATCGACAGCCTGGCCAGAATGAACAAATGGAGGATGAAATGCTCAAAGAAATCAAGGAAGCTAACAAAAATTATAGCGCAGTAATAATAATGGGTGATTTCAATTACCCTGGTATTGACTGGGTCAGTGTCACGGCAGGACATGCTAGGGAGATAAAGTTCCTAGATGACATAAATGACTGCTTCTTGGAGCAGCTGGTTCATGAACCAACCAGAGGGGAAGCCATATTAGACCTAGTCCTTAGTGGAACACCAGATCTAGTGCAAGAGATAAGGGTGTTGGGGCCACTTGGCAATAGTGATCATAGCATGATCACCTTTGATTTAATTAGTGGAGGAGAGATGGTAAGGAAATCCACAGTACTACCTTTTAACGTTCGAAAGGGACACTATGATAAAATGAGGAAAATAGTTAAGAAAAGACTAAAATGAGCAGTTGCAAAGGTTAAAGACTTACATCAAGCTTGGGTGTTGTTGAAAAATACTATCTTGGAAGCCCAGACCAGCTGTATTCCACGCTTTAAGAAAAGTGGAAGGAAGTCCAAAAAACTGCCAGCATTGTTTAAAGGGGAGGCCAGAGAGGCTGTTGTTGCCAAAAAAGCATCTTTCAGGAAGTGGAAAAAAGAGCCAAATGACGAAACCTTAAAACAGCACAAGCACTGGCAAGTCAAATGCAAGGCATTGATAAAGCAGGCAAAGGGAGAATTTGAGAAGAAGCTTGCTGCGGAAGCAAAGATTCAAAATAAAGATTTTTTCAAGTACATTCGTAGCAAAAAACCTGTGAGAGAGTCAGTTGGTCCATTAGATGATAGAAGAGTTAAAGGGGCACTAAGAGGCGACAAGGCAATAGCGGAGAGACTGAATGAATTCTTTGCTTTGGTCTTTACTGAGGAAGATGTAGGGATGTTACCCGTGACTGAAGTGGTATTTAAAGGTGCGGAAGAATTGAAGGAAATATCGATACATCGGGAAGATGTCTTACAACTATTAGATAAACTGAAGAGTAGCAAATCACCTGGGCCGGATGGTATACATCCAAGGGTGTTGAAAGAACTGAAATATGAGATTTCAGACCTGCTATTAGTAATCTGTGAATTTTCATTAAAATCATCTGTAATACCTGAAGATTGGAGGATGGCCAATGTAACGCCAATTTTTAAAAAGGGCTCCAGGGGTGATCCGGGAAACTACAGACCGGTGAGCCTCACGTCAGTACAGGGAAAAATGGTAGAAACCATCATAAAGAATAAAATTACTCAGCATGTAGATAGTCATGGCCTAATGGGAGACAGTCAACATGGTTTTAGACAAGGAAGATCTTGTCTTACTAATCTATTATGTTTTTTTTGAAGGTGTGAATAAACAGGTGGACAAAGGTCAGTCGGTTGATATAGTGTATCTGGACTTTCAGAAAGCCTTTGACAAGGTCCCTCATCAGAGACTTTTGGCAAAACTAAAGAGTCATGGGATAGGAGGCAGTGTACTACTGTGGATCAAGAACTGGTTAAAAGATAGAAAGCAGAGCGTTGGGCTAAATGGCCAATTTTCCTAATGGAGAAAAGGGAATAGTGGTGAACCCCAGGGATCTGTGCTGGGTTCGCTGCTTTTTTGACATATTTATAAATGACCTGGAAAGTGGAATAAAGAGTGAGGTTATCAAATTGCAGATGACACAAAACTATTTAAAGTTGTTAAAACCCAAGAGGATTGTGGAAAATTGCAAGAGGATCTTTATAAATTGGAAGACTGGGCATCAAAATGGCAGATGAAATTTAATGTGGACAAGTGCAAAGTTATGCACCTAGGCAAGAACAACACAAACTATGGTTACACGATGCAAGGTTCCACATTAGGAACCACCACCCAGGAAAAAGATTTAGGCGTCATTGTGGATAGCATGTTAAAACACTCGGCCCAGTGTGCAGCGGCAGCCAAGAGAGCATATAGAATGCTAGATATCATAAGGAAAGGAATGGAAAATAAAACAAAAGATATTATAATGCCTCTATATCGTTCCATGGTGAGACCTCACCTTGAATATTGTGTGCAATTCTGGTCGCCGTATCTTAAAAAGGATATAGCATTATTAGAAAAGGTTCAGAGAAGAGCCACCAAAATGGTAAAGGGGAGGTGGTGCACTCATCCTCACTAAAAAAAACCTACAATACACCCTAACGAACTCAAACAATGTCGAAGGAATGGACATAATAAACATTGAAAACAGAACACTAGCATTCTCCTTAATCTATAGACCCCCATCAGCTGATCACAAAACTCTCTCCCCCATCCTTGAACTCGCATGCACAACATCTCAGAGAAAACCCCTCATAATCTTAGGTGACCTTAACCTCCCATCTCTGAACCAATCCCAAAAAGACAACTTCATTGACTCAATGTCCCACATAGGATTTAACCAGATAGTCCATACTCCCACACATAATAAAGGAAACTCACTTGATCTTGTTTTCCTCCCTTCCCCCTTTAACCTACATAAACTCCATTCTTCCCCGATAGCTAGGGAAGTACCATGGTCTGACCACCATTTGATAACATTCCACCTATTAGCACAAACAACATCACAGTCCACAAACACAATATCACATATCTCACGCTTTCCCCACTTTGATAATGACACATTCCTTGACAACATACTACCTAAACTCACCACAAGTCTAAATGACATAGAACAAACAATAAAGAACTGGAACCAAACTATCCAAAAAGCAGCAACCCCCACTCAAACAATGCAGAAGATAAAGAAGGAATCACAAAAATGGTTCACTAAAGAAATTGCCATGCTAAAAAAGCAACTACGGAAACAAGAAAAAATTTGGAGAAAAACAAAATCACACGATAACAAAACTAAATATATAAACATACTTAATAGATACAAGGAAGCAATCAATAAGTCAAAAAGGGAATACTACTCCAAACTAATAAATCATGCTATCAATCGGCCAAGAGAACTTTTCTCAATTGTGAATACACTAACAAAAACACAAAACCCCGAACTGAACCAAGACTCAATCAGTGTACAAACCTTAGCATTACATTTTGCTGAGAAACTAAAGGTAAAACCTTACTCTCCAACCACCACAATATCTAAACATGTCAGTAATTATGAATGGACAACCTTTCACAAGATTGAAAGAAAGCACATCCTTAATATTATAACAATGATTAACACCACAACCTCACCGCTTGACCCTTGCCCTGTATCATGGATCAAACATACTAAGGAATTTCTTGCAGAAAATATCCAACATATAGTAAACCAATCACTCTCTCAAGGAACCATGCCCAATGCCCTAAAGCTCTCCTCGATCCGTCCCATAATAAAAAACAATAAACTAGACCCAAAAGACCCCAACTCCTACAGGCCAATAGCTAGCATACCACTAATTGCCAAAATAATAGAAAAGACCATACAACTCCAATTACAAGACTACATTGATGAACAAAAACTCCTTGATGAGCATCAATTTGGCTTCCGACCCTTCCACGGAGTTGAAACTCTCCTAATCGCCCTAACAGATCTACTCATCAGAGGCACCAATGACAACAACAAAGGCTTCCTTCTCCTCTTCATAGATCTGTCTGCTGCATTCGATAGCATCAATCATAATACCTTCATTAACAGACTAGAATACCTAAAAATAGGAGTGACAGTCCTTGAATGGTTCAAATCATACATCTCAAACAGGTTAATACGGATACAATTAGGTAACGACACATCCGAAACTTTCCCACAAGGTCAAGGCATCCCCCAAGGATCAGCCCTCTCAGCCCTCCTCTTCAATTTATACCTCCAGCCCATTACAAACATATTTAAGAAGCACAAAATTAACCATTTCATATACGCAGATGATATCATGCTTGCCACCCCATAAACCCTAACAATCCCAAATATGATAGCCTACTCCAATGTATGAACGAGACTACTAAATGGCTTGAAGACAACCACCTAAGCATTAACCTCAAAAAAACAGAGGCAATGTTCATAACGAGGAAATCAGACACTGAATACATATACCCCAATACAATCACAATAAATAATACACCTATACCTGTTAAAAAGGAGGTAAAATACCTTGGAATAATCTTAGACCACTCACTCTCCATGATTCCACACATAAAACACACAGTAAAAACCATATTTTATAAACTCAAGACAATACAACATCTGAGACCCCTACTCAACACCGATGACTTTAGATCTGTAATCAATACACTCATAACCCCCCACTTCGACTATTGTAATAGTCTCCTAAATGGACTTCCATTAAAAAGCATATACTATCTCCAAAGAGCCCAAAACATATGCGCCAAGATGGTCACTAAAGCTAATCTAACAGACCATGTGACCCCAATTCTCCTAGACTTACACTGGCTCCCTATAAACAGCCGAATAAAATATAAAATCCTCCTAACTACATTCAAAATCGTCAACAACATCTCCCCATCACAACTATCCACCCTAATACACCCCCCATCAGATACTAGATCACGCAGACAGAACGCAACCCACTCCCTCAACATAAAAACAAATTTTAGAAAAACTAAAGCGACAACAAGTGACAGGGCATTCTCCTTCGCCGCCCCCACCCTCTGGAATGAAATACCATTAACACTCCGCATGATAAAAGACCTTCACCAATTCAAAAAAGAATTAAAAACCTACCTCTTTACAAAACACTTTGAAATCCCCTACCAACAAAGAACTCCGCCAATACAATCACAGAAACACATACACTGTACCCAAGACAGAACAAATGACTAACACAGGAAAATTCACTAACCCCACACAACACGCTAATGAACCACTCAAACAGTTGACTATTTTCACCACTGTAACTGTAACTAACTAAGATGCGCTCCATGTATATAACTTGTAAATAGTTTGAAAAGCTCTGTTATAGTTAATGTTCAAAATATGTTCAAAATGTTGTTCAAAATATGTTCAAAATATGTTCCCTGTAAGTACACCTGTACATAGTTAAAGCATAATGTTCCTTGTAAATGTATACAGAAGTATACAATTGTTCTGTTTAATGTTCAATGTAAACCGCCCCTGATCTCTGGAAGGGGCGGTATAGAAAAGACCGTTAAATAAATAAATAAATAAATAAAATGGAAGGATACTCCTATGAAGAAAGGCTAAAAAGGTTAGGGCTCTTTAACCTGGAAAAGAGACGGCTGAGGGGAGATATGATAGAAGTCTATAAATTAATGAACGGAGTGGAATGGGTAAACGTAGATCGATTGTTTACATTATCAGAATATAGAAAGACTGGGGGACATGCAATGAAGCTACAGGGTAAACTATTTAAAACTAATAAAAGAAAATATTTCTTCATTCAACGTGTAATCAAACTCTGGAATTTGTTACCGGAGGATGTAGTAAAGGTTGTTAGTGTAGCTGGGTTTAAAAAAGGTTTGGACAAGTTCCTGGAGCAAAGGTCCATAAACCATTATTAAGAAGGGACCCAGGATATTAATGCTTGACCCAGTACAAGCACTGCGGAACCTGTGTCTTTTCTGGAAACTGCTAGGTACGTATGACCTAGATTGGCCACTGTTGGAAACAGGATACTGGGCTTGATGGACCTTGGTCTGACCCAGTATGGCATATCTTATGTTCTTATGTTATGTTCTTATGTTATTTAGTTTTATTTTGTACAATGTAAAGCTAGTTAATTGTTTTCTTTAGTTTGTTATGTCACCTAGAGACCAAAACCATGTATCTAACATTGTTTTCTTTTACATTCATAAAGGGGATATCCTGCAGAATGGTCCCCTTAAAATTGATTTGAGTTTGCTTTTCACAAGTGGCTTGAATTGTCTAATTTGAGGAAAAGGAGATGCTCATTCGTTCTTTCTTTCTTTAAAAAACTTTTATCTAGAGCTTCTGATTTTTTGGTTATAATCGAAAACCTGCAATAAAACACCCAAAAGGAGAATATAAGGGTTTTGCTTATAACTGAAACCCCTTGAAAATTGGCATCTTTCTTGGTGCTCCGATGATGTCACCTGGCGGCTGCTGTTACAGCTGCTGGGTGTCATTAGAGCTGATCACTGCAAGCAGAGTTCCCCGATCCTTTTGCTGCTGCTTTTCTTTGTTGCTGACACTGGAAAAGGTTTGAAGCCTGCAAACAGGCACTTCTTGTTCTCATGTTTCAAAGTCCTCTGTGTTGTCAGCTGTAAAACCAGGGAAGCAGCAGAGAGAGACAGGAACAAAAAGCAGAAACTTCCTCTGCTGCTTGCAGGTAGGGGGATTGTTGTTGGGGCTAGGAGAAGGGCGGGAGATGATGTAGGGGCTGGGAGGGGGGGTTGTAGCAGATGCAGAGGGCTGGGAGACGGAGGTGACGGCATTGCTGATGCAGGAGGCTAGGAGAGCGAGGGGGAACAGTTGCTGATGTAGGGGCTAGAGGGAGTCTTGCTGATGCAGGGGGATGGTGTGCTGTTGCTAGGGCTTGGAGAAGAGGGGTGCTGATGTTGCTGGGTTTGGAGAAGGGGGAGCTGATGCTGGGATGGGGAGAAGAAGCTGGTGCTGGAAAATTGTGTTTTGTGTCATTAATAGGCATCCACCTAAAAAACCATTACATTTTTTTCATGATGCAAATACACGATAAACCCCTATTTTTCTCACCCTAACAAAGCCCCTAATTGCCCCAAAAATAAACCTGTAAATTTCCAAACGATAAACACCTAGGATCGGAAGCCCAATTTATATCCCATTTTTTTGTTTTCCAAAATTGTCCAAAGTGGTATACAGTAGTATAAACTAAACCTCATAAAAACTGAATACATTCTTCCTCTCCCACTTCCCTCTACTAAATGCAAAGTGAATAAAACAGCACAAATCAGCAACAGTATATTCCTCTTTCACATCCAGGGCTTATTTAGGAAAAAGACAGGTTCTTAATTTCTTTGGGAATATCCAGTAATCCTGGTTGATTCCACAACTTGGGAGCAATCACCAAACAGGTCTGAGTTCTGAGTTTCACTCGTCTCATTTCCTTAACCATAGGGACCACAAAATGCTTGACTGACTAGACTTAATAACTGACCAGGCATACCACTCTAGACTGGTGCATAAGTAGGCCAGTCCATTTACCCTCAGTACCCTAAAAGCTAAGGCCAACAGCTTAAAGTGGATCCTAGCTTTTACCAGCAATCGGTGCAAGATCTTTGTTGGGAATACCCATGTGCAGAAGTGAACTGGGGGGCTTTTTGGGGGATTGTAGAACATGGTTTCCTGTTTTGAATCCATGACCTGTAAGGAGTACTGGTATGCATCCCTCCCAGTGAATGTGATAGTTAGTGCAGGCCTAAGGGTCTTTTTGTAAAACGTGAATGAGATCAAAATTGCAGACAGCCCTGGATTGTCGCCTTAGCTGTACTTCTAACATTTATATTGTCACCTGATTAGTTAATCATCCATATTCCAGGGTGAGAATGTGTTTTCACAGTTCTAAGACAGTGTTAACTATGAAACTATAGATAGAAATAGAGATTAATTATCTATTGCACAAGCCCCACACCTTGTGCTTATCAGATAAAGAAAAAGAGGGTATGTCTGCACATAGGCGTTACAAAAACTTGAAATAAATGTAATGAGTATTTTCAAATGGCACATCTTAAAAAATGTAAACCTTATTTTACACCTTTCATCTTATTTCATAAAAATATTTGATCTCTCTTTCAAGTCTAAGAGTGTTTGTTGACTTTGATATATATTCAGTCATTGGGTATTTTTTGTCTGTATAAAGTGACGTTGAAGAGAATACAGTTCAGGAAACATAACTAAGGCTATATACTGTAGTAGTATGAAAAAAACCTATGGCTTTCAGGGTAGATACAATGTATCCTTAGCTTAAGTAGTGTAGATGAGAGCAAGCAGACAGACTGGGTGAGCACTTACCTTAATCTGCCATCATCCATTGAGTTACTGTGTAAGCATGGCAAATTTGGAAGTAGAATGTGATATAAATTCATCAATAATTTTAGGAGAAATACAGTTTTCATATCTTTGAACAAGGAAAACAACTAAACCAGCTTTATCATGTACAATGTGTATTTTCTGAACTCTAGTAAAAATGAAAGCCTTTACCTCATGGAGGAAGGGGGGGGGAGGAGGAGGAGGGGGAGGGGGAAATGAGAATTATAACTGTGCTTTTCACTGTGCAGAATCTATCAGATTTTTAAGGAGTGTACTTTTGTTTTGAAAATTATGCTGGAAAAATATGGGTGGAAGATGAGCACCCAGGTCGGAAGGCAATTATGGACTACTGAGGAAGAGCTGAAGACTCTTCAGAGCAAACCCATAATTTATGGATGCCACCCTATCAATAATTAGCTGCCTTGATGAAGATCAAATGCAGTTTAGGACAACTATCCACAGGGTCACCATGAGATGACTGACTCAACGGCACTTAACAACAACATATTGACACCTGCCATTTGGTGCCCAGAATTTCTCTTAGGTAAAATATATTCATTATTTTGAAATTTCAGAATTATGCACACAAGCAAACATTTCACCTTTAGGAATGTTTCCTAAAATGGTGGCTAACCCTATGTATATAGTAACATAGTAACATAGTAAATGACGGCAGATAAAGGCCAGTATGGTCCATCTAGTCTGCCCAGCACAATGTCAAGAGTAGGTACACCTGCCGCTCTATGCAGGGCCCCCCCTCCCCATGTCTTTGCCCAGGAGTGAACCCACCACTCCATGTAGGACACCCCTATTTGTTGAGGAATTTGATGATTCAATTTATTTTGATATTTTCTTGTTGCTGTAAAGGGATCCACTGTGTCTGTCTGTGTATATACAGATTGCTCACATATAACTTTACTTATATATCATGAATACTGTGTATACCATGGACTGCCTGAAGAACAAACCAGTCAGTACTAGAGGAGATCAAACCTAAGTTTTCTTTAGAAGCTCAGATGATAAGACTTCGACTTTCATATTTTGGAAACATATTGCAAAGAGAGAGAGATCATTAGAGAAAGACATCATGCTTGGCAAGGTAGAAGGTCAATGCAAAAGAGGAAGGTGGGCAATGAGATGGATCGATACAATAACAGCAGTTACAGGTGCCAGTCTGTCAACAATGAGCCGCCTGACTGAAGACCGAACACAATTTAGGACAACTATCCAGAGGGTCGGTATGAGTCGACACCAACTTGACAGCACTTAACAACAACAACAACAACATATATCGAGTAGACAATTTTGTAGAAGCCTATTTCTGGATATAATGCACTCTTTTACTCTCATAAAGCTCTTCAGAAACAACATCAGTAAAATGAATAAGACTCACAAATATATTGCGGGCAATCTTCAAAAAAAGTGCATAGTGGAAAGTCTATGGATGCTTTTTTACCCACAGATTGTAGATTGATTTGCAAAGTGAAAAATGACTTGGAAAATCTATATCTACTATTTGTGTGGGGTTTTCCATGAAAACTTACATGCATACATTTGGAATCCAAAAATGTGCATGTACAATAAGTATACTCTCTGCCTCAGCTCCTTCCCCTGGAATGCCTCTCCAATATTTGCATATTTGCATGTGTATTTGGATACATTAGCCATTTTCAAAAGCCCCGTTTTATACATAAAAATGGCTTTGAAAATTGTCCTCTATGTAGAACCTATTCATGATCATTATAAGGAATAATGCTGAAAGGCGGCATCATCCCAAGAATAGAAATTTCATGTTGGATATTAAGATGGAGGCTGAAATCTTCCCCAAAGCTAGGGTTGTACAGAAAACATGCAAAAATTTCCTAAAATATTTAAAAAAACAGTTTGCATATTTTGGCCCCTTACTGTAGTAAGTGCTTAGTCTATAAAAATGTATATGGAAAAGAGGCCATTAACCTACAGAAAATCAATTGGTCCTTATATGCTGCCAAAAAAATCACCCACAACAGCATCAGAAGAAGGTATTATGGCACAAAGGGCAAGCTTCATGAAAAGACAGTTTCACTCCACTTCACTCCTTGCCCTGTGCAGAGACCAGAGGTCTTTGTGCTCCAAAATACAGAAACTGGAGCAATACCCAGCCACCCCAGCCAAATTCCATTCCTGATCTACAATATCTTTGGATATTTTTTATGTTAGCCCAATAGAACTATTCCACTCAATTCTGCACGTATGGAAAGAGTATTTTTGGCAACAGGACTCAAAGAATTCTCAATATAGAAAAGGAATTGCTCGCCAATAAAAGTATTCTGCTCAGGTCTAAATGAGCAGTTAGCTGCAGCTTGTACAATGCTCAGAGCAGGTTTAAATGCCAGTGGGGAGCTATATGTGTATTCTGTTACAAAACTGCAAATATGCATATTCTTCAATACTCCACCCAATCCATGCTCAGGTCACACCCCTTCAAATCTGTGCACAACATGGGTATACATTCCTGAACTTGCTACTTACCCATCTATGATCTTTTTTTTTTTTAGTGCCATCAAGTCAATGCTGACTCCTGGCAACCCAGTAGCCCCTGGGCTTTCTTGGTAAGGTATGACAAGGAATAAACTATCAAGTCTTTTCTTCCAAGGAAATGTAGGGTAAAGTGACTTGCCCAATACCACAAGGAGTGCCAGTGGGAACTGAACCCTGATCACTTGAGTACTAGGCTGTTACTCTGTTAGGCTCCTCCTCCTCTACATGATGGCCATTTGCATGTGCGAATGACACCTAACCTTTCTAAAATAGCCTCCTAAATCACACAACGCTGTTTCTGCTGAAGCTGAATCGTACTTACTCTGAAAGTAAATCGATGTTTTCATAATGAGCAGCTGAAAAAACACATCAAACAAGAACTGTGCCAAAATGCAAGCTGACTTTTTTCATACTGACCATACTTCCATTATGAAATACCTTCACAAAACTACGCAAAACTAAATACAGAGGTAACTCACAATTGAAATATTAGCTTCTAATATTGATGTTTCTTTTGTATTTAGTTTTGCATAATTTTGAGAAGGTATTTCATAATAGAAATTGCAAAACATGGAATTTTGGTCATGTGAAATAATGCAATGATATGAAATTAACATTTGTACTATTGATAAATGACTAAGACTGGCCCTTATGTTCCAACTGTATTTGCCTCTTTTTAGGTGTTCTATTTTGAAAAGCGAAAAAGGATAACTAATAAATAGGGCGTGTGTCTATTTGTCTTCTATGACACTCTCATTTGTGGGTGGAAAGACACAAGACAGTGAAGCCACTGGCTGTGATACAGGTCAGGAGAGAGGCTGTACTGTAGCTCAGCAGAGGAGAGAACCATGTATCCAACCAGATGTGGGCACAAAATGGCAGAGACAGAACCATGTGGTCCCATGACATTGGAGAAGATACTATGTAGAAAGAGTGCCATTGAATCCTTCTATACAACTCCAGGGAGTAGAGTTGTTTTCCTAAAATGTTTTAGTTTTTCAAAATCTGTATATATAAATATTTATATTGTAATATAATTATTGTCATCATTTGTATAGCACTAAACGGTTTACGCATGTGGAGGCACATTCCAACATGTGCGTCCAGGCCCCTGTGTGCCCGATCGGAATTGGGATGCACAAGGTAGACCCGATTCCAATCCCATGGGGGCTAGATGTGCCCCATAGGATCAGAATCAGGTCTAAGGTCTGTACATGCAGGCCGGGACCAGATTCCGATCATCCTGCATGTACAGGCCCATGCCTGGCTAACTCAGTCAGGCTCCTGAACGGAGCCACGGTGCCATGACGTCCCATTACCATGACACTGTGGCTCCATTCATGAGCTGTGATCACCGCCTGCTGACCACTCTTTCCTTTCCCCGCAACCTGACCCCCGATATGGCCTTCCATGGCCAGGGTCAAGCTGCGGGGAACCTGCTTTACCCCCTCACCTTACTTGCACTGCCCGGACCTGCTGTCCCCCATCCAGTCTGCCAAACCCGGACGTACAGGGCCAACTTCAGAATCGGCCCTGTACATCCTGGGACGTGGACCGCCCACTGCCTGCCCTAACTCCGCCTCCATTTAAGCCTCCCCATACAAACTCCTTGTTTGTACAGGGAGGCTTTTGTCAGGGCCGGCAGGGGGGCGAATAGACCCCATACTTTATATATTTTATTATTAGCCTTTACATTGCTTTTATTAGTGGCATTGCCAGCATTGTACCTAGTCCTGTGCAAGCGGTGCGGCCGTACAGGGCGCAAAAAAATAGGGGCGCATTTGAGGTTGCCAGCCTTGGCTCCCCCCACGCTGCCTGCCCTTGCCCTACTGCTGTTTTTTATGTTTCCATAGTGGGGGCGATGGCAGCAGTGGAGCAGACATCAAATTGAAAAACAAAACAAAACCGCAGTTCTTTCTGACTCCGCTCTTGCCTGCATGTCTGATCCCTCCCTCCTCTGATGTATGCCCGCGTCAGAGCAGGGTGGGACCAGTCCAATCATTCTAGTGCAGAGTTGCAAAGACCTGCGTTTGAATGGCTGGTGTGGTCTCGCCCTCCTCTGACACGGGTATACGTTAGAGGAGGGAAGGATCAGACATCACGGCAAGCGTAGAGTTGGAAAGACCGCTTTTTTATTTCAGTTTGATATCCGTTCTGCTGCTGCCATCGCCCTCCACCACTACCAAGGTAACATAAAAAATGGGTGCAACAGCAAGTGCAGGCAGCCTGGGGAGCCGGCTGGGCATGGAGGTATATGGTAAGGCACAATGGGGAGATGCTAGGCAAATGGGAAACTTGTGATGGGGGGGAGGGGGGCGGGGAGCACACCAGAAGTGCAAGTCGCACAGGGCATATTAATGGCTTGGTATGGCCCTGAGCCTTGCACATCTATATCCTATATCAGGGCTTTTTGAGGGGGTATGTGATGATACAGAGTACCAGAACCTTTTTCCTGCTAAAATTGATCCATTCTCCTCATGTATTAATACAAGAGACCTGCATATGAGTACCGACACAGTTTTTGCTAGGAAAAATGCACTGCCCTATATCTATCTTGCTATCTATAGATATAAATATAAATATACATGTGTGTAAGTGTGTATAATTTTTTGTAAACTGGGGAGAAGATCATTGCCTCTTAATGAAAGTACAGATTCAGTCGTGTTTTAACTTTGTGAGATATAAACACAGACTAGACCTTTTGTCATAATGTAGCTTCTATGTAGAATCTCTAGAACTTGACTTGTTTGTTAACATGCAGAAATTCCAGGGCACGTCTGAATTGGTTTAGAATACCTTCTTACAGAAACAACTGAACAGCACATGATTATGAACTCTATGCTGGTGTTACAGTGTATGGAGCAATTGTGCCTTTCTTTGGTTAAATCTGACTCTATGTTTTAACCTCCAAACATAATTACAAGTTTAATTTTCCTTGTTCATTTTCTTAGTCACTTTATCTGTGGCTTTAAAGCTCCAAATTTAAACCTAACACCTACATAGAAACCCAACAAACAGGATATCAGTGGAGAGGAAGCTGCTTTTTCTACCACATTTGATATGATCAAAACACTCTTGTTCAAAATGTTTTGTTCTAATACTTCTGCTGCATTGTAAGAGTGAGAAGGTAGGAATCAAAATACATGTCCTACGTTTATTTACATATCAGGTAACACAATCTCATTTGATAGCGATCCAAAAATCTTTTTATCACCAGAGAGATTGTTTTTATCTTTTAATAAAGTTTGATTATTCAGGAAGTGCCTACTTAAGCCATAAAGCATCTTATAGGTTAGTAGTATACGTAGTAGCATAGTAAATGATGGCAGATAAAGACCAGTGTGGTCCTTCTAATCCGCCCAGCAAGGTATTTACGGTTGTAACTGCCACTCCGTGCAGGTTACCCCTGTTCTATGTGTTTTACTTTGGTTGTAACTGTTGTTCCGTGACAGCTAACCTTACTTTGCTTTTTTGAAGTGTGAAAGTCATTTGCTTTGAACAGGAATGCTATTGGGATCCTCTGTGCTTATCTCATGCCTTTTTGAAGTCCATCAGTTTTGTCCTCATCACTTCCAATGGGAGAACATTCCAGGCATCCACCACCCTTTCTGTGAAAACAAATTTCCTAATGTTGCTTTTAAATTGTCCTCCTTTCAGCTTCTTTTTATATCCTCTAGTAATGCCATTCATAAAACAATTTCATATCATATAAGCTAGTTGAACCTTTGAATTTTGATCCCCTAAAGAATTCAAAGAGAGGACATTTCGGAAGCAAGATGGCCAACTGAAACTGGACGTGAAACACTGAGTTCTTTGGCCTTTAATGTGTCTTTTGTTTTATATGCATAATATTCATACATACTATGGTCAAGAGGAAGGGAAGAATACGATCTATTCCTCGTGAAAAGTTTCAAGTCAGGGCTATTCTTCCATTCCTTGTCTCAGTGGATAGCCAGCTTATTTACCTCTATTGTCAAAAAAACACTCAATATGATCAAAGCAGAGCACAATCTTTCACTATTCTATTTTTATTATTCAAGAACATTTTATATCACCAGAGGTCTCAGACTAATTCGGCACTCCGTTATAGACTCATAATATGTCCAACTGGTGTGCCTGATAGCATCAATGACCATCTGTGTATTTTTCCCAATGATAATGAAGTTGGGAAAAGCCAGCACTAAAATCACTAAAAAACTTCAAAAGCATCCACTTATATCAGAGTTGTTACTCCACAACGGGTTCACCACTCATGCTCGACACTTAGCTTCTAGATAGATTTTGAGGCACTTCAGTTCTCAGTGAATTGCTTCTCGGCAAGCTTTTCAATCTTCATTTTAATCAATCCCAACACCTTCCTCCGGTACCACTGCGTTTCACTAGCGATGTTTCATCAGGGGATCGCAATCAATGTTCATAACGCCTTCCTCCGGTACCACTAGTGATATTTCATCAGGGGATCGCAATCAATGTTCATAACGCCTTCCTCCGGTACCACTAGCGATGTTTCATCAGGGGATCGCAATCAATGTTCATAACGCCTTCCTCCGGTACCACTAGTGATGTTTCATCAGGGGATCGCAATCAATGTTCTATAAAATAAAACCCATACAAATCAGGAAAACTAACTATGCCTTCCAAAATACATATCCCTATCTCCAAATATGCCTACATAAGAAATCGTCCTACCATAACCATAACCAATGCTGCATGCATCTTCTAATTTCTTTCATCCAGGCCAGCTCGATGTTCCTCCGAACTGCTGTCTCTACACCCTTGCAGAGCTCCGAACAAACCGCACCTTTTATACATCCTACCTTATGAGCAACTTAGCGGCTCGGCAGAGGTATCTGACACTGCCAAATGACGTCATTCGTGTCTGCTGTGATCTAAGCTTACTCACGAAAAAACCCATCCTCAAAGCCGCCTCAAGATCACAAACTCACAGGGAGTGATATTAAAACAAACCAAATGTTTCATTATCCATGTCCAAATCACCCCTTGCTCGAAATTTGTTAAAATTCTCGTAGTTAAAAACCATCCACCTACACTCGGTTCCCCAAGTAGGACCCTATAGAGGTACCATCTTACTATTTCAATAAGTGTCCCTCCCAGCCCACTCCACTAATAGTATCCTTATTTACCTCATCATCCATAGCTTTGGGGGTTGGTATAGACTGGTTGCTTTCTCTGGAGTGCTCTCTTCATTCTGTGCAGAGCAGGAAAGAACTAGACTTGCAGGCACGGTGCATGAGCTGGCTCCCACAGCGGAGGTTGTGGTGCTTTCTTCTGCTTCTGGCATTTTGCTAACAGAATCTGTAGTGCTGCCAGTTCACACACAAGCACAGCGCAGCAACAATGCAGAACAGTTCATGCACAAACACAGCAGAGTCCCATAGTGGCGCAGCTTCACCAAGGCCAGGGTTTCCTTGAGTTAGTGATGCTGGCTGTTGGTAAATGCTGCAGGAGTAGCAGCCATTGTACCTTTTTGTATAAAGGTGTCTTTTGATGGGTTTGTCCATGCAGCCCAGATGGGCACTTTTCTGACTTGGCTGCGATGGAGGCCAGAGTTGCTCTAGTTTCTGCTGCTAAATATCCAGGCTCTCTAGCTAACAGTCACTAGTAAGGGTTGGGATCTAATGTGGGCTATATTTGTTTATTTTATTTATTTACATTTTCATTAACCGGAGATCTGCACCCGGCGCTCTCCATCTGCCCTACCTTTTCCCATTATTTGAATATATCCCGTCAAATAATTTCACAAACACTGCTTCTTTGGAAAAAACACCAGGTCACAGCTTTATTGCCCAATAACAGAACAGTTTAACAAATACAACAAAACAACCAATTATACCCCCCCCCCCCCGAAGCGGAGCGATACTTCACCCACCATACTACTAGCAAGGTGACCTCGCTTCCACCCCCTGGCCTGGTCACCACCAGTCCAGTTACCCCCACCCCTGCCCGACTTCGCCATATCACTAGCAAAAGTCAGCTCGGGGTTCTCCGGGTCGTGGGCACCCTGCCCATGCCCAAGCAGCCTCCGGCTCCGGACCCCAGAAACCTCCGGGATCCCGCCACCGGCATAGTCACACCCTGTGACTTTGCCGCCCCACAGTTACTTGGGCTCAAGCTGTGACCTGTCCCCTTTACCCCCTACTACCTTCTCCAGCGCTTCCTGCCAATCATTGAGGAGGAGGTCAACCCCCACCGGTGCCAAATGAACACCATCGCTCCTGTATAAACCTGAGCACGCAACATCCACCCAATCGTGGTGGACCTGGCATCCCCCATGCTCTACCACCCACCTCCCAATTTGCCTATTGACCTTCGTCAAACCCCGAGACCAGCGACGCTGCCCCCGGCATACCGGTCTCGGGATGACATCCGACCAAATAAGCACCACCCCTTCAAACATTCGCATTATTTGGGCAAAGTCCCGTTTTGCTGCATTGATTAACTGCTTGCAGGTCCACGACGTCAAATCATTTCTTCCCAGATGCAACAGCAGGAACCCAGGTGCAGTCCATACTCGTGCATGGTGGCGCAGCAAGGGCAGCAGCTGAGGCCAGTTCAGCCCCCTCTCACCCAGCCATGAAATGTTCACCACCTCAGGGTCCAATCCCAGGTTCCGCCCGATAGGCCTATTCTCTGCGCGCCTGCCAGCCCAGAACACAAACGAATGCCCCAGCATCCAACAGCCCCGTATACCTCTGCCCCGATCTGTAAAAGAAAAAACAATGGTTAAATATCCATCCCCCCCCTCCCACACTTTATAACCGAACATATGTCTGAAATGCTCTGGATCGCCACCTGCCAATTGCCTGTATCTGGGAGGCCGACATTCCCGCACTGGCCGCGCTAGTCGCAGCCCCAATGCGAAAAGAATGCGCCGCAAATTGGCTAGCATCGATCCCCATCCGTTGCAGCCCCAAACGCATAACCGCTGTCACCTGATATCTTGTGACCAGCCGAGAGTCTGCATGCACGAACAACCCCTCTGTCACCTGCGGGCGTACTTCGAGGAAAGACATCAATGCCTTCACTGGGCACGTGTCTCTGGAAATCGTCCTCAGGACTACCCATTTCCCTCTGCCACGCTGGTCCGTTTTTGATCTCTGCAAAAGGACCGCCAAGCAATCCCCCTGCACCTGCACATGCTGCCTCAACAAGCTATTCCCTACACCTCTCTTTGTGGACTCTGCTACTAATTCCCCAACCCGAAAGGCTCCGAAAAAGGCCACACAAAATATTGCCTTAAAGAGCCGGGCTTCGTAACCTGAAGCTGCCACTTCAGGCAATGCCGCACACAGACCCCTTAACAAGTCATGCGTTACCGGGCGCCGCTGATCCGGTATAACCGGCCTCGCCCGCCCCCATCCTTGCATTAGCTTCCGTACCAGAAAACCCTGGCCCACTGGGGCCCAACCAACCGCTTTCGCGAAAAAAAGAAACCCGGCTAGATGTCCCCGAACCGCAGTCTGAGAGGCACCCCGCCTCCTCGCATGAACTATATACCCCCCTAATAATAGATCCGAAACTAGCCCGCCACACCACCCTTGCTGTCGCAGAAATTCCACCACCCTCACACATCCTCTGCAATATGCCTCCCAGGTTCTCTCTGCCACCGAGCCGCGCAGCATTTCTCTCATCTCTGCAGGCCAATGCTCCATAAACTCCAAGGGACCTCGAATCCCACCGCTGCTGCCTCTGGCGACAACTTCTGGAAACGATCCCACTGCAAGCGTGAAAGAGCATCAGCAATACTGTTATTAAGACCTGGTATATGCCTCGCTCTCAATGTCACATTCCTACACAAACAGTATAAAACAACTTTTCGCATCAATGCTGCCACTTGGCCGCAACGTGGCGTATAATTATTCACCACATTCACCACTGCTTCATTGTCGCATCACCACACGACTTTTTTGTTACGCAATTTATCTGGCCACAACTCCAAAGCCACCAACATCGGGAAGAGCTCCAAGAACGTAATATTCTTTAATAGTCCCCCTTCTTCCCATGCTGCCGGCCATCTCCCTGCACACCATTCCCCTCCAAAATAGACACCTAAACCCGTTACCCCCGCCGCATCCGTGAACAACTGCAATTCCTCACTTGAACGCTCCTCGTCGATCAGGACCGCTGATCCATTGAACTCAGTCAAGAAGACATCCCACACTAACAAGTCCTCGCGCAAGCTGCGGTTGATTCGTATACGGTGATGAGGCTTAGACACACCCGCCGTGGCTAACGCCAAGCGCCGTAGGAATACACGACCCATGGGTATGACACGACAGGCGAAATTCAATGAACCAATCAACGCTTGCATTTCTTTCAACGTGTACTTTGCGGATGCGAGGGCATTCGCTACCAATACCCTTAGCTTCACAACCTTCTCCGGGGGCAGTCGCGCCGCCATGTCCACTGAATCCAACTCAATGCCCAAAAAGGTTATCTTAGTCGCCGGCCCTTCGGTCTTTTCTTCGGCTAACGGCACCCCCAATTCCCCAGCCATCTCCACAAAACCCTCTAACAAGGCCCTGCATTGCGCCGTCGTAGCTGCTCCAACAAACAAAAAATCATCCAAATAATGAACCACACTGGCGCAGCCAACACGCCTCTCGACAACCCACTGCAAAAAAGTGCTGAATTTCTCAAAAAACGCACAGGACACCGCACAGCCCATGGGCATACATTTGTCGAAATAATACTCCCCTGCGATGTGGAAGCCCAGCAGATGAAATGACGACGGGTGCACCGGCATCAAACGAAAAGCGGCCTCGATGTCCACCTTGGCCATCAACGCTCCATGCCCGGCCTTCCTCACTAATCCGACTGCCTTGTCAAATGATGACCGTGCAGCATTCCCGCGGAATGTGGTCGTTCACCGATTCTCCCTCCGGATAAGAAAGATTATGAATTAACCGGAACTTCCCCGGCTGTTTCTTTGGAATAACTCCCAACGGGGAAACCACAAAATTCCGAAATGGGGGCTCCGGAAAAGGGCCCGCTATTCTACCCAAAGTCAATTTGCCGTGTAATTTAGCCTGGACCACATCCGCAAAGCGACGCACCGACGGCCCATTTCTCCCAACCTTGCTCCCCACCCCACCCACTACAGGAATTACAAAACCTTCATTAAAACCTTTCAGCAAGACCTCTCCGTCCCGTTTTTTAGGATAATTACGTAGCCACTCCCTCAAAACCCTTACACGTATAGGAGAGGGGGCCACGCTGAACGCTGGGCTCTCACTTGGCCCCTGGCAGCGCGTTACCCATGAAGCCCTTTTTGATACATTTAGTCGCGGAATGCCCTCCCCCGCAGTTCGCACATGCGTGCCGGAACTTGCAATCCGGGAACGGGCAGGAGGACTTGTTGAATCTCCAACATACTCACTCCGTTCCTCGCTCTGCTCTTCGGCCATGTGCTGAAGGCGCGTTCCGGCTGCCCCAGCACATGGCCCGATTCCCTCACATGATTGGCTCTTGCCGCGCGCGTCTCCGTGGCAGAGCCAATCATTTTAAATAATGCCCCTGCATCCTTACATGCCTGCTTGCTTGCCTCCCTTCGCGCACCCCTCCCCCCCCCCGCTGCCGCTTCTGCCCTAACGGCAGGGACCCGCGCCGGGCCGAGCCACCGGTTAACGGCGGCCTCCGAGACCCTGCTCTGCAGCCTTTAAGTTCTGAAATGCCTACTATGACACAGGAGGTGATTTATTTTATTTATTTTATTTATTTAACATCTTTTATATACCGCGCTATTTGTTTTCAGTGCTGTTTACAAATAAATAAATCTTAAAATAAAAAATACCAATATATAAGATAAAAGGTAGCCTGCTTAAGACCTAGAATAGAATAAAACAACTAAAAACACAAATTAAAATTAAACAAAAAGGAAAGAGTATTTAAAAATCTATAATATTCATCAGCTAGTATAACAACATTAAACATTGATAAGGTACTATCTAAAAAGCCAGGCTTTCATCTGTTTCTGAAAATGGACATAGTCCTTTGGTCATCAGGAAAGACTATTCCAGAATTTGGGAGAAATATTTGAAAACACTCAATTGGGTGTTCTTTCCAGACATGTGACTAACCCTCATCCCCCCCCCCCCACCCCTGGGATATCAAGTGATTCATTCTACGAGGATCATATAGAGTGACCTGGCAAATATGAGCACAGACTCATTCCCAAATTATACACAGATAAGTCAGTGTTGAAATGATAATCTTAAATTTAACACATATTTTAATAGGGGGTTAGTGCAAAGTTTGTAACAATGGGGAGATGTCTTTTTTGCATAATCCCCCACCAGCCTTGCAACAATATTCTGTAACAGTTGTAATCATCTTAATTCTTTCTGCAGCAATCCAGATATAGATTTCGGCAATAGTCTAGTCTTGACATAGGAATTTCCTGAGTTGCTAGGTCAATTCTTGACAACAGAGGATAAATCTGTCTTTGTTTTAATGGATACATTAATGAGACATACCGGTATATTTTCTTGTGTTAGCTATTTTCCTTTTATAGTACTGAATTGATTTGTAACCTGTTATTTCCAAAACAATATTTTCTTATGATATGTTTTGTTGAAATTGCATAACTACAAAGTTATTTTAAATGCTGACTCAGCAGCCCCTGGGTTGTTTTTTTTTTGGCAAGGTATGACTGGAAATAGACTGCCAGGCCTTTACTTCCAAGGCAATGGCGGGTAAAGTGACTTGCCCAATGTCACAAGGAGTGCCAGTGAGAATCAAATGCTGATCGCTTGGGTACAAGCATGTTGCTTTAAACACCAGGCTACTCCTCCACTCCAGAGTTAGTGGACAAAACAAAAGAGAGAATCACACTTCTTAGGTCAGTGTGTGCAGATATTTACAGATATATAAAATTGTGATGATGGGTAAAAGAATTCTCTCAGACATCCTGCAAAATGTTGGATTGTGTATCAAAGACTTTGCTCTATGGCCCTGTTTAAATTGCAGCTTGTCTTGTCAGTAATTAGGATTTTCTTTGTGAGGGTGCTCCTCTTTCATTCATTCTGACCTTAGAAGAATGATATATTATCTTGATGAGATTGCTGGTTATTTTTTGAATTGTTATCTTCAGTATGCTGTACCACCATGAGATATTTTTCTAGTTGAAATTAGCTATGTTTGCATTTTTTGATTGGGTGCCTTAAACTTCACTTACCTTATCTGAATGATTAGTTACTTAATGAATTCTTTCATTCTAATGTCAAATTCGCTTGTTCTTTCTCATGGACTTGCAGATCTACGTGGATTATAATTTGGAGGGAGATAATTAGATTTTAATTTGTGTCTGCTATCACCATTTCATAATTATACAAATGGTATGAATCTTGCATATGCATAATTTACACAAATAAAATAATACATAAACAAATAGAGACACTTTGGCAAATTCTGAGGCTGCAGCAGTAGAACAGATGTAAAACTGAAGGGTGCCGATAGCATTTCTGAACAAAAATCAAGGGGTATAGAAGGCTTTTATATTTCTTCTTGTATCCTCTTTTCCCTTCTCGTGGGTAGCTGCTTGGCCGGGACACAAACAGCAAAATGTTTAAGACACTCTTCAGAAGTTGTTAGCCCTCATTAATGTCTTCATTGTTTTCCAGGTCAGAGAGCTACTAATGTGAAAACAAGTTCCTAGACAAGTTAATCTTCATCCCCGGTGATATTAAAACCTCATCATGCAGTAAACACGGCATAGGATGATATATAGTAGATATTAATGGCCTGACGAAGAAACAGAACTAGGACCACCCAAGTGTATGAACTGAAGTATAACACTCCTGCTTCATCCTCCATAGCTGACAGGAATAGACCGAATATGTTAACATAAGTGAAATGTTTTTCAGCTTTCAAGATGTTGTACCATAATAGAAACTGCATTTATCTTGCAACCCAGTTATAGATTCAAAAGTCTTTGAAATAGAAACATACTGAGATAGTACTAGTACTACCACTACCACTTATTATTTGTATAGTGCTAAAAGGCATATGCAGCGCTCTACACATACATGTGAGTGACAATCCCTGCTCAGTAGAGCTCACAATCTATGCAAGATAGACAACTACAACAAACAGGGGACTAGGGTAAAACAAAGTGGAAATGGTACAACCCACATGGGTGGTAAACAAGTGAATAAGGGGGTCAGGATGCACAAGCAGCCTTGAAACAGAACATATAATGGTAGATAATACGTTTTATTTGTTTAAAATATTTATCCATAGGGGACTGCCTTATTGCCTTACTGTTTCTGCTCTGGCTGGTTGTTGTGATCCCGGGAGACACCGGTAGAAGGAGGAGGAGGAGCCTGCTCTTACGTTCCTCCCATTGCTGGTATAAGAACTTGCCACTCTGCGGTAGACTCCAGGCAGGGGCGGCTCAAGGCAATCTGCTGCCTGAGGTGAAGGATGAGATGGCGCCCCCCCCGTCCGTAGAAGGGGCCGAGTCTTTTTTAGAACTCCAATCAGGGAATGAACCAAACCAAAAAGCCGATTCGATTATATGGAGGAAATGCAAGATGTTTGCACACCAAGGAACTAAAAGAGAGCGAGAACCACAGCACAGTTTATAAAAACAAATTATAACTCATTTTTATTTTGTTGTTATAAACTGCATTATGGTTCTTGCTTTTTCTTTTTCAACATATATTTTGCATCCACAGTGGGTGCGGAGCAGAACCAGGACATTCATCCACAGAACTCAATATCTTTAAAAAAAAAATCTGATTCTGATCATCTCACAAACAACAACAAACATTCTCCAGTACGAGGCATATTGTGAACTAATACAAAACTCTACAACAAAGAACACATCTACCATACCCTACCAAACCATACCATATCAGCACCAACTTCCAAAGCTCACATAAGGAGCCCATCTAAAAAAGGTCACTGTAAATATTTCAGTGGGCCCTGGAATATCCATACACCTATTTGAAAAACTGAACATGTCAAATTATTACAGTACAGTAGAGATCTTTATGTACAAACTCCATGTTAACAGAACACCTGGGCTCAGTCACACTCTCAGAACACAGACCCTCACCAAGAACAGAATAAGTAACCACAATCTAAAGTAAAAATAAAAATATGTAGACAAAATTTAAACTGAAACCCCAAGAAGCCAAACTCCGCATACAGTGCAACATCAGGACAGACTAGATGGGCCTTGTGGTCTTTTTCTGTCATCATGTTTCTATGTTTCTATGTTTCTATCATATAAATAAGAGATGCAGTTCCCCCATACTGTGTAAAATATAAAGATAGCAGAAAGTCCAATCACTAAAATTAAATAAAATTATTTTTTCTACCTTTGTTGTCTGACCATTTTATTCTCTGATCATGCTGTTCCCAATCTGAGGTTTCTGTTTTCCTGTCTTCTCTTATCTCTCTTTCTGTGGTCTATGCCATTTCTTATCTCTTCTTTTGTTTTCTTCACTTCCTTCCATCAGCCCATTTCCAGTTCCAGTAACCCTCCCCAGTATCGACCTCCTTTCCAGTCCTCCCCTCCCAGTACCCTCCAATGTCAACTGCCTTGCATTCCCATGCCTGCCACTGATGTCCATTCTCTTCCAGTCCCCTTCCTTCCACACTGTCCAGCCCCTTCTAGTCCAAATACCATCCCAGGTATTAGCTCACGTCCACTCTCAGTGTCCCCCCCCCCCAGTCAGCTCCCTTCCAGTCACTCTACCCTTTGTCCATCCCCCTTCCAGTGCCATTCACACGTCAGTTTCCTTCCAGCCTCCTCCCCATTACCCAGCCACCTACCACTCCCATCCCCAAGTGTCAGCTCTCTTTCAATCCCCCTTCAGTACATCCCTGGTGTCAGCTCCATTCCAGCCCCCTCCTTCCCCCACCATATCAGCTCCTTTCCAGCCCCCTCCTTCCCCGTGTCAGCTCCCTTCCTGCTCCCTCCTTCCACTGGCAGTTCCTCGCAATATCCACTCCCTTGCAGTCCTATTCTCCCATCCACCCACATCAGCCCATTTGTAGCCCTAGCCCCTAGTTTTCATCCAGGGCTAGCAGCACTCTCCTCCCCTCCCCCATTAGCCCATTTCCAGTCCCAGCCCATTTCCAGTCCTATCCCCTTATCAGCCCACTCCAGTTCTAGCCCCCCATCAGCCTATTTCCTGTCCTAGCCCCCCTAATCAGCCCAATTCTAGGCCTAACCCCACCAATCAGCCCATTACCAGTCCTAGCCCCCTCCCGATCAGCCCATTTCCAGTTCTACCCCCCCCCATCAGCCCATTTCCAGTCCTAGCCCTCCCCCCATCAACCCATTACAATTTCTAGTGCTCCCCCCTCCCCCCCGCCCAGTCTGACCTTCTGAAGGGAAATAAAATAAAATAAAAAAAACGATCACAGGAGCTGCTGTCGCTGCTGCTGCCACCATGGCAGTGGCAGAATGAAGTGCCTTGTGGCCCCCCACCTTACCGGCAGAGCCCTGCCTTCTATTTCCCCTAGCACAGGCTCAGCTTTTCTGAGCCGCGAAGGGCGTTTCCCTTTCCCATGGCTCTGTTAACGTTGAGCCCGCCGGCACTGATGGGAAACAGGAAATGCCTGTTTCCCATCAGCTCTGGCAGGCTCAGCTTTAACAGAGCTGAGAGAAAGGGAAACACTCTCCCTTTGCGGCTCTGAAAAGCTGAGCTGGTGCTGGGGGAAATAGAAGGCAGGACTCTGCCGGGGAGGCGGGGGACTGCGGGGCACTTCATTCTGCTGCTGCTGCAGCGGCAGCAGCTCCTGTGATCTTTTTTTGGGGGGGTTTAAGGCCGAGTGAGGCGGTCTTTTTGGGGGAAATTTTTGCCGCCCCCAAAAAGTTGACACCTGAGGCCACCGCCTCACTCAGCCTCATTAAAGAGGCACCCCTGACTCTAGGACCGCCTTATTGCCTTACTGTTTCTGCTCTGACTGGTTGCTGTGATCTTGGGAGATTCCAGTAAGAGTAGGAGGAGGAGCCTACTCTGAAGTTCCTCCCATTGCTGGTATAAGAACTTGCCGCTCCACGGAACGCAGCTGTGGGCTCATGCCCGAAGGGGCATAAACAAAGGGGCATGTCCTGCCCCTTTGGAGCCCCTTCGGGGTCTGGAGGAGTCTGCATCTGTGGTTGATGGGAGAGCCTAAGAAATGGTCTTTGCAAGTGGATGTGGCTAAGACCGTAAAAACATTTGGGACTATGGATCGTCATTTGCGGGCTATTTCAGCTAGTGTTTCCCTAGTTAGCCCAAACATTCTTTAGGAAATTGGGTACTGACTCAGACATATCCTCTCTGGCGATGGGCCTTACCCCACCCAGCTTGCAAGGTACTGTAGAGTCTGTTGTTCCTTTGAGCCTGGGGGCCCAAATGGGAGCAGTATCTCATCCTCCCCAGCAGGATATTACTGATATAATTATGCCAGCTCCCAGGGACGGCCCAAGGGGGGTGCAGGGCCATGTGTGGAGACTGGGTGCGGGGCCTCATTTACATAAGGGACCTCATTTGCATAAACATTTGCATAATATTACCATACACTAACTTTTAGTAAATATGCCTCTTAATGAGTATATGGATAAAGAAAGACTAAAAGATTTCTACATTACTATAATCCAGTGCCAACCGTCAAACAGATTAGGAACTACTACAAACACTGCCCATTTAGAACCCATAGCAAACCCGCCATATCCTAAAAGCACTACCAGGCCTCACAAAGCACCATACCCTACCTATCAAAAGGAAACACTGTAAATATTAAACCAATACATTTCAGAAAATAACAATACATGACCTACAGGGGAAAGAGAACAAGAGTCAATGTCAAATAGGAATTACATAAACAGAATACCTCAGCTCAGTTACACATGCAGAACATAGACCATCACCAAACAAGGAATCACAATTTAGAAACAGGAAGACAATAATTAAACTGGGAACCCCAAAAGCCAAACTTGGAATGTACAATAACACTGTAGAAATAAAACTATAAATTAATTTCCTCTTCTACTAAACAAAGCGCAGACTTTAATGATGCACATTTCCCAGAGCTGACATATTCCAGTTAATAAATTCAAAATAAAGAGATATCTTTCTACCTTTTGTGCATTTTTTTTCAGTTGCAATTGCTCCAGCCACTTTCTTCTGGTTTCTTCGTGTCTTCTGCTAACTCTCCATCGTCTGCTGTCCATTTGTCCTTTCTTTTCTCTTCTAGTTTTTTTCCATTCTCTCTCTACATCTGCTTTAACATACTAATCTTTCTCCTTTTGCTCTTTCCTCATTCCTACTTCATCCACTCAAATTTTACCCCTCCATCCCCAATCCCCACTTACTTTCCCAATATCCGGCAATTGTAGATTTGTCTTCCCTCCCAAACAAAATATTTTTTCCCTCTCCATTTCACTCTCCCAGCTCCATCCCATCCTAATCCTCCCCAACATCTTCTCCCTTCTAGTTCCAGCCCCAGCCAGCATCTGCTTCCTTCTAGTCCCCGCATCAGCCCATTTCCAGTCCTAGCCCCCCATAAGCCCATTTCCAGTCCTAGCCCCCCATAAGCCCATTTCCAATCCTATCCTAGCCCCACCATCAGCCCATTTCCAGTCCTAGCTCCCCCATCTATTTCCAGTCCTCTCCGAGTCCCTCCATCAGCTCATTTCCAATCCCAGCCCCCATCAGTCCATTTCTAGCCCCACCATCAGCCCATGTCAAATCCTAGCTCCCCTCCACTCAGCCCATTTCCAATCCAAGCCCCCCATGAGCCTACTTCCAGTTCTAGCACTTCCATGAATCCATTTCAATCCAAGCCCCCACCACAGCCCATTTCCAATCTTAGCACCCCCTAACAGCCCATTTCCAGTCCTATCCTAGCCCCTCCATCATCCCATTTCCTGTCCTAGCCCCCCACACTCAGCCCATTTCCAGTCCTAGCTCCCTCCCCTCACAGCCCATTTCCATTCCAAGCCCCCGTCCCCATCATCTATTTGCAGTTCAAGCCCTACTTCCACTCAGCCCATTTCCAGTCCTAGCAACCCCCCAGTCCATTACCAGTCCTAGCCCCCCATAGCCCATTACCAGTCCTAAGCCCCCCATCAGCCCATTTCCAATCCTAACCCCCATCAGCCCATTTTCAGTCTTAGCCCCCCCATAGCCCATTACCAGTCCTAACCCCCCATCAGCCCACTTCCAGTCCTAACCCCCCATCAGCCCATTTCCAGTCTTAACCCCCCATAGCCCATTACCAGTCCTAACCCCCCATCAGCCCATTTCCAGTCCTAGCCCCCCATAACCCATTTCCAGTCCTAGCCCCCATAACCCATTACTAGTCCTAACCCCCTCATCAGCCCACTTCCAGTCTTAGCCCCCCATAGCCCATTACCAGTCCTAGCCCCCCTATAGCCCATTACCAGTCCTAACCCCCCTCCCCCCATCAGCCCAGGTAGATAAAAAATCTAACCGGCTGTGGCTGCTGCTGATTTCCCATCAGCCCCGGCAGGCTTAACAGAGCCGCGAGAGGTCAGAGATGCTCTCCCTTCGCGGCTCTGAATTAAAGCCCGCGCTTTGGGACTCAGGAGCTGATGCTGCAGGGAGGCTCTGCCGGGCATGGGGGGCCCTGCGGCGGGACGCTTGATTCTGCCACTGCCACGGCAGCAGCAGCCATTTTTTTTTAATCTACTTGGGCTGATGTAGAATGTTTTTTGTGTGTTGCCCCCTGAAACGCAGGGCCCTGTGCAAAAAACATTCTTGCTCAATGGACGGGCCGGCCCTGCCGGCTCCATTGTCTTTTCAAGCTCTGGTGGAGAATTTGGCTGCTCCAGCTAAAGTAAACCTCCCCCACGGAGGTTTCTTTGTGGTCGTCACTCTCCCAGATCTCACCGTTTTCTATTGGCATGGTGTTTAAGTTCACTGAGGAGGAAGCTTGTATATCTAATTATAAGAAGTTTGTTAATAAGTTAGAGGGTCAGGTGGCTGTTGCCCAAGCTGCTATGTCCTCTTCTATCTGGGATAGTACTGTGATTTACTATCAGTTAGAGTCATTGGAGAATGCAGCAGGGGCAAAGAATTTGAGGTTTATTAATTTTCCTCACACTCATTATCTGTCCAATTTGATATTGTTGCAAAAATACTTTAAAGAGACATTATTGATAGAGGATGTGGAGGCCATTACGTTTTCTAGTGTATGTGCCCTCAGGGGCCAAGTCTGAGGTTTCATCTCAGGATGATTATGTTCAGGGGGTTCAATTAGAGACTCTAGATGTTTCAGCATTTTTGGAATTATCAGGAGATGTTATTTCTCAAAGGGCCACATTAATCGCCTCCTTTCTTTCACTTTCAGATAAAAATTTGATATTGAAATTATATTTTCCTAAGAAGAGTGGGTTCTCAATTCAGATTTTCCATGACGTTAGTAGACCTACTCAGAAGCGTAGAAAACATTTTTTGAATTTGAAACCTAGGACTTTGGCCCTGAGCAATACTTTCTTCTCAAAATATCCGTGCAACTGTATTATGCAGTATCAAGCTGATAAGTTTGTTTTCTTTGATCCTGTCCAACTAGAGGCTTTTCTCTCTGGGAAGGAGTAGTTTGTATAAGATGGAAGGTTAATTTCTACTTGTTTTGTTTATTTATTTACTTTTATATACCATGCTCTTTGAAATCAGTGCGATTTACATATAACAAAATAACAGTTTACATAGAACAGTTTACATTGAACTGAAAATAACTTGAACAATAAAACAGTTTATATAGAACAGAAGTTTACATAGAACTGAAACAATGGAATGGTAAATGCTGGGGTAGTAATGACATAGGCCTTGTTTATTTATTTAATTAATTAATTAATTTTATTTTATGGTGTCTGGTTGTAAGCTTGTTGTAACAAGTATGTCTTTAATGCCTCCCTAAAGGATATCAGATAAGGGAAGGCGCGGATGTTGGGGGTAGGGCGTTCCAGCGGGTTGGTGCGAATAAGGTGCTATGTATTTGGGGTTTTTGTTGGGTTACTGCTCTATGGGTGTTATGGCATTATATGTTTAAGTTTGTAGGTTTTCCTCTTGACTTGGACTCTATATTTCCTGTTTTATTGATTAATAAAAGATTGTTTAAAATTGAAAAGAAATATTTATCAATAGACACAGTGTAGAAGAAAGTCTTTTATGAATAAGATTGAATGACCAGAAGGTCCACATAGTCTGCCCGCTTTCCGTCATTGTGAAGCTTCACGTTAGAAACATTTTTCTGGCAATTGTGCAATAATTTTACTCTGGAAATATTATTTACCAGCAATGGAGGAATCTCATTTTATTGTGCATCTGCTAATGCCTTCTTGGTCAATGGCTTCAATTTATAGATACAGAGCAGTGGGGGGAATTTTTGCAAAGCACTCTTTTTCTCTTTTATTAATATGTCATCTTGGTTTATCAAAGCATTTAATATTGTCTCAATAGTTATTGGGGTTTTATTTTCATAGCTTATGCATTTATTTCGCGCCACCATAAGTTATTCTCTCTGGGTACCCAACCAGTACATGCTCATAGATAGACAAGAATAGAGCTAATTGCGCAAAGCATCTGAGGCAAATTTCAAGTCATTCTTAGGGCACAATTATTCCTTCAGTGTGAATATGCCAGAGCAGTGTCAGATCCTTGCTTGCGGCAGTTGGATAAATCTGAACTGGACATGCTGGTAATACTCCTCAACTAGTTACAGGCCTTCAGGGCATTTTTCCTAGCAAAAAAGGTGCCAGGTACTGCGACGCTCCTACCTGGGCCCAAGGGCTTACAGGCAGGAGTGGCCTTTGGAATGTCCTTTTTGGAATAAAGCTGTGTCAGTTGTCACCAGGAATTCTGGGACCTGTAGTTTGCTTGTCTCCCTTAAGGACTGAGCTATAGTTATGACTCGAGTAGTAAAGGCTGCAAGAATATTTATTTGTGGGGATTTTTCTCCAGCGCATCAAAGTTCAGTACAACAAACGCAAAAAGGATGCAACTCCAACATAAAGGTTGAAACATAAACACAGGAAATGCAACAGAAATTAACTCAGCATTATTTGGCTGTTTCACAGTTCCTCTGACTTTCCACTAGGCACTGCCTCATGTGGTCACTCAAGGAAAAACACATAAACTGAAACAGCTGCTTTTCTTTACAGCACTACAAGAAGAAATGGGTTCAATTTTATGAAGCAACTGTAGTACTTCTCTTGCTTAGGATAGTTTTGCTGCCCCAGTGTTAACTTATTACCTATAGAAAAAATAATATCGATGACTACGGAACGGCCTCAGACCTACGGGCTTTTTATTGATAGGCACTTTTAAACATAGTGTCTATCGAGCCCTATTGCATCAACGGCCAAAATTTTCAAATATTCCTTTTTTTTATATGTGTTTTCAAAATGCACACCTCCCTTTTTTCCAAAGTGATTCATTTCTAATTGTCATCAGCCACGTACTCAAAAAAATATCTCTTTACTAAACACATTTTAGAACTGTCGGGAAAAGAGCTGTGCTGAAAACCGCTGGTTTTCACGCCAGAAAGGGGGCGGAACTTGCATCTTCCAATCTTTATCAGAGAAATACGGAGAATGGGAACCCGTGTGGTTTAATATTAAGGAGAGTTAGATAAATTAAAGAGGATTTTTAATTGTTGTGAGTCACTAACTCAAAAACCGTCTCATTACTGAATACGTTATAAAGACATGGAAGATTTGAATGTAATGTGTATATGTGTTTATAAGGCTAGAGATATTTTTTTGAGTACGTGGCTGATGACAATTAGAAATCTTTTTAAATTTATATTACTCTCCTTAGTACCAAACCACACTCTCCGTATTTCCCTGATTATGATTGGAAGATGCAAGTTCCGCCCCCTTTTGGTGCGAAAACCAGCGTTTTTCAACACAGCTTCATTCTCCCACGTTCTAAAATGTGTTCAGCAAAGAAAAATTTTTTTTTTAATTTTTTGAGATCGTGGCTGATTACAATGAGAAATCTTTTTTAATTTATACAACTCTCCTTAATACCAAACCACATGAGTTCCTACTCTCCTACTTTTCGTTTTCTTTGATAATGATTGGATGATGCAAGCCCCGCCCCTTTTGGCGCGAAAAGTAACGTTTTTTAACACAGCTCCATTCAGTGGAACACATCAAGCTACAGTCTTGCCGTCCATAGTAAGTAACAAAAATTATTTCCTTTGATAGTTGTAACTGCAATTACTAACAATACAAAGCTCTTACAATCTGTCATGTTATGTTGCAGTAACCTGAATTGGGTGGTTTTTGAAGCTTCTTAAAAAGCGTCTGCTTGGCTTTGCAATCGTGACAGGTACCCACGAAGTAGTGGTTTCTAAAGATTTTATAAGATCTCACCTCTTTATATATTTATTTGCAACATTATCCCTGTACACCCACTAAGATTTGGTTTCTCATTTATTCAGTGGCAAAAATAATATATTACAGAAGACCATAACGTCTCCAAACCCTATATAGCACTATTGTGCACTCTCCAGTGAGTATCTGCCTTTTCTGCCCTGCGTCTCCTTTTTTCTGTTTGTAAAATAGTTTTTAACGTTGTTTTAATTATCTATTTGCAAGTTTTGTTTATTTCTTCTGTGTATTTTGTTTTAAGTTTTCATGTGTAAATTCTATAAAACGGTGCCTATGTTGCTTTTATTTTTATCTTTATTATGCAATGTATTTCAATGTTTTTAATCATGTCTGGTAGCCTTTCAGACAATAGTGTATCATTTTAATATAATTGTTTTTCTTTTGTAAAGTCCCCCTGAGGAAGGCGAAAGCCGAAACGCGTCGGGAATCTCCAAGAGTATCTTCAATAAAGGAAGTTTTTTAGCCATAGTGGTCATCGTGTACTTCTGCTCGTTGTGCTGTACTATTTTGTGTGCAGGAGTTTTTTGCTCTCCTTTGCCATACCTATGGTCCTTCTCAACCATCAGATTCTCTATTTCTATGCTGCTGCCATGTCATTGCCTCCAAATCAAAGGACAGAGTCACACAGCATCCGCTTTAAGCTTTAAGCCATACAGTATATCATCTTTGGGTGAAGGACGGGCACACATCAAGATTTATTATTTTTTTTATTATATAATATTTTTATTGTCAGTGAGAGAATAGTACAACTTATGAAAACCACATTGTACAAACCCCTATGCAAACCATCTCATCCCATCCCCACATTCCTCTACCCGCAAGTCCAATCCAAGGTCTCTTAAGTCCATCTCTGCCATCCACCGAGGCCCCATCACCTCCGCTTTCACTCACTGCTCTTCTGCCCATTAAACAGAACAGTATTTGAACAAAAGCATATTATACAAATGGTTTTTCAACAGTAAACAACTAAACAACCCAACAACTCAGCTGTGCTTCGCCATGTCTTTCCACTCTCATTCATTCCCCTGGTGTAGTCAGTCGCTACTCTCGTTCACTTCCCCTACTCCCATCTCCTGGCCCCTCCCCAGGCCCTTCTGAATATACAGGTCCCGCATCTTCCCCCACTTGCACTCCTTACCCTGTAGACCATAGATGATCTTGTCAAACCTGAAAGCTTCCCCTACTTTAACCACCAGTCCTTCAGGGCTGGACCTTGCGGGTGTTTCCACCACCATGCCAGTGCAACTCTCCCCGCCAGTAGCAGCTTGGCCTGCAACCATCTCTACTACTACTACTACTGATCATTTGTATAGTGCTACAAGGAATATACCGCACTGACAGACACAAGTAAAAGACAGTCCCTGCTCATCAGAGCTTACAATCTAGTTAGGACAGTCAAGGCAAACAGCTGAGGACAAGGAAATGTCAAGGAGACTGGTAAGGAAACACATAAGAATTGAAGCAGATCAGAATTCAAAAGTCACCTCAAAGAGGTGTTTTTAGCCTGGATTTAAAAAGGGACAGAGATGAAGCCTGACACATAGACTCTGGTATTTTGGTCCAGGCATAAGGAGCAGTGAGGTAGAAGGATCAAAGTCTGGAGATGGCAGTAGAAGAGCAGAGCACAGATAGAAGGGATCTGCCAGAAGAGCGGAGGTCCTGAGGAGGGGTATAGGGAGAAATAGGAGATGAAAGGCAGTGAGGAGCAGCAGAATGTGTGCATTATAGGTCAGTAGGAGAAGTTTGAACTGGATATTGAAATGGATAGGGAGCCAGTGAAGTGACTTGAGGAGAGGGGGTATATAAGCATAATGAGGCTGGTGGAAGATTAGCTGTGCAGATGTGTTTTGAAAAGATTGAAGGGAAGAGAGATGATTCAGAGGGAGACCAGCAAGGAGGAGGTTGCAGTAGTCTAGATGGGAGATGACTAAAGGGTAGATAAGTGTCTTAATAGTGATGTAGAAAGGAAGGGACAAATTTTTCCAATGTTATAGCGAAAGAGAGAGTGGAGTCAAAGATGACCCCAAAGTTTCAAGCTGAGGACACAGGGAAGAGTGTAACATTATCCACAGAAATAGAGAAGGGAGGAAGGGGGAGGGGAAGTGCTTTAGGAGAAAAGATAAGGAGCTCAGTTTTGGCCAGGTTCAGTTTCAAATGGCATGAGACATCCAGGCAGCAATGTCAGATAGGCAGGCAGAGATCCGGGCCTGGAATGCTAGAGAGATTTCAGGTGTAGAGATGTAGATTTGAGAGTCATAAGCATAAAGATGGTACTGAAAACCATGGGAAGAGATGAGTGTACCAAGAGACTGGGTATAGAGGGAGAAAAGGAGTGGGCCCAAGACAGACCCTTGGGGTACACCAACTGAGAGAGGGACAACAGTGGAGGAAGACCCACCAGCACAAATGCTGAAAGGGCAATGGGAGAGATAAGAAGAGAACGAGGATAGTACAGAGCCCTTGAAACCTAGCGTGGACAAGGTATCGAGGAGAAGGTGGTGATCAACAGTGTCAAAAGCAGTAGAGAGGTTAAGAAGGATGAGAACAGAGTAAAGGCCCTTGGATTTTGCCAGGAACAGGTCACTGGAGACTTTGGCAAGAGCTGTTTCAGTAGAATGTAAAGGACAAAAACAAGAACCAGGAGACCATTTGCTGAAAATACCCTAGTCATTCCCAGTGAATCCACAAATTGGTCCCAATCAACAATCAACAGAGCATTTAAATCCTATGCGCCCAGATGCTGGAATAAACTTCCTCCAGATATCAGAGCAACACGAGACATGAAGCAGTTTAGGAAGGCTATCAAGCATTATCTATTCACTGAGTACTTCCAGCCACCGTAATCCTAATATAAGATTGCATAAGACAAATTCATATGCATAACTACTCCATAAGACATACCTTCTAGAACTAAACATTTTGTTGTAATTCCGCTGCTCACTAAAATCTCTCTGCTAGTTGAATTTATGTAAATAGTTCAATCGTTATTGTAGATAGTTACCCTTGTTTTCTCAAGTTTATTGCCCTGTTATATGTAACTCATACGTGTTTTCAAATGTACTGAGAATGTTTTGTTCCATGTAAACCGCGCTGATGCTAAAGAGCGCGGTATATAAGAAACTTTAAATAAATAAGACTGCAGTGGATCAAGAAGGGCTTGAGAGGAGAGAAAGTCAAGGCAACTGTGGTGAACTGCATGTTCAAGTAGTTTAGAAACAAAGGGGAGGAGAGAGATGGGTCAAAATTAGAAGGACAGGTAGGGTCTAGTGAGGGTTTCTTGAGGAGAGGTGTGACCAGAGAATGCTTGAAGGTTGCAGGAACAGTTGCGGTGGAGAACGAGAGGTTGAGAATGTGAGAGATGAAAGAGATGACAGTGGAGGAGATGGAGGTTAGATGGGAATAGGATCAGAGGAACATGTATCTCTTCTTCTCCTACTCCCTCCCGGGGTCCAATAACATCTCTATTGGGTCCAGAGATGACCCCCCCCCCCCACCTCCCGGGCAATCCAAACACATGTGAAAAAAAGTAGCCATGCCCCCAGCAGTCCCTCCAGAATAGTATGTTATCCCTTCTCCCTGCCTTCCCCAGCTGCTTTGGGGTAATATATACCCTGTGCATGAGTTGCAACTGAGTCTGCCTCCAGGACATATCTAGTAACCATTTACAGAGCCACTCATGTATGCGGTGACAATTCCTTTTGTCCAAGGTGTTCCCACTCCAAATGTGCCATCCCTGTGCATGAAAATGGAGCGCCCCCTCCCCTCCCCAGTCCAAGCCCTTATACAATTTGGATAAGATACAGTGCATTCTTTCCCTCCGAAACACTACGGTCTCCAATCCCGTTGGGTCCCATTAAAACCGGAACTAATGTTCCTGCTTCAGCATGAAAAAAAAAGTACCTAGAAGCACTGATAAAAATGCACCCCCCTCCCGACTTTTCCTCCAAATCCCCCAAAGCTATACATCCCCCCAGTCCCTTCCAGTCTGCAAACTTGCCCATCCCCCATGCCTCCAGGTATCCCAAAAAGAATCTAAAAACGGGTGGAAATTCCAGAGCCAGGACCACCTAGCAAGCGTCGAGGAAAGGCTCCCCATTTTAACCGAGCCTTTCCCTTGCCACACCAGAGGCTCCAGGAATGGGTGTCATAGGGTCTCCTGCCCCCATCCCCCCTCTCCTCCATTCCCTGTCCTGCAATTGCTCAAAGATTGATTGTGGGACTAGCTCACCCTGCTCCAAATTCAACCATTGAACCCCAGGTAAATGAAAATAATAAATCCTTAGCGTCTTCAGGACTGCTGCCTTGTAATAATGCATAAGCTCTGGGAAATTTGACCCCCTCTTGTTCTCTAAGCCTTATTAAATGCTTCACCCCAATTTTGGCCTTTTTTTTCTCCCCATACAAAGCACACCAAATGTTTCTTCCAGCACCTCAAGGTTGTAGACAGGATGAGAATGGGAAGCCGCCCAAATTGAAGAGAAATTTTGGGATAATGTTCATATTAAGTGCTGCTAGCCTACCCAACCAACTCAAATGTAGTTTCCCCCAGCACTGCAAATCTTCTTCTATACCTCACATCAGTGAGGTGTAATTCAAATGATATAAATCATCCGGATTCCCCAAGAGATACACCCCCAAAAATTAGATTTTCCCTGCTGTCCACCTAAAAGGAACATCCAGCACATGAGTTTTGGATAACCTCTCCAAATTCATGGCCTCTGTTTCTTAGATTAACCCAGAACCCTGATAGATCAATCTCCTTCAAGAGCCCTGGTAGTGAATTCACTGGATTAGTCAAAGAACCAAAGTGTCATCCACATACAGCAGAATCTTATGCTCAACAGTCCCCACCTTGACTGGGCTGTCAAGTTCTGCTTCATCTGGGATGCAAAGACCTTAATGACTATGGCAAACAACATCGGGGAAAGTGGGCAGTCTTGTTGAGTACCCCTAAACAGCCCAAACTCTTCTGAACAGTCCCCATTAACAAGAACCCTGGCCTTAGGGGCTATATACAAGACTCGGGCCCCCACGTAAAATTGGCGGTTTTGCAGGGAGGTGGGAGAGCAATGCTCACACACATCTGCTCCCCTCACTAGCCAGACCAGAAGCCTCATCAATATTAATATTCAGCAGTACGGCCACCACTGACTTTAAAATTATAACACATACATTTAAAGTTATATGTATTTTAGCTGTATTATCCTTATAAGTGCCACTTTGAAAATACATACTTAAATTAAATGGTCAATTATACATTTAAAAATTACATCTGCTGTTTACCCATTGGCATTTGGACATGTGAACACATGTGGCGATCAGAATTGAAACGTTGAAGTCAGGGTGTACACAATTCCAACGCTGTGCTAAAGGTGTAGCTGTTTCCAAAATACAAATAAGGAAGTGCAGAAATGTAACGGGATTTATATCCACATGCAGCAGGGAGCGCCATTTCACAAACACACACATGGGGAAAATCAATGGAGGAAACCTGGCAAATCACACATGTATCCGAGCCATTTTGCAAATATAGACATGCAAATGCTCTTGAGGAACTACAGAGGGGGAAATAAACATTGATGGATTAAAGAGGATATACCCCTGAATCCCTTGTGTAAAGGACTGGTCAAAAAAGAACACTTTTCTAAATGCCTCTTCATGTTAAGGAGCAGCTATCAATCTGGATGTGGACAATTTTGGCCTTAGACATGCATTCCCTATGTGAAAGGGAATACATGTGTAGATTTTTGCCCCACCCAGACAATACTCCTACAAGCCTCACCACACCCCTGCACCATTTTGATATGATATGGACAGTCGTTCAAAATAAGTCTTTTCTTTTTTTTTTTACATTTTTTATTTATGCATTTTCACAAAATAACAAGCAAAGAACATATACTTGTTGGGAAAAGTGGGTTATCTAGGAAACAATATAAATATAAACTTGATCTACAAGATGCAGCACGAAGAAATTACATAAAGACTCCCCGTCCATCAGCTCACAATAAAAAGGATCCAAGTGAAGGCACAAAACTTGCCCTACTTAAACAAGGCAAAAACCATAAAGGCAACAATGAACTGAATCAAATAGCCAATATATCTTAAGATGCAGGTAGAAAAGGGGAAGCCATTTTGGACCTAGCCCTTAGTGGAACACCAGATCTGGTGCAAGACATAAGGGTGTTGGGGCCACTTGGCCATAATGATCATAGCATGATCGTGTTTGATTTAATTAATGGAAGAGGGATAGAAAGGAAATCCACAGTACTATCTTTTAACTTTTGAAAGGGAGACTATGATAAAATGAGGAAAATAGTTAAGAAAAAACTAAAAGGAGCAGTTGCAAAGGTTAAAGGCTTACATCAAGCTTGGGTGATGTTGAAAAATACTATCTTGGAAGCCCAGACCAGCTGTATTCCACGCTTTAAGAAAAGTGGAAGGAAGTCCAATAAACTGCCAGCATAGTTTAAAGGTGAGGTCAGAGAGGCTGTTGTTGCCAAAAAAGCATCTTTCAGGAAATGGAAAAATAGTAGATCTAGGAAAATTAACCAGGCACCATATGTGAACAATTGTCCAATTGTTCCATCTTAGATCTTACAGCATTAGAATCTTTAACAAAAGCCTCCAATTGGATCCAATTGGTCAACCCTAGAAAAAGGGCTTCCACTGTAGTCTGCAAATTTTCAATATGCTGAGCATTCCCAGAACAATTCAAAGAAAGTTCCTGAGTTTTAGCCTGTAGAACTTGTATTTGAGGAGCAATCGCTTCCCTTAGCAACTTGATAGTGTCCCAAATTGTTTCCAGTGTAAAGGGTGGTGGTCTTTGCAATGTAAAGGAAAAGGAAGGAGAGATACCCATCTCACCAGCCATGGGCTCCAGGGACTCCATAGGGCCTGAAAGAATGGGAGCTGAGGAAGCCAAGAAGGAAGAGGCTTCCCCTACTGCTAAAATCCTTCTCGGTGGCTCTGCTTGCAAACGTTGCACCGGCGAGACTTCAAATACCGGCTGAGCACTTCCATCGGGTGACCCCAGATGAGGGACCAAAGCTGCCTCAAACTCCAAGGCTCCCACGTCCTCCAACCCAGCAGAGCTCTTCCTAGGGTAGCCTGCTTCCAGGGTCGCTGTGTCAACGGGAGCGAGAGATCAATGCCCAAGGGAGACTGTGAGGTAGAGCTCTTCATCAGCCTCTCAACAGGGTCTTCCACACCCCTCTGTTCCACCAGCTGCAGTCCCTGATACACAAAAGGACCAAAGGAAACCTCTGAGGAAGCAAGAGGTTAGACTGAGGCAACTTTGCCTGCCTGGTTTTCCTCTTTTTGCCCATGCTGCAACGTGCTTCAGAGGCTAAGATTCAGCGTACTGCCATCTTCCAAAATAAGTCTTTTCTAAAATGGCCATTTAGATGTGCATGCAGTTTTCATGGGTGTGTGGTCATATTTACATGTGTAAATTGCAATTAAGGCATCTTAAATAACCCCTTAACTTCCATCACGTAAGGTTTTGTCCCACTCTTGTCCCACCCCAGATAACTGCCCTTTCTTGGACTTGGAACGTTGTCCATTCTGTGAATAAAATGGACAAAGTTATACATAGAACTATTGAGGATTTTTAAAAAATATTTAGGTACTGGGCACCACTGTGTATTGACTTCCTAATGTTTAAAATCTTTGCAAATAACCAACTATAAATGAAATGCAAAATATGATATGAGGAAACACTTTCCTTTTCTAAATATCTTAGATGCAATCTGATTAGCAAAATATTGCAGAGCAAATGAAACACTTTCACACTTGCTTTGTTGTAGGTGTAGCAATGTTTCAGCACCTTTAGAGAGGTGTTAAGAGATTTGAATCTTACATGCAATCTGATCAAAAACACAAAAAAGCAACTTTCGGCACTTGATGAAGCGCCCACTTTTTCTCTTGAAAATCAAGTGCTTATCTGTAATTCTTTTTATGGCAGTTTTACACTTAACAGTTCAGTGATAACTTTGAAAGATCATTAAATATTATTAAATTAAAGTCTTGGTATAAATCTTTGGAAAAAATTTCCATATAATGATCTCAAGCAATGGTTTTTTTTTAAAATATTGAATCAGATGTTGGTAGAAAGATGTTTTAAATAATTCAATCAGCAGTTTCAACGCCAAATTATTCAAATTTGTTAAACTGAATGCGGATTTTGAGAAATTGTAGGTTGACCTTGAGAGACTGGGCACCCAAATGGCAGATGACATTTAATGCAGGCAAGTGATGCACTCAAATTATAGCTACACAGTGCTGAATTCCACATCATGAGCCAGCACCTAGGAAAAGGATCTAGGCATCAGCATGGATGATATGTTGAAATATTCTGCCCAATGATGGCCAAAAAAGCTAACAGAATTTAAGAATTATTAGGAAAGGAATGGAGAAAAGAAATGCCTCTGTTTGGCGCCATGGTACAACCGCACCTTTAGTATTGTGTGCAATTCTGGTTGCCACATCTAAAAGATATAGCAGAATTAGAAAAGGCATAGAGAAGAGCGACAAAAATGATAAAGGGGATAGAAAGATTCTCCTATGAGGAATGGCTAACGAGGTTAGGGCTCTTTATCCTAGAGAAGAGACAAGTGAAGGGAGATATGATAGAGGTCTATAAAATCCTGACTGGAGTAGAATGGGTAAATACAAATCTATTGTTTTGCTTTTTCAAAAAGTAGAAAGACTAGGAGGCATGCCAGGAGGTTATAAAGTAGTTAAATTAAAATAAACAGGAGCATAAAGGAAGCATGAGTGGTTGCAAGCACATTGATTGCTTTTTGCTCTTTTGATTGGTATCATTAGCATACTTTGTATGCTTTGTCTTCTGGCCCTCTTGTTCTGTATCATGTGCAATAGCATGTTTAGATATGTGTGTAGCGCCCTCTTGGGTGCGCTTCTGGGTCCAGCACCAGCCTGGCTGGAGTCTCCTTGAGGACAGGCTCCATCGGTCCTTGTCAGTTTGGCGCCTGGTGCCTCCACTGGGGAAGAAAGGTATTTGCAGGCAGGATTTCCCTCATTTCACCCCAGGAAACCCCTCAAAACACTGTTGTGAAAAAGGCTGGCTTAAATAATTTTTATAATTTATTTACAAAATATATACATCAAGTATTGTGCTAAAATTATGCAGTATGTACAACCCATATTAGGATAAATGGTTCAAACAAGTAAGGTGAAATAGCAATATAAGATAAGAGATAACACAGTTCAAACAACAAACTATAACCCTATTTGTATAGACTTAAATAAACCTTTAAAGATTATGGATTTAATCTTATTAACCTATCTCCTAACTCCCCTCCCTTTCCCTTTGCCCACCAGCCCCAAGTCTCACTCACTGCTGGAGCTCTGGACTGGTGGTTGCTTATGAAGAGAGGTTTTGCATTTTATCCAATCGCTGAGGCTGTAGCCTTGACTCTGCCTCCTCCAATCAGAAGAGTGTTTTGCACTTCTGTCCAATCAATAAACTACTGTTGCAGCTCTCCCTTCTGCTGATCTGCTGCTGGATCCCCCTGGGTCTTCTGGCTCCTCGTCCAGAATGGACTCTCTGCCACTGTAGTTTTCTCTTGAGTTGATCTGCTGGTGGATCTCCCGGGGTCCTGTGGCTCCTAGCCCAGAATGGACTTTCTGCCACTGCAGCTCTCTCTTGAGCCGATTCTGCTGTTGCAGCTCTCTCTTGAGCTGATTCGGTCACTGCAGCTCCCCCTGGAGCTGATCTGCTGCTGGACTCCCAAGCCTGGATTAGGCTTTCCAGAGTTTCTCCGCTGCCATCTCCACCACCTGGGTTGGGAGTAAACCATCCGCCCCCATCTTCACTTCTATCCCTGACTGGGTCTGTAGGAAGCTCTCTGCTGGCATCTTCACTCTGAGCCTGCTTAGGCTCCCTAGAGACTTTCTAGCACCATCTTCAAGAAGAGAGCCTACAGAGTAGGAGAAGATCCTTCCTCTTCTCTTAGATAAGGATTAAGCTCTTTTTAGATAAATTGGCCTGATACCTCTAAATCCCAAGTAACTCTTCTTCAAGCTCTTTTTTGCACAAGGCTGCTGGTGTCAATGCCAACTGATGCCACTTTGCTTAGGGTGAGCAATTTCCATTGACCCCCCCCCCCTTAGCATTTACTTCTCTACCCTCTGTCTAGTGTGTGCTCTTTATTCCCCTACACTGTTCCCTATAGATTTAAAGTTAAATCTTAATAATATATATTAATGTGAGCTAATATTACCCTTGTTCCATTAGTACAGGTAGTGATTTGCATATCCCCCTAAGGGGATCATTCACAACCACAAATAGAGGAGATGTACGTCCAGCCTGGATGTACATCCCCGCTGTTTGTGCAAACATGCCTGCTGGCACAAGGCTCCTTGTACGTACAGCCGAGTTGTATAGGGAGTGTTTGATGGGGACGAAAAGAGGGTGGAGTGTGGGTAGGTCATCTTCCCGGACATATAGGGCCGATTCAGAGGTTGGCCCTCTATGTTCTTGGTCGGCCGGGTAGACTGGGGACTTATTCCACCTCAGAGGAAAAAGGTAGGTAGGTGTGAAGCAAGTTCCCCGCAGCTGGACCCTGGCCATGGGTGTCCAGATCAGGGGTCCGGCTGCAGGGAATGAAAATTTTCAGGGGTGACTGGATATCACGGCTCCTTAATGGAGCCACAGTGCCTGGCAACATGATACCATAGCACTGTGGTTCCATTAAGGAGCCTGAGTGAATTAGCTGGGTAGGTGCTATTGCTATTGCTATTGCTCCGTGTCACCATAGTTGCTTTCCCGATCTGTCTATTGTTCTGTGTTGTCTTGACTAGGTTGTAAGCTCTGACGAGCAGAGACTGTCTTTTTGCTTATATTTCTGTACAGCGCTGCGTGCATAGCGCTATATAAATGCTAAATAGTAGTAGTAGTAGTAGGTGGCTGGACATTCAGGGTGCTTAAATAGAGGCACATCCCAGATGTCCAGCCACTATGCTGCGATTCTGCTCCTGTAGGGATGTCTAGCACCCACTGGAGCAGAATCAGGTGCATCCCCAGGCTGTCCGGATATCTGATCGTCCAGATGGCCCAGAGACGAACATCTCAGAATGTGCCTCCACATGATTACTTTCCAGCTCTGCTAGCACAGTGACTTACTACAGGCTGCTCTTTTAGTGTTGTCCCTCATCTGACCTAAGAACATAAGATATGTCATACTGGGTCGGATCAAGGTCAATCAAGCCCAGTATCCTGTTTCCAACAGTGGCCAATCTAGGTCACAAGTACCTAGCAGTTTTCTCAAAAGACACAGGTTCCACAATGCTTGTATTGGGGCAAGCAGTGGATATCCTGAGTCCCCTTTAATAATGGTTTATGGACCTTTCCTCCAGGAACTTGTCCAAACCTTTTTTAAACCCAGCTATACTAACAGCTTTATTACATCCTCCAATAACAAATTCCAGAGTTTGATTACATGTTGAATGAAAAAATATTTTCTCTAATTAGTCTTAAATAGGTTACCCTGTAGCTTCATTGCATGTCCCCTAGTCTTTCTTATTTTGATGGTGTAAACAATTGATCTACATTTACCCATTCCACTCCATATTAGAACATAAGACCTCCCCAGCAGCCACCTCTTCAGCACCATATAAAGCACAGTTACTTACCTGTAACAGGTGATCTCTGGGAACAGCAGGAATTAGTCATCACATATGGGTACGTCGGTACCGACGGAGCCCGCGCGGGAAAGCTCCCCAGCTTTTCAGATTAAAAGCTTTTGGGGCCTCCCACTGCACATGCGCGCTGCCTTCCCGCCTTCCTGACCAGCTCTCGTCAGTTCGAGTTTAAAGCTGAGACAATAGAGAGAGAGGACAGGAAGATAGATAGATAGAGATACAACTCCTAGGGGAGGTGGGTGGGTTGTGAGGACTAATTCCTGCTGTTCCCAGAGATCACCTGTTACAGGTAAGTAACTGTGCTATCTCCAGGAACAAGCAGGAATACGTCATCACATATGGGGACTCCCTAGCTAAGATGCCTGGGAGATCCCCCTCCAAGGGTAAACCATCTTCGCATGGATCTCAGGCATCCATCCAGGGAAGGTGGGCAGGAGTTGTTTAAGTATGGAACAGGTGTTTGAGGACAGCCTGACCAAACAAGGCATCCCGGCGGGAGTCCTTGTCCAAGCAGTAATGGGCTGTGAAGGTATGAACCGAGGCCCAAGTGGCTGCTCGACAGATCTGATCTATGGACAAAGAGTGAAGATGAGCCATAGAAGTGGCCATGGCCCTCACATTGTGAGCTGTGACATGGCCCTCCATAGAAATGTTCTTACTCTGGTAAGCAAAAGAAATACACTGAGCGATCCAATTGGAAAGTGTACGCTTGGTGACTGGAAGTCCCAAATGAGAAGGATCAAAAGTCACGAAAAGTTGGGAAGACTTTCGATGTGGTTGAGTCCTGTTGAGGTAAAAGGCAAGAGCTCTTTTACAATCCAGAGTATGAAGGTTCCTCTCTGCACTGGATGCATGAGGAGCCGGGAAAAAGACAGGTAGATATACCTCTTGATTAAGATGAAAAGGCGAGACCACTTTGGGCATAAAGTGGGGATTCGTCCTAAGGACCACCTTATCATGATGAAACCTAGTATAAGGTGGATGAGCCACTAAAGCCTGCAGTTCACTGATGCGGCGAGCCGAAGTGACTGCAATAAGGAAAACAACCTTCCAGGAAAGAAATTTGAAGGAGGTAGAGTCCAAAGGCTCAAAAGGTGGCTTCATAAGCTGACCTAGAACTAGGTTCAAATCCCATGCTACCGGAGGAGGTCGGATGGGAGGTTTAGTTAGAGTCAGGCCTCTCATGAAACGTGAAACAAGAGGATGAGAGGAGACAGGTTGTCCATTTATAGGTTTTAAGGATGCTGCAATAGCACTCAAATGGACCCTTACTGAATTCGTCTTAAGGCCTGCATTTGAAAGATGCAGGAGATAGTCCAAGAGGGAATTCAAAGGAAGTGCTAGAGGGTCAAGACCCTGCTGAGCACACCAAATGAAAAAACGTTTCCATTTGAAAGCATAAGAACGCCTCGTGGAAGGTTTCCTAGAGGCATGAAGGATATCTGTCACAGGTTGAGAAAGATTAAAGTCTTGAAGACTTAGGCCTTCAGTAACCAAGCTCTGAGATGTAGGGATTTGGGGTTTGGGTGCCACAAAGTCCCCTCCTCCTGAGACAGGAGGTCTGGCGCAGCTCCCAGGTCCAGGGAGGATCCCTGGGAGAGATGCAGAAGTAGAGGGAACCACACCTGGCGTGGCCAGCGGGGAGCTATGAGGATCATAGTCCCGTGATCCCTCTGGAGCTTGAACAGAGTCTTGGATATTAGAGGAATGGGTGGAAAGGCATAGAGGAATTCCTGACCCCAATGCAGGAGGAAGGCATCGTGGGCCTGAGCTCCCTGACACTGAGTTCTGGAACAGAACCGGGGAAGTTTGGCATTCCACGGACTTGCAAAGAGGTCTATGTCCGGGGTCCCCCATTCCTGAAAGATTCTGCGTATCTGGTCCATATGTAGGGACCATTCGTGGGGAAGCAGAACTCGACTGAGTCTGTCTGCACGAGAGTTTTGAACTCCTGGAAGATACACTGCAAGAAGGTGAATTTGATGCTCTCTGGCGAAGGCCCATATTCTGAGAGCTTCGTTGCAAAGCGACAGAGAGCCTGTCCCTCCTTGTTTGTTTATATAGAACATGGCTACCGGATTGTCTGTCTGAACTAGGACAGTCAGGTTGACAAGGAGGGTATAGAAGACCTTGAGGGCAAGGTAAATTGCTCGCAGTTCCAGGATGTTGATATGAAGGGTGGCCTCCTGTGGAGACCAAGTGCCCTGAGTGGAGAGGTTCTGAAGATGAGCTCCCCACCCTGTCTGGGAGGCATCTGTTGTGAGGGTTGCTTGGGGCAACAAAGGTTGGAAGGGGGCCCCCAACAACAGATTCTTGGTGGATGTCCACCATTGGAGGGACCAAAATAGACGGCTTGAGGTGAGTATTTGGTCGGAGAGCGCTCCAGATGCTTGAGTCCACTGGGTGGCCAAGGTCCATTGAGCTGCTCTCATATGCAGACGAGCGTAGGGCACCACATGTACCATGGAGGCCATGTGGCCCAGAAGTCGCAGCATTTCCCGGGCTGTCAAATGACTGCTGGACTGAGCTTGGGAGGCCAAACTCAGCAGGCGTTGGGCCCTGACCTGAGGCAGGTAGGCCCTTGCAGTGATGGTGTCTAACTGGGCCCCTATGAACTCGAGAGACTGAGTAGGGATTAGCTGAGACTTGGGAAGGTTTACTACCAGTCCTAGATATTGCAGAAGACGCCTTGTGCGGTCCAGGGAAATTTGGGCCTGGGACTGAGAGGGAGCTCGGATGAGCCAGTCGTCCAGGTATGGGAATATGAAAATTCCCAGGCCTCTTAGAAAGGCAGCTACGACTGCCATGCATTTGGTGAACACTCTTGGAGCAGAGGCTAGACCGAAGGGGAGTACTCTGTACTGGAAATGTTTTCCCTGAAACAGAAATCGAAGGTATTTTCTGTGGGATGGGTGGATGAGTATGTGTGTATACGCATCCTTTAGATCTAGAGAACAAAGCCAATCCTGACTCTGAAGGTATGGAAGGAGAATGCCCAGAGAAAGCATTTTGAATTTCTCCTTGAAAGGAAATTTGTTCAATTCTCTCAGATCCAGAATTGGTCTGAAGCCCTCTGTCTTCTTTTGTATTAGAAAATAAGGGGAGTAGAATCCCGTCCCCTGTTGAAGAAGAGGGACCTCCTCTATTGCCCCCTGGGCAAGGAGGGAGGAGACTTCCTGACCCAAGAGGGCCAGGAGAGATGGGGGAGAATTGAACTGCCTCACCATAGTATAAGGAGGAAGGTCGGAAAAATGGAGTTTGTAACCCTCTCTGATGATAGAGAGGGTCCATTGCTCTGATGTAAGTTGCTCCCATCTGGGAGCAAAGTGAGCTAACCTTCCGGGTATGGTGAGGGGCTCTGGTTGTTCTAGAGCCAGAAAAGTTAAGTTCTTTAGGGGCAAGTCAAAACCCCTGAGGGGGTGGAGCCTGCTGAGGCGTAGCAGACGCCGCAGGCTTTGACCTTGCCTGTTTAGGTTGCTGACGTTTAGCAGCAAAACGAGGCTGAGAGGATTGTTGGCCAGTATTTGTAGAAAATCTGGACTTCTTGTAATAAGGCCTCTTAAAAGACTTCTTCTTGGCAGGAGTGGAGGTAGACTTAGAAAGTCTATCTAAGGTGGCATTTTCTGCATCCATTTGAGTGGCCTTAATTTGCCACTCCTCACCAAATAAGTTCTCACCTGTACAGGGCAGATTTCGTAAGCCATCTAGGACCCAAGGTTCTAGATCAGAAGCCTGGAGCCAAGCAAGACGTCGGGCTGCTATAGCAATGCCCGAAGCCCTACCAGCACCCTCAAAGGAATCAAAAGCTGCCCTGTTGGAGAACTTTGAAATATCCAAAAGGTGTTTCACTAAGGAAATGAACTGCTCCCTCTTATCCTCAGGGATAAAGGGGGCAAAATGCCGAACTTTTAGAGCGATTTCACTGAGAAACATGCCCATGTAAAGACTATAGGAATTAATCCTGGCTATAAGCATAGTAGCCTGGAAAATTTTCCTGCCAAAAGAGTCTAGAGTCTTACATTCTCGCCCTGGAGGAGTAGAAGAGTGCCTTTTGGTACTCTTTATCTTCTTCATTGCAGACTTCACCACAATAGAATGGTGAGGCAACTGGGTTTTTTGGAAACCAGGAGAAGGGGGGACACGGTACATGGTGTCCAACCTGCGAGAAGAAGGAGACAATGTTAGAGGAGCCTCCCATAAGTCCATCAAGTGTTCTTGAAGGATTTCATGGATAGGCAGGGTGACTGCCTCTTTAGGAGACTTAGAGTATCCTAAAATATCCAGTTTCTTTGATCTGGGTTCCTTTTCAGAGGATGAAGCAATAGAAAGACCTTTAGCCATTTCCCTATGATGAAGTCCTGAAAGGACAAATCCTCTGGTGGAGACATTCTCCTGTTAGGAGAAGAAGGCTCCTCAGGAAGATCAAGGGAGAACTCATCAGAATCATCAGAGGAGTTAAAATCCTCTGAAGAAGCAGAGTATCCTCTATGTGCTTCCAACGCACGATACGCATACCGTTCGGTATCGACATCGGGCGTACCGGGTATGGGATCGGTACCGGGCAAAAGCCCGGATCCGGCATGCGGAACCGATCTGCGTTTGGAAGACGATGGCCTCGGTTCCGGTATGGAAGCCATTACCGGAACCGGACCCGGTACCGCTGGCTGCGGTACCGAGGGCGTAGCAGCATTAATAAAAGCCAGAATGGCCTGCTGCATGACTTGGACAGTATTGCCCATAGACGCCACTGCTGCCTGGATGTCGGTACCGGTATGGGCCGGTACCCCAGAGCAGCACAACAGGTGATCTGTCGAGGCCGCGCCATCGATGTCAACCTGTGACCCCATGATTGCTTTGGAGGCCGGAGCCTCCCGCCGGGGTTTTTTGGCCTGGGCAGAATCCTCAAACTCAGAATTGAGAGCCTCTCGATCTTTAGAAAGAGATTTGCTTTTAGAGGATTTGCCCACTGGAGTTTTGGTTACCTGAGATCCATCCGGAGAGGAAGACCTGGATGACTGTGATGCTTCTGAAGGAAACAGCACATGGAACTTGTTGGCCCGGTTCTGCAATCCACGTTTCGACATCTGGGAGCAGGATGGGCAGTCCGGTATGGAATGGTCAGGTCCTAAACATTTAAGACACCATTCATGGGTGTCTGTAAGAGGAATGACAGCACTGCACTTGGTACACTTTTTAAAACCAGGAACTGGCTTCTCCATGAGGAGAATTTGTGTAGGCCTGAAGGCCTAACAAAGTACCAAGCTGTGCTGAAGAAAAGTAAAATATATATATTTTTTTTTTTTAAAGAAAGAAAGAGAGACCGGCAGTACCGGTTTCAGAATGGGGAAGGCAGGTACGCGGTCTAAAGAAAACAATAAAATTAACAATTTCTTCAGCGGTGACAGGAACACGACCTGCTGGCTCCGCGGAAAAAAAGAAACTGACGAGAGCTGGTCAGGAAGGCGGGAAGGCAGCGCGCATGTGCAGTGGGAGGCCCCAAAAGCTTTTAATCTGAAAAGCTGGGGAGCTTTCCCACGCGGGCTCCGTCGGTACCGACGTACCCATATGTGATGACGTATTCCTGCTTGTTCCTGGAGATTACCATCTACCTTTGATTCGGCATACTCTCAAATACCTACCTGTAAAGGTGGGGGGTCATGTGAATGATAGGTTATGCGTGATTTTAAATATCTTTAGCAGAATTTTATATTTAATTTGACTTGTTATTGGGAGCCAGTTCAATTGTTTCATTATTGGTGTAATGTGTTCCAGTCTTGATGCTCATTGGATGAAATGGGCCGCTGTATGTTGTGCTATTTGTAAAGGATAAAGAGTACATTTTGGTAATCCATGGTATATAATGTTGCCATAGTCAAAATATGGAAAGACTATCACCTAAAATACTGAATGGAAATCATGTGGTTCAAGTAATGGGTGTAGGTGTTGCAGGGTTCCCTTTTCCTGGTGTATTATCTTGATGGTTTTCTTAATATGTGTGTTTAGGTTTAATCTTTGATCTAGAGTTATTCCTAAGTATCTAACTTCAGTTTCTACTTCTAGCTCAATTGTATTAATTCGTAGCATTGTTGTTGGGATGAATGTTTAATCTGGGGTGATGTGTAGTACTTCTATTTTTTATAGTTTATTGATAGGCCATGATCTGTTAGCCAGTGAGCAATACCTTGGAGCAGTCTGTTATTACATTAGTGCGAGTGCACCTAACTCCACCTATAGAGGTGCAATATTATAAAACTCTTTTGTCAGGTTGCTAATAACGAGGGTTCACCCCTCTAGAAATAAGCTATCCATTTTAATCACTCAAAGTTGAAATAGACAACAAAACAGCATTTAGCTCCGAGCAAGGAGTCAGTCCATTCATACAGCAAGACCTGTCCCAATGGGTATTTTAACAAACAGAGAATGCAGAATATTGCATAATTCAGACCTTTTGACATGGAATTTTGAATTTTCTGTGCAGAATTCCAGCAGGAGTAGAAATAGCATAAAATCCAACTACTTTAGGAATATGGCAGGTACTTGTGACCTAGCCTGGTCACTGTTGGAAACAGGATATAAGGCTTGATGGATCTTTGGTCTGATTCAGTATAGCAATTCTTATATTTCTAACAAGAAAAGAGGGAGAAAAGAGACCCCAAAGCACCGCTACATAAGTAAAGAGGAGATGGAGGTAGTCAGAGAAATGCAGATAACTACATCATAGGATATACTCCTGATACTTAAGGGAAAAGGTCTTTGGCAAGCAGACTGTCAGGGAAGCTACAGTGAGAGAGAGAGTACTGTGACTGTGCTATTTGCAACGTAGAAGAAGAAAAGCAAATATAGTTTTTTTATTAAGCATTACAGGTTTGTAAGCCACGTAAATGCCATTCAAATATTGGACCCTAAGGAAATAATCATTTACCATCTATATCAAAGAATTACAGAATACCTACATTAGAAAAAAAAATGTAGCTTATTGATGGAGTCGCTGCCATTTGGAACCTTAATTACTAGCCAACCTTTAAGAATATTTACTCAAAAAAGAAAAGTATTATCTACCCTGAAGAAAAGTTTCCAACTTTTTGGATTCCATTAAAAACATAATGCATCCCCTGATGCATCACCAAACAGAAGGAAATTTGAGGAAGAAAGTTTCCCCCATCGCCAAGAGCTAGGCTTCAGGCCAAGGAAGGATGTCCTCTCAATTGCGTTTATTGAGAAATATCTGGAAAAAACATTAATCGGCTGACCACAAAAGGGCACATTATTCAGCTCAAGATAGCATTCTGTTCCAACTCAGATTGAAAAGAAACCAACAAAGTAGCCCGATAAGGGATATCATCTTTAGAGTTCTCCAAAAATGTCAATACATCAAGGCTATGAACTATGGAAATCTGATCTATTTCTTCCCCTTCATTTTCAAACACCTTTTTATCCTTAGGAAGATAATAGATATTTGAAAATTTTAAGGAATCCATATCAGGGTATAAAAGTACTTCTTTCAAATATTTCTGAAATAGTGTCTTATGAGAGAGATATTGGGCACGAGGAACATTTAACAGATGAAGATGAAGATTTCTGGCTCTATTAGCATTCTCAATGGCTTCTAACTGTCGATGTAACACTAAACTATCTTTTATCAATGAAGTCTCAGAGATATGAAAATTGCTAATTTGGCTGTCAATCTTATTTAGACAAGAATACATTGTAGACAGCCTGAAATCCTGATCAGCCAATTATGCCCCAGTACCCACTGTAAACTCGGAAAATTGTTTCATTGAGGTCCCAAGATTAAGTTCTAAACAAGAAACCACATCCCAAATGTCTTTTAGAGTTATTTCTTTAACTGTAGAAACTTCAAATGAGGCAACTTGTGGAGATGAAAAGCATACAACTTTAGGCACAGACATAGAAACATCAAGACCAGGATTCATTCCTACCAATGGATGACTTTTCTGTCCAGGAGAAGGTGAGAAGACTGAATTCAAGTAACTTGGGGGATTGAATCGATCTCCCTAGTATACATTAAATGATGGCAGGGTGGGGTTTCAACATCCAAGCTTATGGCGTTATTAATGGCAGCTTCAGTACTCACCAAAGATGACAAATCTGGTACTTGATGATCCATAGCACCAATGATGTTAGCCACTTTCTTACTTTTATGCGGCTTTCTTCCCCCCCCCCCCGTCCCACCCCTTCCCTGCCCATTGCCACACCCTCCAAAATTACTGTAGTGATGGTAGAAGTGTAAGCTTCAGCACCTGCTGGCCACATCAGGGTGGGGAAGGGGGATGTGGGACATACAAGAGGTTGCACAATTCAACCCCCACTGAATTGCAGTCCATTCCTCAATCTTCCAACACACACATTCTCCCCCATACTATATTAAAGCCAAACGTATATTCTATATCCCTGTGCAAATGATTACTGTGCATTGGGGTTAGAGAAAGAGCACCAGATTTTTACACAACTTCCCTCCCTGTGTCAACTGCCAGGTACATGATGAACTACTCCAAAATCCTGCAAAAAGCTCAGAGCCTATGGCAAACTACAAGCTATCAGAATACCGCACCTTGGTCACATAAACAAAACACAGAATCAGATACAGAACAAGGAGCCACAAGTTAGAAACAGAAGTAGGCAGGCAAAAATTTACTGAAAAGCTTAAGAAGTCAGACTCCAGTGCAACCCTGGAAGAATAGACACAAATGCATTTCTTCTTGTATTGTGCAAAATGCACATTTCTCAAAGATGGCAAATTCCAATTAATAAATTCAAAATAAAATATTTTTACTTTCTTTTTTGTCTGGGTATTTTATTTTTCCAGTTGCATTGGTCCAAGTCTCTCTCTTCTGCTTTGCTTTGTTTTTTCCTAACATACTTGTATCTGCTGTCCATTTGCCATTTTTTCTTTCTCCTCTAGTCTTGGGGCATTCCTCCCTTACATCATCTTTGGCTTTTATTTTTTCCTTTCAGCTCTTTTCTCCATTTCTTTCTTTTCTGCCTATCATTCAAATTACACACTCCTTCTCACCCTCCATTTCTTAATCTCTCTTTATCTTTCACCTAGCAAGTTCCCATTTCCTTCTCTCTTCTCTTTCCCAACCCATCTTCCTCTCTTCCTAGCCTTCCCATTCCCTCTCTCACACATTTACTCCTTCCCAAGCCTTTTATTCCTTTCTGATTTTTACCAATTCCCTTTCCTTCTTCCACTTGTACCCTCTGTACACCTTCCCTTCCCAGCCCTCATCTACTTTTTTCTGTCTCTCACTCCCCATCTCCTTCCGTGCCAGTCATCCTCTCTAGTCTATTTCTTTTGCCTCTTATCACATCCATCTCTGACTTACCCCTTTAACTACCTCCCCAGCTTTCCATCCACATTTTCACTCATCTCTTTGCTAACCTCCCCATGCTAACCTCTCCCACATGGCTCCACCATGCCCTGCATCTTCCTTTTCTCTTTCCTCTCCTACCTACAATACAGCATCTTCCCTCTCTCATTCACCATGGTTCAGCATCCCCCCTCTTTCCTTTCCCCTTCCCATTCCCCTAACATCCAGCATCATTGCCACCCCTTAGCCCAGCATATCTCCTTCCTCCCTTTCCACTCCCTCCTCCATAGCCCAACATATCCCCACCTAGCCTTCCTTCCTCACTCCCAATAGCCTGCATATCTCCCTTTCCTTTTGAATTCCTGCCTCCTCTAATAGTCTCCCAGTAAGAAAAAAAGAGCTCTACCATAAATACTTATATAACCAGTTACTCCCTCCAATGAAGAAACATTAAAGCATATTGTGTGGGAATAAGGGGGACCTCAGCTAGGGAAAACTCACCAAAAGTAACTATGGTTGGATCAGAGAAAGCACTCCCACTTCATCAGTCCCATCACGTCAGATGAAATAGTTTAAATTTTTCTATGCATATAAAATTTAAAAGCACTTAGCTGAAAAATGAATTTCCACACAAACGCTGAGACATGCCCCACCGTGTGACAAGCACTCAGCTAGAGTTTCGTCTAGTATTTCAATGGCTGCATCAGGAGAGAAGCGCCACAGTGGAATATGGAGTAACCTCCCAGGGGAATATTCCCCCCCAAGTGAACACTTGTTTATAAGGAGGAGTCTGCAGAGTACAAAGAAACTAACATAGACCTACATCACTGCAGTGAACCATTCAATATCTTCATTGAAACCAACTGGTTGGACAATAAAGGTGGAAAATCCAGCGTTATTCCGTTTGCATCAAACAGGACTTCCTGTGACCTTGAAAATGAGATGGTAAGCAATCAATGATAAACCGATACTCTGTACTGGAAGTGCCTTCCTTGGACCAGGAATCACAGGAACTTCCTGTGATCTGAGTGGATGAGAATATGTGTGTACGCATCTCTTAGATCTAGAGAACATAGCCAGTCCTGACTTTGGAGGTATGGTAAAAGTGTTCCGAGGGAGAACATTTTGAACTTTTCTTGGAACAAATATTTGTTTAATTCTCTGAGGTCTAATATAGGTCTGTGTCCCGCTGTCTTCTTTGGAATAAGAAAGTAGGGGGAGTAAAACCCTGTCCCCTGTTGGGGAATGGGTACTTCTTCGATTGCTCCTTGAGCTAGCAGTGATGTGACCTCCTGCCACAAATGATCGGTGGCAGGGCCCTGAAAATTGAACTGTTTTATTATTGTAGGTGGGGGCAAGTTGAGAAAATGAAGCTTGTACCCCAGTTGTACAATGGACAGAGTCCAGTTTTCTGATAATATTTGTTGCCATCTTTTGGCAAAAAAGCATAGTCTTCCTGGAATGGTCAAGGGTTCTGGACCTTTTGGGGGAAGAATGACTAAGTTCTCTAGACAGAAGTCAAAGACACTGAGGGGGCTGGGTCTGTTGAGCCAGTTGAGTTTTTTGAGCTTGCGGCTTTCTTTGCTGTCTGCTCTGTTGTTGCCCCTTCTGGGGAACATGGAGCGGACAGTGAGTTTGATGGGTGTAAGATTGGTAAGGCTTCTTTTTCTTACTGAAAAAAGGTTTTTTTGAACATTTTTTTCTTTGCTGGGTTGGCTGTAGACTTTGACAATCTGTTTAAAGTAGTATTGTCAAATTCATCCCGCCGTCGCCGCAGGGCCGGGTCCCGAGGCCGGCCTTGTAACCGGGTCCCCGGGGCCCGACTACCCTGCACGTGGGTAGGGTTTCCTGGGGGGGGGGGGGAGATTGCTGGAGGGAGCAGGAGCGGGCCACATCACGGAGATCGTGCAGCCTGATTGGCTGTGAAGATGTGGGAGGCGGGGCGGCAGGCTGCGAGAGGGGTGCATGCTTTGTACTCGCCCTCTCTCGTCCTGCTTGCCCGGAGAAAAGGTGGGTTAGAGTGCGCGGGGAACTTTTGCAGCCGTCCTTTTCGGTTTGGCGGGGAGACTTTGGGGCTCTTGCCGGCCAGTTCAGCTCGGTTCCATTTCTCCTCCTGCCGGTGCCTTCGGGCCTTTGGAAAGGGGTGTGTGCTTGGCGTCGGGGGGAGCGTGCTTTGCGGGCCTGCTGCACGTGCGGCGGCCTGCTTTCGGGCTGTGTAGGTGTTGGCTGGAGCTGCGGGGTTGGGCCGTTCTCCTGCCTCTGGGAGGGGGGTGGCTGCATTTTCGGCCCGAGGTCGGCGTCGGCCTGTTCGGGGTTTTTTTTTTCCTCACCTCCAATAGGGCTAATTTTGCCGGCTCTCCTGCTGTGGGCCTGTGCGGTTCAATCAGGCCGGGGGTGGCCGGGTCGGGGGTTGGTGGGGGACTGAATTTGGGGATTGAGTTTGGGGGCTGCTTATTTGCTTGAGCGGAATGGGCAGAGGCGCTACTCCGCGCCGGGCCGGTGGGCGCGCCGGCGGTACGCAAAAAGGGACACGGGCAGCTCAGGGTCGTGGCTCGGGGTCCAACGGGGTGAGGGCTTCTGGTGGGGGGGCCCGGTCGGGCGGGGACACCAGTATGGCGCCCAGAGAGCGGGGCAGGGGGAAGGAAAAGTGGGGGAGGGGCCAAGGGGCCTTGCGGGAGGGTGTGCAGGACAGGGTGCCCGGGGGGGGGGAGGGGGACTCTGGGTTGGGTGGCCCAGGGCAGTTGTCTACCGGGGCAGCGGGCGGAGCTGGGCTCGACGTTATGGGGGGCGTGCGTGCCATGGGTGTGTCGACGGGGGGGGGGGCATCTGAGGCCATGGTGCAGGTTGGGGGCACTGCCGCATCTGTGGGTCCCTCTGGGCCCCCCAGTGGGATTTCTGCGGGGCATTTGCTGCCTCCGGGTGGCTTCGGGTCTTGGGGCCCGTGGGCATTCGGTATGGGGCCGTGGCGGGGTCCTTGGGGTGATTGGTTTGCTGCGGGGCATGGTGGGTCTGGCGGCTCCGGGCCTTGCGGCCCCGCGGCATGGGAAGCGGGTGGTCTGGGCTCCTCCACTTGGGGTTGGGGAGGCGGGACGGCCCCTGCACAGGGCGCGTCTGGGCATATGGCTGCTGGTTTTTCTTCTCTTCTTCCCCTACAGATACACCAGACGTCGCAGGATCGGGCGCCTATGGAGAGCACGGTGACGGGTTCGGGACAGGCCGGCGCCTCGGAGGTGTGGTCCGACGTGGCGGCAGCGCCCCGGCCTGGGGATGCTCCTGTGGCTTCCTGCTCCGCCGCTGGTGAGTATGAAAGGGGGGAGGGGGTGGCGCCGGCCCTTGAGGCGGGAGGTGGTGCGGCTACGAAGGCGAGATCGAAGCGCAAGCGTGGGCGTCGCCGTCGTTGCTCTTCCTCGTCCTCCTCGTTGTCGTCTTCATCGGTTTCTTCCAGCGATTCGGGGGCGGCGGTGGGTGAGAAGGGCGACGGAGGGGGACCCGCGGTGGTGCGCTGTGCTGAACTCTGGGAGGGCGTGCCTCGGAAGCTGCGTCATCGGATTAAGCGGAGTAAGTACATCAATATTTTCCGCTTATTGGATGGCAGAAAGCGTTCTGGTGAAAGCCGTAAGAAGCGCAAGGAGGACGAGAAGGCGGGCAGGGTGCGGCGGGCGTCTCGCAACACCTTGAACTGGACTCGTGCCTTTCTGCGTTTGGCTAGTGTCTGGGGTCACTATTTCCCAGACCAAGCTGGGGCCCTGCTGGCATATGCAGATGCGATTTTAGCGGCGTCCCAGGCTCACGAAGGGTGGGCTTGGTTAAATTACGATGAGGAGTTTCGGGACATGATGGAGGAGAATGGGCAGTTATCGTGGGGAACAAAGGACATCAATCTTTGGTTAACGCAGATGTCCGCCCGCCCGTGGGGAGGGGGCGCCGGAGGGGGGAGTGGCAGGTCGGGGGAGTCTTTTTCGGTGGGTGGGGCGCGGTCCTTTCGAGCCCCTGCTCCCGCGCAGGCCATGCATAAAGGGGGTGCCGGGGGGGGGGGGTGACGTCTGTTGCCATTTCAACAAGGCCTCGTGCCCGTTCCCCGACTGTAAATTTAGACACGTCTGTTCCTTGTGTGGGAGTGGGCACTCGGCCCTTAAGTGCAGTCGCAAAAGTGTGGCGGGTGCCCCCGCTGGGGGTAAGTGAGGAGGTTTGCGGTGCCATGGCCCCCACGCCGGTCAGGGTGTCTGTTATGCAGCCTTGGCTGGTTAGTTACGGGCGCGGGAGGCGGGGTGGGGTGGGGCGGCTGCTTTTCCAAGGTTTTTCGGAGGGTTTCCGTATTCCCTGCCAGGGCTCCCCGGCGGGAGGGGGTGCGCGTAACGCCAGTTCGGTTACGGCCCACGTCGAGGTTGTGCGTCGGAAGATTGCGGAGGAGTGCGCGTTGGGCAGGGTCGCGGGGCCTTTTCGCGATCCTCCATTTTCGCCGTTCACCATTTCGCCTTTGGGGGTGGTTCCCAAGAAGGAGCCGGGCAAGTTCCGGCTGATTCACAACCTTTCCTGCCCCCCGGGCACTTCGGTGAACGATTGCATCCCTCGTGAGCGGTGCACCGTGCGTTACGCTTCCTTTGACGCAGCCGTGCTACTGGTCCGGCGGTTTGGGGCTGGGGCGATGTTGGCGAAAGTTGACATCGAATCCGCTTTCCGGCTGTTACCGGTCCACCCTTCTGCTTTCCCATTGCTGGGTTTCCGTTTCGAGTCGGTGTTTTACTTCGACAAGTGCATGCCTATGGGCTGCGCCATTTCCTGCGCATATTTCGAAGCCTTTAGTACCTTTCTCCACTGGGTGCTGGAACGAAGGACGGGCCTTAGTGGGGTAGTTCATTATCTTGACGACTTTCTGTTCGTGGGCTCAAGGGGTGACCGGGCTTGCGCTATCTTGCTCGAGGCTTTTCAACGCCTCGCGGGGGAGTTCGGCATTCCAATAGCGGCCGACAAAACCGTTGGGCCGGTCACCTGTCTCACTTTCCTGGGGATCGAGATTGATACCGTCGCCATGGTTGTCCGCTTGCCGGCCCAGAAGGTTGAGAGGTTGAAGGAGCTGGTGGCATCCGTGGGGTCTGCGACCAGGACGACCTTGCGAGTCATGCAGTCCCTTGTGGGGCATCTTAATTTCGCTTGCAGGGTGATGCCCATTGGTCGTCCGTTCTCGCGGCGCTTATCGTTGGCCATGGCTGGGGTGCGGTTACCGCAGCACCGGATTCGTGTGTCGGCCGGCATGCGGGAGGATCTCCGGGTGTGGGACTCGTTTTTAACCACCTTCAATGGGTGCTCGGTGTTGCAACTGCCGGAGATATCGAACCGGGATTTACACTTATTCACCGATGCAGCTGGTAGTTCCGGCTTCGGTGCGTACTGCCAGGGGGCTTGGTGTGCGGAACCTTGGCTGGAGGCTTGGGTACAGTCGGGCTTGGTACGCAATGTCGCTTTTCTGGAGCTGTTTCCCCTAGTGGTGGCTCTGTGGGTCTGGCCTGATCGCTTGCGGAATCGGCGAGGAGTCTTTTGGTGCGACAATGCGGCGGTTGTCGAGGTGATCAATCGGCATGCGCCTCGCTGTCCTTGGGTCGCCTCTTTGATGAGACTTTTTGTGCTGGCTTGTCTGCGGCTGAATGTGGCTGCCAGAGCGCGGCACGTGCCGGGCTCACAGAACTCCATTGCTGACGCTCTGTCCCGTTTCCAGTGGGAGCAGTTTCGGCGCCTTGCGCCCGAGGCGGAGGAGTTGGTGTCGCGGGTTCCAGAGCATCTTTGGAGTGTTGGGACCCTGAAGTAATGGCATTGCTGGCGGCTTCGGTGACGCGTGGTACCTGGGCGGGGTATCGGCGCGGTTATGCCCAGGTGAGTGTGTTCTTGGGCGACAGGGGCTGGGTTGGCGGGCGGGTTCCGGACGGGCTTGTCGGACAGTTTGTGTTGTGGGCGAAGGGTGCTGGCTGGGCACGGTCCGCGGTCGTCGCCGCGTTGGCGGGTTTTTTCCTTCTTTTGCAAGGCGGCCGGTTGGGGAAACCCACGAGTGTCCTTCTTGGTCAGGCATTTGCTGGCAGGTTGGGCTCGAGTGCAGCCTCAGCCGCGGGATTGGCGGCGGCCGGTTTCCCATGACTTACTGTTACGGATTTGCGAGGTGTTACCCCGCATTGCATCCTCAGATTTTGAGTACAGTCTTTTCCGTGCATTATTCGTGACCGCGTTTTTTGGGGCTTTTCGGGTTAGTGAGCTCGTCCCGCGGTCGACGCGGCAGGGCGCCGTTGGCGGGCTCGATTTAGAGCATGTGACAGTGACAGAATCGGTAGTGCGTATTTACGTCTCGCGTTCTAAGACTGATCAGGCTGGAAAAGGGGGTTGGGTGATTCTCACTGCGATTGCCCCGGTCCCGTCATGCCCGGTGCGCGCTCTGCAGCATTATGTGCGGCTTTGGCCGGGGGCGCGGGGCAACTTTTTCCTGCATGAGGATGGCAGGCCAACGACCCAGTTTCAGTTCACGGCGGTGCTGAGGAAGGTTTTGCGGTTTCTGGGCCTTGCCGAGCGCAGCTACGCGTCTCATTCTTTTCGGATCGGGGTGGCCACGAGCGCGGCTGCGGCGGGTCTCCAACCCCGGGTTATCCAGCGAATTGGTCGTTGGCATTCGGGGGCATACGAGGGCTATATTCGCCCGTAGGGGTACCCTCCTGGTGGCGGGACAGTAGCGCGCCATGGTGGGGGGTGCCTAACGTTGTCCTTACTGTTTCAGAGTGGGCTACTGGTGGCAGTGCGGCTTCTCCCCTTTTTTCAGATGGTGTGGACCGGACAGACTGGTGGATCGTTGGACACTCCTTCGTCTATTGGGCGGAGCATCGGGCGGCGGTCCGGCCGCTGGGCATCCACCTTGGTCTCAAATCTTCTGGAGTACAGCTGCACTGGATGGGGCAGCGCGGCATGTGATGGTGGCAGTTACTGGCTTGTTTACAGGCGAAGATGGTTCAGCGGCAGCGCCCGGCCGGATTGTTGCTACACCTGGGTGGCAATGACTTGGCGAGCTGGTCGTGTCTGCAGATCATCCGAACTGTGCAACGAGACATTGAACTGGTGCGGGAGCTCCTCCCGGGCGTGGCCATTATATGGTCGGATATTATCCCGCGTCCTGCCTGCTGGTCACAGCGGCGCTGGTCCCGAGGCCTCACCAAGATTAATAGGCAGATCGGGCACTGGGTCCAGCAGTCTGGGGGGCTTCAGGTGTTGCATCCGTGGGCGGATGTTCGGTGTGCCGGACTGTACCGGCTAGATGGGGTGCACCTTGCCCCGGTTGGGCAGGACCTGCTATTGAATGATTGGCAGGAAGCTTTAGAGGGTTGGTGCTGGTCGCAGCTTTCTTTGGTGGGGGCAGCACAAGGTTAGTTTTCCCTTGTGCCGGTGGCGGGGTGACGAGCGGGCGCTCGTCGACCCGGGGGGCACTTGAGGCTGTTGCCGCCTGGAGTGGGAGCGGTTCAGCTCCCGGGGTGGGAGAGACGTCCCGGCTGGGGGTCTCTACCCGGTGAAGGCAACGGGAGCCTGCCTCTGCTAATAACGGCGAGGCGGGCGGAAGGGAAATGGGGGGGTGGATGGTGCTCCACTTTGCTAGAAATGGCTGGTGGGGTATCATCCGGAAATGGGGGGGGCAGGGGGGGTATGTTTGCAATGTTGGGCAATATTAAGTTGGCCCATGTTGGGCCGGAATTTCACTGTTGTTAATAAAGCTGCGACCAAGCATCTGTTTACCATAATCTGGTGTGGATTGTTTTATTGGGATGATCAAGTGCAGGGTTGGGCTTACGGGTACCTCGGTTAAAGCTGATTAGCCTTGTCCTGCCAGTCCTTGCCAAAGAGATTTTCTCCTGTGCAAGGAATGTTTCCCAGCTTTTCTTGCACCCACTGTTCTAAGTCTGATGCTTGAAGCCAAGCAATGCGACGTGCTCCTATGGATATAGCAGAGGTTCTGCTAATACATTCATGGCGCTTGTCTCTATTTCCTCCAATGGGAGAGCCTGTAACGGGTGATCTCCCGGAACAGCAGGAATTTAGTCTTCACATATGGGTATCGTCGGTACCGACGGAGCCCGTGCGGGAACGCTCCCCAGCGTCCAATAGGAAAGCTTTTGGGAGCATCCCACAGCGCATACATGCTGCCTTCCCGCCTCTGTACCTCTCTCACTTCAGTTGAGTTCATAGCTGAGACCAAAGGAGAGAAGTAGAGAAAGAGAGAGATAGAGACAAACTCCTAGGGGAGGTGGGTGGGTTATGAAGAATAAATTCCTGCTGTTCCCAGAGATCACCTGTTACAGGTGAGTAACTACGCTATCTCCAGGAACAAGCAGGAATGTAGTCTTCACATATGGGGACTCCCCAGCTGAAAGATGCCAAGGGGTGACCCCAGCTAGCTGCGAACCCAGGTGAGATGGGTCATGCTTCCTCCCATGGACCTTAAGCATCCAAACTATGTATGGTGGGTAGGAGTTGTATTAAGTATGGAAGAGATGTTGTAAAACAGCCTGGCCAAATGAGGCATCCCGACGGGAGTCCTTGTCTAAGCAATAGTGGGCTATGAAGGTATGTACCAAAGTGGCAGCTTTGCAGATGTCATCAATAGAGACAGAATGAAAGTTAACTCTCACATTGTGAGCCGTGACACGGCCTTCGAAAGAAAGTCCCTTACTCTGATATGTATAGGATATGAAATCTGCAATCCAATTTGACAGAGTTCTTTTAGAAACTGGAAGTCCCAAATGACTAGAGTCAAAAGCCACAAAAAGCTGAGAAGATTTTCTATGTGGCTTAATTCTTTGGAGATAAAAAGCCAAGGCTCTTTTACAATCCAATGTGTGAAGATTCCTTTCCGCACTAGAGGCATGAGGCCCAAGGAAGAATATAGGAAGATAAACAGACTGGTTTAAACGAAAAGGCAAAACCACCTTTGGCAGAAAGTGAGGATGAGCCCTGAGGACTACTTTATCATGGTGAAACCTTGTATAAGGAGGGTCAGCTACTAACGCCTGTAGTTCACTAATGCATCTTGCAGAAGTGATGGCAATTAGGAAAATAACTTTCCATGAAAGAAACTTTAGGTCTGCAGTGGCTAAAGGTTCAAAGGGTGGTTTGATAAGCTGACCAAGAACAAGATTTAGATCCCATGCTACCGGTCATGGTTTAATGGGAGGTTTTGTTAAAAGTAGGCCTCTCATAAATCTTGATATAAGTGGATGAGAGGAAATAGGTTGTCCATCGAAAGGTTTATGAAAAGCTGCAATAGCACTAAGATGGACCCTAACTGAATTGGTCTTCAGACCAGAAGTTGATAATTGTAGAAGATACTCTAGTAGCAACTCTACAGCTACTAAAAGGGGGTTAAGTCCCTTTTGTGAACACCAGATAGAGAACCTTTTCCACTTGAAAGCATAGGAACGTCTTGTGGAGAGTTTTCTGGAAGCCAGGAGGATATCATTTACTTGTTGAGAAAGGTTAACATCCTGGAATTCTAGGCTTTCAGTAACCAGGCCCTGAGATGCAGGGACTGGGGATTGGGATGCAGTAAAGATCTGTTCTCCTGTGACAGGAGATCTGGAGCATTCCCCAACTCCAGAGGAATGGTTTGAGAGAGACGCAGAAGAAAAGGATACCACGTTAGCTGTAGCCAACGTGGAGCTATGAGTATCATACAACCTCTGTCTTTTTGAAGTTTGAATAAAGTCTTGGGAATGAGGGGAATGGGTGGGAAGGCATAGAGGAAGTCCTGTCCCCAGTGGAGTAGGAAAGCATCTCTTGCCTGACAGTTTTGAGTTGGAATTCTGGAACAGAATCGGGGAAGTTTGGCATTCTGTGGACTTGCAAAGAGGTCTATATCTGGTGCTCCCCAGATTTGAAACACTCGAACAAGCTGGTATGAGTGGAGGGACCACTCGTGTGGCAGCAGTATTCAACTGAGTTTTTCTGCCCACAAGTCTTGAATGCCTGGAAGGTATACTGCCAACAGGTGAATTTGTAACTCTCTGGTGAGGGCCCATATTCGCAAAGCTTCGTTGCATAGCGACAGAGAACCTGTTCTGCCTTGCTTGTTCACATAGAGCATAGCTACCTGATTGTCGGTTTGGACCAGAACTGTTTTGTTGCTGAGATGGCCCTGAAAGACTTGAATAGCATTGAAAATGGCTCACAGTTCTAGGAGGTTTATGTGAAAGGAAACCTCCTGTGAGGTCCAAAGACCCTGAGTGGAGAAATCGTGCAAGTGGGCCCCCCAACCCATCTTGGACGCATCTGTTGTCAGAGTGGTTTGGCAAAGAGGCTGCTGGAAAGGAGAGCCTACAAGGAGGTTTTCCAGGGATTGCCACCATTGCAGGGATGAAATCAGATGTATGGTAGTTCTGAATTTGTCTGTTAGTCGACCCGAGGCTTGTGACCACTGAGAGGAAAGGGTCCACTGGGCTGCTCACATGAGGAGGCGAGCATAGGGAACCACATGGACAGTAGATGCCATGTGTCCCAGCAGTTGAAGCATCTCCTGAGCAGTAAGGAATCCCTTCATAGATGCTTGAGATGCCAGTTGACAGCATGGCTGGGGCAGGAAAGCCCTTGAATGCCATGTGTCTAGATGAGCCCCTATGAATTCTAGAGTTTGAGAGGGGGGTGAGATGAGATTTTGGGAGGTTTATGACCAGCCCCAAGTATTGAAGAATTCTCATTGCTCGAGAGAGAGCGAAGCTGGCTTCTGGAGCTGTTGATGCTCGAATGAGCCAATCGTCTAAGTAAGGGAAGATGAATATTCCCAGAGTCCTCATAAATGCTGCTACCACTGCCATGCACTTTGTGAAGACTCTTGGAGCAGAGGTAAGTCCGAAGGGAAGAGCTCTGTACTGGAAGTGTCTTCCTTGGACCAGGAATCGAAGGAACTTCCTGTGATCTGAGTGGATAAGAATATGCGTGTACGCATCTCTTAGATCTAGAGAACATAGCCAGTCCTGACTTTGGAGGTATGGTAAAAGTGTTCCGAGGGAGATCATTTTGAACTTTTATTGGAACAAATATTTGTTTAATTCTCGGAGGTCTAATATAGGATAGTGTCCCCCTGTCTTCTTGGAATAAGAAAGTAGGGGGAGTAAAACCCTGTCCCCTATTGGGGAATGGGTACTTTTTCGATTGCTCCTTGAGCTAGAAGTGATGTGACCTCCTGCCACAAGAGGTCGGTGGCAGGGCCCTGAGAATTGAACTGTTTTATTATTGTAGGTGGGGGCAAGTTGAGAAAATGAATCTTGTACCCCAGTTGTACAATGGACAGTGTCCAATTTTCTGATGCTATTTGTTGCCATCTTTTGCAAAAAAGCATAGTCTTCCTGGAATGGTCAAAGGTTCTGGACCTTTTAGGGGCAGAATGACTAAGTTCTCTAGATAGAAGTCAAAGACCCTGAGGGGGCTGGGTCTGTTGATCCAGTTGAGCTTTTTGAGCTTGCGGCTTTCTTTGCTGTCTGTTCTGTTGTTGCCCCTTCTGGGGAACATGGAGCAGACAGTGAATTTGATAGGTGTAAGATTGGTAAGCTTCTTTTTCTTTCTGAAAAAGGGTTTTTTGAATATTTTCTTCTTTGCTGGGTTGGCTGTAGACTTTGACAATCTGTTTAAAGTCGTATTGTCAGATTCAAGCTGATTAGCCTTGTCCTGCCAGTCCTTGCCAAAGAGATTTTCTCCTGTGCAAGGAATGTTTCCCAGCTTTTCTTGCACCCACTGTTCTAAGTCTGATGCTTGAAGCCAAGCAATGCGACGTGCTCCTATGGACATAGCAGAGGTTCTGCTAATACATTCAAAGCAATCAAAGGTAGCACGGTTCAAGAATTTTGAGACATTCTGGGCATGCTTGACCAGAATAAGGTAGTCTGCTCTTTTTTCCTCCGAAACACAAGGACTAAGGAGCTCTAAGTCTTTTGTGACTTCTTCCAGGAACATTCCCATATAAAGAATGTAGGAACTGATCCTGGCTTCTAGCATGGAGGATTGAAAGCATCGACGGCCAAAGGCATCGAGAGTCCTGGATTCACGGCCTGGAGGATTAGAAGAATGTGTTTTAGCACTCTTGATCCTTCGCATGGCCGATTCCACTACCATTGAATGGTGTGGTAACTGAGGTTTTTGAAAACCAGGACAAATTGGCACTCGGTACATAGTGTCAAGGCATCGGGAATGTGAAGATATTGTTAAAAGAGTTTCCCACATTCTCAACATTAGATCATGTAAGATCTTGTGAATGGGAAGCCACTAAGAGAGCTTCTAGACTGCGTTCGATAGCAAGGATTCTGTGATCCATCGCTCCTGCCGATGCCTGGGTGCTAGTACTGGTGGAAGCAGCTATAACCCCAGAACATGGCTCAAGTAGTTCCGCAGAGGTGGAGGCCTCTGGAACATCCTGGAGCCCCGTTAGTGCTTTTGAGCCCAAAGACTCCCGCCGGGGCTGTTTTGCCGGTGAAGTATCCTCGAGGGAAACGCCAGTAGTATCTCGATACTTTGAAGGAGATTTACCCTTCGAGGACCGGCTAGTCTATATGTGAAGACTACATTCCTGCTTGTTCCTGGAGATACTCATAATCACAAAAACCATCTAAAAGATAAAAATATCAAATAAGATGAAAGTATATAAAAAGAAACCTCATTAAAAAAAATAAAAATAATAATATATCAATTAAAACCAATGAAATACTAATACAAATGAAGCATAATTATATAAGCATTGAACTCAAGACAAAGACCTAAAACTGTTTCATGCAAACTCAAAAGGACCTATGGATTGAATAACATATAGATGAGGGTATTCGGTGTCTCCCATTATGTGTGCAAAACCTTAAGCTGTTGAAATATGTGCAACTAAGTACAGCAAAATATAATACTAGCCATATATCCCCTAGTTAAAAACAGCTAAAAATACCAAAGTTACCTTTTATCACAAAGCACAGATTATCCCATCGAAAATTGGGAGAGAAACAGAACCTCAATAAAAGTTGTCATTTAAAAAGGAAGTTTGGCTCTGAAAAGAGAGCATTATCTTGGAAACACAGTAAACAGTATCCATTCCCAATAAAATTACTTTAAAATAATTTTTGAGAGAACTTATAGACTGAAAACGGCATCTATAACAATACAAAAGGGAAAATAAAATTGTGCATAAATTAATATATTAACATAAGTTGGTGAAATCTGAAATTATGAAACTAAAGATGGGAGCATAGGAATCACTGTGTAATTAGATAAAACCAAACTATGGGGCATGTTTACTAAACACCGTTGCTGTGTGGGTTCCCGTTAGTGTGCTGGTGCCATATAAGGAGTGGGCGGGCCAGGCAGAAAAAAGCAAAAAACCGGACCATACGTGTGTGCGTCGTGCTAATGTGCGGGGCCCACATTAGCGCGTGGGAAGGCTAAGTGGGGCGCTGCTGCAAAACCAAGCAACAGAGCCGTAGTACAACGGTGAAGACACGGACCAATGGTGCAGGGGCCAGGGGTTCAAACCCCCATTGCGCTCAACAAAGAAGACCAGCTGAGGCATCAACATTTATGGGCAAAAGTGGTTTAGGAGGCATATTAATTTTCGGTGGCAGAAGGCGGCGCACTGTTATTTTTATTACGGCATGAGGCAGCGCACTGTTTAGTGTGGGCGGCAGATGGCGGCGCATTGTTAAGTTTGGGCGGCAGAAGGCGGTGCGCTGATAAATGTGGGCAACAGAAGGCGGCGAGCAGGTGGGCAGAAGGCGGCGTGCTGATGTGTGAGGGGGCAGTCCAATAGTGGGAGGGATAAGTGGCGCGCTGATGTGCAAATAACAGGAACAGAGCCATAGCACAATGGTTAAGACACTGACCACTCGTGCAGGGATCATGGGTTCAATTCCCCACAGTGCCTATTGAAAACAGCTGGCTGAGGCATTATTTTAGGGGCATTTCCATGTTTTGCGGCATAAGGCGGCGCACTGTTAATTTAGTGCGCCACAAGATGGCGCGCTGATGGCTACAAGGCTGCGCGCGGATTCACAAACACAGGAACAGAGCCACAGCACAATGGTTAAGACACTGACCAATGGTGCAGGGGCCAGGGGTTCAACCCCTCACAGTGCCCAGTGAACAAGGCTGGCTGGGGCAGTATGTATCATGGTGAGGAGTGCCATAGGAGGCCTTCCATTTATATTTTATTTCCCACCACTAGTAAACCCGCTCTCACAGTGTGTTAACATACGGATGCCAGTAAGACACATGTTACAGTGCACTGTCCGCCAAGGCACCCTAGAATGTCCCCTATAGGGCACCATGTATGTTGCGACACAGGATAATGTATAGTGCACCCTATATGGATGGCAACCATAAGGTGGCCTATAGGGCGCCCTATAAAGCACCCTCAGAGGCACCTAATGGGTATAGTAAGCTGTGTGTGGTTTTGCCGGCATAGACATATGTACAGTAAATAAAATTAAAGCTGTGGACAGCCCTATCAAAGGGCCCCACTGTGGGTTTGAACCCATGACCTCTGGCTGTACAGGGAGTGACGTAACCATTGGGCTACAGCTCTATAGCTGATAGCAAGCCCCTGGCTGGCTGCAGAGAGCCTGCACGTCACCCCCACAGACAGTCTGCTGTTGTAGACAGGATAGGGTTAAGCCACCCGTACCCATGATGCACTGCACATGCAAATCAGCTGTCCACAGATGCACACAAGATGGGGAATGCACCCCAACAGCTACCCGGCCTGGTAGGGGGAATTGTCCATGTGCACCCACACAGCACCTCGGCCTGGTAGGGGGTCCTGAGCGGGTGGACTACCAGCAAAGAGTAGCTACACACCGTCACATTGTGCGGGTACTGTGCTCACCCTGAGGGTGTGATGTGGCATCCAGGACCAGGTCCACAACACCAGCCATGGCTGGATGAGGCCATGACAGAGCTCCAAAACAGTACTAACCTGTGAAATAGGAAGGTGCTGCAGAAACATGTTGGTATGTCTCTGTCTGTCTCAGTTAGTTAAAACCCCCCATTGACCCCTAGGTGGTCAAAGTGTACACCCCACCCCCAAATAGATTCCCCATCCCACTACACCCCCCCCCACACAGCAGAGTGGACATCAAACCCCAGTCCTGCTGGGGAACAGACACCCTACAGGGCAGTATGCAGCTCTACACACATCCATAACACAATATCAGACAGACTTTAGGCCTGGATATCCAAAGATGCACCCCAGCACTATCTGATATTCACCTGCAGCAAACCATCAGCCACTGCACCCTGCAAGGCACTCCATCAAGACACATACCAGCTGTGAACAGTCTGCTGGTTAGCCCTGATGGAAATGCATGCACCCAAAACTGGGGTGACAGCACACACAAGCAGAGAATTCTGTGAGGAGGTCCCAACAGGAAACCCATATACATCACAAGAGAGAAACACAATACAGCACTATGGGGGTGCCTAGCCATGCTGTCATCACTGCACACTCAGGGTGAGAGTGCTCCCCCAGCAGCATATACAGAGGTCACCCTGTCTGTGTAGGTGGTGGCCTGGCACTACAATGTCACAGCCAGTGCCCTATGCCCTGTGCAGATGCATCCTGGCCAGCCCACCATGTCTGACCTATACCCATGGTACCTTGCTGCTCATTATGCACATTGGCAGGCCAATACTGGCAGTAGTGCTGGCAGTGTGGGTTGGGGAAGGTGTTTGCAGCCAACACACACTGTATAGACCAGGGGTGGGCAAACTTGGTCCTGGAGGGCCGCAGACCAGTCAGGTTTTCGGGATATCTCTAATGAATATGCATGAGATATATATGCATTAGAGATATCCTGCCAACCTGACTGGTTTGTGGCCCTCTAGGGCTGGATCTGGAGACCCCTGCCTTACACCTCTGTCATTTAAGATAGTGAGTGGACAAGGTGCAGATGTCCAAGACATCAAAAAGGTTAGATAGAATTTGTCACAGTCCTCCTAACTTCTCACCACCACCAAAAAATTGTCTATTAGACAACTTTTTGGTGGTGGTGAGAATCGAGGAGGAATGTGACACATTCTATATACCCTTTCGATGTCTAGGACATCTGTACCTTGCCCACTCACGATCTTAAATGACAGAGGTGTAAGGCAGGGGTCTCCAAATCCAGCCCTGGAGGGCCACAAACCAGTCAGGTTGGCAGGATATCTCTAATGCATATATATCTCATGCATGTTCATTAGGGATATCCCGAAAACCTGACTGGTCTGTGGCCCTCCAGGACCGGAGGTGCACACCCCTGGTATAGACAGACACACACTCCCACACCTATGCCAGCATTGTGCTACTATTGAGGGGTGATTAGCCTTGGCCACCACACTGGTCTTGGGCACGGCACAGGCATGGATATGGTACGCAGTACTGCTGGGGGTCACTCCCCAGGGTGGTGAACACCGTCAGAGGCCAGGCCTGGAGCACGCACTGCAGACACCAAACAGATTGTTCGGATGGGGTCAACTAGCAGTATGTGCGTAACGTAGGGATATCTATCAGCCTGTACTCTTAGCAAACGTTTCAGAGCTGTGTACCTCAGGTGTAGGGTGACATTGCTAAGGTATGCAGGTGCTGGTATTGGGAGATGCACGCAGGGTCCAATGTTCTGCCTCTACAGGAGACATTGGCCAATGGGGCCTGTGGGTGTGGGTGTGGGTGTGTCTGCCCCTGTTGGCTGCTGCTTTACGGCAGCGCTTCCCCACTCCAGCCCAGTTTTGCATCACACTGTTCGGGTCTTCCTGCTGTCCCTCATGAATATGCATGAGCTACATCTACATGCCGTGGGGGTGGTGCATAGATATACAGCACAGGCATTTGTATGAGTGGCAGCATGGAACCTGACTGGTGTGTGGCCCACCAGGACTGCATTTGGGGGATTCTGCTGTAGGTTCTGCCCCTGTTCATGGTGTCTATGCTCAGTGGGGTAAAAGATAGACGTATTACCATTGCATATGTCCTCGTCACCAAAGGTGTGTCCTTACTGTCACTGTTTATTTGTGGGGAAAATATGTGGGCAGGATTGCTGGTAGCCCCAGCTGGTCTTTGAACCTGTGACTTTCTGTTCTTGCATGTACTGTCTGTGTGCACTGCACCACTGTGTAGCCACAGCTTGGCTGAATTCCCTGGATAGTCCATGACTGTGGATCTGGCAGGGCCTGTCTGTTGCTGTGGGCTGTGCCAGCCTGCACATGGCTAGGCCTCTGTCTTCTGTCGCTAGCAGCCACTGCCCCCTGCACCACATGTACTCGTCTGCCAATATGCTGGCATGAGCTTCTCCCATAAAAAGCAGGTGACCTGATTGCAATGTGGCAGTACGGGACTGCATTTGGGGTACTTGGCTGTGGGTAATGCCCATTGTTGTGGTGTGTGTGCGTTGTTGGGTAAAATATGGGTGTTTCCCCCATGCTTATGTCCCCTGCAATACAGGGGTGTCTGCGCTATCTGTGTTTAGTGGTGGGTAAAATATAGGGACTGGGCTGGCAAGTGCCCCAGCTGGGCTTTGAACCTCTGACCCTCTGGTTCTAGAGGTACTGACTCTGTCCGCTGCACCACACCATGGCCACATAGACAGTGCAGCCCCTGGAGGTAGTAAGCCTGGCAGGATGGAGTCACAAACCCTGCTCTACGCAAATTTACTGTGGGCATATGCACCCTGTCTGGTGACAAACGTGCACATAAACCCCGGAAATGACCATGGGAAATGGGGGACAAAATATCACCACGCTGGGCAACAGTGATATTAATGGGCAACCATAGCAAACACTCCCAGGAAAGCTCCACAAAAGGAAATGTTTTTTGGAAGAGTCTCCGCTCCGTAAACCCTTTCAAAATTCATTTCTTTTTTCTGGAGCTTTGCTGGGTGTGTTTTCTGTATTTGCCCATCACTATAACTGTTCCCCAGCTGAATTACTATTTTTAATAGTTCTGTTGTGGTCATTTTCTATTTTTATTTGCACTTTTGTGCTGTGCACATGTATCACACTGCTCACGTTTTGCTGGTTTCCCCGGTTTTCCTGTACATTGCTGACGGAAATGGTTTCTCTTCCCTTTAAATGCTTTCTACCGCGAGTGTTTCCCTCGCGGTAGTTTTTACATGCAAATTCGGGCCCGATACTGTGCGGGGAGCCTCTCCCCTCCCATTCTCCACCCATTGACCCCGCCCCTCCGGAGCCTTCCTCCGCCCTCCTTTAGCCGTTCCACGCCTCTATCGGACATTTGCGGGCCCGCACTTGTACGGGGCCCTTTAGTGTGCCGCGCACCTTTGCGGGGGTGACACGCACGTGTGCGGGGCGTTTAAACGCGTTTATTAGCGTTTCAGTGCCGCGTTTCCGTGCGCTATTTTGCGGCGCGCACATTTCCGGTTTTTAGTAAACATCCCCCTATGTTTATAAATCTTTTATTTATAAACTAAAACAAACATGTGCTGTGACCGGCAACAATAAAATCAGATAAAGCCTTAATTGGGTAATCTTTGAAAACATCTCAAATGTAAGTCACAGATAAACACAAGAATAACCCCATCTTTTTCAGCCATCGATAAAGAAATTGTTGCACAATAAAGACAGAAGGGATGCCATCTAAAGAGGGGGGAGGATCTACTTGTCCGCCGGCATTTTAAACGGCTGTAGATAAAGATAAAATAAAAAGAAGACTAAAAATAAAACTATGGCTTCATTGGTGCAAGAGATAAGGTTGTTGGGGCCACTTGGCAATAGTGATCATAGCATGATCGCCTTTGATTTAATTAGTGGAGGAGGGATAGTAAGGAAATCCACAGTACTACCTTTTAACTTTCGAAAGGGAGACTATGATAAAATGAGGAAAATAGTTAAGAAAAAACTAAAAGGAGCAGTTGCAAAGGTTAAAGACTTACATCAAGCTTAGGTGTTGTTGAAAAATACTATCTTGGAAGCCCAGACCGGCTGTATTCCACGCTTTAAGAAAAGTGGAAGGAAGTCCAAAAAACTGCCAGCAAGGTTTAAAGGTGAGGTCAGAGAGGCTGTTGTTGCCAAAAAAGCATCTTTCAGGAAATGGAAAAAAGAGCCAAACAACGAAACCTGGAAACAGCACAAGCACTGGCAAGTCAAATGCAAGACATTGATAAGGCAGGCAAAGGGAGAATTTGAGAAGAAGCTTGCTGCGGAAGCAAAAACGCGAAATAAAGTCTTTTCAAGTACATTGGTAGCAAAAAACCTGTGAGAGAGTCAATTGGTCCATTAGCAGATAGAGGGGTTAAAGGGGCACTAAGAGGCGACCTAGATTGGCCACTGTTGGAAACAGAATACTGGGCTTGATGGACCTTGGTCTGACCCAGTATGGCAAAGCTTATGTTCTTATGCTTCCAAATGTAATCATTCTTCTGAATTAAAATGATGCTTCAGCACATAAGTTTCTTCACTTGTGGAACGCAAGCTGTCAAGTCTTCGATTCTTCCTGGTTTCACCCCCTTTTCTTCTTTTTTATTTAAATGTGCTATAGATTTATTTCACCCTGTAGCAGCAAAGTAAGATCTGTGTTCAAAGGTAAATAAAAGTGGCAATCTTCTAATTGGTGTCGCACCTCCATCAGATAATCTGATTGACGTTGGACCACTATTGATCACTTTTATTGGAGGGTTTGACAATCAATTCTGGATGAGTGGACAACTGCTGTAAAACCATCCTATCAGCTCAGGACATGTTCATGAAGCAATATGCATTAATTTGACTCTATTCATAAAATGTCAAATCCTGTAGTACTAGATCATGGAATGTCGAAATATGTGAGTCCAAAGGGCCGGGGGTAGGGGAGGGACTCAGTGAGATTTGGGACAAAATAAAGAAACATCATGAGGCACTCCAGATAAATTGATTATTGTGGATTGGCTTCGCTGAAAGATCGAGTTGCAGGTCAAGACCATTCACCATCGGGGCTCTTCTGTTGACCCCTCCACCATGAGCCTCAATGTCCACAATGGACCTGATAGTTTCCCCATTGTATAGTAGAACTCTTTCTTTTTTTAATTTTAACTTTGATGGGTGAGTGAATGGGAGCTACTGTCAGAAGAGAAATCACTAGATGAATCATCCTGTGATGATTGAAAGCTAATACGGTCAGTAGCATTCTCAGAGCATACTTTAAGCATTGGTTTGCATGTTTCCTGAGTTGAGGAGGAAGAGGTTCCTGGGCCTTTGGCCCAGGGTCCTTTATCTCAGGGCTATGTTTACTCTGAAGTTTCCTTTTTGTTGCTATGTTACTTATAATGATAAATCTTTTATGTATTTTGAGCCAAAACAACTCTTGGAGTTCTTGAATGCTAGGGAAGATCCTAGAATAGTAGTGGAGTCCCCTCATGGCTGGCGTGTAAGTCTCTATCCACCTTAAATAGTTAGAATCTGGCTTAGTATTGGTATTTTGCCAATGTTTCTGTAACCCCCTCGCTCATTCCCTTATTTGTGGGCAAATATATATGGTCGGATGTTTTTCTTGTAAACTCTGTTCACTTTAATCTTTGGGTGTATGAACCATTCTTATTTCATTCATGTTGATACTTGGATGTAATAGTTTAAATGCAAATAAATTTTTAAAAAAGCAGCTTTCATACACTGATGCTATGCATGATGTTGATATCAGTTTGTGTACTTAACAATAGCATTTACATGTAAGCTTCCTGTCTAAATGATGATTTATCAAGGAGCACTTCACCACGTTATATGAAAGAACCCAGTCTATGATAAAAATTAAAAAATAATTAAAAAATAATTGTGATAATTGTTTCTACAGTGCACGTTTCTACAGTGCACATTAGCACATAGATAAGGGTATGGCTAAAGTTGAAAATACACATTACAAATACATAGTTTCATGATAATGTATAATGAGATTTTCGATATCCCTGGTTTCACAATTACGGTCAGTTCCAATTTAGTATGTTGTTCTACTCCCTCACTTCCTGCTCCGACGTATTTGCATACAGTGGTTACACATAGCAAAGTCTCTATATTTGTTTTTTATAATTTGTTTTTTATAATTAGTTTTTATATATTTAATTTGTATATTCGATATTATTATTTTATATATTTGTTTTATGCATGTTTTTTTGAATTATGCACAAATGATACTACACACCCTGTTTATAATTTATTATAGGTATTTAATTAATTTATTATATAATATTTATTGTCTTATTGGTTTTATAAGACTTGTAATAATAATTGATTATCACAATTATTTTTTAATGGTTTTAAATTTTATTTTAATTTTTAATTTTATTTTTTATTTTTTATTTTAGATGTGTTATAGGTTTTATGTATTTGTGTTTTGCAGCAAACCTGTATCCCCTGATGAAGTGGTAATACGAAACACGGCCTGTGTCGGGTTTTCAGGTTTAGAGTAATCAATAAAGTATCCTTGTTTGATCACCACGTATCATAGACTGGGTTCTTTAAATGATGATTTATTACAGCAGAAAAATCCCATCGATGTCGCACCAGCCCCGATACCGTCTATTACATTTGTGGTACGTATATGCTCAAAGACACAGCAAGACTCCACTTATTAAGAAAGCATATTTTATTTATTTATTTATAGTCTTTTCTATACCGCGCTATTCAGCATCAGCACAGTTTACAGTAAACAATGAACACACACATTTCCAATAGTAATTTGTGTTTACATATGAACAGGAGATTCAACTTGGCTAACAGGGGAACTATATACAATAACAATATATACAAATCACAGAATAGTCATGTGTTCGTATGGTTTCAGTCAGTGGAGATTTTGGTGGATTCAGCAGTTTGTACTGAGCTTCTATTGGTTTCAGGGTAATATAGGAGGAAGAGGTAGTGTTTCACGGCTTTTCTGAATTGGAATATGTCTGTGATTGTTCGGATGTGGTGAGGGAGGTTATTCCAGATCATTGGTGCATAAAATTTGTAGGCTCTGCTGGATGTTGACTTGGTGCATTGAGTTATTGATTTTGGGACTATCAAGGTGTTTTGGGCTACTGACCTTCTGTCTCTATTGTGGGGTGTTGTCTGGATTAGCTCAGTTAGTGATGTTGACGAGAGACCTTTGGTGGCTTTGAAGGTGATTAGCAAGGTCTTAAATGTAATTCTACCTTGAATCGGAAGCCAGTGGAGTTGTTTCATAATGGGTGAGATATGGTCTTTCCTGGATGCTCCGTGTAGAACTCTTGCTGCGGTGTTCATTGTCATTTGCAGTGGGTTTAGAGTGGTTTGAGGGAGTCCCTGTAGTATTGCATTCGCAAAATCAAAATGCGGAATGATTAGTGCCTGATAGATGGTTCTGAAATCATCAGGCTCAAGCAGAGATCGCAGGTATCTAAGGGATCTAATTTTATGATATACTGCCCTTACAGTGTTCCTTATATGCGCTTGCATATTTAGGTTCTGGTCTAGTGTGACGCCGAGGTACCTGATCGCGGATTTGATCTGGAGGTCTGCGTCCTTCACTTTTAGTACTGCTGGTGCTGTGAAGTTGCGGTTCCTTGTAATGAACATCACCTCCGTCTTCTTGTGTTGAATCCGGAGGTTTTGGGATTGTAGCCAATTGGATATTTCATTTATGCAGCATGTTATTGATGAGAGGTCGGGGTTTTCTGTTGAAAAAGGCGTGTATAATAGCACATCATCTGCATATATCATGCAGCTAACGTTGAAAGGCCAGATCAGGTTGCAGATAGGTTGCATGTATATATTGAATAGCAAGGCGGAGAGGGAGGATCCTTGTGGGACACCTTGGCTTTGGTGGAATGGATCTGATGATGTGTCTCTGGATCGTACCTGCTGCCATCTGTCCGAGAGGTAGGACCTGCACCACTCGAGTGCTTTACCGGAGATTCCTTTCTCTTTGAGGCGTTCTAGGAGGCATTCATGGCTCACGGAGTCGAATGCTGCCGCAATGTCAAGGAAGACAAGGACAAAGCCTTGGCGGGCATTGTCAATGCCTGATATTATGCTGCTGAAGAGTGTGGTAAGAAGGGTTTCAACCCCGTGGGCTTCTCTAAATCCATGTTGGCATGGATCCAGTGGTGCATTGGAATCAATGTGATCTTGTATTTGTCTCTGAACTTCCTTTTCCATTATTTTTGCTAGCATTGGTATGCTTGCTATCGGTCTGTAGGATTCTGGTTTCTGTTGGTCGAATTTGTTGTTTTTTAGTAGAGGTCTTATTGATGTGTGTTTGAGGGTGCGTGGGAAGGCACCTGTTGTGAACGATTGTTCCATGAGTCTGGATATGAGGGGACTGAGGTCAGTCCGTAGTTCTTTGATCCAGAAAGCCGGGCATGGATCAGATTGTGCGGTAGTTGTGTTGATGGCTGTTATGGTGTCTTCGATGCGTTGTTTGGATGGAGTCATGAAGGTAGTGAGTGGTTTTTGAATGTACGGCTGAGAGATAGTGCTGGACGCAGGGTTGTTGTTTATCTGACAGAGTTTGGTTTGAAGGTAGTCCGCATATGTTTGAGGATGGATTCCATTTGCTTGTTCTGATGCAGGTTCTGTTGTAAGTCGCTTAACAAGGGTAAACAGGTCGTGAGGTTTGTTGAGGGATCTTTTTAAGGTGTCGGTGTGGTAACGTCTCATAGATTCAGTCACTGCGGTACGGTGCGCTGTGAGTTGTAAGTTGTAAGCATTTTGGTCTACTTCTGAGCGTGAGCGGCGCCAGCGTCTCTCAAGTTTTCTTAGTGTCGCAAGTGAGGCTTTCAACTCAGTAGAGTACCAGGCTGCTGTGTGTCGTTTCCCTTGAGATTTGTTATTTGATGGGCGAACAGCGATTGAGCTGAGTATCTCATTCCAGTTGGAGACTAGTTCGTCTGGGTTCTGTGCTGGTGAGGTTATTAGTGGGGATGCTGATTTCAGGATTAGTTCTTTGTTGAATGGTTGGAATCTTCTTGGCGGATTGCTGGATTGACCGACTGCTGTGTTTTCTTCCTTTTGGCCATGGCTTGGCTGAGGAATTTGGAATAGGATTAACGAGTGGTCTGACCATGGAACTGCAGTGATTGATGGTTCAGGGATGGTTGGTCCTCTGATTGTTGCGTCTGTTGTGAATATTAGATCTAGCATGCCTCCTTTTATATGGGTAGGTTCCTTGATTAGTTGGTTGAATCCTAGATCCTTCAGTGCTTCGAGAAACGCATATGAGCTCTACTTCGGTTGTAAAGTTGACGATCAAGTCAAATCCTGGCGTTCTCACCTTTGCTGTGCAACTTGTGCTGTTGATCTCAGAACTCAGCTCAGAGGTACTCAGAAGTCAATGCCATTTGCAATCCCGATGATATGGTGAGAACAGAAGGATCACGTAACAGACTTACTTCAGTTTGACCAATGTATCCGGCTTCTCTGCTAAAAATAAGAAATCTACTAAAAGCTTCACAGCCTGCCTTCAGCCTTGAGACCAGTGCTGCATGCTGACAGTATGCCAGTACCGAAGTCACCAGAGACATGGAGCCTATGAGGCAGACGAAGATGCCACAATGCATGGGCCAGACGAGGAAAACAATATGGATCCAGATTTTGAATTGTTTATATCTGGTTTGCTTCATCTGATAACACAGTCAGAATTAAATGACCTGGTGAGGGATTTAAGTTTGTCAAAAACAGAAGCTGAACTACTTGGTTCAAGATTGCAAGGATGGGATTTGCTGTTGACAGGTACAAAAATTTCTGTCTTTCATACCCGCCAAGAAGATATGAAAATTTCTTTGTGCAGGTTGACAACCTCTGTTTCTGCACTGACATTGATGGGTTGTTCATGGCTTTGGGTTGTGAGCATAACCCACAACAATGGAGCCTTTTATAGATTCGTCACTGTTAAGCCTGAAAGCTGTCTTGTTACACAATGACAATGTCCATCCTTCAATACCTATTGCCTATGCAGCGCACATGAAAGAAACCTACGAAAACAAGGAACTGTTGTTGTAACACATACAGTACAACAGCTACAACTGGAACATCTGTGGTGATCTAAACGTAGTGGCATTGCTACTAGGAATACATTTTGGAATACCAAGGACTGTTGTTTCATTTGCGAATGGGACTCCCGTGCTAGAGAGTCTCATTACATTAAAAAGTATTGGCCGCTCTATAAGCATTTGGTTCCAGGACAGAAAAATGTGGCACATGAACCACTTGTCAATATAAATACAATTTTTTTGCCTCCTCTTCCTATAAACTCGTATTGATGAAAAACTTTGTGAAAGTGATGATCAAAATGCTTCCAAGTATAACTTGGAATGCTTGGAATGCCCTCCCGATGGAGGTGGTGGGGGCAAATACAGTGACAGAATTCAAAATGGCATGGGACAGACACAGTGGATCCATTTATAGCAACAGAATAAAATCAAAATAAACTGAACCATCTAACTTCTCAACAAATAGGGGTGTCCTGCATGGAGCGGTGGGTTCACCCCTAAACAAAAACATGGGGAGGGGTGGCCTGCACAAAGTGGCACCTACTCCTGCCATCTTACTCCGGCCATCTTACTGGGCAGACTAGATGGACCCTACTGGTCTTTATCTGCCATCATTTACTATGTTACTATGTTACTATAACTGATGCCAAGATTAAGGAAGACATTTTTGTGGGTCCATAAGTCAAACACGTCATCAATGACAAGTGGTTCAAAGATCTGCTAGTGGGGCCTGAGAAAACCGCATGGAAGGCATTCAGGGATGTTGTTGAGAATTTTCTTGGCAATTACGGGGCACCAAACTATGTCCAGCTGGTTGACAACATGCTTCAAGCATACAAAACCATGAAGTGGAATATCTTGCTGAAGATTCATTTTCTGCATTCAAACTTGGACGTCTTCCCTGCTAATCTTGGTGCAGTCAGCTACAGACATGGCGAAAGGTTTCACCAAGACATTGTGAAGATGGAAAAGCAGTATCAGGGCAACTGGAACCCATCAATGCTGGTTGATTGTTGGACACTGAGACGAGAAGCATCAGATGCTGAGTACAAATGAAAATCAGGAGTAAAACCTTTTTAGCTCAGGTGAACCAATGCAATATGTCAGCATCATTGTGCAATTAAACATGCAAAATTCAGTCACAATTTAATTTTATATTTCTCCAGATTCCTACATGATACAGTCAATCTGCCTATCATAATCACCAAAAATCTTTTAGGAAGCAATGCTTTTGAACAATTTGTTGTCCAGTGAGACTGGATATGTGCTATAATGAATGCCTCTCTGAAGGAGGAGTTCTTTCTATCAGTTCCTTCATCCTATTGTAAAAAGGTTTCACTGGATCCTGACAGGGTGGAGAACTTTAGACTCAATTCAGAACTGCCTTTTTAGGCAAGATTATTGAGAAAGTGCTTGCCTCTCAGTTTGTTAACTCTTTGGATACTGTTGGCACATAGGATCCAATCAGGCAGGCTTTCATCACGGAACCTGTGCTGATGGCTGCGTTTGATGATATTCACTGCTGGTAAGATAATGGACAGTGGGTGGGGTTCATTATGTTCGATGTTATCACAGCATTTGACACTCTTAATCATTCCTTGTTGCTGCGTTTTTGTCTAATATTGGGATCACTGGTGCTGTCTTGGCTTGGTTTAATTCCTTCATGGTCAGAAGATTTCATTGGTTCCAAGAAGATACAGATTGCTCTCAACCCTGGCTTTTTAACCCAGGGGATCCTACAAGACTTGGAATTATCTCCTTTCTTGTTTAATATGTATTTAGTGCCACTTTGCCAGCAGATGCATCCAGCAGGGCTGCATTTTTACATTTCTGCAGATTACATTCAGGTACTGGTTCCACTAATTAAAGAAGTGGTTACTCTTGCAGAGGAAGTGAAGATAAATTGACTCTGATTCAGGGTTGGTTGGTGAAATTTCACCTCCAGTTGAATCCGGCAAAGATGGAGTTTCTGTAGTATAGTACGTCTGACTCGGTAACAAACCTTTAGAATTTGATGGGGGTCAGAAAGGGCTCTTTAGAGGGTCAGGATGGAATTTGGGGGTATAGATGAATTTTCAATTAGCCTTGAATTACAATATCTCTAAAATGGTCCAGGGAGGATTTTGTATCCCTAGAATGAGCTGCCAACTTTACTTTTTCTGTCCTAAGAAGACTTACTGTATTGTCTATTACTAGAGCTGTGGCTTGATTACTGCAACTCTGTTTTGATGGATATACCTAAGAAGAAGATCCAGCAACTACAGTGTGTTTGGTGGAGGCCAGGACAAGGCACAACTCTTTTTTTCTATTTTGGTTCCGTAGTACTGTTTGCCAATACAGTTTCAGGTTCAATATAAGATCTTAATGCTGATCTTTAAGACCCGGGGTCATTGTGCACCTAGGTATTTAAAAGATAAAATTTGGGGCCATGTCCTAGTCAGCAGCTTTGATCACAAGGAGACAGATTGCTGTCTCAGGCGTTGCAGAGATCTACTTAGTTAAGCATCCTGACTGAGCTTTTTTTTAGTTAAAGGCCCCCAGTTGTGGCATGTTGTCACTGGAGAGCTATACTTGGAGGTTGCTGTAACAAAATTTAAGAAGGGTTTGAAGACTTCCCTTTTTCATTCTGCATTTGGTGACATGGGGAACATGAGCACCTACTCTTGCCGCCTTGTGGGGACACTAGATGGACCATACTGGCTTTATCTGCTGTCATATACCATGTTACTATGTTACTATGCAGTGATGCTGTATGTATGATTATCTGTATGTTTCCACATTTTGTATTTGCAGATCCGAGACAGGGCGATGTCTCAGATCTGCAGCTAATAAATGCAAATAAATAAATAACTAAACCCCTCATAATGCACAAAGATTAGGGGTGTATAGAACAAACATTTTCATTTTGTTTAGTTTTCCATGTTGTTTGTGGCATTTTCATTTCATTTTTCTTCAAATTTTGTTTTGAAGAAAATATTAATAGCACTTGATTGCTGAACAACATGTATAATTGCTCAGTACTGCATACTATTCACCCATAGGATGCACTATTATTCAATAATGTGGACTATTGAGCAGCAGCATGCTATTAACAACATGGAAAAATATAGGAAATGTTATTGGCATTTACTGTTATTTCTAATGACCACACCTCTCTACAAATAAAATACAAAAAACATAATAAGATAATAAAGCAACAAACACTAGACAAACTTTAAATATAACATGCAGAATAGACCAACAATCTATTCATCTCAAACACCTACTTCCAGCAAAACAAGCAGTGACTGCACGCATAGACGTCACCCAATGGATTGTACAAAACTCAAATTGACTACATCTGTGGAAGTCAATGATAGAAAAGCTCAATAACGTCAACAAAGACAAAACCTGGAGCTGACAGTGGTACAGCTCACCAACTACTTGTATGCAAACTCAGGCTAAAGCTGAAAAAGAGCAAGCTATTCAAAGAAATCAATCAGATTTGTCTGACAAGACCTGCCTCTGGTGAGTCCATGCTGTCTTGGATCCTGCAATCCATTGGACTCCAGAAACTTCACTCTCCTTCCTTTTAGCAGTGTTTTCAATAATTTATTCACCACAGAGGTTAGACTAACCAGACTGTAGTTTTCAACCTTATCCTTACTTCCGCTTTTGTGTAAAGGGACCACATGTGCCTTTCTCCAATCCTCTAGGATTACTCCCGACTCTAAAGAAGCATTGAAAAGGTCAGTCAGTAGAACCGTTAGAACATCCCCAAATTCCTTCAATATTCTCAGATTATCTTATCTGGTCCCACTACTTTGTCTACTTTTAGTTTAGCTAGTTCCTGCTGAACACAGTATTCTGAAAATGGTTCAAGATCCCTGTCACTTTTGTTCCTATTTGTGGGTATTTTCTAAAGTCCTACTTCTGGCCCTTCATCTGTGAACACAGAACGGAAATATTTAAGCAATTCTGCTTTATCCTCATCAGCTTCTACATATTCCTCCTCTGCACCCTTGAGTCTGACAATACCACTTTTGGACTTCCTTCTCTCACTAATATATTTGAAAAATGTCTTATCCTTCCATTTTATGCACTGTCTATTTCTTCTTCTTTTTGTATCTTTGCTTTCCTAGCTTCTCTAAGTTTTTCCAAATATAGATGTCTGTCTTCCTCTCTCTGTGATCTCTTGTATTTTATAAAGGCCTCCCTCTTTTTCTTCACCTTTTCAGCTACTTCTTTTGAGAAGCATAGAGGTCTCCTTTTTCTTTTACATTTACCTGTCTAACAAAAAGGTTAGCTGCCCTTAAAATATCCTCTTTCAGTTTTGTCCATTGCTTTTCTACATCCCCCAGCTATTCCCATCCCATTAACATCTCCTTGAGGTATTGACCCATCTTGGCAAAGTTAGTTTTCCTAAAATCTACGACCCTCGCTTTTGAATGGATTTCATTAGCCCTAGTCCTAATACTGAACCACACCATCTGGTGATCGCTAGATGTGAAATGATCTGCCACTATGATATCATAAAAACTTTCACCATTGGTAAGCACTTCCCCATTGATATGGGCCCTTTACGAGTGGGTTCTGTTACCAGTTGCCAGAATAGTTTGCCCTGTAGAGAATCTAGGGTCTCCTTACTTCTAGATGACACTGCAGCAGGGATGTTCAAACCAATATTACTACTGCTGCTACTATTAATCATTTATATAGCACTACAAGGTATATGCTGTGCTGTACAAGAACATATAGAAGACAGGTCTGCTTGTTAGAGCTTACAGTCTAATCAAGACAGATAGTACAATATAAAATAAACAAGGGGTTCAAATAGGGAAAGGAGAACAAGCGAATAAGGATCCAAAAGCAGCCTCAAAGAGGTGAGCTTCTAGCATGGATTTGAAAAGGGGAAGAGATGAGACCTGATGTATAGATTCAGGAAGGTTGTTGAAGGCATAAGGGACAGCAAGGGGAAAAGATTGAAGTCTGGAGTTGGCAGTGGAAGTTGGCATAGACAGAAGAAAACTAGAGGAAGAGTGGCGTTCACAAGAAGGGATGTAGGGAGAGAGGAGAGAGGAAAGGTAGTGAGGGGCAGTAGAGTGAATGCATTTATAGATTAGAAGGAAATTTAGAAATGGATATGGAAATGGAAGCGGAGACATATTGAAACCACCTATCAGTAGCACTTCTGCTTTCATGGCAATATTGCATATGTCTTCTATTAAATCCCTGCCCACTTCTCCCTGTGAGGGAGGTCTGTAGATCACACCAAAGCAAATGGATTTCCCGTTCCCTCTTTCTAGTTTGACCCACAGTGCCTCCTTACTCCCTTTTAAGCCCTGTAATTCTATAGTTTTAATATTATTTTTTACATATAGTGCCATTCCTCCTCCCCTTCTTCCTACCCTGTCCTTCCTGTATAAAGTATAGCCCGGTATAATTACATCCCAGTCATGGTTGTCTGTGAACCATGTTAAAGCTGCAAATTGTAGCCACACAATGTGAAAAAAGTTTTTAGACTAATATCCTATAATCTTTTGTTCAGTGGTTCTCAAGTCAGTCCTTGGGGAGTATCCAACCATTCAGATTTTCAGGATCCTTACAATGAATATGCATGAGATAGATCTACATACAGTATGTTGGAGGCAGCACATGCAAATCAATCTTATGCATATTCATTGAAAGGATCCTGAAAATCTGAATAGCTGGATACTCTCCAAGGACTGGCTTGAGAACCACTGAATAAAAGAATATAGGGTATAAGTCTAAAACCCTTTTTTCCTATTGTGTGGCTACAATTGGATTGAGAACCACTGCCTTAGTTTAACAATAACCCCAGTTTAGAGAAACAGCTACCGCCCAGTACATCTTAGTTAAGTTTGCCAGTTAGCAGATAGTTCTCAGCAAAACTATTTTTATAAAATGTTTCGATCAATCTTGTTGATGGAATTTTCAGTCTGCCCGAGCAATGTGAAGAAGTGTTAAGTGCTCCACCAACATGTGTTTCAGTTCCAGTCTGTTACTGGGGCCTACAGACTTCTTTTAGAGACAAGAAGCATTACTTTCAAGTTCCTGGTTACAGTGAACAAGACTGGGATGTGGTTGGATACATTTGTATTTCCATTGCTATGCACGGACCTGTCTGTCACATTCTTTCTCACTTATTGCCACTTGATGTTTGTTTGAGCCTTTTCCTTCTTTCAGGGTTTCATGCAATTGCCACAGATTTTGTTGGCAAAAGAGAAAGATGCTATTATAAACATTTGATTTTAGAAAAATGATGCCTAGCACTGTTAATTTAGTTTTTAAAACTCGTTTGCCTTCTGGCCACGAGTTTGGCAGCTTCTTCACTAACTGTGATGCTCAGCGATGCAGTGTTTAGTGATGATGACAAACAATGCTACTGTAATAATAACTCCATATTTCTTCTTGCCTGCTCTCTATTGTCTTGTTTAGTTTTTTCAGTATGAATGTGGTATGGGTACATTTAGAGTGGAGATAGAACTTCCCTTGGGTTGACTGTGACAGGGTTAGTAAATCCAATTCACACAACACTCACAGTCCGACAGATAGGCTGACTTTGGGTGGACAGAACCATGATGGGGACACATACATTTATTATTTATTATTTATTTATTTATTTATTACAATCTCTTATATACCGCGCTATTTGGCATCAGCGCGGTTTACATTATAACACAACGACCATAACAACATGCTGTTTGGTTTTACATCGAACAGGTGATCAAACTTGGATAACAGGGGTAACTATATACATGAGATATTTACATGGTGAGGAGTAACTTGTATAACAGGGGTCAATTATGATATACATGAGATATTTACATGGTAATGAGTAAAATTATCATAGTGAACGTGGGTCATCTCTTCAGAGGGAATGTCTAGGTGCCATTGGTGGTTGGGTAGTATTGGAGGAAAAGATGGTATTTGAGTGCCTTCCTGAACTGCGATAGGTCGGCAATAGCCCTAATGTCAGGGGGTAGAGCATTGGTTGTCACAATGCCATCCAGGACATAGGGCACCCCTACTCACCCTCCTGTGTGCCTGGGGTGGAGCTGTCAAAGCCCGCAACCCCTGAGACGGACACCTCCTCCACAAACTGCAGCACCTGCTCCTCCTGAGGGGTGAGTCTGCACTTCTGCGCAGATGGCAACCTGCTGTGCTGGCCCTCTTCTCCTTCACAGCCTGATGTACCATCCGCCACTTCTTCTTGATATCCTCAACATCCCTGTTGTGGTGGTGGATGGCATTGACTCTCTGACGATGTCATGCCAAACTGCCAGCTGTGAGCTGGCATCCTCTGCTGCAAAGAGAGAAGTGTACTGCTTCAGGACGAGCCCTAGGGCCATAGTGGTCTTGGAGGGCATGAAGTTCACCTTCCATGTCCGCCTTGCCCCTCTCGGCGCCATGTCTCAACCACTGTGGCAGTGTTAGGCTACGCGCTTAGGTCCTTTAACACATACGTGGTTACGACATGCAAACATGCCATCCCTGTCCAAAGGAATATCTGGTACCCACATAGGTTCCTGAGCTACCATAGGATGCCATAGCTGCACTCCACTGTGTGACGACAACATAAGCATGCATCGATGCCCAGATGGTAATACCTGGGTAGGGCAGATAGCACAATATGCAGGTATGGCCGCGGTGGCATGTGGACAGGTACATGGTGTTGCTATGACCATATGTCTCTATGGGGTAGGGGGCATCCTGCGTGCCACACGAGTGCTGAACACTGCCCATTCTGCACAGGCATGGCACAGGTGGAGTAGCTGCAGTCACTTTGCCCAGGTATGGCACAAGGGTGCTACCCACCTAGCACAGGTAGGTGCAGCCGCTCTGCCTAGGTGTAGCACAGAGGCACTACCCATGCAGAACTGAGCCCACTGCCATTCTGCACATGTGGTGCCTCAGTGCCATATGTGTGCACATGGACATGACCCATAGGGCACATACCCCATGCCTATATACCCTAGATCCCCTCCCACAGTCCCCTACACCACCCAAACAGACAAACCACCTTGCCCCCACAAAATGGACAACACATCATGATTGCAAATTGGGAACTGTTTATTCAAAACCTGTCACATATATCACAAAGGTGATAACAGCAGTATACAACCAACAGTGGTACAAAGCTCAGTCTGCCCCATTGTGGCCCATTGCAGGGCAATCCCTGGCATGGGGACAGCCTATGGTGCATGGAGACCTTGTTTGTGCCCTGTTACTGCAGCAGTGAGGGCATCAGGGTGCAGGCGATGCTCCATGCTGTGGTCCACTCCTCCTCCCTGAGGAGCTGCACCTCTGCCACCGGTGTGGCCAGGGCCTAGTCACTGGATGGATGAGGGGGTGGTGGTTCAGAGAGACCTGGTGTAGCATGGCCAGGGCATGCCCATGTGTGCTGATGTGGCTGTGGAGGTTCCCAGCTGCAGAAGGTGGACCACGGCTCCACTGCCTATTGCGCCTGGCCCATGCAGTGGGCACATGGCTCCCTGGTAGGCTTGTGGGCAGGCATGGCTGTGAGCTGTGAGAGCTCCTCCTCTGGTCCCTTTGCCAAGTGCCTGCTGGCTGAGCATTGCACCGCACTGCCATACCTAGGGTGCTTGGAGGGTGATGCCTGCATCCTCCCTGCTGCCCTCTCTGATTCCCCCACCTCATCAGACTCTCCACCCTGCCCCTGGCCCCCTGATCCCTCTTCCTCCTCTGCATCCACTCCCTGCCCCTGGCCCTCTGATCCCTCCTCCTCCTTTGACTCCCCACCCTGCCCCTGGCCCCCTGATCCCTCTTCCTCCTCTGACTCCCCACCCTGCCCCTGGCCCTCTGATCCCTCCTCCTCCTCCAACTCCCCACCCTGTTCCTGGCCCTCTGATCCCTCCTCCTCCTCTGACTCCCCATCCCACTGCTGCACCGTGGCCCTCTCACTGCCCTCCCCTTCCATGGTGCTGTCCTCCAATGCAGTGTTGCTGGACCCCTCCTCACCATCACTGCTGGATGTACTGTTGGTCTCTGCTCTTTGGGTTGGATGTGCTGGCACAGGACCACTGCTCCTGGATGGTGGCTGTGGTTGGCCAACAGTGTCTGGGATCTCCCTGGGACTGGCTGTGGGGGAAGAGGGAAGGGGATTAATGGTCCACATAGGCGTTGCCCTGGGATGGTATTGGTATATCTCCAGTGGGCCCTGACATGCATGGTGCAACACACCTTTGGGCCATGGGAGTGTGCCACACCACAGTGCACACTGCACACCCTCCCTTTTGCCTACCTCCAGCCAGCTCTGTTCTTCCCCTCACATGCCCAGCTGTGGCTCTCTGGTCCTCCCCAGGTGATGGCCACACATAGGGAGCAGTGGGGCCACCCCTGGTAGTGTGTGCCCCTGTACCGCCCATCTGGCTGTGCCACGGCCATGTGTGTGTGCACCTGCATGTATTGGGTGCGGGCTGGTGAACACATGGGATAGTGGCACCAGGGGATGAGTGCAGCATGGGGCCTATGTTTAGATCATGCTCATGCTGAAACGACTCTGCCACATTCCGTCCTATCTGATGTCTGACCTTAGAGTGGGATGGGATATGACAGAACTGTTTCACTGCATGCATCGTTTAAATGTAGGCCCTGTGGACATTGTAGGGGGGGAGAGAATAGGGACACACTGAGGGCATATGCTTAGAAATGGGAGGTAGAGATGCATAAAAGTGATGTTCGACATGGTGGGGCAGGGATATATAGGGGGAGATACTGGACATGGGGGGGATAAGGACACAGAGGGGGGATGTTGGGCATGGGGGAAGAGGATAGGGATAGGGACAAGAAGAGAGATGGACATGGTGAATAGAGATACAGAGGGGATATGGTGGGCATGGAAGGAGGGATAAGAAAATACTGGATGGAAGAGGGGAGACAAGAGGGGCGAGGGGGAGATATTGTATATGTGGGAGGGGGAGTTAGTATAAGACAAGGAAGTAAGAGCATGGGAAAGGAAAGAGAGCTGAAAAATGTGAGGGTTGGTGTAAGGAAAAGAATGAAATTGAGGAATGGTTGGTAAGGAGGAAGAGGAGTGAAATCTGATAGAGAAGCAGAAAAACAAGTGGAAGAAAACTGAAAGGAAAAGATCAGAGAGAAGAAATGGCAAATGAAGAGGAGACCATGAGCTAAGAGAAGTCATAGGAAAACAAAAAACAGAGACCGGGACCAACACAATTAGAAACATAAAATGACCAACAATGAAGGTAGAAAAAAAAGTTTATTTTCTATTTTGTGAATGGAAAATGTTGGTTTTAGGAAAGTACATCTGACAAGAGTCAGGACTGGTGTGGGACATGGCTGGAGCGTAGCCCAGGACAAATATTTGAGAGGGGACCCTAAAGCCCGCTAGCAAGCTGGCCTTTTTCAGTCTCAGACAGATCTGAGGCCCTCTCTGGTTGAGGGCCCAGAGCAATTGCCTGGTTCCATCCCTCCTAATGCCAATCCTGACATCTGCTGTCTTTTGTTTTGTACACTATAGGGGGAAATGCATTTCTATTTCTCTTGTGTTGCTCTGCATGCAACATCTGGCTTTCTGAGGTTTTAGTTTAATTTTTATATACATATTTCTCTTTTCACTTTGTGGTTACGTATTGGCGAAGGCCTGTCTGTACTGTGTGCATGTGTGACTAAGGCTGGGTATTTTGTTAGCATGGAACTTCAGCTTAAGAATGTGCAGTAATCTGGCTTGTTCAGCTTTCCTAAAAGGTTTACTGATGTTTTAGGGCTCATTGCAATATCTACAATGCTGCCTTTTCCTAGGTAGTGCCCTTGTGTGAATTTTGGATGTTAATATTGGCATAGTAGATTTGCTCTTGGTCCTAAATGATTCTTTTCTGTTAATTTGAGAGCCAGCCCAAGTATTAGTCAATCAAGGTGATCATTGAGGGCGACAGCTTCTGGGGGGGGGGGTTTGCAAAGAGCAGGGCATTCAAAGCTAAACAATAGATTCTAACAACTGGGGGGGGGGGGGGAGGCATAAGACTTAAGGTTTGCCCAGGGTGCTAACACCTTGAACCAACTCTGGGGCCAGCCCTGATTAATTCAAAATATGCATGGTATTAAGAGGGATTTTTTTTTCTTGTATGGTAAGTTTTCTGGGGAAGGTTCTAGTTCTGCTCTGCTCAGCACAGATTGTTGGGGAAAGAGCTTGGGGGGGGGAAGGGTGGGAGGGTTCAGTGAATGCAGAATATGTGTTTGTATATAATACCATTTGGGAGAGCCTATCAGGGTCATTCTGAACCACGAATAGTGGGGATGGACATCCCACGGTACATCCATCCGCACTATTCGTGGCGGCTGCAGGCCCTGACTATCTTCCCTGCCAATTGTGTGGAGAAGTTAGTCGGGGGTGGGGAAGAGGTGGCCCGGGGGCGGAGAGTGGGCAGGCAGTGGGTGGTCACCGGCCCTGAATGTACAGGGCCAATTCTAACATTGGCCATGTCCCACACCAGTCCTGGACATATTTTGTTGTCAGTATCAGGGCGCAGATGGGGCTGGGGGGGCCAGAGTTAATTCCCCACAGCTTGACCCTGGCCTTAGGAGGCCGGATCGGGGGTCAGGCTGCAGGGAATTAACTCTTTTTGCAGATGGATGGCATTGCGGCTTTTAAATGGAGGGCATGTGTGTGGTGCTAGGTGGGGTGCCTGCATAGGTATAGTGGGAAAGGGGTGCACCTTTTATACATACACATTGTGCTCTTTGCTTCCTTTGGATTCTTCTCTTCATCCTCCAACCACTTTCTCTCTTCCCTCCGCCCACTCCACCCCCTCTCCTGCTGTCCCTTCCCCACCCAACTCCCTGTTTCCCTTCCCAGACTCTTTCCCTTTCTCCCTCCCCATTGCACTCATCCCCTGCCCTGCATTCCCACCCACATTTCTTTATTTAATCATCTTGCTGCCTCTTTCAATTTCTTCAGCACAGTACACTAATCTTTTTTTTTTTTTCATACCCCGGCTACAGCCCTTCTGCCCACAGAGATCCCATCTCCCATGGGTAGACTTTCCCAGTCTCAGTCATGATCGCACTTCTGTCTGCAGCAGATGGAATCCCCGCAAGCAGACAGAGCTGCTCTTAGCCTCAATTCGGCCTTTTCCAGCCCTTTTGCCCGCATGTGCTCTGAGCCCCAGGTGCCAGGTCCGATTTTTCAGTCACCATGGTGACATGGCACCTGGGCTTTGTCGAGCCCTGACTTATATTTTTAAAATCTGGGACAAAAGCGTCATGAAATAAAACTTGGGGGCAAGGGAGGCATGGAAGGGGAGAAGGATTAAGTAATAGAGAGGGAAATAACGAGGGTTGGAATAGCATACTGGGAATGATGAAGAGGATAAAAAAAGTGTTTTGCATCATTTAATAAAATCCGCCTAAACAAATTTTATTCTGTGATGCAAATGCACTGATAACCTCCTATTTTTCATAACCTGTCAAAGCACTTAATTGCCTGAAATATAAACCTCTACATTTTCAAATGTTAAGTTCCTAGGATCAGAAGCCCTAGTCATAAAACAAGGTAGTTTTTTTCTTGAGGGACCAAACACTGAATAAATTGACTTGGTATTGTGTGATGAAAAGAGGATCAAAAAGGCTTCTGAGAAACTTAAAACTGGGGTGAGGCATCTGGCACAAAATCTGCAAAAAATATTTACATTGCACAGGAACTTCATAAGAAGAGAAAGGGCCCATGAGGCTGGCTAATGCCAAGTACTGCTGTAATAATAATATTTGGGTGAAAGGCCACCCAGAGAAAATGAGGGGGCCAACTTGGCCAAGAGAACTGAAATCCAGAACTAGGAATTCAACCAAAAAGAATGTGGCACCTTGTGCAGGTGCAAATAGGAGCGCACTAAGGAGCAGATTTCATGGGCTTGCGCCAGCAGTACGCCCCTGTGAGGATGCGCCACGGTGAGGAGAGATAAAATAGGCAGGTATTGATGATTTCATTTCAGAGCAGGGGGGAGAGGGGGGTGGGAGGCAACTTGCCCCAGAATTCAGGGAATCAGCTAAGGAGATTCAGGAGATAAGCCAGGGAAACTGCAGAGACGAAACAAAGCCAAAATGCTCATAATCCGTCTGCTTATGCAGGTTAAGTCTCACTGATACTTAGCTCTGCAACGCTCATTAGAATTATCCTTACAGTTTTGAGTGAGCTAGCAAATCCCATTAGTTCCAAAACAGATTACAGTCAGCTGATTTTCTGGGTGAATTTCTTGCATCTCCTCTGTGAGCTGCCTTCCAAGTTACTCCTTACTGGGATGATCCTCGTGGTTCAGAACAAGCTTGTTCTAACACACTCAAGAAAAAGATGTGCAGGAATTTGATGCAGGGCTTTATTTAGTACCTAGGACTTTTTATCTTTTTACTGCAGGGAATGAGTAGCATCTGCAAGGAAGAAAGGAATGGCACTTTACAGAGTAGCTGATATATGAACCCATCCTAAGGTGAAAAACCCACACTGGAAAAGGTTAAAGGCCCTCTGTGGCTGGATTCTCCCTCCTGAAATTGCAGGATGGAAAACCCTCTGTTAACATGTTCTCCATTTTTTCCTATCTCAGACCTAAAAACTGGGCAGAAGCAGTGCAGTCTTCACATGAGGAGGTGATCCAAATAAGTTGGCTTATTTATTAGAAAACAGAAGTTAACAAAAGCCAGTGCTAGAGGCTTCTCAGAGTAGAAGATGAGGTCTGTGGTGATCACAAACTAAAATTCTTCATTGATGGTGGTGAATTGCTCTGCATTCCTGAAAGGTGGAGGGAGATAACACACGTCTCTCACTAAGGGGTATGTTTACTAAACTGCGTTAGTGCGATTCGCATTAGGAGCCGTGTTAGAGACAGAAACTCCAAATAAGGACATGGGCGGTACATCATTGCCGAGAACGCGCCAAGAAAGCGCGCTACAAGGCGCCATAAATGAACGAGTGCTACAGGGCATGTTACCGCGTGTTAATCTTAAGAAGGCGCGCAGACATACAATCACAGCAACCAAGCTGTAGCACAATGGTTGCAACACTGACTGATGATACAGGGGTCATGGGTTTGATTCCCCAGTGGGCCCAATGTATAAGGCTGGCTGAGGCAGTACCCTTTACATTTAAGTAGTGATTGTTGAGGCATTTGACATGTATTTTAATTTGTGCTGCCAGCAAACACACCCTCACGGTGGCATAACCTAAGGTGCTGCATAAGGCACCCCATAACGCACTCCATAGGGCACATTATAAAGTGTACTATCCGCCAAGGCACCTTATAATGTCCCCTATACGACACCTTATAAGGCTGTGAACAAAGCCCTGGCTGGCTGCAGGACTGCACGTCACCACACAAACTGTCTGCTGTGGTTACCAGGATAGGGTTAACCCACCCGTACCCATGATGCACTGCACATGCAAATCAGCAGTCGAGAGATGGGCACAAGATTGGGTATGCACCCCCACAGCACCTCGGCCAGGTAGGGGGAACAGACCATGTGTGGTACTGCCAGACAATCACATTGTGCGGGTACTGTGCCCACCCCTGAGGTTGAGGTGGGGTGCCCAGCACCAGGTCCACAGCACCATTCATGGCTGAACTATGCCATGCTGCAGGTCCCCATCAGTGTGTGATAGGTAGTTCCATTAGACCAGTGGTTCTGAACCAGTCCTCCTTGAACTCCTAGGCCAGTCGGGTGTTCAGGATAGCCCTAATGAATGTGCATGAGATATATATGCATTAGAGATATCCTTCCAACCTGACTGGTTTGTGCCCTCTAGGGCTGGATTTGGAGACCCCTGCCTTACACCTCTGTCATATAAGATTGTGTGTGGGCAAGGTGCAGATGTCCTAGACATCAAAAGGGTAGATAGAATGTGCCACATGCCTCCTCAATTCTCACCACCACCAAAAAGTTGTCTAATAGACACTATTTTGGTGGTGGTGAGAAGCAAAGAGGCATCTGACAAAGTCTATCTAACCTTTTAGATGTCTTGGTGATCTGCACCTTGCCCACTCACAATCTTAAATGACAGGTGTAAGGCAGGGGTCTCCAAATCCAGCCCTAGAGGGCCACGAACCAGTCAGGTTGGCAGGATATCTCTAATGCATGTATATCTCATGCATATTCATTAGGGCTATCCTGAACACCCGACTGGCCTAGAGGTTCAAGGAGGACTGGTTCAGAACCACTGCGTTAGACACACCTAGGATACATCTGTGCCCTGCTGTATGTCTCGGTCATGTCTAGTCCTTATGGGCGATGATGCACCCAGAATAGTGCATATCCTGTGTTGGTGCCATCGTTACCTGCTGTAGGTGGAAGGGGGGGGGGGTGTATGGACCCATGGGCAGACCATGTACCACCACACAACCCACCCACTGGGACTCAGGGTGGGAAACAGGATCACCCACCTAGATCCACAGTCTACCTCACTGCAATGGTAGCTGTAGAAGGGACCATCAACCCCAGTCTTGCTGGGGAACAGACAGAGCAGTACACATCCGTAACACAGTAGCAGACACCAGGCCTGGAAATGCTCAGCTGCCCCCCACCATTATCTGACAGTCTCCAGCAGCAAGCCTCCAGCCACTGCACCCTGCAGGGTGTTCCAGCAAGACACATACTAGCTGCAGACAGTCCACCAGCTAGTCCATAGTGCATGGTCCTGGAAGAGCTGCATGTACCCAGAATAGGGATGTCAGCATACACACCAAACAGATAAGTCAGTGATTGGGCCCCAAAATAAAAACCCATATATATCACATGAGAGAAATGCTATAATAACACTATGGGGGAACCTAGCCATGCCATGGTCACTGCTCAGTCAGGGTGAGAGTGACCTCCCAGCAGGACATGCTATGGCCACCCTGTCCGTGCAGGTGGTACCAGGCACTACAATGTCCGAGCCATTGCCCTATGCCCTGTGCAGATGTGGCCAGGCCAGGCCACCCTATCCAGGCTTTTCCCACAGTACCTTGCTCCTCATTATGCACATTGGCAGGCCAATACTGGCAACAGAGCTAGCAGGGTGAGCTGTGGAGGGTGTTGGCAGCCACCACACACTGGATAGACAGACACACACTCCCCACACCTATGCCAGCATTGTGCAACTATAGAGGTGTTGGGCAGCCCATGCCACCACACCAGTCCTGGGCACAGGGCAGGCATGACTATGGTACGCAATACTGTAGGAGTCACTCCCCAGGTTGGTAAACACTGTCAGACACAAGACCTGTAGCACACTCCACAGACATGAGAAAGGTTGCTATGATGCAGCTCACTCAGAATATTGTACTTAACCTAGGAATTGCTATCTGCCAGTAATCATAGCAACCTCTTTAAAGATGTGTACCATATTCCCAGGTTTAGGGTGGCATTACTAAGGTATGCAAGTGCTAGTATTGGGAGATGCATGCAGAGCCCAGAGTCCTGCCTCTCCAGGAGGCTTTGGATAATGGGGCCTGTGGGTGCGGGTGTGTCTGCCCCTGTTGGCTGCTGCTCTACGGCAGAGGTTCCCAACTCCAGTCCTGCGGTGCCAAACACTGTTCGGGTTTTCATGCTGTCCCTCATGAATATGCATGAGATACATCTGCATACCATGGGGGTGGCGCATAGAAATGCAGCACAGGCATCTTTATCAGAGGCAGCATGGAACCGGAATGGTGTTTGGCCCTCCAGGACTGCATTTGGGAGACTCTGCTCTAGGTAATGTGCATGTATATGGTGTCCGTGCTCTGTAGGGTAAAATGTGGGTGTCTTGGGCATGTTTACGTCATCTGCAATAAAGGTGTTGTCAGTATTAGCATGTTGTAGTAGTGGGTAAAATATGGGGACTGGGTTGGCAGGAACCACAGCTGGGACTTGAACCTGTGACTCTCTGCTTCTGAATATACTGGTTTTATGCACTGCACCACCTTGTTGCCACAGAGTTTGTACATTCCTTGGTGATACCATGACTGTTCGTCAGACAGGGCCTGTCTGTTGCAGTACACGGCACCCACCTACACAGGGCTAGGCCACGGTCTGCTCTGGGCAGCTGCTACTGCCCCCTCCACCACCAGTATCCCTCAGCCACCATGCTGACATGCCCTTCTGCTGATGGAGCTGGTGGTGCGCAGTCTCAGGCCATCCAGTGTGCAGGTAGGCGGCTGCCTATGGTGCGGGTTCTGGGGTAGGGGTGCCTGCATAGACGTCCACGCTCCCCCCCCCAGCCCCGCCTGCCAATGTTCCGTGCCCTTGGGGGTTGCTGTTGGGTACTATCCCCTGTGACACTTTGGGAAACACACTCATGCCCATGTTGGGCCTTCAGCAGTTGCTGTTTGGCTGCTCCGCTGTTTCAGCATTCGTATGGGCCACCTAGGCATCACCCTAGTCCTCACTGTGGCCCAGCTCCACCACAGCATGTGCCGCCTGCGGCCCTCTGTATCCCCTTCTCCGGCATCTGTCCAGTTGCCGTTCCGACATGCCCGCCCTGATGTTGCGGGACATGTGCACGCCATAGGAACCCTGTCCGATGGTGGGGAAAACCCTGAGCAGAGCTATTTCACTGTGGGCCCATTCACCTTGTATGGGGACGGAGTATAGACCCTTCCACGATTTATATCTGTTCTATGGAGATTACTCGGGGGGGGGGAGGGGTTGATGTTTCTCATTGATACCACTATTGGCCAGCTTGGTTATTGTTTTTTTCCAGTTTGTTGGGGTCATTTTCAGTGTTTCTGTGCCCTTTTGTTCTGTGCACATGTATCACACTTATCACTTTTTTTGGTTTCCCTGCCTGGGCTGTACATTGCTGACACTGAAATGGTTTCTCTCCCCTGTAATGTGCATTTAACGGCAGGTTTTCATTCGCGTTGCAATTCAGCTCTGAAAATCAGCACGTTAGTGTGAAGGGAGCCTCTCCCCGCCCACTCTCCGCCCATTGACCCCTTCTCTCTGCCCTCTTTCCACCTTCTGCGGTGTTTTACCGCGCCGCGGGGCATTACGATCGTTAGCGCATCATAACGCGTGTTATGATGCGCTAACGATCGTTAATGTTACATAACGCGCGTTATTCACGATTACCGCAGTTTAGTAAACATACCCCTAAGTCTTACTAAGTACCTTGACATGTTTACCTTATTGTATTACATCTAGCCCACATCTCAACAGGACAACCACCACTTCTGAAATAATGTCTACTAGCAGCATTCATGCTTATCAAGAACGCACTCAATATTCACTACCTATTGAGGTGACGATAAGTGCATTTGCATTAACTGCAACATTAAAGATGAATGAACATCAGTAACCTCTGAGGTAAACTCAATGTGCAGTCAACGCCCACTCTCTGCACCTACCCCACGCATTTCCCTCCTCATTGCATGCTCAGCAGATAGCATAGAATTAACCATGCACTGTCTGTTTTGGGCACATGCTAGCTGTTAGTATGGCTCCATGCAAGCTGGTTAGCATTTAATCAAGCGTGCATTAACAGCTTGACAAACATGCCCTTTAAAGTATTCATATTTACTTTTTTGCTGTTATTATAAGAACAGCATCACCTACCTTTCTACAGGAAGTTTGGGGTTAAACAGTCACATTTTAGCCTTGCCTAGTTGGACAGGATAGTGAATGCTTGATTAAAGAGATGGAAAGCAGTAGGCCTATGCTAGAGTGGTCTTGCAGCTTGGTATTAATGTTAATGGTGGCCTATATTCTAAACTGGAAGTGTTATCTAACCCATGCAGTTGGGCCATGTGTTTTAATTTGCCTTTATGTGGTCATGACATTTCACTGGGTGGGGGGGGGGGAATAAGAAGGGTCAGATTAAGATATCACTTCCTGGAAATTAGGCAAGGGGATCAAGAGTTTTGTTTATTTGAATGCGAGTGGCAGGTCCTATCTTCTGCTAAGAGATGATGGTGATTAAAATCATATCTTGTACATAAATGCAAAAAAAAAATTAATAAGGAGCATCCTTCCTCTCTCTTTTCGCCTTCTTTTGAACTCTTTTCACTCAGTGCAATGAGTATTTATGCACTATGGTGACAAACACGGAACAACAAAGCTTTGATTTTATAAAATGTCGTATTTAAATCTTTAAATTTATGTGTAAAAGAGGCAGAATAGGGACGTGCCTTTTGTGCTCATTTGGGCACCTAAAAATTAAAATTGCTTGTGTATGTATATACCTACGAATTACTGCCCATGCAATTGATTTGCATGTGCAAAAAAATGGCAGCATGCATAGAAGGTGCACAATTAAGATGAATATGTAAAAAAAATGAAAAAAGCCCTTCCTTTTAAACAAAATGGACTTTTTTTGGCCCTGCACATCCTTGAGGCAACAGGTTGATAAAAGAACATATAATAAGTCTATTGTATTGGGATAAATCACTTTTGTCATTCACTTAAGCGAGTCATTTAAGCAATACATTTTCACACTCGAGCATCAACACGTAGAGGGTCATTTTAGAAGGTTTAGTCATGATTTGGACCTCTGAAGACATGCACATTGACGTCCCATGAGCCTATGTTTTGTGCATGTACAGTGTACCAGCACACAGTTTTGAGGCACCCCTTTCCTGCATAGTAGCCCAATGGTTAGAACACTGGCTTGGGAACCAAAAGACCAAAGTTTGATTCCCACTAGTGCCCTCGTGGCCTTAGGCAAGTCACTTAACCCTCCATTGCCTCAGAAAAATCCAAGTTATCCATATCCCTGTTTTATGTACATTACCAAGTTTAAGTTACAATGTAGACCACTTTGACTGAAATGATAAAGCAGTATAAAACACCTGTTAAATCAAAAACATGCTTTGCACATCAAAAATGCATCGTACAACTTTCTCCTAAATGTTAAAATTTAACACTTGCCTTAGGATAGCTGTTATCATTTTAGCAGGCATCCTGTTAAAAGGACTCTTTACATCAAGCATTGAAGGTAATAGATAGGGGGAGGTGGACAAGAAATGAACAGTAAAAGTTTACTCACAGTCCTTTGAGCTATAAACATTTTCCTGCTCTTCTCTTTGGGAAAGAAACCGATGCAAATCTACACTAATCCACCTTTATTAAAACCATGAAAATGACTTTTTAAGCCAAAGTTTAAGACATAACATCCATGATTCAGACATAGAAACATCGAAACATCAAAATATGACGGCAGAAAAAGACCACATGGCCTATCTAGTCTGCCCTTCCATATCAACTACTACAGTAGTTCCCTCTTTTTCCTTGTCCCATGCTTGTGCTTGTTCCATGCTTTTTTAAGTTCAGATACTGTTATCTCTACCACCTTTACTGGGAGACTGTTCCATGCATCTACCACTCTTTCCATAAAGAAATATTTTTGCATATTACTCCTGAGTCTATCCCCTTTCACTCTCATCCTATGTCCCCTTGTAGCAGAGCTTGCTTTCAAATGAAAGAGGCTGTCCTGTGCATTTATGCAATGGAGATATTTAAACATCTCTATTATATCTCCTCTATCCCGCCTTTCCTCTAAAGTATACATATTAAGATACTTAAGTCTGTCCTCGTATGCTTTATAACGGAGACCACTAACAATTTTAGTAGCCATCCTCTGCACCAACTCCAACCTGTTTATATCTTTTTGAAGGTGGGGTCTCCAGAACTGCACACAATACTCCAAATGAGGTTGCACCAAAGACCTATACAGAGGCACTATCACCTCCTTTTTTCTGCTAGCCATTCCTCTGCATATTCATCCATGCATTCTTCTAGCTTTTGCCAATGCCTTTTTTATCTGTTTAGCTACTTTAAGATTGTAAGGCACAATAATGCCTGGGCCCCACTCTTCTTTTCTGGACAGAAGTATTTCCCCCCCTATACTGTACCGCTCCTTTAGATTTTTGCAGCCCAAATGCATGACCCTGCATTTTTTAGCATTAAATCTCAGCTGCCAAATTCTAGACCATTCTTCAAGCTTAGCTAGATCCCTCCTCATGCTATCTACTCCTTCCTGGGTATCTACTCTTGCAGATTTTGATATCATCCGCAAAGAGGCAAACTTTACCCAACAGCCCTTCCGCAATATCACTAACAAAGATGTTAAAAAGAATCGGACCAAGAACAGATCCTTGTGGCTCACCACTCATAACCTCCCTCTCCTTAGAGTAAGCTCCATTTACGTGTATCCTTTGTCGCCTCCCCCTCAGCCAATTTCTAACCCAATCAGTAACTTTAGGGTCCATCCCTAGGGTGCTTAGTTTGTTGATAAGTCACCTGTGCAGAATAGTGTCAATGGCTTTACTGAAATCCAAATACACCACATCTAGGGTTCTTTCGTGGTCCAACTCCCTGGTCACTCAGTCAAAGAAATCAATCAGATTTGTCTGACAAGACCTGCCTCTGGTGAATCCATGCTGCCTCTGACCCTGTTATCCACTGGACTCCAGAACGCCACTATTTACTCTTTGAACAGTGTTTCCAAAAATTTACTCACCACGGAGGTTATACTAACCAGCCTATAGAAATAGGTAAAAGGGGTAACATCTACCATTGCTCCATTGCTTTGAGATATAAGTTCAAAAGTTGAACTGTCCAAAAAGTCTCTCTCCTGAAACCAAGAAACTTGGTTGCTCTGTGTTTCTCTTATTTGGCAGATTGACCCATAGCAGTACATCCAAATGTACCACTAGGGGTCAGGTGCCACCATTTTCCAAGACAGAGGTGGGAGGAGTAGGAATATGCTGAATGCCTCCCTGGGCCAAGTAAGTATTCTAATGCTTGTCTTATTAAATCAGCCCCTTAGAAAGTAATTTTATAACAAGTCACCCATTTGTTAAGGGAAAATAGGTGCAACCTATACTCCCCTTGCTTTCTACATCTTCCCAGAACCAACCTTTCCATCCATTCCAGTGCCCTGATCTCTACCCATCCATTCATCTCATGATAGGACAAACCCAAGATTTAATTTAATTAATTAAAAAATGCTTCCCTTTGCCCAGTAAAAAAGGGAGAGGGTCAGACTCAATGCAATCCAGCTCATATAGACCCATCCCAAGTTTACCTTTCCTCTTAAAGATAATCAAATAGATTGTACTGGGGATCCAAGATGGCTGCCTAGCCAATCGTCCCGGTAGGTGTCTTTCAGTATCCCAAAGAGGAAGGGTAAACTGGGCAAGAAGCCTTCAAAGCCTGTGGAAACACCCACTGTTTTGCCTCAAACTCAAATGTTGGGTTCTATGGATGCTTTTGAGGCTCACCTTGGGAGTCTTCATCAAGAACTTGATGTTACTCCGGCTGCGTCGATGCGGGGACTGGTTACCCCAGCATCGTCCTTGTAGTGTGAGCTGTCACTGGGTTTGCCTTCTCCTCCTGCTCTCCTAAGTGGGTTCTTGCAGCTCAATGCCTCCAAGGAAACTGGCCCTATGTTGGGCATGGATGATGCCCTCAGTGAGGGCAGTGCATATGGCACAGGACAGGCTCCCTCGCTGTGGTGCTACAATGGAAGCTGGAGGAGTTTGTGTGCAGTGTCTGGATCAGTGTTGGTGGCAGTTTCTGGTTTGGGGGCGATTCCCAATGTCTGTGCAAGTGATGTGGCAGGATCAGAGACTCTTCCTGTGTTAACGCTGCAATTTGAGCACCCTGTCATTTTCACCTTGGAGTCCATATGGCGTGCTATAGTGAAGCTTCGGGACACTTTTGTGCAGCAGTCCAATCAGATAGCTGGTAAGGTGCAGAGCAATGATGCTCCCTCTGAAACTCCTGTACGTGACTTGGAAGTTGGAAGAAGTGAAGTTGAAGATTTGAAAGTGAAGGTTCAACAGTATGGTGCTGTTGAAGCTGGTTTGGTGAAGGATTTCACTGCTATAAATTTTAAAGAGGAACTTCTTTGCGGAAAGCAGTGTGTGTAAATGCCCGTAGCATGGGAAATAAGATCCCTGATGTTGAAGCTTTCGTGGGAGTGGCTGACTTGGATTTAGTGTCAGTTACAGAAACATGGCTCACAGAAAACCATGATTGGGATGTAACTATACCTGGCTATACTTTATTCAGAAAGGACAGGGTTGGAAGAAGGGGAGGAGGAGTGGCACTATATGTAAAAACTACTATTAAAGCTTTGGAATTACAGAGCTTAAAAGGGAGAGGGGAGGCATTGTGGGTTAAACTAGAAAGAGGGAAAGAGAAATCTATTTACTTTGGTGTGATATACAGACCTCACTCACAAGAGGAAGAGGTAGACAGAGAGTTAATTGAAGACATGCGCAGCATTGCTAGGAAAGGGGAAGTGCTACTGATAGGAGATTTCAATATGCCAGATGTTGATTGGCACATTCCTGCTGCAGTATCATCTAGAAGTAAGGAGATCCTGGATTCTCTACAGGGAGAACTATTCAGGCAATTGGTAACAGACCCCACACGTGAAGGGGCCATACTGGACTCGGTACTTACAATGGTGAAAGTGTTTCTGATGTTGTAGTGGAAGATCATTTTGCATCCAGTGATCACCAGATGGTGTGGTTCAGTATTAGGACTAGGGCTGTTAGAATCCATTCGAAGGCGAGGATCTTAGACTTTAGGAAGACTAACTTTGCAAAGATGGGCCAATACCTCAGGGAGTCATTAGTTGGATGGGAACAGCTGAGGGATGTAGAAAAACAGTGGGAAAAACTGAAAGGGGATATTTTAAGGGCAGCCAACCTTTTTGTTAAAATGGTAAATAAAGGTAAAAGGAAAAGGAGACCGCTATGGTTTTCGAAAGAAGTAGCTGAAAAAGTGAAGAAAAAGAGGGAGGCCTTCATGAAATACAAGAGATCACAGACAGAGGAAGACAGGCATCTGTATTTGGAAAAACTTAGAGGAGCTAGCAAAGTAGTTAAGAAGGCAAAAATCAAAAGGAGGAGGAAATAGCCAATGCAATAAAATGGGGGGATAAGACATTTTTCAGATATATTAGTGAGAAGAGGAAGGGCAAGAGTGATATTGTCAGACTCAAGGGTTCAGGGGAGGAATATGTAGAAGCTGATAAGGATTAAGCGGAATTGCTTAACAAATATTTTTGTTCTGTGTTCACAGATGAAGAACCAGGAGCAGGACCTCAGAAAACAACCACAAATAGGAACAGAAGCAAAGGACATCTTGAACAATTTTCAAAAGACTGTGTTTGTGAGAAACTATCTCAACTTAAAGTAGACAAAGCGATGGGACCGGATGGAATACACCCAAGAATACTGAGGGAACTTGGGGACGTTCTAGCAGCTCCACTGACTGACCTTTTCAATGCCTCGTTGGAGTCAGGAGTGGTGCCAAAGGACTGGAGAGAGGCTCATGTGGTGCCTTTACACAAAAGCGGAAGTAAGGATGTGGTTGAAAACTACAGGCCGGTTAGTTTAACTTCTGTGGTGAGTAAATTATTGGAAACGCTGCTGAAAGAGAAAATAGTGAGGTTTCTGTAGTCCAGCGGATTACAGGATCCAAGGCAATATGGATTCACCAGAGGCAGGTCTTGTCAGACAAATCTGATTGATTTCTTTGACTGGGTGACCAGGGAGTTGGACCGAGGGAGAGCCCTAGATGTGGTGTATTTAGATTTCAGTAAAGCCTTTGACACTGTTCCTCACAGGCGACTTATAAACAAACTGAGCACCCTAGGGATGGATCCTAAAGTTACTGCTTGGGTTAGAAATTGGTTGGGTGGGAGGCGACAAAGAGTACAAGTAAATGGAGCTCACTCTGAGGAGAAGGATGTTATCAGTGGTGTGCCCCAGGGATCTGTCCTTGGTCCGATTCTTTTTAACATCTCTGTTAGTGATATAGCGGAAGGGCTTTCAGGTAAGGTTTGCCTCTTGGCAGATGATACCAAAATCTGCAATAGAGTAGACACACAGGAAGGGGTAGATAACATGAGGAGGGATCAAGCTAAGCTTGAAGAATGGTCTAGAATTTGGCAGCTGGGATTTAATGTTAAAAAATGTATGGTCATGCATTTGGGCTGCAGCAATCCAAGGGAGCAATATAGTATAGGGGGTGAAGTACTTTTGTCCACTAAAGAAGAGCGGGACCTAGGCATGGTTGTGTCTGATGATCTTAAAGTAGCTAAACGGGTAGAAAAGGCGATGGCAAAAGCTAGAAAGATGCTTGGGTACATACGGAGAGGAATGGCTAGCAAAAAAAAGGAGGTCATAATGCCTCTGTATAAGTCTTTGGTGTGACCTCATTTGGAGTATAGTGTGCAATTCTGGAGACCGCACCTTCAAAAGGATGTGAACAGGATGGAGTCGGTGCAGAGGGTGGCTACTAAAATGATTAGTGGTCTTCATTATAAAGCATATGAGGATAGACTGAAGGATCTTATTATGTACACTTTAGAGGAAAGGTGAGATAGAGGTGATATGATTGAGATGTTTAAATACCTCCGTGGCATAAATGTTCAGGGAGAGAGCCTCTTTCAATTGAAAGCAAGTTCTGCTATGAGGGGACATGGGATGAGGGTGAAGGGAGATAGATTCAGGAGTGATATGTGGAAATATTTCTTTACGGAAAGAGTAGTGGATCCATGGAATAGTCTCCCAGTGGAGGTGGTAGAGATGAGGACAGTAACTGAATTCAAAAAAGCATGGGACAAACACAGAGGATCTCTAAAGGTAAAAAGGGGACTCTTGTAGTTGTTATGGAAGGAAAGACTAGATAGGCCATGTGGTCTTTTTCTGTCGTCATATTTCTATGTTTCTATGTTTCTGGAAAACCAAGTTCGGTCCACTAACTTAAGGTTGATTAATTTTCTTCTGTCGTCTCTTATTTCTGCAAGGGACATGTTAAAGCAACACTTAGGGGTATGTTTACTAAACTGCGGTAATTGTGAATAACGCACGTAACGTAACGTTAACGATCGTTCGCACGTCATAACGCGCGTTCTGACATGCGAACGATCGTTAACATTACGTTACGCGCGTTAACCGTAGTTAACGATCGTAAACCCCCGCGGCGCGTTAAAACAGCGCAGAAGGTGGAGAGTGGGCAGAGAGAAGGGGTCAATGGGCGGAGAGTGGGCGGGGAGAGGCCCCCCTCACACTAACGCGCTGAATTTCAGAGCTCAATTCCAACGCGAATGAAAACCTGACGTTAAAGGCATATTAAAGGGGACAGAAACTATTTAGGTGTCAGCAATGTACAGCATAGGCAGGGAAACCTACAAAGCGTGATAAGTGTGATACATGTGCACAGAACAAAAGGTCACAGAAACATTGAAAATGACCCCAACAAACTGGAAAAGAACCATAACCAAGCTGGCCAATAGTGATATCAATGGGAAACACCAACCCCCCCTCTGAGAAAGCCCCCCAAAAAAGATATTAATCGTGGAAGGGGCTATGCTCCGTCCCCATACAAGTTGAAGGAGCCCACGTGAAATAGCGCTGATCAGGGCTTTCCCTTGTCAGTGAACAGGTGTCCTATGGCATGCACATGTTCCGCAACAGCAGGGTTGGCATGTCGGAACAGGCAACTGGACAGATGCCGGAAAAGGGGATACGGAGGGCCACAGGTTGCACATGCTGTGGTGCAGCTGGGCCAAAGTGCGGACTAGGGTGATGCCTAGCTGGCCCATACGAATGCTGAAACAGTAGAGCAGCCAGACAGCAACTGCTGAAGGCCCAACATGGGCATGACTGTGCTTTCCACAGTGTCACAGGGGACAGTACCCAGCAGCTACCCCCAAGGGCACGGAACATTGGCGGGCGGTGCTGGGGGGAAGCGTGGACATCTATGCAGGCATCCGTACCCCGGAACCCGCACCATAGGCAGCCGCCCACCTGCACACAGGATGGCCTGAGACTGTGCTCCACCAGCACCACCAGCAGAAGGGAATGTCAGCATGGCGGCAGAGGGTTACTGGTGGTGGAGGGTGCAGTGGCAGCTGCCCAGAGCAGACTGTGGCCTAGCCATGTGTAGGTGGGTGCCATGCACTGCAACAGACAGGCCCTGTCTGATGAACAGTCATGGTAGCACCAGGGAATGCACTGACTCTGTGATAACATGGTGGTGCAGTGCACAAAACCAGTGTGTCCAGGAGCAAAAGGTCACAAGTTTACGTCCCAGCTGGGGCTACTGCCAATCCAGTCCCCATATTTTACCCACTACTAAACCGTGATAGTAAAGTCAAATCTTTATTGCAGAGAACATAAGCATGGCTCAAACGCCTATAGTTTATCCTACAGACACCATAAACATGCACATTACCTAGAGCAGTGCCTCCCAAATGCAGTCCTGGAGGGCCAAACACCATTCAGGTTCCATGCTGCCTCTGATAAAGATGCCTGTGCTGCATTTCCATGCGCCACCCCCATGGTATGCAGATGTATCTCATGCATATTCATGAGGGACAGCATGAAAACCCGAACAGTGTTTTGCACTGCAGGACTGGAGTTGGGAACCTCTGCCGTAAAGCAGCAGCCAACAGGGCCAGACACACCCGCACCCACAGGCCCCATTATCCAAAGCCTCCTGGAGAGGCAGGACTTTGGGCTCTGCGTGCATCTCCCAATACTAGCACTTGAATACCTTAGTAATGCCACCCTAAACCTGGGAATATGGTACACAGCTATCAAAAGGTTGCTATGATTACTGGCAGATAGCAATTCCTAGGTTAAGTACAATTTTCGGAGTGAGCTGCATCATAGCAACCTTTCTGATGTCTGTGGAGTGTGCTACAGGTCTTGTGTCTGACAGTGTTTACCAATCTGGGGGGTGACTCCTACAGTATTGCGTACCATAGCCATGCCTGCACTGTGCCCAGGACTGGTGTGGTGGCCTGGGCTGCCCAACACCTCTATAGTTGCACAATGCTGGCATAGGTGTGGGGAGTGTGTGTCTGTCTATCCAGTGTGTGGTGGCTGCCAACACCCTCCACAGCCCACACTGCTAGCACTGTTGCCAGTATTGACCTGCCAATGTGCATAATGAGGAGCAAGGTACCGTGGGAATAGCCTGGATAGGGTGGCCTGGCCTGGCCGCATCTGCACAGGGCATAGGGCAATGGCCGGACATTGTAGTGCCAGGTACCATCTGCACGGACAGGGTGGCCATAGCATGCCCTGCTGGGAGGTCACTCTCACCCTGACTGAGCAGTGACCATGGCATGGCTAGGTTCCCCCATAGTGTTATATAATATTTCTTTTATGTGATATTTATGGGTTTCCTTTTGGGGCCCAATCACTGTCTTATCTGCTTGGTGTGTATGCTGATTTATTTATTTTATTTATTTATTTATTTATATATCCCCGTTCTGGGTACATGCATTTTCTCCAGCACCATGCACTAGCTGGCAGACTGTCTGCAGCTAGTATGTGTCTTGCTAGAACACCGTGCAGCGGCTGGAGGCTTGCTGCTGGAGAATGTCAGATAATGGTGGGGGCAGCTGAGCATTTCCAGACCTGCCGTCTATCTGCTATTGCGTTATGGATGTGTACTGCTCTGCATTGCCTGCCCTGTGATGTGTTTGATCCCTAGCAGGACTGGGGTGATGGTCTCCTCTACTACCACCATTGCAGGGGGGTAGAAAGTGGATCTGTGGGTGGGAGATCCTGTCCCCCACCCTGAGCCCCAGAGGGTGGGGTGGGTTGGGTGGTGGTATGTAATCTTCCTGGTAACCAGAGCAGAATGTGGGTGTGGTGCCGTGCAGTCCTCCTGTAGCCAGCCAGGTGTTTATTGGCAGCTCTAGCCCACTGGTTACTTCACTGCCGATGGAGCCAGAGGTCATGGGTTCACAACCCACAGTGGGGTTCATCGATAGGGCTGTCTTAGGCATTGTCTATTTTTATTATATATTAGTGCTGCCAGCAGAACCACCCTCAGGGTACTGTCACCTTAGGGTGGCTCATGAGGCGCCTTATACATCGCCCTATAGGGCGCCTTATACGGCGCCCTATAAAGCGTCTTATAAGGTGCCTTATATGCTGTCCTATAGGGGTCATTATAGGGTGCCTTGGCAGACAGCGCTCTTTAGCATGTGCCCTATGGAGTGCCTTCTAGGGTGCCTTATGTGGCTCCTTAGCTTACGCCACTGTGAGGGTGTGTTTGCTGGCAGCACTATTACAGTACAACTAAACTTCCTCACAGCCCAATACTTAACCCTTTCCAGGCCAAGCCCACAACTTTCGGGATCCAAGCTTCTGCCTAAATATTCCTATCAATTGGTATATAATACATGACCATGGCAGAGGGAACGTCACTATTGGGACATATTGAATAAGACGGGTACAATTTTCCTGACATTTGCAAACATTAACCCGGCTGCAGACTAAAATATTATAGTAGGCTTTCATAGGGTTACACATGATACCTCAGCCAACCTTATTCATTAGGCACACTGGGGAATCAAACGCATGACCCTTGTACCATTGGTCTGTGTAGTAACCATTGTGCTACAGCTCTGTTTCTGTAGGTGGGTGTCTGCGTGCCTTCTTACGCTTAACGCGCAGTAACGCGCCCTGTAACGATCGTTTTTGCGCGGCGCGTTATAACGCGCGTTATCACTTACGATGTACCGCCCATGTCCTTTTTTGGAATTTCTTCCACTAACGCGGCTCCTAACGCGAATCACACTAACGCAGTTTAGTAAACATACCCCTTAGTGGACATTATGGGATCCTGATTTATTTAACTGGTTTTCTATACCACCTTATCCTTCAATCAAAGCAGTTTACATTATGTAATTACTACAAGCAGGTAATGGATTCATTCCCTTGTCCCCAATGGGCTCACAATCTATGTGTACCTGAGGATTAAGTGCCTTGCCCAAGGCGTGCCTATAGGACTAGAAACTCCAGTCCCTCTGGCCTGAGATTACTGTCCCCAGGTGGGACTTGAGCCCCCCAGCCTTTTGGCCTGAAGTACCATGTCCTAACCACTAGGACACTCCTCTGGCTGGAATCACAGCCTCCTTTGATCAAAGTTTATTATCTCCCGGTTAATAAGAAACCTGGGGCAGTGGGACAGCAACCCTCTAATGCAGAACTTCAGCATATGAACATTCTCAATATTTCTAGTATATTGGAATTGAGTAATAATGAAACTATTGTACCAGCCAAATTGCTCATCACCCCGTCCTTGTCATCTGATAGGGAATGGCTGCTAAAATTGTTCTTTAAGAGGTGCTTCATACCCTTTAAGGGGCTATTAGTTAATCGGTTTGTGGATTTCCCAATATTAAAATGCCTCCTAAAGTAATAGCGCTCGGCCTTATGCCGCCCAATATTAAACTGGCTCCTAAAGTAATGTCTCAGCCAGCCGTCTTCATTGGGCACTGTGGGGGATAAAACCCCTGATTCTTGCACAATTGGCCAGTGTCTTAACCATTGTGCTGTGGCTCTGCTTTTCTGCTTGCATATCAGCGCGCCACTTATGCCTCCCGCGCAGCTTTCTCATGCGCTAATGTGCGGGACGCACATGGGCGCCGCGCACCTTAGTGCATATTTAAATCCCGGTTTTTCTTTTTCAGAAAGAAACGCCCACTACTTATATGGCACCTGCACACTAGCGCGGCCCGCACATTAGCGGGGTTTTAGTAAACATGCCCCAAAGTCAAAATTCATCCAGTTGATGGTGATATTCAGCTGCTATCTGGATAAATATCTTTTTAGATTGACCGGACAACTTTAAAGAGCTATCCATTTAAGGTTAGGACCACATAGAGAAACATAGAAACAGAGAAATATGACAACAAAAAAAGACCACATGGCCTATCTAGTCTGTCCTTCCATATCAACAACTACAAGTCCCCTTTTTACCTTTAGAGATCCTCTGTGTTTGTCCCATGCTTTTTTGAATTCAGTTACTGTCCTCATCTCTACCACCTCCACTGGGAGACTATTCCACGGATCCACTACTCTTTCCGTAAAGAAATATTTCCGCATATCACTCCTGAATCTATCTCCCTTCACCCTCATCCCATGTCCCCTCATAGCAGAACTTGCTTGCAATTGAAAGAGGCTCTCTCCATGAACATTTATGCCATGGAGGTATTTAAGCATCTCAATCATATCACCTCTATCCTGCCTTTCCTCTAAGGTGTACATATTAAGATCCTTAAGTCTGTCCTCATATGCTTTATAATGAAGACCACTAATCATTTTAGTAGCCACTGACTCCATCCTGTTCACATCATTTTGAAGGTGCGGTCTCCAGAATTGCACACTATACTCCAAATGAGGTCGCACCAACAACTTATACAGAGGCATTATCACCTCCTTTTTTCTGCTAGCCATTACTCTCCATATGCACCCAAGCATCCTTCTAGCTTTTGCCGTCACCTTTTCTATCTGTTTAGCTACTTTAAGATCATCAGACACAACCATGCCTAGGTCCCGCTCTTCTTTAGTGGACAAAAGTACTTCACCCCCTATACTATATTGCTCCCTTGGATTGCTGCAGCCCAAATGCATGACCTTGCATCTTTTAACATTAAATCCCAGCTGCCAAATTCTAGACCATTCTTCAAGCTTAGCTAGAGCCCTCCTCATCTTATCTACACCTTCCTGGGTGTCTACTCTATTGCAGATTTTGGTATCATCCGCAAAGAGGCAAACCTTACCTGACAGCCCTTCCGCTATATCACTAACAAAGATGTTAAAAAGAATCGGACCAAGGACAGATCCCTGGGGCACACCACTGGTAACATCCTTCTCCTCAGAGTGAGCTCCGTTTACCTGTGCTCTTTGTTGCCTCCCACCCAACCAATTTCTAACCCAAGCAGTAACTTTAGGGTCCATCCCTAGGGTCTTCAGTTTGTTTATAAGTTGCCTGCGAGGAACAGTGTCAAAAGCTTTACTGAAATCTAAATACACCACATCTAGGGCTCTCTCTCGGTCCAACTCCCTGGTCACCCAGTCAAAGAAATCAATCAGATTTGTTTGACAAGACCTGCCTCTGGTGAATCCATGCTGCCTCGGATCCTCTAATCCGCTGGACTCCAGAAACCTCACTATTTTCTCTTTCAGCAGCGTTTCCAAGAATTTACTCACCACTGAAGTTAAACTAACCGGCCTGTAGTTTTCAATCCTTACTTCTGCTTTTGTGTAAAGGCACCACATGAGCCTCTCTCCAGTCCTTTGGCACCACTCCCGACTCCAACGAGGCATTGAAAAGGTCAGTCAGTGGAGCTGCTAGAACGTCCCCAGGTTTCCTCAGTATTCTAGGGTGTATCCCATCTGGTCCCTTTGCTTTGTCTACTTTAAGTTGAGCTAGTTTCTCACGAACACAGTCTTCTGAAAATTGTTCAAGACGTCCCTCGCTTCTGTTCCTGTTTGTGGGTGTTTTCTGAGGTCCTGCTCCTGGTTCTTCATCTGTGAACACAGAACAGAAATATTTGTTAAGCAACTCCGCTTTATCCTTATCAGCTTCTACATATTCCTCCCCTGCACCCTTGGGTCTGACAATAGCACTTTTGCCCTTCCTCTTCTCACTAACATATCTGAAAAATGTCTTATTCCCCCCCCCCCCCCATTTTATTGCATTGGCTATTTCCTCCTCCTTTTGAATCTTTGCCTTCCTGACTACTTTGTTAGCTTCTCTAAGTTTTTCCAAATATAGATGCCTATCTTCCTCTCTCTGTGATCTCTTGTATTTCATGAAGGCCTCCCTCTTTTTCTTCACTTTTTCAGCTACTTCTTTCGAAAGCCATAGGGTCTCCTTTTCCTTTTACCTTTATTTACCATTTTAACAAAAAGGTTGATTGCCCTTAAAATAGCCCCTTTCAGTTTTGCCCACTGTTTTTCTACATCCCCCTGCTGTTCCCATCCTACTAACGACTCCTTGAGGTATTGGCCCATCTTAGCAAAGTTAGTCTTCCTAAAGTCTAAGATCCTCACCTTTGAATGGATTCTAACAGCCCTAGTCCTAATAATGAACCATACCATCTGGTGATCACTGGATGCAAAATGATCTCCCACTACAACATCAGAAACACTTTCACCATTGGTAAGCACCAAGTCCAGTATGGCCCCTTCACGTGTGGGGTCTCTTAGCAATTTCCTGAATAGTTCTCCCTGTAGAGAATCCAGGATCTCCTTACTTCTAGATGATACTGCAGCAGGAATGTGCCAATCAACATCTGGCATATTGAAAACCCCTATCAGTAGCACTTCCCCTTTCCTAGCAATGCTGCGTATGTCTTCAATTAACTCTCTGTCCACCTCTTCCTCTTGTGAAGGAGGTCTGTATATCACACCAATGCAAATAGATTTCTCTTTCCCTCTTTCTAGTTTAACCCACAATGCCTCCCCTCTCCCTTTTAAGCTCTGTAATTCCAAAGCTTTAATAGTAGTTTTTACATATAGTGCCACTCTTCCTCCCCTTCTTCCTACCCTGTCCTTTCTGAATAAAGTATAGCCAGGTATAGTTACATCCCAATCATGGTTTTCTGTGAACCATGTTTCAGTAACTGCCACTAAATCCAAGTCAGGTAAGAGTACATATTCAGTAGTCTTACCTAAATGGATGGAGCTGCTGAATATCGGGCATAACGATAAATGAATAATTGATCTGTCTATCATTATGCAGTGGCCATGTCTTTAAATAATGATCCCTATTTTATCCATAGAAATACTTTCCAGAATTAAGCCCCTCCCTCCTCCCCCCTGAGCATCTGACTCATAGGGAGAGTTGAGGCCAATATTCATAACCTTTAGCCAGCTGGCCAATGGGAAGCTGTCCAGTTAAGGGTGCTGACCATGATATTCAGTGCCTCTGTCAAGATAGTGCCTCTGATATCCCACAGACATGCTGGCACTATCTGTTTAGTGTAGGGGCGGTGTGGGTACAGAGCAAGGGGGATGTCAGATAAGTGCTGAGTTTATCTAGTTGGGATTTTCAGTTGGCACTTATCTGGGAAACTTAGGCTACATGGGAAGCCGTCCTAAACTGTAATCTGGATAAGTGCCGAGTGAAAATCCCACCAACCAGATAAGTGGCAGCTCCTTTCCAGATAGCACATCAGCCCTGATATTCAGCGACAGCTCCTGTCCAGATACTTCCCACTGAATATCCCACTGATATTTACTGTAAGTACCTTGGCTAACCACTGAGGTGTTTGAATATCAGCCTTTTTGAATATTGCCCCCCCCCCCCAAATTTATTTTAGAACACTTTGGCTGAACATGAGGACAAAAATGTTAGAAATGGGAAGAATTTCTGTAGGATTACAAGAGAGAACTTCTATCTCATTCAGTAAATAGGACAGCCTTTTGGCAGGCTTAATACTGTATATGAAAACAGGAAGGAAATGCTTGTCATAAACCTCATACGTTCAGAATGGACATAGAAAATAATAAACTGTATTTTTACTTACAGTAAGCTTGGTGAGTGTTGCAGGAAACCACATTAACGTTTGGTTTTTCAAAAATGGCAAGATTCTCCGTTGCTTTTTATTTTGTATGTTTGAATAATCTTGTGGTGACATAGAGCCTCGCTGTGCAGATGGAAGAGCCATAGGCCTCAGGCTAATTCTGACTGCTTAAGCCTTGTCTTGTAGAATCCACTTTCACGGTTACTCAAATGGGATTTGTTTTAAATCATTTGTTTTGGAAGGTAAGATGCCTACATAGGAACTCTTTCTGTTATTTAATCAGGTAGACTGAACTAAGGGAAAAGGCTGTAGAGGCTGTAGGGCAGAGAGTGAGAAATCTGTCTCTTGTAGTTTGTACTAAAAAATTGAGTCAGGAAAAGTACACCCACAAATCTGTGCCTGCTACTGCATCTGTGTGGGTGCTTTTCCCATGTTAATTTATATACCATGCTTTTAGGAGTTCTTCCCCCATCCGTGCATAAACTTACACATACTAGAGGTACTTTTATAAAGGACTTTTTGCATGTAAAGGCCTTTTTATACATGCAAAAGGACTTGAATGATACTACTCTAAAGTTACACATGTAAAAGTACACATGATGACAAGAAGGTATATCTTTTCTGTGACCTGTGTGTAGGCATGTTCTGGGGTTGGTTTGGGTGGAGCATGGGTGGTAGTCGCAATTTACATGTGTATTTAGTAAAATATGTGCATACATGTGTAGTTTATGTGCTAACATTTACACCTGTTCCCGAGTAGGCAGAACTGCCCGTGGCTTCAGTCTCGTTGCCAGTTTTAATATTTTATAAAGAAACGTGAAGGCACATGTTACAAAGGACATCCGAGGGCAAACTGGGACATCCAAGCCTGAACATCCATAAAAATAGCAAGCATGTCCAAGTTCGGGCAGGATTTCACAAATATGGATGTGCCCGATATGGGCGTTTGCAGGGATGTCCCCAGTATAGTATTTAATCGTAGGGACTTTTATGAGACATGCAGGGCTGGTGCAAACCCAAAACAAGTTTCCCAAACACATACAGCATAGCACTGTCATTGTGAAAAGTACTGAGGATACTGTAGTGCCAAATTCTCGACACATTCTAGAGGTTTTAGTGCCAAAATGAGCACTTTTCCAATGCTTATTTATGCCTAGAGCAGGTCTAAGTTTGGACGCAGGTAAAGATGTCCCTGAGGGTTCTAAGATTGATAGGAGATTTCTATGTCTGTAGATCCACTTCAGATATGCCTCCTACACACAACCTGCCTACATTGGAGACATTTCCAAAATCATTCTGGGGACATCTCTGTGATTTCAATGTCCACGTGCACATTTTGAGGACATTGAAATCCTGTATAAACAATTTAAAATGATCCCCATAGGCACCTGTAGCACTAATTTTAGAAGCCCTATTTGTGATTTTGGTGTCTTGAGAAAGCCCATTCAAACATGGAAATAACATGGATATCCTTAGAGACATTTTAGAAAGTTCTGATTCTACATATGTCTAGCGTGATCATGTCCAAGTCGCATGGTGATATGCCAGAGAGTGCCCAGGATGGGCCAAAAAACATACACATGTGTGCCTAATTTTAGCTCCATACTGCATGTCTGAATTCAGCTTTGGAGATGCCCATGGCTATACCAGCTCCAGGGCACGAACGGTATTCTGAAAAGTGCTTGTTTCGGCAAACCAACAACTGTAAAGTGAAGAGGCGAATGCCTCCTCACTCCTCTGATATTTTTCACGCCTTCAAAAAAACATGACAGTAAATTAAAAGTCATTTCTCTAGGCTCCTGTGAAGCTGCACATCCCCATTTTCAGGTCAAGACATGTATGTGGTGAGAGATGAAACAATAGCGTCACTGCCATGTTTATGTTCCCAGAATGGCAAAATTCAGATATGTGCAAGTTTCTAAACTCGGGTGATAACCTGCACATGTCTGACCCATTACTCTGTATGTTCCCATTTTCCCTTTTATGTGGTGGATACGTGTACCATTCAGGGTGGGGAAAGGCCAATTTTACAAGGCACTTACATATGCCCACCTTCTCTGCTGACCCTCCAGCTGATTTTCAGACATTTTAACTTAGACAGTCCAGATTTCACCTGCATGGCTTTCTAAAATGTGCCTTTATAAAATGGGCTAATAATGAGCACTTAGGTGGTCTTCATACATAGGCAACCTGTTATAAAATCACCCTCACAGCAAGCATACTCATAAGTATATTTGCAGAGAGGGTAGGCAGTTTTTGAAGACTGCAGTTCTACACAACAAACCCTGCTTTATTTTCAGAAGTAGCTTTGAAAGTTGACCTAAATGGGGGTAATTTCATGACAGTGTGCCTATGTGAAAATATCATAAAAAGGGCTTATTTTTTGCCTATGTGAAACACAGACACCTGCCTTTCAGAACTAGCTCTAATAAAACCCAAACGTTCCCACACAAATTTACACCTACTTTGAAGATCTTAAAAAATATATATATTTTTTAATTTTATTGTAATCTTCAAATATATACAGGCATACATTTACAATTTAACAAACAAGAGAAAAACAAAACACAATAAAAAAAAATCCGCAACTGTCATTGTCTAAGAGATAAATAATTTTCTAATGTCTTTCATATCTTTTCAATCTTAAGTATGTTACCAGAGGATATGGAAGTGGCACCCTCCATTTTACATGTTAAACATATTGCATGCCATCAAAATGTTGCATTCAGGCCGGTAGAAATTTTCCAGTTGCTAGGAATGTGTTGAATAGCTATCAATATCATTATATTGAATAAAAGACTGTCAGATTTAGAGAGGCTATTATTCAAGCAAAGAGAATGAAATATGATTATCTGCAAGGATATATCCACTCTCAGAGTGGAGGAGTAGCCTAGTGGTTAGAACACTGGCTTGGTAACCAAGCAACCAGGGTTTAATTCCCACTAACACTCCTTGTGACCTTGGGCAAAGTCACTTAACCCTCCATTGCCTTGGAAGAAAGGCCTGGCAATCTACTTCCAGTGACACTGCTAGGAAAACCCAGGAGCTTCTGGGTCACCAGGAGTCAGGACTAACTCAAAGGCACATATTGCATTTTGCATATCCAGTCTCAGCTGGAAAATTTCACATAAATAATTCCAGACACCATCCAGGAGTTCTTTACTGGAGGAGCCTAGTGGTTAGGGCAAGTTACCTCAGGCCAGACGGTCAGGGGTTCAAATCCCACTAGAGGACAGCAACCTTGGGCTGGAAGGACTGGGGTTTCTAGTCCCACAGGTGCTTCTTGTGGTCTTGGGCAAGCCACTTAACCCTACTTTGCACATGTTCCCTGTAAAATAGTTATCTCCAAGTTATAATGCCCTGTTCAATGTAATTTCAGTTTGTTCAATGTAAACTGCCTTGATATCATGAAAGGCAGTAAATAATAAATAAATAAATCATATGCAACAGGGTTCCAGTTTCAGTGGAGCATTGCTAGCAACTGCTTCATTGCAAAAGACCAGCTTTATACATAAGTAATGGGGTCCAAAAGGCTCAGTGTGCTAAAAAACATAGAGTGATTGTGAAAGGCTACTGGAAAGGTTTGGAATCCGATGGCTCCAAAAAGATTCCCAGTTGATGCCGTCCCTTTCAATTTCTGTCTCAAATTTCCAAATTCTACAGATTCCAGATGGACTAGCTCATTTATGGCAATTTAACAATTTAAGGTACCCAAATGTGATTTTTCCACTAACTCTAATCTTCTCACATATTGAGGAAATATCTGATGTGGGACATATTCCCTGGGGCCAAGGTGTTTCCTGTGTCAGATTCAAGATGGCAACCTTACGTGCAGACCAAATGTCTGCATCAAATATTCTGGAATGGCAACAGCAACATCAATCAATACTTGACCTTGTCAGTGAATGCCTTTCTCTATCCAACCCTTCCAGAATATTTTCTTACCATTTACCCTCACTAATGGATTGCACCATAATGATGATACTTTTGAGTTGGAATATGAAGAAGTATAACAGGCATCCAACTCTTTCATGGCACTAACTGTACTAATTAATAAGAGTGCATTTAGCTTAGGTGTGGCCAAGGTTGGTAACAGTACCAACTGAAATAGTTTTGCTAGTATTCTTTCCATTTCAATCCACTTTATATCAGATTTCTCAACTAGCCATTTCTGTACCATAAGAGAATTGCTGTATGATAAGTTCTGAAATCTGGAAATTTGCACCCCCCTCCCCCCCATTCTCTTTGAAAGCTTAAGGGTTGATAAGGCTATACATGGTCTGTTATTTTTCCATAAGAAATTCATCAAGATCATATCCATTAATTGTGATAGGATCATCATTTTTATAATACTCAATCTTCCCCACCAAGTCATACGCAATGGGATCCAACGCTGTAGAATATCCTTAAAATCTTTGAGTATAATGTCACAATTATATTTACTTATATCTGAATAATTTGGACAAACCCCTTCTCTAAGTACCCTAAGTATTTAATCCTTTGAGGAGCCCATTGAAAAGGAAATACCTTAAAATCATCCAGAGTGAACAGACCATTCATAGGAAATAATTCACTTTTTGCCCAGTTAATCTTGAAGCCAGAGAAACTAGCAAATTTATTCATTAATTCTAATAGGCAATGGATGGAGAAGATGGGTTTTCTTAAAAAAAAAGTCATTAGCATACACTGCGAGTTTCCATTGTCCATCTTCTTGTAAAATTCCTATGATACCCTCCTGGCTTTTAATCTGGAGTAGTTGAGGCTCTAAGGCTAAATTAAACAAAAGTGGGGAAAGAGAGCAACCTTGTCTCATACCTCTACCTACACGTAGTTCTATAAAATCAGAAAGGGAACCATTTACAGTATCAACATTTTAGAGGGTGGGACATATATAATCTTTACCCAGGCTGTAAATGCAGGGCCACAAACCAAACCATTCTAAGACTCGAAATAAGTATTCCCATTTAATCCTATCAAAAGCTTTTTCTGCATCTAAAGAAACTGCCATAGCAGGACCATTTTCCCTTTGAGCTAACACCAGGAGGTTATTGAATACCCTTGCATTGTTTCCTATATAGCGTCCCTTAATGAATCCTGTCTGTTCCGATCCAATTAACGTATCCATTAATGGTGCTAATCTTATTGCTAATATTTAGGCTAGTATTTTATGTTCAATCTTTTTTATTCAGGTTTCTCATACCTCTACAATCAAAATAACATTGGAAGCAGCTCAGATAAAGACAACATTACAAACCACTGAATATAAACCAAGTAAACAGATACATTAAGAAACAAGTAGCATCACAGTAGCTGCAAGTTTATAACATCCGCTATACAGAACACGGTGGGGAGCCCAAGCCCCTGAAAATCCCAATACCCCTACAATTTACAGGACGGCAAGTGATAGCGCACCCCTACCCCCCCCATTAGTCTTAAGGAGCACCTTATGTCGAGGCATCCGGCATTGACACAGCCCAGACGCCCAGTCGAAGCCCCCTTCTGCCACCCCAACCCCTCAATCCAACCACCATTTGTCCCCACACAAATAGGTCCCCCCCGGTAGCTAGCGAAAGCACCGTCCGCCAACACACTCAAACCCCACCCGCACACTTACACACAGAAACAGGAAACCTCCACAGCAGGGATAGACCCAGGGTAGGCTCTTCGCCCGGGTCCATCCATCACCAAACGAAATTAAGAGTAACACCCCCCCCCGAAACCCCAACCTGATTCCCGTGCTCCCCCCTCCCCCCTGCCCCCCCCGACCCCCCCCACTGTACCCCGGAGAGACTCTAACCACCTAACCAAGTGTGCTCCAAGAAGAAGGAAAGGAGAAAGAAGAAAGCCGAACTATCCACCGTGGACCTTCAGGGCCCGCCCAGGACCCGCCTACGCACCCCATCTGGCAAGAGAGAGAGATGTGGACCCCAGCTCTCCAAAAACTGCTGCCACCGCCTGGGGTGGCCACGAGCATGTATCCTATCGAAAAGTAGCAACTCATGCAGTTTGACACGCCACAAGCCATACGTAGGTCCAGTCTCAGCCAACCATTGTTGAAGCACAGTCATCCGACCAAGCATCAGTACCAATCGCAACCAACGCAGCACAGCGGGTCCCACCTCGGAACGCCACGCATCCTCCCAAACATCCAACACCACATTTCCAGCCTTCAAGGAGAGGGATTGGTGCCCACATGCAGCCAAATAGTCAATGATTTTCTTCCAAAAACCCTGGACCTTCAAACAGGTCCAGAACATGTGTCCCAGTGTCGCCCGAGGGTCCCCACAGCGAGGACAATCGGGAGATGCCGCAACGCCCGCGCGCCACGCCCTATGAGGCGCATAATGCAGACGGCGAAGTATTTTAAACTGAGCATCACGGTGAAGCACCAACACACTCAACCCAGAGAGTCCGGCCAAGGCCCGCAAAAGATCAGCACCGGCTATCACTTGCCCTAATTCGGAGGACCAAGCAGTCGCCAAGTCTTCTAGGGCAGCCGGACTGGCAGCTTCCCATAACATTTTATGGAGATCAGAAACCCGCGCCCTTTGGTCCCCACCCCCAAGTGCCAGCTCCAAGTCAGAACTGACCCGCCCGCTTATAGCCTCCTTCGGAATACTATTAATATAACTACGAATTTGCAAGTAGGGAAAGACATCCCACGACTTTAATGGATATTGCCGGGATAACAGAGAGAAACCTGCCGCCACGCCGTCATCCATCACCACTTGTTCTACATTCTCAATGCCCATGCACGCCCAACGGGCGAACGCGGGTCCCCCCATGCCCGGGACAAAGTCGGCATTACCTCGAAGCGGGAGGTAAGGCGAATAGCGAGCCGTCAACTGACGCCCTGCACAGAAAAACCTCCAGGCTTGCGTCACCGGCGCCAAAATGAATCGCCAAAGAGCCTGACCTACCCCACATACGCTCGGGGCATGCAGAATATACCGAAGATGAAAGGGGCGCACCGCCTCCCGAAGAAGTGCCAGAGGTGAATAATCAGCTAAGTCCCAGAGCCAATCTCGCACGTATCGCAGCAAGCAAGCTACATTATATTTCCGCACATCAGGAAGCCCCAATCCACCTAATGCTCGAGGCAGTTGCAAAACCGCCAAACGCACCCGAGGCCGCCGCCCACTCCACAGTAAACGATTAAGGAGAGCATTCAGCTTCCGTAGGTCGGCCCGCATAAGAAACAGCGGAAGAAGCTGGAGCATGTAAAGAATTTTAGGAAAAATGGCCATCTTATACAGGGCTACACGGCCTCCCAAGGAGAGCGGTAAGTCGCGCCATTTATCTACAATAAGCGAAACAGTGTCCACCAGCTTAGTGACATTGATTCTATAGAGGTCACTCAAACGGGCCGGTAGATAAATGCCCAGATATTTGAAATGTCCCACCGCCCACTTCAAAGGAAAAGCTCCTGCCCAATCTGGCGGCGCCACCTGGCCCAACCACATGGCCTCAGATTTGTCTAAATTAAGACGCAGCCCCGAGGGTACTCCGTACTCTCTGATAAGCCTTAAGAGATGAGGCAGCCCGTCTAGCGGATCCGCGAGATGAACAAGCAGGTCGTCAGCATAGGCGGCGACACGGACCTCTTCCCCCCCCACGGAGACACCCCGAAATTCCTTAGCCTGTCGAATCCGGACCAGCAATGGTTCTAACGTTAGGACGAATAAGAGCGGAGACAATGGACAGCCCTGTCGAGTCCCCTTTTGAATACTAAAGTCAGCGGACATGTAGCCATTCACCAGCAAAGCACCTTTTGGGTCAGCATACAAAACGCGCACCACATCCACAAAGAAACCAGAGAATCCCATCGCCTCAAGGACCTGGTACATAAAGTTCCAGTCAACTCGGTCAAACGCTTTCTCAGCGTCGAAGCTAATAAGAAGAGAGCCAGGGTCCACCGACTCCTGGGAAACACATGGACAACAGAATCCGCTGTACATTCAAAGTGGCATAGCGGCCCCGGATGAACCCTACTTGGTCTTTATGAATTAATTCCGGTAAAAACCGCGCCAAGCGATCAGCCATAATCTTAGCCAGTAACTTGATATCCACGTTGAGAAGCGAAATAGGGCGGGTCCCGCCCCGGTTTCGGCAAGACAGTCACCAAGGCTTTATTTGCCTCGAAAGGGAATTTTCCACCCTTTACCAGGGCCTCATAATAACCCACCAGTGGTCCAATAATAACATCACCCATAACTTTAAAGAATTCACCCCGGTACCCATCCACCCCCGGGGCCCGCCCTGTCTTCAAAGCCTTTATCGCATCTTGAAGCTCGTGTCCTGACAAGGGCAGATTGAGGGCTTGTAGACCCTCGTCACTAAGCTTCGGTAAAAGGCATTCTTGGAGAAACACCCTCCCTGCCTCCTCCGGCGCCCCCTCCTGTGCATACAACTGCCGATAAAAGTCCTGAAACACCGACTCAATCTCAGCAGCTCCCCGCCTGATAGTCCCATCCGAGTGCCTAATCGCCCCAATGTTACGGGGTCCTCCTGCGGGTTTCACCAGCGAGGACATCAGCCGACCCGCCTTGTTGCCATGCAGGTATAGTTGGTAACGATAGTATAACATTGATTTCTGTGCTCTCCGGTGTAGGAGGAGCTCCAGTTCCGTCTGTAGGTCCCGCATCGCCCTGTAATGTGCTGCTGTCCGGCAACCCGCCAACTTCCTGCGTGCCTTCCCCAGCTCCCTTTCTAAGTACAGGATCCGCCGATTCAGCTGCTTGCGCCGCAGACTCGTATACTGAATAATGTTACCTCTCATGACAGCCTTCCCAGCTTCCCAGAGAAGAACAGGAGAAAGCCCCGGCCGATCATTGAAAGCCAAATAGTCTGCCCAACACTCCCGGAGATGTCTTTCAAAATGTACATCTCCACTGAATTCCAACGGATATCGTCAAAGCCGGGCCCGGCCACAATTACACTCGCGCAACTCCAAAATCACCACCGCGTGATCTGAAAGAACAGAGGGACCCACCTCCGCGCTTCTAACCCAACTAAATAGAGAGTCCGAAACCAGGAAATAGTCCAGTCGGGACCAAGAGCCATGTGCCCTAGACAAATGGGTATATTCCCGATCACCGGGGTGTAAAACCCGCCAAATATCTAAGAGCTTATGCCCCTCGCAGAGGCCCCACAGACGTCTACGAGTCCGCCGACCCCGTACACCAACCGGTCCAGATCTGTCCAGATCAACATTCATCACTTCATTAAAGTCACCCCCCATGATCACCTTATACCCAGTGCTATCGTCTAAGAGCCGGGTTAGGGCCTGAAAAAACCGGGCCTCAAATACATTTGGCGCATAAATCGAGCATAGCGCTACTTTAACATCCTCCAGCAACCCTCGTACACAAACATACCGACCGTCCAAATCAATGTCCACTCCTTCTTCCACCCAGCTCACCGACTTGTTAATTAAGATGGCCACACCTCTCTTCCTACCAACCGCCGGAGACCCATAAACTTTAGCCACCTGGCCTATACATAACTTGTCATGTTCTGCAGCGGATTGGTGCGTTTCTTGCAGCAGAATGACCCCAATTTGCTTCCATCGCAAATGCTGAAGTACTTTATAGCGCTTGATTGGGGACCCCAGTCCACAGACGTTCCACGATGCAATCCGAATGCCAACACTCATCACTCAGGCCAAGGCAGGACCTCCCACTGACACAGCAATAATACTGCCACTGGCGGAGACCCCCCCAGCTTAGGGCCCCCCCCAACCACACCATGTGACTCACCAGTAATCCATTCAACCACACACACATAATCAGGCGTTCATCACTCTCCTCAAGCACACCCAGCACCCCAGACACCCTCTCTCCTTTACATCCCCCCCCTACCTTTACCTGGACCCCCCTCCCTCCCTTATCCAACCCAACCTCCCCTCCTAATGCCTTCCTCTTTCCAGTCCAGCCCACTTCGTACGCTGGCCCACCCGGGACCCCGTAGCATGCAGAGCCCCCCCCTCCCCCCATGATTAAACACCAATGGAATCCTACCACCACCCCGCATTCTTCTCGGCCTTACCGAACCCTCCCTCCCCCCTTTTATGTAAAGCACCCCCTCCTTACTTCAGGGGGGGGCATGCCCACTGTAAAAGCATCCCCATTCTGAGGACGCCCAAGGCGACCCCCAGACACCAGTAGCCCAGTCGGCACAAAAAAACTAAACAGACAATGCCATCAACAGGAAAAGCAGAACACAGCTTATCGAATGTAAACAGGTGCAGATAAATCATGTCAACAAAACCAGTATGAACAAATTACATTGTTAGCTAGGCAATACAGAAGTGAATGGCAGGAAGTTAAAATTATGGCCAAATGGCAACAAGATATAGGTTCATAAAAAAGTGCGACAGCAGATTATCAGCCCCCCCCCCCCCCCGCATAGGAAGAGGTTGAAGAGAAGGGGAGGGAGAGGAAAAAAAAAGGAAACAGAAAGAGTAAAAAGAAAAAAGAAAAAACAACACCCAAAATATGGGTTAAAGCAAATAAGACGGAGAAATAAGAGTGAATTTAAGAGAGAAAAGGAATTAATAAAAAGAGAATGAGCAACAAATATGAGAAAGAGATAGAGAGGAACATCCCCCATTATGTCCAGCAAACAGTCCCGGCATTCTCACCACCAGGCTTAAGAGCAAGGCCGTACTCCAAAGACCAGGGCAGCCCGGCCAATACAAGGGTTCACAGGAGCCAAGTCGGAGATAAAGTGCTCATGTAAAACTTTGTGAGCCCCCGAGTTGATTGCAGAAGTCCATCGCTGCCTCCGGCGTCAGGAAGGTCCGGCGGCTCTCCTCACACTCTACTCGCAGGGTCGCAGGGAACGCCAGGGTAAAGCGCAGGCCCTTTTCAATCAGCCGGCTGCAAACTTCCTTGAAGGCTCGGCGACGGACCGACACACCGGCTGAGTAATCCTGAAAGATCAGGATCTGGCAAGCCGCACCCTCTGCCCGCCGTTGTTGCTGCGAGGCACGAAGCACAGCTTCTTTTTGGGCCGCGTTTAAAAAACGTGCGATCACCGCCCGAGGCCTCCGATCTCCAGGACGAGGCGGACCCAATCTGTGCACGCGCTCCAGCACGATGGCGCCCATCCCTTCCGCTAAGGGTAAGTTAGCCGGCAACCAGGTCTCCAGATAGTGCAGCAGCTCGTGGTCTTTCACAGACTCTGCAACTCCAATAAAGCGCAAGTTATTTCTTCGGCTTCTATTTTCTAAGTCTTCCATCTTCTCCTCGTGCTTCTTTAAGGCCTCTTCAAGCCGATCGATCCTGGCTTTTCCCTGAACACGTGCATCTTCCAAAGAACTGATGCGCTGTTCCGCCTGGGCCACCCGGCTGTTAAATTCAGAAACCGCCGCCGCTACCTCCGAGATTTGTGAGGCCAGGCCCCCCAGGCGTCCCTCCAATGCCTCCGCCACAGCCCTGGAGACCTCCACCACCAGAACCGGCGCGATCGTCAGCACGGTCTGCTCCGAGGGCCCTTCCGCCATTACCGCTTCGCCACCACGGGGCTTCTCCCGTCTCGGAGTTTTGGCAGCCATAGAGGGATTTCGCTCTCGTCTGGCGTCAAGCAAGGGGGCTCTGGCAAGGCACCTCCGTTCTCCCCCACTGTAGGAAGGATTCCAAGGCTAAGAAAGGCAGATAACAGCAAGGGGGGGAGGTACAGGCTCCGGAGCTAAGGAGGACACGTCCTGCCTAGCCCACCATGCCACCGGAAGTCTAGGCTAGTATTTTATAGTCAACATTCAGCAGTAAAATGGGTCTGTAATTGCCTATTATATTTGCGTCACAACTGGGTTTTGCTAGAAGAACTATATTAGCCTCTGAAAATGATGATAATGAACAATTGATAATGGACAATTTAATAAGCTAGTATACAACTTTTGTAATTTAGGGGCCAAGAGTGTTGCGAAACAGCAGTAGAATTCTGTGGTGAATCCATCTGGGCCAGGGGGCTTATTTCTAGGGAGGCGGCTAATAGCAGGTAAAAGTTTAATAGGGGCACCAAGCCCTTCTAGTTTCTTGGACAGTTTGGGATAATTCATTATATTTAGAAAAGCTTCCCTTCCTGCTACCTTATTAACATTGGGGGTCATTCTGAACCATTCATGCCGGCTTCAGCCCCCAACTAACTTCCCTGTCGGTTGTGCGGTGAAGTTAGTCGGGGACGGGAATGGGCAGCTCGGGGGCAGAGAGTGGGTGGGCAGTGGGCAGTCGCCGGCGCTGGACATACAGGGCTGATTCTAATGTCGGCCCTGTATGTCCAGGGCCAGTGAAATGGCCGGGGAAGTTATTCCACCTCTGAGGTGGAATAACTCCCCTGGACATTTTTTTTCTTTTACATTCAAGGCGCGGAAGAGGCTGGGGGGGGGGGGAGGGGGCGCCATGGGACATTACCTGCAGCTCGACCATGGCCTTCAGAGGCCAGATCGGGAGTTGGGCTGCAGGGAATGTACCATTTTGGTCGGTGGCCGGCATCGTGGCTTTTAAATGGAGCCCCAGTGCCATGGCAACATGATGTCATAGCGCTGCGGCTCCATTTAAATGCCCTGACTGAGTTAGCCGGGTGCAGTCCTGCATGTGTCCAAAGTGTCCATCATATTCTGCATATTTGAAGATGATTTTATATTCTGACTTCTTAAGATAAATGATCTATCCAAATGATTATTATGAACAGTATTAAAGTCATCACCTAGTACTACTGCATCATTTCCCATAGACAATATTGCCTGGCTTATTTCCTCAAAGAATGGTTAGTTTGAGCATGTTGGGGCATATATTTACTAGTGTGTATTTTTTGCCAGCCAAATCCACATCCGTACATACCCACCTCCCTTCACAATCTGTTTTTGTTGAAGTATTTTTACTGACAACCCTTTTTGAAAGAGAATTGACACCCCATTTTTTGCTAATACCCAGTGAGAAAATATGATGACCTAACCAGTTCATCTTATTTGTTTATTTAACCATTTTTCTATACCACCTTATCCTTCAATCAAAGTGATTTACATTGTAACTTTACTGTGTACAAAATACGCTGAACAGGAGGGGGGGAGGTAGGACAGGACAACAAGTTAACTTATGTACAGTGCAACATATGAGGTCTTATTTATCTACAATGCAACATATAAGGCATTACTTATGTACAACTTAAGTCCGTGGGATTGGGAAGACATATGTGTTTCCTGAAGGAACATGACATCTGCTTTTAAGCTAAAATCTTCTTAGGCTTGATAGGGTGATTTAAACCATTAACATTTAGAGATATTAATTTTATATCCATTTATAAGTCCTCCAATGATGACAATAATATGCACTGTATAAGTATAAGCACCAATGAAGAGATGCCTGCTGATGGAATGCAGATGAAAAAAAATTGAATCCCATACCATTGCAAAATAACCACAATAGACCCCATACACCCAATAAAAAAAAAAGATCTCACACCCCTACCCCAAGAACTCATAACAAGAGTGCATCAAACAATCCCCAGGGATTTCAATATAATAATATGACAAAAGACTCTTCTTATCTATTTATCTATGCCAATAATGGAGCATAATACTCTCCTCCTATTTTTAGAACAAAACAAAACAAAACAGGTTTATGTGATTTCTCTTTATAAGAGTGGAAGTAAGGTGGTGGGTAGGAACTACAAGGTTGTTAGTAAACTATAACTTGCATGATCAATCGAGTAATAGAATTGCTGCTTGCCATCAGGATCCCCCCCCCTCCAGCACCTCCCCAAGGGAAGCATCAAACCACGCACACATGCACAAGAACCATCTTCTTAGTAAGCTTGACGTCTGTCTTGAAGTTTTCAAAAATAAACCCGCTATCTGTATTCTGCAACAAGACAGCAAATATCAGCATTTTCTAATTGGGGTCCCAGAAAGTGTTATTAGCTTGCAAAGAACTTTAAATCATGGCGACTGGTAGTAATTCGCAGAAATATATCTGTGATAATTACTGTTTATCCTTATAAGCTAGCCGATGTTCTTCTTTATTTATTTCCAGGTTCATAGAACCATGCCAAATCCACCAATGCCCATCTATTCATGACAGACAGACGTAGTTCACCAATCCAGTTGCGCGATGTAGAAGCAAAGTCATCACACACGCCTTCTCCATCAAGCCTGAATGGGTTGCTGGCCGCAATCAGTGCATCCAACTAAACATGAAGGTTCTCATATAATTACCGTTTAGTAGGCTTTCCACCATCACAGGCTATCCCATACACACACACATAGACCCCCCCCCAACAGCAGGCAAAGCTGAGTGGAGACACAATTAGAATCATGCATGCAATAATATTCTTTCATTTTGTTTGAGTAAGATACAACGCATAGCTCAACTGCCTCAGCTACATTCTTTTCGTAACTGTCACATGCTTTCACTTGTACATGTTGATTCTGCAGGAGATATCTACTAGATAAGTATAAATGCAATCGGTATGCATACTTCTCCTTTCCCGACTTAAATGTAGCCATGAGAACTGCTTTGGTGACTAGAAATGGGACATAAATGTTATTAACAAACGTAGAAACATAGAATTGCATATTATAACATTGAATTTATAATAAATATAATTGTAACCTGCAAGAAGCCATTAACATAACAAATTCCCCAAGTATTGCAACATTCTTTTAAGAATTTTAAGAATTGATATATACATCTATAATTTTTAAAACCACATATAGTCGATGTAAAATTCTTCTTTCTTCAATAAAAAGTTTTCGTTTTTCAGGATCCTGGAAAGTAGATGTATGAACATTCAGGGTAGCTTTCATTTGTGCGGGATATAGTAGACCATATTGAGCACCAATTTCCTTTAAATTATTGCGCAGAGACTGAAACTCCTGGCAACGCAAAACAATTTCTCTGGGCAAATCTGGAACAATATATAGACCTGTCCTTTATATTTTAATTTGTTAGACCTCTCTCTCCCCAGTGAAATCAGCTGTAAAGCCTGAGTAAAATGGCTCAGACATGCTACGACAACTCTAGGACGTTAAAGCCCTGAGACTGAGTGTTGAGACGCTCAGAGAGCCTGTTCAGTATCCAGGGCTGGTTTAAATTGGTGATCCAACAGTTTGGTTGGGATAAAAGTCAGCAACATTTTGCCTTCTGATCCTTCAGTCAGACCCAGTATTCTTACATTTTGGTACTTATTGATGTTTATAAAATCTTCATGCTTCAGTTGTAAGCGATTAATCTGAGCTGAATTCTTTGTAACACTAACTGACATTTGGTTAACCGCTGCATTTGTTCTTCCAAACTGTCTAAACATTTGTTGAGATGTAGTCATCTGAGTAGTTAGAGCATCGAGGTCACTTCTGCTACTCATGGTAAGATTAATCTGCTGTTCGATAAGCGATTTTAAAGAGAGAACCTCTTTCAGCACATGTCTGTAGCATCTGCTTTATCTGGAGTCAGAGGTCTTTTCTTTTTATGTTAGTCAGAAGGGAGGCTAAATTGAACCTCCGATGTTATAATTTTTTTCTCAGAAATGATCCTAAGCAACAACTAATGCAGTGGCAAGGGGTAGACTGGAGAAACAGGAACTTTGAAGAGCAAGTCTGTTTTATCCCTGTGGAGCAGCAGGATCAAGCAGGCATTTTGCTTTGGGCTCAATAAAACCCTCCTACTATGAAGATCTAAATGTGTTCATGTACTCTGTGAGAAAAAATGTTTTTTATAAAAGATATGCATATTCTGCAGCTGTGCCCCTGCTCTACCTAAATGTAACTCTTCTGAATGCAAACGCATAAAGACAAATTTTAGATAGCACGTCTAGATTGGAATTGAGAAGTTGAGGTTGGAGTCTGGCAGTAGTTTAAAAAAGGCTCTGCCAAACAGTGAGCCTGTTCTAAAATACCAATAAGGAGGTGCAGGAGTGCAGCTATAGGTGCCAATATGAGCAGTGGCAGGATTCAATCTGAACAGGAACCAGTCCGGATCGATCCCGCCACTGACAGAACTGAATAAGTGTCAGCATGGTACACGTTTGCATTGCCAGTGCCACACACTCAGGCCGCTGGTGGGCACTGCAGGGCAGCAACCTTCTGGTGACCCAGCGGCCTGATACCCCCACCTGCCAGTGGTTCGATGGCATTGGGGACTTCCCCTGGTGCCACGGTCCTCTGATGCTGTCAAACCACTGACAGGTAGGGGAGTTCCCGCTAGTGCAGCAGAGATATTGGGATGCCATTTTTGGCCCGGTTTGGCGAACGCAGCCGGTGTTAGGAACCATTTCGCACGAGTTGTATTACAAATCTATACATGGGAAAAGTCAAACGAGGAAATACTGCAACTTATATTTGTAAGTGCTGACACTTATATGTACAAATTAGTATTTCACAACTTACACATGTAAGTGCAGGCCCTTAGACATGTTTGTGGCCATTTTGCAAATCTATACATATAGATGCCGTTAATTAACTACAGAAGTCGCTATATTTATTTAATTAGAATTGTTGGGGGAGGGGACAGTAAATAATGGGGGATAAAGAAGGATAGCCTTCTTAATGCCTCCTGTAAAGGGCTGGCTAAAATGAGCACCTTTTAAAAACCTATACATGCCAGGGAGCATGGACAATTTTGGTCATGCATATACATTTGCGATATGTAAAAGAGAATACACATGTACATTTGCTCTGCCTGGGACCGTGCCCCTGACATGCCATCTTGCAATTTCTGCATATCATGGACATCCATGTATAAATTTAGCACTTTAACACCGTTTACTTGTGGGTACTATTTCCACTTGCAAATACCAGATTTTATGTGATGCCACAAATGGTGGAAAATGTATTTGAGAAAAAAATTGCAAAGTTGTCAGAATGAGGCATGGCCTTAACTGCCTTGAGGTAAGACTCTGTATGAGTTAATCCCAATCTTGTTCTCAATAAACATGGCAATAGCTACATTTTATGTTCTATGTTCTATGTCAAAGTTTATTTTTGGTGCTATGTTATATGTAAACCACCCTGAATTAATGATAGAGTGGTATAAAAAAATACCCTGTTAAATAAATAAATAAATTTATTTTAGAATAGTGATGTGCTTTATTATGATTAATAAGAGGAAATCATCAAACTGCATTATGACATAGAGGGGTATGTTTACTAAACTGCGTTAGTGTGATTCGCGTTAGGATCCGCGGTAGAGACAGAAATCCCAAATAAGGACATGGGCGGTACATCGTTACCGATAATGCGCGTTACAAGGCGCCATAAATTAACGAGCGCTACATGGCACGTTACCGCGCGTTAATCTTAAGAAGGCGCGCAGGCATACAAGCACAGCATCAGAGCTGTAGCACAATGGTTACAACACTGACTGATGGTACAGGGGTCATGAGCTCGATTCCCCAGTGGGCCCAATGTATAAGGCTGGCTGAGGCATCACCCTTTACATTTAAGTAGTGATTGTTGAGGCATTTGACTTGTATTTTATCTGTATCTTTATCTTTATTTAATATTTGATATACCGCTAGGGCAGAAGCATTAAGCGGTGTACAATAAAATTGATTAAACACTGCAAACCAGGAAGTAGAATGCCAAAAATAGATAGGAAAGAAGGGTACAGAAAGGGCAAACAAATCATACATTAATACCAACTCACGATAAACCATAAGGACAGAAAGGGAGACCAACAGAGACAATTTATAAAATATCAAACAAAAACAAAGGACAGTCAGGGGGGAGCTTCGGGGAAGAGGTCAAAGGCTTTCTGGAATAAATAAGTCTTAAGCAATGACTTGAACGGGGTATGATGATTCTAGCCGAAGATGAGTAGGTAGTGTATTCCATAACAGTGGTCCGAGAAAGAACCAGGCAGAGTGCCGTGTCTGTTCTAGGTGGGCTTGGTAAGGCGAAGGAAGGGATAGACGATTGGTATTGATGGAATGGAGTTTTAATTAGTGCTGCCAGCAAACACACCCTCACGGTGGCATAACCTAAGGTGCCGCATAAGGCACCCCATAACGCACTCCATAGGGCACATTATAAAGTGTACTGTCCGCCAAGGCACCCTATAATGTCCCCTATAGGACACCTTATAAGGCTGTGAACAAAGCCCTGGCTGGCTGCAGAAGGATTGCACGTCACCACACAAACTGTCTGCTATGGTTACCAGGATAGGGTTAACCCACCCATACCCATGATGCACTGCACATGCAAATCAGCAGTCGACAGATGGACACAAGATTGGGTATGCACCCCCACAGCACCTCGGCCTGGTAGAGGGAACAGACCGTGTGTGGTACTGGCACAGAGTATCCACAGACAGTCACATTGTGCGGGTACTGTGCCCACCCTGAGGTTGAGGTGGGGCGCCCAGCACCAGGTCCACAGCACCATTCATGGCTGAAATATGCCATGCTGCAGGTCCCCATCAGTATGTGACAGGTAGTTCCGTTAGACACACCTAGGATACATCTGTGTCCTTCTGTATTTCTCAGTCATGTCTAGTCCTTATGGGCGTTGATGCACCCAGAATAGTGCATATCCTGTGTTGGTGCCATGGTTACCTGCTGAAGGGGGAGGGGGTGTATGGACCCATAGGCAGATTATGTTACCACCACACAACCCACCCTCTGGGGCTCAGGGTGGGAAACAGGATCACCCACCAATAGATCCACATTCTACCTCCCTGCAATGGTAGCAGTAGAGGGGACCATCAACCCCAGTCCTGCTGGGGAACAGACTGAGCGGTACACATCCATAACACAATAGCAGACAGACGGCAGGCCTGGAAATGCTCAGCTGCCCCCCCCCCCCACCATTATCTGACATTCTCCAGCAGCAAACCTCCAGCCACTGCACCCTGCAAGGTGTTCCAGCAAGACACATACCAGTTGCAGACAGTCTGCCAGCTAGTCCATAGTGCATGTACCCAGAACAGGGATGTCAGCATACACACCAAGCAGATAAGTCAGTGATTGGGCCCCCAAAAACCCCCCATAAATATCACATGAGAGAAATGTTGTATAGCACTATGGGGGAACCTAGCCATGCCATGGTCACTGCTCAGCCAGGGTAAGAGTGACCTCCCAGGAGGACATGCTATGGCCACCCTGTCTGTGCAGGTGGTGGCCAGGCACTACAATGTCCGAGCCATTGCCCTCTGCCGTGTGCAGATGCATCCAGGCCAGGCCACCCTATCCAGGCTATTCCCACGGTACCTTGCTCCTCATTATGCACATTGGCAGGCCAATACTGGCAACAGTGCTAGCAGTGTGGGCTGTGGAGGGTGTTGGCAGCCACCACACACTGGATAGACAGACACACAATCCCCACACCTATGCCAGCATTGTGCAACTATAGAGGTGTTGGGCAGTCCAGGCCACCACACCAGTCCTGGGCACAGTGCAGGCATGGCTATGGTATGCAATACTGTTGGGGTCACTCTGTCAGACTCAAGATCTGAGGCACACTCCATAGACATCAGAAAGGTTGCTATGATGCAGCTCCATCAGCAAATTGTGCTTAACTTAGGAATTGCTATCTGCCAGTAATCATAGCAACCTTTTGATAGATGTGTACCGTATTCCCAGGTTTAGGGTGGCATTGCTAAGGTATGCAAGTGCTAGTATTGGGAGATGCTCACAGGGCCCAAAGTCCTGCCTCTCCAGGAGGCTTTGGATAATGGGGCCTGTGGGTGTGGGTGTGTCTGCCCCTGTTGGCTGCTGTTTTATGGCAGAGGTTCCCAACTCCAGTCCTGGTGTGCCAAACACTGTTCGGGTTTTCATGCTGTCCCTCATGAATATGCATGAGATACATCTGCATACCATGGGGGTGGCGCATAGAAATGCAGCACAGGCATCTTTATTAGAGGCAGCATGGAACCGGAATGGTGTTTGGCCCTCCAGGACTGCATTTGGGAGACTCTGCTCTAGGTAATGTGCATGTTTATGGTGTCTGTGCTCTATAGGGTAAAATGTAGGTGCCTTGGGCATGTTTACGTCATCTGCAATAAAGGTGCTGCCTGTATTAGCACGTTGTAGTAGTGGGTAAAATATGGGGACTGGGTTGGCAGGAACCACAGCTGGGACTTGAACCTGTGACCTTTTGCTTCTGAAGACACTGGTTTTGTGCACCGCACCACCTTGTTGTCACAGAGTCAGTGCATTCCTTGGTGATACCATGACTGTTGGTCAGACAGGGCCCATCTGTTGCAGTACACGGCCCCAACCTACACAGGGCTAGGACACGGTCAGCTCTGGGCAGCTGCCACTGCCCCCTCCACCACCAGTATCCCTCAGCCACCATGCTGACATGCCCTTCTGCTGGTGGTGCTGGTGGTGCGCAGTCTCAGGCCATCCAGTGTGCAGGTAGGTGGCTGCCTATGGTGCGGGTTCTGGGGTAGGGGTGCCTGCATAGACGTCCACGCTCCCCCTCCAGCCCCACTTGCCAATGTTCCGTGCCCTTGGGGGTAGCTGTTGGGTACTATCCCCTGTGACACTGTGGGAAACACACTCGTGCCCATGTTGGGCCTTCAGCAGTTGCTGTCTGGCTGCTCTGCTGTTTCAGCATTCGTATGGGCCACCTAGGCATCACCCTAGTCCGCACTGTGGCCCAGCTCCACCACAGCATGTGCCACCTGCGGCCCTCTGTATCCCCTTTTCCGGCATCTGTCCAGTTGCCATTCCGACATGCCTGCCCTGGTGTTGCGGGACATGTGCACGCCATAGGAACCCTGTCCGATGGAGGGGAAAACCCTGAGCAGTGCTATTTCACTGTGGGCTCATTCACCTTGTATGGGGATGGAGTATAGACCCTTCCACGATTTATATCTTTTCTATGGAGATTTCTCGGGGGGGGGGGGGGGTTGATGTTTCTCATTCATACCACTATTGGCCAGCTTGGTTATGGTTTTTTTCCAGTTTGTTGAGGTCATTTTCAGTGTTTATGTGCCCTTTTGTTCTGTGCACATGTATCACACTTATCACTTTTTTTTTGTTTCCCTGCCTGGGCTGTACATTGCTGACACTGAAATGGTTTCTCTCCCCTGTAATGTGCATTTAACGGCAGGTTTTCAATCGCGTTAGGATTCAGCTCTTCAGATCAGCTCGTTAGTGTGAAGGGAGCCTCTCCCCGCCCACTCTCTGCCCACTGACCCCTTCTCTCCGCCCTCTCTCCACCTTCTGCGGTGTTTTACGGCACCGCGGAACTTTACGATCGTTAATGTAGGTTATGTAACGTTACCGCAGTTTAGTAAACATCCCCCAGAGTGTGCTTATCTTTTACCCATGGGCTGTGTACCAGTTCTGAAAGTGAAAATGCACATGCACATTTGCGCTTACATGCTTTCATTTGGACATGTTTATTCTGCAGGAGACATCTGCTAGATAAGTATGCATGCAATCAGTATGCATACTTCTCCTTTCCAGACTTAAATGTAGCCATGAGAACTGCTTTGTGACTAGAAATGTGACATAAATGTTATTAACAAACATAGAGACATAGAAACATGATGGCAGAAAAAGACCACATTGCCTATCTAGTCTGCCCTTCCATATGAACCACTACAACAGTTGCCTTTTTTCCTTTAGAGATCCTCTGTGTTTATCCCATGCTTTTTGAAGTCAGATACTGCCCTCATTACTACCAGCACCACTGGGAGACTATTCTATGGATCCACCTCTCCTTCTGTAAAGAAATATTTCCACATATTACTCCTGAGTCTATCCCCTTTCACCCTCATCCTATGTTCCCTCATAGCAGAGCTTGCTTTCAATCAAAAGAGGCTCTCCCCCTGTGCATTTATGCCACAGAGGTATTTAAACGTCTCACTCATATCACCTCTATCCTGCCTTTCCTCTAAAGTATACATATTAAGCTCCTTAAGTTTGTCCTCATATGCTTTATAATGAAGACCACAAACCATTTTAGTAGCTACCCTCTGCACCGACTCTAACCTGTTTATATCCTTTTGAAGGTGTGGTCTCCAGAATTGCACACAATACTCCAAATGAGGTCACACCAAAGACTTATATAGAGTGTCAAATGGACCTTCTTATAACCAAGCCTAGACCCAGCCCAGAGCCTTGCTTGGCCTTCTGGGATATGTAGTTGAAATAAGCAGTTGTGGCACCGAGGTAAGGCTTCAAAGAGGTTTTATTTCCCCTTCCAAGAGGTTTCTTTTGGGTGAGTCAAACAAAACATAAACAGCTCCACTTGGGCAAAAACAAAGCAAGAACAGGAACAAAAATTGCTTACTTTCAGCTTTTAAACAAGTAAATGAAAAGTACTCAAAAACAGCTCTCTTCAGCAAACAAAGGCATTTTCTTTGTGGCTTTCAAGCTTTGGCAATTCTACACACTTATCTTAGAGATAACACGTTATCTGAGGCAGAGAGCGTACAGTCCATGTAATCACTGCTTACATTATCCCCCTGTAGCTCATATTGCATCTCTTCAGGCTCTTCTGTTAAGAGGTCATCTCTTGCAGCATGTGAAACGTTGATAAACAGTCTCCCCTTGCTCTGCAGGAAGTCTCTTTCCCTCTGGGTAAGAATGTTAGCTAAGCTGCTACCGTATTCTTTGGAGTGCCTTTCTTGGGAGCTTCTTAAATGTGGTGGGAAATAGAGAGAATCCTTAGTTTCCCTTTTCCCTCTACTAGAAACATTAGGGTTGGGCTTGAACAGTCTCTGCCTCAAGCTATGCTCAGTTGCTATCGACGCTGGAATAAAATCACATAAAAACTTCTCCTGGCTTCTGCCTTTAAAACCTCTTCCAGATACAGGCTTATGCTCAGGTATAAAAGCTTTACTGTTTCTCTGCCAGTTGTTTGTGTAAAAGCTTTCCTCTGGCTTCCTCCAGCTAACTTCACAATCAAATGTTTGGTTACCTTTTTGATAGCATTTGCTGGGCTCTGACGCTCTCAGAGTTCTGCTCTCAGCTCCCTTCCAATTAGAATTTCTCCGTTTGTATCTCTGGCTTCCAGCCACACAGCTGCCTGCTCCCGTGCTCCAACCGGGTTCTAATTCACTCCTGCTGTGTCCTGCGTGTGTCTTCTCTCTCTCACCTTCACTCTCACTCTCACTTTCACTCCTGCTCCCACGCTCACTCCATCTGTTGCTTGTATTCTCAAGCTGGTTCCATCTCTCTTGCACACGCTGGTTCTCTCCAAACTGACTCTCTCTAGCCCCACGTTGGCTCTGTCTAGCCCCACGTTGGCTCTGTCCAGACTGACTCTCTTGCACACGCTGACTCTGTCTAACCCCACATGCAGTGAGCTTTTCTATGTGCGTGTCAGCTCCACCCACACCCAGCTGGCTTCCATTAACTCCTAATTCCTTAGGCTTTCTGTTGTTTGGGCGTGTTTCCTTTGCACGTGAGCTACTTTGTTTAGGTTGCCTATGACAACATCCTACCCTGTGTTCCTCAGAACTTTCATGATCAGTCCTATTTCCTGCATTTCTGCTGGTTTTCAAGGGCTTTATAGAAGCTGCCCCGTGACAGATTCCCCCCCTTAAAATATTACGGGCTGCCGCCACACCTGGCGGACAGCACGTAATCCATTTCTGGGTACTACTGTGCCGTTCCTTATAGACTAAATTGGCAGTGGCCAACCTTTCCTTCCAAGGCTTGAGTACGTTAAGGTGGTACACCTGCCTACGTCCTCTCTCATTTTCAATGAGGTAGGAAACGGGTCCAACCCTTTTGACTACTGTATTCGGCCCTTTCCAGTGGGATTCGAATTTGGGACCTGGGTCCACTACTTGGACCATAACTTTATCCCCTTCTGCCAATTGCCTGGGCTTTGTGCCCCTATCGTAATATTTTTTCTGACGTAGCTGACTACTCTTCAAATTCTCCACTGAGGCTTTGGACGTTTTCTCCAAACGCGTCCTCAAGTCTTTTAAAAATTGAGGCACCCCTACCTCTGGTATCTCAGGCTCTACCCATTCCTCCTGTAATATGTCCAAAATACCCCTTGGGGCCCTACCAAATAGGAGTTCAAATGGGGACGCCCCCAAAGATGCCTGAATTCACTCCCTGCATGCATACATAACGAATGGGAGTAAGGTGTCCCATTCTTGCATTTCCCCTTTTCGTAAACCTCTCCTTAACAGGTGTTTTATTGACTGGTTCATGCGCTCCACCAGCCCGTTCGACTGGGGGTGGTACGCCACAGTCTTAATATGGTGTATGCCAAATGCCTCCCAAACTCTAGCTAAGTACTGCGATGTAAAGTTGCTCCCCTGATCAGACAGTATTTCCTGGGGAAACCCCACTTCACAAAATAGCTTAACTAGTTCTTGTGCTATTATGCTGGCGGATGTGTTCCTAAGGGGAATAGCCCACGGGAACCTGTGGCGTGGTCCATGACCACTAAGATATACTGAAAGCCTCGTGGTGTTCTAATTAAAGGACCCACGATGTCCATCCCCATGCGCCGGATTGGCACCGATATGGTGGGCAAAGGTACCATGGGTACAGCCTTTGGTCTCACCACTGAGACCCTCTGGCAGGTGGGACACGACTCGCAGTATTGCTTGGTCTCCTTATATACTCCTGGCCAGTAGAATCGCGCAAGTATTTGGTCAAGTGTTCCTTGAACACCTTTATGGCTACCTATCGGGTGGTCATGTGCCAGGCGTAACATAATGGACCTAAAAGTCACTGGCACCACCAGTTGCTTTCATACCGCGTCTGTATAGGGATCTATACTTTCCCTATAGAGAATGTCTCCATCCAATAGGAATCGGGGAAGTACATGCCTATCCTCTTGGGCCCATTCAAATGCTCTTTTGAGCGACTGGTCCGCCCTCTGTTCCATAGGAAACGAAGGGAATTTTTGCACTAGGGCTGCGGGCACCCACGGTAACCCTTCTCCTGCCTCTAGTTCCGCCCTCCCTCGGGTTCTCTTATATCTCTCCTGGCGCTTCATGGCCTTTATCTTTCTATCTGCTTTAGCTGGAGCTTGAATTAGCTCATCATGGTTAGGGAGTATATTTTCCTCATTATCTTCTACCTCCTCCTCAGGGAATACTTCAGCCACCTCCCTCTCAGGCTCCTCTGTTCTCTCTACAAAAGGTTCTCTGTCCTTTGAGGTTCCGGCCTGTGATCGTGTTGATATTAGGCTCGTCCTAGTGTCTAAACCCACTCTCAATCCTCCCCTAAATGGAGGCCAATCTCGCCCAAGGATAAGCTCTTGTGACAGTTTAGGGACCACTGCCACTTGTATTTCCTTCTCTATTCCCATACCTCTTACATGCACTTTGTGTAGGGGATAGTGTGAGTGTGTGCCATGCATGCATTTTATTCGTACCTTATTTCCTCCTCGATTCAGAGCTGACGAGCGAGGCGGTTCCATGGCCTCCCAAAACTCCTGAGAGACCATGCTTTGCTCGGCTCCCGAATCGAGTAATGCCAACGCATCTACTCCATTTACCATCACTTGGAGAAAGAGGCCCTTCGGGACTGGTTTTCCTGCTTCAGAGATTAGGACTGTACGCTCCTTACAATCTCGCTGGAAGTGACCTGTCCTTCCACAGCCATAACATTTTCCTTTAACAGGATATGAAACATCATTGTTAGCACCATCATATTTATACACATTAGACATTTTTGCTCTACCAGACTGTCTCACGCTACCAGGATTTACCATACCAGCCACCATTAAAATCCCAATACCTGAAGTATCAGCCCTTTTGGCCTCATAAAATCTATCGGCTGTATTGGCTGCCTCCTCTGTGCAGTGGCAATCCTGTAGGGTGAGATATGTCCTCAATTCTGGGGACACTGCTTGTAAAAATTGCTCCAACACTATTTCATCCAAAATGGACTCCAGTGACCTTCTCTCTGGGGTAAGCCATTTATGTGCCAAACTCTTGAGCCTCTGGTATAGAGCTCTAGGAGTTTCCTTAGGGTTAATCCTTGCTTCCCTAAACATACGTTTATAGTGCCTCGGGGTAAGACCTAACCTGTCTTTCACCGCTTTCTTTATTTCTACGTAATCTGCAGCGAGACTAGCCGGCATGGCCTTAAATGCGGATAGAGCCTCCCCTGTAAGTGTCATGGCGAACCTAATCGCCCATTGTTCTATCGGCCATTTAAGGGTCTCCGCTATTCTTTCAAAAGCATCGATATAGTCGTCTAAATTGTCTTGTTGTGTCAACTGTCCTAACGAAAATACATTGCAATTGTCCATTCCTGCTTGCGGAAACATATGGAAACCTGTTTCTCCTGTTGTCTGCGATTTCTTCAAGAGGGCTTCCATAGTCTCTAGCAGAGGCTGTTGCTGCTCCTGCAGTATCTCTGCTTGGCGTGTCTGGAGTTGGTGGACAAGCTCCGCCTGCTTATCCCATTGCGTCTGCATCCACATCATCACGTCGCGTGGCTCCATGTCTCCTCTGAAGTCTGCTGCACCTGTAGATAAAATAAAAAGAAAGACCCACCAAGTGCGGTACTTTTCTTTTAAAATCCCCCACTGTGAGCAACAGTACCCCTTTCTCACTGTATCCTACCCTTTCACCCAGGCTACTTTTACCTCAGGTTTCAGGTAGATCTCAGCATGTGAGAAAGGTCTTTTCCACCTCCCTGGCCGACCTGCCAGCGAAAGTTCCGCTCACCAGTGCTCTTTGGTACCAGCAGTCTTCCAGATATCTTCTTCTTTACTTTGCCTTCCTTTTCTTCTTCAAAAATCACTCCCCCCCAAAAAAATCCTCAATTCTACGCCATCTGTCAAAAGGACCTTCTTATAACCAAGCCTAGACCCAGCCCAGATCCTTGCTTGGCCTTCTGGGATATGTAGTTGAAATAAGCAGTTGTGGCACCGAGGTAAGGCTTCAAAGAGGTTTTATTTCCCCTTCCAAGAGGTTTCTTTTGGGTGAGTCAAACAAAACATAAACAGCTCCACTTGGGCAAAAACAAAGCAAGAACAGGAACAAAAATTGCTTACTTTCAGCTTTTAAACAAGTAAATGAAAAGTACTCAAAAACAGCTCTCTTCAGCAAACAAAGGCATTTTCTTTGTGGCTTTCAAGTTTTGGCAATTCTACACACTTATCTTAGAGATAACACGTTATCTGAGACAGAGAGCGTACAGTCCATGTAATCACTGCTTACATTATCCCCCTGTAGCTCATATTGCATCTCTTCAGGCTCTTCTGTTAAGAGGTCATCTCTTGCAGCATGTGAAACGTTGCTAAACAGTCTCCCCTTGCTCTGCAGGAAGTCTCTTTCCCTCTGCGTAAGAATGTTAGCTAAGCTGCTACTGTATTCTTTGGAGTGCCTTTCTTGGGAGCTTCTTAATTGTGGTGGGAGATAGAGAGAATCCTTAGTTTCCCTTTCCCCTCTACTAGAAACATTAGGGTTGGGCTTGAACAGTCTCTGCCTCAAGCTATGCTCAGTTGCTATCGACGCTGGAATAAAATCACATAAAAACTTCTCCTGGCTTCTGCCTTTAAAACCTCTTCCAGATACAGGCTTATGCTCAGGTATAAAAGCTTTACTGTTTCTCTGCCAGTTGTTTGTGTAAAAACTTTCCTCTGGCTTCCTCCAGCTAACTTCACAATCAAATGTTTGGTTACCTTTTTGATAGCATTTGCTGGGCTCTGACGCTCTCAGAGTTCTGCTCTCAGCTCCCTTCCAATTAGAATTTCTCCGTTTGTATCTCTGGCTTCCAGCCACACAGCTGCCTGCTCCCATGCTCCAACCGGGTTCTAATTCACTCCTGCTGTGTCCTGCGTGTGTCTTCTCTCTCTCACCTTCACTCTTACTCTCACTCTCACTTTCACTCCTGCTCCCACGCTCACTCCATCTGTTGCTTGTATTCTCAAGCTGGCTCCATCTCTCTTGCACACGCTGGTTCTCTCCAAACTGACTCTCTCTAGCCCCACGTTGGCTCTGTCTAGCCCCACGTTGGCTCTGTCCAGACTGACTCTCTTGCACACGCTGACTCTGTCTAACCCCACGTGCAGTGAGCTTTTCTATGTGCGTGTCAGCTCCACCCACACCCAGCTGGCTTCCATTAACTCCTAATTCCTTAGGCTTTCTGTTGTTTGGGCGTATTTCCTTTGCACGTGAGCTACTTTGTTTAGGTTGCCTATGGCAACATCCTATCCTTTGTTTCTCAGAACTGTCATGATCAGTCCTATTTCCTGCATTTCTGCTGGTTTTCAAGGGCTTTATAGAAGCTGCCCCGTGACAAGAGGCACTATCACATCCTTTCTTCTGCTGGCCATTCCTCTACCTGGGCACCCAAGGTAATATCTACTCTTATATGGAATAATGTGCAAACTTTTAGCCTCATTGGGAGAAGGCAAATTTTGGACAGGACGATGAAGGAGTTTCTCAGAAATGGCATATAAAGTCATGATGCTTCAGGGATCTGTCATTATAGGAAACCCCTAGCCCTTGAGGCTTTCCCATCTCTCTGTTTAGTTTTGACTCTGGCTCAAGATGTGAATAAGATTGTGTCTATAGACATGAAGAGGAAGAGCTCATTCAAAGCTGAAGGAGTTGGCAAAGAGCATGATGTATAGAACCTCACAAGGCCAATAGATTTACTTATGAACTAGTGCAAAAAGAGAGCCTCACCAAAGTACCATTTTCCCTTTTTCTTGTCTGAGTGGTCCTTCAGCTGTAGCAGAGTTTGTTCTCCCAGACACATGTCAAGATATCAGGGAAGATATCTAGGAAAGGAATATATGTGGAAAGAAATCAGGCTATTAAGAAGCCAAATTTAGAAATATCAAGAAGGTACTTCTGAAAAGGGAATGGGGATAACAAGTAGAGTGACTATCAAGGTTCATCCACAGAGGGTTAGACCATTTCTTAAAATACATATTGCTGCTTCCATGACTAAAGAGAGGCAGCATAGATGCTGACCTATTCTTTATGGGTGAAGTCCTCAACCTCTGATTTCGGCTAATGAGAAAGTCACTTGTTCTTAATCAGATAGAATGAGGCTGGTTACCTGCTTGCTGCAATCTTTGTAAGAGTGGAAGAATTTCTCCAGTTTTTTTTTCTCTCAGGAACACAATCTATGCTGAAATCAAGGATATAAACTTACAGATACTTATCACCCTTTCAATAAGTACCACTCTCCCACACCCTCCCATCTTACTCCTCCCATTCACCTCCCCCAACAACACACAACTTTGTTGTACATAATTGCAATTATTTGAATGTTACAGTCTATTAGCCATAGTTCTAAGGTTTTATGTAATTGTTCTATTTGATGTTACTAAGGTTCTAAGGTTCTATGTCAAACATTTAGGGCCCGTTTCCGTCCCAGACACAGATCCCCTCTGTACGTCTGGTCTGAATCAGACATACAGAGGGATCACAATTCTGATCCCGCGGGGCACGTCTAGCCCCGGAGATCAGAATCGTGAATAGTCCTGCGTGTGCAAGCTGGGACTGTGATTCAGTCTGGCTTGCATGTACAGGACTATACCTGGCTAATTCAGTCAAAGCTCTTCAATGGAGCTGCGGTGCCATGGCGACATGTTGCTATGGTACCGCAGATCCATTGCAGAGCCATGATGCTGGCCACCGCAAAATAAAGAGTATTCCCCGCAGCTTGACACCCGATCTGGCCTCCTAAGGCCAGGATCGAGCTGCAGGGAATGTCCTCCAGCCCCCCTGTCCCATACATTCCCCGGCTGTCCCCCCAAAAAAGTCCAGGGAAGTTATTCCACCTCAGAAGTGGAATAACTTCCCCGCACATATCTCCAGCCCTGGACATACAGGGACAACATTAGAATTGGCCCTGGACGTCCAGGGCCGGTGACCGCCCAGACTCCACCCCCGAGCCGCCCTGTGTAACTTCCCTGCACAACCAGTGGGGAAGTTAGTCGAGGCTGAGAGAAGGCACAAATAGAGGGGATGGATGTCTGTTGGGTTGTCCAACCCCGCTATTCATGGCACAGAATAACCCACTTAATGTTTTGTTCCCTGTAAACCGCTTGATTCTCAGATAAGGTGGTATAAAAAAACAAACAGAAAAATAAATAAATAAAAAAAGACAACTAGTGATTGTTAGTGATATGCAACAGGTTGATGTATCTAATGGATTTTTGGGAAAGAAAAGTTGTGAACAAACTATAGATTCTAACCTCAGAAGAAATCCATCTCAGAAAGGGATAAGGGAAACCTTATGGAAGGAAAGCAGCACTTACAAGTATACAAAAAGTTTGGAATAGTAACAACAGAGCCTGTATTTATTCTGGTAGATCTTGGAGAAAGACCTTTGATGCTGTTTCTCATTAGTAACATAAATAAATTGAGTGCCCTTGGAAAGTACTCTATAGTGATTTGCAAATTCACTGTCAACTCAATATTGATTCCTGGTGATGTAGCAATCCTGGGTTTTCTTGGCAGTGTGACCGAAAGTAGACTACCAGGCCTTTCTTCCAAGGCAATGAAGAGTAAGTGACTTGCCCAAAGCCACAAGGAGTGCTAGTGCAAAATTAACTCTGGTCTCTTATCAAGCCAGTGTTCGAACCATTAGGCTACTCCTCCACTCACTGGGCTAGAAACTGGTTGAATGGAAGGCAACAGAGAACAGTAGTAAATGGAGCTCACTCTAAAGACAGAGGTGTTACCAGTGGTATGCCACAAGGATGTGTCCTTGATCCTATTCCTTTTAACAATTTTGTAAGTGATATTGTGGAATGTCTGTCAAGAAAGATTTGCCTCTTTGCAGATGATACGAAAATAATCTGCAACAAGGTAGACACCCTGAAAGATGTGGATAATATGAAGAGGGATCTAGTAAAGCTTGAAAATGTTGAGAATTAGGCAACTAAGATTTAATGCTAAAAAATGTGAAGTCATACATTTGAGCTGCAAAACCCCAAGGGAGCAGTACAGTATAGTGGGGTGAAGCACTTCAGTGCATGAAAGAAGACCAATGCCTGGAATGATATATCTGATGATCTTAAAGCGGTGAAACAGGTAGAAAAGGAGACAGAAAAAGCCAGAAGGATACTTTGTTGCATATGGAGAGGAATGATCATTAGAAAAAAAGGAGGTGATGGTGCCTTTAGATAAGCCTCTAGTGAGATCTCATTTGAAGTATCATGTACAGTTCTGGAGACCACATCTTCAAAAGGATATAAACAGGATGGGGATTTTCCAGAGGGTGGCTGCTAAAATGGTCCGTGATCTTTCTCATAAATCATATAGGGATAGACTTAAGATTCTCAATATGCATACTTTGGAGGAAAGGTGGTGGTATGATTTTTTTTAAGCACCTTCAACTCAGTGCTGACTTCTGGTGACCCAGCAGCCCCTTGGTAAGGTATGATTGGAAGTAGATTGTCAGGCCTCGTCTTCCAAGGCAATGGAGGGTAAACTGATCCAACTAAAGTTACAAGTAGTGCTAGTGGGACTTGAACCTAGATCTCCTGAGCAGTAGGCTGTTGCACCAGCCACTAGGTTACTCCTCATTTAAATTCCCCTGTGGTATAAATGCACAGGAGGTGGCCCTCTTTCAAGTTAAAGGTAGATCTGAAATGAGGGGTCATAGAACGGAAGTGAAAGAGAATAGACTCTGGACTAATCTAAGGAAATATTTCTTTATGGAAAGAATGATGGATGAAAGAAAGCACGACACAAGTATAGAGGATCTCTGAGGGTGAGGAAGGGATCTTAGAATTTAATAGTTCTTATGGATGGGCAGATTGGATAGACCATATAGTCCTTTTCTGCCATGATTTTCTGTGGGGGAGGGGGGATAGTATTCAGCGGCAGCAGCAGAATGCCCTGATACTACAGTAGCTGGCTAGATTGGGGCATGCAGCGGTGGACCTGCAGATTCAGCAACACTAACCATGTTAGTGCCAATGAATATCCCAGTCAGCACGATTAAAGCAGGTTTGCTAACCACCAGGGGCGGCCCAAGGGGGGTGCGGGGCCATGTGCGGAGACTCGGTGCGGGGCCTCATTTGCATAAGGGGCCTCATTTGCATAAATATTTGCATAATGTTACCATACACGAACTTTTAGTAAACATGCCTCTTAATGAGTGTATGAATAAAGAAAGACTAAAAGACTTCTACATTACTATAATCCAATACCAACCGCCAGGCACATTAGGAACTACTACAAACACTGCCCATTTAGAACCCATAGCAAACCCGCCGTATCCTAACAGCACTACCAGGACTCATAAAGCACCATACCCTAACTATCAAAAGGAAACGCTGCAAATATTAAACCAATACATTTCAGAGAACAACAATACATGACCTACTGGGGAAAGAGAACAAGTGGCAATGTCAAATAGGAATTACATAAACAGAATACCTCAGCTCAGTTACACATGCAGAACATAGACCATCACCAAACAAGGAATCACAATTTAGAAACAGGAAGACAATAATTAAACTGGGAATCCCAAAAGCCAAACTTGGAATGTACAACACTGTAGAAATAAAACTATACATTAATTTGCTCTTGTACTAAACAAAGCGCAGACGTTAATGATGCACATTTCCCAGAGCTGACATATTCCAATTAATAAATTCAAAATAAAGAGATATTTTTCTACCTTTTGTGCATTTTTTTTCAGCTGCAATTGCTCCAGCCACTTTCTTCTGGTTTCTTCGTGTCTTCCGCTAATTCTTCATCGTCTGCTGTCCATTTGTCTTTTCTTCTCTCTTCTAGTTTTTTTCCATTCTCTCTCTACATCTGCTTTAACATACTAATCTTTCTCCTTTTTGCTCTTTCCTCATTCCTATTTCATCCACTCAAATTTTACCCCTCCATCCTCAATCCCCACCTACTCTCCCAATATCCGGACAATTGTAGATTTGTCTTCCCTCCCACACAAAATATTTTTTCCCTCTCCATTTCACTCTCCCAGCTCCATCCCATTCTAATCCTCCCCCAACATCAGCTCCATTCTAGTTCCAGTCCCACCCAGCATCTGCTCCCTTCTAGTCCCCGCATCAGGATTAAGAGAGCCGCGAGAAAAGAAACTCTCGCGGCTCTGAAAAAAGCCCGCGTTTTGGACGTGAAGAGCTGAAGATGCACGGAGGCTCTGCCGGGCAGGGGGGGGCCCCGCGGCAGAGCTCTTGAAGCTGCCGCGGCAGAGCTCTTGAAGCTGCCGCGGCAGAAGCAGCCGGTTTTTTTTTTTTTTTTTTTTTTAACTTGGGATGCTTAAGAATGTTTTTTGCGCGGGGCCCCCTGAAACGCGGGGCCCTGTGCAAAAAACATTCTTGCTCAATGGACGGGCCGGCCCTGCTAACCACATTAATTGCTTTGAACATCCCCCCTAGAACAAATTCTGTGTTTTGTCTTCTCCTTTATTATTTTTTCAATAAACTGTTGTCTTTGGATCAGCACTATTGGTGTGACGATGTTTCACTGAGTGACCATCTATGATACTTTTAATTTCTATAGTTCATGCTCCCTGCCATTGGAAGAATTCAGAATATGGAACTGCAGTGATTTTGTCTGTGCTTCAAAGTACTTGAGTGTGACCTCTTACCAACTACAGGCAGTACCTAGGGAAAGGGGGTCATGAGTGCAGAAAAGTAAAGAGGCTTTACCCAGAAAAGATCAAAGTCATGGGAATCAGTCCCATGGGATGTGAGTTATTTGAAAGCAGATAAAAATGTTTAGTCAATAAGATGTTTCAATTCCAATGAAAAGGTTACAGGCAGACAAGCAGATGGACATACTTAACCCTCACTCCCCCTCTTTACCATGCTTGGGCTTTGTGTGCGTGTATGCTTGAGTGTCTTTCCCTCTGGATATTACATTGGACCATGAACCAAGTAATAAAATCAATTCCACTTTGTCCAGATTAATTTTCTTTTGGGGGAGGGGGCCTACTTTTCCTCTGCTTGTATATTGCATTGGACCATACTGCAAAGGGAAATTACAACCCCACTTCACACAGCAATTTTACTTGGGGTTGGGAGAATCAGGTCTGTTTTTGACTCCCCCACAGAACACTTTTTTCCAGCTCATCCTGGTAACAAATCTCATGCTATTGCCCACTAAGTTATGACTTCCTGTATCTCAATCTTAATAAAAAATGATGGCAGATCATGTACGTATTGGTATCACTCTCAGCCAAGCATGCTGTTTTAAATATATTACTTTATTGCTTCATGGCATGTCTGCTAGTCCTTGTATTTTCGACAGAGTAAACAACCAATTTGCGTCTACCTGTTCCACTGAGGATTTTTTAGACCTGTCATTTCTCTCCTCAGCCATCTCTTCTCCAGTCTGAAGAGCCCTAACCACTTAAGCCTTTCCTCCTAGAAGAATCATACCGTCCACTGATTATCAATGCTAATTAAATGCTGTCTGCACATCTGCATAGTTATTAGTTGAGAATTATATTGAATGGGTTGTACATTAGTTGATGCCTCCTTTGAGGGTATGAAGAATGTTGCTTTAATATCATGCTATAGCGGTGCAGTGTAGAGGCCATTAGGCATGAGGGCTTTGAGAGTTTAACATGGTGTCCCAAGTCCCATACTATTTGCGAGTCAGAAAGTGCCAGTTTACTGTTCAAGTTGTATTGCTTGGCAGTGATGACTTTGGTCGCTGCAACATACACTGTAGCTTTACGATATACCAGGATAATGAGGGAAGAGCTTTATTTCTCAACCACAGCCGTTTGTATCACCGAAGCTGTAAAACTATTTATCAGCATGAGTATTTTGTCAGAATGCCGAAAGTTCTGAAATTATCATCACAAGCATTAAAAGTCACTTCAGAAGGTTAACCAAACTTGCATCAGTATTTGAGCCCAGGAACCCGCGGCCATCACCAGGCTCCCCCATCGGGGTTGAACCACTAAGCGGGCCGGCAAGCACTCCCGCTCAGGGATTCCAGCCCAATCGGAGCTGTGGGAGGAGCACAGAAGATTAAAGGAGGATGCTGCCGCCAGGCGGGCCTGTGCCTGAGAGCCTCGCCAGAGGGCCCTTTGGCGTGGCCCTTAGGCGCGGACCAAGTAGCGGCCAAAGAGCTACATTCCATGCCCTCATCGAAATTAAATCTGTTGCCATGCCCTGTCTTAACATCCCACTGATTGTAAGTTAAGCCTACTGCCTTACTCTGCCTGGACAATCCATTGCTTGCTTATACTGTTACATTGTCTGGACAACATTGCCTGGACAATCCATTGTTTGCTTAAGTTAATGTTGTAATCCTGCCTGGACAATCCATTGCTTGCTTAAGTTGATGCTGTAATCCTGCCTGGACAACCCATTGCTTGCTTAAGTTAATGCTGAAATCCTGCCTGGACAATCCATTGCTTGCTTAAGTTAATGCTGTAATACTGCCTGGACAATCCATTGCTTGTAGGACTAATTGCATAGAACCTACTACCCATTTCTGCATAGCTTAGTTTGCAAAACAACACACGCTGCACAAGCCCTACATCAATTCAACTACCACCTCATATCTAATCTGCAAACTAACCATATGCAACTCAAGACACGAGTAAAGATTCCACTACTACTAATGCAAAATTACATCTATAGGACACAAATCAAGTCGAGCCCTGATCAGTAAACTACAAACCCTATACCAGGTCAGTAAATACAAGTTATAAAATGAACTCCACTAATCATTACTTCATGGCCTACCTCACATTCCTACACATGTTTGCACTTTGTACACACAGCATCAGACTCAACGAACAAATCCCATTGATAAACCTATATACCACCCAACCCATATCTACAGCATCACACATATCCAAAGAACGCCAACAATCAAAGAATACAGCACACAAACCATACAATGCCACACATGACACACCCTCTCACTACACAAATAATGAACACACAAACCCAATCATCTCAACAAACATCAGGGGTGCTCTACTAAATGACAGATCTATCAGGAACAAACCAAATACTATCCTTGACCTAATCCATGACAAGAAGCTTGATATAATATGCAGCACTGAGACCTGGCTAGATGACTCAGACCAAGTCATATTAAATCAAGTAACCCCAACAGGATACTCAGCCTTTAACTGCATCAGAGCACAAAAGAGAGGGGGAGGAGTACTAATACTTACCAGAAAGGAATTCAGATTCAAAACAATTGCCACCACTAACACAAGCGAAGCCAACACACTAACTATAACCAACAAATATCTAACCATCTCCTTCACATACAGACCACCTGGAACCACAACTGAATACTTATCCACAGTAATTGAAATGATATGTGCACATAACAGAAAGCACAAACTCCTCGTTGCACTAGGAGACTACAGCCTAACATCCGCACCCACCAGAGAATCTGCAACGTTCCTAAAAGCCATGGAGTCATTAGAATACTGCCAGACAATTAACACCCCAATGCACCAACATGGTTCAACTCCGGACATGGTATTCATGCCAACACAACTAGTGGAACAGAACAAAACCACAAAACCAACAATCACCCCAGTCCCTTGGTCAGACCACCATGTAATTGAATTCACCATGAACCTGAATAGCCCCATCCAACGCAAAGAAGAAGAAAGAATAACCAGACGGTTTAAAACATTTAACAGAGACTCATTCATAAACAACATCACCCCACAACTTCAACAGGATCACGACACCCTGGACCTAAACATAGAAGAATGGAACACAATAATATCTAACGCATCTGCCCCAGCAATTAAAGAACCACAAACCCGCAAAAGATCCAACTCCCCATGGTACTCACATGAAGTCAGAGTCGCAAAGCGCACACTAAGAAGAATAGAAAGAAAATGGAGATGGAACAGATCACACAACCTCCTAACACAATACAGAGACAAACAACGGGAATACAACAAACTCATAAATGAGTGTAAACAGCAACACCATACCAACCTAATCATGAAATCTACCAATAGACAAAGAGCTTTTCAGCATTGTACAAAAGCTCACCAAGGATGACACGCAACAAAGCACCCACTATCTTGACCCACACAAATATGCAGACTACATAAAGTCAAAAACACTAACCAAACATACTCTGCTTCACCACAAACAAATGACCACACGATAAAAAAGCAACACCAAGCATGGGAAAGCTTCAATATACCAACAAAACAGCAAGTAGAAGACATCATATCTGGACTAAACACAACAACTTCACCATCAGACCCATGCCTAGTGTCATAGATCAAAGCCACAAAAAGTCAGCTCTCTCATCACATTCAAAAAATCGTCAAAGATTCACTCCAACAAGGATACATGCCACAACCCCTAAAGCACACAATGGTATGACCAATACTTAAAAGTAGCAATCTGAGCCCATCTGAACCAAAGTCATACCGTCCTATCTCCAGCCTGCCATTTCTTGCTAAAGTCATGGAAAAAGCAGTCCAAAGGCAATTTCAAGACCACATAGATATCAATGCCCCACTGGACATACATCAGCATGGATTCAAGCCCCAACATGGAGTGGAAACACTACTCACCTCCCTCTTTGACAATCTCCTAAGAGGCATAGATAGCATAAAAAACGGCTTCCTGCTAGTGTTCATGGACATCTCTGCAGCCTTCGACACTGTGTCACACCCTAAGCTATTGCAATGCTTACAACAGATAGGACTTTGCAAGAATACCCTGAAATGGTTCACATCATACCTGGAAGGGCGAACGCAACAAATCAAATGCAATCAAAAGAAATCCCTACAATTCCCCGTCACGCAGGGAATACCTCAAGACTCAGCCCTATCCTCAATGCTCTTCAACATCTACATACAGCCCATATGCAACATCATCAAGCACCACAAATTACACTACCACATTTATGCTGACGACATCATGGTGTATGCTCCAATCAACTTACTAGCACTAAACACTACAACAATAACAAAATGCCTAGAAGACATAAATGAATGGCTCATAGCCAACAACTTAATGGTCAACTATGAAAAAACTGAGGCAATGTTCGTCATCAGGAACCCCACCTTCATGCCTCCACAAACTATCAGCATCCTGGACAAACACATAGGGGTATGTTTACTAAACACCGTTGCTGTGCGGGTTCCCGTTAGTGTGCTGGTGCCATATAAGGAGTGGGCGGGCCAGCCAGAAAAAAGGAAAAAACCGGTCCGTACGTGTGTGCGTCGCGCTAATGTGCGGGGCCCACATTATCACGTGGAAAGGCTAAGTGGGGCGCTGCTGCATAACCAAACAACAGAGCCGTAGTACAATGGTGAAGACACTGACCTATGGTGCAGGGGCCAGGGGTTCAAACCCCTACTGCACTCAATGAAAAAGACTAGCTGAGGCATCAACTTTTATGGGCAAAAGTGGTGTAGGAGGCATACTGCTTATGGGCGGCAGAAGGCGGTGCACTCTTTTTTTATACGGCATGAGGCGGCGCACTGTTCAGTGTGGGCGGCAGATGGCACGCTGTTAAGGTTGGGCGGCAGAGGGCGGCGCACTGATAAAATCGGGCAACAGAAGGCGGCGAGCCGGTGGGCAGAAGGCGGCGCGCTGATGTGTGAGGGGGCAACCCAATAGTGGGAGGGATAAGTGGCGCGCTGATGTGCAAATAGCAGGAACGGAGCCATAGCACAATGGTTAAGACACTGACCACTTGTGCAGGCATCATGGGTTCAATTCCCCACAGTGCCCATTGAAGACAGCTGGCTGAGGCATTATTTTAGGAGACATGCCCATGTTGGGCGGCATAAGGCGGCACGCTGTTAATGTTACCCCGCAGAAGGCAGCGCACTGTTACTTTTGTGTGCCACAAGACGGTGCGCCGATGGCTACAAGGCTGCACGCTGCTGCTCAAACACAGGAACAGAGCCACAGCACAATGGTGAAGACACTGACCAATGGTGCAGGTGTCAGGGGTTCAACCCCTCACAGTGCCCAGTGAACAAGGCTGGCTGGGGCAGTATGTGAGGAGTGCTGTAGGAGGCCTTCAAGATTTATTTTATTTCCCACTACTAGTAAACCCGCTCTCACAGTGTGTTAACATACGGATGCCCGTAAGGCACATGTTACAGTGCACTGTCCGCCAAGGCACCCTAGAATGTCCCCTATAGGGCACCATGTATGTTGCGACACAGGACAATGTATAGTGCACCCAATATGGATGGCACCCATAAGGTGGCCTATAGGGCGCCCTAAAGAGCACCCTCAGAGGCACCTTATGGGTACAGTATGCCAAGGGTGTGTTTGCTGTCATAACAATATGTACAGTAAACAAAGATAATGCTCTGGGCAACCCTATCACAGAACCCCACAGTGAGCTTGAACCCATGACCTCTGGTTGCAAAGGTAGTGATGTAACCATTGGGCTACAGCCCTATAGCTGTCAACAAGCACCTGGCTGGCTGCAGAGAGCCTGCACGTCACCTCACAGACAGTCTCCTGTTGTAAACAAGATAGGGTTAGGCCACCCGTACCCATGATGCACTGCACATGCAAATCAGCTGTCCACAGATGCACACAAGATGGGGAATGCACCCCAACAGCTACCCGGCCTGGTAGGGGGAATTGTCCGTGTGCACCCACACAGCACCTCGGCCTGGTAGGGGGTCCTGAGTGGGTGGACTACCAGCAAAGTGTAGCTACACACCGTCACATTGTGCGGGTACTGTGCTCACCCTGAGGGTGTGATGTGGCGCCCAGGACCAGGTCCACAACACCAGTCATGGCTGAATGAGGCCATGACAGAGCTCCAAAACACTACTAATCTGTGAGATAGGAAGGTGCTGCAGAAACATCTTGGATATCTCTGTCTGTCTCAGTTAGTGGAAACCACCCCTCCCCCTGGACCCCCAGGTGGCCAAGGTACCCCCCTCCCTCTCCCTCCCTGAGGGTGGCAAACAGAACCCCCCACCAACAGATTCCCCATTGGGCCTCCCCCCAGCAGTACAGTGGACCATCAAACCCCAGTCCTACTGGCGAACAGACACCCTACAGGGCAGTCCAAGCAGCTCCACACACACATCCATAACACAATATCAGACAGACTTTAGGCCTGGATATCCAAAGATGCACCCACAGCACTATCTGATATTCTCCTGCAGCAAGCCATCAGCCACTGCACCCTGCAAGGCACTCCATCAAGACACATACCAGCTGTGAACAGTCTGCTGGTTAGCCCTGATGGAAATGCATGCACCCAAAACTGGGGTAGCAGCACACACAAGCAGAGAGTTCTGTGAGAAGGCCCCAACAGGAAACCCATATATATCACAAGAGAGAAACACAATACAGCACTATGGGGGTGCCTAGCCATGCTGTCATCACTGCACACTCAGGGTGAGAGTGCTCCCCCAGCAGCACATACGGAGGCCACCCTGTCTGTGTAGGTCATAGGTGTCAAACCTGTCCTGGAGGGCCACAATCCTGCCAGGTTTTGGGATAGCCCTAATGAATATGCATGAGATATATATGCATTAGAGATAGCCTGCCAACCTGACTGGTTTGTGGCCCTCCAGGACTGGATTTGGAGACCACTGCTTTACACCTCTGTCATTTAAGATTGTGAGTGGGCAAGGTGCAGATGTCCAAGACATCAAAAAGGTTAGATAGAATTTGTCACATTCCTCCTCACTTCTCACCACCACCAAAATATTGTCCATTAGACATCTTTTTGGTGGTGGTGAGAATCGAGGATGAATGTGACACATTCTAGCTACCCTTTTGATGTCTAGGACATCTGTACCTTGCCCACTCACCATCTTAAATGACAGAGGTGTAAAGCAGTGGTCTCCAAATCCAGTCCTGGAGGGCCACAAACTAGTCAGGTTGGCAGGCTATCTCTAATGCATATATATCTCATGCATATTCATTAGGGCTATCCCAAAACCTGGCAGGATTGTGGCCCTCCAGGACAGGTTTGACACCTATGGTGTAGGTCAGGGGTGGGCAAACTTGGTCCTGGAGGGCCGCAGACCAGTCAGGTTTTCGGGATATCTCTAATGAATATGCATGAGATATATATGCATTAGAGATATCCTGCCAACCTGACTGGTTTGTGGCCCTCCAGGGCTGGATCTGGAGACCCCTGCCTTACACCTCTGTCATTTAAGATAGTGAGTGGACAAGGTGCAGATGTCCAAGACATCAAAAAGGTTAGATAGAATTTGTCACAGTCCTCCTAACTTCTCACCACCACCAAAAAATTGTCTATTAGACAACTTTTTGGTGGTGGTGAGAATCGAGGAGGAATGTGACACATTCTATATACCCTTTCGATGTCTAGGACATCTGTACCTTGCCCACTCACGATCTTAAATGACAGAGGTGTAAGGCAGGGGTCTCCAAATCCAGCCCTGGAGGGCCACAAACCAGTCAGGTTGGCAGGATATCTCTAATGCATATATATCTCATGCATGTTCATTAGGGATATCCCGAAAACCTGACTGGTCTGCGGCCCTCCAGGACCGGAGGTGCCCACCCCTGGTGTAGGTGGTGGCCGGGCACTACAATGTCACAGCCAGTGCCCTATGCCCTGTGCAGATGCATCCTGGCCAGCCCACCATGTCTGACCTATACCCATGGTACCTTGCTGCTCATTATGCACATTGGCAGGCCAATACTGGCAGTAGTGCTGGCAGTGTGGGTTGGGGAAGGTGTTTGCAGCCAACACACACTGTATAGACCAGGGGTGGGCACCTCCGGTCCTGGAGGGCCACAGACCAGTCAGGTTTTCGGGATATCCCTAATGAACATGCATGAGATATATGCATTAGAGATATCCTGCCAACCTGACTGGTTTGTGGCCCTCCAGGGCTGGATTTGGAGACCCCTGCCTTACACCTCTGTCATTTAAGATCGTGAGTGGGCAAGGTACAGATGTCCTAGACATCGAAAGGGTATATAGAATGTGTCACATTCCTCCTCGATTCTCACCACCACCAAAAAGTTGTCTAATAGACAATTTTTTGGTGGTGGTGAGAAGTTAGGAGGACTGTGACAAATTCTATCTAACCTTTTTGATGTCTTGGACATCTGCACCTTGTCCACTCACTATCTTAAATGACAGAGGTGTAAGGCAGGGGTCTCCAGATCCAGCCCTGGAGGGCCACAAACCAGTCAGGTTGGCAGGATATCTCTAATGCATATATAACTCATGCATATTCATTAGAGATATCCCGAAAACCTGACTGGTCTGCGGCCCTCCAGGACCAAGTTTGCCCACCCCTGGTATAGACAGACACACACTCCCACACCTATGCCAGCATTGTGCTACTATTGAGGGGGTGATTAGCCTTGCCCACCACACCGGTCCTGGGCACGGCACAGGCATGGATATGGTACGCAGTACTGCTGGGGGTCACTCCACAGGGTGGTGAACACCGTCAGAGGCCAGGCCTGGAGCACGCACCGCAGACACCAAACAGATTGTTCGGATGGGGTCAACTAGCAGTATGTGCGTAACGTAGGGATATCTATCAGCCTGTACTCTTAGCAAACGTTTCAGAGCTGTGAACCTCAGGTGTAGGGTGACATTGCTAAGGTATGCAGGTGCTAGTATTGGGAGATGCACGCAGGGTCCAATGTTCTGCCTCTACAGGAGACATTGGCCAATGGGGCCTGTGGGTGTGGGTGTGGGTGTATCTGCCCCTGTTGGCTGCTGCTTTACGGCAGCGCTTCCCAAATCCGGTCCAGTTTTGCATCCCACTGTTCGGGTCTTCCTGCTGTCCCTCATGAATATGCATGAGCTACATCTACATGCCGTGGGGGTGGTGCATAGATATACAGCACAGGCATTTGTATGAGTGGCAGCATGGAACCTGACTGGTGTGTGGCCCACCAGGACTGCATTTGGGGGATTCTGCTGTAGGTTCTGCCCCTGTTCATGGTGTCTGTGCTCAGTGGGGTAAAAGATAGACGTATTAACATTGCATATGTCCTCGTCACGAAAGGTGTGTCCTTACTGCAGAGCTACTCAATTCCAGTCCTGGTGGCCCGCAACCCTGCAGGTTTTTGGGATATCCCTAATGATATGCATGAGATATATATGCATTAGAGATAGCCTGCCAACCTGACTGGTGTTTGGCCCTCCAGGGCTGGATTTGGAGACCCCTGCCTTACACCTCTGTCATTTAAGATTGTAAGTGGGCAAGGTGCAGATGTCCAAGACATCAAAAAGGTTAGAATTTGTCACATTCCTCCTTGCTTCTCACCACCACCAAAATATTGTCTATTTTATTAGACAACCTTTTGGTGGTGTTGAGAATCTAGGAGGAATGTAACACATTCTATCTACCCTTTTGATGTCTAGAACATCTGTACCTTGCCCACTCACAATCTTAAATGACAGAGGTGTAAGGCAGGAGTCTCCAAATCCAGCCCTGGAGGGCCACAAACCAGTCAGGTTGGCAGGCTATCTCTAATGCATATATATCTCATGCATATCATTAGGGATATCCCAAAAACCTGCAGGGTTGTGGGCCACCAGGACTGGAATTGAGTAGCTCTGCCTTACTGTCACTGTTTATTTGTGGGGAAAATACATGGGCAGGATTGGCAGTAGCCCCAGCTGGTCTTTGAACCTGTGACCTTCTGTTCTTGCATGCACTGTCTGTGTGCACTGCACCACCGTGTAGCCACAGATTGGCTGAATTCCCTGGTTAGTCCATGACTGTGGATCCAGCAGGGCCTGTCTGTTGCTGTGGACTGTGCCAGCCTGTACATGGCTAGGCCTCTGTCTTCCGTGGCTAGCGGCCACTGCCCCCTGCACCACATGTACTCGTCCGCCAACATGCTGGCATGAGCTTCTCTCAGAGAAAGCAGATGACCTGATTGCAAAGTGTCAGTACGGGACTGCATTTGGGCGACTTGGCTGTAGGTATTGCCCATTGTTGTGGTGTGTGTGTGGTGTTGGGTAAAATATGGGTGATCTCCCCATGCCTATGTTCCCTGCAAGACAGGGGTGTGTGTGCTATCGTTGTTCAGTGGTGGGTAAAATATATGGACAGGGTTAGAAGGTGCCCCAGCTGGGATTTGAACCTCTGACCCTCGAGGTACTGGCTCTGTCCCCTGCACCACACTGTGGCCACAGGGACAGTGCAGTCCCTGGAGATAGTAACATGGCAGGATGGAGTGGCAAAGCCTGCTGTGTGCATTTCTACTGTGGGCTCCTTCACCCTGTCTGGTGACAAACGTGCAAGTAAAGCCCACAGATGACCACGGGAAAAGGGGGATAAAATATAACCAAGCTGGGCTACAGTGATATTAATGGGCAAACATGGAAAACACTCCCAGGACAGCTCCAGAAAAAGGGAAATGTTTTTTGGACGAGTCTCCGCTCCGTACACCTTTCCATAAATCATTTTTTTTGGAGCTTTCCTGGGTGTGTTTTCTAGTTTTGCCCATCACTATAACTGTTCCCCAACTGAATTACTATTTTTAATATTTTTGTGGTGGTCATTTTCTATTTTTAATTGCACTTTTGTGCTGTGCACATGTATCACACTGCTCACGTTATTCAGGTTTCCCCGCTTGTGCTGTACATTGCTGACGGAAATGGTTTCTCTTCCCTTTAAATCCCCTCTACCGCGAGTGGTTCACTCGCGCTATTTTTGCAATGGAAATTCGGCCCCGCAACTGTGCGAGGGGCCTCTCCCCTCCCCTTCCCCGCCCATTAACTCTCCGCCCCTCCGGGGCCTTCCTCCGCCCTCCGTAGGCCTTTCCACGCCTCTATCGGACATTTACGGGCCCGTACTTGTGCGGGGCTCGTTAGTGTGACACGCACGTGTGCGGGGGTTCGACGCACGTTTGCGGGGCGCTTAAGAGCACTTAAGTGCTGCTTTTAGTGCGCTATTTTGCGCCGCGCAAAATAGCGGTTTTTAGTAAACATGCCCCATAGTAGTCAAAGAAGAAGTTAAGTATCTGGGCATAACACTAGACAGAGCTCTAAACTTAAAATACCACATCACCAAAACTGCAAACAAGGCATATCATTGTTTGAAAATAGTCAGACAAATCAAACCAATGCTCTGTCAAGACCACTTCTGCACAGTGTGCCAAGCACTCATTACACCATTGCTTGATTATGGAAACTCACTATATCAAGGCCTTCCTCATCAGACACTACACGCACTACAGATGGTACAAAACACCACAACACGCATCATCACAGACATCCCAAGAACCGAGCACATCACTCCCATCCTACAACAACTACACTGGCTTCCAATGGTGGCAAGAGCTAAATACAAGACAATCATGATAATCTTCAAAGTCATTCACCATCTCTCAGCAGACATACTCCAAAACGTTATAACAAGAGACATCAGCAATAGACCAAGAAGAACCGATAATAACAACATGATCGGCACACCTGCAGGCTACCACAAAACCAAACAAACAACCTCAAAAAGAGCACCATCACTACTGGCATCCTCAATATGGAACTCCCTACCATTGAGCCTGAGAGCTTTAGAAGACCTCACAGACTTCCGCAAAGACCTCAAAACATGGTTATTTATAGAAACTTGTGAGCATTCAAGCAACATCTCTTACCCAAACAGCAACACTACTACCTCCGTCAACTAAACGCACACCCATCCCATCCACACACACAAATTCAACACACCTCATTAGTAAATACCTTTATGTTAAATGGTACTTCAATTGTACTGTCTAAACATTGTCTAAATGTCTAAATATTGTTACGTAACTGTGCTGTCTAAATGATTACACGTACCCTAATGTTAAATGTAACCCTCCAATTGTGATGTGATGTGACCACCTTGATTGAAGGAAAAGGTGGCATACAAATCTGTCTGTCTAAATAAATAAATGCTAAGTATGTTTTACAAACCAAATTTTAGACAGAAGGAGGTGATGCTATGAAATAAGTGTTATGCGATTGCTTATATGTACTTGAAAATGGTACACAAAAATAAAGTTAGAAAAGATAATACACACTTCAGAGTGCTGTTTTCTTTCCATGATGATGGATAATCATTAATACTTTTTCAGTCACCAACTTAGCATTATTATTTTTATTTTTTCACTGCCATCAATACCTGTCAGCAAAAAAGACTGAAGCCTTGTGTTATCAGCTGAACAAACACGTTGACCTCATCCTCCTCTTCCCCTACCACTTCCTCTCTTTTTCCAGCTTTCTCGCCTTCCTCTGTCAGTTCTTCCGTAACTTGTTCAGTCTGGTAATGGTATTCACTGCAGAGGAAGAATCACATTTACTGAGATATATAGGTGATGTTCATAAAATAATAGCTAGTAAATGATGTTGAATTGTGCTAGAGATGGCCACCTACTGTAACCAGTAATGGGCATTTCTTTTCATGGTTCTGAGCTCGTGTACTGTCTTTTATATAATGATTTGAATAGGGATAAAGAAGGAGCCTGACTTACTGACTCAGGTAGTTTGTTCCAGGCATATGGAGCAGCAACGTGGAATGAACGAAGTCTGGAGTTGACAGTGGCAGAGAAGGGCACAGATAAAAGGGATCTTCCAGAGGAGCGGAGTTCCTGCGGAGGGGTGTAGGAAGAGATAAGAGCGGAAAGGTAGTGAGGAGCTGCAGAATGAATGCACTTGTAGGAAAGTAGGAAAAGTTTGAACTGGATAGGGAGCTAGTGACTAGACTTGAGAAGAGGGATTATGTGAGCATAGCAACACTGGTGGAAGAGAAACCATGCAGCTGAACTTTAAACAGATTGAAGGGGAGATAAATAATTCAGAGGGAGAGCAGAGAGGAGCAGGTTGCAATAGCTTAGATGGGATGTGACTAGAGTGTGGGTGAGGATCTTAGTAGTATGTTCAGAAAGGAAGGGATGAATTTTCAAAGTATCTGATCATTTTAACTTCAAAAGTCTTATGTTCTTGAATTTTTTAAAATTTTTATTATAATTTATTGCATTGTACACCAGGTAAATATTAAGTAACTGCAAGAAACGAAAACAAGAAAAATAAATCAAAGAAATAGGAAAATATTCAATTGCATTGCAGTCCATATCACAGAAAGAGAAAGACAGCTCTGAGATTGAATTTTATCTGATGAAGAAGATTCACCCCACATTAAAAAAAATAATAAGAAAAATTTAAAAAACAAAACAATACTCAGCTGGCAAGACAGATATCTTTCCTTAGTAGCCAGGAATGTTTCTAACTGAAGAGGATCTGCACAAACATCTCCCATTTTGATAAGAAATAATACATTTACAAGAAAATCTAAAAAAATGTCCTATTTTAAGAATGCATCATTTCAATTGAAGAAAACTTCTTCTTTCAGCTTACGTGGCTCTTGCCACATCAAGAAAAAATGATATATTCTGACCATAAAGAACAGAATTATTTTTTTCAAATAAGCTTTCATCATTAACACTTTAGCACTTTCATTGGTCAATGATATATTTATTTATTTTATTTAACCAGACTTCTATACCACCTTATCCTTCAATCAAGGTGGTTTACATTGTAACTTAAAACTTGAACTAGGGTACAATGAACTAGAGTAAAAGGGGTTAGCATGCAGAGGATTAGCAAACTATAATGTATTTATAGTTGGGTTGGTTAATTTGTGGTATTGACAGTATGTACGGGTTATTTACAGTTTGGGCAGTATTTACAGTTTGAATAGGTTATCAAAGAGCAGTCCAGTTGGCCGGATGGGTTCAGGATGGGGCTGATCGGTGTATTTGCTGGTCTATGTGATGTTTCCTTAGCGCTCCGTGAATAGGAGAGTCTTCAGTTTCCTTCTAAAGTCCTTGATATCTCCAGAGGCTCTCAATTCATTGGGGAGGGTGGAAGTGGACTGTTTGCTTTTCTGCTAATCGGAGAGTACAGTAAGCATGTGTTTGTTATTATTTTGCCTGGGTCGTGTGTCTGGGTCTCTTATGATCATGTAGAGTTGCCCTGGAGATAATCTCTTCATGAGATGATTCTAAAACGTTTTGACAAATCCAAACGAGATGCACCTTCAACAACTTTTTAAGAGATCCCAATTCCATTGTTAGCCAATTATTTAGTGAGTAGGTAATATTGTTATTGTTAAGTGCCACTGAGTCGGTGTCGACTAATGGCGACCCTCTGGATAGTTGTTCTAAACTGTTTTCGGTCTTTAGTCAGGCAGCTCATTGTTGACAGACTGGCACCCATCGCTGCTGTTATTGTATCAATCCATCTCATTGCTGGCCTTCCCCTTTTGTGTTGACCTTCTACCTTGCCAAGCATGATGTCTTTCTCTAATGATTTCTCTCTTCGCATGATGTGTCCAAAGTATGAAAGTCAAAGTCTTGTCATCTGAGCTGTTTCAAGTGCAAATGGAAGCATCATCCAAATCCTCAGTGTTCTCTCAAAATGTAACTGCCATAAAACACCAAAAGAAATGAAGACCAGTTTGAGAAAAGAGCTGCTCTGTTATTGGCCAATATGTCATGCCATCAGGGTCTCTTGTGAACTTGAAAAGTGCACGTCATGTGGTTGCTTTATCCTTTGGCATCAAATTGGCATCTCATTTCACTACTGACCTCCAAAAGCTAAGTACTCTTTATTTTAATGAGCTTAAACCATATATTTGATTAAAATGGACATGTCCAGCTTTCGAGGTTGAGCAAATCACTCTCCTCCTGATGGCATGTCTGACACAATTTAATAATTTTTGAGATTGGCACATTCTTGGTAATTTTTTCACTTCAGGTTATAACAGTAGCAGCACACGATGCTACCTGCCGCCTGCCCCATGACAGAGGGCATATATCAAAACTGAAAAAAAGGGAAAGAAAAAGAAATGAACCAAACAAAAAAAAGACCTTGCCTGTCTCTGCCACTCCTACCTGCCTCACTCTTGACACTGCTCTCATAGCTTGCCTCATTGCTGCCCATTGCCCCTCCCCTTCTGATTTGGGGGCTTCATGACACCGTTCTAGCTGGGTGGCTCTGTGACCTGTGTGCTTTGGCTTTTCCTGGGGCACTCCTCATCCTTCTCCTGTTTTGCATGTTTGTGGGTTCCTTTGGTTTGTTATTATATATCCACCACACTATAGCACTTTTCTTAATTTATAGTATGCTTTTACCACCCACCTTCCCCAATCCATCCACCCTAGGCACATCCCTTAATTTAAAGTTAGTTATCCCAATTAAGAGAGAGAGAGAGAGTGAAATTCGATACAACATTCTACTTTCATCAACGAGTGATTAATCCTGAACAGATAATTAGAAGCTCATTGGGAAGCAAACAAAAATAATATTATAAAGTATACTAAATTATTGTAAAGACCTTTATATACATGTAGATACCCTTATTTCCTTAATAACTCTAAACAACTAAACTCACTAAAACAAAAATGCAGACAGCAATAGGGGTGTGCATGCAAAAAAGTTTTGTTTCAGTTCTTTTCAGTTTTGAATCATAAAAGTTTTTATTTTTTTTCATTTCCCGTAGTTCATCACATGTGCGAATAGTGCACACTATTTTGCCACAGTGCGTACAACAACATAATAGTATGCAGTATTGCATAATAGCACATGTTATTGCCTGATAGTATGCACTATTGATGAAAGACAGATAATGGCAAAAACATCATCGTTTTCTGTATCATTTCATTTGTAAATAATATGAAACAAAATGGGAAATACTGTTGATATTTCCCATTTCATGCATCCCCTAGAGAGCAGTCCAGCAGTGAGATGCTGACACTCTTGAAAGTACCAGGTTGAGAATTGATGTGTTTGGCCACTGCTCTCAGATATGCAGCTAATGCTTCAATGGGACCAAATTCTCAGGGACTACACCTATATTGCGTGGTTTATTTTTACTCTTAAATGGAATGCAACAGATACGGTAAGGTGCCCTTCTCACATTCAAAGCTGCCCTACCTCCAATACCATGGCCTGGGTCCAACACCCAGTTTTGGCTAGGCCCTACAGTGCCCAGTAAGGCCTGTGCTGACAGTCGTGAAAGGACCGAGGGAAGGGTGATGTGTTTTCTGACTGTGCCCAACTACCCAGCTAATTCTCTAATGAGGCTGGATTTCCAGGGACTGCATCTATATTGTAGCTTTTTCCTTTTAATGTTTATTTAACCTTTAGCTTTACTATTCTATCAACAATGGAATGAAATGAGGTAAAGTACCCTGTGCCCTCCCACCCAAGCTGCTGTCTCTAGCAATAGATTGTTGCAAGAGACAGTATTGCAAAGTAGCTTATGGCTCTGTGATGGGATACATAGATTTTGATACAATAACTTCTCCTGTCACTGACTCTGTGCTATATTAAAGTGCCTTGCCCAAACGTTTCAAGCCCCAAATGTGGCAGGTTCTCCATAAAAATAAGGAAAGCAAAAAAAAACGTTCTGAAAAAAAATCTGCTTAAATCTCTTCTTTTTGTGCTTTGATACAGCAAAGCAAGTAGACCCCAGGTATAAATCCCTCCTTAACAGTTGCAAATCAGTCTTAAAGTTGTTTGTATTTTGCACCTTTAAAATCTGCCTTTGCCCCAGAGACAGCCCTGTTGCTGTAGACACTAGACAAGCTGCTGAGTTTTGCTTTGTTCTTTGCAATCCTACCCAAAACTCCTATCTCTCCTTTAGAAGTCTAAATCCCACACCAGCACTTCTCACTCTCTAAACGTCAGAGCCAAAATGGTTCCATTTGTGCATGTTATGTGTTCTAGCTTTGCTATGATGTCATCAGCAATGGGATTTGCAGAAGTTGGGCAGGGATAGATTTCTCTGGCTGCCAAACAACTATTTGACTAATAACAGGGGTATTTTATCCTAGAGTGTGCAAAATAATAGTCCAACCGTATACACTCCAAATATATCACCGGTCTTGTTTAAGAAATTAATCTACCACTTCAAGTTGGTGCCACAGCATATATCTATGCACTCATATGCCTAATACACAGGTCTCAGATCAGGGGAAAATGTGGCCAAAAATGACCAGTTATATTCCCAAGGTAACATCAATGACCTGATTTATACATTTAAAGTGATTTGGTGCATAGATCACATTTCTTTCGCCCACATGAAGCAACTTCTCCAGCTTCACTTAATCCTCTTTTCACATAATTACTAAAAAGACTCTAATGTCCAAAAGTTTTGACTGAATGATTGTGGTAAAATCAGAATGGCTTAAACTCTTATGTAATGCAAGTTTGCAACTCTCTCAAAAATGGCTTCAAATTCTATATGGTGCAAACTTGCTGATCACCCAACGCAGTTCATAGACACTGTCATCGCGTTTCTCCTCTCGGTTCTTCAGGGGTAATATTTCACTAGCCAAACTCCCACGTTAACTTCTCTTTTCTGAAACATCAAAATGCTGCCCACGTTCACAATCCATTACTTCCACTCTTACTTTGCAATCAAGCATAACTGGTGAAAGTAATGGAAGTAATGGATTGTGAACGTGGGCAGCATTTTGATGTTTCAGAAAAGAGAAGTTAACGTGGGAGTTTCGCTAGTGAAATATTACCCCTGAAGAACTGAGAAGAGAAACGCGATGACAGTGTCTATGAACTGCGTTGGGTGATCAGCAAGTTTGCACCATATATAATTTGAAGCTATTTTTGAGAGAGTTGCAAACTTGCATTACATAAGAGTTTAAGCCATTCTGATTTTACCACAACCATTCAGTCAAAACTTTTGGACATTAGAGTCTTTTTAGTAATTATGTGAAAAGAGGATTAAGTGAAGCTGGAGAAGTTGCTTCATGTGGGCGAAAGAAATGTGATCTATGCACCAAATCACTTTAAATGTATAAGTCAGGTCGTTGATGTTACCTTGGGAATATAACTGGTCATTTTTGGCCACATTTTCCCCTGATCTGAGACCTGTGTATTAGGCATATGAGTGCATAGATATATGCTGTGGCACCAACTTGAAGTGGTAGATTAATTTCTTAAACAAGACCGGTGATATATTTGGAGTGTATACGGTTGGACTATTAATCAACTATTTGAAGCAGGATTGCCTCAAATACCTTGTACTGGCTGCTAGCGACCACTCCTTGATCTCCTCCCCCTCCCAATTTTGCTCCAGTGCATTTGGACATGCACATGCACAGGATGAAAACAATTTGAGAATAGTGATTTGTACAAATTCTCAGAGTATGCATACAAGTTGACACTGAGATGAACCAAAATCGGCTCTTTTCATTGATTTTTCTTTTTGGATCAAAATGAATACATACTGTGTATGACTACTAGAGAACATCTGTTGTTTTAATCAGAGAGCAGCTTAAGATGCATGTTACTGAAAATTTCTAGAGTTTTCAGTTTGATTTCCTCTTATTAAAATTTCATTTTTAAACAATCTTAAACATTGATGATAAAAAGTACAATCACAAGTATTTAATACCTAATTAATTAACAAATTAAAATAAATCCATATTAAAACTGCTTATTTTTAATGTGATTCAAACTGAGCTTGCAAAAGCAAACAAAAATTGGAACACAGCAGTTGTTGCTTGAGCTATCATATGCTGAATCAATTAGAAGTCTCTAATTACTAGACTTAAAACCTCCCTTTTTAACAAAATATTTAATAACACAGATACCCATTCATACCCTCATTATCACATCAATCTTATATTAAGAATATTTGAATCAATTATTAAAGAAAATGTTATGCCTACTACAGCCTACCATCCTAAGGCTCCTCTTCCCAGCTTTGCCCAGATAAGCCACTCAAAGCCCCAACTATCAAACTAGGATGGATTGAAATCATGCCAGAGCCAAGGAGTAACTTCACCTTACAAACCTCTCTCTCTTTCATGATCTTAATCCCTAAGGGCCCGACATTCAAAAGGCATTTACATGGTTTGCAGCCCTGTAAACCGTGTAAATGCCACTCAGCAGGATATTCAATGACACTAACATGGAAAGTATCGCTGAATACCCCTGATCTTCTCCCCTATATGCCCTTATGCTAACCGCTTAGCATTGGGGCATGTCGTGGGCATTCAGAGGCGTGTCATGGGCAGCGACAGAGGCTAATCGGGTAGTGGCGATATTGCACCGCTACCCAGTTAGCTTCTGTGGGTAAAAGATAGGCACTGCAAAAGCTGGCCTATCTTTACATGTAGGAGCTTACTGTGCAGTGGTACAATATCATCGCTACCCAGTTAGCTTCGATGGCTTCTGGGCATGTGCAGCATCCCCAGAATTGAATATCCAGGGTTAGAGGACGGTGGCGATGGCTAGGCACTGTACTCGCGCCTAGCCATCCTAACTCAATATCAAACCCTAAAACCATAAACACATATTTTTACATTAATTTCCCTGATTAAAAAGATTACTGAATATTGCCCATACTTTTTTAAATACTGCAACTTTGTTATAGACCCTCCTCTTCCCAATTCTCAACTTCCCTCTCATTGAAACATCGCCAAGGATCACCAGGATGCCCCTCAGAGCCAATTGGACCAAAAACAGAGCAAAAACCTCATAGTCTCCAACAACCCTGCTGCTTACTTGTCCACCACAAACAGCCAGAATTCCCATCAAGAACTATCAGTGCTCTACCCCAACACAAGCAGCCATGAGACAAGAGGCAATACAACTGCTACACCAACAATTCAGCAAAGGCAACAGCATCAGAGATGGAAAACACAGAAGATATTTAGGTGAAAAAAAGCATTTTTAGATAGTCCCCAGTCAATATGCAAACCGGGAGTCACAACTAACAAAACTCAGCACACTTATAGCCTGAACCAATCAGGCTGCAATGAAAACATACTAGCAGCTGCCTATCCTGGGGCTCTGATAAACTAAAAGAAATCAGGAAAGATAACAAAAGTTAAAACACAGTAATAATGGGTGATTTCAATTACCCCGGTATTGACTTGGTCCGTGTTACAGCAGGACATGCTAGAGAGATAAAGTTTCTAGATGAAATAAATGACTGTTTCTTAGAACAGCTGGTTCATGAACTGAGAAGAGGGGAAGATATTTTGGACCTAGTACTTAGTGGAACACAGGATCTGATGAAAGAGATAAGAGTTTTGGGGCTACTTGGCAATAATGATCATAGCATGATCACATTTGACTTAATAAATGGAATAAGGATGGCAAGGAAATCCACAGTATTACCTTTTAACTATAAAAAAGGGAGACTATAATAAAATGAGAAAAATAGTTAAGAAAAAACTAAAAGGAGCAGCTGCAAAGGTTAAAGATTTACATCAAGCATTGGCGTTGTTTAAAAATACTATCCTGGAAGCCCAGGCCAGATATATTCTACACTTTCAGAAAAGTGGAAGGAAGACCAAAAAAACTGCCGGCATGGTTTAAAGGTAAAGTCAATGAGGCTGTTGCTGCCAAAAAAGCATCTTTCAGGAAATTGGAAAAGCAGCCAAATGATGAAAACAGAAAGCAACATAAGCACTGGCAAGTTAGATACAAGGCATTGATAAGGCAGGCAAAGAAAGAATTTGAAAATAAGTTTGCCATTGAAGCAAAAATGCAAAATAAAAATTTTTGCAAGTACATTTGTAGCAAAAAATTTGTGAGAGAGTCCTTTGGACCACTGGATGATAGATGGGTAAAAGGAACACTAAGGGAGGACAAGGTCATAGCAGAGAGACTGAATGAGTTCTTTATTTTGATCAAGATGAAGAAGATGTAGGGAAGCTACCCATGTCCAACACAAGGAAGAGCAGGCCACTCTTGCTGAACCAATCAGGAAAACACAAAGAGCAAGAGTCGAATGATGATCACAAGATGCCTTTATTCGTATACCCCAACGTGTTTCGGCAAACGCCTTCCTCAGGGGGGAAGTAACTTTGTAGGAGTACACATATATTTTTCGCACATTGTATGCAAAATACAGTGCTTCTAGATGCTAAGATTTGGGGTTTAATGAGTGCTGATCTACACGGATATAGCATTACAATTCCTGAAGGTCTCCTCTCGGGAACTGTGGTGGCACAACATTGATGCCTCCACGATCACCAGAATTACTATAGAAGTATCTTATGTATTAGCACACCCCTCGATGTGTGAAAAATATATGTGTGCTCCTACAAAGTTACTTCCCCCCTGAGGAAGGCGTTTGCCGAAACACGTTGGGATATACGAATAAAGGCATCTTGTGATCATCATTCAACTCTTGCTCTTTGTGTTTTCCAGGGAAGCTACCCATGTCTGAAATGGTATTTAAAGGTAACATATCAGAAGAATTGAAAGAAATAGCGATGAACTAGGAAGATATATTACAACTCTTTGATAAACTGCAGAGTAGCAAAGCACTAGGACCAGATGGTATATATCTGAGGGTGCTGAAAGAACTGAAATATAAGATTCAAAACCTACTATTAGAAATCTGTGCACTATCATTAAAATCATCTGTAGTACTGAAAGATTGAAGAATGACCAATGTAACACCAGTTTTTAAAAAGGGTTCAAGGGGTGATCCAGGAAACTACAGACCAATGAGCATGACGTCAGTACCGGGCAAAATGGCAGAAACCATTATAAATAATAAAATTACTGAACTTGTAGATAGTCATGGTTTAATGGGAAAAAGCCAACATGGATTTATCCAAGGAAAGTTTTGTCTAACTAATCTGTTATTTTTTTTGAAGGTGTGAATAAAGTAAAAGGGCGCGAGCAGAGTCCCGGTGCCCGCTCATAACCGGGTGCTTGGCCCGGCGCGGGACCCTGCACGTGACTGGAGAACGGGAGGGTGACGGTGCATCAGCGGAGGAGGGCGCTGCGCGCGTACTTTAAAATGATTGGCTCTGCTGGTGAGAGAGGTGTGAGCAGAGCCAATCGGAGGGAAGGGTGCCATGTGCTTCGGCATTCACAATCGTTGCCGAGCACATACGGGAAGGCAGGAGGGTGAGCAGCCCACCCTCCCACCCATTAAGGCATGGTGGGGGGGCAAGGACTTGGGGTGTCACGGCAGGGAGGGGGGGGGAGAGGAGCGGGATCCCGGAGGTTTCCGGGGTCCGGAGCCTTAGGCGACTTGGGACGGGGGCGGGGTGCCCTCGACCCGGACAACCCCTGGAAGACTTTTGCTATTAATATGGTGAAGTTGGATAGGGGTGGTAGGAGCTTGGTCGGTGGTGTGACCATGGCTGGAGCGGAGGCGGGGTTGCTTTGCTAATTGCATGGCTGGTGACATGTGGCTCCGCTGGGGGTTTTGGTTTGACCATTATTACTGTTTAATGTTCAGGATGTTGTTTTGGAAATAAAGCTGCGACCAGTTGTTACTAAGAAAGGCTGTCATTGGAATTTGTGGGAATGGGAGGATTGTGAGGGTTGGAATGGGTGGGGGCTTTGGGAGGTGAGGGGTGAGCGAGGGGTCTGGCTACCCGGTTACAGGTAGACAAAGGTGAACTGATTGATATAGCGTATCTGTTTTCTTGGCAAGCCTTGACAAGATCCCTCATGAGAGACTCTCAGCGAGATTAAAAAGCCATGGGATTGAAGGCAGTGCACGATTGTGGATCAGGAACTGCTTAAAAGATAGAAAGCAAAAAAATAGAGCTAAATGGCCAATTTTCTAAATGGAGTAAGGTGAATAGTGGAGTACCCCAGGGATCTGTGCTGGGCCCGTTGATTTTTAATATATTCATAAATGACCTGGAAATGGGAATAATGAGTGAGTTGATCAAATTTGCAGATGACACAAAATTATTCAAAGTTGTTAAAATGCAAGAGGTTTGTGAAAAACTGCAAGAGGATCTTGATAAATTAGAAGACTGGATGTTCAAATGTCAGATGAAATTTAATGTGGACAAGTGCAAAGTTATGCAGCTAGGAAAGTACAACCCAAACTATGATTACATAATGCAAGCTATCACTTTAGAAACCACTACCCAGGAAAAAGATTTTGGCGTCATCGTGGATAATACGTTGAAATCCTCCATCCAGCATGTAGCAGCGGCCAAGAAAGCAAATAGGATTTATTTATTTTATTTATCCAGTTTTCTATACCGCCTTATCCTTCAATCAAAGCGGTGGGCAATGGAGAGTTAAGTGGCTTGCCCAAGGCCACAAGGAGTGCCTATAGGACTAGAGACCCCAGTCCCTCCGGCCTGAGATTGCTGTTCCCAGGTGGGACTTGAACCACTGACCCTCCGGCCTAAAGTACCTTATTTTTAACCACTAGAAATCATAAGGAAAGGAATGGAAAATAAAATCAAGGATATTATAATACCTCTATATCAGTTCATGGTGTGACCACACCTCAAATATTGTATGCAATTCTGGTCGCCGTATCTTAAAAAGGATGTAGCGGAATTAGAAAAGGTACAGAGAAGAGCCACCAAAATGGTAAAGGGAATGGAAGGATACCCCTATGAGAAGAGGCTTAAAAGGTTAGAGCTCTTCAACTTGGAAAAGATACAGTTGAGGGGGAATATGATAGAGGTCTATAAATTTTATTTATTTATTTATTTGAACAACTTTTATATACCGCTGCTTCCAAGGATCAGCAGCGGTTTACATTATAACAAACAGAACAGGTACATTGAACTTTAAGAACTAGGAACATTTTACATTATAACAAGTCAAATATCAATACTATAGATTTTACAATAGATTTTAAATTTTTACAAATTTTACATTATAACAAATCAAATATTAATACAATTGATTCAGAACTTATGAGTTAGTATACATTATTACATATATTACATTATTAATTTAATTTAATTATTAAATTAATGAATGAAGTGGAATTAAGGACCTCAGATTAATTAAATTTCAGGTGAACAAACTACATTAAACGTATTAGGTATAGTTTTATTAGTATAAGTATCCACAGCAACCCTTAGTAAGTAAAGAACTTAAATATCTAAACACAACCTTAAAATGAAGATGCAGACAGCAGTAAGATGAGGGCTTTCCAGTCTTTTGCATTGAGTGTCACATTTTATTTTATTTATATTCTCTTATATACTGCATCAGTGCAGTTTACATTGAACAAACTGAAATTACATTGAACAGGGCATTATAACTTGGAGATAACTATTTTACAGGGAACATGGGCTATGGAGGGTTAAGTGGCTTGCACCTGTGGGACCAGAAACCCCAGTCCTTCTGGCCCAAGCTTGCTGTCCTCTAGTGGGATTTGAACCCCTGACCTTCCAGCCTGAAGTACCTTGCCCCAACCACTAGACCACTCCTCCACTAGGCCACTCTAACCACTAGGCCACTCCTACACATGTATGATTTTCTCCCATTTGGTGAGGGGTCTTACATGTGCGAGGAACGAGAGACATCATTGCGGATGTGAGATGGATCCTTGAAAAGACTAAAGAATACCAAAAGGATATCTATTTGTGCTTTATCGACTATAGCAAGGATTTGACTGTGTAAACCATGAGAAACTCTGGGCCACATTAAGAAGCATGGGTATACCAGAATACCTGATCGTTCTCTTGCGCAATCTGTACATTGATCAAGAAGCAACAGTTCGAATGGAACAAGGAGAAACAGAATGGTTTAAAATAAGCAAAGGTGTAAGACAAGGCTGCATACTTTCTCCCTACCTGTTTAATTTATATGCAGAACAAATCATCAGAGAAGCAGGATTGTATGAAGACAACAGAGGTGTGAAGATTGGTGGAAGACTCATCAACAACCTTCGCTATGCTGAAGATACCACATTACTGGCTGAAAGTGAAGATGATCTGAAACATTTGCTTCTCACAATCAAAGAACATAGTCTCAAAATGGGCCTGCACCTTAATGTAAAGAAGACAAAGATCATGACAACTGGCATAATCAACAGGTTCATCGTTGAAGGAGAAGAAATTGAAATTGTGAACAACTTTAACCTACTTGGATCAACTCTGAATAAAGAAGCAACAAGCAGTCAAGAAATCAGACGACGCATTGCTCTTGGCAGAATGGCTATGAAAGACCTAGATAAGATTCTCAAGAGCAGAGATGTCTCTCTCCATACAAAGATTCGACTTGTTCAAGCCATGGTATTTTCAATAACATCATATGGATGTGAAAGCTGGACAGTGAAAAAGATAGACAGGAAGAAAATTGATGCCTTTGAATTATGCTGCTGGCGGCGAATACTGTGTATACCATGGACTGCCCGAAGAACAAACCAGTCGGTACTAGAGGAGATCAAACCTAAGCTTTCTTTAGAAGCTCAGATGACAAGACTTCGACTTTCATACTTTGGACACATCATGCGAAGAGAGAGATCATTAGAGAAAGACATTATGCTTGGCAAGATAGAAGCTCATTGCAAAAGAGGAAGGCCAGCAATGAGATGGATTGATACAATAACAGCAGCTAAGGGTACCAGTCTGTCAACAATGAGCCGCCTGACTGAAGACCGAACACAGTTTAGGATAGCTATCCAGAGGGTCGCCATGAGTCGACTCCGACTCGACGGCACTTAACAACAACAACAACTTACATGTGCACAAGGTGCAAGGAGTTCTTTGCTCTCAGGGAATGAGTCCGATCTCTGGAGGCAAGAGTAGCAGACTTGGAAGACATAAGGAAGTCATAGATGAAACATACAGGGGAATAGTCCTGAAGTCCCACCTCCAGTCTGGCAGCATCCCTGTTGCCATGGAGGAGAGAGAGATCACGTGACAGGAGAGCATCACCCTGGTATGGCAGGAAGTGATCCTATAGCTAGGACCTGTCCTCCAGGTGATATAAAACCCTCTCACACCCAGGATGTTTCTCCAGGGCCATGTGCCCATGAGGGAAGGGTTAGGACAGCCATTATAGTTGGTGATTTGATCATTAGGCATGTAGATAGCTGGGTGACTGGTGGATGTGAGGATCACTTGGTAACATGCCTACCTAGATAGCAGACCTCAGACGCCACTTAGACAAAGTCTTAGATAGTGCTGGGGAGCAGTCTGCTTTCTTGGTACATGTCGGTACCAATGACATAGGAAATGTGGTAGGGAGGTTCTGGAGGCTAAATTTAGGCTTTTAGATAGGAAGTTGAAATCCAGAACTTCCAGTGTAGCATTCTCCGAAATACTTCCCGTTTCACGTGCAGAACCCAAAAGGCAGGCAGAGCTCCGGAGTCTCAATGCGTGGATGAAACAATGATGCAAGAATGAGGGTTTTGGCTTTGTTAGGAACTGGGGAATATTCTGGGGAAAGGAGGGGCTCTTCCAAAGGAATGGGCTTCACCTTAACCGGGATGGAACCAGGCTGCTGGCATTATCCTTTAAAAAGGAGATAGAGCAGCTTTAAACTAGATAATAGGGGAAAGCCGACAGTCGCCCAAGAGCGCATGGTTTGGAACAATGTATCCTTGAAGGATACTGCCAAAAAAATAAAGTTAGGGCACATCAGCAGAGAAGTTCCAATAAAGACAAAGCTAGCCCAAATGCCCTTGAGTACAGAGCAGACAGAACTTAAAGATTCCAAATTACCTCTGCCTACCGATAACCAGATTAATATGAATAAAATACAGTCTCTAAAATGCTTGTATGCAAATACAAGAAGTCTTAAAAATAAGATAGGAGAGTTAGAATATATAGCACTAAATGAGAAGTTAGATATGATTGGTATCTCAGAGACATGGTGGAAGGAGGACAACCAGTGGATCACTGTGATACCTGGGTACAAACTATATAGTAATGATAAAGTTGATCAAATTGGTGGAGGGGTTGCGCTCTATGTTAGAGAATGCATTGAGTCACAAAGGATTAAAGTTTTACAGGAAACATAATTCGCTGTAGAATCTCTATGGATTAAAATTCCATGTAAAAAGGGGAAGGCGATGGCAGTGGGGGTGTACTATCGACTGCCAGGCCAGAATGAACAAATGGATGATGAAATGCTCAAAGAAATCAGGGAAGCTAGCAAAAGTTACAGAACGGTAATAATAATGGGTGATTTCAATTACCCCTGTATTGACTGGGTCAGTGTCACTGTAGGACATGCTAGGGAGATTAAGGGGTATGTTTACTAAACTGCGTTAGTGCAATTCGCGTTAGGAGCCGCGTTAGTGGAAGGAAAGCCAAAAAAGGACATGGGCGGTACATCGTAACCGATAATGCGCAGTTGCGCGCGTTATAACGTGCGGCGCAGCAACGATCATTACAGCGCGTGCGCTGCTGCGCGCAAGCATAAGATAGCGCGCAGACACCCAACTACAGAAACAGAGCTGTAGTACAATGGTTACTATACAGACTAATGGTACAAGGGTCATGGGTTCAATTCCCCAGTGTGCCTAATGAATAAGGCTGGCTGAGGCATCCTGTGTAACCCTTTAAAAGCCGACTATAACTTTTTAATCTGCAGGCGGGTTACAGTTTGCATATGTCAGGAAATTTGTACCCGTCCTATGAAATATGTTCCAATAGTGACGTTCTGTCTGACATGGTCATGTATTATATACCAGTTGATAGGAATATTTAGGCGATGCCTATAGGGCGAAGTGTAAGGCGCGCCCTATAGGGAGCGCCTAAATATTCCTATCAAATGGCATATAATACATATAATATAGGGCGAAGTGTAAGGCGTGCCCTATAGGGCGCCGCGTAAGGTGCGCCCTATAGGGCACCGCGTAAGGCATGCCCTATAGGGCGCCTTTTGAGCTACCCTAAGGTGACGGTACCCTGAGGGTGGTTGTGCTGGCAGCACTAATATACAGTAAAAATAGACAATGACTAAGACAGCCCTATCAATGAACCCCACTGTGGGTTGTGAAACTATGACCTCTGGCTCCATGGGCTATGAAGTAACCAGTGGGCTAGAGCTGCTAATAAACACATGGCTGGCTACAGGATGACTGCATGGCACCACACCCACATTCTGCTGTGGTTACCAGGGAGATTACATACCACCACCCAACCCACCCTCTAGGGCTCAGGGTGGGGGACAGGATATCCCGCCCACAGAATCACTTTCAACCCCCTGAAATGGTGGCAGTAGAGGGGACCATCACCCCAGTCCTACTAGGGATCAAACACCCTACAGGGCAGGCAATGCAGAGCAGTACACATCCATAACGCAATAGCAGACAGACAGCAGGTCTGGAAATGCTCAGCTGCCCCCCACCATTATCTGACATTCTCCAGCAGCAAGCCTCCAGCCGCTGCACAGTGTTCCAGCAAGACACATACTAGCTGCAGACAGTCCGCCAGCAAGTCCATAGTGCATGGTCCTGGAGGAGATGCATGTACCCAGAACGGGGATATCAGCATACACACCAAGCAGATAAATCAGTGATTGGGCCCCAAAAGAAAACCCATAAATATCACATAACAGAAATACCATATAGCACTATGGTGGAACCTAGCCATGCCATGGTCACTGCTCAGTCAGGGTGAGAGTGACCTCCCAGCAGGACATGCTAAGGCCACCCTGTCCGTGCAGGTGGTACCGGGCACTACAATGTCCGGCCATTGCCCTATGCCCTGTGCAGATGCGGCCAGGCCAGGCCACCCTATCCAGGCTATTCCCACGGTACCTTGCTCCTCATTATGCACATTGGCAGGCCAATACTGGCAACAGTGCTAGCAGTGTGGGCTGTGGAGGGTGTTGGCAGCCACCACACACTGGATAGACAGACACACACTCCCCTCACCTATGCCAGCATTGTGCAACTATAGAGGTGTTGGGCAGCCCAGGCTACCACACCAGTCCTGGGCACAGTGCAGGCATGGCTATGGTACGCAATACTGTAGGCGTCACTCTCCAGGTTGGTAAACACTGTCAGACACAAGACCAGTAGCACACTCCACAGACATCAGAAAGGTTGCTATGATGCAGCTCACTCTGAAAATTGTACTTAACCTGGGAATTGCTATCTGCCAGTACTCATAGTAACCTCTTCATAGCTGTGTACCATATTTCCAGGCTTAGGGTTATTTATTTATTTATATTCTCTTATATACCATGCTATTCTGCATCAGTGCGGTTTACATTGAACAAACTGAACTTACATTGAACAGGGCATTATAACTTGGAAATAACTATTTACAGGGAACATGGGCTATGGAGGGTTAAGTGGCTTGCCCAAGACCACAAGGAGCACCTGTGGGACTAGAAACCCCAGTCCTTCCGGCCCAAGATTGCTGTCCTCTAGTGGGATTTGAACCCCCGACCTTCCAGCCTGAAGTACCTTGCCCCAACCACTAGGCCACTCCTCCACTCCACTAGGGTGGCATTACTAAGGTATGCAAGTGCTAGTATTGGGAGATGCACGCAGAGCCCAAAGTCCTGCCTCTCCAGGAGGCTTTGGATAATGCGGCCTGTGGGTGCGGGTGTGTCTGCCCCTGTTGGCTGCTGCTTTACGGCAGAGGTTCCCAACTCCAGTCCTGCGGTGCAAAACACTGTTCGGGTTTTCATGCTGTCCCTCATGAATATGCATGAGATACATCTGCATACCATGGGGGTGGCACATAGAAATGCAGCACAGGCATCTTTATCAGAGGCAGCATGGAACCGGGATGGTGTTTGGCCCTCCAGGACTGCATTTGGGAGGCTCTGCTCTAGGTACTGTGCATGTTTATGGTGCCTGTGCTCTGTAGGGTCAATTGTGGGTGTTCTGGGCATGTTTATGTCATTTGCAAGAACGGTTCTGTCTGTATTAGCACGTTATAGTAGTGGGTAAAATATGAGGACTGGTTTGGTGGAAATCACAGCTGGGACTTGAACCTGTGCCCCTCTGCTTCTGAATACACTGGTTCTGTGCACTGCACCACCATGTTCTCAGAGAGATGGTGCATTCCCTGGTGATACCATGACTGTTGGTCAGACAGGGCCTGTCTGTTGCAGTGCATGCCACCCACCTACACAGGGATAGGCCATGGTCTGCTCTGGGCAGCTGCCACTGCCCCCTCCACCACCAGTATCCCTCAGCCACCATGCTGACATGCCCTTCCGCTGGTGGTGCTGGTGGTGTGCGGTCTCAAGCCATCCAGTGTGCAGGTAGGTGGCTGCCTATGGTGCGTGTTCTGGGGTGGGGGTGCCTGCATAGCTGTCCACGCTTTCCCCCAGCACCGCCTGCTAATGTTCCGTGCCATTCTTTATCTTTATCTTTATCTTTATTTAGCAAATTTGATATACCGCCTTTTACAAAAAGTATTAAGGCGGTGCACAATACAAACAATCTTGGCTGCAAAGAGAGAAGAACAGAAAGGAATGCCATTTAATAGATAGGAAAGTGGACAGAGAGAAAGGGGCAGCATAGATAGGAGGAGGCAAGCTGTAGAAACCAACAGGATAGAAGAGACAGGACGTGGTAGACGGACTAACATAACGAATAGTGGACAGGGGTGACAAAGACAAGTAATGAAATAGATTGCAACTAACATACCAGACGGACAGATTATGTAACAGGTGTACAACAAACCACATAAGGGAGGGCCGAGGCGGGGAGGCAGCAAGGAGGTTGGCTCAGGGGGCCATGAGTGCGAATCAGAGGAGTGGAAAAAATGTTATAGCCCTGAAAGGAGTGATGAGCGGGTAGGTGTATTCGACTGGGTGGTGGTGAACGACGGGAGAGGGAGATCAAAAGCTTGGCAAAAAAGAAACGTTTTAAGCATAGTCTTGAAATGGGGGAAGGATAACTCGGTACGAATAACATGTGGAAGGGAATTCCATAGAGCGGGGCTAGCAAAGAAGAAGGCGGCATGACGAGTAGATTCAAGGTGAGCCTGAGTCGGGGAGGGAAGGAAAAGGCGATTGTCATGGGCGGAACGTAATAGGCGGGGGGTAGGTTGAAGAAAAATAAGATTGGCTAAGTACTGGGGGGTGTTAGTATAGAGAACTTTGTGGGTAATAATAAGAAGCTTGTAAACATAGCGAGCTTTAATGGGAAGCCAGTGAAGGGAGAGCAGACAGGGGGTGACATGATCGTGAGGGGATGAAAAGGTGAGGAGACGGGCAGCTGTATTCTGAATTAATTGTAATCTATGAAGTTGGTACTGAAGAATGCCAGCGAATATAGAATTACAATAATCAAGGCGGCTGATCACCAGAGAAAGAACTAGTGTGGTAAGAGATGCAGTGGGAAGAAGAGAACGGACGGCCCGAATTTTCCGAAGCTGAAAAAGAGAGCTACGTACTACCCCAGAGATATGTTGGTGGAAAGACAGTGAAGAATCCAGGGTCACACCAAGATAGCGGAGGGTAGGTGCCAAAGGAATGGGTGAATTTGACATCAACGGTACCAGGGTGGGAGAAGGAGCACCGAAGGTGAACCAGATAGTTGCAGACTTAGAAGGGTTGACGATGAGGTAGTTGTCGTTAAACCACTGGGCGACAGAAGTTAGGCAATTATTCAAAGGGGAAAGATCGGGGGCAAGTGATGATGTATGATGAATCAAAAGGATGTCGTCAGCAAAGAAATAGGCGGAAAGACCAGTTTGTTGTATGAGTAGGGCAAGTGGTGCGAGGAAAACATTAAAGAGGAGTGGGGCGAGGATAGACCCTTGCGGGACTCCACAGTGAAGAGGAAGGGGTGTAGAAGAGGAGGAACCCGAATGTACTGTGAAGGAACGAGAAGAAAGAAAAGAATGAAACCATCGGTAGACTGTACCCTGAACCCCGAGTTCCGACAACCGTGAGAGCAGAGTGCGATGATCAATAACATCAAAGGCTGCGGTGAGATCCAGTGAGACAGCAATTGAAAGATTTCCGTTGTCGTGAGAGCGATGTAGTTCATTGAGGAGTGCAACAAGGATGGTTTCGGTGCTGTGGCCGGTCCTAAAACCCGATTGTCGGGGGTGCAGAGAGATGATCGAGTCAAGATGTGCGGTGAGTTAATGGAAAACAAACTTCTCAAGGATTTTGGACAGGAAAGGAAGGTTGGAAACAGGGCGCCAATTTGAGGGGACAGCTGGGTCAAGAGTAGCTTTTTTAAGCAGGGGGCGGACCAAGGCGTGCTTCCATGCAGAGGGGAAATCCGCAGATGAGAGACTGGAGTTCATGATGTGAAGAGCAAAGGGAAGGAGTGTGAGAGAAGGGTCAAGAAGCCAAGGGGATGGTAACGGATCGAGGGGACAGGTGGTCTTATGGGAAAGCGAGATGGCTTTGGTCAATTCAGCTGAGGTAACAGGGTGGAATTCGGACCAAATGTGGGGAAATATAGGAGCAGAGGATGGGGAATGGCAGGTGACAAGAGTAGGAGAGGAGGGGGGGTGAGGGAGGAAGAGGATAAGGATCAAAGGTAGAACGAAGGGTCGAGATCTTAGTCGAGAAGAAGGAGGCAAGAGCCATAGGACTAGGGGCACTGGGTGGCGGGGACGAGGAGAACAAGGTGGAGGCCGAGGAAAGAGAGTTCAAAACCCGGTACAGTTGGCGGGATGAATTGGAAGAGGTAGTGATAAGGTTGGAGTAGTAGGATTTCTTGGTAGATGTTAACAGAGAGTAATATGATTTACGGATGCTGCGGAAAGTGGCGAGAATCGCGTCAGAGGGGCATTTACACCAGAGTCGAGCTGCGCGGCGGAGATGGGAGCGGTGTAGGTAGAGGCCGGAATGAAACCAGGGATGGTGTGAAGGGGGGCGGGAGGGAACAGGTTGCAGGGGGGCAATGGAGTCAAGGGTAGATGATAGGGTAGAGGTCCAAAGGTCGACCTGTCTGTCTAGGGGGAGAGAAGGAAAATCAGACGGAAAAAGGGACTCAGCAGGGGGAAAAAGTTGCAGTGTGGCGGAATTAAGATGCTGGGATAGGCGAGGAGGAGGGGGGGATCCAAGAGAGATCCTGGGGGAGGGGGAAGAGATAGAGAGAAAAGTAAGCAGTGGTGGTCAGACCAGGGAAGGGGTAGTGGGGTGATATGGGCTGGCGAGAATGGAAAGGAATCCAAGGTGAGGATTAAATCGAGGGTGTGCCCAGAGGCGTGCGTCAGGCAGGTCACGTGCTGGGTGAGAGAAAGATTGCTAAATAAAGCAGCAAGGGCTTTATCGCGAAGGCGCATTTGGGAATGCAAGTGGATGTTAAAGTCTCCCAAAACAACCAATTGAGAAGACAGGAGAGTAGCCTCTGATATGGCAAGCAGAAGAGAGTCCCAAAGCTCCGCTCGCAAAGAGGGGGGTGCATAAAATAGAAGAAAATAGGTGGGTGTCAGAGAAGTGGTATGGAAGAGGAGGAACTCAGGATAGTGGGGAGGGTGTGAAGCAAGAGAGAGGGGGAGGGACGTGCGATGAATGACTGCCACTCCTCCTCCCGCACGATAAAGACGTGGGGCATGGAAAGCTGTGTACCCAGGGGGGAGACATTGATGAAGAAGTCCGTCCTCCCCTGGGCGAAGCCAAGATTCCGTAAGGAAAAGAGCGTCAAGCGAGTGCTGAACCAAAAGATTATGTATCAGGTGCATTTTGGAGCGCAGAGACCGGCAGTTTAAAAGAGCCAGGGAAACCGTCAGCAATGGCAGGCACGGGGTAGCGGATGCCGGAGGTTGAAAAAATGAGCGGGTAGTCGGACAGTGAATAAGATTCTGTGGGACAAGGGAGAGCGCCCCGGTCAGCGGAGATAGGAAAGCATGAGGACGATGACCCCACCATACGGGTATGGCAGACATCGAGCTAAACGGAGAGAGGGAAGGTGGGGACAGAGCAAGTGCTGGCAGAAAGTAAGATGCAGGCGAGGAAGCGTTGATAGAACTGCAGAGTGGGACAGATAGAGAAAGCCGGGTGTGCAGCAGCAGAACGGTCAATGCACAGAGGAATGTAGAACCGGCATAGGGACCAGAGCTGGATTTGTATGAAACACTTACCGAGCCCCCGTCGTCGCCCCAAGGAGCTCGCCCAAGGAGCACGGCCTGCTCCTTGTACGCGCACCTTCGGCGCGTGCCCGTGGCGCACGCCGCCATGGCGCGGGACGCCGCTGGATCGACTTTTAAAGGGAGTGATGTACCTGGACGCTGACGTGGACGCGTTTCACACGTCCACGTCACCACCGGGAGGCGGAGCTGGCACAGAGAGGCGGGCTGGGACACACAATAACAGTGCAGGATCTGCAGAGAAAGCAGGCAAAAAACAAATAGCATTGGGGGTACCTGCTGGGTACTATTCCCTGTGACACTGTGGGAAGCACATTCTTGCCCATGTTGGGCCCTCAGCAGTTGCTGTCTGGCTGCTCTACTGTTTCAGCATTCCTATGGGCCAGCTAGGCATCACCCTAGTCCCCACTGTGGCCCAGTTGCACCACAGCATGTGCCGCCTGCAGCCCTCTGTATCCCCTTTTCCAGCATCTGCCCGGTTGCCCATTCTGACATGCCCGCCCTGATGTTGCGGGACATGTGCCCGCCAGAGGAACCCTGTCCGATGGTGGGGAAATCCCTGAGCAGTGCTATTTCACTGTGGGCCCATGCACCTTGTATGGGGACGGAGTATGGACCCTTCCGCGATTTATATCTGTTCAATGGAGCTTACTCGGGGGGGGGGGGTGGGGGGGTTGATATTTATCATTGGTACCACTATTGTAAGACAAGGCTACATACTTTCCCCCTACCTGTTTAATTTATATGCAGAACAAATCATCAGAGAAGCAGGATTGTATGAAGACAACAGAGGTGTGAAGATTGGTGGAAGACTCATCAACAACCTTCGCTATGCTAATGATACCACATTACTGGCTGAAAGTGAAGATGATCTGAAACATTTGCTTCTCACAATCAAAGAACATAGTCTCAAAATGGGCCTGCACCTTAATGTAAAGAAGACAAACATCATGACAACTGGCATAATCAACAGGTTCATCGTTGAAGGAGAAGAAATTGAAATTGTGAACAACTTTAACTTACTTGGATCAACTATCAATAAAGAAGCAACAAGCAGTCAAGAAATCAGGCGACGCATTGCTCTTGGCAGAATGGCTATGAAAGACCTAGATAAGATTCTCAAGAGCAGAGATGTCTCTCTCCATACAAAGATTTGACTTGTTCAAGCCATGGTATTTTCAATAACATCATATGGATGTGAAAGCTGGACAGTGAAAAAGACAGATAGGAAGAAAATTGATGCCTTTGAATTATGGTGTTGGCGGTGAATACTGTGTATACCATGGACTGCCCGAAGAACAAACCAGTCGGTACTAGAGGAGATCAAACCTAAGCTTTCTTTAGAAGCTCAGATGACAAGACTTCGACTTTCATACTTTGGATACATCATGCGAAGAGAGAAATCATTAGAGAAAGACATTATGCTTGGCAAGATAGAAGGTCAACGCAAAAGAGGAAGGCCAGCAATGAGATGGATTGATACAATAACAGCAGCTACGGGTACCAGTCTGTCAACAATGAGCCGCCTGACTGAAGACCGAACACAATTTAAGATAGCTATCCAGAGGGTCGCCATGAGTCGACTCCGACTGGACGGCACTTAACAACAACCACTATTGGCCAGCTTGGTTGTTGTTTTTTTCCAGTTTGTTGGGGTCATTTTCAGTGTTTCTGTGCCCTTTTGTTCTGTGCACATGTATCACACTTATCACCTTATTTTGGTTTCCCTGCCTAGGCTGTACATTGCTGACACTGAACTTGTTTCTCTTCCCTTTAAAGTGCTTTTACCGGTAGGTTTTCATTTGCGTTGGAATTCAGCTCTGAAATTCAGCACGTTAGTGTAATGGGAGCCTCTCCCCGCCCACTCCCCGCCCATTGACCCCTTCTCTCCGCCCTCTCTCCACCTTCTGCGTTGTTTTACTGCGCGGCGGAGCATTACGATCGTTAGCGCATGATAGCACGTGCTATAGCGCGTTTATGATCGTTAATGCGCTACAGCGCGCGCTATAGCACGCTAACGATCGTTAACGTCGTACAACGCGCGTTATTCACGTTTACCGCAGTTTAGTAAACATACCCCAAAGTTTCTAGATGAAATAAATGACTGCTTCTTGGAGTAGCTGGTACATGAATTGACCAGAGGGGAAACCATTTTGGACTTAGTCCTTAGTGGAACACCAGATCTGGTGCAAGAGATAAGGGTGTTGGGGCCACTTGGCAATAGTGATCATAGCATGACTGTGTTTGATTTAATTAATGGAGGAGTAATGGTAAGGAAATCCACATTGCTACCTTTTAACTTTAGAAGGGGAGAGTATGATAAAATGAGGAAAATAGTTAAGAAAAAACTAAAAGGATCAGTTGCAAAAGGTTAAAGACTTACATCAAGCTTTGGTGTTGTTTAAAAATACTATATTGGAAGCCCAGACCAGCTGTATTCCATGCTTTAAGAAAAGTGGAAGAAAGTCCCAAAAACTGCCAGCATGGTTTAAAGGTAAGGTCAGAGAGGCTGCTGTTGCCAAAAAAGCATCTTTCAGGAAATTTTATTTATTTATTTATTTTTATTTCTTATATACCGCGCTTTTAATCAGTGCGGTTTACAAATGAACAAATTTAAACACAATGATACAATCAGCATTGGTTTTTTACAAAGAACAGGGTACAAAAACTTGGGGTAAACAGGGTTTAACTATATACAAATAAAAATGTAGCGGTAAGTATGGTTAACTATGTACATGGCATTTTGGTTAATTACATGGAGGAGGTAATTAGATAAAATTATAGTACAGTGTAATACGGTAAGAGTAGAGTGTGCAAGTATGTATATCATGATTATCCATTTTCCCCCGGTGTCAAGTGGGAAAGATCAACACGCAGATTATGTTCAATCGGAGTTGCTTCAGGGTAGTACATTAGGAACAAATGATGTTTTAAGACTTTTCTGAATGTCATGAGACTAGTGATGGCTCTAATTTCGGGTGGGAGGGCATTCCAGGCTCTGGGTGCAAACAGTGAGAAGGCTCTAGCGGCTGTTGATTTAGAGCATTTCGTAAGGAGTTTCGGAAGTTCAATGGAATTCAGTGCAGCAGATCTCCTGGCTCTGTTTGTTGGAGTAACCTGTATCATATTGCAGATAGGTGATAGAGATGGGCTCTTTGCAGCTTTAAAAGTCATGACCAGGGTTTTATATAGGGTTCTGGCCTGGAGTGGTAGCCAGTGTAAACTCATCAGTATTGGGGTTATATGCTCTGAGCGTGGGGCACCTACGAGAATTCTCGCGGCTGCATTCATGGCCAGACGGAGGGGATTTAGGGTAGATTGTGGGAGACCGTGAAGTATGATATTGGCAAAATCGAAGTGTGGTAGTACTAGGGCTTGGAAGATAGTGCGGAAATCTGAGTAGTCGAGAAGAGGTCGGAGGTTACGTAGGGACCGAATCTTTTGGTAAATTGAGTTTGTTGCTTTCTTGATGTGTACAGACATATCAAGCCGCTGATCTAATGTAATCCCTAAGTATCGAATTGTGGGTTGTGCCTTCAGTTCAATGTTGTTTACATGTAATGAGGCAGGGGGTATGAATGTTGGATTCCTTGTTACGAATAGGACATCTGTTTTGTTGTGATTTATACGTAAGTTCTGTTTGTGGAGCCAATTTGATACAGCTTTGAAGCAATGAGCTATTGATGTATAATCTGGTTTTTTCTACATAGAATGGAGCATACATCAGGATGTCGTCAGCATATGCTAGACATTGAATGTTGAAGGTACGTATCACATCACAGATTGGCTGCATATAGATATTGAACATTAGTGCGGATAAGGAGGATCCCTGAGGGACACCTTGTTTAAGAGGGAATGAGTCAGATGTTGTATCTCCTGTTCTGACTTGCTGCTGTCTATCAGATAAGTAAGATTTGCACCAGTTCAGGGCTAGACCTTGAATACCCTTATCTTTGAGGCGCCATAGGAGAGTATTGTGGTTTACTGAATCAAATGCAGCCGCTATGTCGAGAAATATGAGAATGAACCCTTGATGAATATTGTCGATGCTTATGATTAGGTTATTGAATAGGGTTGTGAGGAGGGTGTCCACACCATGTTCCTCTCTAAAACCATGTTTTGAGGGGTCCAGGGGAGCTTCTGAGTCAACATGTTGTTGTATTTGTCGCTGGACTACTTTTTCCATGATTTTTGCTAGTAACGGGATACTAGAGATAGGTCTAAAAGATTCAACTTTTGTTGGGTCTAGCTTGCTGTTCTTCAGGAGGGGGCGGATGGATGACTGCTTGAGGCTTTGGGGGAAGGATCCAGTTGAGAATGAATGGTTGACAATCTTGCTTATAGTTGGGCTAAGTTCATGTCGTAGTTCTTTAATCCACCTAGCTGGGCAGGGGTCGTTAGGTGCGGTAGTTAAGTTAATAGCTGTTATTATTTCTTCAATCTCTTTGTTGGATACTTGAGATAAATTATCAAGCGTGGCAAGTTGGGTCACATTCTGTGGGGTAGAAGGTGCTGGTGCTGTAAGGATCGAACTAGTCTGAATCATTTTTGATTGTAAGTATTCGGCATAATCCTGAGGATGTGGCATAGGTGGTTGGGTTATGGTTGGATCACCTGTTAAGGATTTAACAATATTGAAGAGGTCATGTGGCTTGTTCAAGGACCGCATTAATATATCTGAGTGGAATTTCTTTCTTTTCTCCATTGTCATCTTTCGGTGAGTTTGTAAGTATGAGTTGTATGAACAGAGTGCCTCAGGAGATCGGGAGGAACGCCAGCGTCTCTCAAGTCTGCGTAGGTGAAGGAGAGATTCTTGAAGTTCGGAGGAGAACCATGGTTTATGTTTGCTCTTGGTCTTGATCCTGTTAGTAGCAGGGATGCAGGCAGTGGCTTTCAATGTGTTGTTCCAGTTGGTTATTAAGTCATCTTGAGAAGGTAAGTCCTTATTGAGGGCATGTAGAACTTTCTCCAAGACTTCAATCTTATCAAATGGATGGAAGCGAGTTTCAAGGGCACTCGGGGGGCGACCTGTAGTGTTACTGTTGTTGGAGAGGTGTTCAGTGGGGATGTAAAAGAGGAGTAAATTGTGATCAGACCAGGGTATAGGGGTTATGTATATCAGGGGCTTCTGAGATGTGTTGAGTACCACTTGAGGAGCGAAGATTAGATCCAGTGTGCCTCCTTTGATATGGGTGGGAGCGTCGATAAGTTGTTCAAATCCTAGTTGGTACATGGCTTCAAGGAATGCTCAGGAGTGTGAGGTTTGTAGCGATGGTAGGTTAAAATTCCCTACTAGCCAGTTGGGGGATTGAGGGTTGGGAGAGTTACATGCAATGTTGATTATTGATGGAAGGTCTTCTGGGGAGGGTGACGGTGCTCGATAGAGAAGATTGATCGTACAGCTCCTATTAGATATGGAGAGAGCATCAAGGTGTGGGGTACTGGTGGTATTGTTCAGCTTGAATTGGAGGTCCGATTTGGCGAGAATGAGTGTGCCACCACCTCTCTGGTTGGCTCTGTGGCAGGCATAGATAGAAAATTCTGGTGGAATCATCTGGTTGATGAGGACGTTGTCGTTGTCGGTTAGCCATGTCTTGGTTATTAGCAGTATGTCTAGGTTATGTGTTGTTATCATATCAATAACTGCAGGCCATTTGGAGCGTATAGATCTGGCATTTATTAAGGCGCACTTGAGTAGACGATCGGTCTTATGCTTCTCGTTAGGGTCTTAGAAAAAAGAGCCAAATGACGAAAACTGGAAACAGCACAAGCACTGGCAAGTTAAATGCAAGGCACTGATAAAGCAGGCAAAGAGAGAATTTGAGAAGAAACTTGCTGTGGAAGCAAAAACGCATAATAAAGACTTTTTCAAGTTCATTCATTGCAAAAAACCTGTGAGAGAGTCAGTTGGACCATTAGATGATAGAAGGGTAAAAGTGGCAAAAAGAGGGGACAAGGCTATAGTGGAGAGACTGAATGAATTCTTTGCTTTGGTCTTTACTGAGGAAGATGCAAGCAGAGACCACAAGTAATACACATCCACCAGACGAAAGATCTCCGGTACAACTAGTAAGATATTGAACTGATTGAACTGCTCAGTACTGCAAGGAGCTGGTAAATGGACACAAAAATAAAGTCTAAAGCTTTACCATTAGACCTGATCACTTCTCAGCTATAGTGCAAATAGCATCAGAGAACCTTAGAGTAATAGAAGTTGTTAATATCCTACTATTAATTTATCTCTGCCTGACAATATATACCTGCACATGCACAGCAAACACACACAACCATTTTCCCTACCCATGGCAACCCACATATTCATACGCACTATATATGGTACACACATACGTGGTATACAATACACAATACCCCACCAGCACTAACAATGTATTGCAACCCGACCGAGTATCAACCACCAAACACCGTAATAAGCCACGCAACCTCCACAACCCAAGACCAATGGAAACACACCTGAGAATAACCAAAATAAAACCAAATGTAAACCTACAACCTAACAATAAGACACAAACCACCCACACTTGTATACTAATAAATGCCAGATCAATAAGGAATAAAATACATGTTATGCATGATGTCATCACAGATGAAAAGCCGGACATTCTATGCATCACAGAAACGTGGATCACAGACACAGACTCAATTCTTCTCAACCAATTAAACAAACCTGGTTACAGGATATTCAACTGTCCACGGACCAGTAGAAGAGGAGGGGGAGTCCTAATTATTGCAAAAGACTCCTTAAACCTAACCAACACCTTGCAAAACACAGTCGACGAAATTGATATACTCAAATTGGAAAGCAAAATGCTAATAATATGTCTCATCTATAAACCCCCCACATCACAGCATGAAACTCTAGCTGCTGCACTACAGAAGATCTCTACAGCAACAATCAAAAAATACCAAATTATACTAGGAGACTTCAACCTTGCATCAATCTCACCCACACATGCAAGCACCTTCCTGGAAGCTATGGACCAGCTATGATACAAACAAATAATACAAGATGCCACTCATAACAAAGGAAATATACTGGACCTAGTATTTATACCCAAAAAGGACCGCCAGGACGGAGGCATAGAACCTGCACCACAAATAACACAAGTACCATGGACCGACCACCATCTGATAAAATTTACCTTATACCTACCTATGAAACCTGACAGTCCACAAACGGGAACAAAGACTCAACTTGGAAGGAAATTCCAGAAATTCAACAAAGAAGCCCTAATAAGCTCCATCACAACTCATGTAAACACTGATTACACAGACCTGGAAACCCTGATAAACCAATGGAACGAAGGGATCGAAGCAATCTCAGAACTAAAGACGAAAGCACCAAACAATGCAAACACCAAATCAAGAACCAAAACGGAGCTCTGGTACACGACAACTTTCAATAAAATGAAGAAAGACCTAAGGAAACTAAAAAAAAGATGGAGAAAAACGAAGACCCCCGAACACAAAGCAGAATACTTAACATTCCTCTCAAAATACAAAGACGAAATCAACCTCACAAAGAAAAACCATCACACCAACCTACTCAACAAGGCGCTGAACAGACCCAGAGAATTGTTTGAACTTGTTTAATCCCTTACCAAAACCGCACAGGATGATAACTTCAACAATGCTATAAAAGCTCAAACATTAGCTGACAACTACACCAGCAAACTCAACCCACTAACAGCGGGACACCCCACCCAAATTCAGACCACAAACTTCACCCCTCAGCACGTCACAACAACGGACAGCAATGAGGCGTGGAACACCTTCTACACCATTGAGGCCAGACAAATAATAAACATAATCACAAGCCTAAACACCACCACCTCCCCATTAGATCCCTGCTCAGCAGCCTGGCTCAAGGCAACAAAACAAGAAATTGCCCAATACGTTACACACATAGTAAACCAATCACTGCAGCAAGGAATTATGCCAACAGAGCTCAAAAAATCCCTCATAAGACCTATACTAAAAAACAAAACACTCAAGAAGGACGACCCATCATCATACCGGCCAATCTCAAGTATATCATTCCTAGCCAAAACTATTGAAAAGGTAGTCCAGCAGCAACTACAAGATCACATTGACGCCAGAAATGCACTCGACAACCACCAATATGGATTCCGTCAATATCATGGGGTGGAAACCCTACTATTCGTGCTCCTTGATAAACTATACAAAGGCCTTGAAGACAAAAAGAAAATGTTCATTTTAATATTCATAGATATAATTGCTGCATTTGATACAGTAAATCATCGGACCCTCATCAACAGACTGGAGTCCATAGGAATAAAAGGGACACCCCTAAAGTGGTTAATATCCTACATATCCAACAGAATGCAGCAGGTCCAATTCAATCAATAAAAAGCAAAGGCATTCCCACAAACTCAGGGAATGCCTCAAGGCTCAGCATTGTCCTCCCTACTGTTCAACCTATACATAAAACCTGTCTGCACGGTCTTTCAGAAACACAAGGTTAATTACCACATCTATGCAGATGACATAATGCTATATACTCAACTGGACACGGCCGATCCAAACTATAACCATCTAGAGGAATGCCTTAATGAAATGCAAACCTGGCTACAGCAAAACAATATGTCCATAAACCACAAGAAAACTGAAGTGATGTACATCTCCAAAAAATAAGATTTCAACCCTCCCTCGACTATCACCATGAACAACAACACATACAGCATAAAGAATGAGATAAAATACCTAGGAGTGACACTCGACAGAAACCTCAAGATGGAAAAGCACCTGCGACTACTGAACCGGGCAATATTCCATAAACTAAGGGTCCTCCAACCCCTACACAACATCATTGAACACACCGATTTCAGAACAGTAGCACAAGCACTCATCACACCACACCTAGACTACTGCAACGCCATTCTCCAAGAACTACCAAAGAAAACACTCAACATACTGCAAATGGCACAAAACGTCACAGCCAGGATCATCATGAACAGACAAATCTCCAAACATATCACACCAATACTAATGGAATTACATTGGCTTCCCATTTCTGCTCGCATAATATACAAAGTATTAGTTACAACGTTCAAACTGATACACAACATAGCACCATCTTACCTCTCCAACCTCATCTCAACAAAACCCCCTAAAAGAAACAGAAGAGCACACAACATAAACACCCTACATGTCTCAATTAACATCCGCACTGTTAAAGTTTACACAAGCAACAGAGCCTTCACCTATTCAGCACCCACACAATGAAATAATCTACCAGTCGAACTGAGAGCGAACAGCGACCTACAGGATTTCAGAAAAAAAGTTAAAAACCTACCTTTTCCAGGATTATTATAGATTGTCATAAACAAAAGCAGAATAAACCAAACCTTGTAACACAACATAACAAGGGTACTAAGAGCTTACTTCTACTCCAACCACAACTGTATATAGTCCCAGCTGTACAAATGCAACTGTAAATAGCTCATGCTGTATAAATGCAAGCATAAAGTAATCCAAATTGTATAAACACATATCCCTGAAATGAAGATGTAAATAATGTTATTCTTAACCTATGTAACTGTTGTTTTGCTGTGTAAGGTAAACCGCTACTGATCGCTGGAAGAAACTGTATACAAATACAACCAAATAAATAAATAAAAATGCAGGGATGTTACCCATGACTGAAGTGGTATTTAAAGGTGATGCTGCAGAAGAATTGAAAGAAATATCGCTACACTTGGAAGATTTATTACAACTATTTGCTAAAATGAAGAGTAGAAAATCACCTGGACCAGATGGTATACATCCAAGGGTGTTGAAAGAACTGAAATATGAGATTGCAGATCTGCTATTAGTAATCTGTGAACTATCATTAAAATCATTTGTAATACCTGAAGATTGGAGGATTGCCAATGTAATGCCAATTTTTAAAAAGGGTTCCAGGGGTGATCCGGGAAACTATAGACTGGTGAGCCTGACGTCAGTACCAGGAAAAATGGTAGAAACCATCATAAAGAACAAAATTGCACAGCATGTAGATAGTCATGGCTTAATGGGAGACAAGGAAGACCATGTCTTACTAATCTGTTATTTTTTTTGAAGGTGTGAATAAAAAGATAGACAAAGGTGAGTTGGTTGATATAGTGTATCTGGACTTTCAGAAAGCCTTTGACAAGGTCCCTAATCAGAGACTTTTGGCAAAACTAAAAAGTCATGGGATAGGAAGTGATGTACTATTGTGGATCAGGAACGGTTTAAAAGATAGAAAGCAGAGGGTAGGGCTAAATGGACAATTTTCCCAATGGAGAAAGGTGAATAGTGGTATACCCCAGGGATCTGTGCTGGGTCCACTGCTTTTTGACATATTCATAAATGACCTGGAAAAGGGAATAACGAGTGAGGTTATCAAATTTGCAGATGACAGAAAACTATTTAAAGTTGTTAAAACCCAAGAGGATTGTGGAAAATTGTAGTAGGATCTTGATAAATTGGAAGACTGGGCATCCAAATGGCAGGTGAAATTTAATGTGGACAAGTGCAAAGTTATGCACCTAAGAAAGAACAACCCAAAATATGGTTACACGATGCAAGGTTCCACATTGGGAACCACCACCCAGGAAAATGATTTAGGCATCATCGTGGATAACATGTTAAAACCCTGCCCAGTGTGAAGCAGCAGCCAAGAGAGCAAATAGAATGTTAGGTATCATAAGGAAAGGAATGGAAAATAAAACAAAGGATATTATAATGCCTCTGTATTGTTCCATTGAATATTGTGTGCAATTCTGGTCGCCGTATCTTTAAAAAGATATAGCATTATTAGAAAAGGTACAGAGAAGAGCCACCAAAATGGTAAAGGTGATGGAAGGATACTCCTATGAAGAGAGGCTAAAAAGGTTAGGGCTCTTCAACCTGGAAAAGAGATGGCAGAGGGGAGATATGATAGAGGTCTATAAATTAATGAATGGAGTGGAACGGGTAAACATAGATCGATTGTTTATGTCATCAGAATATAAAAAGACTAGGGGACTTGTAATGAAGCTACAGGGTAACCTATTTAAGACTAATAAGAGAAAATATTTTTTCACTCAACGTGTAATCAAACTCTGGAATTTGTAACCGGAGGATGTAGTAAAAGCTGTTAGTGTAGCTAGGTTTAAAAAAGGTTTGGACAAGTTCCTGGAGGAAAGGTCCATAAACCATTTTTAAAATGGACACGGGATATCACTGCTCGACCCAATACAAGCATTGAGGAACCTGTGTCTTTTGGGGAAACTGTTAGGTACTTATGACCTAGATTGGCCACTGTTGGAAAAGTTGATGTTAAAAAGCAGCGGACCAGATACGTGTCAGATACTCCTCAGTTGCCCCTGACAATCTCAGGTTCTGCCCTGACTCCACCCCCAGAAGTGACGTGGGTAACCACAGCATTTTAAAAGAAGATCTGCACAGTTGTATATGCTACAGGCATGGGTGTAAGTAGCACGATCAAGAAGCAGGCACTTTGATGTACCTCCTTTGACTAATTTCCCAGGCATCTCATCATAGATTGTATTTTATGCTTTTGCTTCTGGTTGCTGTCTATTCCAGGACTACATTTTGTTTAATACCATAAGTCACCATATGCTCATATTGGTTCAGTGGAGGCACAGACTGGCCATGCCTGTAGGCCTTCACTACTGGTAAGAATTCCGTCATCAAATTCCTTCAGACACAGCCGGGCGACCAGCATGAAGGCCTCAGGTCGCTATCCTCCCGCCCTACTTCCCTCCCTTCCCCCCCCACCCCCCCCACCTGCCTAAATAAATGCACACACACGGAATTTGCAACAACGAACCCAGTAATTTATTTGTTAACAACATACCTTTTTTTGGACGTACAGTCCACTAACTGTTGGCCACAGCATGAAATAACATACAACCATTTATATAGTAGATAACGGTAAATGACATTAAATTCCAATTTCCTTCAGCCCTTCTCCAGAGGCACAGCCCACTCTGGTTAGGTTCTTGTCGCGCGGCAGGGTCTCTGGAAAAACAGCCGTCCAAGCCTTTTCCCCACTGCCGCCGTTTCCTACTGGCATGATATCTTTTCGGGGATGTCTTTTCTAACAGGCCCTGTTCTGGGCTCTGTCTCTCTTGCAACAGTGTCCCTATCCGCCTCTGCCCAAGTCCTGTCAAAGGCGTGAGCAGGGCTACGTTGTGACTCTCTATACTCGTTTCTCCCGCCGTGAAAGCATCGGGAGACCCTCTAGACACTGTTGCTGCTTCCACTCAGTGTCCGTTTTACGGACACATCCTCTATGTTCCACTCCCCCTTATCATGGCTGGGCTGTGCGCTCTCTCGAGAGGAGGGGTCCCTATCTCTCCTGCCCCCCCTCCTACTCTGCTGTGATGAAGCCAATACCTCAGGGTGGGTCGGGCGGGAAACCGTCTTCGGCGCGGCTCCGTGAGGGGGAAAAGAGGGAGAGCCAAGGCGCCGCCAGCCTCTATATATGCCGACCGCGCTGCCCGCCCCCCCTGCCGAGGTTAACCCTCGGCCCGCCGGCGCCTGCCTGTGTCCGGCCGCACTTAAATTCACGGCCGGATCTCAGCCGGGCGACCAGCATGAAGGCCTCAGGTCGCTATCCTCCCGCCCTACTTCCCTCCCTTCCCCCCCCACCTGCCTAAATAAATGCACACACACGGAATTTGCAACAACGAACCCAGTAATTTATTTGTTAACAACACATTTTTTTTGGAAGTACAGTCCACTAACTGTTGGCCACAGCATGAAATAACATACAACCATTTATATAGTAGATAACGGTAAATGACATTAAATTCCAATTTCCTTCAGCCCTTCTCCAGAGGCACAGCCCACTCTGATTAGGTTCTTATCGCGTGGCAGGGATCTCTGGAAAAACGGCCGTCCAAGCCTTTTCCCCACTGCCGCCGTTTCCTACTGGCATGATATCTTTTCGGGGATGTCTTTTCTAACAGGCCCTGTTCTGGGCTCTGTCTCTCTTGCAACAGTGTCCCTATCCGCCTCTGCCCAAGTCCCGTCAAAGGCGTGAGCAGGGCTACGTTGTGACTCTCTATACTCGTTTCTCCCACCGTGAAAGCATCGGGAGGCCCTCTAGACACTGTTGCTGCTTCCACTCAGTGTCCGTTTTACGGACACATCCTCTATGTTCCACTCCCCCTTATCATGGCTGGGCTGTGCGCTCTCTCGAGAGGAGGGGTCCCTATCTCTCCTGCCAATCCCTCCCGGCGGCGACTCCTTGCTCGCCGGGGGGGTCCCCCACCTTGTGTTGGGTCCCCCTCTGCAGCTGTGGCCAACACCCGCTTCTGCCGTAGACGCTCGATCGTGTCTTGTATCGCACAGAGGTATACATCCATCCCAATTTCGGATAAGTGTACGCCATCTGCCCGATAGAAGCCAGGGCACTTCTCTTCTATGAGATCATGAATGATACACTGCCCCCCAATTGTGTCCATAAATCGCGTCATCCACCTATTTACTTTTCTCCTAGTACGTTCTACCGCTTGATGCGACCATTCGCCCTTCCACACTCGCCGGGGTATGATGTGAGACCAGACCATTGATGTGCCCGGGAAAGTAGCCGCAAGCGTCTGCATGTCCTTTTGCATTTTCTTCGTGAGTTCGACACTGCGGGTAACCGTCAGGTCATTACCGCCGAGGTGGATGATTATTACCCAGGGCTGATCCCCTGGATTTCGCGCCCGCAAGAGGAGCGGCATCAACTGATCCCAAACCATACCCCAGCAGCCCATCCACTTCACTGCCACTTTTTCTGTGGGGAGGCCCAAGTTACGGCCCTGCGGTCTGATGCTTGCTCTCCTCTCCGCCCAATGCACGAACGAATGGCCGCATATCCACGCTTCCCGTCTGGGTCTGCCACCTACATACGTCATTATGGAAAATAAAAAATGGGCATTTTAGACTTAGTTTGACAACTGATACTGGACCGTTTGTACACACACTTGAACATAATAATACAACAGGATTTGTACACATGCTTGAACATAATCATACAACAATAGACAAATGTGCCGTATCCCCTAACTTCTGTACACTCCTACACCTTTTTTTTTTTTTTTTTTTGCCGCCTCAGGCTTGCCCCTGGCGTTAGACCGGGCGCACGTACAACTTATACCTATCGGAGCGCCATCTACCGATGCCCATGATCTGCTCCTTGGTCATGCCCAGGCTGGCCGCCGTTGAAGCGGCGCTGATCCTGAAGGAATGAGTGCCGTAGAAGCGCGATTCCAAACCTATGACCTCCAGGGCCTGTTTCAGGACCTTGGCGAATTGGTAGCATGATAGGGGGGCACCGTTTGCGTGCACTAGCCAGTGACCTGCCCCCGCCGGCTGAATTTGCTTAGGTTTAGGTTTATTAAAACTTGTTATACCGCTCGATACCGTAGGCGTCTGAGCGGTTTACAATAAATAAAATCAGGCAAGTTAGTTAAAACAAGCACTCGGCTGCAGAAAAAGAAAAGGAATGCCATCAAATCAAAGAAAAGTAGAGAAAGGAAAGAGGAGATAAGAACAGAAGTAAGCTAAAATCAGGAAATAATAATGCATGTGTACAAACAAGGGAGGAGGGGAAGGAGAAGACAAACATTCTGTGAAAGGACATGGTAACGAGAAGGGGGAAGGAATGGGCTAGGGAGGAGGATCAAACGCAAGGCAGAAAAGATGGGTTTTGAGTTGGGATTTGAATGTTTGGTATGAGCTTTCTGCACGGAGGGGGGGGGGGGGAGTGAGTTCCAAAGACTTGGAACCAAGAAATAGAAAGCAGAGGCGCGGGTTTGTTCTAGACGAGCATGTGCAGGGGAGGGAAGGACCATGCGATTTATGTGTACAGAGCGGAGGAGGCGGTGAGGGGTACGGAATTGTATCTGATTTGCCAGGTAGAGGGGAGTGCCGGTATGGATTATTCGATGTGCAAAGATTAGAAGTTTATACCGAATATGGAAAGAAATGGGTAACCAGTGATATTGATAAAGAAGGGGTGTGACATGATCGAAATGTGATGCATGGGATAACAGACGGATGGCAGCATTTTGAACGCGTTGGAGACGAGACAGTTGGGACTTGGGTAAACCAGCAAAAGAGACATTACAATAATCGAGACGGGACAACACAAGGGTGAGCAGAAGGGTGGTCAGAGCAGGGGTAGAAAGGAAGGGGCAAACTGCTCTAAGTTGACGAAGAGAGAAGAAAGAGCGTTGAACAATTGAAGAAATGTGATCTTTGAAAGTAAGGGCAGAGTCAAGAACAACACCTAAGTATCGGAGTGATGAGACCAGTGGGATAGGCTGGGAGGAGAGAGAGGGGGCACAGGTGGGAGAAGGACTGCCAAAGTTGAACCAGATTGCAAAGGATTTTGCCGGGTTTACTTGTAGAAAGTTAGAGGAGAACCAAGACATCACAGCAGTGAGACAGAGGTTGAGAGGGGAAATATCAGGGGAAAAAGAATCTGTGTGGTGAAGAAGAATAATGTCATCTGCATAATAATATGCAGAAATGCTAAACTGTTGGACCAGAAGGGCAAGGGGGGCTAGGAAAATATTGAAAAGAAGTGGGGCAAGAACAGACCCTTGGGGAACACCACAGGACAGGGGGGTGGGGGCAGAGGAAGAAGATGCAGAGACGACAGAGAAAGAACGACAGGATAGAAATGAATGAAACCACCGGAGAACCACACCCGAGAGACCAGCTTCCCGGAGACGGAAGAGGAGGGTGTGATGATCCACCAAGTCGAAAGCTGCAGATAGATCAAGAGAGACAGCCAGGGTGACAAGACCGCGATCGTGAGCAATGTGAAGATCATTAAGAAGGGAGAGAAGGACAGATTCAATGCTATGGCCAGGGCGGAAACCTGATTGACGGGGATGGAGACTAAGGGAAAGCTCAAGATGAGAGGCAAGCTGAAAGAAGACCAATTTCTCGAGGAGTTTCGATAAGAAGGGTAGGTTTGAGACTGGGCGCCAGTTAGAAAGAACGGAAGGATCAGAGGAGTGAGATTTCAAGATGGGACGGACTAATGCATGTTTCCAGGTGGAAGGAAAAGAACCAGTGGAGAGACTTGAGTTGAGAAGGGAAAGGATATAAGGAGATAGAGCTAGGGAAGGTTCTAGAAGCCATTGGGAAGGGATAGGATCAGCTGGGCAAGTAGTTTTGCGAATAGTAGAGAAAGTCTTATTCAAAACATCAGGTGTAATGGGGTCAAATGAGGACCAGGAATGTGATAGTGCAGGAGTTAAGGATGGCGAAGAAAGGGGAGGAGGAAGAGGGGGCTCAGTGGGGGGAGAGAGAGGCGGCGGACATTGGGGAAAAGCTTGGCGGAGGGTGCTAACCTTGGAGACAAAGAAAGAAGCAAGGGCGGAGGAGTCCGGGAGAGCAGAGGTTACATTGGGAGAGGGGGAAGATGCAGAGTGCGAAGCTGTGAGGGAACGAAGGACTGAGTATAGTTGACGAGACGAATTCGAGGAGGAAGAAATGAGATCAGTGTAATAATCACGCTTGGCCGTGTGGAGAAGGGTGCGATAGTGACGGTGGCAAGTATGGAAATCAGCAGAAGTGATAGGAGAAGGATGCTTCAGCCAGAGGCGTTCGGCACGACGGAGGTGCTTACGGTGTAAAATTAAGCCGTGGTGGAACCAGGGGTAGTGTGGGAGGCGGCGGCGGGAGTGGTGAGGGCAAAGAGGAGCGGCAGAGTCCAAGGCAGAGGAGAGTGATGAATGCAATTTGTGAACCTGGACGTCGAGGGGGAGAGTGTCGAAGTCTATTGGGAGCGAGATGGCTGGGGAGGGAAGATGGTGGAGAGTATCAGCAGTGATTCGGCGGGAAAGCGTAGGAAAGGAGTTGGTATTGAAATTCGAGGAGGAGGCAACAAGTGGGACAGGAACGTCAAAGAAGAGGCATACGTGATCGGTCCAGGGAAGAGAAGAGAAAGAAAGGGACAAGGGTAGGAAAGGGAAAGAACCCGGAGCGATGAGAAGATCAAGAGTGTGACCGGCAATGTGAGTGGGAAAGGAAACAAATTGTCGGAGAGAGTGATCAGATAGAAAAGTAAGAAAAGAAAGGTCTCTTGCTGAGGAGGGAGCGTCCACATGAATATTGAAATCACCTAGGATTAAGAGACGGGGATAGCGGAGGGAAACTTCTGAAATGGTAGTTAGCAAGGAATCCCAGGAAGGGGAAGAGAGAGAAGGGGGGCATAGATAAGAAGGAAGTAATATGGAGAAGAGGAAGAGTCCAGCCGTACAAGGAGGGACTCAGGATAGGAAGGAGAGACTGGGGGGGAAAGTTCAGATAGTGAAACAGAAGAGCGGTGAATAATAGCAATTCCACCGCCGCTTCTGCCTCGACGTGAAGTAGACAGGAAAGAATAGCCAGGTGGGAGACACCGGTTGAGGAAGGGCTCATCGCCCTCCCTCAGCCAGGTTTCAGTTAGGAAGAAGACATCCAGACTGCGTAGTACAATAAGGTCTTGAATCAAGGATGTTTTGGTCCGGGTTGAGCGACAATTTAGGAGAGCTAAATGCAAGAGTGGGCAGGAAAGTGCAGAAGGAGGGGAGGGCTGTGAAAGGGAAGAGATACAATGGGTTAAGTTAAGGGGCTGCCGGGCAAGATGGCCAGAGAGGGTAGCAGAGGACACAACAGGGCGCCAGCCCCAATGCACCGGTATGACAGACATGTTAGAGGGAAAAAAGAGCAGTAGCAAGAAAACTAGAACTGCAAAGGGTGGTATAGCAACGAAAGCTGCTTTTGACGGCAGATATGAAGAGCGAGGGGTAGTAGAATGAGGAGGTGGGGACAGGGGAGAGTGCATGTGTAAAGGTGCAGATCGAGACGCCCAAACCTCAGCTTCGTCGCCCCGGAACTCGCCCCAAGGAGCGCGCACAAGGAGCAGGCGGCGCGCGCACCAGTGTGGGTTTTAAACGCGGGGGAACTCAGCGTCACTTCCGGTGGGCGGGGACTGCAAGCGAGTACCTGGGGAGACACAAGGGCAGGAATACAAGCTGCTTTGAGAGCGCAGACTACAGCGACAAACAGCAGACAGATAAGCAGCACAGGCAGAAGCAGTTAGCAGGTAGGCAGATAATCGGGTGAAGCAGAACACAGCAAACAGCAACCAGACGCTGCACCAGTGTGGGTTTTAAACGCGGGGGAACCCAGCGTCACTTCCGGTGGGCAGGGACTGCAAGCGAGTACCTGGGGAGACACAAGGGCAGGAATACAAGCTGCTTTGAGAGCGCAGACTACAGCGACAAACAGCAGACAGATAAGCAGCACAGGCAGAAGCAGTTAGCAGGTAGGCAGATAATCGGGTGAAGCAGAACACAGCAAACAGCAACCAGAAGCCGCACCAGTGTGGGTTTTAAACGCGGGGGAACCCAGCGTCACTTCCGGTGGGCAGGGACTGCAAGCGAGTACCTGGGGAGACACAAGGGCAGGAATACAAGCTGCTTTGAGAGCGCAGACTACAGCGACAAACAGCAGACAGATAAGCAGCTCAGGCAGAAGCAGTTAGCAGGTAGGCAGATAATCGGTTGGAGCAGAACACAGCAAACAGCAACCAGACGCCGCACCAGTGTGGGTTTTAAACGCGGGGGAACCCAGCGTCACTTCCGGTGGGCGGGGACTGCAAGCGAGTACCTGGGGAGACACAAGGGCAGGAATACAAGCTGCTTTGAGAGCGCAGACTACAGCGACAAACAGCAGACAGATAAGCAGCACAGGCAGAAGCAGTTAGCAGGTAGGCAGATAATCGGGTGGAGCAGAACACAGCAAACAGCAACCAGACGCCGCACCAGTGTGGGTTTTAAATGCGGGGGAACCCAGCGTCACTTCCGGTGGGCGGGGACTGCAAGCGAGTACCTGGGGAGACACAAGGGCAGGAATACAAGCTGCTTTGAGAGCGCAGACTACAGCGACAAACAGCAGACAGATAAGCAGCACAGGCAGAAGCAGTTAGCAGGTAGGCAGATAATCGGGTGGAGCAGAACACAGCAAACAGCAACCAGACGCCGCACCAGTGTGGGTTTTAAACGCGGGGGAACCCAGCGTCACTTCCGGTGGGCGGGGACTGCAAGCGAGTACCTGGGGAGACACAAGGGCAGGAATACAAGCTGCTTTGAGAGCGCAGACTACAGCGACAAACAGCAGACAGATAAGCAGCACAGGCAGAAGCAGTTAGCAGGTAGGCAGATAATCGGGTGGAGCAGAACACAACAAACAGCAACCAGACGCCGCACCAGTGTGGGTTTTAAACGCGGGGGAACCCAGCGTCACTTCCGGTGGGCGGGGACTGCAAGCAAGTACCTGGGGAGACACAAGGGCAGGAATACAAGCTGCTTTGAGAGCGCAGACTACAGCGACAAACAGCAGACAGATAAGCAGCACAGGCAGAAGCAGTTAGCAGGTAGGCAGATAATCGGGTGGAGCAGAACACAGCAAACAGCAACCAGATGCCGCACCTGTGTGGGTTTTAAACGCGGGGGAACCCAGCGTCACTTCCGGTGGGCGGGGACTGCAAGCGAGTACCTGGGGAGACACAAGGGCAGGAATACAAGCTGCTTTGAGAGCACAGACTACAGCGACAAACAGCAGACAGATAAGCAGCACAGGCAGAAGCAGTTAGCAGGTAGGCAGATAATCGGGTGGAGCAGAACACAGCAAACAGCAACCAGACGCCGCACCAGTGTGGGTTTTAAACGCGGGGGAACCCAGCGTCACTTCCGGTGGGCGGGGACTGCAAGCGAGTACCTGGGGAGACACAAGGGCAGGAATACAAGCTGCTTTGAGAGCGCAGACTACAGCGACAAACAGCAGACAGATAAGCAGCACAGGCAGAAGCAGTTAGCAGGTAGGCAGATAATCGGGTGGAGCAGAACACAGCAAACAGCAACCAGACGCCGCACCAGTGTGGGTTTTAAACGCGGGGGAACCCAGCGTCACTTCCGGTGGGCGGGGACTGCAAGCGAGTACCTGGGGAGACACAAGGGCAGGAATACAAGCTGCTTTGAGAGCGCAGACTACAGCGACAAACAGCAGACAGATAAGCAGCACAGGCAGAAGCAGTTAGCAGGTAGGCAGATAATCGGGTGGAGCAGAACACAGCAAACAGCAACCAGACGCCGCACCAGTGTGGGTTTTAAACGCGGGGGAACCCAGCGTCACTTCCGGTGGGCGGGGACTGCAAGCGAGTACCTGGGGAGACACAAGGGCAGGAATACAAGCTGCTTTGAGAGCGCAGACTACAGCGACAAACAGCAGACAGATAAGCAGCACAGGCAGAAGCAGTTAGCAGGTAGGCAGATAATCGGGTGGAGCAGAACACAGCAAACAGCAACCAGACGCCGCACCAGTGTGGGTTTTAAACGCGGGGGAACCCAGTGTCACTTCCGGTGGGCGGGGAGTGCAAGCGAGTACCTGGGGAGACACAAGGGCAGGAATACAAGCTGCTTTGAGAGCGCAGACTACAGCGACAAACAGCAAACAGATAAGCAGCACAGGCAGAAGCAGTTAGCAGGTAGGCAGATAATCGGGTGGAGCAGAACACAGCAAACAGCAACCAGACGCCGCACCAGTGTGGGTTTTAAACGTGGGGGAACCCAGCGTCACTTCCGTTGGGCGGGGACTGCAAGCGAGTACCTGGGGAGACACAAGGGCAGGAATACAAGCTGCTTTGAGAGCGCAGACTACAGCGACAAACAGCAGACAGATAAGCAGCACAGGCAGAAGCAGTTAGCAGGTAGGCAGATAATCGGGTGGAGCAGAACACAGCAAGCAGCAACCAGACGCCGCACCAGTGTGGGTTTTAAACGCGGGGGAACCCAGCGTCACTTCCAGTGGGCGGGGACTGCAAGCGAGTACCTGGGGAGACACAAGGGCAGGAATACAAGCTGCTTTGAGAGCGCAGACTACAGCGACAAACAGCAGACAGATAAGCAGCACAGGCAGAAGCAGTTAGCAGGTAGGCAGATAATCGGGTGGAGCAGAACACAGCAAACAGCAACCAGACACCTCACCAGTGTGGGTTTTAAATGCGGGGGAACCCAGCGTCACTTCCGGTGGGCGGGGACTGCAAGCGAGTACCTGGGGAGACACAAGGGCAGGAATACAAGCTGCTTTGAGAGCGCAGACTACAGCGACAAACAGCAGACAGATAAGCAGCACAGGCAGAAGCAGTTAGCAGGTAGGCAGATAATCGGGTGGAGCAGAACACAGCAAACAGTCTGCAAAGGTTTTTACTGTCTTGGATCTCCGCACATGCAAAGAGAGCATACCATTGATCAGACTGATATCATGTTCCCTAATGCCCCCTGTGGCATCAGCTTTACTCACCGAGGCGACTAGCTCGCCTACCCGGAATGCTCCAAAAAAGGCCCATGAAAAGGCGCATCGGAACAGCAGCGTCTCGAAATTGTCGAAGCATATTCGGCCTGCGACTTCCAGCAACTTATGTAATAATGCATGAGTTATAGGGCGCCTGATCGTTCTCTTGCGTAATCTGTACATTGATCAAGAAGCAACAGTTCGAACGGAACAAGGAGAAACAGAATGGTTTAAAATAAGCAAAGGTGTAAGACAAGGCTGCATACTTTCCCCCTACCTGTTTAATTTATATGCAGAACAAATCATCAGAGAAGCAGGACTGTATGAAGACAACAGAGGTGTGAAGATTGGTGGAAGACTCATCAACAACCTTCGCTATGCTGATGATACCACATTACTGGCTGAAAGCGAAGATGATCTGAAACATTTGCTTCTCACAATCAAAGAACATAGTGTCAAAATGGGCCTGCACCTTAATGTAAAGAAGACAAAGATCATGACAACTGGCATAATCAACAGGTTCATCGTTGAAGGAGAAGAAATTGAAATTGTGAACAACTTTAACCTACTTGGATCAACTATCAATAAAGAAGCAACAAGCAGTCAAGAAATCAGACGACGCATTGCTCTTGGCAGAATGGCTATGAAAGACCTAGATAAGATTCTCAAGAGCAGAGATGTGTCTCTCCATACAAAGATTCGACTTGTTCAAGCCATGGTATTTTCAATAACATCATATGGATGTGAAAGCTGGACAGTGAAAAAGACAGACAGGAAGAAAATTGATGCCTTTGAATTATGGTGCTGGCGGCGAATACTGTGTATACCATGGACTGCCCGAAGAACAAACCAGTCGGTACTAGAGGAGATCAAACCTAAGCTTTCTTTAGAAGCTCAGATGACAAGACTTCGACTTTCATACTTCGGACACATCATGCGAAGAGAGAGATCATTAGAGAAAGACATCATGCTTGGCAAGATAGAAGGTCAACGCAAAAGAGGAAGGCCAGCAATGAGATGGATCGCTACAATAACAGCAGCTACGGGTACCAGTCTGTCATCAATGAGCCGCCTGACTGAAGACCGAACACAATTTAGGATAGCTATCCAGAGGGTCGCCATGAGTCGACTCCGACTCGACAGCACTTAACAACAAGTCCCTTCTGCAGGGCTGTTCCTGTGTCCAACCCTTCATTACCCTTGTTATCACAAAGTCTGTTCTAGGGCTGCTCCCGCCCATCGCCTTTGTGAAGAAAGCGACCGCCGCCAATTGCGCTTGGACCGCTGATTTTTTCGCACCCTTGCTTTTTTACTGCAGTATCCACCGTAGAATGGATCCCGTGGTAGGGCAAACTTCCTCAATCCTGTTCATGACACAGAAAGCCTGGAATTTTTCCCAGGCCGTGAGGTATTTCCTCCTCGTCCTCTCAGATAGTGAACCCAGTATCAGCTCCCATACTTCGGTGGACCAAGATCCCACGCCTGATCCGGGACGGCTGTCTTGGCTGCGTTGGCGTTGGGCGCAAGGGATCGGAAAAGTGAAATCTTGGAACGAGAGAGAGCATCGGCAATGTTATTGAGAGTACCTGGAATATGCTTCGCCCTGAAAGTTATATTATGCATCAGGCATGCCAGAACTATATGCCTCAGAAGTGTTATCACCCCTTGAGTGTGCGCGCGCATTCCATTCAAGGCATACACCACTGCCATATTGTCAGTGTGAAAAATGATGGCCTTGTCCTGGAGCTGCGGGGCCCACATGGCTAATGCCACGGCTATGGGAAAGAGCTCTAGGAAGGTGATGTCCTTAGTCGCCCCTACCGCGTGCCATTCAGGGGGCCACTCCTCGGCGCACCATGTGCCTTTGAAATAAATCCCAAACCCCGAACTACCGGCGGCATCTGTGAACAGGTCAATATCTTCATTTGACACTGGCCGGTCTTGCCAAAAGGTCAGTCCATTGAAGGATTGCAAGAAGAATTCCCACATGCGCAGGTCTTCCTTCATGCCTTTCGTGATCCTGATCTTATGATGTTTTCTCCGATTCCCTTTCGTCGCCAGTGCCATGCGACGGCAGAAGACCCGTCCCATCGGAATAATCCTGCATGCGAAACATAACAGACCCAGCATTGATTGAAATTGCTCCAAGGTAGCCTTTTTGTGGGCCTGGATGGCCTGAATGGCAATTCGCAATTTCTGTATCTTGTCATCAGGAAGGCGCGACTGTTGCTTCGCTACATTCAGTTCAATACCTAAGAAGGTGATGGTTTCCACAGGCCCACAGGTCTTGTCGCCCGCCAGCGGAATACCGAAGCGCTCGGCTACTTGTTCGAAGACTTTGAGGACTCTCTGACAGTCCTCTCGGTCGCTCCCAATAAACAGGAAATCATCTAGGTAGTGCACCACCATACCAGACCCTGCGATATCTGCTATCACCCAGTGTATGAATGTGCTGAATTGCTCAAAATACGTGCACGATATCGAGCAACCCATGGGCAAGCACTTATCAAAGTAATAGTCGCCGTTGAAAGTGAATCCCAACAATACAAAGGACTCCGGGTGGACTGGCAGGAGCCGAAAGGCTGACTCAACATCCGCCTTCGCCAGTTTTGCCTGACGGCCCTGTTTCTTTATAAGGTCTACAGCATGGTCGATCGTTGAATAACTCACAGAGCATAACGCCGGGTCGATTTGATCGTTCACGGAGCTCCCCTCGGGGTATGAGAGGTTGTGTATGAGGCGGAATTTTCCTGGCTCCTTCTTAGGCACTATTCCCAGCGGGGACAGCACCAAGTTCGTAAGGGCTGGGGTCTTGAATGGGCCTACCACCCTCCCTAATTCTCGTTCCTTTAATAATTTTTGCTGGACTACATTGTTGAATTTATTAACTGACGGGGATTTGCGTATTCCCTGCACAATTGGGTTGGCTGCAACCGGGATCTAAAACCGTAAGCGAAACCGCTCTCGATACTGAGAGCATCGCCACGACGCGGATAAGCGCGTAGCCAAGGTCGCATGTGGTCAGGTTTGATGGGGGTTGGGGCCATGTCCATCGCCTCCACGTAGTTGCCCTGGTCGAAAGGGCTTATTGTCCTTACTGGCGCGGCAACCCGTGACTGGGTGATTACCCCCGCAGTTGGTACACACATGTCGAAATTTGCAAGGCTGCCATGTGCAACTCCCCGCATTGAACTGGCGGCATGCCCTGCTCCCGTTCGTCTGGGAGGCCTGCCGCCATTGTGGCACCGAAAAGGACTGGAAGGACCCTTCCTGACAGTACGGTCTGTTGGGTGACATCTCCTCGAGCCCGAGATCAACGATCCTGTGTTGCCAGGTCATGGTTGGGTCTTCGGCTAAACCTTGTCTGAACTTGACGTCATAGTTCAGCCAGGCCCACCCTCCTAATCGTTTGTGAGTTGCGTTATTGTATCCAGGTATTTTATTAGGTACTGGTTCAGTTCCGGCTCCGGCTCCAGTACCACGCTCATAAAAATATGAAACGCCGAAACCCAATTATTTATTGATTTCACAATTTTTGGCTTCTTCTCCCACTTCTTCTCCTTCTCTTTGCCCTCAATTATTTCCCCGTCCTGATCCCTGATCAGTAATGAGAATATGTCTATAAATTCCCTCCTCCAAATTCTTTTTTTCAATTTCCTGGGCACCGCGCTGGCTAGAGAGCTCACTCTGCACCACGGGTCTCCGCTTACTGCCAATGGGCTTGTTAGCGCAGCCGTTGGTTTTGACCCGGAGGGCACGGATTTGCTGTTGTCAGGTGCCTGCGTGCCTGTCTCACTCTGCCCAGCCCGGACCTTAGTTAACCGCCTCTCATTGTGTGCTCGCTTATTTTTTCTTTTAAAAGTTTTTAGTATGCTGTGCATCGCGCTTGCTAGGGAAATGTCCCCCTAGTCCTCCGATACCGATTCTTCAGAGGAGGAGGATGACAACCCAGCCAATGCCACCCTGTTGCCCGCAGGCTTACCTTGAACTGATGAGGTGTGTGGAGCACTGCCGCCATCTGCAGCGCTGGTGCTGGGCACGTTGTCGCATGTCGTAGAGCTGGTGCAGGGGGTGCTGCCAACTCGTGCCGAGTTGGTGCTTGGCGGGTTGTCCACCATGGCCTGTGGTTCTACGTGCCGCATGTCAGCTGCCTCTAGCCGTTGCTTGAAAGCAGTCAAGCCATGCTGGTTCACCTGCTCGCGTATAAGGCGCAACAGTTCCTCCAACTCCTGGCTCGATGTCGATTGTACTTGCTGCTGCGTAGTGTCCTGTTGCGGATTCTTAGTTGCGCGGTTCCTGCGCGAACCGTCTCCGCCACTGGCTTTTCCCTTTGCGGCTTTTGCAGGTGCCCGTTTTACAGCACCGCGTGTCTTTATACCCTCGGTGCTCTGACCCCGTCTTGCTCCTTCCGGGTCGTGGTGACTCCCATGGCTCCTTTCTCCGCCCTGTGCCGCCCTTCGTGGCATGATATCCTGCCTGCGCAAAATTCTATGGGAGGAATATGAAGGGACAGAAATTCACATTAGCGTTGCTCTTGTGGAGACCATACAGTTGACGGGGTACCATCCTTCTCACCCTTCTCTGAGATCGCCTGCATTAATATATATACATTTCGAATGCTCCCTCTTATTCTGTATGATGTCCCAGTTTCCAATTCATAGCCCCAAGTTCATTCCCAAAACATGTGGGTACTCAGGTGCCCCCCTCATTGTATTCTAATGCGACAATAGAAGTCTGGGAAAAAGCACATGTGGTTCCCAGTGCTATCAGCATCAAATCCATTATCCTCATGTCCTAAGATGCATACCTGGTTTTTTTCTTTTTTTTGCCACCAGATGGCAGCTGCTGCTGCACATGCTAATTAACCTTGATGGTACAAACGTTAGGAAAGCAGGCAAGAAAACATGGTACAAACTTTAGGAAAGCAGGCAATAAAACATGCACAAACCTTAATGCTTTAAAATTAGCCCCAGATAGCTACCCCCTGCGCGGAACACACAACTTTGCCTAGCCATTTATGAGCCAGACCCACTGTTATTCGTTTACCTCCTGCATATGCATATATAGATATCTAGCCTATTAGATTATCAATATTATCTTTGTTTGTTTGAGATGCTCCATACGCCGGAGCCCTCATATGGCTTCGCACCGTCCCACCGAATTAGAGCACGGTACCGCTCCGGCCATTTCCCCATCAGAATGCCTTCACCCTGTTCGCAGGGTGAGCCCAGCATGTCGGGTCAGCAGGCGTAACAAACAGGACACTTGCAGGTACAGCGCAATATCCCCGGTTATGCACATCCCCCGTTTCTTGTTTTGCACCCGCGTTGTTGCCTCAGGCTTGCCAGCTCGCCATGCGGTCCGTGACCTGTGCCACGGTCTGCTCCCCTGCCGTGCCGTAGCTGTTTCTTCCCCCGTGCTTATCTATGTCCCCCCACATGAGGCTCCATCGCCAAGCACTTTGTCTCTGCCTTTGTTTTTTCTTTTGCGTTTTCGTTTGATTTCACCGCTAAGCTCCAACTCCCCCCTCCCCGTTCTCTCCCTCCTCCCCCCCTTCCCTCCGGAGTTCCCAGAATCCTTTGTGCTAAGCCCCGATTATCTGGCTGAAAAAACGCCGCTCAAACCTGATGAAGCATGCTGGTTGCACATTGGTTTCTTCGATCGCGATCAACAACAGCAGCACCTCTGGCCGCGTTGGATTCAGCGGATCTCCGGGTGCCTTCCCACGTGTGCACCAAAATGCGGGTAGGAAAAAAGAAACCGTCTTCGGCGCGGCTCCGTGAGGGGGAAAAGAGGGCAAGCCAAGGCGCCGCCGGCCTCTATATATGCCGACCGCGCTGCCCGCCCCCCCGCCCCGTCCCCCCCCCCCGCCGAGGTTAACCCTCGGCCCGCCGGCGCCCGCCTGTGTCCGGCCGCACTTAAATTCACGGCCAGATCTTTTATCGTATTCTAAAACAGGAGTACTCAATATGCATTCCCTTCATAATAAATCCTTATTGAGTCATGATCTTATTCAGCATTCAGGTCTGGCCATACTTTGTCTAACCGAGACTTAGCTAAAAAAAGATGAGGACTCTTTCTTGACACAAGTCTCCCCAGCTGACAGGTACTTGTGACCTGGACTGACCACTGTTGGGAACAAAATTCTGGGCTCAATGGATCTTTGGTCTGACCCAGTATGACATATCTTATGTTCTTATGTTCTAGGTTTCTCTGTTTCTATACTAATTGCACTTCTAAGAAAGGGGGAATGACTGCAGTTATTGTTTCCAATCAGCTAAGCTTGCAAAGCTGTTCTGGTAATTTTCTTGAGTGTCTTTCTTTTAAGCTCTGCAATTTTTATTCTACTCATTATTTTTTGGGCTTCTCTTTCTCCTCCAGTATCCTTTCTTGCCTTGGAGAAGCTCTCCTCAACTGTATTTACTACTTGCTCACAACACTCCTATCATCTTGTTGTTGTTGTTAAGTGCCGTCGAGTCGGAGTCGACTCATGGCGACCCTCTGGATAGCTATCCTAATTTGTGTTCAGTCTTCAGTCAGGCGGCTCATTGTTGACAGACTGGTACCCGTAGCTGCTGTTATTGTATCGATCCATCTCATTGCTGGCCTTCCTCTTTTGCATTGACCTTCTATCTTGCCAAGCATGATGTCTTTCTCTAATGATCTCTCTCTTCGCATGATGTGTCCAAAGTATGAAAGTCGAAGTCTTGTCATCTGAGCTTCTAAAGAAAGCTTAGGTTTGATCTCCTCTAGTACCGACTGGTTTGTTCTTCAGGCAGTCCATGGTATACACAGTATTCGCCGCCAGCACCATAATTCAAAGGCTTCAATTTTCTTCCTGTCTGCCTTTTTCACTGTCCAGCTTTCACATCCATATGATGTTATTGAAAATACCATGGCTAGAACAAGTAGAATCTTTGTATGGAGAGAGACATCTCTGCTCTTGAAAATCTTATCTAGGTCTTTCATAGCCATTCTGCCAAGAGCAATGCGTCATCTGATTTCTTGACTGCTTGTTGCTTCTTTATTGATAGTTGATCCAAGCAGGTTAAAGTTGTTCACAATTTCAATTTCTTCTCCTTCAGCGATGAACCTGTTGATTATGCCAGTTGTCATGATCTTTGTCTTCTTTACATTAAGGTGCAGGCCCATTTTGAGACTATGTTCTTTGATTGTGAGAAGCAAATTTTATTTTATTTTTATTTATTTAGTGTACACTTGTATCCCGCTACTTCCAGCGATCAGCAGCGGCTTTCTATACATAACAGTGTGGTTGTACAGGCCATGGATTAAAACATACATAATGATTTAGTGGAAAGGTACACAACACAACACTCGGATTACAGGTAAATGACACAACACTCGGATTACAGGTTTACACTTGATTGCAGGGCATTGTTTTCACATGTATATACATATTTACAGGTTGTCGGTTCTATTGGTGTCTGAATTACGGTATTCTTTCGTTGTGCATGGCGATACACTAGTGTTAGAATATAGTGACTAGGTATGATTGAAATGCATCTGGAATAGATGCGTCTTAAGATTTTTTCTGAAGTCTAGCAAATCTCCGTTTGCTCTCAGCTCGCATGGTAGTTGGTTCCATAGCAGTGGCGCTATAAATGAGAATGCTCGGTTGCTGGTATTTGCAGTGACAGATCTCAGGCTACCCGGGACAAGGAGGGTATTGAGGTTTGTGGTTCTTCTGCTTCTGTTACTTGGCTGTGCTGTGATAAGTGTGTTGAGGTACGAGGGTGCTATATTGTGAATGAGTTTGAATGCGGTGACTAGGATTTTATATTGTATGCGTGCAGTGATGGGGAGCCAGTGTAGTTCCATTAGTACTGGAGTGATATGATCCTTCAGGCCTTTCCTCATGATTATTCTGGCTGCCACATTTTGCGCCATTTGAAGGATGTTGAGGGTTTTTTTAGGCAACCCTTGCAGTATGGCGTTGCAGTAGTCCAGGTGAGGAATGATGAGGGCTTGAGCATCGGTCCTGAAGTCAGAGTGCTCTATGATGCTACGTAGTGGTTGCAATACTTTTATCTTGTGGAAAATGGCTCGATTGGTAATTCGGAGATGCTTTTCCATCTTTAGGTTGTAATCCAGTGTCACGCCAAGGTATTTTATTTCGTTCTTTGTGGCGTAGACGTTATTATTCATGGTGACTGTAGGTGGTGGGTTGAAGTCGGGTTTTCTGGAAATGCACATCACTTCCGTTTTCTTGTGATTTATTGACATGTTATTCTGTTGCAGCCAGATTTGGAGTTCACTGAGGCATCTTTCCAATTAACTGATATTCGGGTGTTGACATCAAGTTGAGTGTAGAGCATTAGGTCATCAGCATAGATGTGATAGCTGATCTTGTGGTCCTGGAAAGTTTTACAAACTGGTCGTAGATAAAGGTTGAAGAGGAGGGAAGATAGGGCTGAGCCTTGAGGTATGCCTTGGGTTTGAGGGAATGCTACGGCGTTTTCGTTGTTGAAGTGGACTTGCTGCATTCTGTTGGTTATGTAGGAGGAGAACCATTTCAGAGGGGTACCTCTAATGCCTATGGAGGCGAGTCTGTTTAGGAGTGTGGGGTGGTGTACTGTATCAAAAGCAGCTGATATGTCTATGAAGATGAGCATGTACATTTTGCTCCTGTTTTCCAGACCTTTGAGAAGTTTGTCTAGTAGGGCTAGGAGGAGGGTTTCCACACCATAATGTTGACGGAACCCATACTGGTGGACGTCAAAAGCGTTGTTGTCATCGATGTGGTCTTGCAGTTGTATTTGCACTGCCTTTTCGATGGTTTTGGTCAGGAAGGATATGTTTGATACTGGGCGGTAGGATGTTGGGTCGTTCTTGTTGAGAGTCTTGTTCTTCAGGATGGGTCGTATGATGGATTTTTTGAGGTGCGCTGGCATTAGCCCCTGCCAAAGCGACTGGTTCACTATGTGGGTGATGTATTGAGCAATGTCCTGTTTTATGACCTTGATCCAGGACGCTGGGCATGGGTCGAGGGGGGAGGTGGTGGTTTTTAAGCTGGAGATTATGTTCATGATTTGTTTGTCATCTATGCTCCTGAAGGTGGACCATTCTTGGTATTGTGCAGGACTTTCCGGGGTGTTGGTTGTTCGCAGGATGGTGTTTATAGACGGATCGTGGGTGTATGGTGCAGGCGCTTGATGGTTGATTACGCTGTCTGGAGGGTTTAGCTTGTTGGCATAATGGTCTGTCAACTTTTGGGCTGTCATTGCCCCGTTTGTAATTGGTTTTTGGGTAGTCTTCGTGAGAGATTTGACCAGTTGAAATAGTTCCCTGGGTCTGTTGAGTGCCTTGTTAAGCGTGTTGGTGTGGTAGGTTTTCTTTGCAAGGTTAACTTCGTTCTTGTATGTTGCGAGAATTTTGATGTATTCCATTCTAAGCTCCTCGGTTTTGTGACTTCTCCATTTCCTTTCTTGCTTCCTCAGGCTTTTCTTCAGTTCTCGCAGGGTGGGGGTGTACCACGGTTCCGTCCTGATTCTGGATGAGTTTCTTTGGGGAGTCCAGGTTGGTATTGCGATATCTTCGATTCCTGAGATCCATTGGTTTACCAGTGTCTCAAGGTCCTCCTGTTCTGGATTCATATGCGTGGTTATGGATGCTATCAGAGTTTCCTTGTTGAATTTTTGGAACCTCCTCCGTAGGTTTGTAGGTGGGGTGTGTGAGGGGTGTTCTAGCAAGGTGGGTAGAAGCAGTGTGAATTCAATTTGATGATGGTCTGACCATGGCACTGGGGTTATACATATTTTGGGTTTTTGTAGACTATGATGTTTGTTGGGTAGAAACACCATGTCCAGGGTGTTGCCTTTGATATGAGTGACATCACAGATTATTTGTTCGTATCCAAGTTGGTCCATGGCTTCATGGAAGATTTCTGCTTGAGCTGGGGGGACCGATGCTAGATTTAGATCGCCTAGGATGATCTGGTGTTTTTTGTTTGCTGTGGTAGTGATTACTTCCAGGGCGGTTGCCAGAGTTTCATATGGTGATGATGGGGGTCTGTAGATCAGGCAGATAGATATTGTTTTGTTTTCTATTCTGATTATGTCAATTCCATTGTTGTCTCTTTGAGAAGTGTTTGTTAGGAGTAAGGAGTCCTTGGCCATGATAAGTACTCCTCCTCCTCTTCTCTTTGAGCAGGGACAATTGTACATCTTGTAACCAGGTTTGCTAATTTGGTTGGTGATAGTTGAGTCCGTTTCCGTGATCCATGTTTCCGTGATGCATAGGAAGTCAGGTTTTACATCTGTGAGGATATCATGTATGATGTGGGTCTTGTTTCATATAGATCTGGCGTTGATTAGCATGAAGGAAACTGCTGCCTGCCGAGGTTTGTCAGCCTTGAAGGTCATGATTTTCTTGGTTGCTCTTGTTTTGTTTGGTCGTCTTTGCTTTTTCTTATGTATATTGTGGTGATGGTCCTTTGAGCTCTTGACCGACAGTGGGGCTGTGCCTTGGCTGTGTTGTAGGGTAGTTTGCATGAGTGCAGGAAGGAATGTGTTGTGTAGAGCAAGATTTGGCAGTATGGCTGGGTTGTAGACGTAAACTGGTCTCCATGTAAGAGGTGCGTGGTACAGCAGGATGTGGTTTGGGGCACAAGAGGCAATCAAGATACAGAGACACAACAGGAGAGAGGTAGTGATGGGAGCCATTTCCAGTCCAGTTGTGTAACTGGTATTGCGGGCCAAATTTTGATGGGGTTGATGAAGGGAACAAAGACAGTGCCCTCAGATTTGATTTTGCTTATGTCAATTAATGCAGTAAATCACTGTGTTAGTTTAACGCTATGCAGTAGTACAGATAGTTCTATGGTCATACAATGGAACTATAATGCTATAAACATTAATACAAACAGTTAAGACTACTAAGTGAAGACTATTCAGAGGAGCCTACTCATTAATACAGACAGCTATTCAGTCATACAATGGGAATATACAGCAATTTAGTGTGAAAAAATCGATGGAAAGTTAGCAGATTATTCAGGTTAGATGTGTTGCTTAACCTACAATGGTGTTGCGTACCAGGTTCAGTAGATATACTGGGTGAGACCTAAGGTACTGTTTCGTTACCAGTGGAGCAAAGCGTTTTCTAGATGAGTAGAGAGCGGGTTGCTCTATAGGTAGCCATACAGTTGGACAGTTGTGGAAAGTACTTGGCTGATGAGGTGCAAAGACATTGGCTTGGTTGCGGATCATTTACCTGGTTTGTAGCGGGTGGTTAGGTTCAATTAATTGCGAGCTCGACCTTCCTCGGGAGCTCAAGCTTAGTGGCGTTTTTCTGCCTAGAAGGGTCGGTGGGGATCTGAGGGATCTTGCCGGGTTGGATGCTTGCTGGGCCTACTGGTAATGGCCACTGCCTAAGGGCCACGCCAAAGGGCCCTCTGGCGAGGCCCTCAGGTGTGGGCCCGCCAGGCGCGGGCACGCCTGCCGGCTCGGCAAAATAAGAAAGCACGTGGCTGCCCCGATTGGGCAGTGGGTGAATCAGCTGGCCGCAGTCCTTCCCGGTGCAGGAGGCTCGATCCTCCGGAGAGGAGAGCTGATGATGGTGCCGGGGGAGTCCTTCTGTTGAGCGCCTGCCGGCTCGGCGAAATAAGAAAGCACGTGGCTTCCCCGATTGGGCAGTGGGTGAATCAGCTGGCCGCAGTCCCTCCCGGTGCAGGAGGCTTGATCCTCCGGAGAGGAGAGCTGATGATGGTGCTGGGGGGAGTCCTTCTGTTGAGCGCCTGCCGGCTCGGCGAAATAAGAAAGCACGTGGCTGCCCCGATTGGGCAGTGGGTGAATCAGCTGGCTGCAGTCCCTCCCGGTGCAGGAGGCTCGATCCTCCGGAGAGGAGAGCTGATGATGGTGCCGGGGGGAGTCCTTCTGTTGAGCGCCTGCCGGCTCGGCAAAATAAGAAAGCACGTGGCTGCCCCGATTGGGCAGTGGGTGAATCAGCTGGCCGCAGTCCCTCCCTGTTTCAGATCATCTTCACTTTCAGCCAGTAATGTAGTATCATCAGCATAGTGAAGGTTGTTGATGAGTCTTCCACCAATCTTCACACCTCTGTTGTCTTCATACAATCCTGCTTCTCTGATGATTTGTTCTGCATATAAATTAAACAGATAGGGGGAAAGTATGCAGCCTTGTCTTACACCTTTGCTTATTTTAAACCATTCTGTTTCTCCTTGTTCTGTTCGAACTGTTGCTTCTTGATCAACGTACAGATTGCGCAAGAGAACGATCAGGTGTTCTGGTATATCCATGCTTCTTAATGTGGCCCAGAGTTTCTCATGGTTTACACAGTCAAAAGCCTTGCTATAGCCTATCATCTTAGGGCTTTCAATATACATACAAATAACCTTCTCTAAATAATGAATTTCTTAATGTTATGATGAATCTTGTATTCTCAGAATTTCTCAGAGGCCCTTCACACATCACTGGTCATACCTTGCATTAGTTTTACATCAGTCATTTCCTTATATGGTTGAAAAAAAACAGCCTCTAAACCCAATTCACCTGGCCCCCTACTACAACAAATAGAATTAAATATCAAAAAAGAGACAAAACCACCACAGGGATATAAAATCCTAAATCAAAAGTGGTAGTCCAACACAAACAAACAAAATGGACAGATAGTTTTATTACAAAAACATTTGCACACCATAAAACCTATACAAAAAATACTTCACAACAAAAACTATTCAAAAAACCACAACAATAGTTGTTAACTTGTGTATGAGCTGTTGGTTCACACTAATTCCCACAGTATTTACTTGGTGCAGTTTAGTAAATGTGTCCCTTACTGTTGGTCTATTCCCCAAAGAGGAGATTAAGGGGTATGTTTTCTAATCAGTGATAGCGCCTCCCGTGCGATATTGGAGCCGCGGCTCCGGTATCGCATGGAAGCTGCTACTGCTGATTAGTAAACATACCCCTAAGTCTTTTTTGACCAAAACAAGAGGTGCGTTTCTGAAAACACAGAAGTGTATATATTGTTTCAATGCATGTCAAAATGTCAAAACCTCACCTCCAGGAACACTATTGTTAAATGAGGGCAAATTTAAGTGCATTGTGGAACAAGATACTTACATTTACCTTCACACAATGTGAGTAATTTTTTAAAGGCGCATATCTATGCGTTTGCTACTCTTTTGCCCGTTATAATAACTTTAAATATTACTCTGGGTTGCCCAATCCTTTTCAGTGTCAATTTAAAATGTTACAACATGGAGGTCACTTTAGAAGGCTTGCACAGCTTTTAAACATGCAAACAATAGCATTTACGCATGAAAATGGCCAATGCACATAAACAGTTATTTTGGAAAGCTGCTGTATGTAAAACCAAAGCGTGTAATTTTCAAGGAAGTGTGATATGGGCATCTTTTGGGTGGGTCAGAAAAGTATGCACATATTTCTGATTTTACAAAGGCAATACTTGAATAATTGGCAAAATTTGGGTATCAATATTTGCACTTGCTCTGACATGCATCAACTAACTGCTCTTTCCAACCTGTAGCTTGCAGTGCTTACCTCTCTGTTGTTTAAAATATTTAAAATTTAAGAACCTCTTAAAAAAGATTTGAAACAAGTTTTCGTGATACCTGATATTTCTGAAGCAACTCAGGAGACAGATTTTCAGGGTTCATCTGCTGAAGTGATTCTACTGGCTTTCTTCAAGATTAGAAAAAGTGATCTTAACCAATATTAAATTATTGCATAATACTGTGGCTAAATTTAAATCCAGAGTACAAGGCTGTGAGAAGAAGATTGATGTGCAGAGGATATTATAAATTTGAATGGTAAAATGAGAGAATTTCACGATATCTCAGAGACTTTGGTGAAATCTAATGCTATATTGTTGCAGGCGGAGCGTGCACAGAATGTGTTCCTATAGTTACCGCACTAAATAATGTCAGGATCTGATTTGTTTAAAAGCTATATGAAGGAGATTCTAAAAGTTCCAGAGGCTTCTTTGCCCCCACTGACTGCAGCCGAAGGAATTAGATTCTAAGACCAAGAACCAAGAACTCTCCATCTGTGTTAAATCCCACCATGGTTGATTTGCCCGCAGAACTTCTCCCCTGATTGGTGGAGAAGGCTGCACTTTTAGTGAATCCTGGAATCTGACAGGGTTTGGATCTTTAAAATATTTTTTCCGGAAGAGACAAAAGGTTTTTAGGACAACTTTTTACAATGTATCCTGATCTTTCATTTGAAACGCAACTATATCGTTAATTTCTTTCCTTAAAATTTCATGTTAACAATAGGTGAAAATTGTTCATTGAATTACCCTTGCAAATGCAAGATTACATATGTCAAATCAATATATTTTCCTTGATCCAGACCAACTTAAGTTATATTTCCTAAATCATCTGAAAGATGTATGTTTAGATGCTGATTTCAACTCATAAGATACTTGAAGCTTATAAAAGTTTCTGAGCGTAATTATTTTTTCTGCTTAGATTTTTCTTTTTTACTTTTTCTTTTAGTTTGGATGGTTTCTTAGTGAAATGTTAAGTATAAATGTAAACACTTGTCCTAATAAATTTTTAAAGAGGTCAGTTTTGCAGCAATGCAAAGTATGCCATTGAGTCAATGCTGACTCCTGGTGACCCAGCAGCCCCTGGGTTTTCTTGGCAAGCTGTGACTGAAAGTAGATTGCCCAGAGGCAATAGAGGGTAAAGTGACTTGCCCAAAGTCACATAGAGTGACAGTGGGAATTAAACCCTGGTTGCTTGGTTACCAGGCCTGCTGCTCTTCCTCCACGCCAATCCCTCCACTCCTCCATTCAATTTTGGAGCATAACTCTCAAAGTCAGGAGAATAAATCATTTGAATATCAGCCTCTCATCTTTTTTGAATATTGGTCTCTAGATTTCCATACCACTTCCTTATAAATTTAACTAGTTTCTATAATAAATAAGGGGAATGTTTACTAAAGGCCACACCGATACTGCACAATTGTGTGGCCAAATTAGCATAGAGGTCCGCATGCAACCAGCATGCAAGTGCACTTAACACCATCCACTGAAGTGGCATTAAGTGTACCCACACTAACGGCAACATTCGTGGTTAGCACACAACCATAATGCACGTGCTAACCATAATGCACCTTCAATACCCACCCTCCTTCCCAAACCTGTCTAGCACATACACAATAACGCGCTGATTAGTGCAGGACTTTTAGCGTGGGATCCTGAGCGCACAGCAAATCCCTCACTAACGGTTAGCACAGTTTAGTAAGCATGCCCCTAAATGTCTCAAAGTCTCTTATTTTGTCCCGCCTATGTATGCTGACTAAATTGTAAGTTCCATGGAGCAGGGACTTCTCTTAAATGTATCTTTTCAGTACTGTGAATGTCTAGTAGTGTTATACAAATTATAACAGAAGTGGCATTTAAGAACATAAGAACATTTATAATCTGTCAACTTAGTATAAGGCAAATTGGATAGTATTTTTATTTGTATTATTTATTTATTTGTATTCAAGAGAGTATATCTAACCTTTTGAGCTTGGAGCTATAGAAAAGTCTGTAACCTCAGCCCTTTCCTACAGCCCTGGTATTGAGTTTGATAACATCTAACCTTATTAAGTTGGGCTAGATGGTACCAACATAAAATGAATGACCTTAGCACATGTAGTACAATTGTAGAGGATGTGGTACCTCAGCGTATGCAGCGCTGACCGTCTGTCTTTGATGGGGTGACATTTTTTTAAATATATCAGCAGCGATACTTAATAGTATGAATAAATGAGAAGAAGATGCCGCATAATCAGAGTGACAAAAGCTGCGGGCAGACATGCAACCCTACCTTCCTGCCATTCTATTTGCAGAACAGCTCGGTGCACATCTCATCTTTCATCTTCTCAATCTGTAAGCAAGCAACATAAGTCTTTCTTTCCAGTTATGCAATCACTCACATCTATCGCAACACAAGTTCCTTTTCTTAATAAGAAAAAGCTCATAAGCAATACAAAGTGAAAACGTTGGTCTGGTTAAAAGCAAATAAGGGATTAAGAATAATACATTAAAAATAACTTGTTTCTTCAGTTTGCACCTCTTCCCCAAATAGAATGCTCTCAGTTTTCCCTCTGAACCATTCATTAGCTGTCAAGGGCTGCCACAGTAGTAGAAATTCACTTAGGTGGTCATTTTGGAAGCCTTCATTCATGCTTTGGACATCTGAAAATGGGCAGAAACGTCTCCAGGACCATTTAAGAAGCCAGCTCTGGGAATGTCTATGTCTGAACTGGGGCGTGGTGGAGGCATCCCCACCTAATCGCAGAAATGTCATGCCTAAGTTTAGATCTGCGCCAGACACAGTGCTCCTTTTTGGCTGAAAAAATCCAGAGGATTAAGAGAAGAAAGCACTCTATAATCTCTAGTACTCAGCACAATGTCACCAATAGCAACCCTGTTCCTAGCCCACTACCAACCATTAGGCTATCCTAGATCCTAGATATGTTTCTGGGGATGTCTATATAGATGCCTCTGCAGACATCCATATTGGGCATGTTCACGTTTGTGAAATTGTGTCTGCACCTCGACATAGATGCTTTTTTTCAGATGTCCTGGCCTAGAAGTCCCAGATTGCACTTGGGAGTCCCTTCTAATATTCCCCTCTTAATCTCCGGGTCTGAGTGCTCCACCTGAATATATCCTTAGTTTTGTGAGTAGGGAGGAAAAAACGGTTTAAATGTGCACATTACATGGTAACTTTCCTGTAACCATGTTTCCACTATCCATCCAGCAGGAGGGGAGAGGGGGAGGATGTTTAACTTCTATGTTACACAACAAAAGAAAATCACTTCATTTACAAAACAAAAAATCCTATGGTATTCACATTCGGAGCCAAAAAAGACAAGAGAAGGAGAAAAGGTCTCAGAGAAATAGGGCATGCAACAGGCAGTAGGAAAACCCTTCACGCCATAACCCCAACACATCAATGACCTTAACAACTCCACTCTCAGAATTAAACAAAATAGTTTTCAGTAACAATCTAGCAAATCAATAACTTCACAGTTCCAACTTATCTTGAACATCTGCCACGAGATCAACACAGGATCTCAGCCGATAGTATGATCTGCTGTGCCCCAACGCCTCTCCCCGGCGCCCAATACGCGTTTCGCTAGATGCCAACATAAAGCCCTCAATAATCCCCATAGCTAGAAAAACAAAAACCTTTAAAAAAAGAAGAAATAAGGACTCCCACTTATGACACAACTATCAATTTGCGCCAATACCTACACTCCCGGCCAGTCTACCAAAAACAAACCAGCTCAGAAAAATGCTGCGCATGCGGCCTCACACACAGTCCTTCCTTTAAATACTGAACGAATCTTAAAGAAACATCATCGGTAGCAGCAACAACAAAATTCATAAACAAGCACCCCAGTCAATTTGCAAATTGAGACACCCACCCACCGGAATCACTGTCTACAAACGGAAAATCCATTGTTGTTCACACACAATCAAAGCTAGTTCCTTCTTATGGCCTCTACTCCCCGCCTCCACTGCATCAATACAAAAACACCGTAAGTCATTAAAACCATGACCCTCCTCTAAACAATGCTGCACAATGGGGGCTTCACGTATTTTACAATTCAGGCTGCTTCTATGCTCACACATCCTTATCCTGAACGACCTCACCGTCTTACCTACATATAAAAGCCCACATGAACAACTAATTCTATAAACAACATAAGTAGATCCACAAGAAGTCTCTCTCCTGAGTTTATAAACCTTACCTTTATACGAAAATATCAGAATATCACATGACACGGGACAAATAGAACACTTGCCACAACTCCTATGACCAATCTTATCCTCACACTTGGGAATCAATGGGCGCAGGCAGGCAGGACTCAACCTTTCTTTCAAATTTTGATCACGTAACCACACACATCAAGTATGCTTGCCAGACAGCCCAGGAATTGTCCTCAAAACATTCACATGTCTCACAATAATCCGCTGAATCTGAGAACTAAATGGAGAGTATCTTGATATAAAATTCACACACTCTTCTTCCATCTCAGTGCTCCCATTCTCACCTGGATGTAACAACAGGGCTGTTATTAAACAGGGCCTGTTGATAAGCACAATCTAACATTCTATCTGGATAGCCCCTGGCTCTAAAATTAGCCATCAAATCCGTAGATTTACATTTAAAATTTGAAACATCAGAACAGTTCCTCCAGAACCTGATAAACTGAGAAAAGGGAAATCCATCCCGTAACCGCATAGGATGGGCCCTAGAATAGTGAAGAAAAGTGTTTCTATCCGTCGGTTTTTGGTAGACAGAAGTTTCCCAACTAGTACTACCCCGCCTTATCAGAACATCCAAAAAATCTATCTCATCCTTTTGATACATGTAGGTGAACTGTATATACCAGCCATGTCCAACTTTGAACAGGTCGTGATCTACTTTTTTCCAACCAAAGGTGCTGGTGATCTACCACCATGAAAATTAAGTTTCAAATTAGTTTCAAATTAAATTTTAACCCAATAAAGATGGAGGATTCCCCCCCCCCCCATTTTTAATGAACCTTATGTCATTTACTTGGATGTGATCAGCTGTTAAGCAAATTAAGCAAAAACAAAACAGAGAGACGAAGATCCAGTAAGAACTGCGAGGGGAAATGGAAAGTACATTTTTTCTTAGGAGAGCTTAAGAGGAGAGAAATTTGAGGTAGTGGTGGAGAACTGCATGTTCAAGAAGTTTGGAAATGAAGGGAAGAAGGGAGATGGGTCGATTAGAAGGACAAGTAGGGTCAAGTGAAGGTTTCTTGAGGAGAGGTGTGATCATAGCATGCTTGAAGGCCACAGGGAAGGTTGCTGTGGCAAGCAGAAGGTTGAGTATATGTGAGATGGAAGGCATGATGGAGGAGGAGATGGAGTTGAGGAGATGGGTGGAGTGAGTTTAGAGGAGGAAAGAAGAAGAGAGGTTTCCTCTTCAGAGATCTTAGAAAAGGATGAAAGGGTGATAGAGGTTGAGAGGAAAAGTTGGTATTGAAGAGGGAATTGTTCTCTTGCAATGCCACAACAGCTTCCTCTGTGACAGCTAACCATGCAGTATTCCATTCCCAACAAATTTTTAGGAGCGTCTAGTGACCAAAACAAAGCCTGCATGTCCGACACTAACTAAACCTTCTTAAAGCTCCCTAACTAGGGTGAGGCAAACCCTCTTAGTCCACTCAAACAAACAAAAAACCTTGATCTGCTGTAGAGGCCCAGCCCTAGAGGAACATGGATTTGTGCTTGGTCACATGGTAAAGAAAATCCCCAAGCTGCCAGCATATGTGGTAATGTGATATGCGGTGGGAAAGGGTTTTCTGTTAAAAACGAAACAGATGGTAGTTCAGATTTAAAAAAATGTGTTTTTATTCAGACATAGTTTGTTAAACCTCCACAAAGCAGGTCTCCCAGCCCTTCTTCCAGCCCAGGTAATGTTCCTTCCGTGCCCAGTTAAAGTTTCTACTTTTGTATGGCTTGCCTTGAAAGAACTCCTGGCTCCAGAGATCTCTCTCCCTTCTTCAACCTGCTGGGTTTTTAGCCTCTTCCTGTGAGCCACACCTTGAACTCTGAGCTGCAGGCTCTTTTAAAGGGGCCTGTTTATAATCCCTCTACAGAGGGATAGGCAACCCTCTATAGACCCAGTCATAAGGGGATATTCAAATCGATTTAATGCAGTTAGCAAACTTGCTAACTGCGTTAACCACTTTGGCCAGGATATTCAGCGGCACTAACACAGTTGGTGCTGCTCAATATCCATGGGTGCCACTGCTGCACGCCCCAATGCTAGCCGGATAGCATCGGGGTAGTCCAGGGGCGTTCTGGGGGTGGCACCCAGCTATAACTGGGCAATGGAAATATTGAGCCACTGACCAGTTATAAATATGTGGTGAAAGTCAGGCACAGTAAAGGCTGACCTAACTTTCACTGCCAAAGCTAACCAGGCAGCGGCTCAGTATCACCACTGCCCAGTTAGCATTGCCACTATACAGTGGACCCGGATATTCAATGCCAGTGCTGGATATGGCCCTGGCATTGAATATTCGTGTCTTAGTTTCAGCGGCAACGATCAGTCACTTTAGATCATCTAGCTACTGCTGCTGAATATTGGGCTCTACATGTGTAGTAGCATGGAATGCACGTGTTAATTTAAATGCCAGCACCAGCATTTAAATTCATATGGTCGCTGCTACAATTGAATATTGACCCCAATATTTTCAAATATCAATGAAATAAACATTTACAGAGATAGAAAGATTTTGATGAATCTAGAACGGTTCCTGTATGAAAACGTGGATAAATACAGTATCTTGTTTTCTCATCCTGTTGCCCCTGAAATGCAATCTGCTAATTCACATAGTTCCAAATGTTTGATTGCAAACAATAATACAGCCAACGAGTGTGCTAAATTCCAGTCTCCTGAAACTGAAGCATTTAAGACTCAGGCCTTAATATTGATTTTACAAGTTATCCACTCTGTACAATGACTTCCATGGTATAGCATCAATATTTCAGCTTCAAATGACACATTGCTTATGTCAATCTTATGCAAAGTGCATGTAAGGTCAGAGCAGTACCGACAGTGATGAGACGTTCAAGGACAGATAGAGATTACTCTTTACTAGCAGAAATACCCAACATTGCCCAAGGACAATAAGAGAGCAAAGGTGCAATGGATGAACTATTTTAATTACATTAATATAGTATATTTTATTGTAAATACTTGTATATATTACTTTAAGGAATGAATATACTAGTGCAGTGTTCACAAAATGCATTTACATTTAACTTATTACCAGATAATAAAGAATTGGGTCAATACTCAAAGAGACTTATACTTTTAGCTGTGGCCACTGAATGGTCCCCCATCCATGAATTTTCAGTGGTGACACACACACACACACACATAAATACATACCTACTGTATAAATATATACGAGGTGTGACAGAAAAGAAACGAGACTGTCCCATAAATGTTTTATTACAAAATCTACAGAGAAATTACGCAGTCCCCTTCAAAGTAATCCCCCCCAGAGTTAATGCACTTCTGCATTCGCTTCTGCCACGTACGGAAGCACTCGGTAAAGTCTTCCTCCTTGAGGTCCCTCAGCTCCCTCATCACAGTTGCCTTGATCTCTTCTACAGAGGCGAAATGAGTTCCTTTGAGCACAGTCTTCAGCCTGGGGAAGAGCCAGAAGTCACACAATGCGAGATCTGGGAATAAGGAGGGTGGTCGAGAGCTGTGATCTGCTTATTGGCCAAGAACTGCCTCTCACTGAGCACGGTGTGTGCGGGCTCTTTGTTATGGTGGAGCAGCCACGACTTGTCTCTTCAAAGAACCTGCCTGCTGCGCCAAACCCGGTCATGGAGGCGATTGAGGACCTGCTGCTAGAAGTGCTGGTTGACTGTCTGACCCTCAGGCACAAACTCATGATGGACCACTCCCTTCTGGTCAAAGAATGCAATCAGCATGACCTTGATCCTTGATTTGGACATGCGTGCCTTCTTGGGTCTGCGTGACAGTCGAGCCTTCCACTGCAGGCTCTGTCTCTTGCTTTCGGGGTCATACTGAAAGACCTAAGTCTCATCTCCTGTGATGACTCGGCCAACAAACTCTGGATCTTCTCTGATCTTCTCTAGCAAGTCTCGACAAACATTGACCCAGTGCTCCTTCTGGTCATCCAATAAAAGCTTGGGCACCATCTTGGCGCACACCTTCCGCATCCCCACGTCCTGCACCAAGATGGTCCACACTGACTCCCTGTTCAAGCTGAGCTCCTCAGCTATCATCCACACCATCAATCTGCGATCACTCCACACCAGCTGGTTCACTCTGTCAATGTTCTCAGTCGTCTTTGTCGTGGAAGGTTGTCCTGACTTGGGGTCATCCTCCACCTCCTCACGACAAGTCTGGAAGCATTTGTGCCACTCAAAGACTCGCGGCCTTGACATTGCATCTTCTCCATAAGCCTTTTAGAGAAGTTGGAGACACTCAGTTGGACCCTTCTCCAACTTAACCAGAAATTTCAAGTTGATTCTTTGCTCCATATTTCTGCCACCTCCAGTTGCGTGACAAAGCGATAGAGCAGTGTGCTACAAAAACAGTGTTCAGGTTCAAACTTAGAAGAATTTCCTAAACTGGGCTCACCTACCTGCTGCTTATCATACTTGTCAAAATACACAGTGGCGAAAGAAAGCTTACAGCCCCTTGATGTTTTTCATACTTTGTGAGCCAGTACATCAGACTTGCATGAGTTGTTTTCAATTCATCAACTTGACATACTCAAGACATTTCAGAGGGAAAAATGTCCTATTGGGGCAAAATATATATTAAAAAAATACATCTGAAATGCAACAACTGAATACATTTCCACCCTTCAGAGCCAATAATATATGGAATCATCTTTGGCAGAAACTTTCAGTGGGTGTTTTTTGTTCATTTCAATAAAAAAATTGATTTAATAAGATTTTTTTAATGTGCATTGGAAGTTCTTAACTAGCCCAAATCATTTGTATGCATGTTACTTTGTAGGTTAATGTGCATTAAATCAATTTTTGCATCTATGAAATTTAATGCTTGCTAATTAATTGAATGTACTCTAATGAATACACATCCCTAGTGTCAAGATCAAGTGGTTCCAGTTCCATGTCAAGTGCAGAGAAGATTTTGTCAGTGAAAGTTTGTCTGTCAAAGGGCTTGAATCGGTGGTGGTAGATGCTGTGGGTAGCATTTGCTTTTGGAAATGGGTGTTGTGGGAGATGGCCGGTGATGGTGTGGTGATCTGACTATGGGACTTCAGTATGCAGGAGGCTGGGGATTGAATAGGTTTCAAGGAGTTGGTTTGGACAAATATGAGGTCAAAGGCATTTCCTTTGGGGTGGGTCGGGGCTTGGACTAGCTAGGTGAACAGGAGGTGTCCCATGGTCTCCATGAAGGATTTGGAGTGACTTAGCAGGATGGATGATAGGTTTAGGTCACCCATTATTGTGAGGTGTGCAGATGGATGAACATATGTATTTGCTGTTTCAAGGATGGTTGCTAATTCGTCAATTTTGGCTGTAGGAGAGCAATAGGCAAGACAAAGTGACATCTGTTTGAGATTAACAGTAGGTCGAGACCATTTGTGGTGATGGATTGTGATAGAACAGTAGATTACTTCTTGCCAGGATGCAGACACCACCACTCCTGCCTCTGAGCGAGAGCAGTTGAAAATGTCATATCCTGGTGGTTTTAGCTGGTTGATTATAACAGTGTCTGTGCTGGTGAACCAATATTCAGTTATGCATAAAATGTCTAGGTTATTATCAATTATGTAGTCGTTGTGTATCTGAATCTTCTTTCTTGCGGAGCAGGTATTTATTAACATGTATTTTAGTTAGGCAATGGTTTTTGATGTTTGTGTATTATGTTTAAGCTGGGGTTGTTCCTGGGATGAGATATGAACTAGTCTGGAGTAATTCCTTTGGCGTATTTTTTGTAGCAAGCAGTTGTGGCATGGTATATTGTTGCTACATATCACTGGGATGGTACTGTGGGTTGGTGCAAGGCATTGGATGTTCCTGAAGAGCATAGCTAGCATAAGGAAGCAGATGGTGAGGAGGAGGATTCTCTGGGGGCCAGGCATAGTGCTGTGTGACAGGTTGGCTTGTCAATTGTTTGGTCACTCACTTTTGTGTGCAGGTGATCCGGGTCACTGCATGGATTATGGGTTGATTCTTGCAGTGAACCACATAAGTGGGTGTTTGTGGCCCTTTCCCTTCGAGTGCGCTGAAGGTTTGAACTGTCCTAGTCTGGCCCTGATTGGCCTCTACTGCAGGGGGGTGCGGAATCCCTTGTCCCACTCCCCTGTGGCCAATCAGAACTTGCTGGAAGAGCCGGTGATGGCAGGCTGAGTGCGCTGAAGATTTGAACTGTCCTGGGGTGGCCCTGAATGGCTTTTGCTGCAGGGGGGCAGGGAATCCCTTTTCCTGCTCCCCTGTGGCCAACTGTGGATTGGGGCTTGCTGGAGGAGCCTGTGATGGCGCATCAAGCGCGCTGAAGATTTGAAGTTCCTTGGGGAGCTTCGATGGACAGCAGTCTTCTAGTCATGACACAGATTTTCGATTGGATTGATGGTCACACGCCTACTGGATTATTCCAGGATATTATCCACTCCACTGTAACTTTGGCTGAGTGCCTCATGTCATGGTCATGAAGAAAGGTGAACTTTTATTCTAATCTCAGCTTTCATATAGAGGACAGCAGGTTTTCACCAAGGAATTTCCTGTACTATTTCCTATTCATTGTTTCTTCTATCCAAACAAGTGCTCCAGTCCATGCCAATGAGAAACCATTCTATAACATGATGCTGCAGCCAATTTCATACTTCATAGCAGGTATGGGGTTTTCTGGGTGTTGTGCTTTGTTGGGATACGAGTTTTATGTTGCATTTAGAAGGAAACTTCAACCAAAAAATCTGTACTAGTCAGATTAACCAATTAATGCAACTCCAGTCTTACATTTCTTCTGAGTAAAAATCGAAACATCAAGCAATATCTAAATATAGTATTTCATGAGCATATTCACTGGCATTATTAAAGATGATCTAGGAAAGTGTATACTTCATAAATTTCTCTGATAGTATTTCAGTGTTTCAAGAAACCATATTGCCTGCACTGCAGCTGAGAATTCAGAAAGGTGGCTGTGAACAGTTTTGAATATCCCCTCCAAAGGCAGAAATTATGGTTAATTCTAAGGAGCAGAAGGGCTTTAAAGACTGATTTTTACCTTTGACGCCAGGATTGACATCCTTGCGTGGAATTGAGTAAGGAATTCCCATATTGGCATGATAGCTCTTGCTCTTAAAAATTTTCAAGGGAGAAAAAAAAAAACAGGAATGAGAAAATTCCAACTGGTTTGCAAAAAAGGATCAGGAAACCAAAACAGCAGTTTAAACAAGGTTCACAGGTTAAAAAAAAAAGCACAGAGCAGTACAGATGAGAAGAAAACCAATCTGCAGGACTGAGTGACCATCCACCCTGGAAAATTTCAGCATTCCAGAAAGCAGACACTTATAGTCATGAATTGCTTGCATAATTAACACTTAACTGATAATTGCTGCAGAAGATTAACTGAGCATATTTTGATATACTACAAAGTTTGAAGGCTCTGTGATCCCTTGTGGTTGTGGTCAACAATATTGTCATCCTTGCAGTTCAAGCCCTTACTGTCCAATATCTCCTAAAGAAAAGTGGCCAGTGAAATGGCTTTGAACTATGTATGCACACATATTTGACACATAAATGAATCAATAAAACAAGACTAACTAAAAAAAAGAAGCAGTACAAAATAGTATAAAAACTGGGACATTGCCAGAACATGATTTTTGGCACCCTTATAAACAATTCAAAGTAATTTGAACAGAAGAACCACATTCCCATTGCAGTAAAATTACACGCACCTGTAATCAATTGTCAGTACTCACGTAGCGTGAATCAACCAATCACAGTGGTGAAGACAAGAGAGTTGCCTGTGATCGCAGAAAAGCCATTATCACCAAATATCAAATGTCAAAGAGGTACAAGGCCATCTTCAAAGACCTTGGGATTCCTGTGTCTACAGTTTGCAATGTTAAGAAATTTTCTGCTCATGGAATAGTCAAGAACCTCCCAGGACATGGTGGGAAGAGGAAAATGATTCCAAGAAACCTTCGACTGTTAGTGTGAACTGTTGGAAAAACACCATGTACAATATCCAAAGAGCTTAATGCTGACCTGTAGCAATCTGGAGTGGTGGTTCCAATCCGCACCATATGTGCACACTAAACAAAGAAGGACTTCATGGGTAAAGGCCAAGGAGAGCACCCCACTTCTCAAGGACAGACTTAAAAAGGCATGCCTGATCTTTGCTCAAACCCACCTTGAGAAATCACAATCCTTTTGGAAAAATGTTCTGTGGACAGATGAAACCAAACTTGAGCTCTTTGGCAATGCAGACCAGCGATACATTTATATACAGACAAAGAAATGAAGCTTATAAGGAAAAAAACATCCTTCCTACAGTTAAATATGGTGGAAGTTCCATAATTTTGTGGGGCTGTTTTGCCGCCTCAGGAACTGAAATGTATTAAAGGAATCATGAAGTCAGAGGATTACCAAGGTCACAAGCTAGGTCTGGGTTGAAGATCATGGGTCCTCCAGCAGGACAATGACCCAAAACATACATCCAAAAGTACAAAAGAATGGTTAAAAAGGAACAAATGGACTGTTTTAAAATGGCCAGCAGTGAGTCCTGATTTCAATCCAATCAAGAACCTTTGGTAAGAGCTGAAATCTGCCATTGGTAAAAGGAATCCTGTAAAAATTCATGAGCTGGAACAAATTGCAGTTAAATAGTGGAGAAACTACCAGCAGACAGATGTACAAAAAACTTAAAGATGGCTACAAGAAACATTTGGAGGCTGTCATCATTGCCAAGGGTTGTGCAACTAAAGGTTGTGAAGGGTGCCATTATTCCTGTTCAGGTCATATTTTGTTTTTTCTCAGAAATTACTACGTCTAAGTAGCACGGACATCTTTTTGTTGTATACCTTTGAACACACTATTAAAATATTATGACTTTGGAACAGTTCCAATTATTTCTCAAGATACTCTACACAACATACCTAAAATGCAAGGGTGTCAAGAATGTTGGCTACAGAAACAGACTTTCCAGCACACACACACTCATCAGCTCACATTCAGCCTCCCGATCCACACCGATGCCACTGGACTCAGGCTACTACAGGATCACAAAGGATTCATCACAAAGACTCTGCTCAATACGCAGCATGGAGGTAAGCCCCTCCCCCACTGCCCACATAATCGCACAGCATCTCCCAGCTTCATAAACGCACCAAAAACGCAGGGTGCACCCGCTGCTGGCAGGCCTGCATCTGAGGGCCTCACCAGAGGGCCATTTGGCATGTCCCTAAGGCATGACCTGGGGGAGGATAGCAAAAGCAGCTGAACAAACCAGCCACAGCTCGATACAATGACCACCACAAACTACAACTCGGCCTCATACCTTTTACTTAACCCTGCATGGCGCCACCACAAGAAACAGACACAAGAAACATTAACACCCCAGCAATCTGAGAAACAGAAACCACAACGACAAGGACCCTAGTCCACACCAAACAGACCAAGCAAAAAAACAGATCTGCGCAAGACAGACATACATTCAGACTCAGAAACCCCTGGAAACCTCAAATGAAACATGCTTCCCCTATATGCAACCTGCTACACCCTATTAGCCTTCACCCTAATAGCCTCAGCTCACTTCACTCAAACACACTCTACCCACACATACCTGCTACACCACCACCACCAACCCTTACATCATCCAACCAATGCACATCCCCCACCCCTACACAAAACAACAACACACACAACATCTTATAAGAATACCAATCAAAAACACTCACATGAGCCAGGCCTGACTCTTGCCACCCCCGCACATCCACTCCAGTATGCACTCATAAATATCCATTCAGTGAGAAGCAAGATCCCAATCATCAAAGACCTCCTCTCAACCCACCACCTGGACATGATCTACATAAGAGAATCATGGCTGGCAGACACCGACTCTGTGCTAATGGACCAACTCTTACCCCATGGATACAGCCTGTTCCACCGTCCTCAAAATCACGGCAGAAGAGGAAGAGTCCTAATCATGACTAAGTCCCACGTCCACTTTCAATACCATTCCACCAGCAGCACCGAAGAAACCAAAATGCTCACCATAATGAACAAGCAACTGACAATATGCCTCACCTACAGGACCCCCACCACCTGAACCACTGACCTATCAACCATACTGGAAAACATACTGGAAATCACCAATCATCCAAGGACCTCCTCATCCTAGGTAACTTCAACATCCCAACAATCCAGTCCAAACAAGCCACCTCATTCCTAGAAGCAATGACAGCCATGGACCTCACTCAGATAATTCGTTCACCCACATGCAACAAGGGCAACATCCTCAACTTTATCTTTGTCAACAACCCCTTAACACACACAAACACCCCACACACAATCCAAACCCACCAAGTTCCTTGGTCAGACCACACTCTGATCACATTCTCACTACCCCTCAACACCTCAACAAATGAAGTCACCCACCCACAAACAGACGCTTCAAACGTCTCGACAAAGAAAAGTTCCTCAGAGACATCCTCCCTTAACTGAAAATTGAAACAATGGACTCCGACACCCTCATAACCAATTGCAACATCAGAAAGGCTGCAACTATAACAACCTTGTCTCAGACATCAACCAAAAAGCCCAAACCTCCTGGGTACACCCCCAGCCTCCGCAGACTAAAAATCCAGCTCTGAAGGCTGGAACGCAAGTGGCACAAATCCACACTCAACTCTATAAAACGATCTACAACTCCTCAACAAATACCGCACTGCAACACACAATACCTAATGTGCATACCACACCAAGCAGATCAGTAGCTCTCTGAATTGCCCCAGAATACTATTTGACATCAAACAGCTCACAAAACCCCCATCTAGTTCAACCTCAGACCTCAACATCAGCCCACAACTGTCAGCCAACACTACAAATAGCTCCACCCCCACCCCAACCCCCCCTACCCCCACTCCATTTGGTATGCCTTCAACCCCATGAGCAAAGACAACACTGAGACTATCATATCATCACTAAACACAACCACCCCCCCTCTCAATCCATGTCCAGTAAGCTGGATCAAACGCTCAAAGAAGATCTCAGTCCCATACTTACAAAAATCATCCAATCAGTACTGTAGCAAGAAAAAATACCTGACTGAAACTATCCTCTATCTGCCCAACCCTCAAGAAACCAGACCTCGATCCCTCCAACCCTGCATCATACAAATCAATCACCAGCCTACTCTTCATAACCAAGATCATAGAAAAAGCTGTCCAACTACAGCTCTAAGACCACATCGACAGAAATGCTCTTCTTGATCCCCAACATGGATTCCGACCCCTACATGGAGTAGAAACCCTGATTGTCTCCCTCATAAACACCATAATGAAAGGAATTCAGGACACAAAATAAGGATACTTCATGATCTTCCTGGACATATCCATGGCATTTGACATTGTCAACCACAACATTCTTCTTCAGCACCTACAATCCACTGGTATTCAAGACATCATACTACAATGGTTCCAATCCTACCTGACCAACAGGCACCAACAAATAAAAATTTGAACCAATGTATCCACCACCTACCATCAAATGCAAGGCATGCCCCAGAGCCACCCTCTCATCACTCCTCTTCAACCTCTACCTCCAACCAATCTGCTCCATCATCAGATCACACAACATCCACTTTCACATCTATGCTATGACATCATCATATATGGACCATTTAACACAAAGCAGCCTACATTCACGAACCTTCTACAATGCTTCGATGACATCTCCCAATGACTAACAACCAACAACCTGGCAATCAACTTTAAGAAGGCAGAAGTTTTCATCATTACAAAAGGCAAAACCTTCACACCCCCAACTTCCCTCACCATAAACAACACACAAATAAAGGTACAATCTGAAATCAAATACCTCCCATCACCCTGGACCAACACCTCACCCTTATTCCACAAATATGCAAGACTAGCAGAGCAATCTACCACAAAGCTAAAACCTTGCTATGCCTATGCCACCTCCTCGAACCACCAGACTTTCGCTCTGCTTTTCAGGTGCTAATCCTTCCACACCTGGACTATTGTAACTCTATCTACCAAGGCCTGCAATCCACATTACTCCCCCTATGCACAGCCTTACACATCACTGCACAGATCATAAAAGGAGCAGCAAGGCACAATCACATCACACCAATTCTCAAGCACCTACATTGGCTACCCCTAGACAACTGGATCAAGTAAAAGACTCTCCTCCTGACACACAAGATCATCCACTGCTGCCCTATATCATACCTACATACCCTACTCCAAACCTTGCAGCCCAACTGACCTAGAAGGCAATCCACAAAGACCACTCTCATCATCCCTCACGCAAGAGCAAAATCCAACCAACAAGCATGTACACAATCCTTTGAACTTTATGTACCATCTATCTGGAACACATTCCTGGGCTCAATCAGAAACATATCAGATCTATATACCTTCCGAAAACACCAAAAGACCCACCTCTTCACCAAACATTTTGGCTTCTCTCCTGACCTCCCCCCCCCCAATGCTAACATTCATAAGAACATCTCAACGTATCTCATTCTATACACACATTGTATATAGAAACATAGAAATATGATGAAAGAAAAAGACCACATGGCCTATCTGGTCTGTCCTTCCATATCAACAACTACAACAGTCCCCTTTTTACCTTTAGAGATCCTCTGTGTTTGTCCCATGCTTTTTTGAATTCAGTTACTATCCTCATCTCTACCACCTCCACTGGGATACTATTCCACGGATCCACTTCTCTTTCCATAAAGAAATATTTCTACATATCACTCCTGAATCTATCTCTCTTCACCCTCATCCCATGTTCCCTCGTAGCAGAACTTGCTTTCAATTGAAAGGTGCTCTCTCCCTGAATATTTATGCCACGGAGGTATTTAAACATCTCAATCATATCACCCTTATAGCTCAACAATGTATATAATTATTAACGTATACATGTACCCTCTACTCATATATAAGCATTGGTTTGTACAATAAATGCTAGAGAGAAATCAGAGCTACTCAGGACAGGTTCAGAGCACATAACCTTCTTGAGATGCTGGAAGGCCAGGTCTAGGTCTGATGACCACTGGATCTGCTTGGGAACTGTCTTCCGGAGGAGATTAACAGCTCTTCCACCTCTGCAAAATTAGTGATGAACCGGCGGTAATAGCCAATCAATCCAAGGATGGCATAACCCTTTTTCTTCAACTTTGGGGCAGGGACCTGGACAATGGCATCCAGCTTCCTCATGTGAGGTCATTATCTGTCCATTCCCTATTAAATATCTTAGGTATTGAACGTCCCAATATCACAGAAACATTTCTTGGGGTGAACAGGATGGAGTCGGTGCAGAGGGTTGCTACTAAAATGATTAATGGGCTTCATTATAAAGCATATGAGGACAGACTTAAGGATCTTAATATGTACACCTTAGAGGAAAGGCGGGATAGAGGTGATATGATTGAGATGTTTAAATACCTCCGTGGCATAAATGTTCAGGGAGAGAGCCTCTTTCAATTGAAAGCAAGTTCTGCTACGAGGGGACATGGGATGAGGGTGAAGGGAGATAGATTCAGGAGTGATATGCGGAAATATTTCTTTACGGAAAGAGTAGTGGATCCGTGGAATAGTCTCCCAGTGGAGGTGGTAGAGATGAGGACAGTAACTGAATTCAAAAAAGCATGGGACCAACACAGAGGATCTCTAAAGGTAGAAAGGGGACTGTTGTAGTTGTTGTTATGGAAGGACAGACTAGATGGGCCTTGTGGTCTTTTTCTGTCATCATGTTTCTATGTTTCTATGATTGTCAGCTCGGCCTTCTGCAGGCTGGTCAACATGGCTTGTACTGTACTTGGGTTATATGATTGGTCCAGTCTCTGCTGTAGATGACAATGTCATCAAGGTAGGCAGCTGCATACTCCTTGTGTGGTCTCAGTAGCCAATCGACTAGGCATTGAGACGTGGCAGAAGCCCTGTGTAATCGAAAGGGCATCAGTGTAAACTGGAACAGACATTGTGGTGTCCAAAAAAGCAATTTTCTCCCTGGCAGCTGGAGTCAAGGGTACCTGCCAATATCCCTTGGTTAGTTCAAGGTTGTGCTTCACTGAGTCACTTGATTAGCTCATTTACTCTGGACATGAGATACATATCCAGTTTAGAAGCCCTGGAAGTCAATGCATTATTTGATGCTAGCATCTCTCCTATCCAGTGCCTCGCCCCTATCCCCTCCATCCAGTGCTTCATACCCTTTTTCTCACCTCACCATGTCTGCTATTCCCTCTCTCTCCCTATTCCTCCCTAGTGTTTAGGAATCAAGATGATGGGTAACCACCAGTCACTCATGGACTCTTCTTTAACTCCCAGGTTAAGCATATCTTCCAGCTCCTTGGTGACGGCCTGTTGCGAAGTCTCTGGAATCTGATAGGGTCATTGCCTGATAACCACCCTAGGATCAGTAATGATATCATAACAAATGAGGCGGGTTCATCCCGGGCGGGTGGAGAACACCTTCAGGTTTCAGTGGATCAACCCTTCTAGATTTCTTCTCTGGGCAGCAGAGAGCTGGTCTCCAGTTGAAACTTGAGCTGGATTTGATGGGACTGAAATTTCCAGTCCAAAATCATCTCCATATACCATCATAGGCGGCACTGGAGTCTACTTTTTCAATAGGTTAAAAACAATATATTTCAAATTAAGGACGATCCAACAACTTAGACCATTGATAGATAACACTGATTTCAGAACCATAGTACAAACACTAATTACACCACATTTAGACTACTGTAATGGTATTCTTCAAGGGACCTCTAAGAAAAATATTCACACACTTCAATTAGCCCAAAATGTCACAGCAGGGATTATCCATAAAGCGAAACTTTCGGATCATATATCTCCGATTCTCTACTCTCTCCATTGGTTACCCGTCTCATGCAGAATCATCTACAAGACCTTAGTCAATACATTTAAGATCTTTAATAACATAGCTCCATCCTTCTTATCTACACTCATCAACATCCCACATGAAAATAGATCAAGACGAAAAATAAACCTTCACACGTTACAAGTCCCTGATTCTATCCGAAAGACAAGTCAGAAGACAAGCAACACAGCTTTCTCATACTTCGCTCCTACATTATGGAACAACCTCCCGACTGAAATCAGAGAAATCAAGGACCTTCAATTATTTAGAAAAAAACCTAAAAACCCGGGGGGGCGGAGCCTGATGTCCAGCGGGATGGTCGCATAACGCTGAGGCTCCCGAGAGGCCTACTCAGAATCCTGAATTAACACCGTACATACTTGGAACTTCTACTCTGATCTTGCCGGGGCACATTGGTGAGATGGCGGGGACCAAACCCACGCGCCTGGAATTTGGATCTCCAGCGGCTTCTCACGGCAAACGTTCCAAAACTGAACCCCCGTCCCCGCAGAAGGGGCTGGCCTTGCGCGAGGGCCCCGAAATGCAGCAGGAAATCCTCGCAGAGATTAGAGGGGTCAAAAGCTCGTGCAATCAAACGGTGAAGCACTCTGAGCGCTGCGGGAAGATCTTGGTGTGCTGCAAAGCAAGCTAGAAGGGCTTTCTTCGCGTCAGGACAAAATGGAGAGCATATTGGACTCCCATGCGGCCCGGTTGTCCAAACTCGACAAAGTTGAACGTCAGGTGCGGGCCTTGCAGAAAGAAGTGGAAGATGGCAATAATAGAGCGCGCCGCAACAATATACGACTCGTGGGCATACTGGAGGGAGCGGAATCGGGAGACATGAAAGAGTTTTTATGCAAAATCCTCCCTTCCCAGCTCCAAATCACCTTTACCAAAGATTTGGAGATCGATCGCGCTCATCGTGTACCCACAAGCATAACGCTCAACAGGAAGACCCCGCGGCCTATCATTTTTCGACTTTTGAGATATCAACACGTGGAGCAAATTCTAAGTGCCTCTCGGGCAAAGGGCCATATGGAGTTTGAGAGCCACAAGATCTCCTTCTATCCTGACTTGGCTAAACCCACGGTCGACCGCCGAAAGCGCTTTCTGGAATTCCGGCCGAGGCTTCAACAACTACAAGCACGCTATGGCCTGATGTACCCGGCCAAGCTCCGAGTCACGCTTCACAATCAGACAAGAACATTTGAGGACCCTGATCTACTAGCGGAGTTTTTGGATTCCAAAGAAGCCGACTTGATGCGCTGACTTCCAGAATATTCCTGCAAGTATTCTCATATCCGCTGTACCTGCCATATTGGATCTGCCGCAGCCCAGCAAAGAGTCTGGCGAGGGCAGTTTGTTTGCCTTACTTTTGATGATATCTGTGACCCGACTCCATCTACCCACAGTAGCCTCGATGAGTATCAGAGACAGTGTTAATTATGGACTCTGGTGTTTCTTTTCTTTTTTTTCATGTCTTTCTATTTCCTCTCTAGGGCCTCCTCCCGCAGACATATGGTCGCCATATTCTTTGGGGGTTTTGCTTCTTCTCTAAGATACTTTGGTACATACTTTTCAATATGGGGTGTATTAGCCAGTATACTCGGTGATTATGTCATTGTTGCACAGATTCTGATTATGTTGTATGTTTTCAAGCGCCCTTACCTAAAATGTCTATTACCGATTGATGGCACCATGTAAGATTTTCTCATTGAACGTAAAAGGAATCAATAATCCGATAAAACGGAAGAAAATCCTAAGCTACCTAAGTCAGGAAGCTGCGGATCTGATTTTTCTCCAAGAAACGCATTTAAATTCGAAGGAAACTCTTAAACTCAATATTAAACCTTACATGGTGGCCGCCTATTCCCCAGCCGTTTCTAAGAAATGTGGGGTTGCCATACTGGTTAGGAAATCTTTGCATGCTACTATTATTGCGACTAGCTCAGATACAGAAGGTAGATGGTCCAGAGTTCACCTCAAGATAGGTAGCCTTGAAGTTACATGTATATGCCTTTACGCTCCTAATGTGGATGACCCTGCCTTTTTTGCTACCATTGCTCAGGTTGCGCAGGCCTCTGCTAATACTTCATTGATAATTGGGGGGGATTTCAATCTAGTCCTTGATCCCCTGATTGACAAACAGCCGCCTAGGACAAGTGGTCCCCCCAAGAGTCACACCACGCTTACCTCCCTGATCAAAGATCTTGCGGTGGAACCTCGTCTGCTTATATAGTAAATATGAGCAGATACCTCGGAGAGCTATTCCCCATGCCCAAACTCACTCTCGCTTGTCTAAATGGCAGATGCTTAATGATTATGTACAATCTGCTCATTGTTCCAACATGCCTGTATAATGTGCACTCATCATGTTTCAGATCACCGTTAGGTTTTGTAACACAATAATGTAAGTACACGCCCGCTTCGGGAATGATTAGTTTTCTAGAGAAGAAGCAGGGGGGAGGGGGTGGCAGGGGTTTACTTTGGTGTATGTATTACACTTTATGTATCTGTCTTTAGCTGTATGTCTTCCTTTCCTTTGTTGTTATAAAACGAAAATAAAGAATTTAAAAAAAAAATAAAAAAGAAAAAACCTAAAAACCCATCTATTCACTCTGCACTACAATAACCTTCACATTGAAGATAATCCTAACACTGAGAAAAACACCGATCATCAGTCACTCAATGACCCTACCTAGACAAGCATAAAATCTTTCCCACATTTCACATTGCTCACCTAGTTTAAGCTTACTCTTTGAAAGCAATTGCCTGTCGCTAATGTGAAAAACTGTAATATATTGTAAATATATCCCTTTACTGTTGTTATACTGTTGGTAGTATTTTTGAAACATTATCTAATTCTTACCAAGTTCAAATGTTCCTACCTCGCTTACTATCTCCTGGTTTTTATAAGTTACAATTAATAGTTGAATGTTCATTGTTCTAAATATGTTCTATGTAAAATAATAGTACTCTATTATTAAAGTTTATGTTACCTGTAAACCGCCACTGATCTCTGGAAGTGGCGGTATAGAAAAGATGTATAAATAAATAAATAAATAAATAAATGTGGTAAATTTTGTCTCTCTTCCATTTATCTGGTTGGGCAACTTGGTAGTTACCAGGCCCTGTTTTCTCTTCAACATTATAGGGCCCCTGCCATTTACAGAGTAACTTGCTTTCAACTGGTCTCACATTTGTATAATGTACTCTGTCAAATTATGCCCATTCTTCCCAAGTTTCTGTCACCACATCTAATTTTCCTCTTGGCCATCTTCTGAAGAGCAACTCAAAAGGTGAAACCCTGTGGAACTCTGAGGTACCTCATGGATGGCAAACATCAAATAGGGTAGGAGAATGTCCCAATTCTTCCCATCGTTCTGCCCAAACTTTTTAACATCTGTTTCAGAATTTTGTTGAATCACTCAATGAGGCAATCACAATAAAATTGAAATCTTACAAATCAACAAGGATCCAAAATTCAGCCCTCCATCAATCATGATAAACAACACTCGGGTCACAGTCAAGACCAAAATCAATTGCCTAGGCATCACACTAGATCAAGAGCTCAATCTGTAACCGTAAATAAACTGCATCACCAAATCAGTCTATCACAAACCCTGAATAAGCAAAAGGTACGTGGACTTTCGCATAGTATATCAAACTATAATCTCCTTAATTTTTGACTACTGAAACACAATCTATCATGGTCTACCTAAGAGCACACTATATCCCATGCAATTGGCACAAAACACAGTAGCCAGAGTTATACTAGCAAAATCCCAGCAAACTCACATCACTCCACTCCAGGTTACCTATTATGAGCAGAATCAAATAAAAAGTCATCCTCAGCACGCACAAGATTATAAATGATCTTTCAGCGGGCAGCCTCACACTCTTATTATCAAAACATACTAACAGCAGACCCAAGAGGAAAACACACCATCAACTTGCTGGAAATACCACTGGACAAGCCCAGAAGCAGCAAAAGAGCTAACATTCTCACTATATGCCCTTTTACTCTGGAACTCCCTACCAACCAAATCAAGAACCATCTAACACACCGATGACTTCTGCAAGAATTTGAAAACTCTGCTATTCCTTGAGCACTTTATACCCAACCCAAAATAAGGGACTCCCTACCCCACAAGTAGTAAAGCCTCATGTATATAGTTAGTGAATGACCGTGTTTCTTGTGTCACTGTTAAACTTAATGTTCAATGTAACGTACATAAGAACGTAAGAAATGCCATACTGGGTCAGACCAAGGTCCATCTAGCCCAATATCCTGTTTCCAACAGTGGTCAATCTAGGTCACAAGTACTTAGCAGTTTCCCCAAAAGACACAGATTTCACAATGGTTGTATTGGGGCAAGCTGTGGATATCCCGGGTCCCATTTAATAATGGTTTATGGACCTTTCCTCCAGGAACTTGTCCAAACCTTTTTTAAACCCAGTTACACTACATCCTCCGGTAACGAATTCCAGAGTTTGATTACATGTTGAGTGAAAATATTTTCTCTTATTAGTCTTAAATAGATTACCCTGTAGCTTCATTGCATGCCCCCTACACATAGTCTTTCTATATTCTGATGACATAAACAATCGATCTATGTTTACCCGTTCCACTCCATTCATTAATTTACAGACCTCTATCATATCTCCCCTCAGCGTGTCTCTTTTCCAGGTTGAAGCACCCTATCCTTTTTAGCCTCTCTTCATAGGGGTATCCTTCCATCCCCTTTACCATTTTTGTGGCTTTTCTCTGCACCTTTTCTAATTCTGCTATATCATTTTTAAGATACGACAACCAGAATTGGACACAATATTCAAGGTGCAGTCGCACCATGGAACAATACAGAGGCATTATAATATCCTTTGTTTTATTCTCCATTCCTTTCCTTATGATACCTAGCATTCTATTTGCTCTCTTGGCCGCCGCTGCACACTGGGCAGAAGGTTTCAACATATTATTCACGATGACACCTAAATCCTTTTCCTGGGTGGTGGTTCCCAATGTGGAACCTTGTATTGTGTAACCATAGTTTGGGTTGTTCTTTCCTAGGTGCATAACTTTGCACTTATCCACATTAAATTTCATCTGCCATTTGGATGCCCAGTCTTTCAATTTATCAAGGTCCTCTTGCACTTTTTCACAATCCTCATGGGTTTAAACAACTTTGAATAATTTTGTGTCATCTGCAGATTTGATTACCTCACTCATTATTCCAATTTCCAGGTCATTTACAGATATGTTAAAAAGCAGTGGACCAGGCACAGATCCCGGGGATATTCCACTATTCACCTTTCTCCATTCTGAAAATTGGCCATTTAGCCCTACCCTCTGTTTTCTTTCTTTTAACCAGTTCATAATCCATAATACTAGATTGCCTTCTATCCCATGACTTTTTAATTTCACCAAAAGTATCCAATGAAGGACCTTGTCAAAGGCTTTCTGAAAATCCAGATACACTATATCAACTGACTCAACTTAGTCTACCTGTTTATTCACACCTTCAAAAAAACATAACAGATCAGTAAGACAAGACCTAAACCCATGGCTAAAACCATGTTGGCTGTATCCCATTAAGCCATGACTATCTATACATTCAGTAACTTTGTTCTTTATAATGGTTTCTACCATTTTTCCCAGTACTGACATCAGACTCACTGGTCTGTAGTTTCCCGGATCACCCCTGGAACCTTTTTTAAAAATTGGCATTATATTGACCATTCTCCAATCTTCGGGTATTACAGATGACTTTAATGATAGTTGACAAATTACTAATAGTCGTTCTACATTCTCATATTTCAGTTCTTTCAACACCCTTGGATATATACAATCCAGTCTAGGTGATTTGCTACTCTTCAGTTTATCAAATAGTTGCAATACATCTTCCTAGTGTATCGATATTTCTTTCAATTCTTCTGCAGCATCACCTTTAAATACCATTTCAGTCATGGGTAACATTCCTACATCTTCCTTTTTCTAAAGTAGTTCAATGTTCATGCACTAAGTTATTTGTAAATTGTCTTGACTTGTAGAAAGACGGTATAAAAAAATGTTAAATAAATAAATATACAGATGTCCATAGCATTTTGACCTTTATCAAGCACACACTTGCTCCATCATGTTGCATACAAAGGGTGATCCTTTATCTGTGAGGATTTCATTGGGTATTCCCACATGCAAGAATACTTCCCAGAGGGCACTTGCAATCGTAGCAGTCTTCATATTCCTTAGAGCAAGAGCCTCCGGGTAGCGGGTAGCATAATCTAGTATGACTAAAATGTACTTGTTGCCTCGGGTGGTTTGCTCCAAGGGCCTACCAGGTCCATGGCCACTCTTTTGAATGGGGTTTCAATAACAGGCATGGGTACTACTCTGGCACGATTATGAAGTTGGCAGGCGGGGCATGGCTGGTAATATAACTGCATCTGTTTATGGACCCTGGGACAAAAACATCAGGCCAAAAAACACACTGTAGGGTTTTGCCCACCCCTAAGTGTCCTCCTAATAAATGGCTATGAACCAACAATAATAACTGCTGACAATAGGGCCAGGGAACTATTAGTTGTTCTACCTATTCTCCCTCAAGGGTCCTCTTGGCTACCTGGTATAATAAATCTCCCTTTAGCTCAAAATAAGGGAAGATTTGTGCAGGGAACTCTCTGTTGCCTACTAGAACCCCATCCACCTCCAAAATCAGCTCTCGGACATGTTTAAGGGACTCATCCTCTTGCTGGGCCCTCCTGAAGCTCCCTGGGTCTTCTCCCAGCCCCTATTCTGGGAAGGGGACAGTTTTATCTGGGTGACTACCACTGAGCCCTCAGCTATCCTCAGGGTTTTTTTCCCTAGGTGCTCCTTCCCCAGATCCCTCCCCCATAGTCACCCCCACATTCTGTTGGTAGCGTAGCTTTTCCTGGCGACGCTGATTCCGGGACCTAGCAGGTTTGGAAGTCTTGACATATAGATCCATGTCTTCCAGGGGGAAGATCTCTGGGAAATCTTCCTGATCCGACTCAGCAGAGCCATCAGTCAGCTGGGCCCATATCACTCTGAAGTTTGGGTAGTCTCGGCCATCACCACTGGATACAGTAGCCAGGGCAGCACCACAACCTTGACCATGACTTGCCCTACTGGAGTTTTAAGTGAGACCTGTGCCATTGAAATACTGCATCTGGTCTCCATGCATACAGGCTAGTGTTACTGTTTTTGCATAGTCAATTTGAAACTGGGTTACGGTTTCCCGGAGAATAAGGGTCTGAACACTTCCGGAGTCTATCAAGACCTGGAGATGGGTCCCTCGAGCTCCACAGGAATCACAAAGTTCTGTATCCCTGGTTGGGGACTGTCCACAAAAGTGCAGTTATGAGGGGTTGTTGGCTGACCTCCATGGTCTCTTCCATACACAGGGGACATTCCCAAGGAAAGTGTCTCCAGATACTACACCTAAAACAGGTGAAGGGGTCATGGCTGGGTCATGCCCTTGCTTAGGACATGACTTTGGGGGTTGGAACATGGGAGCCAATATCCATTCGGGCTTCCCCTTCCATCCTCCTGGGATGACGGGTGTCTTCTTCCCTTCTCGCTCTCCGCTTCAGTCACTGGCTGGGCTTTATAATACCCCTCGGCTATTTTCCAATGCACTCTCCAGTATAAGCTTGGAGTGCTGATGTACTCACTGCCTCATCAGGGAGGTCAAGCCCTCCAAAAACTGCTGCAACAGCACAATCTTGGCTGTCTCAGGCCCAGTCTTTGCCTCTGGTTGAAGTCACTTCCATGCATGATCCTTCAACTGATAGAGGAACCTCTAAAGGCTCTCTTTTATTTGGGGTCTCTTCCTTCTGAATCGCTGGTGGTATATCTCTAGGATATAGCCGGCCTGTTCCAGTATGGCAGCCTTGACAGCTGCATATGTAGCTCTCCCATCTGGGTTGGCATCCTGGAATGCAGTTGACTGCTTCCCATCATCAGATTTCCTAAATAGGTAGTTCATGCTGCCTCCAGCCACCCAGCCAAGTGGGCGGTTTATTCAAAGTTCAAAAGGAAATGGTCCAGTTCGTCTTCTGCTGTCATTTTACAAAGTGCTTGTGCTGGAGAGTGGAGTTGTGGCCTCTGCAGGGCCTAGGTCAGCTGAGCTAGAGAACTCTTCTGTAGCGCCCTCTGTGCTTGAATAAGATCCTGTATCTGCTGCTGCTGTTCTTATGCCCTTACAGCAAGGTGTGTTGAAACTGTTACTGTTGCTGCCTGTACTGTTACTGTTGCTGCTGACCTTCTGCCAGATTCGGGAGGAGCCGCTCCATCCTGACTTGTCATTGTTCACTTGCAACACCACCAAAGCTTCCCCTTCTGCAGCTGAGTTAACACTGTAGTATTCCATTCCCAACAAATTTTTAGTAGCTTCTAATGGCCAAACAAAGCCTGCCTGTCCGGCACTGACTAAGCCTTCTGAAAACTCCCTAACTAAGGTGAGGCTAGCCCTCTTAGCCCACACAAACATACAAAAAAACCCTGAACTGTTGTTGAGGCCCAGCTCTGGAGGAACCTGGATTTACCCTCAGTCACGTGATAGAGAAAATCCCCATACTGCCATCATATGTAGTAGTGTGGCATGAGGTGGGAAGGGGTTTTCTGTTGAAACACCAAACAGACAGCAGTTCAGGGAAAACAAAACCATTTTTTATTCCGACTCATTTTGTTACACCTTCACAAAGCTGGTCTCCCAGCCCTTCCTCCAGTCCAGTTAAAGTTCTATCCTTGCCCAGTTAAAGTTCATACCTTTGTACAGCTTGCCTTGAAAGGATTCCTGGCTCCATGGGCTCTCTCCCCCCTGCAGCCTGCTGGATTTTTAACCTCTCCTTGTGAGCCATGTCCTTCCAGCTTTGAACTCCAAGCTGCAGGTTCTCCTAAAGGGGCCTATTGATAATCCCTCTGGAGATAGATGGGCAACACTCTATGGACACCATCACACCTGCCTGCTACTACCTAGTGACCCCTATCACTACCAGACCACTATTTATAAAATTAGGCCAAGCAGTTTATAATGTTATCAAGGAACATCACCAGAAGATCTTGAGAATAGCTGTGATCTGACTGGACAAAACCTGGGGAGTCCAACTGACTGAACAATGCCCAACAGGATTCACCATCCAGTATTAGCTAAAACCATGAAAGCAAGGTAGAGGGGTAACAGTCCTGGTCCAAGAGAAAATCAGATTGCACAGTCACCAACCTATATCTGTCTAAGTCAGAATGCCTCTTAATCAAGCTAGGAGATGAAAAGCCAATTTGGTTGCTTATGATCTACAGATTCTCCTGGTACCTGCGCGTGGATGCCACCAGCATCATCGATTTGGAGAACGCCCTACTTCAAACTGTATCAGCCTTACCTATGAAAAGTGAGCACTGCAAATATTCTAGAGCAGCAGTATACTTCTAATTAGGAAAATAGCTGACCTACTACAGATTCCTACATAGAACCAACATGTTAAAAGAATTCCTCACCTCAGCTGCACATGGAAAGCACAGACTTTCACCTAGTAAAGAATAAGAAACTACAAATTAGAAACAAATATGCAGACAAAAATTGAAATGGAAAATAATAAGATGGAGTGGAGGAGTAGTGTAATGGTTAGTGTACTGCTTTGCCCACCAAGTGACCAGCGTTCAATTCCTACTTGTGGCCTTGGGCAAGTTACTTAACCCTCCATTGCCTCAGAAAAATCCAAGTTATCAATGTCCCTGTTTAGCTTACATTACTAAGTTTAAGTTACAATGTAAACTGCTTTGACTGAAATGATAAAGCAGTATAACAGCGAACAGAGCCTTCATGTTTTGCGCACCAAAACATTGGAACTCCCTACCACCCGAAATTCGTGCCATAACCGGCATAGTCCAATTCAGAAAGGCCCTCAAACATAACCTATTCATCAAATACTACCCCACATAAAGTGCATAATATTCACCACAAACTTAACAGAATCCCCTCCTTTTCCAAACATTATTGATAATATTACATAAATACTTCTCTCATGTGATCGAATTAGCAGATCAATATTCTATGTATATAGTTCAATGTATATAGTTTTACCCCCCATATTATCCATGTTTATCTTATCCAAATTTATTTTCCTGTTTTATGTAATACCGAGCAGCCTGTTGTTCTGGTCTTTGGTTCTCTGTAAACCGCGCTGATTGTAAATAGCGCGGTATATAAAAAAATTGAAATAAATAAATAAATAAAATAAAATAAAAAAACCCCAAAACAGACACAGAACTGTAGAACACTGACAAAACAGAGATGCATTTCCTCCTGTACTAAACTATAATAAGTGCACATTTTCCAAGCTGACATATTTCGTTCTCTAAAAGCTGATACTCTTTTGTACCTTTGTTGTCTGTTCATTTAAATTTTCCAGTTGGGTTGGCCCTGGTCTCTCTTCACCACTTCTAAGTTGATTTTCTTCTAATTCCTTTTCCAGGATCTCATATCCATTTTGTCTTTATGGAGGTAACTTCATAAAAATGAGGTGCCATATCTGTGCCTAGATTGAGCATATAAATGTGGATGTGGCAAGGAATGCGCTAAGAGTGATTTTATGAATGGATGAAATATACACATAGGTAGGCAAGGAATATACGCAAGGGAGAAAGAGAGAGAGGAAGCAGAGGAGAAGGAGGTACTCTCCGCAGAAGATATACCAGCCCAGAATATTTCCTAAAACTGAGTTAAGAAGAATGCATGCACAGGTTCAGACCTAGAACTCAATGCATGGAGGGAAAGAGTCCAAACAATGTACCTGATGGTCACCATAGCTCTGGCAGTTCTTGTCACAGGAGAATTCCAGACAAACCTGGGAGTCAGAGCAAGCATTAGTAAGGAGCTACTTCTCACTGCATAGTTTCTACATGCTTTTCTAAGAAGAGACACTCTATATATTGTTTCTATGTTTCTATGTTTCCCTAAGCAAGAGCAGCAGCAACATGAAGACATGACATAATTCTATGAACTGGTGCACTTCCCTTCTGTGCTTGGGGCAATAGACCGCACACAATTGCTATCAAGCCACCTATGGGTAAAGAGGAAACATCACAACTGAAAGCCCTTTCATTTCCTGAACATGCAGGTGCCCTGCAGTGCCTCACACATTATAATGGGAAGGTATACCTGCTACCTAGGCTTGTGCCATGATGCGTACATTCTGTCACAATCTACATGAGCATTTTCAGAGTGGCCTAATTACTGGGGGATGGATTCTAGCTGAGCACACACCAGCCACACATACTCTATTAACAAAACAACCCTGGAAGCATCACAGACCAGTTATGCACCAACATGCTAATCTACCACCAATGAAGGAAGTATTCACTCACTCATATCACTTCTGCTTTTACCCCTACAAGTGACTAAGGCTATCCACTCAAGAGCTGGCTAATAACCCCCATATCCCACCCCATGGGAAGCTGAGCACAATTACCATAGGGTACACAAGCAGACATAGCTATAATTGAGCAGACATTTGGAATGCTGAGAAGTTGATTGAGGTGCCTGGCAGGCCAGGGGGAAATTGCTTTTCACACCTGCAAAATCATGTGACATTCTCATTAGGTAATGCTTGCTGCACAACCTTTCCTTCACCCACAGAATGCCTGAACCAGAGAGCTCTCTGTCGTCAAGCACAGAGAGTGATGAGGGCGATAAGACAGCAGAAATCCAGGAGCCAATCTCCCAACAAGCCCATCATCGAGCAGTGGCAACTAAGAATTAACTTATACACATTTCTTGACTATTGACCAATTTTAAGGTGTGCTATTTGCCTGTTTCTTGTGTGTAAGTGTAATTAGTAATTATGTGCCCCTATTTACAATTTCCTCCCTCTTCCATTGCCTTGCTTTTTGAGAGTGGGTGCAGCTGGTTGCTTTGGCAATGACTGGGCTCAGAGCCTGAGAGCGCCTCAGAAACAGCTTGTTCACCTCAACTCACCTCTATGGCCCTTCTAGCCTCCCCATGGGAGTTAGGGAATTCCAGGCATTGCTAGATGACACTAAGCAGGGCAGACTCAGGGGTTGGGCAAGATGGACTAAAAATGGGAGTGGAGTGGCTCAATGGAGAGCTGGCAGGGGATGGTACACAAGGCGATGGAAGTTTCTTGACTATTTGGTCCAAGAAGGACAGAAGATCTCTAAAGGAAAAAAGGGGCTATAGTAGTTGGTATGGAAGAGCAGAATGGATGGGCCATATGGTCTTTTTCTGTCGTTATGCTTCTATGTTTCTAGACTGTAGGATAGCTAGAAATAATCCATGGTTTGCAGAGATTTCATGGGGAGGATGGTGGATTCGTTAGGAATTTAAAGGTAATTAATGTGTATGAGTTGTATACTACTGTTGTTGTCCATTAGCACGAGGAGGCAGGAGAGCAATGTTACAGTGACGTAATTTAGCCAAATTCACAGGCATGTTACAGTTCAGTGGTTATAATGGGACAAGTTGGGAGGGTAATTAGTAGTTTACAGCCAACACCTAGGGTCCCTGTCACTATCAGCATAAAGGGCAAAGGAGGGACTGACTCCTGTGATAGTTGAATAGTCACAGGTTGATGGAGCCTAGCACTTTATTGCTGTGAGTGTAATTTGTCTGCCAAGGCCTTCCAGGGAATGTGAATCCATTCCGGGCACATCTCTCCATTTCTTTTTCAAATCCTCTGCATCCCTGTTATTATGATAGATGACAGTTAATTTGTTGAATTACAGACATAAGAGATGATGAAGACTGTGTTAAAGTTAAGTGTTGGATTTTTGTGTGACTTTCTGTGACTCAATATCTCATGAAAATGTTTATTATGGAGATCACATTTTTTTTAAATAATTGGGATGGTTAAATTCATAGGAGTGTATACAGGTCGTTGATGTTTCTTGGGGTAGTGGCTAGAGGTTGGTCTTCATTGTCGACTTGTACCCCTGTTTTTCTGAGACCTGTTTCTCTCCTATGTTTTTTATGCTCCTAAGTTTATACTATAAAATTTGGTGAGGTAATGGAGCAATTCTATTGATTTTGTTAGTTAATTTGTGGCAAATACCACAGGGATATTTATCGGTGAGCACTCACTTGTGTCCACACTGCTTCATAAAGCACACTGTAAGTCTACTTTATCTCCTTGACCAGGAGTCTGAGTTTCCCTAGTGCAACATTATGCTTGCACAGGTTGGACCTGTCTGAGAATGAAGGGACCTTGGTGTGAGAATGCATGTGCAATGCACACCTATATTTAAGCGTGTGCATGCTTAAGCAAAACGTACGTGGACATGTTACTAAAACAAACCTCCATTTTTTAATGCCTAAAATTATAAAATCAGGTAGAAATTTGGGTGCCATGACTGGTGGCACCTACTTTTATTCTATCATAAGTGCCCATTTTCCTCCTTTACCAAATTTGGTCTGCTACTAGTTACTCAGGCCCAGGTGACACAGGACCGCTGATTGCTAGAGGATGCTCTGGCTATAGGCTGGATGATGTGCATACCTGTGTGACAAAGCAGTTTATTGCTTCTAATTCCTATGGTCCTACCCACCCCATTCTAAAGGGGTCTTACAGGGTTCCAGGTCCCTCTTTTTCCTGATTAAGACCAAGGTAATACACATCCCCTAGACCACTTGGGTCTTTATGCATCTTCACTACTTTGAAGAAGCTATCTTCTGAGTTGTTGAGGTAAAAAAATCTGTCTGCCTACAGTAGCAAGGGGGTATCACAGCTCAGCCTTCCAAGATGCAGCCCACTCTGTAAGTTTCTAAAGCCTATCTCAAGTCTGTCATTCTTTTTTTCACATGATCACATGGCACATGCATGAACTCAATGTTTTTATGTAAAGTTAAAAATGTCTACAGTTTTCTATTTTAATGGATAGCCCTATGATGCCAGGCAAGTGAACGGTGGTATATCAAATATGCAAATAAATACATAAATACTACCTCCACTTAGTGATGTCCCATGTACCCACCAGCCAGGATTGTTGTTGAACAATTGCCCTTCAATTTAGCCAAATGATATGAATGGCTGGATACCAAACACCCCATACTGGGATCCTCTGACTGATGGCTTTGTAAAGGGTAAGTAGCACTATCTTAAATGTACATACTCTTCTACACGTTGCTTTTAATAGCCATGGCACACAGCTCTGAGGCCTGAACTATTGGGAAGGACAGCTAATGAATATAGAAATAGTAAAGAGCCAAAGTATCTGTAGGAGAGCAAGTTAAGACCAATGGAAAGCTTCACCACCTGAGATGTGCCCCCTTCATCTTTACCTGAGACTCACATACACTCAGAGGTTTCTTTCCCTGTGGATATTCCTGAAAGCCCTTGTACAGTGGGTGGGGGAAAGAGGCAGCCCTGCAGGTCTTGGCCCCACTCTCACACCTAGTAGGTAGCTCTGAGCTCCACACAAGTGTTTGTGTAGCTACCCTGTAGTTTTGATCCTGAAATAATACATCATGAGTGTCAGGCTAAGCCATATTGCAAGTCTCATGCACTAGTGAATTTCATGTCATGGATGACTTGGGAACTCACAGAACAGCACTGCACTATGTATGCTTAATAATCATACAACTGAAAGCATATGACATCTGCAGCTAAATGAAGTACCTGTCTACATGTTGTGGTTGATTTTATATAGGGTATGCAGCACGGTGCACAACATAGCCCATATAAATTCCTATTTTAAAGGACTTAACACGCATAAATGGGCTCTTATGCATGTGCTTAAGGCAACCGCTAATTTGTAAGCCCCTGTATAAGTGCTATCGCGCATACCTTCAGTTGGCATGTAAATTGGGGTGGTGCTTTGGCACAGCATAAGTGGGGCATCTATCTGCACATGCAAGTTCTAGAACACTGCAACTTATGCATTTCACTACACCAATCTAGGCATGGGCAGTTATATCTGCTCTAGAGCAGGCATACCCCTGGCACCTAGATTAAGGCGCATGTCTACACCCTATTCTATAAAGTAAAGTCCGCATATGCTTTACCTTATTATAGGCTCCTAGTATGCAAAGAGCAATAACTTTGCCTGCACGCTATTATAAAATTGCCCTTGACAGGAAATGCATTCAGTGGTAGGATGCTGGGTATGATGATGAAACGGATTTAAAGGATACAACCATAAATGTGTGCTTAATGCCCCAAAAAAATTTACATCCACACATGCCTGAGATAAGCTGACTCTCAGCATGGTGAAATGTATATTAAGCAGAAATGCAAATGAAGTATTGGAAATACCTCTTTCTTTGTTTTCCCATAAAATGACGCAACCTTTTTTTTTACCTGTACTTGATCCAAACTTCTTATATAAATGTCTGTAAAGTGCTTGGGAGTTAAGAGAAGATTCAGTTATACATAGAAAACCTGGGGTATATGCAAATAAGGCTCCCTTGTTTTTCCAACAATGCACTGAAATGGAAGCTAATGCAAAAGTAGGTCAAGAGCTTTCACTTTTTTCATTCAGAAGAAGTCTTGCTCTCCATTCTGGTTTGTATATATTTTTGTCCTGATTCATGTTTAATGCCCCTTTGCATTGGAAAAAATAGCCAAATAATGAAAACTGGAAACAGCACGAGCACTGGCAAGTTAAATGCAAGGAATTGATAAGGCAGGCAAAGAGAGAATTTGAGAAGAAACTTGTTGTGGAAGCAAAAGCGCATAATAAAGACTTTTTCAAGTACATTCAAAGCAAAAAACCTGTGAGAGAGTCAGTTGGACCATTAGATGATAGAGGGGTAAAAGGGGCAGTAAGAGGGGACAAGGCTATAGCGGAGAGACTGAATGAATTCTTTGCTTCGGTCTTTACTGAGGAAGATGAAGGCAAGTTACCCATGATTGAAGTGGTATTTAAAGATGATACTGCAGAAGAACTGATAGAAATATCGCTACACCGGGAAGATGTATTACAACTATTTGATAAACTGCAGAGTAGCAAATCACCTGGACTGGGTGGTATACATCCAAGGGTGTTGAAAGAACTGAAATATGAGATTGCAGATCTGCTATTAGTATTCTGTGAACTATCATTAAAATCATCTGTAATACCTGAAGACTGGAGGATCACCAATGTAACGCCTATTTTTAAAAAGGGTTCCGGGGGTGATCCGGGAAACTATAGACTGGTAAGCCTGATGTCAGTACCGGGAAAAATGGTAGAAACCATCATAAAGAATAAAATTACTCAACATGTAAATAGTCATGGCTTAATGGGAGACAGCCAACATGGCTTTAGACGAGGAAGATCTTGTCTTACTAATCTGTTATGTTTTTTTTGAAGGTGTGACTAAACAGATAGACAAAGGTGAGTCAGTTGATATAGTGTATCTGGACTTTCAGAAAGCCTTTGACGAAGTCCCTCATCAGAGACTTTTGGCAAAACTAAAAAGTCATGGGATAGGAGGTGATGTACTATTGTGGATCAGGAACTGGTTAAAAGATAGGAAGCAGAGGGTAGGACTAAATGGCCAATTTTCCCAATGGAAAAAGGTGAATAGTGGAGTACCCCAGGGATCTGTGTTGGGTCCACTGCTTTTTGACATATTCATAAATGACCTGAAAAAGAGAATAACGAGTGAGGTTATCAAATTTGCAGATGACACAAAACTATTTAAAGTTGTTAAAAGCCACGAGGCTTGTGGAAAATTCCAAGAGGATCTTGTTAAATTGGAAGACGGGTCATCGAAATGGCAGATGAAATTTAATGTTGATAAGTACAAAGTTATGCACCTAGGAAAGAACAATCCAAACTATGGTTACACAATGCAAGGTTCCACATTGGGAACCACCACCCAGGAAAAAGATTTAGGTGTCATTGTGGATAACAAGTTAAAACCCTCTACCCAGTGTGCAGAGGCAGCCAAGAGAGCAAATAGAATGCTAGGTATCATAAGGAAAGGAATGGAAAATAAAACAATAGATATTATAATGCCTCTTTATCGTTCCATGGTGCGACCTCAGCTTGTATATTGTGTGCTATTCTGGCCACCGTATCTTAAAAAGGATATAGCATTATTAGAAAAGGTACAGAGAAGAGACACTAAAATGGTAAAGGGGATGGAAGGATACTCCTATGAAGAGAGGCTAAAAAGGTTAGGGATCTTCAACCTGGAAAAGAGATGGCTGAGGGGAGATATAATAGAGGTCTATAAATTAATGAATGGAGTAGAACGGGTAAACATTTATTTATTTTATTTATTTATTTAGACAGTTTTGTATACCGCCTTATCCTTCAATCAAAGCGGTCACAACACAATTAGGGGATACATTTAACACGCGGGGATATGAGACACATACACTAATACTTATGGGGAACATGGGCAATGGAGGGTTAAGTGGCTTGCCCAAGACCACAAGGAGCACCTGTGGGACTAGAAACCCCAGTCCTTCCGGCCCAAGGTTGCTGTCCTCTAGTGGGATTTGAACACCTGACCTTCCGGCCTGAAGTACCTTGCCCCAACCACTAGGCTACTCCTCCCTCAGATTGATTGTTTATGTCATCAGAATATAGAAAGACTAGGGGACATGCAATGAAACTACAGGGTAAACTATTTAAGGCTAATAAGAGAAAATATTTTTTCACTCAACATGTAATCAAACTCTGGAATTTGTTACCGGAGGATGTAGTAAAAGCTGTTAATGTTGTTGTTGTTGTTAAGTGCCGTCGAGTTGGAGTCAACTCATGGCGACCCTCTGGATAGCTATCCTAAATTGTGTTCGGTCTTCAGTCAGGCGGCTCATTGTTGACAGACTGGTACCCGTAGCTGCTGTTATTGTATCGATCCATCTCATAGCTGGCCTTCCTCTTTTGCTTTGACCTTCTATCTTGCCAAGCATGATGTCTTTCTCTAATGATCTCTCTCTCCGCATGATGTGTCCAAAGTATGAAAGTCGAAGTCTTGACATCTGAGCTTCTAAAGAAAGCTTAGGTTTGATCTCCTCTAGTACAGATTGGTTTGTTCTTCGGGCAGTCCATGGTATACACAGTATTCGCCGCCAGCACCATAATTCAAAGGCATCAATTTTCTTCCTGTCTATCTTTTTCACTGTCCAGCTTTCACATCCATATGATGTTATTGAAAATGCCATGGCTTGAACAAGTCAAATCTTTGTATGGAGAGAGACATCTCTGCTCTTGAGAATCTTATCTAGGTCTTTCATAGCCATTCTGCCAAGAGCAATGCGTCGTCTGATTTCTTGACTGCTTGTTGCTTCTTTATTGATAGTTGATCCAAGTAGGTTAAAGTTATTCACAATTTCAATTTCTTCTCCTTCGACGATGAACCTATTGATTATGCCAGTTGTCATGATCTTTGTCTTCTTTACATTAAGGTGCAGGCCCATTTTGAAACTATGTTCTTTGATTGTGAGAAGCAAATGTTTCAGATCATCTTCACTTTCCGCCAGTAATGTGGTATCATCAGCATAGCGAAGGTTGTTGATGAGTCTTCCACTAATCTTCACACCTCTGTTCTCTTCATACAATCCTGCTTCTCTGATGATTTGTTCTGCATATAAATTAAACAGGTAGGGGGAAAGTATGCAGCCTTGTTTTACACCTTTGCTTATTTTAAACCATTCTGTTTCTCCTTGTTCCGTTCGAACTGTTGCTTCTTGATCAATGTACAGATTGTGCAAGAGAACGATCAGGTGTTCTGGTATACCCATGCTTCTTAATGTGGCCCAGAGTTTCTCATGGTTTACACAGTCAAAAGCTTTGCTATAGTCGATAAAGCACAAATAGATATCCTTTTGGTATTCTTTAGTCTTTTCAAGGATCCATCTCACATCCGCAATGATGTCTCTCATTCCTCGCCCTTTTCTGAACCCTGCTTGCACTTCAAGTAGTTCTTGTTCCAGGTATGATTGTAGTCTCTTTTGAATAATCTTCAGTAGAATCTTGCTGGCATGTGGGATCAGAGCGATTGTGCGATAATTTCCACAGTCAGTTGGATCACCTTTCTTTAGTATTGGTATAAACACAGATCTTTTCCAGTCAGTTGGCCATATTTCTTGGCAGAGCCTTGTAAGTACGGTAACAGCTGCATCAGATTGCTGTAATACTTCTATGGGAGTGCAATCAGTGCCTGGTGCTTTGTTCTTTGATAAGGCTTTCAATGCTGCTTCAACTTCTTCTTTCATCACCAATGGTTCCAGATCATAAGGTACAGGTTGAAACGGCTGTTGGTCCACTTGATCTTTATCATATAAAAACTCTGTATATTCCTTCCATCTTTTCTTGATCTTCTCAGCATCATTCAACATAGAACCTTGAGCATCTTGTAACATTCCAATTCGAGGCTGGAACTTTTTCTTTAACTCTCGTAGCTTTAGGAAAGTTGATCTTGTTCTTCCTCTAATAGTTTCTGCTTCTATTTCCTTGCATGCATCATTGTAGTACTTTTCCTTGTCCTGTCTTGCTGCACGTTGGAAATCTCTGTTGAGTTCTGTGATTGTCTTTCTTTCTCCTCTGGCTTTAGCTTCTCTGCGTTTCTGGGCAATTTTCAGAGTTTCTTCCGTCATCCATTTTGGCCGTTTTTTCTTTTTTACCTTTTGTAGAGACTTCTCGCTTTCTTCCAACACAGCCTTCTTGATGTCATTCCATAACTCTTCTGGAACTCTATCATTTGTATCTAAAGCAGCAAATCGATTTTGCAGGCAGTCTTTAAATTCCAGTGGTATATTCTCAAGGTCATATTTTGCTGCATTCATGAGTGGTTTGCTCTTTTTCAGCTTTAGCATGAGTTTGCATACTAGTAGTTGATGATCTGTACCACAGTCAGCTCCAGGTTTTGTCTTTGTTGATGTTATAGAGCTTTTCCATCGTTGACTTCCACAGATGTAGTCAATTTGATTTTTATACAATCCATTGGATGAAGTCCATGTGTACAGTCGCCGCTTGTGTTGCTGGAAGAAGGTGTTCGAGATGAATAGATTGTTGGTCTTGCAGAATTCTATCAGTCTTTCTCCAGCTTCATTTCTGTTGCCAAGTCCATATTTTCCAACTACTTTGTCTTCTTCTTTGTTGCCAACCTTTGCGTTCCAATCACCCATGACTATCAGGATATCCTGTTTGCATGTTCTGTCAATTTCAGCTTGTACTTGTTCATAGAACTCTTCAATTTCATTCTCTTCTGCAGCTGTTGTTGGGGCATATACTTGAGTTATGGTTGTGTTGATAGGCATTCCTCGTAGACGAATAGAGATTAAGCGTTCGCTGAGTGCATTGTATTTCATTACAGTTCTTGCAAGTTTCTTCTTTATTATAAATGCAACACCATTTCTTCTTTGTCTTTCATTTCCAGCATAGTAGACCATGTGATCTTCTGATGCAAAGTGCCCGATGCCAGTCCATTTCAGTTCCCTGACACCCAACAGATCAAGTTGTACACGCTCCATTTCATTCTTGACCACCTCCAACTTCCCTTGGTTCATGCTTCGTACGTTCCATGTTCCAATGTGTAAGACATCTTTACAGCTTCTGACTCTCATTTCATGCGCAGGTTTGGACAAGTTCCTGGAGAAACGTCCATAAACCATCATTAAAAGGGACCCAAGATATCACTGCTTGACCCAGTACAAGCATTGTGGAACCTGTGTCTTTTGGGGAAACTGCTAGGTACTTATGACCTAGATTGGCCACTGTTGGAAACAGGATACTGGGCTTGATGGACCCTGGTCTGACCCAGTATGACATATCTTATGTTCTTATAACTATACAAATCCATTAACCCAGTTCATGGAAATGTATGATCCAGTTACCCCTGCTCTGAGATGAGAAGCAAATGTACTAGGATCCCTGAGAGAATTCTAGAGACGTCTCCAGGAAAGTGGTACCAAAAGCTGCTCCCAATGACTTTCTGGAAAGTCAGGATGACAAAAAAATCTGAAGTCACTGTCATGATTCAGCAGGGCCCCCCAAAGCACCCTTTTCAGAACAGGATTCTCTCACTAACTGCAATCTTAAGTCGCAGGTGTGGATTGGAGCAATTTCTTCAAATGGGTTAGCTGTGAGCATACCTTCATAGTCATGAGCCTCACTTCTAAGCTTGGGTCTTGACTGTGAGACGTTACTTATGCTCCAGTAGACCACTCTTACCAGTCCATAGGGACTGTAAAATAAACACCATCTGGGGAATGGTATCCTTGATCAGTCTCTTATTATACTCGGATGAGAGAAGCACGACAAACCCAGCAGATGGTAAAACCTTGCTAGATCTAACCACATGGGAGATTCGTTACCACATCAAGCAAAGGGAGGTCCTCCATGCACTGGAACCCAATGCCCGGAATCTGAACTAATCCCATCGGTAAGTCTACTTCTGCAATACAGAGTATCAGCGCAAGAGAAGAGTATGCCAGCTAAGTACTAACATAAGTACTAACGAGTTTACTGAGGAAATAGGACCATTATCACAGGATAACATCAGAGAAATGTGAGAATTTCTGAAATATAGCCTGAACTACATTTAGTGCAGAAGACAGGGGAAATGGATTTAGCTCATCCTTTCTCAGAGGTTCAATGAAAGTTACATTCAGGTACTATAGGAATCTTCCTGTCCCCAGAGGGCTTAAAATCTGAAAGGCACGTTTACTAAAGGCTTTAGTACATGTTAATGAAACTAGCACACATCAAATACCCACAGTCATTTTATTTCCATGGCCCTCTAAGTTTGTATCTAAGGCAATGGAGGATTAAGTGAATTGTCCAAGATCACAAGGAGCAGTGGTGGGAATCCAACCTGGCTTCTGTGGTTATCGGCCCACTGATTTAACCATTAGGCTACAACCAGAACAAATGACTAAATTTCCCCAGACCATTCTCAGAGCAGAAAGGACCCATAGGACTATTGACATTGGTGATGACTCTAAGCCTTCTTGGGAGAGAGCTAAGGAAGAGAGAGAGGAGGACAGTGACAAGCCGTTGTTGCAGGAGGGCAGCAGAAGTGCCTGATTCCCCTCTTTAGGCGATGGAGAAAAAATGGAATACATAGGAAGGATAAACTTGCAAGGTTTATCTATTAACTGTTTCTGAAGGAAAAAGGAAGAGGTGAGCCCTGTGATCACTAAGCAAAGGCAATGGTTTCAGGGAGTGCTGTCTTAATTTGCCTATGCGCGGTCTGTACAATTGTGGCTGTTGCGACAGTGGAAGATGGCAAAAAGCAATATTTTTCTCATATAAAAATCTAGAAGAAACTTCTGTTTGAACTGTGCTAACGAAGGAGAGTTTGTTTGAATGCTGCAATCCAAATACTACTTTGAATTGTAAATACATGCAAGAAGTTAGTCAGAGGTGCTTAAAGACATGCAAGTTTTCCCTCCCCTTTTGACTATAAAAGTCACCACAGTGATACTTATAATGTTCTCCGGCAAAACCGATGATAATGCAAAAAATGTAAATAAATCAGGGCATTAAGTGCACGACGTCAAAACTATTTACAACCACTGGACCAACTCAGAACTGCTTTTATTTTGTCCATAAACTTTAGGCCATACTCGTACATGAGCTGAATACACAATATGAAACATACAGATTGGTCCAGGGTCTGTAAAAGAAGGATGCCCTCCCTACCCCCAGGTTTGATTTGATTTTTCTTGCTTTAGTGCAACACCTGCCATTAGCTGTGCTGGTTCTCCTATTTTCATATTGTCTGACATTAGCAGTTGGACTGTGCCAGAGCCAGAGAGGGCCGAGAGGCAGGCTCCCTGCTTTCACAAAGCTGAATTTAATAAGGCGAGAACAGTATGCCAAGACAGTGAGCTCCCTCCCTAGCACTTATCATGACACTAGTCACTCAGCAGGGCCCTTATTGCAGAAGTAATCTGGCAGAATCTGGCAGAATGTCAAGTTTATGAGTTTAATATAATAGAGCGGTGGGGAGTTTGAGGGCCTTGCAAAAAAGCTTAGCAAAGTTAAAGCCTATTACAATATGCTTGACCAGTCATGCCAACTGTAGCAGCATGCTAACGTTGGTCTCTAATAACATTTCTATTCATCAATGTTCACAAGCAAGCTTAATTTAAATATCTAAATGTGTATATCCAATGACAACTGTTTGTGCCTTTTTAAACACCTGTTAGTGAATTATATAATTTAGACTAAGAGCCATTAAACTTTTGAGGTTTTGTTCTCATTATAAAAAGAGGCAGAGACTAGATTTTACAGTCAAAATGTTTGTTCATTTAAGCTTTATACAAAAAACTATACTTGAAATGTGTGCGTGAATCTCTACTGAGACCTCTGGCAGGGATGCGTACAAGCAAAATAGCTCAGCTTCTTTCACAAATGTTTTTACAATTTTTTAGTGTTTTTTTTATTTAGATCCTCATATATGTTTAATCGGACATTTTTAGTGTTTGCTAAACTGATTTAACAGGACCTAACTGACCAATTAGTGCATGCTAAGTCGATTTACTTTTTTTAAGACACACTAATGAATTAAATGCATACTAAGAAATGTATACCCATGTGAGTGGCATCAAAAAAGTAAATCTGGGCCAAACGAAACACATGTAAAACTCAGATCATTTTAAATACTAGAGGATTTGCAGTGTCATTGATAAACCGATTATTTTTATAGTGCACCAGTTCATCCACCCTTTATGTCCTCTGAGAAATGTGGATCAGTCATATTTTGGAACATGTTTCCTTATGTATTATTTGCAACAGTTCCCAAATTAGAAAGTCTGCAAGAAGAAATAAATGTAGATTTTTAACAATTATGTTACCTCTTCTTCATACTGTACTTACCACATTCTTTTATGAGGAGTACAGCATGCCATCTTACACCTGGCCAGTGGCCACACCTACGGGTCTCTGAAGCTGGCTGCAGGAGCTGTGGATATTTCAAAAAGCTAAGACTCTAATTTTCTTTCTTATCTCTGATGCTTTCTTGTTACCAATATAGAGTCTAACTGTCTGTTTTGTGAGAATTGTTAATATAAAGTTTAACTGTGGTTATAAATTGAACTTGGGGATAATCTGACTGACTTCTCCTTTTATGGGTAGCCTTGGAGCAGATATCTGTGGGTACCCCCAGTTCAGGAACAGCCTACTGGCCAGAGACACTTAGATTCCCACCCACCCTACCCCTCGCCCCACCCACCTCAGGGGCTGCATTGCCTATATAGTACTCGCATACATTACCATATATCCTTTTAACTTGGGTTAAAGCCCACATCTTCTTCCTACTTCCTTCTTCTTCTTCCTCTTCTCCTCTAGGACTGCTTACTCAGCATGTCGTGTATTCGGTGCAATAACTGCAGTACTTTCATTCCAAGATGAATCATATGGAACCTCGGAGCTTGTCCTATGTGCCTCAGGTCAGCTACCATGCATAAAGAACTGACTCTACTAAGGGACAACCTAGCTGCCATGCATAAAGAGGTGACCCTACTCAGGGAGGAACTGGCTGCAATGAAGTGCACCTCTTCTAGGATACAAACTGAACAATGTCCACCACCGCTCCCACAAAGCATCAAACATCCTAGGAGACAAAAGGATCACAGTGGGTTCTGGTAGATTGCGACCTGTAATGCACAGACATCCTATGCATCAAAAGATATCCCTGCATAATGCCTTCTCTGCCTTAACTAATGAGGATAAGGAACTGAGGGAGGAACTGGCTGCAATGAAGCGCACCTCTTCTAAGATACAAACTAAACAAAGTCCACCACCACTCCCACAAAGAATGAAACACCCCAGGAACAAATGGATCACAGTGGGTTCTGGGAGATTGCGACCTGTGAGACAGAGGCATCCTATGCATCAGGAGATATCCCTGTATGATGCTTTCTCTGCCTTGGCGAATGAGGATGCCCAATCCAAAGAAACTGAAGAGCCCTTAAATGAGACAGCGAATGAGGATGCCCAATCCAAAGAAACTGAAGGGCTCTTAAATGAGACAATGCCCAATCTCCTGCTAAAGGACCAAATATGAAGAAAACCTCACCAAACAACAAACTACTACTACTTGGTGATTCCATCATCAGTGGCACCAACTTGGGAACACAGTTCAAAGGAGAGAAGATAGTCAAGTGCCTCCCAGGCTCTTCATCCAGCAGGAATACAAACTACGTTGTTGAAATACTTAGCGCAGAAAGTGAACACTCCAAACTTGATGTGGTTATCCACTTGGGCACAAATGACCTGGCTAGAAACAGTACCTCCACAGTCCAAAAGAACTTCCAATCTCTGGGAGAGAAACTCAAGCCCATTGTTAACACTGTTGCATTCTCAGAGGTTCTACCTGTGCTTGGTAAGGGGGCAAAAAGGCTGCATCACATCAACAGCTTTAATACATGGCTCTAGATCTGGTGCAAACAAGAAGCATTCAGATTTATTGGCGACTGGGGTAACAGATGGAACAACAAGAGACTATACTGTGCTGATGGACTACATCTCTCTGTCTCAGGGAAAAGAATCCTAAGTGAAAAATACAAGCAATATGTGCATATGCATTTAAATTAGAACAAGGGGGTGACAGATGTGGAAGGTCAAGCTCTGGATGTCACCCCCTGCAAAAGCAGATTAAAATCAGAAACAGCCACACATTTAAACCACACATCAAAAACAAGTGGGAAGATGTAGGCAGAACAAAATCAATGCTAAATATACGCAAGCCAGTTAAATGCTGGAAAGCAATGAGCACAAATGTTCGAAGCTTAGCCAACAACGTTCCAGACCTAGAAGCCCTAATGGTGGAAATGGATTTGGACATTGTGGCCATTACAGAAACATGGCTAAATGAATTGCATGATTGGGATATAGCCATACTTGGCTATAATCTATTCAGAAGAGACAGAGAAAATGGAAGAGGAGGAGGAGTAGCCTTGTATATCAAAAGCAATATTAAAGCTACTGAAATACAGGGGGCATGGGGAAAAGAAGAAGTGCTCTGGATTGTGTTGGAAAGAGGAGATGGCATTGTCATCCATACTGCTATAGTCTACAGACCTCCAACACAAATTGAAGAGATAGATAACGAATTGATTATAGATATTGCCAAGATAGCTACAAAGGGGGAAGTGATCATATTGGGTGACTTTAATCTATCTGATGTGTATTGGATTACTCCTTCTGCAAATCTGGAAAGAAGCAAAAAAATTGTGGATGCTCTCCAAGATGTGTTACTTGGTGGTGATGGAACCAACCAGGGAAAGCTCAGCACTGGATTTAGTGCTCACCAATGGCGATAGCGTGTTGAATGTCTGCATGAGTGCCCCTGTGAGCAGCAGCGATCATCACACGGTGTGGTTTGAGATAAAAAGCCATGGTACAGGCCAAACATAGCAAGCTCAAAGTCTTAAACTTCAAAAACACCGACTTCAATAAAATGGCCGAGTACCTAAAGGAGGAGCTGACAGGGTGGAAGGAGATAAGGGAAGTGGAATTGCAATGGGCTAAACCAGGGGTGGGCAATTCAGGTCCTGGAGGGCCGCAGACCAGTCAGGTTTTCATAATATCCCTAATGAATATTCATGAGATCTATTTGCATCCACTGACTTCCATTGTATGGAAATAGGTCCATGAATATTCATTAGGGACATCATGAAAACCTGACTGGTCTGCAGCCCTCCAGGACTGGAATTGCCCACCCCGGGCTAAACTAAAAGTGGCAATAAAAGAGACAACAGATAAATATGTAACCAAAGTAAACAAAAACAAGAGGAGAAGAAAACCTATTTGGTTTTCCAAAGAAGTGGCTGCTCAAATAAAGGCAAAAAACACAGCTTTCGCAAAATTCAAAAGCTTGCAAACAGAAGAACACAGAAATGAATACAGGATCAAACTCAAAGAGACAAAGAGAGAAATAAGGATAGCAAAATCAAAGGCAGAGGAAAAGATGGCTAAAGACGTGAAGTGTGGTGACAAAACCTTCTTCAGGTATATTCGGGAAAGGAAGAAGATCAGAGGTGGAATTGCAGGACTCAGAAGTGCTGCGAACGGACTCGTGGAAAGTGACATTTAAAAAGCTAAATTTATTTATTTATTTATTTACATTCTCTTATATACCGCGCTATTCTGCATCAGTGCGGTTTACATTGAACAAACTGAAATGAATACTTCTGCTCAGTTTTTACTCAAGAAAGTCCTGGAGAAGGACCACCTGTGACTCCCAAATATAAAAATGGGAAAGAAGTAGTTACCACACCATTCACAGAAGATGAGGTGTTAGAACAACTTGCAAACCTGAAAGTGGACAAGGCCATGGGACCGGATGGGATACATCCCAGGATACTGAAAGAGCTCAGAGAGGTTCTTGCAGGGCCGTTAAAAGATGTTTTCAATAAATCCTTGGAAACAGGAGAGGTTCCTCAGGACTGGAGAATGGCTGATATCGTACCTCTACACAAAAGTGGTGACAGGGAAGAAGTGTCAAACTACAGGCCTGTGAGCCTTATCTCGGTGGCGGGAAAAGTCATGGAGGCGCTCCTGAAAGAGCAAATAGTGAACTTTCTCAAAACCAACAAGTTGCAAGAACCGAGGCAACATGGTTTCACCAAAGGATGATCTTGCCAAACAAATCTGATTGAGTTCTTTGACCGGGTGACCAGGGAGCTGGATCAGGGGCATGCGATGGATGTCATCTACCTGGATTTCAGCAAAGCCTTTGATACTGTTCCTCATAGGAGGCTTATCAATAAACTCGGTAGCTTGGGGATGAATCCTAAGATGGTAAATTGGATCAGAAATTGGTTGACTGACAGACAACAGAGGGTGATGGTAAATGGAGCTCACTCGGATGAAGCGAAGGTGATTAGCGGGGTGCCCCAGGGGTCGGTCCTGTGCCCGGCACTGTTCAATGTATTTGTGAGTGATATTGCTGAAGGACTGAATGGAAAAGTCTGTCTTTTTGCAGATGACTCGAAAATTTGCAACAGAGTGGACTCCCCCGAGGTAGTGGTTAACATGAGGAAAGATCTACAAAAGCTGGAAGAATGGTCTAATGCTTGGCAAGTAAGATTTAATGCAAAGAAGTGCAGAGTCATGCACTTGGGTAGCAGAAATCCAAGGAAACTGTACGCGATAGGGGGCGAGAGGTTGGTGTGCACGGATCAGGAGAAAGACCTTGGTGTGATTATTTCTGAAGATCTCAAGGTGGCAAAACAGTACGACAAGGCAGTGGCAAAATCCAGGAGGATGTTGGGCTGCATACAAAGAGTAATCACCAGCAGAAAGGAAGAGGTACTTATGCCACTGTACAAGTCACTGGTGAGGCCTCACTTGGAATACTGTGTTCAGTTTTGGAGACCTTATCTTGCAAAGGATGTAAAAAGACTGGAAACTGTTCAGAGGAAGGTGACCAAAATGATTTGGAGCCTGCATCAGAAGCCTTATGAGAAGAGACTTGAAGACCTAAACATGTACACTTTGGAGGAGAGGAGGGACAGGGGAGATATGATTCAGACCTTTAAATACTTAAAGGGAAATAATGAACAAACAAACCTCTTCCAAAGATGGGGGAAGCTGTAAAACTAGAGGGAATAACAGGAAGCTGCAAGGTGGTAAATTGAAAGGCAATGTCAGTAAATAATTTTTCACAGAAAGGGTGGTGGATGCTTGGAATGCCCTCCTGATGGAAGTGGTGGGGGCAAACACGGTGACGGAATTCAAAATGGCATGGGATAGACCTAGGGGATCCCTTTACAGCAAAAGGATAAAATCAAAATAAACTGAACCATCTAATTTCTCAACAAATAGGGGTGTCCTGCATGGAGTGGTGGGTTCACCCCTAAACAGGGACGTGGGGAGGAGTGGCCTGCATGGAGTGGCAGGTGCACCTACTCTTGCCATCATGCTGGGCAGACTAGATGGACCATGCTGGTCTTTATGTGCCGTCATTTACTATGTTACTATGCTGCCTTACAGTGCTTTTTGCTAGAATGCAAACTCTAGATTTAGAAGCTTAAAACAATGAACTACTAGAATGCACAAATATCTTAATGTGTCACTGATGAATTTACAAACCATAGAATGTATACAGTTAAGAGAATTATCAGGCTGGCCAGGAGGTTCAAGTGCTGACATGCAAACAATGTAGGTTCAGTTCCCAGCAGGCTCAGATTTAGGAATAGCCAACTGCCTAGGACACCAGATTTTGAAGACACCAGGGGCCCAATATTCAACTGCGATGGCTATGCACCACTAGGGCACATAGCCGTCGCTGATAACCTCTAACCCCAGATATTCAATGCTGGGGTTATATGCAGCTCTGGCATTGAATATCCGGGGTCACCGCACAGCCTTCGATGCCTCATAAGCTAACCGGGTAGCGGCTGCACCTCTACCTGGTTAGCTCCTGCGCTTAAAGCTAAGCCAGCATTTGCTTTGTCTAGTTTTACCTGCAGGTCGCTAACCGGGTAGCGGTGCAATATCACTGCTACCCGGTTAGCGACTGTTGCCGCCCATGACATGCCCCAGTGCTAAGTGGTTAGCATTGTGGCATATAGCGGCATTAGTTGGGGATATTTAGCAGCAATAATTGTGTTAGTGCCATTGAATATCCCATTCAGCAGCATTTACACAGTTTGCAGGTCAGTAAACCATGTAAATGCCTTTAGAATATTGGGGCTAAATAGGAGCCTGGTTCCATTTGCTTTAGCATTGCTTCCTTCTGCTCTCAGTCCTGCCTATCAGTGTCAGTATTTTAAATGCAATCCTAGTTCCCATACTGGCCAGGATGCTGCAAAATAATTTAACTACTTATAGGTGTATGCAACATAAAATAACATATAGGGGTATGTTTACTAAACTGCAGTAATGTCACCCGCGTTAGGTTCCGCGGTAAAGGTACAGATGTCCATATAAAGGCATGGGCGGTGCATCGTTACAGCAAGCCGTATCAGCTAACGCACATTACAAGGCGCCTTAGACTAACGCGCGTTACAAGACGCCTTACAAAGCACCTTACAATGCACCTTACAAGGCGCCTTATAAGGCGCCTTGTAAGGTGCCTTATAAGTAAGGCACCTTATAAGGTGCCATGTTAGGTACCTTATAAGGTACCTTGTAAGTTGCCTCATAAGGCGCCTTGTAAGGCGCACTATAGGGCTCCTTAGGCTAAGCGCCGTATTAGGCACCCCTGGACAAGGCACCATAGAAGGCACCCTGGGCTATGGAACCATAGGTTAAGGTGGCCTAACAAGGTTACGGTGCACTAGGTTAATGTGACCTAAAGGCAGCAAGGTGCTTCAGGATGACATGCATGACCTGTGAGGCACAGAGACAGATGTAGCCCTAACACTAGATAGAGCACTGAGGAAAGGCAATGAATAGGTGAGTGAAGGAGTGAGAGCTGGGAGCCACTGGACCTGCATATCTGCGGGTATCTTATGTGGCTGCCAGTACTGTTGACAAACATGGTGGGGGCAACTGTACCACAGCACAGGGTGTTGGCAATGTAACGTACTGGAAAGACAGTTGGTGGCAGATGTTGGGAATATGTGTCCCCCAGTGGAGGCGGCAGGATAGTTACAATGATAGGTGGACAGAGGAGTGGTGGTGCCATGCAGATCAGGCACAGACGAGGCAAGCACGATGAGGTGCAATGCAGGAAAGGGTAGCAGTGCAGGACATGGGGTGGCAGCCTGCACAGGCAGACCTGACTTTACACAGCTGACAGACGCAGATAGATGGACCGAAGAAATGTTGGCAATTGTGGCGAGGGTATTATGGGCTGGCAGCACAGATCTGCAAAAATATGACTGTTGCAGGCATGCAAACTATTTGAGTAGAACAGGCATGAAAGGAGGGAACAATGAGGAATTGAACCCATGAACACTGCCAAGAACCTGCATTGTAAAATGCAGTAGGCTGTACCTCCGTGGTGTATCTCACAGCAATGGCTGGGTACAGAAGGACTGCAGGTCACCGCACAAACTGTCTGCTCTGAGTGCCAGAATAGGGTAACCCCACCAGTACCCATGATGCAATGCACATGCTGAATAGCTCTCTACAGCTGATCACCCAAATGGGGTCTGCACCTCTCCGGTACCTCAGCTTGGAAAGACGAACTGACAGTGCATGATACTGGCACAGAGTAGCTACAGACCATGCCAGTGTGCAGGTTCTGTGTTCACCCCAAGGGATAGGATGGGATGCCTAGCACTAGGTCCGCAGTAGATGTGGTGCTAGAGATAGGTCCTGCTGTATATCCCCATCACTACCAGTGTGTGATAGATGTTCCTTGCAGTGCATCTGCAGGTAATTTGGTGTCCATTTGTATCCTGAAGTCACATGTGGCCCTCTGGAATCAGACACCACCCAGATTAGTGCATACCCCATGTTAGGGTCTGGCTGACATGGGCACCTGTTATCAGGGGAGAGGGGTTTCTAGACTTGCATGAGGTTTGTGTAGCAGTGGCTTTACAGGTCAAAGTGGAATACTCTATATATGCCAAAGGGCCTACAATCACCCTTTTTATAGGTAAAGGACAGGTGCCTGAGACCCAGTGAGGCAATCTTCATCCTGCTGGTATAAAACAGCCCTCCAGGGTTGGTGGGCCAGAGCCATACCTGTGAGTGGGGCAGTGGCAGACCAGCAGTAATGCTGGGGTTAGGGCTGGAAAACCCCATCTGCCTCACACCACCGTCTGTCAGTTACCAGCAGACAGCACAGTCAGACTGCACCTGCAGTACCTTATAGGTATTTCAACCATGCACAGTCTAACTTCAGACAGTCCGCTAGCCAGTCCATAGTACATGCTCACAAAGGAACTATGTGCACCAAGCAGGTATCTCAGTGATTAGAGCCCCAGCACTGGGAACACAAAAGTATCACTGGAGAAAGATAGTGTAGAGCGCTATGTGGGAACCTAGACATGCCATGGTCACTGCTCGGTCAGAGTGAGTGCCCTCCTAGCATGCCATGCTGTGGCCACCCTGTCCATGCAGGCGGTGGTTGGGCACTACAGTGTCCAAGCCATTTCTCCACACCCTGTGAAGATGCATCCTGGCCAATCCGCCCTGTCCGGGCCATACCCACAATACCTTGCTCCTCAGTATGCACATATTCAGGCTAACGCTGGTAACAGTGGGACATTGTGAGCCCAGTGAGGTGTGGGCAGCCACAGAACAATGGATAGACATACACACACACACACACTCCTATTGCAGCATTGTGCAAAGATAGGGTTGGTTGGCAACCCTGCCCACCACACTGGTCCTGATCACAGTGTCGACATTGATAAACTGTGCAGCAGGTAGTAGTAGTGCTCTGGTGATAACTCCAGCTCAGTGCTGGGGCTAACAGCCTGACTCTCCATGCAACTTTGGATTGTGGAACCTTTGTGAGTGAGTGTTTGTACCCCTGTTCGCCGCTGCTTTGGGCTTTGCACATGCTGCTGTTGTATCTGCATTGTAGGGTAAAATATAGGGACATGCTCTGTAGGAACCACAGCTGGGACTTGAACCTGAGACCCTCTGCTTCTGGACACACTGGCTGGGTTTACTGTACCACACTGTTGCCACCGATGCATGGGAGTCCCTGGAACTACCTGTACGTTTCCTGAGCCAGACCTTTTATGTTGCACTGCACACCACGTACTGGTACAGGGTATGGCCTAGGTCCACTGCAGGCAGTTGCCACTGCCCCCTCCAGCAGGGGCACACCCCCCCCCCCCCGCCATGCTGACATGACCATATGCTGTCGGTGCTGGTAGTGCGCAGTCCCAGGCCATCCACTGTGTGGGTAGGCAGTCGCCTATGGAGCGGGGTCTGGGGGGGGCATACATGAGCATCCTCACATCCCCCCATCACCGCCTACCAATAGTATGTCCCTTCCGCTTGGGGGAGGGTTGGCTGTGGGGATATCAGGTCAGTACCCTGGCAACTGTTAGCTCGAGTGGACCAGGTAGATGTCGGTGGATTGTGTTTGGCCTTTGTCAGCTGCTATCTTGCTGATTTCCGGTTTCTATGTTCCTATGTGCCACCTGGGCACCCACCTAGTCCACCCTGTACCCCAGCTGCCCCCGCTATATGTCCCGCCTGCAGCCCCCTATGCCCCCTTTGCACCATCACCATAGTGGCCTTTCATACTTGGGCACTATGCAGTTGCTGCAAATGGAGCACTACTATCACTTTTCTTGGGCTCCCTGCCTTGCTGTACATTGCTGACACTGAAATGGTTTCTCTCTCCTGCAAATGTGTATCTAACTATAGGTTTTCATTTGCGGTACTTCTCAGCCCTTCAGTTCCCCACATTAGTGTAAAGGGAGCCTCTCCCCACCCACTCCTAACCCATTGACCCCTTCTCTCCGCCCTCTCTCCACCCTCTGCGGTATTTACCGTGGCTGGGAATGCTAATGCTCATTAGGTAACATTAACACGTGTTAACATTACATAGCGCACGTTAACGTAGCCACTGCTACGTTATCACAGTTTAGTAAACATACCCCATAGTAACATAGTGCATGATGGCACATAAAGACTGACATGGTCCAACCTGTCTGCCCAGTAGGGTTGCTTGGGCAGAACCTGCAATGCAGTGCAGGTTACTTTCCCTATGTCTCTGGTTTTTAACAGTCCTCAGATATATTGCCATCAGTTCTATCATTCTTTCAGCAATCAATCCAGGGCCCAATCCAGTGCCCTCAGCTGTGCAAGGGAACTCATCCATAGGTATAACTGCCCCAGCTGTTCTATGTAGTGTGTTTTATTTGGAAGTCGTACCTGCCGTGCAATGCAGTTATTTTCACCTTAGTTTCTTAAACTGTCATTTTACATCTGTTTTGAGTTGAGGTGCTCCATATTTGATTATCATCCTCTTGCCATGTAGGCAATAAAACTTGTGCTAAAAATATTTTGGAGGGCAATTTTCAGATTGTCTGCATTGGCGCAAGATTGCATACGCTTTGCAGCCATGCACTTTGTACCAGTTTTCAAAGTAAAAGCATGCAAGCCACTTTCATCTTCAAATTGCCAAGGGCAGAGTATATGTGGTCGCTTGCATCTTTTCATGCGTAGAATTTTAGCTCAAAAGGTAGTTGCAAAGATTTAATCTACTCGCATAGTTTCCTTTCCAGAGCTAAGCATGACCAGGGAATGCCTTCACAATGCAGCTATAAGAAAATGAATTGTCAGACCATGCATGTACGTTTTGCTGCATTAAGGGTGAGCAATTATCAAACAGCCAGTTTATGAGGGTAAAATACTTTTTATTTGCATAATTGCTTTCAAAATTGGTTTCACCATGTGCATGTTAATATGTTAATTCAAGAATAATGCAATAAAATGAATTGTAATCACATTAAAAACTTCTGATAGGGTGGTCAATGTCATCTCATTAATGGAAACCTGAAAATGCATTACTTTCATGTTGCTTACAAAGAAGAATGATTATGCTAAACTGAACATGTTTGGTTCTTTGTTTTCCTTTTGGCTCCAAAGGGTATAAAAATAAGCCTGATAGATGGGGGCTGTTTGTCAGTACTGATGGAAATAGTGAGAGAGCTATCACAATTCAGGTAAAAGGACAGAAAAGTACTGCAAGTGCAGAAAACTGGCATGAGTTTGTGTTTATAATCTGCCTTTTGCATCTTAAGGGTATTCGAATAATGGTGTGAGAGAACATGTTTAGAAATAGAAGAGAATATAGAAGGGAGTGGTGCAAAAAGGAATCTGGCTCAGAAAGGCCCTGGTATCTGATCATTCCCCCTTCTGTTTAGAGTAGGCTGCAATAGCTGCACCACGCAATCTGCTAACCTCGTACTACCCCAAAGCTCATAGAAATGAACTCTGCATTCAAACTAAAGCTATTATTGAATTCACAGAGCCTTGTGAAGCTGAAACTAGAGTTTGGCCTTAAATATTTTATAAATCACCTCCTGACAAATACTTTATTCCTCTGGCAACATATTGCAGAGAAATGCATTTACTTTGTGCAAATAAAGGTAGACTGAACGGTTCATTTGCCTTGTGGGTCTCCTTTGTCATCTCTTTCTGCCCCTCATTCATGTTTTAACTGCTATACTAGTGTCCTTTGAAAGGTTTCTTTCTATATTTAACTAGCACTGACTAGTAACTTGCCACTAAGAAGAGGTTCCCTAGAAAGAGGCCCCTGTTTTTGTGACTAACACTGTCATTCAAGATGAAGTTTATAGATGCCTTCACTATTCAATGACCAGACTAACAACAGCAATGAACATCAATGATCCTGAGAATCATGACAATATTTTGGAGCCTAATCATTTCCACATCAGTATGACGACTCCTTGCCTTATACATTGTAATGTCTAGGCAGGGGTGGCCAATTCCTGTCCTAGTGCACCATGATCCAACCTGTTTTTCCAGGATGTTCCTAATGTATATTCATGAGGCATATTTGCATCCACTGCCTCCCATTCTATGCAAATACTTCTCATGAATATTCATTAGGGACGTCCTGAAAGCCAGGCTGGATCGTGGTGCACTAAGATTGGAGTTAGCCATCCCTGGTCTAGAGCAATACCTGAAAAATCCCTGTGACCTATAACTTTCTTTTTATATATAAAACATATTTTTGGTATTAATATGAGTATGTGTGTATGCATTTGAGAAAAATGTGTTTTATCTGTGCTTTGGTTTGGAAAATGTATTTTATTTAGCTCACACTTCTCCAGTAGTAAATCAAATGAGTTATATTCATTTGATTAAAAGATAAAGCGGTATATAAAACCTGTTAAATAAATAAATAAAAATAAAATACTGTAGGCATTTCCCTGTTGGGCTTATAATCTAAGTTTGTACCTGAAGCAGTAGAGGGTTACGTGACTTGCTCAAGGCCACAAGGAATACCAATGGAATTTGAACGCACACCTCAAAGATTCCTTACCTCTTGTTCTCTGAGGCCCTCCTTCTCCGCCTATACATGGCACCATCAATCATTTTGCTGATATTCCATCCTCCATTTACTCACAATGAAGGTTACCAAGAATTCTCCTCCTGATTTTCTAACTTAACTAATCGCTATTCATCCCTTATTTTAGGAGACTTTAATGTTTACTTTGAAGATCCACAGGGATTACTATACAAGGAGTTTCCCTTCCAAATGGAATGGATGAACAATGCAAAAAATATCCTTTGCCCGGTCAAACCCAGGAGATATATGATGACAGCAACCTAAACAGGCACCTGACTGGCCTGCTCCCAACATTAAATCGCTAAAAGCAGAATAAATGTGCTTCTGCAGCAAATAATCAGAGGTTTTCCGATTTTTCATACATCAAAATATCGCCTGAAATTTTGGAGGCCCCTGTCTTCAGAATGATAACAGCAAAATTTGATGGCTAGTAAAAGGTCATGTTCAGTAAAGGCAAAAGACAAGTGTGCAAGGCAAGATGGCATAGGATGCAGCCTCAGTAATGCTACAGCTGCAAGAAGATGTGGTACAGGAGATTACCTGCAGTGTAATGGCAGTTTCAGAGGATAAGCTGTCCAAACTGCAACATTCTACTTTTTTTTTTAATTTGTAAATTTTTATTAAGTTTTTCATCAGACCATTTACACTCAGCAAAGTACACCCCATAACATTCCACAATAACCAACAACCATAAGTTAAACTGTAATCTTTGCCTCCAAACCTACCCGCTGCCTATCCTTTCCCCTTCCCTTACCTCTACCCCACAATCCTTTACCTCAAATCTTAACTTCCCCCCAACCCTCCCTCCCTCTCCTATCCCTCCCTCTACCCCCCTCTTTCCTCTTTCCTCTTACTACCACTCATACCCCTACCCTAACTCTACCGCCCCACCCTATCCCTGCACCTCCCCTCCACCCTCCCACTTCTCGCCTAGCCCTTCCTTCCACCTATTCTCTCTCAACCATCTCCATACCCCCTCCCCCCGTTTCTCCGTTTGCCCCCCCCGCCCCATTTCTCCCCTGTAATTTTATACATAAGGTAGATATCTGACATTCTTTTAGTATAGCTGTCCATAGATGGCAGCAACATTCTGTTCCAATGCCGAGCTATTTCACATCTGGCCACCATGACACAAAACCAAACAATGTTCCACTCTCCTTCCCACCGCCCATCCTTCTTCTGCAGGAGACACATTTCAGGAGTCAGTTCTATTCTTGCTCCTACAATTTTGTATATATTCTCCCCAACTCTTCCCCAGTACCTCTGCACCACCGGGCATGACCACCACATATGTATCCGTGTACCCTCTTTTCCACACAGCCTCCAACACTCATCCGTCTTAAATACCCCCGCTTTAAACAGCCTCTCTGGCATAAGATACCACCTACTTAACACCTTGAACCCATTCTCTCGTAATGCCGTAGCAATAGTGAACTTAGCTATGCCCTGCGCCACCTCCTCCCACTCTTCTACCTCCCATTCCACTTCCAAATCCCTTTCCCACGCTTCCATATAGCTCAATTTCCCAGCTCCCCTCGCTATTAAACCTTTGTACATTCTTGAAATCATGCCCTTTTGCCCCAGGGACCCCAAGCATGCCCCTTCAAACCATTCCACTTCTCCTCCCCTATCCTGCTCCCTTCCCTTTTTACGAATCAACAATCCTATTTGCGCATATGCAAACCTGTCTGTTTCCAGCAGCTGATATAAATCACGAATGCCCTCAAACTTCTTTACCTCCTTCCCCACTAGTATCTGTGACACCTGACTTAAACCCTGCGCCTCCCATCTCTTCAAAATTCCTCTACTCGGTCCTACTCCCCTTTCACAATAAGCCTGTAGGGACATAGTATGTGACCATTTCTTGTCCCTCACCATCCTCTGCCTACTCTGTTGCCATATGCTTAACGTATGCCACACCATCGGGTTATCCCCCCTCTCCCCCTCCCCCCCCCCACTAACCACTCTAACTCTCCGGGGGAAAGATCTGCCATCTCCATCCTCACCCAGTGCTTTAACGGTTCCCTTAACCATGCATATACCATCCGCAATTGCGCTGCTTTATAATACATAGCAAAATTAGGCACCCCCATCCCTCCCTCCATCCCCTGCACTTGTAACGTTCGCACCGCCACCCTTGGCCTTTTACCCCTCCAAATAAAACCCTCCACTTGCTTCTGTACCTTTCTTAATACTCCTTTCGGTATCACTATGGGCAGCACTTGGAAGTAGAATAAAAATTGGGGAAACAGCATCATTTTAACAGTCGCCATCCACCCAAACCAGGAATAGTACCCCCTGCTCCAACCCATCAGCTGTGCCTCTAGTTGCCCTATAAGCTGTTTATAGTTTAATTCATATAATTCCTCCAGTGTCCTCCCCACCTGCACCCCCAAGTACTTAATCGATCTCTTAGCCCACCGAAACGGGAATCGCTGCTGCAGTTCCCTGTGCTGTTCCTCTTCCCCCACCACATTTAATATTTCTGACTTCCCCCAGTTAATTCAGAACCCTGCTATGCTCCCATACTTCTGAATCTCTTCCATTAGAGCTGGTAATGTAACCCCTGGCCAGGGCCGGATTTACCTTGAGTGAGGCCCTACGCCAACAAAAATTGTGGGCCCCCAGCAGAGGCGGCCCAAGGGGGGTGCGGACCTCATTTGCATAAGGGGCCTCATTTGCATAAATATTTGCATAATGTTACCATATACTAACTTTTAGTAAACGTGCCTCTTAATGAGTGTATGGATAAAGAAAGACTAAAAGATTTCTACATTACTATAATCCAGTGCCAACTGCCAGACACATTAGGAACTACTACAAACACTGCCCATAGTAAACCCGCCGTATCCTAACAGCACTACCAGGACTCACAAAGCACCATACTCTACCAAACAAAAGGCAACACTGCAAATATTGAACCAATACATTTCAGAGAACAACAATACATGACCTACTGGGGAAAGAGAACAAGTGGCAATGTCAAATAGGAATTATATAAACAGAACACCTCAGCTCAGTTACACATGCAGAACATAGACCATCACCAAACAAGTAATCACAATTTAGAAATAGGAAGACAATAATTAAACTGGGAATCCCAAAAGCCAAACTTGGAATGTACAACACTGTAGAAATAAAACTATACATTAATTTGCTCTTGTACTAAACAAAGCGCAGATGTTAATGATGCACATTTACCAGAACTGACATATTCCAATTAATAAATTCAAAATAAAGAGATATTTTTCTACCTTTTGTGCATTTTTTTCAGCTGCAATTGCTCCAGCCACTTTCTTCTGGTTTCTTCGTGTCTTCTGCTAACTCTCCATCGTCTGCTGTCCATTTGTCCTTTCTTCTCTCTTCTAGATTTTTTTCCATTCTCTCTCTACATCTGCTTTAACATACTAATCTTTCTCCTTTTGCTCTTTCCTCATTCCCATTTCATCCACTCAAATTTTACCCCTCCATCCTCAATCCCCACTTACTCTCCCAATACCCGGCCAATTGTAGATTTTTTATCCCTCCCACACAAAATATTTTTCCCTTCTCCATTTTACTCTTCCAGCCCCATCCCATTCTAATCCTCCCCCAACATCAGCTCCCTTCTAGTTCCAGCCTCACCCAGCATCCATTCCCTTCTAGTCCCTGCATCAGCCCATTTCCAGTCCTAGCCATCCATCAGCCCATTTCCAGTCCTAGCAACCCCCAACCCAATACCAGTCCTAGCCCCCCCATCACCCCACTTACAGTCCTTAACCCCCATCACCCCATTTTCAGTCCTTAACCCCCCATCACCCCATTTTCAGTTTAAGCCCCCCTATAACCCATTACCAGTCCTAACCCCCCATCAGCTCACTTCCAGTCCTAACCCCATCAACCCATTTCCAGTCAGCCCCCCATAGCCCATTGCCAGTCTTAACCCCCCCAAAGCCCATTACCAGTTCTAACCCCCCCCAACAGCCCAGTTCCAGTCCTAACCCCATCAGCCCACCTCCAGTCATAACCCCCCAGCCCATTTCCAGTCCGAGCCCCCCCCATAGCCCATTACCAGACAGCCCCCATCAGCCCACAGCCCATTACCAGTCTTAACCCCCCCCCAAAGCCCATTGCCAGTTCTAAGCCCCCCCAACAGCCCACAGTCCATTACCAGTCCTAACCCCATCAGCCCACCTCTAGCCTTAAACCCCCCCAGCCCAGCCCAGCCCATTTCCAGCCCCAGCCCCCCAATAGCCCATTACCAGCCCTACCCCCCCAGTCCATTTCCAGCCCCAGCCCCCCCAATAGCCCATTACCAGTCCTACCCCCCCCCATAGCCCATTACCAGTCCTACCCCCCCGGCCTAAAGTAAAATTTAATTTAAAAAAAAAACCTGGTGGCTGCCGCCGCGGGGCCCCCTCTGCTGCCGCGGGGGCCCCGTCTACAAGCTGAAGCCGTCGGGTCGGGTCGGGTCGGGTCGGGTCTCTCTCCCTCCCTCCCTCGCTGCAGGCTGCAGGCTGCGAGAGACGCGAAGGGAGAGCGTCTCCTCGCGTCTGTGTTAAGCCCGCAGGGGCTGATGGGAAATCCCATCAGCCCCTGCGGGCTTAACACAGACGCGAGGAGAGACGCTCTATCTTCGCGTCTCTCGCAGCCTGCAGCGAGGGAGGGAGGGAGGGAGGGAGAGAGACCCGACCCGACCCGACGGCTTCAGCTTGTAGACGGGGCCCCCGCGGCAGCAGAGGGGGCCCCGCGGTGGCAGCCACCAGGTTTTTTTTTTTAATTGTGTTTAAAAAAAATTAACTGGTTCTTTTTTTGTGGGCCCCTGCCGGCTGTGGGCCCTACGCCATGGCGTACATGGCGTATAGGTAAATCCGGCCCTGCCCCTGGCTGTGTATTTGTCAGCAAAATGTCATCTGCAAAGAGCAACATACGATACTCTGATGGGCCTACTCTCACCCCCCTTATCTCTGGGTTCCCCCTTATCCACGCTGCCAAAGGCTCCAAAGAGAGTGCAAAGAGCAGGGGCGACAACGGGCAGCCCTGCCTAGTTCCCATCCCCAAAGAAAAGAAGCACGAATACCCGCCGTTGACTCTCACGCATGCTTTAGGACTTTTATATAACGCCCTTATCCACTGCACAAATTACTCCACAAACCCCATGGCCCCAAATACTGAGAAGAGAAATTTCCATGACACTTGGTCAAATGCTTTTTCAGCATCTAACGAGACCAGCAGTCCTGGTTCTCCCGCCCGTCTTGCTGCCCAAATCACATTAAGAACCTTTCTGATGTTATCCGCCACTTGCCTCCCCGGAATAAAGCCTGCTTGATCTTCATGAACTAGCTTCCATAGTATTTTATTAAGCTTTGTCGCTAGAATCTTTGCCAACAATTTTGCATCATGATTTAACAACGAAATTGGTCTATAGGACTCACAGTCCTGTGGGTCTTTTCCCGTCTTGTGTATCAAAGAAATGCCTGCCCATCCCATCGTGTCCGCCAATTCCTCCCCCTTCCTCGTTGCATTAAAAACAGATACTAGGGGCTGAAGCAACGAACTCCCAAATTTCTTATAAAAGCTCGCTGTCAAGCCGTCTAGGCCTGGGGCCTTCCCTAGCTTCATACCTTTAATCGCTTGGAGCACTTCCTCCGCTCCAATCTCCCTATCAAAATCCTGCTGCTCCCCTTCTTTCAACCGTGGAAACCCCACTTCACCCAAATATTTCTTGATATCCCCTTCCGCTCCATCAGCCCGGGCTGCATATAGCTTCTGGTAGAATGCTACAAATTCCTCTCTAATCTGATAATCCTCTCGCACCCCCCCCCCCCGCCCCCTCTGATCTGCAGTATTCGATTCCACTCCTTTCTCTTTTTTAACTGCCGAGACAGGTATTTCCCAGCTTTGTTACACCCTTCAAAGAAGTTCTGCCTCAGTAACTGCAGGCTATGCTTTATCCACCCCGCCTCCAGAGCATTTAATTTAGCCCTCGTTTCCAAAACCGCTCCCCTGAGTTCCCCCCCCCCCCCGCGCATCTTTCTCTTCCAGTTCCATTAATCCTTAGAGTTAGCTCCTTCTCCTCCCGTTCCCTTTTTAAACGCGCTCCCCATTTTACTAGCACCCCCCTAACCACTGCCTTGAAAGCATCCCAGACCACTCCCTCTGCAACCTCTCCCATCCCATTCCATTCAAAATACTCCGGTATTAGCTGTTCCACCTTACTCACCACCCTAGTGTCTTCCAGCAATCCCTCATTAAGCATCCAGTACTGCTCCCCCTTGCTTTCCCCCCTCACCCTCACCTGTACTACCACTGGTGCATGGTTCGACCACGTTATGGGCTCTATTTTCCTTCCCTTTATCCTGCCCGCTAATTCCTTCCCTACCCAGACCACATCTAACCTTGAATATGTACCATGCACCGCTGAGAAAAAACAAAACTGCCACCTACCCGGATTCATCAACCTCCATGCATCTATCAAATCATTCTCGTTCACAAACCTATGATATCTTTTTCTATCTGCCCTTCGCCCTTCCCCCTTTCCAGTCGTGTCCCTCCCCCCCTCCCAAGGCATATTAAAATCTCCTCCGGAAATCAGTGCTCCATCTCCCATAACCTCCACTTGTTTACTTAACTCATCGCAAAATTCCTTCTGGGAACCCGTGGGCGCATAAACATTTACCACACAAAACCATTCCTCCCCAACTCTCACTCGCAGCAAAAGGAATCTCCCCCCCTTATCCCTCATTACCAACTGCACTTCAGTTTTATGTTCCCCTGTGATGAAAACCGGCACCCCTCCTTTCTTCTCCCCCCGTGTGTTTGATGCAAAAATGCACTCTTTGTAACCTTTCGGGTGCACTAACTCCTCGTGTTTTTTTTGTAAATGTGTCTCCTGCAACATTACAATCGCTGCCTTATGTCTTGTCAATTCTTTATACAGTTTCTGCCTCTTCCAAGGTGAATTCAACCCCTTCACATTCATCGTTACAATTTTCAGAGTTTCCTTCACCCCCTTTCTCTCCTGCTCTCATTCCAACCCTCCCTCCCCCCTTCTCCCCCACCCTCTCCCCTCCCGTCTCCCTACCCCCCCTCCCCACTCTGCCCCTCTCCCCTCCCTTCCTCCTGCACCTCCCCTCTTCTGTTACTCCCTCCCCTCACCCCCCTCCTCCCCCTCTCCTCCCCTCCCCCCCCTTATCCTTCTCTGATCCAGAGTTTTGACTTCCATAACAGTGACCTAGGATCAGCTCATCACCTAGTCCTACCCCTTTTCCCCCTCCTCCCCCTCTACCTATTCAGCTTCATTTACCCCATTTACCCCTATCCCTCCCTTCTCCCCTTCCCTTCTGCTCCCCCCCTCTTTACTTCATTACTCAATACTATCCCCCGCAACCTGAACCACAGTGATATACATCTGTTTCAAGTCCGAATGTCATCTGCCGCTTCAGCCGGCGTCTTCCTCACTCTCCTTTCCTCTCTGCCGCTCCTTGACCAATCTCGCCAATCTCCGACCTCCTTCTGATGCTCTGTGCCATCTCAAGCTCTCCGCCCTACTTCTATTGGCGGTGCTGTCCATCTGCTTTGCTGGACTTCTGGCCTCCTCCGGTAAGTCTGCCGCTCCCAACTCCCTCAACGCTTTCCAGGCTTCTGCACTTGTCTTTACTTTCCTCGATCGTCCTTGTACTGTGATCAGCAATCCAAACTGGTACAGCCACTTGTACCATATGTCTTCCCTCCTCAGGTAAGCTGTGACCTCCTTTATCTCTCGCCTATGCTGCAGCATCCCCTGGGACAAGTCCTGAAACAGTTCCAGTTTGTTTCCTTCCCGCTGGTTGTATTTTAGCTTTCTCGCTGCTCCCAGTATGCGTTCTTTCAGTTTATAGGAAGCCAGGCAGACCACAATGTCTCTCGGACGGTTGTCCCTTATAGGCCCCAACCCTCTGTGTGCCCTTTCTATTTGTATCTGAGTCTCATCATCCTCTTCAGTATATTCCGCCTCCTTTAGGATTCCTCCAAATATTTTTTGTACCACCTCTTCACTGTTCCGATATTTGGGAACCTCCGGGACTCCCCGCACTCTAATGTTGCACCTTCTCGAGCGGTCCTCTAAGTCTTCCGTTTTTATCTTCAACTCCTCTTGCGCTTCCCTCAACTCCTCCCATCCTTTCTGGATTTGCTCCATCGCTATCCCTTGTTGCTCCAGCTGGTTCTCTGCCTCCTCTACACGCTCTCCCAGTTCCGTGATGTCTTGCTTGACTGTTTGCAAAGCCTCTTTTAGCTCGTTTTTAACTCCTCCAATTTCTTCCTTTAGATCCTCCTTCAGTTCCATCAGCCACTGCTTTATTTTTTCAGCCACCCCCAAACACTCCTCTCCTTCTGTCTCTTCCTCGCGCCCCGGCAAGATATCTCCCATCCTGCCCGTCTTCTTGCCCTCCTTTCCTCCTTTTGACAGCGCATACGGGGAACGGAACTCCGCCAGTTTCTTCTTTACTGCCCCTTCTCTCTTTGCCTTCTCCATATCTTAGTTATATCCCTCTGCAGGTTGCAACTTTCAGGCCGTGTATGCCGCCTTGTCTTCTGCCCTATGATAGGGTGCTGCTATTCCTCCTTTGTGCTTCTGCTCTTGTGCCTTTTCTCTGTCTTGCTGGGCCTCTCTCCACGTGGCCTATCATTTGGCTTTCAGGACTGCCGAGCTCCACCACTCTTTCAGTGCTCCTTCAGCCCTGGCTCCCTTGTGGTCGTCCCAACGATCTCTCTTCCCTCCTTCTCCACCTAGAACAGGCTTAGCTGGACAGCTCTGCTCTTAGCCGTTCCCTCTGCTCTTTGGTTCCTCTGCAACTTCCTTTCAGGCCTAGTGTCCCCTCCTCCTCCAGCAGCACACTCCGGAGTTCACCCACCGTCTGCTCAGCTGCTCTTCCCAGGCTCTGTTGACGTCCTGCCTCAAGCTCCCCTTCGATTTGCACCTCCTCCTCACACAGCCTCTCCTGCTCACCATACTGTGCCTCTGGCGCATGTGCAGCTCTCTCTCCTTGCTGCCAGGCCTCACCAGCCTTCTCCACTTTCCACGGACAGCTCACTCCACGATCTGATATCCTCGCTTCCAGGTACTGGCTCTTCCTGCCTTTCCCCCTGCTCTGCTCACTGCTTGCACGCCGTGGCACTCACGATACCGCCACTTTTCGCCCGGGGCCTTCTCGTCCACAGCTCTCCTCCACCACGCAGCTTAGCGTACCGCCTCTTCTCTCCGCAGCTCCTGTTCGTGTCGGGGAAGCTCTTTGCCCGATTCCATGTCCGCATTACTAAGGGGGCTTAACCCACCAATGCCCCCTGATTTCGCGGCTTCTTTACTGCATTCACTTCGTTTTTTTGCACTTTTGGCAGGTTAAGGCGGCGGAGCTCCTCTAGTCCGCCACCATCCGACCCAGTGACGTCACCAGAAGTCTAACATTCTATTTTTTAAATTTAGTTTGAACACCCAGATGCAGTGCATGCAAGGGAACGATTATCCAAGTTAAATTTAACACCTAAGGTTGAAAGTATGATAATTAAGATGAACAAGGCCATATCTTGAATAAAGGGATAATTTATTGACATCAGCAAAATAAATTGAATACAATATTGTACAACTAAAATCATAACTGCAAATGCAGGGCCAGAAGAAAAAGAGAATAACAGTTCCTCCTTGGAAAAAGTGCATCAAATGAAAAATACAATGATTGCATGCAGAGATATCCCTAATTGAGCGGTATCTAAAAGGATTGAGATCAAAGATATTGAGGAAGATCCAAGACATCAAGCTGAAGCATGCTGCATTAACAGAAGATCTGAAATTTATATGTTCCAACAATTAAATGAAAGTAGCCACAGAAGCACAAACACTGCACAGATATGAAGAAAACAGAAGATATAAAAATAAACTATTTAGAGAGAACTCAAAACAGTTCTACAGAGAATTGGGAAAGAGCATTGATATGGTAAAAACACTGCCAACCAAAGCTGGAACAGAAACCTTCTGGAGAAGCCTATATGAGCATGCTATAGAGCATAATCAAGCAATAGAATGGTTACCTGCATATAGAAACATTTAGAAAAATCAAACATCAAATCTATAGAATGGCCTGCAGTAACAACGAAAGCAGGTTAAAATGAGCCCCAAGCTGGAATAACCTTGGCCCAGATAGAATAACCAACTTTGGGCTCCAACAGTTAACATTACTCTACCAAGACCTGGAGAACTACAAAATTCAGTTGTTCAAGCAGCCAGACTTATTTTATTTTTTATTTATTTATTTGCAGTCTCTTTTATACCGCGCTATTCGACATCAGTGCGGTTTACAATGAACATAAGAGTTGCACATCTCAATTTCGTGATTTGTGCTTACAGTGAAACAGGTATAATAACTTGGGGATACATTAAACAGGAAAATTAAACTTGGGTATGCATTAAGCAGGTATAACAGGTAAAATAGGGTATAAATAACCAGTCCCTTAACAAGGAGACACGATGAATAAATACAGTCTACTTTATGCAACAATATAATGAGTTATGCGGCACTGCATAAGTTTCTCATGGTGGTTGGAGGGGAAGGTGTGATTGCGAGTGATCAGTCTGGGAATGTGACGTGCATGAGTTTGAGGTGCTGCATTGAGATGTGAGAGTGGGTGGGTGTGGGGGGAAGACTTAACACCACAATGGCATACCACAAGAACAACATTTTTCCTTCCAAAAGGAGACCCAAGTAACATTACCAAAACTTATAGACCAATAACTTGTCTACCTACAATCTATAAGCTGTTCACTGCAAAAGATGCAGACAATATATGATCATATCGAATCCAATAACATCATGACAATAGAGAAAAAGGGCAACAAGGGAGGAGCAAATGGAACCAAAGACCAATTAATGTTGAATAAGACCATCATGGCCAGTGCTAAGTAAAATAGAAATCTCAGTATAGCATGGATTGATTATAAGAAAGCTTTTGACAGCATCCCACACTCTTGGATAATGAATTGCCTTGAAATATATAAAATAAATCCTGGTTTAATAGAATAGATTAAGTTCACCATGACAATGTGGCAAACCACACTCTTTTTGAAATATGATGATGATCAGTACCTCATTCCCAACATTAAGATCTTATGAGGAATATTTCAGGGGGATTCCTGAAATGTTGCCCCTTCTGTTTTGTGTGGCGCTTAATCCACTGAGTAGTCCCATCAACACTTTGGTATACTGGTTTAGCATGAATCCTAAAGATGATAACAACCCAGAAACATCCCATTTATTATGTGTAGATGACCTGAAGCTCTACAGTTCCAGCAACCAACAATTAGCAGAGCAACTCCGTGTGGTGAAAAACTTTTCTGATGATATATGGATGACCTTTGGCCTTGACAAATGTGCTAAGGCAAGTTTTTTTAGTAGAAAATTGAACCAAACTGAAAACATCTCCCTGGCAGAAGGCTGTGACATCAAGGACCTTGAACAGGAAGGCGTATATAAATATCTCAGAATGACACTCAAGCAAAAATTACTGAGAGAAAAGATCAGTAAAGAATCCTACAGTTTAAAATTATTATTGAAAAGTGCTTTAACATCAAGGAATAAGATACAAGCCATCAATCAGTTGGCAATTCCTGCACTCTCATACAGCTTTGGGGTTGTGAACTGGGCTCTTAAAGATCTTGAAAAGCTGGATATGTGGAGAAGAAAACTCCTGCATGCCCATGAGATAATTTATAAGAATCAGTGTATACCAAAGCTGTACATCTTTAGAGCTGAAGGAGGGCCAGACCTCATAGGGGTATGTTTACTAAACCGTCTTAATGTGCGCTCTGACATGTTAGCGCACAATAAGGCACCTTGTCGTGTGATAATGGCGCTTTACCGTGCGAAAAGGTGCCTTATCGTGCACTAACGTGCTCAGCGGCGCTCAGCGGCGCAAACAAGCGCTGAAGGTGGAGTAAAGGCTCCCTGAGGGCGGAGGAAGGCTCCCCAGGGGCGGAGAGAAGGGGTCAATGGGTGGAGAGTGGGAGGGGAGAGGCTCCCTGCACACTAACGCTGTGGATTTCAGGGCTGAAAACTAACGCCAGTGAAACCCTGGCATTAGAGTAGATTTAGCTTTGGAGTGGAGGAGTGGCCTAGTGGTTGTGGGCAAGGTACTTCAGGCCAGAAGGTCGGGGGTTCAAATCCCACTAGAGGACAGCAACCTTGGGCCGGAAGGACTGGGGTTTCTAGTCCCACAGGTGCTCCTTGTGGTCTTGGGCAAGCCACTTAAGCCTCCATAGCCCATGTTCCCTTTAAAATAGTTATCTCCAAGTTATAATGCCCTGTTCAATGTAATTTCAGTTTGTTCAATGTAAACTGCACTGATGCAGAATAGCATGGTATATAAGAGAATAAAAATAAATAAAGGGAAGAGAAACCATTTCCGTCAGCAATGTACAGCAAAGCCAGGGAAACCTACAAAAAGTGATAAGTGTGATAAATGTGCACAGAACAAAAGGGCAGATAAACATTGAAAATGACCTGAACAAACTGGAAAAAAAACAACCTAGCTGGGCAATAGTGATATCAATGGGAAACATCTAAAAACACTACCAAGAAAGCTCCAAAAAAAAAGATATCAATTTTGGAAGGGACTATGCTCTGTCCCCATACAAGGTGAATGATCCCACAGTGAAATAACGCTGATCAGGGTTCTCCCTTCTATTGGACAGGTTTCCTATGGCATGCACATGTCCCACAACAGCGGGGTGGGCATATCGGAACGGGCAACTGGAAAGATGCTGGAAAAGGGGACACAGAGGGCTTCAGGCGGCACATGCTGTGGTGCAGCTGGGCCACAGTGCGGACTAGGGTGATGCCTAGCTGGCCCATATGAATGCTGAAACAGTAGAGCAGCCAGACAGCAACTGATGAGGGCCCAACATGGGCATGAGTGTGTTTCCCACAGTGTCACAGGGGATAGTACCCAGTAGGTACCCCCAATGGTACAGAACATTGGCAGGCGGTGCTGGGGGGAAGCGTGGACATCTATGCAGGCACCCCTACCCCAGAACCCGCACCATAGGCAGCCGCCTACCTACACACTAGATGGCCCGAGGCTGCGCACCACCAGCAGCACCAGCAGAAGGGCATGTCAGCATGGTGGCAGAGGGGTACTGGTGGTGGAGGGGGCAGTGGCTGCTGCCCACAGCAGACCATGGCCCAACCCTGTTTAGTGGGTGCCATTCACTGCAACAGACAGGCTCTGTCTGACAAACAGTCATGGTATCTACAGGGAATGCACTGTCTCTGTGGCAGCATGGTGGTGCAGGGCACACAGCCAGTGTGTTCAAAAGCAGAAGATCACAGGTTCAAGTCCCAGCTGTTGTTTCCACTAACCCCATCCCCATATTTTACACACTACTAAAATGTGGTAATACAGCCAGAACCTTTAGTGCAGATAACGTAAACATGCCTAAAACGCCTACATTTTACCCTACAGAGCACAGACACCATAAACATGCACATTACCTAGAGCAGAGTCTCCCTAAAGCAGTCCTGGAGGGCCAAACACCATTCAGGTCCCATGCTGTCTCCAATAAATATGGCTATGCTGCATTTCTAGGCACCGCCCCCATGGTATGAAGATGTATCTCATGCATATTCATTAGGGACAGCATGAAAACCCGAACAGTGTTTGGCCCACCAGGACCGGAGTTGGGAATTTCTGCCCTAGAGCAGCGGCCAACAGGGGCAGACACACCCGCACCCACAGGCTCCATTATCCAAAGCCACCTGGAGAGGCAGGATTCTGGGCCCTGTGTGCATCTCCCAATACTAGCACTTGCATACCTTAGCAATACCACCCTAAACCTGGGAATATGGTACACATCTATCAAAAGGTTGCTATGATTACTGGCAGATAGCAATTCCTAAGTTAAGCACAATTTGCTGATTGAGCTGCATCATAGCAACCTTTCTGATGTCTGTGGAGTGTGCTACAGGTCTTGTGTCTGACAGTGTTTACCACCCTTGGGAGTGACTCCTACAGTATTGCGTACCATAGCCATGCCTGCACTGTGCCCAGGACTGGTGCGGTGGCCAGGGCTGCCAAACACCTCTATAGTTGCACAATGCTGGCATAGGTGTGGGGATTGTGTGTCTATCTATCCAGTGTGTGGTGGCTGCCAACACCCTCCTCAGCCCACACTGCTAGCACTGTTGCCAGTATTGGCCTGCCAATGTGCATAATGAGGAGCAAGGTACTGTGGGTATAGCCCGGACAGGGCGGCCTGGGCAGGATGCATCTGCACAGGGCATAGGGCACTGGCTGGGACATTGTAGTGCCCGGCCACCACCTACACAGACAGGGTGGCCACAGCATGTCCTGCTGGGAGGTCACTCTCACCCTGACTGAGCAGTGACCACGGCATGGCTAGGATCCCCCATAGTGCTATATAGTATTTTTGTCCAGTGATATATATGGGTTCTTTTTCTGGGGCCCAATCACTGACATATCTGTTTGGTGGGTGTGCTCACATCCCAGTTTTGGGTGCACACATCTCCTCTGGTAACATGCACTATGGACTAGCTAGCAGACAGTCTGCAGTTAGTATGTGTATGGCTAGAACACCTTGCAGGGTGCAGCGGCTGGAGACTCACTGTGCTTGCTGCTGGAAAATGTCAGATAGTGGTGGGGGCAGCTGGGCATTTCAAGCCCTACTGTCTGTCAGCTATTGCCTTATGGATGCGTACTGGACTGCCCTGTAAGTTGTCTGTACCCCAGCCGGACTGAGGTTGATGGTCCTCTCTACTGCCACCATTGCAGGGATGTAGAATGTGTATCTGTTGTTGGGAGATCCTGAGCTCCAGAGGGTGGGTTGGGTGGTACTACATAATCCGCCTATGGGTCCAAACACCCCCTCCCCCCCCCCGATACATATATCATGTGGCCATGGCACCCACACAGGATATGCACTATTCCGGAGGCATCATAGTCCACAAGGCCTAGACATGACTGGGATATATAGGTGTATCATAGGTGTTTCTGAAGGGACTACCTATCACACACTGGCACTAATGGGGACCTGCAGCATAGCCTATCTCAGCTAAGACAGGTGCTGTGGACATGGTTCTGGGCGCCCCACACCACCCTCAGGGTGAGCACAGGGTGACGGCCTGTAGCTACTCTGTGCCAGTAACACACACGGTCAGTACCCCCTACCAGGCCTAGGTACCCCATCTTGTGATCATCTGTAGACGGCTGCTTTGCATATGCAGTGCATCATGGGTACGAGTGGATTAACTCTATCCTGGTAGCCACAGCAGACAGTCTGTGTGGTGACCTGCAGTCCTTCTGTAGCCAGCCAGGGGTGTGTTTGCAGCTATAGAGCTGTGGCCCACTGGTTACTTCACTGCCTGTGGAACCAGAGGTTGTGGGTTTGATTCCACAGTGGGGTTATTTATTAGGGCAGTTTCCTTTTAATTTAAATCAGCACTGCCAGCAAAAACACCCTCACAGTGCTGTAATCCTCAGGTGCCTTATAAGGCGCCTTATGGGGCACCTGAATATTACAGCACTGTGAGGACTTGTTTGCTGTCAGTACTGATTTAAATATGAAACTGCTCCAGACAGCCCTAACAAATATCCCCACTGTGGACTCAAACCCACAACCTCTGGTTCTACAGGCAGTGAAATAACCAGTGGGCTACAGCTCTATAGCTGCAAACAAACCCCTGGCTGGCTATAGAGGGACTACAGGTCACCACACAGACTGCTGTGGTTACCAGGATAGGGTTAATCCACTTGTACCCATGCTGCACTGCACATGAGGATTACAGCACTGTGAGGGTGTTTTTGCTGGCAGCACTTATTTAACCCTTTCAAGGCCTACTTTAAATTTTTAATCCACATTCTGCAGCTGGGTTAATTTTTGCATATTTCAGGAAAATTGTACCCGTCTTATTCAATATGTTCTAATAGTGATTTTCCTTCTGCTATGGTCATGTATTATATACCATTTGATAGGAATATTTAGTCAGAATTTTGGATCCCAAGAGTTTTGGGCTCGGCCTGGAAAGGGTTAAAGTACAAAGGAACATTCCTCCTGCAGCACTGGTTTAAAGTACAGAAGGAGCAGTCCTCCTACAGCACTGGTTTAATGTAAAAAGGAGGATTCCTCCTGCAGCACTGCTTTAGAGTAAAGAGTTACGTCTCAGACAGCCTTACTCATTAACCCCACTAGGGAATTGAACTCATGACCCCTGGTTCTGTGATAGGCGATGGCCTACTTCATCTTGTAAATGTAAGAATATGTTATGTGAGGCTTGTCTCTGCCTGTCTCTGTCTCTGCCTGTCAGCTCTGCTTGAGTCTTCCCCCCTCCTCCTCAGAGTATTATAGCTGACTCTGGAATATTACAGAAATTACCCGTAGCTGTTAGAGACACTTCTTAGCCTTGCTTTGTTTAGCCTTGCTTTGTTTTGCTTTTGATAAGAATGCTTCTGATAAACAAAAAGTAAACTTTTCCTCTGTTATGACTCACAGCTGTGCCTTCTACTATCTTTGCAAGCTAACTGACCTTGCAAGAGTAGCGAAATATACTGTATACTGTAGCAAAAGTATTTTGTCTAAGCATTTGAGCCCCTGTTAGAAATGCCTGCACAGAATAAAAAACAGGTACAAGCCAGATCAGAGATGACTATTGGGAGAGAGAGAGGGGGGCCACCAAGACCAATGAGAAGTTTTGCCTGTATTAGACTGGAGAAGAAAGGTATATAAACTGTCATTTTTCTGAGCTCTGTGCTCAGCCATTTTGTATGTGTCATTGTCTGTGTCTGTGCACATTAAACCGGCTTGAATTCTTGTCAATAGACTCCTGGTTTTATTGGTTGCGGACACTTCACTGTTACAGTTCAGCAGTCATTGCATTAACCACTGTGCTACACCTCTCTTGCTGTGTTTGCAGGTCAGCGCAGCTACTTAAGGCTAACGCGCGTTGATGTGCCATGGCTCCCTCTATCGCACGAAAAGGTACCTTATTGCATGGTAACCAGAACTGCTACGTTAAGACCGACACACCCACTCCTTTTATGGCATCCTGCACACTAACGCCGGCTGCACGTTAAGACTGCTTAGTAAACATACCCCATAGAGATTGATTACACATAGAGTGACTATCATAAGCCTCTAGGCCTAACTACCTGCATCATCGGATCCAAATATGCAAAACATGCTGAAATATGAAAGTAAATGTTTAGAATCTATTTAGTCTCCATCAAACTTGGACAGGCGTTCCAACAATTAGAAGGAATGAGTGAGAATCCACAAGCATACACAGGGAAGTAAGTAACAAAATTTGCGAAACAAGGGAAATTTTTTTTCAAGGAATTAGATCAACAGACAAGGAGAAACAAGTGGCAAATGCACAAATACAGTGGGAAATACTCCAGGAACCCTTTGTTGATCAAGAGCGGACACATGAATAGTTAAGGAGAGGTGAACTGAAACCGAAGGATGAGAGGTTGATAGTTGCAGCCCAGAATGGCGGCTTATGGATGAGATGGTTTATAGCGAGCATTGAAAAAAACTAGTAAAACAGACTTATGTTGATTCTGTGGGAAAGACCTGAAAACAGTGACTCACCTCATAGCTGACTGTGAAGTTCTGATGACAGAAAATTTCTGTACAGAAAGGCACAATAAAGTAGAGCTTCTTATCCATTGGAAACCACTGCAACATCACTGTGCCTGAAAAGCACTGGGATCATGACCCTAAAAGAATTACAGAGAATGAAGAGGTTGTGATCACTTGGGATACTCCCATTCCAACTGATAAAAAGCTGGTTGCAAGGAAAACGGATCTAGTGGTAAAGGAGAAGAACAGCAGAATGGCATTGAGTATATAGGAGTCAGTTCCAAACAACTACTCTGTGAATCGCATTGAGAGGGAGAAAATCTTCAAGTACCAAGAAATACTGTCAGAGACCAAGAAAATGTGGCAGAAAGATATAGAGTTACCGTATTTCCCATTGTGTTGGGTGCCACAAGAGGACTTTCCAAGCACACCTTGATAAATTACCCATACATGTAACATCTTATGAACTCCAGAAGGCGCCTCTTTGGCATGATGCAAGTACTATGCTGAGCATTAGCAATAAATTTGAGAAACTGAGATCATAGTCCACATACCCTGGCTTAGAAGAGAAGTTCATGACTGTCATAGTATTCGCAAAACTCACCCATTTGGAAAAATTGTGCCGAGATAATTATTGCTTCCCTGCTGAATGAAGTTCACCGGGTTTTGATCATGGTGATATTTCGCTTCTTGTTTCTCTTGATCTGTCCTCTGCCTTTAATGTAGTGAATCACAACTCTCTTCTCTCATGTCTTCATGAAATTGGGATTAGGGGAATTGTACTTGACTGTTTCATTCTTTCCTTTCTGATCATAGCTTTCAGGACTCCTTCAGTTCTTCCACAACTTCCTCGCACTCCCTTGTAATCTGGGGTCCCTCCAGGGTTCTGTCCTTTCCCCTCTCCTTTTCAATATATCCCTTGCCCCACTGACTCATTTGATTCAGCATTTCGGTGTTTCTGCATATTACTATGCTGATGATATCCTGCTTGTGTTGCACACCCATCCTCTACATCAGATGCTGCCTATCTGCAATTGCTGCTTGGTTACATGATAATAATTTACTCTTAAATTTCCAAAAAACTGCTGCAATATGGTTATCTGCCTCCAAACATCCTCCTTCTGTTGCCCCATTTCTTTCTGGCTCCTCCATCTCTCCAGTCCTGACTTTCACTTATCTTGGTGTTATTTTGGATACCTCCCTCTCTTTCCATGATCATATTAGTTCAATTATCAGACGTTCATATTTCTCCCTCCGCCAAATCCACTCCATTCATTCTTTTCCTTCTCCGGTATCTCTTGCTACACTTCTCTTGAGTTTTGTCATAGACTTTCTTGATTACTGTAATATCATTTATGCTGGTTTCCCTAGGGAGGAGTGGCCTAGTGGTTGGGGCAAGGTACTACAGGCCGGAAGGTCAGTGGTTCAAATCCCACTAGAGGACAGCAACCTTGGGCCGGAAGGACTGGGATTTCTAGTCCCACAGGTGCTCCTTGTGGTCTTGGGCAAGCCACTTAACCCTCCATAGCCCATGTTCCCTGTAAGTATTAGTGTGTGTGTCTCATATCCCCTTGTGTTAAATGTATCCCCCAACCGCTTTGACCCGGTGAAAAGCGGGATATAAATGCAGATAAATAAATAAATAAAATAAGAAATTCAAAGGTTCAAAATTCCGTTGTCCAGATTCTCTCTCATGCTTCCAAATTTGATCACACTACACCTCTTCCTTATGAATCATCACTGACTCCCCATTTTCTTCCAAGTTCAGTTTAAAATTTTGATTCTGACTCATAAAGCGCTTCACACTGACTCCCCTTCCTACCTTGCTTTTGTTATCTTGTTTCACACTCCCCACTGTATCTTGTGATCCCTTCACAAAAACCGATTACATCTGCCTCCTGCTTCCCAGGCTCTTTTCAAGTAGATTAGACATGCTGCTTTTTTCTTGCTGCCCCCAAGCTTTGGAATGATCTTCCTCCTCATCTCTGCCTGGAATCCTCCTATACCTATTTTAAATCTACCTCAAAGACCCATCTGTTTCATGTTGCCTTCCCTTCCAATTCAGTTAGCTCAACTGCCTATTAGCTTCTCTCCCTTCCTGCTCTCCTTCCTCTGGTGTGCCTGTCTTTCCTATTTTAATTGGAGTTCTGTTTCTGTCAAATTTGTTTTATTCTAAACCACCATGATGTACTGATTTGGCGGTATATCAAATTTTAATAAACTAAATTATGAGGAGGAATGTTTATGGTGGATGATTTTGAAGGTGGGGAGAGGAACATGGGAATGGAGGGCCCTTTCAGTTTGATGAAGCTGACAAGATGCCGTATTTCAAAGACAAGGAATACTCAGAAAGTAGTTATACAAAGTTTGCATTCTGATGAGGGCTTAGCTGGGAGTTCCTTGTGTAAGTGCTTAGTGTTAGAAATGTGTGTAAACATGGTGAAGGTTATGGGGTCTATTCTGAACTGTGTTTGGTGGGTCTGGACGTCCGATCCAGATGTCCAGACCAGCTAAACGCCTAGCCTGCATCTGGGAAACAGAGCTCCCTGCACGTAGATCTAAGCTGTGTGGGAACTCTGTTTATGGGTGGGAGGGGGCGGGCCGCAGGTGGAGCGAGGGTAGGCTGTGAGTGGTGCCATGACCCCAGATGTACAGGGCCAATTCCAAGGTCAGCCCTGTACGTCCAGGGTTGGCCATTTGTACGAGGGACTTAATCCACCTTGGAGGTGGAATAAGTCTCCCTAGACAGAGGAGGACAACGGGGCCGAGAAGGCAGGTGAGGGGATGCAGGGGGTCCCTCACAGCTCGACCCTGGTCACGGCAGCATGATTGGGGGTCAGGCTGTGGATAAAAGAACATTGTCATCGCTGCTGGGGATCGTGGCTCCTGCATGGAGCCATGGTTGCATGGCAACAGGATGCCATGCCACTGCTGCTCCATGCAGACGTCAGGCTGGGCAAGCCTGGGAATTGCTGGATGTCTGGGCAGCCAGAATCGGGACACAGCTTGCACGTCCAGGCTGGTAGACCTGATTCTGATCCTGCAGGCACATCTAGCCCCTGCGGGATCAGAATCAGGTGCACTGGACAGGCAGGGGATGCACACAATGGAATTGGCCTGTACAGGAATAGTGTGAAAATTGTTACATGGGAGGTATGTGGCATCAACTTCCTAGTGAAGCATACTAAAGTGTCAACAATGTTAAGAAGAGCTGGGGCACATATAGGTTTTCTGCAAGAAATCCATTTAACCATACTCGAACATGCCAAGTTAAAAAGGCAATGGGTAGGGGAAGTCATAGCCTCTTATTATAACAGTAGAAAGTAAGGTGTGGCAATACTCATGCATAAAATGTTTCCATTTGTGCTGCATAAATCTATAGTTGACTTGGACGGAAGGTATGTAGTGGCAATGGGAGAGCTTTATGGTAAGAATATTTTGCCCTACTATTTATAGCCATCAATTTTTGCTTCATTATTAGGGAAACTTGGTGGTATTAGCGGATATCAACTTATGCTGGGAAGGGAGGATTTTAACATAGGGCTCAATTATGTTTCAGAAGTAGATCCCCTCTGTGTGTCCAGTCTGAACCGGATGCACAGAGGGGATTGCGATTCTGATCACGTGGGGCACGTCTAGGCCCACGGGATCAGAATCGCAAATAGTCCTGCAAGTACAGGCCAGGACTGCGATTCTGTCTGGCCTGCATGTGCAGGACTGCACCCGGCTAACTCAGTCAACGCTCTTCAATGGAGCCGCGGTGCCATGGCATCATGTTGCCATGGCTCCGCAGCTCCATTGAAGAGCCACAATGCTGGCTGACAGAGAATAAAGTTAATTCCCCGCAGTCCGACCCCCGATATGGCCTCCTAAGGCCAGGGCCGGGCTACGGGGAATGTCCTCCAGCTCCCCCTGCCCAATCCACACTCTGGCAGCAGAACAAAAAAGATCCAGGGAAATTATTCCACCTTGGAGGTGGAATAACTTCCCCGGACATTTCTCTAGCCCCAGACATACAGAACTGACATTAGAATCGGCCCTGTACATCCAGAGTTTGCGACCACCCACTGCCTGCCCACTCTCCGCCCCCATGCCACCCATTCCCCGCCCCAGTTCAAATTCCCTGCACAACCGGTGGGGAAGTTATTCAGGGGCAGGTGAAGGCATGGATAGCGGGGATGGACGGCCATCCATCTCCGCTATTTGTGGCTCAGAATAACCCCCATAGTAATGGAACCCTTGGCAGTCTGTAGACCATTAAAGGAGCCACTGAAGGCATATATGTAAAAGAGGATCCAATTGTTTTCTTACTGAACTTGAGTTAGGTGCATGGCAGACACTCTGGATAAGTTAGATTTTACCCATTATTCTGCACCACATGGAAGGTTTGTCAGGTTGGACTCCATTCTTCTTTTGGAAACTTTATTTTCTAAATTACAAGATGCTGGCATACAAGACACTGGGGCATCAGATCATCCTATGGTAAGCAGAAAACTGCATCTACTGGAAGATAATTTGAATAAAATTTGGAAAATGAATCACACATTGTTTCAAGATCAGCAGCTTAAGACTTATTTGAGGGGGTCTTGGCAAAAATATGAGCGAGATAATAACAATGGGGCTTGGAGGGGGGCGGAAGCAACTATTCACCTGAATGGGAACCTTGTTCCTCAGCTCTCAGGCCTGAAGACTTAGATTACACCTTTTCCCCTACCCCCTGTACTCACAAGATTTTCCTCTAATCCAAATACCTGCTGGAGAGGACTACCTTCAAACCAGCTCAGTTAGATTATGCTGCGGTGGCAGCTGCTGGAGCTAAAAGATCAAAGACTGATCCTTTGTCGCCAGCAAAGATGGCGCATACTAAAGAGAAGGATGAAGGCCTTAAAGAAATACTCCTGGAGATATGCAGTGTTAAAACTAGTGTCACAACCAACATGGAAACACTAACTGCACTCCAGTCTGAGATTAATGAAATCCATTCTCAGTTTAGCTCTCTGACGGTCCGAATGGATAAAAGTGATCAAATTATTCAGTCATGAAGTGCAACTTCAAAAGCTTCATATTCATGATTTCAAAATCCTGTCAACTTGAGGACCAGAACAATTGGGCCTGGAGAAATAAATCTGTATCCTTGGGATCTCTGAAGGAGCGGAGGGTCAGGACATGGCAACTCTTACAATTAGATCTCCAACACCATTGGAAATAGAAAGGGTGCATAGAGTTCCTTCTCATAAGAACTTAAGCCATAAGCACCCCGAGCAACAGTGCTGAAATAACTATGGTACCTACATGCTCTCAAGATCCTACAGGCTGCTCGAATCTGGGCACAGGTTCAGCATGAAAGGAGTAAATGGATGTTCTTCCCTGATCTAAGCAAAACAATGGAACGCAGGAAGAATCTTTTAGCTCAGCGTCCAGTGTTGCAGCGCCTGCAGGCACGATATGAGATGTATCATACTGCCCAGCTATATCTAGCGGTGTATAACACTACCCACACATTTGAGGACCCTGATGCTCTTAAACATTTCCTGACAGAATTTGAAAGTATGGTTATTTGAAGGGAAGAACAAACCAAACTATTGTTACATGATGGAAGGTTCCACATTAGGAACCACCACCCAGAAAAAGGATTTAGGCATCATTGTGGATAATGCATTGAAACCCTCTACCCAGTGTGCAGTGGCGGCCAAGAAAGCAAGTGGAATGCTAGGAATCATAAGGAAAGGAATGGAGAATAAAACAAAGGATATTATAATGCCTTTGTATCGTTCCATGGTGTGGCCACACTTTGAATATTGTGTGCAATTCTGGTCGCCATATCTTAAAAAGGATATAGCAGAATTAGAAAGGTACAGAGAAAAGCCACTAAAATGGATACCTCTATAAGGAAAGGCTTTAAAGGTTAGGGCTCTTCAACTTGAAAAAAAAGACTGATGGGAGATATAATAAAGATCTATAAAATAATGAATGCAGTGGAATGGATAAACATAGAGCAGTTGTTTACTCCTTTAAAAAATAGAAACATAGAAACATGATGGCAGAAAAACATCACAAGGTCTATCTAGTCTACCCTTCCATATCAACTACAATAGTCCTCTTTTTATCTTTAGAGATCCTCTGTGTTTGTCCCATGCTTTTTTGAATTCAGATACAGTTCTCATGTCCACCACCTCCACTGGGAGACAATTCCACACATCTACCATTCTTTCCGTAAAGAAATATTTCTGCATATTATTCCTGAGTCTATCCCCTTTCATGCTCATGCTGTGCCCCATTGTAGCAGAGCTTGCCTTCAACTGAAAGAGATCCTCCTGTGCATTTATGCCACAGAGGTATTTAAATGTCTCTATCATATCGCCCTTATCCCGCCTTTTCTCTAAAGTATACATATTAAGATCTTTAAGTCTGTCCTTATATGCTTTATAACGAAGACCACTAATCATTTTGGTAGCCACCCTCTGCACCGACTCCAACCTGCTTATATCCTTTTGAAGATGCGGTCTGCAGAATTGCATGCAATGCTCTAAATGAGGTTGCGCCAGAGACTTATTCAGAGACATTATCACCTCCTGTTTTCTGCTAGCCATTCCTCTCCCAATACACACAAACATCCTTCTGGCTTTTGCAGTTGCTTTTTCTACCTGTTTAGCTACATTAAGAGCATGAGACAAAATTAGGCCCAGGTCTCGCTCTTCTTTTGTGGACAGAAGTACCTCATCCTCTACACTGTACTGCTACTTTGGATTTTTGCAGCCCAAATGCATGACCCTGCATTTTTAGCATTACATTTCAGCTTCCAAATTCTAGACCATTCTTCAAGCTTAGCTAGATCCCTCCTCATGTTATCTACTCCTTCCTGTGTGTCTATTCTATTGCATATTTAGGTATCATTGGCAAACAAATAAACCTTACCCAACAGCCCTTCTGCAATATCACTAACAAAGATGTTAAAAAGAATCGGATCAAGGACAGATCCCTGCAGCATACCACTGGTAGCCTCCTCCTCTGAGTGAGCTCCATTTACCTTTACCATTTGTCATCTGCCACTCAACCAATTTCTAATCAAATCAGTAACTTTAGGGTCCATCCCTAGGATGCTCAGTTTGTTTATAAGTCACCTGTGCAGAACGGTGTCAAAGGCTTTACTGAAGTCCAAATACACCATATCTAGATGCATTTAAGGCTCTTCCTCGGTGCCCCAGTCAAAGAAATCAATCTGATTTGTCTGACAAGACCTGCCTCTGGTGAATCCATGCTGCCTCGGATCCTGCAATCCATGGACTCCAGAAACTTCACTATTCTCTCCTGGTAGCCTTTCCAATAATTTACCAACCACAGAGGTTAGACTAACTGGCCTATAGTTCTTAATGTCATCCTGACGTCTGCTTTTGTGTAAAGAGACCACATGTGCCTTTCTCCAGTCCTCTGGCAACACTCCTGACTCCAAAGAGGCATTGAAGAAGTCAGACAATGGAGCTGCTAGAACATCCCCAAGTTTCTTCAGAATTCTTGGATGTATCCCATTTGGACCCATGGCTTTGCCTACTTTTAGTTTAGCTAGTTCCTCATGAAAGCAGTCTTCTGAAAATCATTCGAGATCCACGTCACTTCTATTCTTGTTTGTGGGTATTTTCTGAGGTCCTGCTCCTGGCCCTTCATCTGTGTGTCTAGGACAGAAATATTTGTTAAGCAATTCTGCTTTATCCTCATCAGTTTCTGCATATTCCTCTCCTTCACTCTTGAGTCTGACAATATCACTTTTGCCCTTCCTTCTCTCACTAACTTATCTGAAAACAGTCTTATCCCTGCATTTTATTGCATTGGCTGTTTCACTTTTGTTTTGTACCTTTGCTTTCTTGACTACTTTGCCAGCCTCTCTAAGTTTTTCCAAACTGTCTTCCTCCCTCTGTGATCTCTTGCATTACCTGAATTAGAAAGATTAGGGGACACACAATGAAGCTACAATATAAACCATTTAAAACTAATCAGAGAGAATATTTTTTCACTCAACGTGTAAACTCTGGAATTCATTACTAGACAATGTAATTAGAATTGTTAGTGTAGCTGGGTTTAAAAAAGCTTTGGAGAAGTTCCTGAAGGAAAAGTTCATAAACTATTATTAAAGAGGACCAGGGAAATCCACTGCTTACCCTGGGATAAGCAACGTGGAATCTGTGTACCTTTTTAGGAACATGACAGGTACTTGTGACCTGGACTGGCTGCTTTTGGAAACAGGATACTGAGCTTGATGGACCTTGGTCTGACCCAGTATAACATATCTTATGTTCTTATATACCTTGATGCAGGGTATATCTGAATTATGCAGAGATTACTATCATTATTTGCCTGGCACAGCAGTAGATCCTTTGAATTTTATACATTTATTGCATAGCAACGAACAAATTGGTGAGGGCGGGCCACTGGCTGCTCACTCCTTTTAAGAAAGTATGGAAGTGGTAGAGGATTAGCAATAGATGTGGTGCCAGAGAAATTCCCATTTTTTACAGTTTACCAGTAATCCAAGCTTCACAGTTGGCATGGATCAAACTGACTTAATATTGAAGGACAATAAAGGGGGGACTGCTACCTCTGGAAAGCGATCAGCAATTGTAAGTATTTACTTCTGGGAAATTTTCTAAATCTTGGGGAAAAAGGAATTCTTTAGATTAAAGCTGATTAATCTGTGAACCCAGTGTATTTATTAAATCAGTCAGGGCCTAGTAGCAGCAAAGAGTTTTCAGTTTAAATTTAAAACACAGCAGAGAGCTTTCTGGTTAAATTTAGAACCCAAGACTCCCTCTATCCAAGCAAGGGCTGTGAGACTCCCCCTGGAGATTGGTCACAGATTACCTTAGAAGTACAGGACAGGGTACTGTGTAGCAGCCAGCTTTTAATAAGGCTTCTTTCCCTCCCTCCCTCCCCGACACCCAACCACTCCTGAGATAATCGTAGCTTTATAGGTGCTTAAACCTCTTAAAGGAAAGGAGGAGCCATATTCACTCTCAGGTGCAGCTGTTTATTCTCATCCACATACATTAAGGACCCGAGATTAATTAAACTTCAGGTGAACAAAGTACATTAAACATATTAGATATAGTTTTATTAGTATAACTATCCCCAGCAACCCTTAGTAAGTAAAGAACTAAAATATCTAAACACAACCTTAAAACAAAGATGCAGACTGCAGTCTGGCAGCGAGATGGGGGCTTTCCAGTCTTTTGCACTGAGTGTCACATGTATGATTTTCTCCCAGTTGGTGAGGGATCTTATGTGTGCACAAAGTGCAAGGAGCTCTTTGCTCTCAGGGAACAAGTCCGATCTCTGGAGGCAAGAGCAACAGACTTGGAAGATATAAGGAAGACATAGAGGTACATAGACAAGACCTACAGGGATATAGTCCTGAAGTCCCACTTCCAGTCTGGCAGCATCCCTGTTGCCATGGAGGAGAGAGGTCACGTGACAGGAAAGCATCACCCTGGTGTGGCAGGAAGTGATCCTATGGCTAGGACCTGTCCTCCAGGTGATGTAAAACCCTCTCACACCGGAGAGGTTTCTCCAGGACCATGTGCCTATGAGGGAAGATTTAGGACAGCCGTTATAGTTGGTGATTCAAACATTAGGCATGTAGATAGCTGGGTGGCTGGTGGTCATGAGGATCGCCTGGTAACATGCCTGCCTGGTGCAAAGGTAGCAGACCTCACGCGTCACCTAGACGAGGTCTTAGTGCTGGGGAGGAGTCTGCTGTCTTGGTACATGTCAATACCAATGACATAGGAAAATATGGTAGGGAGGTTCTGGAGGCTAAATTTAGGCTTTTAGGTAGAAAGTTGAAATCCAGAACTTCCAGGGCAGCGTTCTCTGAAATGCTTCCCGTTCCATGCGCAGGACCCAAAAGGCAGGCAGAGCTCGGAGTCTCAATGCGTGGATGAGACAATGGTGCAAGGATGACGGTTTGGGATTTGTTAGGAACTGGGGAACATTCTGGGGAAAGGAGTGGCTCTTCTGAAGGGATAGGCTTCACCTTAACTGAGATGGAACCAGGCTGCTGGCATTAACCTTTAAAAAGGAGATAGAGCAGCTTTTAAACTAGATAATAGAGGAGAGCCGACAGTTGCCCAAGAGCGCATGGTTCGGAACAATGTATCCTTGAAGGATACTACCAAAAAAATGAAGTTAGCGCTCTGGGACGACCACATCATCAGAGAGAGATAATAAATAAATAAACATAAGTAGCCCAAATGTGCTTGAGTACGGAGCAGACAGAGCTTAAAGATTCCAAATTACCCCTGCCTACCGATAACCAGATTAATATGAATAAAATACAGTCTCTAAAATGCTTGTATGCAAATGCTAGAAGTATAAAAAATAAGATGGGAGAGTTAGAATAAATAGCACTAAATGAGAAGTTAGATATGATTGGTATGTTTGAGACATGGTGGAAGGAGGACAACCAATGGGACACTATGATACCTGAGTACAAACTATATCATAATGATAGAGTTGATCAAATTGGTGGAGGGGTAGTGCTCTATTTTAGAGAGGGCATTGAGTCATAAAAGAGTAAAGTTTTGCAGGAAACAAAATTTGCTGTAGAATCTCTATGGATTGAAATTCCATGTAAAAAGGAGAAGGCGATGGCAGTGGGGTTGTACTATCGACCGCCTGGCCAGAATAAACAAATGGATGATGAAATGCTCAAAGAAATCAGGGAAGCTAACAAAAGTTACAGAACAGTAATAATAATGGGTGATTTCAATTACTCCGGCATTGACTGGGTCAGTGTCACGGCAGGACATGCTAGGGAGATAAAGTTTCTAGATGAAATAAATGACTGCTTCTTGGTGCAGCTGGTTCATGAAGCAACCAGAGGGGAAGCCATTTTGGACTTAGTCCTTAGTGGAACACCAGATCTGGTGCAAGAGATAAGGGTGTTGGGGCCACTTGGCAATAGTGATCATAGCATGATCGCGTTTGATTTAATTAATGGAGGAGGGATGGTAAGGAAGTCCACAGTACTACCTTTTAACTTTCAAAAGGGAGACTATGATAAAATGAGGAAAATAGTTAAGAAAAAACTAAAAGGAGCAGTTGCAAAGGTTAAAGACATACATCACGCTTGGGTGTTGTTTAAAAATACTATCTTGAAAGTCCAGACCAGCTGTACTCCATGCTTTAAGAAAAGTGGAAGGAAGTCCAATAAACTGCCAGCATGGTTTAAAGGTGAGGTCAGATAGGCTGTTGTTGCCAAAAAAGCATCTTTCAGGAAATGGAAAAAAATGCCAAATGGTGAAAACTGGAAACAGCACAAGCACTGGCAAGTTAAATACAAGGCATTGCTAAAGCAGGCAAAGAGAGAATTTGAGAAGAAAATTACTGTGGAAGCAAAAATATATAATATAGACTTTTTCAAGTACATTCATAGCAAAAAACCTGTGAGAGAGTCAGTTGGACCATTAGATGATAGAGGAGTAAAAGGGGCAGTAAGATGGGACAAGGCTATAGCAGAGAGACTGAATGAATTTTTTCCTACGGTCTTTACTGAGGAAGATGTAGGGATGTTACTCATGACTGAAGTGGTATTCAAAAGTGATACTATGGAAGAATTGAAAGAAATATCGATACACCGGAAAGATATATTGCAACTATTTGATAAACTGAAGAGTAGCAAATCACCTGGACCGGATGGTATATATCCAAGGGTGTTGAAAGAACTGAAATATGAGATTGCAGACCTCCTATTAGTAAACTATGAACTATCATTAAAATCATCTGTAATACCTGAAGATTGGAGGATCGCCAATGTAATGCCAATTTTTAAAAAGGGTTCCAGGGGTGATCTGGGAAACTACAGACCAGTGAGCCTGATGTCAGTACTGGGAAAAATGGTAGAAACCATCATAAAAAACAAAATAACTCAACATGTAGATAGTCATGGCTTAATGGAAGACAGCCAACATGGCTTTAGACAAGGAAGATTTTGCCTTACTAATCTGTTATGTTTTTTTGAAGGTGTGAATAAACAGGTAGACAAAGGCGAGTCAGTTGATATAGTGTATCTGGACTTTCAGAATGCCTTTGAGAAGGTCCCTCATCAGAGACTTTTGGAAAAACTAAAAAGTCATGGGCTAGGAGGCAGTGTACTATTGTGGATCAGGAATTGGTTAAAAGATAGAAAGCAGGGGGTAGGGCTAAATGGCCAATTCTCCAAATGGAAAAAGGTATAGAGTGGAGTACCACAGGGATCTGTGCTGGGTCCACTGCTTTTTGACATATTCATAAATGACCTGGAAAAGGGAATAACGAGTGAGGTTATCAAATTTGCAGATGACACAAAACTATTTAAAGTTGTTAAAACCCATGAGGATTGTGGAAAATTGCAAGAGTATCTTGATAAATTGGAAGACTGGGCATCCAAACGGCAGATGAAATTTAATGTGGACAAATGCAAAGTTATGCACCTAGGAAAGAACAACCCAAACTATGGTTACACGATGCAAGGTTCCACATTGGGAACCACCACTCAGGAAAAAGATTTAGGCGTCATCGTGGATAACATGTTAAAACCCTCCATCCAGTGTGCAGTGGCAGCCTAGAGAACAAATAGAATGCTAGGTATCATAAGGAAAGAAATGGAAAACAAAACAAAGGATATTATAATGCCTCTGTATCGTTCCATGGTGCGACTGCACCTTGATTTTTGTGTGCAATTCTGGTCGCCGTATCTTAAAAAGGATATAGCATTATTAGAAAAGCTACAGAGAAGAGCCACCAAAATGGTAAAGGGGATGGAGGTATACTCCTATGAAGAGAGGCTAAAAAGATTAGGGATCTTCAACCTGGAAAAGAGACGATTGAGGGGAGATATGATAGAGGTCTATAAGTGTGAAGCTTAATTTTTTTAAAATAAATGTTGGTGAATGCCATGTGCCCAAGCGAAGGGGCTTTTTATAGTGGTTAAAATCTAGATGTGGATCAGTTTGAAAGATACTGAGCATGTGGACAGGCTACTGAAGCTTTAAGGTTAGCTACGTTGGAACTGAAAAATAATTCAGATTGTTCAGTGAAGGGCAGATCTCTTCAGGGAAGGGATCTTTGTTCAATTGGTAGATGTGAGAGAGTTTCTTTGGCTGAGAGTTGCTCTTCATAATTATTTATGTGTTTATGTTTATGTTAATTAACAGACTTGATATACCACCTGTGGCGTGTTTCGCATCAAAGTGGTTGAATCTTTCCAAGCCTTTGAACTTTCTGTGAGATATTATTTCTCTTTTTATTTGTATATTTGGAGGTTATTGGTAGTTCTTATTTTCTTCCATCTTTTCACTTGTCACATAAAGCACTGCAGTAGGTGGAGTCCATAGTGGTAACATTTGCTTTGGTGAGAATAAGTGATCTGGATAGTCCTAGCTGGAGCTAATTTATTAATGGCAGAGGTAAGGCCTCTTTACCAGCAGGAGACTTGAGCCTCCAGGTATTACTCTAGAAAGTCATCTGGTAGGAAAAAAAGAATAGTGGATTAGATTTCTACCTTTATGGAGAAGTTTTTCGTGAAGTTTTATGGACTTGGGTCAAGAACAAGTTTATAGGGGAGATATTTAGTTGAAATATAATGAGGAGGTGGTTTGACTAGGACACTGGAGTAATAGTGCAGGATTTTGTGAGGAATGAGGTGTTATTGGGTGTGAAGAGTAGATCTAAGGTGGGGCCAGCCTTTTAATATTTTTATTTTATTTTTATTTGTATGTTTTATATACCGCCTTTAAGCAGAATCAAAGCGGTTTACATTGAACATTAACTTGAACGTTACATTACAACTTTTTTAAAGAGGTAACGTCAACATTCGTAAATAGGGTAGGGTGTCTTCAACTTTTTACATGGGTGTAGAATGAGTGAGTACTCAACATATTTACAGTTTTTATATTTACATATTTACATGTTCATCGTTCTAGAGCGTTATATGTTGCATTGTTAATGCATTCCGACAGTTACTTTTGTTTAATCTTTTTATTTTATTTTATTTTATTTTTTATTGCTGAAATGCTCCAGAAGAGTAGAAACAAGTCATTCCATTCTTATTAATCATGTCAGAGTTGAACAAGAACAAATGTAACTATATCTCCAAACATATTTCCATTAATATTATCAGTCCAAAGGCCCTCCCATTTGAGCTTTTACTTCTAATAAGACCAGCTCTTCCTCCAGTATTTCTTTCCAGTTTATATACTTACCAAATCATTCATTCTTTCATATTCATCACCACTCACTTGTCAACCACACATTCTCCCCCCTTATTCTCCTCTATCTCCCCCTTCCCAGAGACTAAACCATAATTTCTTATATTCCTTCAACTGCACATAACCTTTTCTTAGTGTGTTTCAAGCTCCCAAGGGGCCATTTCAGACATCAGTTCCTTCCAGTGTTGAAGTGTTGACACCTCTACCTTTATGTAATGCTTAGTACATTTTTGAAATAAAGGTATGTCTATATGCACAAACTTCCTATATAACGTTCTAATCTGCTAATCTGTGATAGGGGCACTATCACCCAATAAGAGCAGACCATATGTCCATTCCAATTTGACTGCTATGGCCTCTTCAAAAAATTTTAAATCTTCAGACCATAAACACTTTAACTTATCACATTCCAATAAAGAGGGCACCAAGGTTCCCCTTCTAATTTGGTATGTTCGTCACTGAGGTGTTACAAGGGGTGGGAATCTATCTGCTCGCTTGTGCAAGCATGAACAAGAATATATTTTTAATTGGCAAACAGTGGAACCTTATGGATTGAATATTGAATGGTACTGGGATATTTTTGTAATAATGCGCTTGTATTATAACTTTTTAAGCCCTGCAATTGGCTAAGAGGCTATAAAATTCAAAGCATTGAAGTGTGCATGCACGGCATATTTTTGTCGAGATGGGCACAGCGTAGTAAAGAGAATGTTGAATGTGGAATATTTATACTAGTAAGTTAATTGAAAAGTTTCTTTCCCCGATGTTAACCAGAATTTATGTTTCATATTGTCCTTAAAGAAACCCTACGTAGGTGAAACCGGTTCGATGTTTGAATGCAGTAGTATTGGAGTGTAGCAGCGGAGAGTGAAATCTTCTTGACCATTTGCCTTATAATGTTTTATGCACAGAAGAGGAAAACACAATTGTCGTGTGCCTTTGGACTTTAAAATAAGTTATGTTATTCACTATGGGCCCGATTTTCGAAGGCCTTTATACGGGTAACTTCCCTAGCTACCCGTCGAAGAGCATCTACATGGGTAGTACCCTTCGAAAATCCTGGATATGTCCCTAACACACCCAGATGTATCTGCATAGCATCAAGGTGTGTTGGGGGCATTCTGGGGCAGGGCAGAAGTAGGCCATGGTGCTACCCGTGTAGCACCGATTTTCGATGTTACATGGTTAGCACGCTGGGATGACCATCCCTGCTATTCAACCCCTGCCGTCCCCGTCAAAAGCCTCCCCATATGAACAAGGTGTTTGTATGGGGAGGCTTAGATGGGGAAGAAGGGGGCACTCCAGAGGTGGAACGAGGGTGGAGCATGGGCGGTCCACGACCCCGGATGTACAGGGCCGATTCTGAGGTCAGCCCTGTACATCCGGGGCCAGAAAATTGGATGGGGGTCGGCAGGCCCAGATAGCGTTGGAAAGGTGAGGGGGTGCAGGGGATTCCTTGCAGCCCGACTCTGGAAGGCCATATTTGGGCTGCAGGGAAAGAAGATTGTAGTCAGCAGCGGGGATCATGGCTCCTGAATGGAGCCTGACTTAGATAGCTGGGCAGGTGGCTGTGCATGCAGGCTGATTGGAATTGGGTCCCAGCCTGCACATACAGGCCTTAGACCCAATTCTGATCCCATGGGGCATGTCTAGCCCCCGCGAGATCAGAATCAGGCTGCCTCTGGGCGTCCCTATTCTGATCGGACACACAGGGGCCTGGATGCACACATTAGAATATGGCTCCACTTATATAAGATATATGAATGATTTTATATTACATTTCCTGTAAGGTCACACTAGAGGAGCTCTTCCAAATATCCCAAAAGAATTGACCTAAATCTTCCAACTCTTGGTGCTCTACTGTACTGTATCTTTACTAAAATTATCTCATAAGGTAATCAAATGATCTACATTTAAACTTTCTTTGCAAATCTGAAACCAGTTTGCTAAAGTATTCAGACTTGGGGGTACGTTCATAAAAGTGTGATGAAGATCGTAACCCCCTAAGGTCCCTCGCCTTTAGTACCTGGTAGTAATGTCTGACTAGCATATTTCATAAGAAATGTGAATTTGGAAAGCCCCATTTCAGACTTACAACCTTTCCTCCTAGCAATAACATATTGTACAACAGCCTGACCATAGGTATTTTCTCATAACCCTGGAAGCATGCCATCATTTGCCTCCTTCTCAAATAAATCTCTGGACCCCCTACTTGAAGCAGATTATTGCTGCTCTCCAATCTCCTTCATATAAAAGATCCTAGAAAAAATCATCTACTACAAGCTCTCTACATTCCTCAACAAGACAAATGCTCTTCACCCTAAACCAGACCACTGCACTGAAGTATTACTCCTCTGTAATATAAAAAGAACAGAAGTGGTCCAGAGGGTGTTTACTAAAATGGTTGATAGTTTTCATCATATAGCATATAGGGACAGACATAAAGATCTCAATATGTATACTGTGGAGGAAAGGTAGGAGAGGGGAGATATGATACGAGAGATATTTAACTAGCACCATGGTATAAATGCACAAGAGGAAGGCCTGTTTTGATTGAAAGGAAGCTCTGGAATGAGGAGTCAAGGGATGATAGAAACATAGAAACATGATGGCAGAAAAAGATCATATTTATCCTGTTGCTGTAAAGGGATCCACTGTGTCTGTCCCATGTCATTTTGAATTCTGTCACTGTATTTGCCCCCACCACTTCCATCGGGATGGCATTCCAAGCATCCACCACCCTTTCAGTGAAAAAGTATTTCCTGACATTGCCTTTCAATTTTCCCCCTTGCAGCTTCATGTTATGCCCTCTAGGTTTACAGCTTCCCCGTCTTTGGAAGAGGGTTGTTTGTTCATTATTTCTCTTTAAGTATTTATTTATTTATTTAATACTCTTATATACCGCACTATTCGACATCAGCGCGGTTTACATGGAACATCAAAGAAGTTTTACGGTGGGGGTTACACCGTAAATTACAGATAACAGGGAGATTAACTTGGATAACATGTTAGCTACATACACAAAAGTTTAACTTGGTCTGAATCATATCTCCCCTATCCCTCCTCTCCTCCAGAGTGTACATATTTAGGTCTTTAAGTCTCTTCTAATAAGGCTTCTGATGCAGGCTACAAATCATTTTGGTCGCCTTCCTCTGAACAGTTTCCAGTCTTTTTACATCCTTTGCAAGATATGGTCTCCAAAACTGAACACAGTATTCCAAGTGAGGACTCACCAGTGACTTATACAGTAGCATTAGTACCTCTTCCTTTCTGCTGGTAATTCCTCTTTGTATGCAACCCAACATCCTCTTGGCTTTTGCCACTGCCTTGTCACACTGTTTTGCCACCTTGAGAACCTCAGAAATAATCACACCAAGGTCCTTCTCCAGGTCCGTGCACACCAACCTCTCACCCCTATCACGTACATTTCCCTTTGATTTCTGCTTCCCAAGTACATGCCACTGCACTTCATAGCATTAAATCTTAACTGCCAAGCATTAGATCATTCTTCCAGATTTTGTAGATCTTTCCTCATGTTATCCACTCCCTCAGGGGAGTCCACTCTGTTGCAAATTTTCGTGTCATCTGCAAAAAGACAGACTTTTCCATTCAGTCCTTCAGCAATATCACTCACAAATACATTGAACAGTGCCAGGCCCAGGACTGAACCCTGGGGCACCCCGCTAATAACCCTCCTTTCATCCGAGTGAGCTCCATTTACCATCACCTTCTGTCGTCTGTCAGTCAACCAATTTCTGATCCAGTTCACCACCTTGGGACCCATCCCCAAACTACTGAGTTTATTGATAAGCCTCCTATGAGGAACAGTATCAAAGACTTTGATGAAATCCAGGTAGATGACATCCATCGCATCCCCCTGATCTAGTTCTCTGGTCACCCAGTCGAAGAAATCAGATTTGTTTGGCAAGATCGTCTTTTGGTAAAACCATGTTGCCTTGGATCATGCAACCTGTTGGTTTTGAGAAAGTCCACTATTCGCTCTTTCAGGAGCACCTCCATTAGTCTTCAGCAATATCACTAACAAAAATGTTAAAAAGAATTGGACCAAGGACAGATCCCTTCGGCACACCACTGGTAGCCTCCTTCTCCTCAGAGTAAGCGCCATTTACCTGTATCTTTTGTCGCCTCTCACTCTCCATGATGTGGCCTGATTTTGGTAGCCATTGTGCAAAAATATTTCACATGATGGCTGCCAACAATTGTAAAGTCCACTGCCGCCCTGATCCTGTCCCCCATCCCTTCAATTCATGAAGGGCAGATATTACAGAAATGCACCTGCAATTTCAGTTTTTTGCCTACATTAGCTGCTACCACCAGTGATAAATTAATTATTTTATTCAGCTATTTTTATAGACTACTTTATCTCAGGCAAAGCAGTGTACAGATAAATGAATTTTGAAATGTTTAAATAGAAAACTAGAACTTGGAAGGTTAATGTTGATAAGTTAGAACTAAATATAAATAAGTAATATAGAAATATACAAAACATAGAATTAAATAGAAGTGATTTATATAAAAATGGATGAGAGTCCTGGATGTGGTGAGGGGAGGAAGGGGGGCTCTAGGTTTTGCCGTTTAAGTACTCATTGAAAAAATGAATTTTAAGATCCTTATGGAAGTCCTTTAGGTAGGAGAAGGATCATATGTTCTCGGGTAGGGAGTTCCAAATGCTACAGCTAACACCCTTTAGTAAACATACCCTTTATGTTAAAAACAACCTATAACTATGGAGTCCCATATATGAGGACTCACTATCCTGTTTGTCCTCAAAGTAAACTACTACTACTACTACTATTACTATTAAAAATTTATATAGCACTACAAGACATACTCAGTGCTATACATATACAAATAAAAGACAGTCCCTGCTCATCAGAATCAAAGCTTACAATCTAATCAAGATAGACAGTGCAACAGATGAGAACAAGGGTACAAATAGGGAAAGATAAGGAGGGAACAAGAAGAACAAGGGATAATAATCCAAAAGCAGCCTCAAAGAGGTGAGCCTTTAACATGGATTTAAAAAGGGGGAGAGAAGAAACCAGACCTTTAGCTACAGATAGTTTGTTCTAGGCATAGTTAGTAGCAAGGTGAAAGGATTGAAGTCTGGAGTTGGCAATGAAAGAGCAGGACTTAGAGAGAAGTAAGCTAGAGGAAGAGTGGAATTCATGAGGACGAATAAAGGGAAAGAGGAGAGAGGAAAGGTAGTGAGGAGCAGTAGAAGAAGTTTGAATTGGATATGAGAATGGAAGGAGAGCAAATGAAATGATTTGAGAAGAGGGGTTATATGAGTATATTGGGGTTGGCGAAAGATTAGGCACACAACAGAGTTTTTACCTGTATCAGATGTTTTCCATGGGTTGTAGGATAGAAGTCTTCACAAAATCCACTCACTTCTCTTTAGGTATATATATTTTAATGCTAGAAAAAAACCTGGAGGCAGCCCTTGGGAGGATGAAGTTCGGGAACTGTACATGTAGAGTGAAGCTAAAAGCTTTGCTTCTAGGAAGACTAGGGGAGAGCTTTCCCATGTTTGGGCTTCATTGGTGATATCATCCACATATGAGGACTTCTGCTGTCTGCTGGGGACATCTGCTATATTTTTTATTTAAATTTTTTTCTTTACCGCCTTTCTACAATTCAAAGTGTTTTATAATTAACAAAAATGTAACAGGGCCTGGTCAGCACACTGTTTTCAAGAAACAGCAAACAATGCAACATAGTTTAACATCAACTATTTACAGTTATGGTTCTGCTGCTTAGAAAAGGTTAACTTGTGCACAGTTAAATGACGTATTTGTATATTGTGTCCTTAGAGTGCATTTTATAATGGCTGGGTTCCTGAGTCCAAATCTGTGCTATATTCATTCAAGAAGAGGTATGTTTTAAGTTTTTTTCTTAAATTCATGTAAGTCTAGAATTTCACTTAATGCTAGTGGGAGTTCCATAATGTGGGGGCAAATAGTGAGAAGGATCAATTGCAGGTGAACTGCTTACTCCTGATTTTCTGGGTAGGGATCTTTAGGAGGTTAAGAGCGGAGGTTCTTCGGGACTGGTCAGTTTTGGAATTTGCAATGAGAGGCAGAAGGCAGTTTGCAGATTTGCTGTGTAGGATCTTAAATGTTATGGTGAGGGCTTTGAATTTGATTCTGGTAGTCATGGGGGGCCAGTGGAACTGTATAAGCAATGGGGTGATGTGGTCTCAATGAGGGGCTTCGGTGATTATTCAAGCAGCCATGTTCTGGGCCATTTGCAATCTGTGGAGGGTGTGCTTGGGGAGGCCTTGATAAATGATGCTGTAATAATCCAGGAGAGGTGTAACTAGAGCTTGGCAGATGGTACGGAATAGGTCTGTAGAGAGAAGGGGCAGAGATTCTTCAGGGTTTTTAGTTTATGGGAAATGGCAGATGTTGTTCTCTTTATATGTGCATGGAAAGTTAGCTGCTGGTCAAGTGTTATGCCTAGGTATTTGATCTCAGATTTGACTCTGATTTCTGCACGGTCAAGTCTCAATGTTTGTGGTGAATGGAAGGTTGAGTCAGTCGTTATGTATAAGGCTACTATCTTCTCATTTTTTATTGTGTTGGGTGAGCCATTACTTTGCATCTTTGAAACAGTTTTGGAGGCTGGTGAGGTCTAGGGAAAGGAGGTTAATGGGTTAGAAGATCATGATGTCGTCTGCATAAATTTGATATTGGATTTTGTGGTTGTTGAAGATCTGGCAACCGGCTGTATGAAAATACTAAAAAGAGGAGGGCTGAGAGGCTTGAGCCCTGAGGAACTCCTGCCTGTTGATTGAATGGGGTTAAGGTTTTTCTGTTGATTCTTGACTTGCTGCTTTCGAGATTCTAGGTAAGATTGGAACCAAGCAAGTGTGATCCCTTGGATTCTGATTTCTGAGAGCTTCTGAAGTAGCAGATTGTGAAGGAGGAGTCGAATGCAGATGTAATGTCTAGGAATAGCTAACTTATTGACCTTGTTAAGGCAATTTTTCGAAACAGTTTATTTGGATTTGCCATAACTGGTGTGACGACATATGCAATGCATAGTACTTCGTATTCATAATTACTTTTGGAATATTTTTTTAATTGTTCTTTCACATTGAAAGTTTAGAACATATTGTTTAGATCAGTGAACCAAACTCTTACTTTAATGTATTCTGAACAGTATTTTTTAGACAGCAAACTGTGATAAATGTAAAAGGGTGTGAAGACTTTTACTAGGCACTGTATATTCTATGGAGCCAACAGTAATGCAGCCTGATGGTGCTGCAGGATGTGTGGTTTTAGGTGTGAGGAAGAAGGAAGAATTTCATGAGTCATTCTGCATAATTTAGTGCTGCTAACTCAGAAACAGGCATCACATAGGAAATGCCATGAGAATATTTCAGTGTTTCCCGACCCACATCTCATAAAGCACATAACTGCATGGCAACATTGTAGAGTGAGGTGTGAGTTTGTGGGAGTGAGAGAAAAAGGGAATGGGAATAATAGTTATCAGGGCTAATAGTTATCTGAAGACATTTCAATTCTTGTTTACTTTTTATTTCATGCTCTTATTCAGTTTCTGTCTAGATAAAATCACTTCATTTTTCCACCTGCTATTCTAATCCAATATTTTTCCATGATATAAAGACTAATGTTTGCTAAAATATATAAGAATATCATAAATAAATTATAAAAATAGGATCAGTGGTACCTCTGAAATATAACTGGACAATGAAGATTTTGCTTCCTGAACACTTTTGAGTGTATCATATGGATTTTGGGTTGCTGATCACGAAGATCACCTTGAAATTTTCTATCATGCACCATTTTTTTGCAATCACCTATTTTTGTTATTTCCTTGCATAGTTCAAGTCTACTCATATGTTACCTAGAAGGTAAGCTGTTGTGTTTAGTCCAGGCATGCCTGGGCATGCACTCAGTGCACGCTCACAACATGCAATGGAAATGATACTGCTCAGGAATGCATAGGCATGCTTAGTCAGGATGGATGCTGGCAGTACAGGCTATAAAAGTAGCTTTCATACACAGATGCTATGCATGATATAAGCTTCTTGTCTAAACAATGATTCATTACAGCAGAAAAGTCTCATCAATGTTGCAACAGCCATGATACCTTCTGTTACTTTTGTGGTGAGTATACGCTTAAGCCTCAAAGACACAGCATGACTGCACTTAAGAAAGTATATGAGCTCTACTTTGGTTGTAAAGTTGGCGATCAAGACAAATACTGGGCTCCTCACATTTGCTGTGCAATATGTGCAGTCCATCTCAGAGCTTGACTCAGAGGTACTTGTAAGTCAATGCAGTATGTAGTCCCGATGATATGCCAAGAATAGAAGGTTCATGTGATGGACTGTTACTTCAGTCTGACTAATGAATCCAGCTTCTCTGCTAAAAATAAGAAATCTATTCAATACCCCAATCTGCCTTCAGCCATGAGACCAGTGCTGCATGATGACAGTATGTTAGTATTGCATTGAAGCCACCATACAGCCTAGATGAGGCAGATAAAGATGCCACAATACAAGGGCCAGACGTGGAAAAGACATGGATCCAAATTTTGAACCATTTATGTCCAGTGTGTCTCATCTGATAACACAGTCAGAATTGAATGACCTGGTGAGGCACTTGTTTATCAAAAACAAAAGCTGAACTACTTGGTTCAAGATTGCAAAGATGGGGTTTTCTGCACCAGGTATGAATATTTCTGTCTTTCAGACCCGCCAAGAAGATATGAAAAATTTCTTTGTGCAGGTTGACAACCTCTGTTTCTGCACTGACATTGATGGGTTATTCACAGCTTTGGGTTGTGAGTATGACCCACAACAATGGTGCCTTTTTATCAATTCCTTATTGTTAAGCCTGAAATCTGTCTTGTTACACAATGGCAATGCCACCCTTCAATACCTATTGCCTATGCGGCACACATGAAAGGAACCTATGAAAACATGGAACTGTTGTTGAAACACATAGGGCCTGATTCTGTTCCAGACATAGATCCCCTCTGTGCATCTGGTCTGAACCGGATGCACAGAGGGGATCGCGATTCTGATCCTGCGGGGCATGTCTAGCTGCACGTGATCAGAATCGTAAACAGTCGTGCATGTGCAGGCCGGGACTGGGATTCTATCTGGCCTGCACGTGCAGGACTGTACCCGGCTGACTCAGTCAAGGCTCTTCAATGGAGCCGCAGTGCCATGGTATCATGTTGCTATGGCACCGCAGCTCCACTGAAGAGCCGCGATGCCAGCCACCGGAGAATAAAGTTAATTCTCCTCAGCCCGTCCCCCGATCTGGCCTCCTAAGGCCAGGGTTGGGCTGCGGGGAATGTCCTCCGGTCCCCCCTGCCCCATCCATGCCCTGGCAGCAAAAAAATAACATGTCCAGGGAAGCGACCGCCCACTGCCTGCCCATTCCTCGCCCCCGTCTAACTTCCCCACACAACTGGCGGGTAAGTTATTTGTGGCTCAGAATAACCCCCATACAGTACAAGAACTACAACTGGAACATGTGTGTGATCTAAAAGTAGTGGCACTGCTATTAGGAATGCACCTTGGGTATACCAAGTACTGTTGTTTCATTTGCAAATGGGACTCCTGTGCTAGAGAGTCTCATTACATTAAAAAAAAAACCTGGCCACTCCATAAGCATTTGGTTCCAGGACAGAAAAATGTGGCATATGAACCACTTGCCAACATAAGTAAGATTTTTTTGCCTCCTCTTCATATAAAACTTGGACTGATAAAAAAAACTTTGTGAAAGTGATGAACAAGGAAGGTGAGGGATTTCAATATCTGAGACAGATGCTTCCAAGAATAACTGATGCCAAGATTAAGGAAAGCATTTTTGTTGGTCCTCGAGTCAGACACATCAGTGATAGGTGGTTCGAAGATCTGCTAATGGGGCATGAGAAAATCGCATGGAAGGCATTCAGGAATGTTACAGGGCACCAAACTGCATTCAGCTGGTTGACAACATGATTCAAGCATACAAAACTATGAAGTGCAATATGTTGCTGAAGATTCATTTTCTACAATCACACTTGGACTTCTTCCCTGCTAATCTTGGTGCAGTCAGCGACGAACATGGTGAAAGGTTTCACTGGGACATTGTGATGATGGAAAAGCAGTATCAGGGCAATTGGAACCCATCAATGCTGGCTGATTATTGTTGGACATTGAAACGAGAAGCATCAGATGCAGAGTACAAATGAAAATCAGGAATAAAACATTTTTAGCTCAGGTGAACCAGTGCAATATGTTAGCATCATTGTGCGATTAAACATGCTAAATTCAGTCAAAATTCAATTTATCCAAATTCCTACATGATACAGTCAATATGAAATTATATTTGTGTTCTGCTTGATCCTGTCTATCATAATCACCAAAAATCTTTTAGGAAGCAAAACATTTGAACAAATTTGTTGTCCAGTATAATTGAGTCTCTAGAAAGTGTGCTTTTGCTAACAGTGTTCCTAAGGGAATGGTGTTCTTGTGGGTATTTAAATGCACAGAATGTTATAATAGCATAAAAACCTGTTACAATGGAATCGCAAAAAATGAAATGAAAACAACATTTCTGACAAACTTTGCAATGATAATACTGAAGGTAGAACATGGATTAGGAGTCGCATGGTGACCAGCTAGTGAGTGGATTCAGACCTGCAGAACTCCCGAGTAACTCCCCTCAAAATGAGAAATATTTAGTGGGCAAGAGTGGGGAATTCTTCAAGTGCATACCAGTGTGAGCAAGCTAAATGGCTACCATGGTGGAGAGCAGTCACAGTGGAAGTGAGATGGCTGAGACAGTAAAAATGTTGGCTCCTGATAAGAGGAGAATTGGAGAGGACAAACAGCCAGTGCTTATCATGTTGGAGAAGGTGGTGTGACACCTAACTTAATGCATAACTGCATAACTGGAAGATAAGATATAACAGCTGTAGACCATCCTGAAAGGCACGAGAGACAGCTTGAATACAGAAGGCAAGAAAATCACCGCCAACAAGCAGAGAATTGTGTCCCAGGAAATGACAATGAAAGAATTAAGAAGGCAGGTAGAGAGCTTGTGGTGCCAAAATGCAGTATTAGCCGATATATTGGATGATCAGAAAAACAGGAGTCAATGGAAAAATGTCCAGATAATGGGACTGTCCAAAAGTATGAGTAATGCTGAACTGCTGGAGTGGTGGGAAATTGAGCTACTGATGTTGTTGGGCCTAGCATTGGAACATAAGAGCATAAGATATGTGATACTGGGTCAGACCAAGGTCCATCAAGACCAGTATCCTGTTTCTAACAATGGGCAATCTAGGTCACAAGTCTCAAAAGATACACAGATTCCATATTGCTTGTCCCAAGGGAAAGCAGTGGATTTCCCTGGTCCTCTTTAATAATGGTTTATGGACTTTTCCACCAGGAACTCATCCAAACCTCTTTTAAACCCAGCTACACCAACAGCTTTTACTACATCCTCTGGTAATGAATTCCAGAGTTTGATTACATGCTGAGTGAAAAAATATTTTCTCCAATTAGTCTTAATTGCGCTACATTGTAGCTTCATTGTGTGTCCCCTAGTCTTTCTACTTTTTGAAGGAATAAACAACTGATCTACATTTAACCGTTCCAATCCATTCATTATTTTATAGACCTCTAACATATCTCCCCTCAGCCTTCTCATTTCCAGGTTGAAGAGCCCATAACCTTTTTAAGCTTTTCCTCATGCAGTAGGGATATCCTTCCATCCCCTTTGCCATTTTGGTCATTTTTGCACAGATTGGGACTGCTGCATGAAATGGCAGGGAAACCACAACAAGTGATTGCCAGGATTCTGAACTTTGTGGAGAAAGCAGCAATGATGTGGGCAAATAGAAAGACTAAAGCTTTGGCGTGGAAGGGGGTGAATTGGTGATATTTGAGTATTTTTTGGCACAGTTGGCAGCAATGACACTACTGCTCACAACTTTTCAATAAGGAAATATGTTTCAATCTCTAGTGCCCAGTGACTGTGGGGGTGTTCTACCAGAATGCAACAAAACTGTTTGTAAAACTGGTGGAGCTGCAACAGCTTTTGTGGTGCATGAAGGAAGCCAGAGAGAACATTGACAAGGAGACAAAGGGAGTGTCAAAGGAGAGGCAGGCAGTGTCAGATAAATAACTGCTGACTGAGACATGACTGAATGGTTCCAGTGGAGGTTTGTAGGAGTTTTCCAGAATTTTTGTTATAAAATCAGGTGTGCGAGGATCCGACAGAAATTGGGCTTGTGAAGAAGAAGGCTATACCGTGGACAGTGGTGACTAACTAGGACCACAGGTAGTACAGGGTGAGGGCCCATGGGCTTGCTGAACTGGGACTGTGAGCAGATATGCCTACGATGCATCAGTGAGGGGTGAGGAGCTTTTCTCTGCAGACAGTGAGATGGCTGAGCAAAGGAGAGAGACTGAGAGTAACTGTGCATGAATAAAAGAGACTCTCAGCACCCCGAATTGAGAAACACTTGGACAAGCATAACAGCTTAGCTGAATCAAAGAAGGGGGAGGGGAAGTAGGCTGGATATGAGGGGCTTGAACTCACAGACCAGAAAAAGGAACAAATGTAAGATGTTACTCTGATGCTCTTAATGCAAGCACAGGGGGAGGGAGCAAGAAGTGGGGGTGTAACTTTGGGAATATTTGTCAGAGTTATGAATGGGTTGGAAGGAGAAGGGAAGAGGGATAAATGTGAATGAGTGGTGGATATGGAGTGTGAGTGCTGAGTGTGAGTTTGAGGGGGGAGGTAAAGGGAGCAGCGGCTATAGGGAAAAGGAGTGCAACTGAAAAAAGTGGTGGTGGAGGGACTAAAAAGAGCTGGGTAGGTTGCCTGAGTCAAAAATGAAGATCTTAGTGGTCTGGCTGGGAGGCCGTGGGGAGCAAGGAGGGATGCAGAGCTTGCAGAAAGGAAATCAGAAGGAACAATGGGAGGAGGAGGATGATGGCCACGGTTAGGATCATGCCATCAAGAGAACAAAAATTCTAGCATACTTAAAGCTATACTTATAGATACAGCACTATTACAAGAGATGCATTTAATGCAAAGGAGCACATGAAACTAAGAAGGACGTGAGTGGGGAAGTAGTGGGGGCATCATATAATGGCAGACAAAGGGGAGTGGTGCTACGAGCTGAGAAGGGGACTAGCATTATCGGTGTATAAGACACTCACAAACATCAATGGGAGATATGTTTGGTTGATGGGGTAACTATATGGGAAGGAAGTTGGGAGTGCTTATGCTCTTAATGTATATGACCAGAATTTCTTTACACAACTCCTGGACAAAGTGAGCCACAATTCCAAGTATCAGATAATCTTAAGAGGGGGTTTTACTATCACAGTGAACCCCTTGATAGATTTTAGGTCAACAAATCAGCCAACTAAAATGCATGGGCAAAGGGGGGTGAACATGCTGCTGTGGCACTTAGATGTATTGAATGAATGGGGGGTGATAGATCCTTTGGATGGTGAGTACACGTGTTAGTCACATGTCCATGGAGTGCACACCTGACTGGATTACATGCTAATTTCTACAACCCTAGTGGCAGGACTGGACCAGGTGCCAATTGGGTTGCCAGAGGTTTCAGACCACACCATGGTACAAATCAAGCTGAGACTACATAAAGGCTCAAGGGAACTGATCTGCAGATTCAATCTGCTACTTTATGTGGATCAGAGGTTTTGGACCCATTTGAGGAAAGTCTGGCAAAATTATGTCAGCACCTAACGATTTGGATCAAACTAGCAAGGCTAACTTCTTGGAGGCAGGGAAGGCAGTTATGTGGTTGAAATTATATCCTATACTAGTCATGAAAAGAAGAAGAGGGATCTATTGGTGGAGCTAACCAAATAGTTGGGGAGGCAAGGAAAAAACCATTATGCTACTCTATTCCTAAGTAATAGGGAAAAGATGGGGAAGATAAAAAAACCCTAAAACAAATTAACAACATTTTGGTTCAAAGGTCAAGGGCACAGTTATTCTTTTACAAGTACAAGCATTGTGGAACCTGTGTCTTTTGGGGAAACTGCTAGGTACGTATGACCTAGATTGGCCACTGTTGGAAACAGGATACTGGGCTTGATGGACCTTGGTCTGACCCAGTATGGCATATCTTATGTTCTTATGTAACTTGCATAAATGGGGGCAGAAGACGGGGCAGTTGCTAACCAATCTAGTATGAGTTCCTAAAATTAAGTAATATATCACTAAACTTAAAGCAGCTACGAGGCCGACATAGCAGGTAGGGAAGATAATGGTAAATTTTAGAAACTATTATTAAGCAGTCTATTCACATGATGAGGAGATAAGGTTAAAGAGGATGAATTTTTTGAAAACTTCCTCCTCCTGTGACTATCTGCAGAGGCAATAGAGCAGTTAAACAGGCCTATTAGTGGGAGAGAAATAAGGGTGGCCATAAGAAATCTGAAAGGCCCTAGGACCAAATGGGTTGGGGGAGAATTTTATAAAATATTTGAGGATTTGTTAGGGGAAGCACTTAGGAGACTGTTTCAGGGGATATGGAGGGGGGGGGGGGGTTAGGAAGCTGCCCTAATATTGCCTGTATGGAGCTCTCACCAAAACCAGAGTGAGATGGGGAGCTAGTGGGTTCTTATAGGCTCATCTCCTGACTAATCAAGATCTCAAGTTGTTGACTACCATATTGGCGAATAACTACAAGAGATCCTGCTGAGTTTGATACATGAGGACCAAACAGGTTTTATGAGGGGTTGGCAGACCAGTGTCAATTTGATCAGAGTTTTGGTGGTGATGAGTCTGGGAATGCAGAAGTAGGAAGAAGCAATTTTGGCAAGCTTGGATGCTGAAAAGGCATTTGATATGGTAAATTGGTCTTACATGCTTAGGGTGCTGAAATGGTACGGCTTCAATGGGAAGTTTCTTACCTGGATGGAGGCTTGTATCAGTGGCAGGAAGCCAAATTGGTGGTCAATGGAAACCCATGGAAAGCTTCCAGAAACATAAGGGAGCCCGACAGGGCTGCCTGCACTCCTCACTCTTGTTTATTTTAACATTGGAGCCATTGACTATTAAGCTTTGGGAGGATGGGGGTATAAGGGGAATTCAGCTGGATCCCAGGGAACAGAAAATGTACCTGTTTGCTGATATGCTCCTTTTTCTAGAGAAACCTAAGGAGGATATTGATAGGATTATGACTCTCATCCAGGATTTTGGATGTTTTTCAGGGCTAAGGAACTGTGAAGGAGTACCCCCTTTCCTTTATGTTGGGAAAAACAATGTTTAAAATATTTGGGAGCATATCTAAGTGTGGGTGGGAAAATGAGGTATGTCAAGAATATTCAGGAAAAGATTCAGAAATTATGTGAAGCTTGGAGATATTGGCCTCTATCATTAATGGACCATAGTGCTCTGTTCAAAATGGCATTGTCCATGATACTCTATCCACTCCAGATGGTGTATTTTAGGGTAGTGGGGAAAGAGGAAAAAATTCAAGTCAATCCTGCGGGGGTAGGGAGGGGGTTATGGAAGAGGAGGAATGCCTGTATAAATCACTATCAATTAATATTTGATAAAGGTAAGGGAGGTTTAAAGGTCCTGGATTTATGCCATTATAACCTGGCGGTTAATATGAGATGGATTAAGGAGATCTATGGGGAGAGGACAGATTCTTGCCAAAAGATATTTTAGGTATGGTGGGTGTTCTTATGATCTTCTGACCCTGCTTCATGGGAACAACAAGGAGGGAGGAGGAGTGTGGGCAAAATGGTTGGTGATTCCCTTATGGAAGGCATGGCAGGATTAGCATAAACTGTGGCAGTTGTCAGGTGGAATTTTACCCCTGCTGGTTATACAGAAAAACTCGGGGGTTCAGCAAGGGCTTAAGCATGACATAACTGGTTCTTTGGTCGGAACAAGTTGGAGGCGGATGGATTCCCAAGTTTTGAGAAGGTCCAGCAAAAATGGGATATTCCTAATGCTCATTATTTACAAACTTGGAGATAACTATTTTACAGGGAACATGGGCTATGGAGGGTTAAGTGGCTTGCCCAAGACCACAAGGAGCACCTGTGGGACTAGAAACCCCAGTCCTTCTGGCCCAAGGTTGCTGTCCTCTAGTGGGATTTGAACCCCTGACCTTCTGGCTTGAAGCACTTTGCACCAACCACTAGGCCACTCCTCCACTCCTGTATAATAGCTTTTGTAGGAGAGCTAATATAGCAATAATTATAATAGGAGAGCTAATACAGCAATCAAATATAGCAATCTAATATAGCAATCAAAAAAAGAGATGAAAATATAGGAACAAGATGAGGATTTTGCTCAAGTAGAGGCCCCACATAATAAATTGCCCATGTGAAAGAACTACTATCAAGATGCAAGGGGCCTGGATATTTGGGGCAATTGGCCCAGGTGTGTCTTGGAATTTGGGGGTCGAAATCATGGAGAGAAGCTTATTCAAAAACCTCTATAAAGGAGCCCCCAAGTGTATCACTACAAGAAATACAATTTAAACTTCTACATAGAATGTATATTATGAGTGCAAGGAGGGCGAAAATGAAAATGTAGGAAGGAAAAGAATGTCTTATGTATAAAAGTGGGATGGGAATATTAACACATACTTTTTAGAATGCCCCAAACTGCAAGGGTTGTGGACTCAGGCGTTAGATGACCTGGAGGGGTGATAAATTTTAACATAGAATGGAAGTATGAATTATTAATATTGGTGGAATACGGTGATCAAAGTGGATCAATACCCAAAGTAGATAAGTGCTTTGTGAACGTAGGATTGATACTGGTGAAGATGATAATTCTGCAGTACTGGATGCAGGAGGAGGCGCTGCCTTTTCAGAGATGGGTGGATTCAATGTTGGGGCGGAAAAGGATGGAATCTCATTTGCTAAAGATGGACCTGAAGTGACCAGCTGTGGATTATAAAAAACTATTGTAAACTGGGGGCTGCATGGGGGCATTGCTCTACTTTACCTTGATGCTATGAGTTCCACAGATGGCTGAGTTACCTCAGGAAAGCCACCATTGAAACTCCCAGCTTACAAAGAATTTTTTTTTATTTTTTCTCAATGCACTTTACAACTTTTTGAACCTTAAATTCAAATCAGAACTTACCAAAGGGCTAAGAAACAAGGAATAAGAACTCAATTGGACCATTAGATGATAGAGGGGTAAAAGGGGCAGTAAGAGGAGACAAGGCTATAGCAGAGAGACTGAATGAATTCTTTGCTTCGGTCTTTACTGAGGAAGATGTAGGGATGTTACCCAAGACTGAAGTGGTATTTAAAGGTGATACTGCAGAGAAATTGAGAGAAATATCGCTACACCGGGAAGATATATTACAACTATTTGATAAACTGAATAGTAGCAAATCACCTGGACCGGATGGTATACATCCCAGAGTGTTGAAAGAACTGAAATATGAGATTGCAGACCTGTTATTGGTAATCTGTGAACTTTCATTAAAATCATCTGTAATACCTGAAGATTGGAGGGTCGCCAATGTAACACCAATTTTTAAAAAGGGTTCCAGGGGTGACCCGGGAAATTACAGACCGGTGAGCCTGACGTCAGTACCAGGGAAAATGGTAGAAACCATCATAAAGAACAAAATTACACAGCATGTAGATAGTCATGGCCTAATGGGAGACAGCCAACATGGCTTTAGACAAGGAAGATCTTGTCTTACTAATCTGATCTGTTTTTTTGAAGGTGTGCATAAACAGGTAGACAAAGGTGAGTCGGTTGATATAGTGTATCTGGACTTTCAGAAAGCTTTTGACAAGGTCCCCCATCAGAGACTTTTGGCGAAGCTAAAAAGTCATGGGATAGGAGGCAGTGTACTATTGTGGATCGGGAACTGGTTAAAAGATAGAAAGCAGAGGGTAGGGCTAAATAGCCAATATTCCCAATGGAAAAAGGTGAATAGTGGAGTACCCCAGGGATCTGTACTGGGTCCGCTACTTTTTGACATATTCATAAATGACCTGGAAAAGGGAATAACTAGTGAGGTTATCAAATTTGCAGATGACACAAAACTGTTTAAAGTTGTTAAAACCCAAGAGGATTGTGGAAAACTGCAGGAGGATCTGGATAAATTGGAAGACTGGGCATCCAAATGGCAGATGAAATTTAATGTGGACAAGTGCAAAGTTATGCACCTAGGAAAGAACAACCCACACTATAGTTACACGATGCAAGGCTCCACATTAGAAACCACCACCCAGGAAAAAGATTTAGGAGTCATCGTGGATAACATGTTAAAACCCTCCGCCCAGTGTGCAGCGGCGGCCAAGAAAGCAAATAGAATGCTAGGTATCATAAGGAAAGGGATGGAGAATAAAACAAAGGATATTATAATGCCTCTGTATCGCTCCATGGTACGACCGCACCTTGAATATTGTGTGCAATTCTGGTCACCGTATCTTAAAAAGGACATAGAGTTATTAGAAAAAGTACAGAGAAGAGCCACCAAATTGGTGAAGGGGATGGAAGGCTACTCCTATGAAGAGAGGCTAAAAAGGTTAGGGCTCTTTAACCTAGAAAAGAGACGGCTGAGGGGAGATATGATAGAGGTGTATAAATTAATGAATGGAGTGGAACGGATAAATGTGGATCAATTGTTTACGCTATCAGAATATAGAAGGACTAGGGGACATGTAATGAAGCTACAGGGTAAACTATTTAAGACAAATAGGAGAAAATATTTCTTCACTCAACGTGTAATCAAACTCTGGAATCTGTTACCGGAGGATGTAGTAAGGGCTGTTAGTATAGCTGGGTTTAAAAAAGGTTTGGACAAGTTCCTGGAGGAAAGGTCCATAAACCACTATTAAAAAGGGACCCAGGATATCAATGCTTGGCCTAGTACAAGCACTGCAGAACCTGTGTCTTTTGGGGAAACTGCTAGGTACGTATGACCTAGATTGGCCACTGTTGGAAACAGGATACTGGGCTTGATGGACCTCGGTCTGACCCAGTATGGCATTTCTTATGTTCTTATGTTCTTAAAAAAACCACGTGAACAAGTTTAATGTTTGTAAAGCTTTCTAATTTAAATTTTTAAAAAAATAGTGTCAATTCAATTTTTATAAATAAACAATAGCAAGGCTTCCATTCAACAGTGGTACAACCTTGTTTCTTTAAAAAAACAGGCAAGTATTAGTTAAACAGTTTAAAGCTTGGGATCTCTTTATTCCTTAGTAGAATAAAAGTTCAATTCTAACACTCTCTTTTATCTGTAAATTTGCAGGTGAATGGGTATTATCATTCAGGTAAAGACACCTTTTGTTTCAAGAAATTACATTACTAGTGCACCAGTGTTTTGACAAAAAAATTGTCACTGTGATGTGTCAGTCACTTATCTCAAATCTTTTCAGGTCTTGCTGCTTTCTTGACATTGCATGCCTTAGGATCCTCTCTGCTCCAATGATGTCCTGCTGTAGTGAGGATATCTACTTGCCTTTAAAAATCAATAAGAGACTACCTCCCTGGCTATGTGTGCAGTAACTAGAAAGTTACTGCGCACATAGCCTTTTCCTTTTTATATTTCTGTTACTTGTGAGACTTGCTTTTCCCAAAAACAAAAGATAATCAGTTTCCCTTTCTTTCCCTCCTACAGAACTCTTTGTGCAAAAATCAATTTTTCTTTCGGTATATGCCCGAGTTAATCCTTACAACTGCCAATCAGTTCAGGAAAACTATACCAATTACCATTAAATTTAATTCTTTAAATAAGGCAAGGTTTTTTTCATTCTTCAGAAACACATTCAATCTTTCTCTCTTTCAAACATATACTCTCTTCCTCACTGAAACAGTTTAGCCGTTATAGGATTAAATAATTCCTGTGAGTAGTACTCATGTTTAACACAGCTCACTTTTAGGGTTTCTCTCACTATGCTAGGAGTTTTATACCTTCAGCCTTACTTTTCCTGTACTGCTCGAAGAACTCCACACACTGTTTATTTATTTTTATTTGAACTTTTAATCTAAACAGTGTTCAGAATTAAACTCACTTTTCAATAAATAACTTCAAATTCTCATTCAGCTTGGATTTAAAACTGCTTGAATGAGCTACAGAGCTTCTTCACCAAGGAAAACATTTCCACATTTAACTTTAAATTATCACTCAACTTTCATTCCAGCTTCTTACAGACTCCTCCTGTAAATAATTCTGAATTACTTACAGTTCCTGCTTTTCCATACAGAAACATTCTGGCACACCTTTCTTCATCAGAAATCTTCCTCAAAAACCTCCAGCTAAAGTTCCTGCTCAAGAATTCTATCCTCTCTGTAAAAGTGTTCTTAGACTCAGCTCTGTCCAGAAACAGTCCCTTACTGCCTTTATTTCAATTCACACAGCACACTTTCAGTGTTCTAAAAGCTCCTAGCAGACCTTTGTACATAAAGTATTTTACAGGTCATTTTCTTTAAAGTTTGCTTAGTATCTGTTTTATTTACTTAATGGGTCATGCTTTTTATCTCCTTATCTCCTGTGAGCTCTCCCCCTGCTTGCTCCAGGTCAGCTGCGTCATGCTCCAGCCTTGCTTTGTGCATTAACTATTTCAACACAGAATTGAAACTGCAATCTGATTCCCTATACATTCATATATGCAGTATGCTCAAGCATTCCTTCAGAATCAGTAAAGATTTATTTATTTGGCAAGTTTCCTTATTTGACACTTCATTTGAACTAGCCGGCCTTTTGATTTTAAATGTTTATTTCCTTATTTGACACCTTACTGATGTTTTCATTTATTTTTAATGTGGCTATCAGCAGGTACTTTTAATTTTTTTCTCTGCCATTACACTATGGTTCAGTTTCTGGGCAAAGTGGGAAATGAAAAGAAATGAACCAAGAGGTAGAGTGAAAGGGCAACATTAATATTCCATACCTATATAGGGAGATATATAGAAAGGCTACAGTATGAGGTGGCATTAATTGCACCAGTGCTATCTGTATGAAGTGCGGTTAATGTGGGTGACTAATCCCTGTGCTAGCCATGTTGCACCAGGACCCCCCCCCCCCCAGCCCACCTAGTCATAAGAACATAAGATGTGCCATACTGGGTCAAACCAAAGGTCCATCAAGTCTAGTATCCTGTTTCCAACAGTGGCCCTTCCAGGTCTCAAGTACTTGTCGGGTTCCGAAAGATATACACATTCCATGCTGCTTGTTCCATGGGTAAGCAATGGATTTCCATGATCCTCTTTAATAATAGTTTATGGACGTTTCCTTCAAGAACTCATCCAAACCTGTTTTGAAAGCAGCTACACTAACAGTTCTTACCACATTCTCCAGTAACAAATTCCAGAGTTTGATTACACATTGAGTGAAAAAATATTTTCTCCAAATAGTCTTACAGTAAATGTGTCACGTTGTAGCTTCACTGCATGTTCCCTAGTCCTTCTACTTTTTGAGGAAGAAAACAACTGATCTACATTTAACCATTCCACTCCATTCATTATTTTATAGACCTCTATTATATCTCCCCTCTGCCTTCTCTTATCCAAGTTGAAGAGCCCTAACCCTTTAAGCCTTTCCTCATAGGGGTATCCTTCCATCCCCTTTACCATTTTGATGTCTCTTCTCTGTACCTTTTCCAGTTCTGCTATATCCTTTTTAAGATATGGTGATCAACACTGCATACAACATTCAAGGTGCGGTTGCACCATGGAGCAATACAGAGGCATAATAATATCCTTGGTTTCATTTTCTATTCCTTTCTTTATGATTCCTAGCATTCTATTTGCTTTCTTGGCAGTCACTGCACACTGGGCAGAGGGTTTTAATGTATTATCCACAATGACGTTCAGATCCTTTTCCTGAGTGATGATGCCTAATTTGGAACCTTGCATTGTATAACTGTACTTTGGATTGCTTTTCCCTAAGTGTATAACTTTGCACTTGTCCCATTAAATTTCTTCTGTCTTTTGGACACCTAGGGGCTTGTTTACAAAGCCGCGGTAGTGGTTCGCGATCGCGATCGCAGCCGCGGCCCCATTGAAATCAATGGGGCCGCGGCTCCGATTACGATCGCAAACCGCTACCGCGGCTTTGTAAACAAGCCCCCTAGTCTCTCAATTTTTCAAGGTATTCTTTCAATTTTTCACAGTCCTCTTGTGTTTTAACAATTTTGGATAATATTATGTCTTCTGCAAATTTGATCATCTCACTTGGTATTCCCATTTCCAGGTAATTTATAAATATGTTACAAAGCAGCGCACCCAGCAGAGATCCCTGGGGTACCCCACTATTCAACTTTCTCCATTGAGGAAATTATCCATTTAGTTCTACTCTCTGTTTTCTATTTTTTAACCACTTCCCAATCCACAATAATCCACTGCCTCCTATCTCATGACTTTTTAATTTCACCAAGAGTCTCTCATGAGGGACCTCACCAAAGGCTTACTGAAAATCCAGATACACTATATCAACTGACTTACCTTTATCCACCTGATTATTCACACCTTTGAAAACATATAACAGATTAGTGAGACAAGATTTTCCTTGGATAAATTCATATGGGCTTTCTGGCATTAAGCCACAACTATCTACATGTTCAGTAATTTTGTTCTTTATAATGGTTTCTACCAATTTTCACAGTACAGACATCAAACTCACTGGTCTGTAGTTTCCTGGATTAGCCCTGGAACTCTTTTTAAAAATTGGCGTTACATTTTCCACTCTCCAATTTTCAGGTACTACAGATGATTTTAAGGATAGTTCACAGTTTACTAAAAATAAGTCTGCAATCTTATATTTCATCTTTTCAGAACCATAGAATGTATGCCATCCATTCCAGGTGATTTGCTGTTCTTTATCAACTAGCTGTATTACACTGTCCTGATTTATGAAGATGTGTTTTAATTCCTCTGATAGATCTCCTTTAAATGTCATGTCTGGCATAGGTAAGTTTCCTAGATCTTCTTCATTAAAGATTGAAGGAGCCCCTGCCCCTATGCACACTACAAGGGTAATATAAGGTTTTTAACATGGGTGTTCCATAGTACTTTTCAACGTGGCATGCTAGCTCCTTGCTACCATGGTAGTGCACTTTAGTAAAAGTGCCCCTTAGAACAGTGTATGTAATTCTGGAGACATTACCGTCATAAGAATATAAACCAAAAGGATTTAGTCCAGAAGGTGTCTAATATAATGAACAATAATCTTTGTCATTAAGTATATAGGGAAAGATCTGAGGATCTAAACATGTTTACCCCAGAGGAAAGGTAGGATAGGGAAGATATGAGAAATATTTAAATAGCTCCAAGGCATAAATGCACAGGTGTTGGGCCTGTTTCTGTGAAAAGAAGGCACTGGAATGAGGGATTATAGAATGAGCCAAAACAGACATAGACTCAAGAGTCATCGAAGGAAATATTCCTTTACTAAAAGAGTAGTGAATATGTGGAACAGCCTCCAAGTGGAAATGGTGGATAGAAGGGCAGTATCAGAATTCATTTATTCAACCATTATTTATTCATTAATTCAACCAGAATACGACCAAGAAAGACATATAATACAAACAACTAAAATTATCCCAATACCCTCTAAACTGGTTTCATTACTCTTTTCGGGTGACCTTTCACCCTAACTAATCACAATTAGTCAACCTACCACTATGGAGTGGAGGAGTGGCCTAGTGGTTGGGGCAAGGTACTTCAGGCCAGAAAGTCAGGGATTCAAATCCCACTAGAGGACAGCAACCTTGGGCTGGAAAGGCTGGGGTTTCTAGTCCCACAGGTGCTTCTTGTGGTTTTGGGCAAGCCACTTAACCCTCCATAGCCCATGTTCCCTGTAAAATAGTTATCTCCAAGTTATAATGCCCTGTTCAATGTAATTTCAGTTTGTACATTGTAAACTGCACTGTTGCAGAATAGCACAGTATATAAGAGAATGTAAATAAATATGCAATTTACATAGTTTAAATACAATATCTTATACATAGTTGTAATACCTCAAAACGTTGTTTAGTTATTGTACTTAGATTTTGTATATAGTTGAAATACCTCAGAACGCTGTTTTTTGTTATTGTACATAGATTCAGTTTCAATCGAGACTAAGTATGTTTTGTTACTAAGGCTCAGGCCTTCTGTACATAGTTTTATGGATGTTCAATGTAAAAACAGATTTTTGCTCTGTTCATTAACTTGTTTTTTGTAAACCGCACCTGATCCACAGGAAAGTGCGGTATATAAGTGATTGTTAAATAAATAAATAAATTTAGCACAGTAACATAGAGGAGCATTTTAGAAAGGCTGTCCAAGTGCAGTCTGGGATGTCTAAGCCAGAACATTAGAAAAAAACGCTGGCATGTCCAGGTACAGATACGATTCACAAGTGTGGACTTGCCTGATATGGACAACTGTGGGGACATCTACATAGACATCCTTAGAATAGTATTCCAGAACCTAGAATCTAGGAATAGCCTAATGGTTAGAGTAATGGGCTAGTACCAGGGAAGCCAGGGTTCAAGTCATTCTGATTGTATTGAGGATGATGGAGTTCTATCTTCTTTACACCCTCTGGATTGTTTTCAGCCAAACGTAGAACCCTATTAACTGGAGGAAGAAACTTATATCATGAGACTGATAAATATGCCACTGGTAGGGAATCATGGTAAAGTCAGGGGCAGATGTGGCAGAAAATGTGGAGAGAGAGATGTTTTTTGACAGCTACCCATACATGGGGGAATAAGCTCCCCAAGCAATTAAAAAAGGAGCAGAATTTGTTTTGAAAGTCTTTAAAAACATTTCTGTTCCCTATTTATAAGATTATGTAGTTGGGTTCCTCTTGACAGGCAGGTGGTGGTTGATGGAGCGTGCAGTTCCTACTGTATGTATTTTTAATGGAGGAAATGTTATAAGTTTATGTTTAAGTATGTGCGCCACCTTGAATGTGTCTGCATATGGCGGCACAGAAGAGCTTTTTAAATAAATAAGATAAAGTTCTGGACCTGAAAAGCCTGTATGCTTGGCAAATTAATAGCTGAAACATCCTCAGAGCACAGAGAATAATATACAAGCTCTATCCTTCTAGTGCTTACTGCATTGCCCTTTGCCGTCTTGGTCTTTAAGGCCTGATAGTCTTTATTTTTTTCCTGAATTGAATCAACATTACCAGAAGCCATTTTATTCGCCCCTTGCTGGGACTCCATTTTCATTTCTAAGGTATCCACTCTTCCCTACACAGCATGTATTTCAAGCAAAAGAGATGTTTTTAAATCATAAATAACACTCCATGGTCTCCAGTGTAATGAAAACGTGTTTTACAGATCTCTATGTTTCTTTACCTTGCTGCCAAGTCTGTGGTTGCATTAAAAGTAAAGTCTCAACTTTTTTCTGTGTACCAACTTTCACCCAAATCTCCTGTCTTGACTTGGTATCATGCATGGTCTTCCTGGTGAGAAACACCTGTGAGCCGAAAGAGCTCCACTTTGGATAGTTATCCACAAACACACCCTTGTCAATGTGAGGATAGAATTCTATGTTCTACTGATACCTATCTCTGATGCTGCACATTCAGCTTCTTTAACCAGACCCACCTAGGGTGAAATACTGTAAAACATAATCTATCTGTTGCAGCAATTGAACAAATTTGTCCACCATGGTCTGCAATAATCCTGGAAAACTTAATGGTATGCTTATTCTTTGGCATGCCAGTGAAAAGCTGAAACAAATGAAAACAGTTTAGCAATCAGATCACAAATAGGGACAAACATATAAAAAGACAAACTACAAGAAAATATTAAATATTAAATGTAGGAATGTCCGTCAGGTCAGGGGACAAGAAACCCCATCGAGTAACGGATTTCTCCCTTTAATCTTTTTTATTTTGCAACAGTCCTGTAACAAATAGAAACAATTGGACCCCCAAAGCCACAATGCTAAGTATTAAACAAAGAAAAAGAATTTGGAAAACCAAATTTCCACTTAGCTGGCAGTTGGGTCCTTTCTACGATCCACAAACCAGAAATCCTGTGAAGCTTAAACGGAAGGACTCCTCCTCCTCTTGTCTTCAGCAATATAGAAAGGAAAGTCATGGCCGACTCTTCTCAAAGCATCATGAACACCATGACCCAGTGCTGTGTTTCGGATCCTTCGATCCGGCCTCAGATGGAAGTTGTTATGTGCAGAAATTTTTTTTTCTCAGCTCAGAGTATCCATTGCTGGTTTCAGAAACATCCTCCTTTTCGATGGCGTCTGACGTCAGACCTAACAGCTGAATGTTTTATATCCAATCAAAAATGCTCCAAAGAGCACAACTGACTACATCAGTTGGGTAATATACTCCACCAATCCAACTCTTGATTGTCCATTAGGGACCACAGTTTTCAATAAAAAAAAATCCACCATTGCTCTAACAGTTGCAAATGTTGCTCCCGATCTCCTATATGTGGAGCTGTGGGTACATGATCTAAAATACACCAAGTAAAATCTGAAAATTTGTGATTAGTTTGAAGACAATGAGATACTAAAGGAGCTGTAATCGTTTTAGTGTGTATTCGAGATTTATGTTCCGATAAACGCTTTTTTTATGGGGCGTATCGTTCGACCCACATAATGAAGACCACAGGGGCATGTTAAAATATATACAACATAAGAGGAGGAGCAATCAGTATGTCAATTCAAATGGTAAATCCGGTGAGTGTTCTCATGTGTCCATGTTGAGCCAGTCTGTGACTGTAAACAATATCCACCTCGTGAAGAAAGACATGAAAAAATGTCCCGGATCTAAATACTGTCCCATCTGACAATCTGCTCCTACCATAGAGTGCACCACCAGATCTCTAATATTGGTGCCCCGTTGGTAGGCAATCAGAAGTTCTCGTTGGAAAATAGGACTCAATTGCAAGATGTACCAATGTTTGCGTAATATAGTATCCACTTGAGAAGCCCCTATCATGTATGGTAAAACCCCAACTATTTTTTGATCGCTCTGATCCCGAGTGGGTGCAATAGTCAATTGGGACGTTATAGGCCCTGCATCAGAAGATGCATCAACTCGATCAACAGAACAAACAGCCGAATGTAGTAACCAATCCCGATGTGCATTTTTAGCCTTTTTATAGGCGATTTTGATGACTTGTGCAGGGTAGCCCCGAGAGGATAAACGTTGACATAAATCCATTGCATGGATCCTAAACTCTTCCTTGGTAGTACAATTTTGCTTTACCTGAAGGAATTGTCCAAGTGGAAGGGCTCTTCGTAGGGGGCCCGGATGATGACTCTGGAATTGTAATAAAGTGTTCCGTTGCACCGATTTGCGGTAAAGAGTTGAACAAATGGTATGGCCAGATTTGTACAACCGTACATCCAGGAAATCTATTGTATTGTAATCATACTTAGCCGAAACAAATGAAAAGACACAGGAAAAGGGGCCTGAGCACTCCTTTGGAGGTAAGATCCATGAGAATCAGATAGTGGCCATCTTGTCCCCCAGGGCACTGAGAACTATTGATGCAGAGGCAATGGCACAATTGCAGGTGCTTCAGGACATGCGAAAGAAGAGCAACAAGATCCTGACATAATTACCACATCCTGTTAAAAAAAGATTCACCCCTCAGCTCCAAGGCTGCAAAGAAGCACAACTGGATAGCAAAAAGAAAACATATCTGCAGTTTGGAAGTTCTGCTCAGCCCCATCAAGCATATGAATCATCAGTACCAGGACAGTGAGTGCACCATCTGGGAAGAGTCAGACAGGATTTATTTATTTATTTAGACAGTTTTGTATACCACCTTATCTGTCAATCAAAGTGGTCACAACACAATTGGAGGATACATTTAACATGCAGGGATATGAGACCCATACACTAATACTTACAGGGAACATGGGCAATGGAGGGTTAAGTGGCTTGCCCAAGACCACAAGGAGCATCTGTGGGACTAGAAACCCTAGTCCTTCTGGCCCAAGGTTGCTGTCCTCCAGTGGGATTTGAACCCCCAACCTTCTGGCCTGAAGTACCTTGCTCTAACCACTAGGCTACTCCTCCCTTAGGATACAGCAATACCAGAGCAAAATAAGAGGTGGTAGGGGTGGCTTCATTTGCCTGCAAGAGGAAAAACCTTGGAAAGAGTTTGATAAGCGTCTGCCAAACATATGGCATGCATGTGCTACAGCACATCTACTTATTTGCTTTTTCTTGCTTTAGACATGGAGTCTTATGTTCCTAAAATGGCATCAAGCTTCATGTCAAAATTAGAGCCGTACATAACTTTGAGTTACACCAATCAGAGGCAGCCAATAAGAAGACCTCAATGACTATCTCAACTGATACCGAAGCAAGTTCTTCAAGCACTGGTCATGGAAGGCCAGATTGTCTCATCCTTTCCACTTAGTGACCATCAGCACACGAATAATACACTCCAAAAAAGCTTCTATTAGTGTATATTAAAGGATCTTTATTTGAAGACCTATCATGCGGGGATGTTGCAAGAGTCTGTGAACAATGAAGCATCTGTGTTACATGAACAGTGTGATCAGCAAGGGCCATATGACCTCTCACCTTTCAGCAGGGATTTTCTATATTAGGGGCAGCAAGACCTTTGTCTTTCCCTTCTTCCAAATCCATACTACCTGAACTCCAAGCAGCCTAGCATGTCCTATCGACTGGTAACTGTGTAAATACTATGGGGGTTATTTGTGATTTTTTTTTTACTTCCACATCCAAATAGTCATTTTAGAAGAATCCGAATTTACATGTGTCTGCATCAATCACGTACAAGTCACACGAGGTGCGTCGGGAGCAGGGGCATATTGGAGATGTGATTTGGATGGGACAGCAAGATACATGTGTATCTCCATTTTCATGTAGGGGTTAAACGTGAATAACAGAAAATCTTCACATCTGCATTTACACCTGTTCCCTGACACGTTTAGGTTTTTAAAAAGTGTTCGTTCTGACCACCCCTATTACAAGAGGGATTAAGGGGGACATCCCCTTAATACCCCAATATTTATGTCTGCTGCCACATGTTACTTTGGTAGGCATGTGAATCATCTATGAGGTTTGCAAAATGGCCAGGATGCATGTGTGTGTGTTTACATTTACACATGTACGTTCTGAAATACCGGCACATGCACATGCAAATTGCCAGGGGTTCCCTCGTTACGTTTTCCATGTACTTGTTTGTAAATGACTCTTCCCACTGCACGTGGATGCCCATCCTCATCTGCACCTGCACTTCCTAGTTTGACACGCATGTCTATAGTGAGGAGCAGAGACATGTTGATTTTAGATCGGGCCTACACGTACCCACCGGCCCTTTTAAAATGACATAGAATTGCAGATGTTTTTACTTGGATGTTGCTGTAATCACATAAAAGGCCCTTCTAAAATGTGCCTTCACAACATCTCTGTGCCAGAAAAAGCACCGAGATCAAATTCCAGACAGAATTGTGCAGGATAAGGAAGTCATGATTACTTGGGACAGTCCTATTACCACTGATAAAAAGCAGGATGCAAGAAAACTGAACATTGTAGAAGAAAGCAGAAAAATGGCATTACTAATAGAAGTGTCAGTATCAATTATTCTGTACTTTGTGTGGAGGGAGACAAGCTATTCAAGCACCAATAACTACAATCAGAGACCAAGAAAATGTAGCAAAAAGATGCAGACATTTCTAGCAAATGTATTAGGCACTAATGGCCTGATTAAAAAGAATTGCCAAGCACATTTTAATATATTACATATATATGACACCCTATGAATTCTATAAGGATGTAGTCCTTGGCACAATGCAAGTGTTGAAACGAGCACTAGCAGTAAATCTGAAAGATTAAGATCATCTCCAACATACCTTGGCATAGGAGGATTGGAGTTTGTTCCTCTCAGGGAATGTACAGAACTGAACCATTTGGAAATATTACCCTCAGCCTAAGTATCACAGGGCCATGGACTAGAGGTGGAAGGCCTTGTGTTGAGTATTTATTTATATTCTCTTACATACCACACTATTCTGCATCAGTGCGGTTTACATTGAACAAACTGAAATTACATTGAACAGGGCATTATAACTTGGAGATAACTATTGTACAGGGAACATGGGCTATGGAGGGTTAAGTGGCTTGCCCAAGACCACAAGGAGCACCTGTGGGACTAGAAACCCCAGTCCTTCTGGCCCAAGGTTGCTGTCCTCTTGTGGGATTTGAACCCCCAACCTTCTGGCCTGAAGTACCTTGCCCCAACCACTAGGCTACTCCTCCACCGCTGAATGGAGGCAGGAGACCACTTACTGCACACCTCAGCTGAAGATCCAATGATTCTTTGCTGAAGGACTATGGGTCCGATATTCAAAGCGTTAGGTGGCAGATAGATGCCACATAAACAGCAATAACTGAATAGAACAGATCGTCACATACCAGGCTATATGTGAAAATGACCACCCTGTGGGTAACGCTAACCAGATAGCAGTAGGGACATAATGGCCCATTTCCATTCCTAACCCCCTAGTATCAGTCCTCCTTCAGTTCCTCCCAGCATCAGTTTCAGAGGATAGGACTGGAAATGGCCTGTGAATGGGGGACTGGATCAGAAAGAGAATCGATACTGGGGAGTTAGGACTGGGAGTTAGGGCTGATGCTGAGGGACTGGAAGGGAGCTGATGCTAGGAGGGACTGGAAATGGCCTAGGGTTGGAAGATGGGGATCTGGGACCGGAAGGAAACTGATGCTGGGAGGAACTGAAGGAGGACTGATACTAGGGGGTTAGGAATAGAAATGGGCTGATGTGGGGGGATGGGCGAATGGGATTGGAAGAGAGTGGATGCTGGGAGGGCTGGAACTAGAAGGAAGCTGATGCCGGGGGAAGATCAGAAGGAGGTGGGGCTGGGACAGGTGGGGAAAAAAAGAAGCTGGTGGAGTGAGGATGGAGAAGGGAAGAGATATTTTGTGTGGGAGGGAAGAAAAATCTCTTCCAGTCCCTCCCAGTATCCTCTCCCTTCGAGTCCCAGTCCTCCATCCCCCAACATCAGCCCATTTCCAGTCCTGGCCCACCACAGTTTGCATTCTAGCCCCTCATCCACCCCATTACACTCTAGCACCCAGTCCCCCCCACATTACCATTCTAGCCCCCAGTCCCCTCCCCCAGCCATGCACCAAAAGGGGCTCTGCGCCTATTTGGCTTCAGAGAGAGCCGAGGAGGCCCAAAGCCCCGGCTTACCTCTGAACAGCCATGGTAGTAAGGAGCGTCATTTGCCTTCTTTACCACAACTATGATAAAAAGGAGCCCACCAGCGCACGGAGTGCCAGGAAGTAAAACAGGAGCACGTCCAACGTGCTCCCATTTAACCTCCCAGCACTCAGTCGCCAGTGGGTTCCTATTTATCACAGACACAGGAGAGAAGGCAAACTCCGCTCTTTACTCCCTGGGTAGAGCAGATAAGAACATAAGATATGCCATACTTGGTCAGACCAAGGTCCATCAAGCCCAGTTTCCAACAGTGGCCACTACAGGTCACAAGTACCTAGCAGGTTCCCAAAAAGACACACAGGTCCCACAATGCTTGTACTGGGGCAAGTAGTGAATTTCCTGGGTCCTTTTTAATAAAGTTTTATGGACCTTTCCTCTAGGAACTTGTCCAAACCATTTTTAAACCCAGCTACACTAACAGCTTTCACTATATCCTCTTCTAAAGACTTCCAGAGTTTGATTACGCGTTGAGTGAAAAAATATTTTCTCTTATTAGTCTTAAACAGGTTACAATGTAGCTTCATTGCATGTCCCCTAGTCTTTCTACGTTTACCCATTCCACTCCATTCTTTAAATTATAGACCTCTATCATATTTCCCTTTAACTGTTTCTTTTCCAGGTTGAAGAGCCCTAACCTTTTAAGCCTTTCCTCAGGGATATCCTTCCATCCCCTTCACCATTTTGGTGGCTCTTCTCTGTACCTTTTCTAATTCAGATACTGTATATCCTTTTTAAGATAAGGCGATCAGAATTGCACACAATATTCAAGGTGTGGTTGCACCATGTAACGAGACAGAGGTATTATAATATTCTTTGGTTTATTCTCCTTTCCTTTCCTTTCCTTATGATTCTTAGCATTCTATTTACCTTCTTGGCCGCTGCAGCATACTGGGCAGAGGGTTTCAACATGTTATCCATGATGACATCTCGTAAATCTTTTTCGTGGGTGGTGGTTCCGAATGTGGATCCCTGCATTGTGTTTAGGTTGTTCTTTCCAAGGTGTATAACATTGCACTTGTCCACATTAAATTTTATCTGCCATTTGAAGATCCAGTCGTCCAATTTATCAAGGTCCTCTTGCAATTTTTCACAATCCTCTTGCATTTTAACAACTTTAAATAATTTTGTCTCATCTGCAAATTTGATTACCTCACTTGTAATTCCAATTTTCAGGTCATTTACGAATATGCTAAAAAGCAGCAGACCCAGCACAGATCCCTGGGGTATTCCACTATTCAGCTTTCTCCATTGGGAAAATTGGTCTTTTAGCTCTACCCTCTTCTTTCTATCTTTTAAGCAGTTCCTGATTCAGAATAGTGCACTGCTTCCTATCTCATGACTTTTTCATTTTGCCAAGAGTCTTTCATGAGGGACCTTGTCAAAGGCTTTCTGAAAATCCAGATACACTATATTGACCAGCTCACCTTTGTCTACTTGTTTATTCACACCTTCGAAAAAATATAACAGATTAGTAGGACAAGATCTTTCTTGTCTAAAGCCATGTTGGCTTGCTCCCATTAAACCATGACTATGTACATGTTAAATAATTTTGTTCTTTATAATGGTTTCTACCATTTTGCACGGTACTGACATCAGGCTCACTGGTCTGTAGTTTTTCTGATCACCCCTGGAACCCATTTTAAAAATTGGCTTACATTGACCATTTGCCAATCTTCAGGTATTACAGAAGATTTTTAATGATATTTCACTGATTACTAATAGCAGGTCTGCAATCTCATATTTCAGTTCTTTCAGCATCCTCGGATGTATACCATCTGGTCCAGGTGATTTGCTACTCTTCAGTTTATCAAATAGTTATAATATATCTTCCCGGTTTATCAATATTTCTTTCAATTCTTCCAATGCATAACCTTTAAATACCATTTTATTCATGGTAACTTCCCTACACTTTCTTCAGTAAAAACCAAAGCAAAGAATTCATTAGTCTCTCCACTATTGCCTTGTCCCTTCTTAGTGCTCCTTTTACTCATTTATCATCTAATGGTCCAACTGACTTGCTCACAGGATTTTTTGCTAAGAATGTACTTGAAAAAGTTTTTATTTTTAGTTTTTGCTTCCACAGCAAGTATTTTTTCAAATTCTCTCTTTGCCTGCCCTAACATTGCCTTGCATCTAACTTGTCAGTGCTTATGTTGTTTCCAGTTTTTGTCATTTGACTCCTTTTTCCATTTCCTGAAAGGTGCTTTTTTGGCAACAGCCTCTCTGACCTTACCTTTACACCATGCTAGCAGTATTTTGTACTTCCTTTCACTTTTCTTAAAGCCTGGAATACAGTTGGTGTGGGCTTCCAAAATAGTACTTTTAAACAACACCCATGCTTGATGTAAATCTTTAACCTTTGCAGCTGCTCCTTTTAGTTTTTTCTTGTCAATTTTCCTTATTTTATCATAGTCTCCATTTTGAAAATTAAAGGTAGTACTGTGGATTCCCTTGCTATGATCACTATTGCCATGTTGCCCCAGAACTCTTATCTCTTTCACCATATCTTCATTCCATTAACAACTAGGTCCAAAATGGCTTTCTCTCTTGTCAGTTCATAAACCAGCTGCTCCAAGAAGCAATCATTTATTTTATCTAGAAACTTTATCTCCCTAGCATGTCCTGCCATGACACTCATGCAGTCAATACCGGAGTAATAGAAATCACCCATTATTATTTCTGTGTTGTAACTTTTGTTAGCTTCCTTGATTTCTTTGAGCATTTCATCATCCATTTGTTCATTCTGGCCAGACGGTTTGAGAGTACACTCCCACTACCTTCACCTTCCCCTTCCCCTTTTTACATGGAATTTTGATCCATAGAGATTCTACAATGTATTTTGTTTCCTGCAAAACTTTAATCCTGTATGACTCAATGCCCTCTCTAACATAGAGGGCAAACCCTCTATGCAATTTGATCTATCCTATCATTGCAATTTAATTTGTACCCAGGTATCACAATGTCCCATTAGTTGTCCTCCTTCCACCAGGTTGCTGAGATGCCAACCATATTTATTTATTTTATTTTATTTATTTAGCACACATTTATATACCGCTCTTTCCCAAGTATCAAGTGCGGTTTACAGTGAACAGAAAAAATTCAAGGTACATGGTTAATCATGTCCTAGTTTTACAGGGAACAGATTTAACTTTTTACATTTAACAGTATAATTAAAGACATACTAACAGTAATTTCATCCAGTGGTATTAAGTGGATGTAATCAAACTTTTTACATATTTACATTAATTTTATACAATTTGAATTACATGAGAACAACCTTTTAGTATCAGATTATGCGTTTATTTTGATCAAGTGGGTGTATGCCTTGTAGAGATTATTATCCTGTGTCAACTTGTGTGGTTTGGCAAGCCAGAGGTGTATAATGTAAGGTAAATAGATGTGTTTTTAGTTTTTTTCTAAATTCTTTAAGTTCAGTTAGGAGGCGAATATTATCAGGTAGGTTATTCCAGAGAGACGGTGCACAGTGAGAGAAGGCCCTGTTATTGGTTAGTTTTCTAGCTTTTTTATAATCTTTAGGTAATGATATTGTGTTTGTATTTCTACTTCTTTGAGATCTCTTATTTGGTTCTATGTTGATTAGGTTATTAAGTACGGATGGTGCAAGTTTATTCATCAGTTTGAAGGTGGTAACTAGTATTTTGTAGTGTATTCTTTCGTGAATAGGTAGCCAATGGAGTTTAGCAAGAATTGGTGTAATGTGTTCTTTTGGACTTACTTTCATTATAATTCTTGCCGCAATATTTTGAGTTAATTGGATCTTTTTAATGTTTTGCCACGTGATTCCCTGGAGAATTAAGTTTGCAAAATCGAAGTGTGGGGTGATGATTGCTTGTATTATCGATATGAAGTCATGTAAATGAATTAATGGGCGTATTTGTTTCAGGGTCTTGATTTTGAAATGTATAGTTTTTGTAAGGTTTTTTATGTGTGAGTCCATATTAAGTTTATCATCAAGTATTACGCCTAGGTATTTTATTTCTTTTTTTGCTTTAATCTCGTGGTTATTTAGGGTGATGGAGTTTGGAGGTGTATATGTTTGGGTTTTTGTGACATAGAGGATATCAGTTTTTGTAAAATTAATGTATAGGTTGTGGTCAATGAGTCATGATGTTAGGTCATTAAAGCAATCTTTTATTTGTTGTATTGGTGGGTGTGGGATTTTAAATGGTAGATAAAACATAATATCATCTGCATAAATGTGGTAACGTACGCCGTGACATTTAAAGATGTTGCAGACTGGTTGGAGGTAAATATTAAATAGAAGTGCTGATAGCGCAGATCCTTGTGGAAGGCCTTGGGTTTGGTTAAAGATATTTGATGTTTGATTGTCAATCCTCACTGTTTGGGTTCTGTTTGTTAGGTAAGATTTAAACCAATTATATACGGTGGATGTTATTCCAATTTGTTGGAGTCTGCTTAGCATTGTTGCGTGGTTAACACTGTCAAACGCTGCGGAGATGTCTAGAAAGATTAATATAAATGCTTGTTTTGGGTTGTCAATTCCTCTTATTAGTGTGTCGATGAGTAACCGGGGTATCCGGAGGGCCTCCCCGCACCCCACACATGACCCCCCCCCCATTCCCTCCACCATCCCGCCTTCACCTCTAACGCCCAAACACAAATACACTCAAACTGAGGTTGGCTTAATACTGTTACTTTATTGGTCGCAGCTACATAACCAAACAGATACCGGCCAAAACAGGCCAATTTTAACATTTTAAATCCGTATATCAACTCCCCCCCCCCCCCCCCCGCTCCAATCCGGATGATGTCCGCCCACCAGCCGTTTAGCAAGGTGGGGCATCATCCACCCCCCGTTCCCCCTTCCGCCCGCCTCGCCGTGCTATAGCAAAGGCCGGCTCCCGTTGCTTCCCACCGGGTAGAGACCCCACAGTGATGTCTCTCCCCAACCCGGAGCACCCGCTCCCCTGCAAAGTGGCCTCAGCCGCCAATGCACCGCCGGGTCGGCGAGCACCAGCTCGCTACCCCGCTTACCCACTAGGCTCCACATCACACAACACCCCCCCCCCCAGCTGCGACAATCTACCCCAATCCGCTCCCACCCATGCCCCACACCAGAGCAAAGGGAGGGCGGGAGGGACGACCACTCGTTCCTCCGGCCACGACAGGAAGAGGGAGATCGCACGCCGGCGATCTCCCACGCTTCCTGCAGGCCCCGCCCCGACAGCACCCGCCGGGCCAATCAGCACGTCCCACGTCACGGCGTGGGTACGCTGCCGACGGTCCGGCCCGTGCCCACGGGCCCCCCCCCCCCCCACCAGTAACTCCCGCGGGCCCGGCCCCCGGGGACCCGGTTACTCTGCCGGCCTCGGGACCGGGCCCTGCGGCGCCGCGCGATTAACCGGGGTATCCGGAGGGCCTCCCCGCACCCCACACATGACCCCCCCCCATTCCCTCCACCATCCCGCCTTCACCTCTAACGCCCAAACACAAATACACTCAAACTGAGGTTGGCTTAATACTGTTACTTTATTGGTCGCAGCTACATAACCAAACAGATACCGGCCAAAACAGGCCAATTTTAACATTTTAAATCCGTATATCAACTCCCCCCCCCCCCCCCCCGCTCCAATCCGGATGATGTCCGCCCACCAGCCGTTTAGCAAGGTGGGGCATCATCCACCCCCCGTTCCCCCTTCCGCCCGCCTCGCCGTGCTATAGCAAAGGCCGGCTCCCGTTGCTTCCCACCGGGTAGAGACCCCACAGTGATGTCTCTCCCCAACCCGGAGCACCCGCTCCCCTGCAAAGTGGCCTCAGCCGCCAATGCACCGCCGGGTCGGCGAGCACCAGCTCGCTACCCCGCCACCGGCACAAGGTAACCCCTTATCCTTGTGCCGCCCCCCCCAAAACCAGCTGCGACCAATGCCAACCTTCAAGCACCTCCTGCCAATCATTCAGCAAGAGATCTTGCCCCACCGGGGCAAGGTGCACACCGTCCAACCGGTACGGTCCTCGGCACTGCACCTCTGCCCAGGGGTGCAAGACCTGCATCCCCCCAGTCTGCGTCACCCAACGCCCTACCTGGCGATTAACCTTCACCAGACCCCGCGACCACCGTCGCTGGGACCAACACGCAGGGCGCGGGATGATGTCAGACCAGACAATAACAATCCCCGGGATCAATTCCCGCAAAAAACCAATGTCCGCCAGCACCGCTAGAATAAACTGCCGGCAGGGCCAGCCGGACAAGTCGTTTCCTCCCAGATGGATAAGCAGCCCGACCGGCTGCTGGCGTAGTGCTATCTTCGCCTGGACGCAGGCTATCAACTGCTGCCATCGCATGCCACGTTGCCCCATCCAGCAAATCCGAATCCCTGCCGGAGCCAGGCCGAGATGTATGCCCAATGGCCGCACAGCTGCCCTGCGCTCCGCCCAATAGACGAAGGAATGCCCGATGATCCACCACTCTCTCGAGCACGCACCATCTGCAAGGAAACAAACTGAACTGCAACCGGCGGCATCGCCTGCAACAAGAAGCAAAGAATGAAAACCCCCCTTGCCCCGCCCCCACCCACCCCCGTTTTACCCCCTTGGTACAGTGGACACCCGTGCCGCCCTAGCACCACCCGGGAACAGTCACAGACGCACATACCCCTTGTACGCATCTGAGCGCCACCTCCCGATACGCTGAATGACGGACCCCTCGAGTCCCGCCGCAGCCGCACTTGTGGCCGCACCAATCCGAAAGGAGTGCGAAGAATAACCCCTCTCGTCACAGCCCAGGGAACGAAGCACGAGGCGCAAAACCGCCGTGAACTGGAACTGGGTAACCGGGGCTCCGTCCGCGTGCACGAAGAAATATCCCGAGGACTCCGGCCTCTGCCGCACATAACTATGCAAACAGGACACCGGACAGGAAGGTGAAGGGGAAATGGCGTTCAGAACCACCCACGCACCTCTGCCATCCTGGTCCGTCTTGGAACGTGCGACGAGGATCCGGACTCGCGAAGCCTCCACCACAACACACTTGGCATCCAGCCCGCCACCCGCACCCGGCCGCGCGGACCGGGGCACCAACTCGCAAACGCGGAAGGCGCCGAAAAAGGCCGTTGTAAACAATGCCTGAAACAAAATCGCCTCAGCTGCAGAAGTCGCAACTCGCGGCAGCGCCCTACAGATGCCAAGAAGAAGAGGATGCGAAATCGGCAACCGCCAATCCTGCGGCGCGGGGTGCGCCCGGGCTCACCCCGCTAGCAACCGATTTACCAAGAATAATGTGCGGGGGTTGCCCCAGCCAGCAGCCTTGCAGAAGAAGGAAAACCCCGCCAAAGCAGCCACGACGGCAGACCGGGCCCACCCGCCCCGTTTTGCCCACAACACAAATTGACTGACGAGCCCAGCGTGCACCCAACCCCCCTTCCATCCACACGCGCCCAAAAAAGCACTCACCTGCGAATATCCACGCCGGTACTTCGCCCAGGTCCCACGCGTCACCGATGAGGACAACAGAGCCATCACGTCAGGGTCCCAATCCTCCAAAGATGGTCCGGCACCACCGATGCCACTGTGTCCGCCGCCGGAGCCAAAATCCTGAACTGCGCCCACTGGAAACGGAACAAAGCATCAGCAATGGAGTTGTGTACGCCCGGCACATGCCTAGCTCTAGCGGTGACATTCAAGCGCAAGCAAGCCAGGACAAATACCCGCATCAACGCAGCCACCTTCGGGCACCGCGGGGAGTTGCGATTCAGAACCTCAACCACCGCAGCATTGTCACACCAGAATAACACCTTCTTATTCCTTACACGCTCAGGCCATACCCACAGCGCGACCACTATAGGGAATAACTCCAAAAAGGTAATGTTGCGAGTCAATCCAGACGCCACCCAATCAGAAGGCCACGCCTGAGCACACCAAGATCCCTGACAGTACGCCCCAAAACCGGAACTGCCCGCAGCATCAGTAAACAAGTGCAGATCCACATTAGACAACTCCGGCCCCTGAACGACCCTGCAGCCGTTGAAGTCGGCCAAAAAGGCATCCCACACCCGCAAATCCTCTCGCATGCCAGCCGATACGCGAATACGATGATGCGGCCGTTGCACTCCCGCCATCGCCAAAGACAACCGCCGCGCAAAGGGGCGCCCCATCGGCAGCACCCTGCACGCAAAATTAAGGTGGCCGACCAGGGACTGAAGAACCCGAAGGGTGACTTTTCCCGCAGCCCCCACTATCGCGACCAGTTGCCGAAGCCGCTCAACTTTCTGCGCTGGCAACCGCAGCACCATCCGGACGGTATCAATCTCAATACCCAGGAAAATAAGGCACGTGACCGGGCCCTCCGTTTTGCCCGCCGCGACAGGTATACCGAAGTCGCCCGCCAGGGCAAGGAAAGCGCCCAACAGCCCAGCACAGGTGTCCGACGACCCGGGACCGACGAACAGAAAGTCGTCCAGATAGTGCACAATAGTGGACAAACCAGTCCGCTGTTCCAGGACCCAGTGCAGGAACGTGCTGAAGGCCTCAAAATAAGCGCACGACACCGCACAACCCATAGGCATGCACTTATCATAGTAGAACTGTGACTCAAAGCGGAAACACAGCACCGGAAAAACCGACGGATGCACGGGCAACAGGCGAAACGCGGATTCGATGTCCACTTTTGCGAGCAAGGCCCCCGGCCCACATTGCCGCACGAAGTCTATCGCCGTATCGAAGGACGCATAGCGCACCGAACAGTGCTCACGTGGAATGTGATCGTTGACCGAATCCCCGGGGGGGCAAGACAAATTGTGAATTAGCCGGTATTTACCCGGCTCCTTCTTGGGAACCACCGCCAGCGGTGAGACGACGAACGGAGAAAAGGGGGGGTCCGAAAACGGACCGGCGACACGCCCCAGAGCACACTCGTCGCCGAGCTTTTTGCGCACAACCTCCGCCAGGGCTGCAACCGAACCGGCATTCCGCGAACAGGCCCCCCGGGGAAAACCCCGCAACGGGATGCGAAACCCTTCTAGGAAACCCGCCAAAATCAGCCCCCCCGCCGTGCCCCCACGGGCCCCCCCGTACAAACGCAGCCAGGGCAGCATAGCGTCGACCCTCACGGGGGTGGGGGCCAAAGCCTCAGGGACAGCCTCACTTGCCCCCACCAGGGGCCCCAGCCACACCTTTGCGGCTACACTTCGCAGCGGCATGACCTGCTCCGCACAATGAACAAGCGTGCTTGAACTTGCAGTCGGGGAAGGGGCACGACGACTTATTGAAACGCCAACAGACATCTCCTCCGCTCCCCCCCCCTCTGGGCTGCACCGCAACGGGCCCGGGAGCCCGAAAGGACCGCACCCCGGGAGGTGTAGCCCCGACCCCCACTTTGCCACCGCCGGTCCCGGCACCGCCCGCCTTACTCTTGGCAGACATCTGCGTGAGCCACAGATTGATGTCCTTTGTACCCCACGACAACCGACCGTTCTCCTCCATCATATCACGAAACTCCTCGTCGTAATTTAACCAGGCCCACCCCTCGTGCGCCTGGGATGCCGCCAGGATCGCGTCCGCATACGCGAGCAAAGCACCGTACTGAGCAGGATGATAATGGCCCCATACACTGGCCAAGCGCAAAAAGGCCCTGGTCCAATTAAGAGTGTTACGCGAAGCCTTCCTCACCCTCCCCGCTTTCTCATCCTCCTTGCGCTTGCGTCTACTGTCGCCCGAACGTTTCCTGCCCTCCAACAAACGAAAAATGTCAATATACCGCCTCCGCTTAATGCGATGCCGCATCTTTTTGGGCACCCCTTCCCACAGTTCCGAGCATTGCACCACCGGGGTACCCACCCTGTCCCCTTTATCTCCCCTATCTGGTGCGGAGTCGCACGAAGACTGCGCCGACGAGGACGACGAGGAAGAATCGCGCCGCCGCCGCCTGCTACGCTTGCGCTTAGCCTTCCTGCCGTCAGCGCAACCGCTACCCACAGCAGGAGCACTCCCCAAGGCAGCATCCCCACTCCCCGCATACTCACCAGGCTCAGCCGTGGAAACCGCTGGCTGGAGGGCCGGAACCGCTCCCGCAACCCGATCTATCTGCTCCGCCGAAGGTCCAGCCGATGCCGCCCCACTCGCTTGCACGGACATGTCCAGGCGACCACCGGAACTCTCGGGTACCTGCAGAGGAAAAGACGGAGAGAAGCCAGCAGCAAAAGCCCCAGACGCCCCAGCCGTCCCAGACCCAGGCCCTGCTCCCCATCGCCAGGCAGAAGAACCTTGACCACCAGCCTCCCACCCAGCCAACCCACAACCCGCCGGGGCCTGCGCCCCTGACGGCCCAGCACCATACCAGCCCCCCCAGCCACTCCCCCAAGGACCTACCGCCCCGGAAGGCTGGACCCCAAAACCCCACGGCACCGGGGGCCCCATCGCCCCCCTAGCGAAGCGCCCGCCGATCGTGCCGGACGCATAGCCAAGAGGAGAGAAGGGGGCGCCCAACGAGCCGCCTGCCAAGTACTCCCCCCCAAGCACCCCTACCGCCGGAGGAGAGAGGCCAACATCATAATTATCCGCCCCCGGGACCCCGCCAGGGGCACCAGGCAAAGCCGGGGGGGCAACTGACTCCACCCCAGCCACTCGCAGGTCAGAACTCCGCACCTCCAAACCCTCCTCGGGCCCAGTACTTGAAACGCCCGGGGGCGACCGCACACTGCCCCGTACCGCGGTCCGCCCCTGCCGCCCCCCGCCGTGCTGCTGGTGAACCCGCCCACGCCCCCGGGCCCCACCCCGGCCCCCAACAGCAGACCCACGTGCCCTTGCCGGGGCACCTCCGCGCCGGCTGGTTCCGCGCCCACCGACACGCGCTGGAGCAGTGCCCGACCCCCTCCTACCCCCCAGTCCCCGCTGGGAACGAGCCATGCCGCCCTGAACGCAAGGGCAGGCCTCCAACAAGCACGGGCGTCAACAGGCACCACTCGCCCAAGGCCTAAGCAAGACCCACACCGGAGCCTGCAGGCCCCCCTGTCCTCCAGATAATACCTGGACACCCCCAGTGAACAGAGCCCAACGCAGGGAAACCCCGAGCCCCACGGATGCAGGCCCTATTCCCCCGTTCTCCGCCGCCCTTCCCCCGTGCCCTGCTTTAACCCCTTTTTATTTTTTTTTATAAAGGTGCCCAGCAAGCACGGAAAACGGCAGACGGGAGTGGAAGAAAGCCTCCCCACCGACCAGCCCCCCGCAAACCTGGCACCACGACGACCGCAAAAAGACGACCACTCGGTCCGCCGGCCACGACAGGAAGAGGGAGATCGCACGCCGGCGATCTCCCACGCTTCCTGCAGGCCCCGCCCCTACAGCACCCGCCGGGCCAATCAGCACGTCCCACGTCACGGCGTGGGTACGCTGCCGACGGTCCGGCCCGTGCCCACGTGCCCCCCCCCCCACGCCAGTAACTCCCGCGGGCCCGGCCCCCGGGGACCCGGTTACTCTGCCGGCCTCGGGACCGGGCCCTGCGGCGCCGCGCGATTACTGTCAGTAGAGTTTCCACTCCGTGATATGGACGGAAACCATATTGATGTTCATCAAGGAGATCTATTGTATCAACGAATTCTTGTATTTGGGTTTGGATTATTTTTTCAATGAGTTTGGCCATGAAAGGGATACTTGAAATGGGTCTGTAAGACGTTGAGGATGTCTTGTCAAGGGTCTTATTTTTGAGAATTGGTCTTATTTGGACATGCTTTAGGGAAGGAGGTAGATAGCCTTTTTCTAATGAAAAGTTAACTATGGGGAGGATGAAGGATGAGAATGTAGGGAGAGTCTTTTTTATCCATTTTACTGGGCAAGGATCGAGATGAGAGGTTGTTGTATTTATATTAGATATGATGGTTTTGAGAGTGGATTTTGTTACTAGGTTGAAGTTTGACCAGGTATCGGAGATGTTAGGAATCAACTCAGTGTATAATTTTGGAGGCGCCATTTGTGGTTTAGTTTTGTTTATATAGTATTGTGCTAGTTCTTGTGGGGAAATGTCAATAGATGTTTCATGTGTGTTATGGGTTTTGTTGGTCAAATTCTGAACTATACTAAACAGTTCTCTTGGACGATTCATAGAATTAGCTAGTATGTTAGAGTAATGGTTTCTCTTAGCTGTGTCAATTGCTTTTCTGTAATTGTTGAGTGTGTTTAAATATTTTTCATGGTTAGGTATCGTTTTGGAATTTCTCCATTCTCGTTCGTACTTTCTCAGTTTTCTTTTAATTTGTTTGATTGTGTTATTATACCATGGTGCTTCACCATTTTTGGTCTTATTGTTTTTATTATTACGTTGTGTTGTGGTTGGTTTGCGTTCTGCTGCCTTAGAGATTATATTGTTCCAGTTATCCACTGATTCTTCAAGGTTTGTTGTTATTGGGGATAATTGAGGGATTATGTTATCGAGAAATTCCTCTTCATTAAATTTTCTGAATCTATTTATTAGTGAGAGTTGTGGACTATTTGTTTGGATGTTGTCAGTGTACTTTATTACAAATTTGAGGAGGTAATGATCTGACCAAGGGACAGGTAGGTATTTAAGAGTTGCAGAGTCAAATAGATTGTAGAGGGAGGTTGGTAGGAAAACAAGATCTAGTGTTTTACCTTTGGTGTGTGTTTGATCCGATATAATTTGGTTGAAGTCCATGTTAGTAGCGGTGTCTAGGAAGTGAGATGAGTATGTGTTATTTGTTGAAGGAAGATTAAAGTCACCCATTAGAATTACAGGATTTGTGGGGGGGCGGAGCCTGATGTCCAGCGGGTAAGACGCTTCGCGCTGAAGCTCCCGAGAGGCCTACTCAGAATCCTGACTTAATACCTACATAATCTTAATATTTTGCTCCGAACTTACCGGGGTACCTCGGGGGGGATGGCGGCCCATAAATCAGCGCGCTTGGACTTCGGGTCTCCTTCTTCTTCACACGGAAAACGCTCCAAAACAGAGGTGTCTTCCCCACAGAAGATGGTTCCACTTCGGGAAAACCCCGAAATGCACCAGGAGATCTTAGAGGAAATACACGGCGTGAAGGAACTGGTGCAGTCCAACGGAGAAGCGCTTCGAGCCATGCGAGAAGACTTCGGTGTGCTCCAGGACCGACTTGAAAGTCTTTCATCACGGCAGGACAACATGGCGGGGGTCCTCGACTCGCACGCGGTGCGCTTGGTCAAACTGGACAAGGCAGAGCGCCAGATACAGAATCTTCAAAAAGAGTTAGAAGATAGCAATAATCGAGCCCGTCGCAACAATGTGAGGCTCATTGGAATACCGGAGGGGGCGGAAGCAGGAGATATGAGAGAATTCCTGCTCAAAACTCTTCCCTCCTTGCTGAAGATTACTTTTCATAGAGATCTGGAAATTGATCGAGCACATCGTGTTCCTACCCATATGGCGCTCAATCGAACGACCCCCCGGCCTATTATCTTTCGATTACTACGATATCAACAAGTGGAACAAATTCTAAATGCTGCCCGGGCGAATCATCATCTGGAGTTTGAAAGTCATAGAGTCTCCTTCTTCCCTGATTTGGCAAAGCCCACAGTTGACCGTCGGAAGAGACTCCTTGCTTTTCGCCCTCGACTTCAACAGCTACAGGCTCGCTTTGGCCTATTGTATCCAGCGAAGCTCCGAGTGACTCTCCACAACCAAACTAGGACATTCGAAGATCCTGATCTACTATCAACATTTTTAGACTCCAAAGAAGCAGAGCAGATGCGCTAATCCAACAACTTGGACTTATTATCTGCCGGCTCTGTCCGCCATTTTGAAGGGCCCGACGCGGTGGTCATAGCCGAGCACAGAGACTGCCTGGACTTTTCTTTCTTTCTCTATATGACTTTCTTGGTCTCCTATCCCTCCATGATGTGTGCCTCGGTTGGATTCGGAGCACGCACAGTTATACAGGTTATATGTTTTCAATTTCGGCCTTCTCTGGGGTTTCTCCCCGCAGACACATGGTCGCCAGTAATTTCTGGGGTTTTGCTTCTTCTCTACCGCACCGCGGTTCTTCTTTTTTAATGTGGGGCGCTTCATTGTATTACATTAGCTTATTTTCTATCATGTCATGTGTACAGCCAGATACAGTTAATTTGAGGGACATTGTGAAATTATGTGCGTTATCATGCTCAGAATTTTTAACCTTTCTGAATGGCCTTATGTAAGATCTTATCACTTAACGTAAAAGGCATCAATAGCCCAATCAAAAGAAAGAAAATCCTTAGCTATCTTAGCCATGAGCATGCTGATTTAGTGTTTCTTCAGGAAACGCATCTAAACTCCGCTGAAACACTGAAACTCAATGCTAAGCCTTACATGGTGGCTGCCTATTCTCCCGCCGTCTCCAAACGGTGTGGGGTAGCCATTCTGGTTAAGAAGTCTTTGCAAGCTACTGTAATGGATACTAGCTCTGATAAGGAGGGTAGATGGGCCCGTGCACACCTTAAGGTTGGAGATAGTGAATTCACGTGTATTTGTATTTATGCCCCGAATGTGGATAACCCTGCTTACTATGCAAGTATTGCGCAGTTGGCACAGGCCTCTGCCAATACTCCATTAATACTTGGTGGCGATTTCAATCAAGTGCTAGACCCTTTGATAGATAGACAACTGCCTAGAACGAGTAGTACACCCAAGAGTCTTGCTACCCTTACAGCTCTGATGCAAGATCTTGCGCTAGTTGATATATGGAGGCTGCTTCACCCCTCCGACTTAGAGTTCTCCTTTTTTTCTGCCCCCCATCACTCACAATCTAGAATAGATTTCTTTCTCATTTCCAAAGCACTGATTTCTCAAGTGGACACGGCTAGGATTCATCCTCTCCATATTTCAGATCATGCTGCCATATCTTTTTCATTACATGTCACTACGCGAGATGATCCTCCCCGAGCTTGGTTTTTTGATAGATCCCTACTAGATCAAAAAGATTTTCAGGTTGACATAAAGGCCGCTATTCAAGATTATTTTCATTTTAACTCACCCCATGACACAGCGAGCTGGGCTTGGTGGGAGGGTTTTAAGGCATCTATCCGTGCATCTATAACCAGCTATCAAATTCGACAGGGGAAACAAAGAAAGCAACACTTACTGATTCTAGAGCAACAGATACAGGCTGGGGAGCGTCTCCTCACGTCCCGTACTGACCCATGTATTTTACTCCGTTTACAACGCCTTCGTTTTCAATACAATCAGCTTTTGTATACTGCTGCTGCTAAAAATATTGAATCACAACAAGGGATGTATTACCGGGAAAACAACCGTGCTGGCAAATTGTTAGCAAATGCCCTGAAAGGTCAAAAAGAAGCCAAGCGTGTTACCGCTCTCCGTAATCCGTCGGGGGGGGGGGCTTGGTCACTAAAGATACAGAAATCTTAGAACTCTTTCTTGATTTTTATACTCGGCTTTATCAATCTGAATGTGATTTTGAGCCAGAAGTATTTGAACGATTACTCTCAGGGGTACAACGACCGACCCTATCTGACGAAGATAGAGAGGCCATGGACAAACCATTCACTTTATCAGAAATTCATTCTGCTATCAAGAGATGTGCCACAGGTCGAGCTGCAGGCCCGGACGGTCTCCCTACTGAATTCTACAAAACCTTTAACGCTGACTTAGCTCCAGTTTTGAAACTTTATTTTTCTGCTCTGGCCGAGGAGGGATCTCCTTCTGGGTCCTTTTCAATGGCAAATGTAGTAGTTTTTGAGAAAGAGGGGAGAGATCCGCAACTAACAGCTAATTATCGTCCAATTTCCCTCCTAAACGCGGACTATAAAATATTTGCCACCATTCTCTCCACCCGGCTCTCTGATAGGATGTCTACTTTAATACACCCAGATCAATGCGGTTTCATTCCCGGTAGATCAACTGCTGACAATGCTCGGACTCTATGTCATGTACTGACTACCGCAGTTAATCTTGATCGACCATTGGTTGGCCTCTCACTTGATGCTGAGAAGGCCTTTGATCGCTTAGAATGGCCCTTCCTGTTTGCAACTCTCCGCTGGTACGGATTCGGAGAAGGTTTTCTCCGTTGTCTCCGCACCATGTATGCACAGCCTACAGCCAGTATCTGTGCTAATGCTTTAAAGTCTCTGCCATTTCCCCTTCAACGCGGCACTCGCCAGGGATGCCCACTGTCTCCGCTTCTTTTCGATCTTGCACTCGAACCCTTAGCTTTACTAATCCGGCAATCGGAGGAGATTCATGGAGTCCCCTTCTCTCATAGGGAAATCAAAATTTCAGCATATGCTGATGACCTTATGCTCTTTGTCTCTCTAGACTCAGTGCCGGCTGTCCTAGAGCAAATTGGTAAATATTCGCAACTCTCGGGTTATAAGATAAATTGGACCAAATCGGTAGCCTTTCCACTAAATCCTCTGATTCATCAGGCAGATATGCAATCCTTTCCCTTTTTATGGCAACCTCGCATGGTCAAATACCTTGGGGTTCACTACTGCTCTCCTTTGGAAGACGCTATCTCCTTTAATGCCAAAGACTTAACCTCTAAAGTCCGGGCGCTTACTCACCGTTGGACTCCTTTAACACTTACCTGGTGGGGTCGCCTAGAAACCATTAAAATGATGATTGTTCCTAAAGTGAATTACATTTTAGAAATGTTGCCCTGTCTCCTACCTCGACGTACATATAAAGATTTAGAGGGCCTTCTGACTAGATACTTATGGCAAAATAAGACACCTAGGATAGCGAAGCATAAATTGCAAGCAGATAAGGGAAATGGGGGTGTCAGATTCCCTGATTTCCTGAAATATCACCACTCTTTTCTCCTCAAACAAGGCGCTCGTTGGCTGGAAGATCTAGCACCGAGTAGACCTGTGTGGCTAGACATAGAGGAGGACCTTTGCAAACCGATTCCTCTTACTTATCTCCCTGGTATGACTCTCCCATCAGACTCCCACTATCCACCAATGCTTTTAGACACTTTAGGTGCCTTTAATACTCTTATGCAATCTCTAGACTCCCGATTCTGTCCGTTAGACAGACTCCCGCTTTGGTACAATACTCGATTTCAAATACAAAATAAACCGATGGCGTGGAGCCCCTGGTACACTAGGGGCATTTGGATCCCTAACCAGTTGTTCCATGATGGTCGCTGGAAAACTTTTAGCGAATTGCAAATTGAATTTGGTCTCCCAGCGAAACACTACTTTCAGTTGGTGCAACTACAGCATTGTCTTCGGAGTGCTAAGGTGCTCCCGCCATCGGAATCCCATACCCAGGGTTTGTCGGAGACTATCCGATCTATCGGGAGTTCATCGGGCGTAGCATCTAACTTTTACAAAACCTTATGTAATGCTGTAAATAGAGGTACCCCTATAGCACAGAAAGCATGGGAGCGGGAACTGCATGTAACTTTGACCACGGAGCAATGGAGCCTCGTCTGGAGTAGAGTGACACGGGTCTCCCGATCCGCCTCACTCACTCAGACACTCTTCTTTCTAGCCCACCGGTGTTTCTATACTCCTGACAGATTAGCCAAATGGAACACCTCCCAGGGCAATAGATGCTGGACATTCCATGCGGCCATTGGTTCATTAACTCATGTTATGTATGAATGTCCCGCACTACAGTACTACTGGCGTCGGGTCTGGGGTCGTATCCAATCTATTTTGCACTTTCAAGAGCCCCTTTCTTGGAGGATAGTGGGACTCCGCTCAGCTGCGGGGATCCCCTCTCTTCCAAAATCGGCTTACTTCCTTTTAGACTTTATGCTGGGCATCGCTATCTCCCTAATTACGAAATACTGGAAAAATAGCTCCCATCTGAGCCCAAATGAATGGTGGAATCATGTCTGTCTCTATAGTAAATATGAACAACTACCTCGTATGTTTGCTTCTTCCGTTCAGACCCCCCATCATCTGTCTAAATGGAAGATGCTCAATGACTATGTTCACAATGCTAAATGCTCTCATCTGACTGTTTAACTTTGTATAAATATCTGTCACGTGATCATTCTGTATCGCAGATGCTATTTATGTTTGTTTTGATGTTCGATCACTGTTGTTTGGAAGCGCTCACATGCTGATACTGTCGGTTTAGAGAAGAAGCATGGGGGTGGGGGGTAATGGGGTTTGCTTTTCCTTATTGTATACTTGTTTTGTCTCCTTTGGTGTGTTGTTTCTTTTGTTTGTTGCAAAATGAAAATAAAAGTTTAAAAAAAAAAGAATTACAGGATTTGTGTCTGTAGATGATGACATAATTTCAATTAAAGTATCAGTGATATCTATGTTATGTTCTGGTGGTTTATATATTAGACATATCCTCAGGTTTTTAATTTTTATTGTAAGGGTATCAATATTGTTAGAGTTGCAAGAATTTATTAGTTTTGCATTGAGTTTTTTCTTTATTATTATGAGGACACCACCACCTTTTTTGTGTGTTCTGTGTGTGTGGAAGATCTCATATTCATGTGTTTTTAGTTGGTTAATGTAAACTGAGTCTGATTCTGTAAGCCAGGTTTCTGTTATGCAGATTAAGTCTGGCTTCTGGTCGTTGAGGATGACAGTGAATATAGGTAGTTTGTTTCTCATTGATCTTGCATTAATAAATTGACATGAGAGAGTTGTGAGTATGGGTGTATTAAGTGGTTGGGGAGCATTACATTGTGGTGTTATATTTATGTTAATGAGTCTGGAGTGCTTATGTTTATGATATGGTCCTACTTTATATGGTATTAAAAGTTTTTCAGTACGTATTGTACCTTGAATTATTGGAATATGTTTATCATTGTAGCTCCTCAGGCATTTTGTTAGGTCTATTAAGGCGGTGATTGTAATGCATATACATAGGAATTTAAAGACAGATGGTATTGGTAGAGACATTTTTATATTTATGTAGTGTGGTAAATTTATCTTTAAGATTGGAATTCGGTTATTTTTGGGGGGGTCAGACAGTACATCAAGTTATTGGGACAGTGTATCTTAGTGCACCTCGTAGAGTGCCAGACAATGTATCTTTTATCAAAAAATAGTATAGTCTAATAGGATATCTGGTCTAAGACAATGTATCCAAGGTAAGTTACAATGAATCTTAGTGTATCCTTGTAGAGTGCGAGACAATGTATCTTTTATCAAATAATAGTATGGACTAATGGATATTTGCTAACTAAGACAATGTATCATAGATAAGTTACAATGAGGTGATTCAGGTAACGTGGGAGATTGCAGTCTAACTTAGAACAGTAGATGTAATGTGATCATGATGGAACTAAGAGGATGTAAGGAGTTATATGCATACTATGAAGTTAAATTAGTTTTGAGAGGAGTACAGTAATAGTACAATGATGAGGTCTAATATATAAGGTAGCTATAATATGAGCAAGGCCGTGGGCAGGGTCCCGACGGCCGTCATTAACCGGGCGCGCGGCCCGGTGTGGGGATCCTGCGCGCGGCCGCTTCCTGGGCCATGTAGTGGGGGGGGGGGTATGGTTTAAAACCATTGGCTCTCAGCGAATGCGATCGCACGGGAGCCAATGGGGAAGCGGCTGGGGGGAGCGCGGCATGTGGAGAAGTGGATGCAGGTCTCCGCATGCTTAGTCGCTGCTGGAGACCTGCAGAGTACCGGCTTCTTCTTTCGTGCCTCCCTCGGGGTTTCTTACCTGCTGTGAGCCGCATCGTAGGAGAGCGGGCCGTCATCGTTCGCTGCGGGAGCGTGCTTGCAGGCAGGTGGTAGGCTGTGCGCACGGGCCCGCGGGTGGGTCCTGTGGCTTAGGCGGTTGCTGGGGTGCCAGGGTGCGGTGAGGGCCTAGAGCCTGATTGGGGGGGGGGGGGGCGTTTGGCTTGAGGGGTGAGGGGTCAGTCCTTCCTGGCCGGGGCAGTGGGTATACACAACAACAACAACAAAAAAAACAACACATACATAAGTAAACTGAAGAGCATCAGGGCAGTTGGGAGCAGGAGCTGTGTGAGATTGCTTCACATGCTGAGGGCCAGCCTATTCAGGCCTGATGCCACCACGGGCGGGGCGTAGGAGTAGGGCAGCTGTGCGGGACAGGTCTCCGGGGCATATACCTGTCCCTTCCAGGACTGGGGGGGGGGGCGCGGGCGAGGCCGGGGGTGTTGTGGGGGGCTTGACTGGGGAAAGGGGCTTGCGTGGGGGTGTGACATCAAGGAGGGGAGTCTTGAGGGGGTGGGGGTTGGTGCGAGTGCGTGGGGGTTCTCGGGGGGGTCGGAGTTCAACTGTTGGGGGGGCTCAGAGGGGAAAAACGGGGGGGAGAAGGGGGAGTATGCCTCAGGGGAGGCAGCGGGCGGGCGCTGCTGTGCCTGGGAGAGTGGAGGATATGGGTGCGGGTGCTGGGGGGAGCATGGTGGATGGGGGGGTTGGCAGTGCCGGGGGGGGTAGATGCATCGGGTGGGCCGGTGCAGGGGCAGGTCGGTACTTTGCCGGTGGGTGGGGCTCCTGGCTTTCCAGGTGCACCTCCTGCGGCAATGTGGCCTTCTGTTCAGGGGGGTTATATTCCGGTGAGGGGGCCTTCGCCTTGGGACCATTGGGTGAGCGGGGGGCAGGGCACTTCATCAGCTGATTGGCGAGCAACTTGGTCCCCCATTTGGCCTGCAGCGGGTTCCCCCCCTGTTTTTTCACTTTTGTCTCCGCAGGTGCAGGGAATGGCGCAGCCTCAGTGGGGGCTCGGTGCGGTGAGCCCAGATCAGATTCCAACTGTGGACGGCGGCGCGGCGGCGCTGAGCAGTTCCGCGGAGGTGTTGGAGGCTGGAGTCCAGGACGCTGCAACCCGACGCGGCGGGAGGTGTCGCCAGAGGGACCAAGCTTCGTCTTTTCCATCGGGGGCGGATGGATAGGCCGCTGGTGAGTTGTCTGGGGACCAGGGTGGGGAATTGTCACAGCAGTTGGCCCTGGACAGTGCGGGGTGCAGGTCGCGGAAGAAGCGGCGTCGATCTTGTCGTAGGCGTCGTAGTTCTGATTCCTCTTCCTCTTCGGCTGATTCTTCTTCATCTTCCTTAGAGCACGAGGTTGAGGGTGGGGAGTCGGGGTCTTGGTTACGTGGGGGGGCCCCGTCGGTAGTGGCGTTTCCGGAGTTGTGGGAGGGGGTTCTGAAGAAGTTGTGGAGGAAGATTCGGAAGCGACGGTACATAGATATTTTTCGGTTGTTGGAGGGCAGAAAGAGGTCCGGCGAGAGCCGGAAAAAGCGGGAGGATGAGAAGGCGGGTCGGATTCGGAAGGTGGTGCGTAACGTGGTAAACTGGACACGGGCGTTTTTGCGCCTGGCCATTGTGTGGGGGCATTATTCGCCGGAGCATTATGGTATGTTGCTGGTGTATGCTGATTCTATTTTGGAAGCCTCACAGATGCACGAGGGTTGGGCGTGGCTAAACTATGACGAAACGTTTCGGGACAAGATGGAGGAGAATAGACTTTTGTCATGGGGCACGCAAGACATCAACCTATGGTTGACTCAAATGTCTGCTCGGGCGGGCTTGGCCTCCGGGGGGAGAGGGGGTGTAGCGGGACCTTCAGGGGGGGCCATTCCTTTCGATCGGCGGGTGGCGGCGTGCAACCGAAAGTCGGGTCGGGGGGGCAGCGACGTGTGCTGGCGCTTCAATAGGATCACATGCCCATTTCCTGATTGTAAATTCAAGCACCTCTGTTCCGTTTGCGGCGGGGGTCACTCCGCCATTAAGTGTGGTAGACGAGGGCCCGACGGTGCCGCCGGGCCGGGTCCAAAGGCCCAATGAGTGGGCTGGCTTGGCCCCGACTCCGGTGCGTTTGGAATCCTTGCGGAGTTGGCTGCAGCGATACCCGCGGCGGCGGGATCGGGAGCTGTTGGGATCTGGTTTCCAGTTTGGTTTTGTTATCCCGGTTCGGGGGGTAGTGAAGGCTAATTGGGCCAGGAATTCGCCTTCGGTTCGGCAGTTTGTAGACGTGGTGCGGGGTAAATTGGCGGCTGAGTTGCGCTTGGGCCAGATCGCAGGGCCTTTTCGTGAGCCTCCTTTCCCGGCTATGGTGGTTTCTCCTTTGGGGATTGTGCCGAAGAAAGCGCCGGGAAAGTTTCGTCTCATTCACAATCTGTCCTGTCCGATGGGTGCGTCGGTGAATGATCACATCCTGCGGGAGCTCTGCACTGTGCGGTATGCGTCTTTTGACAGGGCGTCTGCGATGGTACGGGCGGCTGGGTGGTCCGCTTGGATGGTGAAAGTGGATATCGAGTCCGCCTTCCGTTTGTTGCCGGTGCATCCTTCTTCTTTTCCGTTGTTGGGTTTTCATTTTCTGGGGAGCTATTATTTTGATAAGTGTTTGCCTATGGGCTGCTCTGTTTCCTGTGCTTTATTTGAGAAGTTTAGTATGTTTTTGCAGTGGGCCTTGAGTCAGAAGACTGGATTGCGGAATGTGGTCCATTACTTGGACGATTTCCTGTTCATAGGTTCGGCCCATTCCGATGAGTGTCAGGCGCTGTTAGCTGGTTTTCAGGAGTTATCGCAGGAGTTGGGTGTGCCGTTGGCGGTGGAGAAGACGGAAGGGCCTGCGACCAGGCTCACATTCCTGGGCGTGGAGTTAGACTCGGTGGAGCTCATCGCGCGCTTGCCCCCGGAAAAGGTGGCTGGTTTACGCGCGTTGGTCGCTAACGTCCTCGCGTCCGCTAAGATCACCTTGCGCGAGATGCAAGCCTTGTTGGGATCTCTGAATTTTGCGTGTCGGGTGATCCCCATGGGCAGAGTTTTTCCAGACGGCTTGCTGCTTCGACGGCGGGGTGCTGAAGCCACACCACCGGATCAGAGTTACCGTCCCGATGCGGGCGGATCTTCGGGTTTGGAGCCGATTTTTGGAGGAGTTTAATGGGACATCCGTTTTGCTGGGTGCAGAGGTGTCCAGCGCGGAGCTGGAGCTGTTTATGGATGCGGCAGGGGGCATTGGGTTTGGGGTTTACTTCAGGGGGGCTTGGTGTGCGCAGCGGTGGCCCCAGCATTGGCACGAGTCGGGTTTGACCTCCAAGATCACCTTCCTGGAATTGTTTCCGTTCTTGGTAGTGCTGAAGTTGTGGCCGGAGCAGTTACGGGATCGGTGGGTGGTGTGGTGGTGTGACAATGAGGCCGTGGTTAGCGTGGTTAATCGTTTCTCGCCAAATGCCTATGGGTGACTCGGTTGATGCGCGAGGTGGTGTTAGCCTGCTTATACTTGAATGTATCTGTTCGTGCCAGGCACCTCCCTGGTTGCAAGAATCATATAGCTGATGCGCTTTCTCGTTTGCACTGGAATCGTTTTCGCACACTGGCCCCGGAGGCGGACACAGATGGAGCCATAGTCCCCAAGTCCTTGTGGAGCGTTGGCCTGGAGAGATGCTGAGTTTACTGCGAAGTTCGGTAGCGCCAGGGACGTGGTCGGCATACCAGCGCGGTTGCGACCAGGTGGCGGTGTTTCTAAGTGAGAGGGGTTGGCTGGTGGATAGGGTGCCTGATGCCCTCATTGGTAGTTATATAGTGGATGCCAGAGGTCGCGGGCTGTCCAGAAATGTGGTGCGTTCGCAGCTGGCGGGTTTTAACTTTTTTGCGGGCGCAGTGGGCTGGAGTGGTACTTCTGGGGGAGTTTTGGCGCGTCGCCTTCTGCGTGGGTAGGAGCGGCTTCGGCCGTCCTCCACGGACCGCCGTAAGCCCATTACGCATGAGTTGCTGGTGCGCCTCCTGGAGATATTGCCCCAGGTGGCCTCGTCGGCTTTCGAGGTTGTGCTATTCCAGGCTGTTTTTTGTCTCGCTTTTTTCGGGGCTTTTCACATGGGGGAGCTGGTGGCCAATTCGAGTAGGCTGGGGGCTGGGGGAGGTTTGCACAGACACCATGTGTACTTGGAGGGCGGCCGGATGCGGATCCTTTTGGAAAAGTCCAAGACGGATCAGCGAGGTCGGGGTTTGTGGGTCATATTGCGGGAAGTCGCGGGTCTCGTTACTTGCCCTGTGCGGGCAGTGCGGAGGTACTTGCAGGTGCGCCCGGAGCGGGTCGGGGTTCTCTTTCTGCATGAGAATGATCGGGTGTTGACTCGTTTCCAGGTAGTGGCGGTGCTGAGGTTGGCAGTGGGTGCCTTGGGTGTGGATCCCTGGTGCTTTGCCTCTCACTCGTTTCGTATCGGTGCGGCCACCAGTGCGGCGGGGGCCGGAATGTCTGATGATGACGTTCGGTGTATAGGTCGGTGGCGGTCTCGGGCTTTCCAGGGTTACATACGGTTATAAGGGGTTGCCTCGGTTGGGGGTGGGGGTATACTGACTGTTTATTTGTTTTTCAGATGGGGGCATCGAGCCTGGTATTGCCTGGGTGGTTGGTCATTCCTTTGTCCACTGGGCCAGTCAGCACGCTGCCATTCGGCCTGGGGGCCTGAATTTGCGGATGGATCCTGCGGTGGTGTCAGTCTCATGGCTGGGGCAGAGAGGACTACGATGGCTGCAGCTGCTTCCTTTGCTCCGGCACCACATGAGGACGTCGCGGCAACCGGTGGTGCTGCTGCTGCATTTGGGGGGCAATGACCTTGTCTCCTGGTCCTGTCGCCAGCTGATTAGAGCAGTACAGGACGACCTGGCTGTGGTTTTGCAAATGCTCCCTGGGACAATTTTGTTGTGGTCAGATATTATCCATCAGCTGGCCTGCTGGGACCAGCGGCGTTGGTCGAGGGGGCTGACTAAGATAAACCGGCAGATTGGTCGGTGGGTCTGTGTGAATGGGAGCTATCAGATCATGCACACATGGGTGGAGGTTGGTTGCGCTGGTCTTTATAGGAGTGATGGCGTCCATTTGTTCCCAGTCGGCATGGACCTGCTCCTTAACGACTGGCAGGAGGCTTTAGAGTATGTTGTTTTGCGGGATAGACGCTGGTCGCAGCTTTAGGTTTGGGGGGGCGGCGCATCAACAGAGCTGTCACATGTGCCGGTGGCGGGATCCCGGAGGTTCCGGGGTCCGGTGCCTCAAGGTACACTTGGGCGGGGGTTGGGGTGCCCCTGACCCGTATAAACCCTGGCCGGCTTTTGCTATGGGCATGGCGAAGTCGGGAGAAGGGTGGGAAAACTTGCCGGGGGGCAAGTGTCGGGCCGTAGCGGTGGTAGGCACTTTGCTAAGGCATGGCTGGTGTGGCACTACTCAGCTATGGGGTCTAGTTATGTTTTCTGTGGTTGGAATATTGTTAATTGTATTACTTAATAAAGCTGCGACCAGTTCTTGTTCCCATAATAGTGGTGTGGTGTTTTTCTTGGAAGTGGGGTTTGGTGGGTGAGGGGGGGTGGGGTAGGGGTGGGGGATGATAGTGGCAGGGCCCGGAGCACCGGGTACGCCTGCCTCAGTTATGATTAAGGCCGCGGGCAGGATCCCGACGGCTGTCATTAACCGGGCGCGCGGCCCGGTGCCGGGATCCTGCGCGCGGCCGCTTCCTGGGCCGTGTAGTGGGGGGGGGGGGGTATGGTTTAAAACCATTGGCTCCCAGCTAATGCGATCGCACGGGAGCCAATGGGGAAGCAGCTGGGGGGAGCACGGCATGTGGAGAGGTGGATGCAGGTCTCCGCGTGCTCAGTCGCTGCTGGAGACCTGCAGAGTACCGGCTTCCCTCCCGCCCTCCCTTGGGTGGACATTTTGGGGTGTTGCAGCTTGGGGGGGGGGGGGGGGGGGGCGGGATCCCGGAGGTTCCGGGGTCTGGTGCCTCAAGGTACACTTGGGCGGGGGTTGGGGTGCCCCTGACCTGGATAAACCCTGGCCGGCTTTTGCTATGGGCATGGCGAAGTCAGAAGAAGGGTGGGAAAACTTGCCGGGGGGCAAGTGTCATGCCGTAGCGGTGGTAGGCACTTTGCTAAGGCATGGCTGGTGTGGCACTACTCCGCTATGGGGCCTAGTTATGTTTTCTGTGGTTGGAATATTGTTAATTGTATTACTTAATAAAGCTGCGACCAGTTCTTGTTCCCATAATAGTGGTGTGGTGTTTTTCTTGGAAGTGGGGTTTGGTGGGTGAGGGGGGGGGTGGGGGTAGGGGTGGGGGATGATAGTGGCAGGGCCCAGAGCACCGGGTACGCCTGCCTCGGTTAATACCGTATATCAATTAACATAGGAGTTTAACAATCAATTTAAGCTAATACTGATAGCATTTGGTAATACTTGCAGTTCGGGATATGTGTCGAATTGTAGATGGATTTCTTGATACTTCCATGGTGCATATCTAACCTCTCATTTAGTGCTTTATATTCTAACTTTCTTTTCTTATTTTTTAGACTTCTAGCATTTGCATACAAGCATTTTAGAGGCTGTATTTTATTCATATTAATCTGGTTATCAGTAGACAGGGATAATTTTAGAATCTTTGAGCTCTGTCGGCTCTGTACTTAAGGGCATTTGGGTTACTTTTGTCTTTACTGGAACCTCTCTGTCGATATGCCCTAACTTCAATCTTTTGCTAGTATCCTTCAAGGATACATCCTTCCATACCATGTGCTCTTGGGCAACTATCGGCTTTTCTCTATTATTTAGTTTAAAAGCTGCTCTATCTCCTTTTTAGAGGTTAATGCCAGCAGCCTAGCTCCATCCCAGTTAAAGTGGAGCCCATCCCTTCAGAAAAGCACCTCCTTTCTCTAGAATGTTGCCCAGGTCCTAAACAATTCAAAACTCTCTTCCTTGCACCATCGTCTCATCTATGCATTGAGACTCTGGAGCTCTGCCTGCCTTTTGGGACCTGCGTGTGGAACAGGAAGCATTTCAGAAAATGCTACCCTGGAAGTTCTGGATTTCAACTTCCTACCTAAAAGTCTAAATTTGGTCTCCAGAACCTCCCTCCCACACTTTCCTGTCATTAGTACCAACATATACCAAGACATCAGACTCCTCCCCGGTGCTATCTTACACCTTGTCTAGGTGGCATGTAAGGTCTACTATCTTTGCACTAGGCAGGCATGTTACCAAGTGATCCTCACATCCACCAGCCACCCAGCTAGCTCCATGCCTAATGATCAAATCACCAACTATAACAGCTCTCCTAACCCTTCCCTCATGGGCACATGGCCCTGGAGAAACCTCCTCAGTGCAAGTGGGTTTTAAGATTATCTGAAGGACAGGTCCTAGCTACAGGATCATTTCCTGCCACTTTTTCCTTCAAGCGAGAGAAAGGCACATTTATACATAGTAACATAGTAAATGTTGGCAGATAAAGACCAGCGTGGTCCATCTAGTCTGCCCAGCAATATGGCAGAAGTAGGTGCACCCCTTCCCATGTCTTTTAAGGAGTAGTTGCACCCCTATGAATCTGTATTTTGTTAATAAGGATGCCCTCTTTTGTGGACACCTTTAATGATGTTTCCTGATGTTGCAAAGGTGACCCAGCTCAAACGGAAATCATTTTTGCAATTAAAACCTAAGGTTCTTGCTCTGAGAGATTTGTTTTATCTGAAATTCCCTTGCAAATGTTATGTTACTTACTCTGGTAATAAATATATTTTTGCAGAGGTTTCACAGCTTCATTAATTTTTGGTGGGCAAGAGTCCATCTTGAATGGTTTAAATCTATTTGGAGTCCTAGGTGGGATGTTAATTGGGGTTTTGTGATAAAGATTTTGGTGTGCGTTATCCAAAATGGTAGAAACCATTATAAAGAACAAAATTACTGAACATGTGGATAATTGTGGTTTAATGGGAGAAAGCCAACATGGATTTAGCCAAGGAGGTTTTGTCTTACTAATCTGTTATATTTTTTGAAGATGTGAATAAACAGGTAGATGAAGGCGATTCAGTTGATATAGTATATCTGGATTTTCAGAAAGCCTTTGACATGGTCCCTCATGGCAGACTCTTGGTGAAATTAAAAAGTCATGGGATAGGAGGCCATGTACTATTGTGGATCAGGAACTGGTTAACAGATAGAAAGAAGAGGGTAGGGCTAAATGGCCAATTTTCTCAATGGAAAAAGCTGAATAGTGGAGTACTCCAGGGATCTATGCTGGGTCTGCTGCTTTTTAACATTTATAAATTTCCTGGAAAGAGGAATAATGAATGAGGTGATCAAATCTGCAGATGACACAAAATTATTCAAAGTTGTTAAAACGCAAAAGGATTGTGAAAAGTTCCAAGACGACCTTGATAAACTGGAAGACTGGACGTTCAAATGGGTAGATGAAATTTAATGTGGACAAGTGCAACATTAACACCTAGGAAAGAACAACCCAAACTATAGTTACACGATGCAAGGTTCCACATTAGGAACCACCACCCAGGAAAAAGATTTAGGTGCCATCGTGGATAACATGTTGAAACTCTCTACCCAGTGTGCAGTAGTGGCCAAGAAAGCAAATAGAATGCTAGAAATCATAAGAAAAGGAATGGAGATTAAACAAGGATATTATAATGCTTCTGTATTGTTCCATGGCATGACCACACCTTGAATATTGTGTGCTGTTCTGGTCGCCATATCTTAAAAAGTATATAGTGGAATTAGAAAAGGTACAGAGAAAAGTCACAAAAATGTAAAGGGAATGGAAGGATATCCCTATGAGGAAAGGTTTAAAAGGTTAGGATTCTTCAACCTGGAAAAGAGACGGCTGAGGGGAGATATGATAGAGGTCTATCAATTAATGAATGGAATGTAACGGGTAAACGTAGATCAATTGTTTACGCCATTCCTTTGGAAAGGAAGGTGTGGCTTAGTGGTTGGGACAAGTTGCCTCAGGTCAGAATGCCATGGGTTAAAATCTCATTGGAGGGCAACAACATCAAGCAGGAGGGACTGGGGTTTCTAGTTCCACAGGTGCTCTCTTTGGCCTTGGGCAAGCCAGTTAACCCTCCATTATCTCAGGTATAACACATAGGTTGTGAGTCCTTTGGAAACAAGAGAAATATATGCTGTACCTAAATGTGCACTGCTTTGACCCAGTGAAAAGCAGTATGTAAATATTGCAAAATAAGTAGAAAGACTGGGGGATACATAATAAGACTAATAAGAGAAAATATTTTTTTACTCAACGCGTAATCAAACTCTGGAATTCATTACCAGAGGATGTAGTAAAAGCTGTTTGTGTAGCTGGGTTTAAAAAAGATTTGGACAAGTTCCTGGAGAAAAGTCTATAAACCATTATTAAAGAGGACCCGGAAAATCCACTGCTTACCCCAGGACGGGCACTGTGGAACCTGTTTACCTTTTTGGGAATCTGCCAGATACTTGTGACCTGGATTGGCCCCTGTTGGAAGCAGGATACTGGGCTTGATGGACCTTAGTCTGACCCAGTATGTCATTTCTTCTGTCTGTATTCCTCTGTGTCCCTTTCCAGTCATACAGAGCATATTCCCTAAACCACCTTCCTCTAGGTCTGCACCTTCCCCTTTCACGTTTATGTTTATTGGTATTTTGTTTACCAATTTTCTTATACATGCAAAGCAATTTATAATGGTTTAAAACAGCAATCAATAGAAAAGGAATGCCAAACAATAACAAAAGGGAAAGAGAAGAGTCAGAAGGTAAATGACAGTTTAGTGCAGGTTGGCTGATGTCAGGGCATGAGTCATGTGAGAGCTTCATGGTCAAAATGAATAAAGAGAGGTATCAGCTCTGACGCTATCCATACTGGGCACGGCATCCAACATCACACTGTGTCTCCAGCAAGGGCACCCCAGCACATATGGTCAACAAAGCTTTATACCTATGAAACAAAAAAAATCAGGAATCAGTAGTATAAAAATTAACCTACTGATAAATTAGCTATCATGTCCACTATGTGGTTCAATAATAACTCTTAAAACAATGTTCAAATTGAAAGGAGAAAAAGATCTCAGACACTGTATCTCTTAATGATGTATAGGGATGACTCAAGCAGTAATCATCAGTCTAAAAACACATGGAGCGTGTTAGATGGCGAAGCAGTACTGAAGAGCATCGGCTGTCATGGGAGGAGAAAGCATGATAGCAGTTTCCGCTTAAGCCTCTGTTGATGACAGCTAAGTATAGCGCAGTTAAGGTGTTTAGATACATCTACAATTGTTTAACATGTAAGAATTGTTGAGCTGCTGTGAGAAAAGGTCAACTACCAGCTGAGATTGAGGTTAATGATGTGAAGTAGTCTTCCATGTGTTTTATTGAACTTTCCATGAATTACATTGAACTTTTAATTAGCATTAAAAGCATTTGGTTTAGAAAAAGAAAAAGAAATTAAAAAATAGAAAATTGAAATCAAGGAGATATTTAGATCAATGATTGAGATTTGAGTTATCCCTATACATCATTAAGGGATACAGTGTCTGGGGTATTTTTTTCCTTTCAATTTAAATATTGTTTAAGAGTTATAGAACCACATAGTGAACTTGACAACAAAGTTTTACAACCAACCCTCCAGTGAGGCTTGGTGCAGCTGCCTCTCTCCAAATAGATACCTTCCCTGACCTATGAAGGGTTCTCATTGCTCCCTGGCCATGATTGTTTTCTTTCTCCATTTTTGGGTTCAAATAAGGACAATCTGCAAATTTCAGATATAGATAAATAAGAGCAGAAACTGACCATGGAAGATTCTCAGACATATATTGAGGTAGCACGCTCAGAATTTTATTCACAAGACTTGACCTGGCCAAGTTTCAGCAAATAGCCTGCATCAGGGGTCAGCTTCTCAAAGTCTTATGTAAAATATAATCAAGATGCCACAATGTTTCAAAGCAACCACAGGTACACTTGCACTCAATATTAGAAAGCATACATAATTTTTGATTGTTTTTTATGTATTTTATAGACCTGTGATGCAAGCAATTAGCCATGACCTTGTTGGGTTGCCAATAAAGTTTTTTCATTTGCATTTTTGGACCTTCTGGCCTGGTTAATCCTCTGCTCTGTTTTCTCTTCTGTCCTTTATGTACCTTGCTCTTCTGTACTTCCAGATCTCCAAGTTCCCTCTCTACATCAGCCTTCTTTCTAGTACTTTGTTCCGAGTCTCCTTTTTCTCTCTTGCTTTGACCTTCATGTGGTGGCTTGGAATGTTCATGCCTCTATTAGTGCCCTTTGCCCCTCTTTTTGTGTGGTAAGGTCTTCATCTATCTTTGAAGATTCTCTGATATTCACTTATACACCTCTTCTCATTTTCCCACAAAACTCTGATATTTATTAACCCTCTTGGTAGGTTTTTGCCATATGCCTAGAGGATCTGGGGTCTTCATGCCAATGCTGATGCCACTTTGTCCCTCTCCCAGTACCTTGGTATCTTGTGTTTGTGCTGCTTTGGCCTTCCCAGGTGTCTTGATGTTTCCATATAACGGTTGGTGCTACTTTAGCCCTCTCCTGGTGCCTTGGGGTTTCCATGCCAATGCTGGTTTTACATTATCCCTTTTCCATTGCTTTATGGTCTTTGTACCATAGCTGGTACTGATTTTCGCCTCTCCATGTGCTTTAGGGTCTGCATGGCAATGATGGCACTACTTTACTCTTCTCTGTTGCTTGGGATCTCCCAACGCTGGGGCTGCTTTGGCCCCTCCCTAAGCCTTAGTGTTTTCATTCCATTCTTTGGCTGCTTTGCCCCTCCTACAGTGGTATGGAGTGTTCATGTTAGTGCTCTTTGCCTCTCTTTTTCTGTGGTAGGGTCTTCATGCCATATTTGATGTCTTGTTGCCTTTGTTTTAGATGTCTGACAGCAAGTCAATTAAAAATGGATGAAAGACCCCACTGACAAATTTTTGCACTTGCCATACATTAGGTGCAAAAATTAAGAAGCAGTAAGTGCAAAGCTTGCACTTAATGTCCCTTACCTTATGCCCACCCTTTCCTGTCCTCCTAACGGCATTCCTTACTTTAAAGTCTGCCACTCTTTTCTCCTCTTTATCCCTGCCCCTTTGCTTAGGTTCTAGCCCAAAATTCACCTCTTCCTTAGCCATACTGCTGTTCCCTTTCTGCTGCTGGGACCAGTCGACTCCTGCCAGCTATTATCAGCATGGCTCCAGCTCTCTTCACGCCCATGGAACTCAAGGACTCCTGCTGTTTTTTGTGCCTCTGCCCTGTCTAAGCCATGTGCATCTGTTTGTGCATGCACAAGCAGATGCAAATGAATGGACGAACACATAGGTGGATCGGTGCACCCTCCCCTGTAGGGATATCCCTTAAATGAAATGTGCCTAATAATAAAGAAATAAACCACTAGGCTCCTCTTCCACTCAGCCTTATATTCTAATCCAAACCTTGATCTCCTCATATTCCATTTCTCACTAACCTCAAACTCTCTCAGGCTAGTTTAACACGGGGCTTTTTCTCCACTGGCTCCTTTTTTGGTATTCTTTTCTACCAGAGATCTAAAATCTCTTTTTGTTTCTTTAACTTAGCTTAACTCTGTGCATTTGATGTGATTCCTTTTGTCTTGTCATAATACATAATTTGTGTTTACTAATGGTGCATGTTGGTGGGACTCAATGGAGAAAAGGACTTTCTCAAAAACTGGATTAACAGGAACAATGCCCAGTGACAAAAGTGACACAAAAACACTTGCCAGCATGTGGCGCTATTGGGAGAAATATTCAAAGCTAATGTACTTATTCTGGATTTTTTGAAAAGTAAAGAAAATGAAACATTAAAGCCTCTTCAACTGGATTGGAATGAGAAAAATATATACTGTTAGTGTGAAACTTATTCGATGTGTAACATGAAAAAACCTAAAAGGTGCTAATTGAGTCCTTCAGTCCCATTATCAGTAAAACCCCAACTGGAGCTTGTGACACCAGAGCATTCAAAACCAGAACCCAGCAGCAATGGCAGATATCTTTATGCAGAAGTATCATTACATGTTTACACTGTCTGTCCCTCTATTGCATATTACAGCTGCTTTTAGCATGTCTCCTGATCAAGAACATACAGCAAAAAGCTGTTTTTGAACTCAGCTATACAAAGACATCTCCCCAAAACTGAAAGACCATGTGTGAGCACATAAAGTTAGTCAGATAGAACACAACTGGTAGAAGTGATCCAAACTCATCCTAGAATTGCATAGTGGTTAATAGTTTAAAAAAAAAGAGAGACTTAACTTACTGTTTGACAGGGAAGGTTATTCGTTACAGGATTTCACCCACTTCCACAGATTGAAGGATGCCTTCTATGATGATGTTTCTCTAAACTAATGAGGTCATTTTAGAAGGCTTTATGCATGTAAATAGCCAATGAGTGTTGTGATTTTAGAAAGCCACTGTTTACATGTATAAAAGCTGCAGGATGTGGGTTATGGGCATGTCATGGGTATGGTTTGGGAGGGAATATAAATAATGCATGTATAAACTGGGGGCTCTACGGCACGTTACCCTACTTTATCTTGATGATATGAGTGTCACGGGTGGCTGAATTACCTCCACAAATCAAATCAAATGGCCACAAATCAAATCTGATGGCTTGCCTGCCTACTCGCATTCATACTAAAAATACCTCTATATGGCTTCCACCTTTGACTTCCAAAGGCCCAAGTCGAAACTCCAATTGCTGGATCTATAATCCTAGCTGCAGTCTTATTAAAACTGGGTGGCAACGGAATCATATGAATCTCCTCTATTCTAACCCCATATACTAAAGAATCAATTTATCCATTCATTATCTTAAGCCTGTGAGGGGTAACCATAACCAGATCTATCTGCCTACGGCAAACGGACCTAAAATCTCTAATCGCATATTCATCAGTCAGTCACATGGGCCTCGTTATTTCTGCCGGGCTGATCCAAACAACATGAAGTTTTTTGGGCGCTATCACACTTATAATTGCACATGGACTAACCTAGTCCATATTATTCTGTCTAGCAAACACAAATTACGAACGGACACATAGCCGAACACTACTCCTAGCCCGAGGAATACAACTAATTTTACCACTCATAACAACATGATGACTACTAGCAAACCTTAGCAACATGGCTATCAACCAATTTGCTAGGAGAACTAACAATCATCTCTGCCTTATTTAGCTGATCAAGCTGAACTATCATTATTACAGGGATGGGCATACTCATCACAGCATTGTACACACTAAACATATTTTTAATTACCCAACATGGACCAGCCCAAAACCACCTCAACCAAACAGAGCCCACACACACCCGTGAACACCTCTTAATAACACTCCATATTACTCCATTATTCTTACTAATATTAAACCCAACCCTAATATGAGGCTGATACTCATGTAAATATAGTTTAAGGGGTATGTTTACTAAACTGCGTTAGTGTGATTCGCGTTAGGAGCCACGTTAGTGGAAGAAATGCCAAAAAAGGACATGGGCGGTACATTGTTAGTGATAACGCGCATTATAACGCGCTGCGCAGCAACGATCTTTACAGGGCGCGTTACTGCGCGTTAAGCATAAGAAGGTGCGCAGACACCCAAATACAGAAACAGAGCTGTAGCACAATGGTTACTACACAGACCGAGGGTACAAGGGTCATGGGTTCAATTCCCCAGTGTGCTTAATGAATAAGGCTGGCTGAGGCATCATGTGTAACCTGTTGAAAGCCTACTATAATATTATAATCTGCAGCCGGGTTAATGTTTGCATATGTCAGGAAAATTGTACCCGTCTTATTCAATATGTCCCAATAGTGACGTTCCCTCTGCCATGGTCATGTATTATATACCATTTGATAGGAATATTTAGGCAGAAGTTTGGATCCTGAAAGTTTTGCGCTTGGCCTGGGAAGGGTTAAGTGTTGGACTGTGAGGAAGTTTAGTTGTACTGTAATAGTGCTGCCAGCAAACACACCCTCACAGTGGCGTAACCTAAGGTGCCACATAAGGCACCCTAGAAGGCACTCCATAGGGCACATTCTAAAGTGCGCTGTCTGCCAAGGCACCCTATAATGTCCCCTATAGGACAGCATATAAGGCACCTTATAAGACGCTTTATAGGGTGCCGTATAAGGCGCCCTATAGGGCGCCTCATGAGCCACCCTAAGGTGACAGTACCCTGAGGGTGGTTCTGCTAGCAGCACTAATATATAATAAAAATAGACAATGCCTAAGGCAGCCCTATCGATGAACCCCACTGTGGGTTGTGAACCCATGACCTCTGGCTCCATGGGCAGTGAAGTAACCAGTGGGCTAGAACTGCCAATAAACACCTGGCTGGCTACAGGATGACTGCACGGCACCACACCCTCATTCTGCTGTGGTTACCAGGGAGATTACATACCACCACCCAACCCACCCTCTGGGGCTCAGGGTGGGGGACAGGATCTCCCACCAACAGATCCACTTTCTACCCCCCTGCAATGGTGGCAGTAGAAGGGACCATCACCCCAGTCCTGCTAGGGATCAAACACCCTACAGGGCAGGCAATGCAGAATAGTACACATCCATAACGCAATAGCAGACAGACGGCAGGTCTGGAAATGCTCAGCTGCCCCCCACCATTATCTGACATTCTCCAGCAGCAAGCCTCCAGCCGCTGCATCCTGCATGGTGTTTCAGCAAGACCCATACTAGCTGCAGACAGTCCGCCAGCTAGTCCATAGTGCATGGTCCTGGAGGAGATGCATGTACCCAGAACGGGGATATCAGCATACACACCAAGCAGATAAGTCAGTGATTGGGCCCCAAAAGGAAACCCATAAATATCACATAAGAGAAATACTATATAGCACTATGGGGGAACATAGCCATGCCATGGTCACTGCTCAGTCAGGGTGAGAGTGACCTCCCAGCAGGACATGCTATGGCCACCCTGTCCATGCAGGTGATACCGGGCACTACAATGTCCGGCCATTGCCCTATGCCCTGTGCAGATGTGGCCAGGCCAGGCCACCCTATCCAGGCTATTCCCACGGTACCTTGCTCCTCATTATGCACATTGGCAGGCCAATACTGGCAACAGTGCTAGCAGTGTGGGCTGTGGAGGGTGTTGGGCGCCACCACACACTGGATAGACAGACACACACTCCCCACACGTATGCCAGCATTGTGCAACTATAGAGGTGTTGGGCAGCCCAGGCCACCACACCAGTTCTTGGCACAGTGCAGGCATGGCTATGGTACGCAATACTGTAGGAGTCACCCCCCAGATTGGAAAACACTGTCAGACACAAGACCTGTAGCACACTCCACAGACATCAGAAAGGTTGCTATGATGCAGCTCACTCTGAAAATTGTACTTAACCTAGGAATTGCTATCTGCCAGTAATCATAGCAACCTTTTGATATCTGTGTACCATATTCCCAGGTTTAGGGTGGCATTACTAAGGTATGCAAGTGCTAGTATTGGGAGATGCACGCAGAGCCCAAAGTCCTGCCTCTCCTGGAGGCTTTGGATAATGGGGCCTGTGGGTGCGGGTGTGTCTGCCCCTGTTGGCTGCTGCTTTACGGCAGAGGTTCCCAACTCCAGTCTTGCGGTGCAAAACACTGTTCGGGTTTTCATGCTGTCCCTCATGAATATGCATGAGATACATCTGCATACCATGGGGGTGGCACATGGAAATGCAGCACAGGCATCTTTATCAGAGGCAGCATGGAACCTGAATGGTGTTTGGCCTTCCAGGACTGCATTTGGGAGGCTCTGCTCTAGGTAATGTGCATGTTTATGGTGTCTGTGCTCTGTAGGATAAACTATAGGCGTTTGAGCCATGCTTATGTTCTCTGCAATAAAGATTTGACTTTACTATCACGGTTTAGTAGTGGGTAAAATATGGGGACTGGATTGGCAGTAGCCCCAGCTGGAACGTGAACTTGTGACCTTCTGCTCCTGGACACACTGGTTTTGTGCACGGCACCACCATGCTATCACAGAGTCAGTGCATTCCCTGGTGCTACCATGACTGTTCGTCAGATAGGGCCTGTCTGTTGCAGTGCATGGCACCCACCTACACATGGCTAGGCCACGGTCTGCTCTGGGCAGCTGCCACTGCCCCCTCCACCACCAGTAACCCTCTGCCGCCATGCTGACATTCCCTTCTGCTGGTGGTGCTGGTGGAGCTCAGTCTCAGGCCATCCTGTGTGCGGGTGGGCGGCTGCCTGTGGTGCGGGTTCCGTGGTACGGATGCCTGCATAGATGTCCACGCTTCCCCCCAGCACCGCCCGCCAATATTCCGTGCCCTTGGGGGTAGCTGCTGGATACTGTCCCCTGTGACACTGTGGAAAGCACAGTCATGCCCATGTTGGGCCTTCAGCAGTTGCTGTCTGGCTGCTCTACTGTTTCAGCATTCGTATGGGCCAGCTAGGCATCACCCTAGTCCGCACTGTGGCCCAGCTGCACCACAGCATGTGCCGCCTGTGGCCCTCTGTATCCCCTTTTCCGGCATCTGTCCAGTTGCCCATTCTGACATGCCCACCCTGCTGTTGCGGAACATGTGCACGCCATAGGACACCTGTTCACTGACAAGGGAAAGCCCTGATCAGCGCTATTTCACTGTGGGCTCCTTCAAGTTGTATCGGGACGGAGCATAGCCCCTTCCATGATTAATATCTTTCTTTTGGGCTTTCTCGGAGGAGGGGTTGGTGTTTCCTATTGATATCACTATTGGCCAGCTTGGTTATGGTTCTTTTCCAGTTTGTTGGGGTCATTTTCAATGTTTATGTGACCTTTTGTTCTGTGCACATGTATCACACTTATCACGCTTTGTTGGTTTCCCTGCCTATGCTGTACATTGCTGACACTGAAATGGTTTCTCTCCCCTGCAAATATGCATTTAACTGCAGGTTTTCATTCGCATTGGGATTCAACTCTTCAGATCAGCGCGTTAGCATGAATGGAGCCTCTCCCCTCCCACTCTCCGCCCATTGACCCCTTCTCTACGCCCTCTCTCCACCTTCTGTGGTGTTTTAGCGCACCGCGGGAGTTTACGATCGTTGACTACGGTTAACGCGCATAATGTAACGTTAACGATCGTTCGCACATCATAACACGCGTTATGACATGTGAACGATCGTTAATGTTACATTATGCGCCTTATTCACGATTACCGCAGTTTAGTAAAACATACCCCTAAAAAAACATTAGATTGTGATTCTAAAAACAGAAGATAACACCTTCTTACTTACCAAGAGAAAAAGACTTAATAAGAGCTGCTAATTACTTATATTTGAGGTTTAATTCCCCAGCTCTCTTAGCTTTTAAAGGACAGTAGTCATCCATTGGTCTTAGGAGCCATCATTCTTGGTGCAAATCCATGTAAAAGTTATGAACTTATTAACAACTTTTAGCTCTATAATAATCCTTACACTAATCACTCTATCAATACCCATAATAAAACAAACAAGCACACACTCCGCTCTTACAGCAACAAAATCTGTAAAACTAGCATTCTTCATTAATATTATCCCAATATTTATCCTCCTAAATCTAGGAACAGAAACAATCATTTTTAGCTGAAACCTTATCAGCATCAACACCTTTGACATCAGCATCAGCTTCAAATTTGACCGATACTCAACAATCTTCACCTCCATTGCACTATTTGTAACATGATCAATCCTAGAATTTGCTACCTCGTATATAGAAAAATACCAAATTTTTAAAAAAATTCTTAAAGTACTTGCTTACTTTCTTGATTGCAATAATGACGCTCGTTACAGCCAACAACATATTCCAACTATTCATCGGTTGAGAGGGAGTTGGAATCATATCCTTCCTACTAATCGATTGATGACACGCCCGAATAGGTTCAAACTCATCAGCTATACAAGCTTTCGCATATAACCGAATCGGAGACATTGGACTAATCATAGCAATAGCATGATTTGTAATAAACTCAAATTCATGAGAATTCCAACAAATATTTTTAACTAACACAAATGCAACACTCCCATTAACAGTCCTAATCCTTGCCGCAACAGGAAAGTCTGCTCAATTCGGACTACACCCATGACTACCAGCAGCAATAGAAGGCCCAACACCAGTTTCAGCCTTACTCCACTCAAGCACAATAGTGGTAGCGGGCATCTTCCTATTAATCTGACTTCATCCATTAATAGAACAAAATCAGACCGCACTCACGACATGCCTATGCTTAGGAGCACTAACAACCCTATTTACCGCAACATGCGTCCTAACACAAAATGATATAAAAAAAATTGTAGCATTCTCAACATCTAGTCAGCTAGGCCTAATAATAGTCACACTAGGATTAAACCAACCGCAAATAGCATTCCTTCATATTTGCACACATGCCTTCTTCAAAGCAATACTATTCTTATGCTTGGGTTTAATTATCCATAGCTTAACGGATGAACAAGACATTCGAAAAATAGGCGCTATCATAACCACACTACCAACAACATCATCCTGCATTACTATCGGAACCCTTGCACTAATAGGTATGCCATTCCTAGCTGGATTCTTTTCAAAAGACTCAATCATTGAAGCCATAAACACATCAAGCACAAACACATGGGCCCTTACTATTACCATAATTGCAACAATATTCACATCAATCTACAGCCTACGAATCATTACATTTTCACTTACAGGACATACACGAATATCATCAATCCAACCAATTAATGAAAACACAATAATAAACCCAATTAAACGCATAGCATGAGGTAGTATCCTCACAGGGTTCCTAATTACAACAACCATTGTTCAACCAAAAACATAAGTAATAGCAATATCAATAACATCTAAATTAGCAGCAATACTAATCATAATTTCAGGGTTAATAATTGCCATAGACATCCTCACCTCATCAAATAAACAAATAAATAAGGCACATATATTCACAACATCACTTGGATTCTTCCCAATAATTATTCACCGAACAAATCCAAAAGCAACCCTAATGCTTGGACAAAACATTGCAACAAGCCTAATAGACCAAACTTGGTTAGAGTGCACTGGACCTAAAGGCCTAACAACCCAACAACTGCCCCCCATCAAAATAATTACAAACTTACAACAAGGGTTGATAAAAACATACCTCACAATTTTCCTATTTACCTTTTTAATTACCCTTTCTATTTAACTGCACTTACAGCTCGAAACGTACCCCAACGAACCAACTCTAATACCACAAACAAAGTTAATAATAATACTCAACCAGAAATCAATAATAACCACCCACCTGAAGAATACAGCACTGACACCCCTGCCCAATCGCTTCGAACCAAACAAAACTCTGAGGTACTTACTACATCAACAGAATCAACCAACAAATAAACAAATACCAATGCAAAAATATACCCTACTATATAAAAAATAACAGACCAAACCCCCCATGCCTCAGGATAAGGCTCCGCCACCATCGCTGCTGAATAAGCAAAAACAACCAACATCCCACCTAAGTAGATTAAAAACAACACCAATGACAAAAAAGACAACCCAACTATAACCAAAGCTAAACAAGCCCCAGCGGAAGCCACAACTAACCCAAATGCACCAAAATAAGGAGACTGCCAGATTACATGGAAAATATTTTTTATTTTTTCTACCACACACTTTAGTGTTTCAGGAACCTCCATTTTCAAATCAGGGTTTACCAAGGAATGAGAACTCGTCCACAATGAGCCACTTGAACAAGCTTAACCTTTTCAAAATTTTCTACTTTTAATTTTAAAAAGTGTCAATTCAGTTTTTATAAATAAACTAACCATATTTATAAATGTAGTCAAGTATTTTTCTGTGAACGATTCTTACAATCCTTATATTCAACAGTGGTACAACATTGTTTCTTTCAAAAACAGGCAGGTGTTGTTAACCAGTTTAAAGCTTGAGATTTCTTTATGCCTTAGTAGAAGAAAAGTGAATGGGTATTATCATACAGATAAAGACGCCTTTTGTTTCATAAAAATTAACTACTAGTACACCAGTGTTTGGCCAAAAAAATATCTCTGTGGTGTGTCAGTCACTTATCTCACATCTTCTTTCCAGGTCTTACTGCTTTCTTGATATTGGGTGTCTTAGGATCCCTTCTGCTTCAGCAATATCCAGGTGTAGTCAGGATACCTGCTCACTGTCTTTAAAAATCAACAAGAGACTACCTCCCTAGCTATGTGTCCAGTAACTAGAGAGTGTTTCTATCATTTTTTCTTCTTTTGTATTTTTACTTATTAGACTTGCTTTTCCCAAAAACAAAAGATAATCAGATTCCTTGACTTTCCTTCCAATGAAACACTTTGTGAAAAAAATCAGTTTTTCTTTAGGTATGTGCCAGAATCAATTCTTACAACTGCCAATCAGTTCAGGAAAACTGTACCAATTTTACCAATACATTTAGTTCTTTAAATAAGGCAATGGGTTTTTTTCTTCCACACATTCAATACTCACGAGGCCGCGGGCAGGGTCCCAGCGGCCGACTCTAACCGGGCGCGCGGCCCGGCGCTGGGACCCCGTGCGCGGCCTCGCTGAAGGGCGCAAGCGCGCCTTTGAAATTGATTGGCTCCCCGCGGTCTGCGCCGCGTGGGAGCCAATCATGGGGTTTGTTGCTGGGTGGTGGAAGGGGGGGAGTTGCGGCCAGCAGCCTCCGCGTGGCAGTTCAAGCGGAGGCTGCTTTGGGGTGCCGGCGTCTTCGGGTGCTCCGGAAGGCGGGCCGTTTCGCTTCGGTTTGCGCTGCGGAGCTTCGGGCAACGCCGTCGTTGGAGGTGCTGGCAAGTTGAGGCTGGGTGTGCGCTTCAGCCGGGTGTCGATGAGGTAGGCGGGGAGGGGGGGGGAGGTAAGGTAATTTCAGGGGGGGGGGTGTTCGAGGAATAAAAGGGGGGCAATTTGCACAGTAACTGCATTAATGCAGTTCGGCAGCCACCGCTGTGTTTTAGCCCGGCTAGCTGTGGGGGCTTCTCAGCCCGTGGGGCTTCCTGGCACCACGCGGGCGGGTCGGTGCGATAGGTTTGGCCCCGGGAGGTGCTGAGGGGTCGGGTGCATGGGAGTGGGGGCGCTCTCGAACTCTAGGGTCTGTGGGGATGGGTAGGGGGCCTCTCAGCCCTGGTAAGGGGGTGCTGGGGTTTCTGTGGTATGTGTCCACAGTGTGGTACAACAGACACAGCCAGTGCCTGTAAAACCAGAGGGTCACAGGTTCAAATCCCAGCTGGGGCTCCTGCCAACCCATGCCCCATAGTTTTGCTGTGTGGGGTCCTGGGGGCGACGACGGCTCGGCATCCTGGGGGGGGGGTGCTGGGGCCAACAAGGGGGAGTGGAGGAGTAGCCTAGTGGTTAGAGCAATTGCCTGGTACTCAGAAGATCAAGGGTTCAATCCCCACTGGTGCTCTTTGTGACCTTGGGCAAGTCACTTTACCCTCCATTGCCTCAGAATAAAAGGCTGGTGGCACTACAAAAAAAAAAAAAAACAAACAAACCCAAAATGCTCAGTAGTAGTAATAGTATTAATTGTGTTTGTAATTTTTCTAGAGCAGAGCCTCAGCACGATGGTCAGGGGTCAGGGGTTCATTCCCCCACTGTCCGAAAAAAAAAAAAAAAAAGGCTGGCTGAGGCATTCATTTTCAGGGGTTCAAAGTGCTTTCGAAGGCATATTCATTTGAGTTGCTGCCTGTCCAGCGGGGGGTCTGGGGGTAGCAGGGGGTGTGTTATGGGTTCAGTGGCCTGCGGGAGGCGTACGGCCTGAGGGTTCCCAGTTGGATGGTGGCTATGGGGTGCCCACTGGCTGGCCCCCTGACCCCGGAGGCTCTGGGGGCATCAAGGGGACCGTCTATGGGGGCACAATGGGTGTGTGGGGGACAGGGTTCATCTCGGGGGGGATGGGGGTGGGCTGCAGCCTTCAGCGTGGTCAAGGGCAGCCCCCCCCCTGTTTTTTCCTTTTATGTCTCCACAGGGATTGATTTGGCACGGCCCTCCTGGCAGTCGAGTGCCGCGGGATGCAAGGGCTGGTCGTCTTCGGCGGCGGAAGCGTCGATGCAGTATGGAGCTGTGTTGGCACAGGGACGGCCTGAGGATAGCGGGGCGCTGAAGGTGCAGATGGTCCAGCGGTGAAGGGGGGCCACTGCGGTGTCGGTGCCTGCGGAAGGTGAGACTGGTGAGTTGCGTGGGGGTACGGGCGATGGGGGGGCGTTCGCTGGTGGCGAGGGTGGGGGGTGGTGTGTGGGCAAGCGCTAGCGGTCGTGTCGGCGGTGTCGGAGCTCTACCTCGTCCTCCTCTCCTTCTTCGAGCGTTTGTCTGGTGGGTCCGGAGGGCTGCCATCGCGACAGGGGGGGACGGCGGAGGGGCGGTGGCTCTAGTGCGGGTTGCGTTCCGCTGGTTGGAGGGGAGGACGCGCTCCGGGGAGAGTCAGCGGAAGAGGAAGGTGAATGGAAGGGGGTAGGGTCCGGAAGGGGGCGCGTAATGTGGTGGGACCAACACGATCCGGGCCGGTATGGGATGTTGTTAGCGTACGCCGATTCCATCCTGGAGGCGTCGCGGACGCACGATGGTTGGGCATGGCTGAATTAAGAGGAGCGGTCAGGGATTGGAGGGAGGCGAACCGTGCGCTTTCCTGGGGTGCGCAGGATAGTATCCTTTGGCTGACTTAGCTGTCGGCTAGGTCTAGTGCCGGTGGGGGGGGGGGGGAGGGGGAAGGGTAGTTGCAGGTGCATTAAAAAAAAAAAAAAAGAAGTAGAGAGGTGCCGCGGGGGTGGCCGGATCCTCTGCGGATGGGCAGTGGGTGGTGGGGGGCGTGCGCCCTCGCTGATGCGGGTCGAGGCCGTTTTGGGCGGCGGAGGCGCTATCCTGGGAGGCGGGTGGCGGTGGTTTTGTCGGGTGGTTGTCGGTTTGGTTTTTTATCTCGGTGCGCTGCTGGGTGTCGGACTCGAGTGCGCGGAACTCCCCGGCTGTACGGCGAGGAGGCTGCAGTCGTTCTGGACCAGTAGTGGGGGAATTGCGGTTGGGGTGAGTGGCGGGTCTTTTCCCGGAGCCTCCTTGGGTATCGTACCCAGGGGAGTGTACGGGGCAGTTCCGTTTGATTCATAATTTGTCTTGTCTACTTGGTGCTTCCGTTACCGATCACATTCCGCGTGAGTTCTGTACGGTACGGTATGCGTCCTTTGACAAGGCGGCTCTGATGGTTTGGGGGGCAGGTCGAGCTGCCCTGATGGCAGGGGTTGACATTGAATCTGCGTTTCGCCTATTACTGGTGTTCCCGTCTGCGTTTCCTTTCTTCGGATTTGTTGCGGGGGGGGGGGGGGGGTATGTTTTGGCGAGTGCATGCAGAGGGGCTGTTCCGGCTCTGGCGCTTATTGTGAGAGGTTCTGCACCTTCTGGCAGTGGGTGCTGGTCAAGTCGTCTGGCTTGTCGACTGTGGTGCTTTGCTTGGATGATTTTGTTTGTGGATGTGGCGCAGGAGGGGGGCTTGCCAGGAGCTGTTGTCTGCGTTTGACGGCCAGCACGGGAGTTCGGTGTGCCGTTGGTGGCAGGCAAGACGGAAGGTCCGACGGTACGATTGACCTTTTGGGGGTGGAGTTGGATTCTGAGGAGTTGGTGGCTCGTTGCCGTGGGATAAGGTGACTTGCTGGCGGGTTTCGATGGCTAATGTGTTGTTGTCTCGCCAGCCTTCCTTGAGGGAGCTGTAGGCGTGGGGGTCCTTAGATGTTGCGTGTAGGGTGATCCCAAGGGGGAGGGTGTTTTCCTGCCGGCTGGCGTGTGCCACGGCCGGGGTAAGGAAGCCTCACCATCGCCTTCGGGTCGCGGGGCCATGTGGGCAGATCTGATGGTGCTGAGTTGTTGGAGGACTTCAATGGGGTCTGCTATTTGGGGGAGTCGGATGTGTCCAGGGCTGTCGGATGCGAAGGGGGGGGGGGTTAGATTATTTCGGTGGGGCCTGGTGTGGGGCTAGCTGGCCAGAGTCGTGGCACGTCGTGGGTTTGACCTCGAACATTAACTTCTTGGAGCTCTTTCCGGTTCGTGTGGTTTTGGGGCTTTGACCGGAACGGCTGCGGAACCGTTGGGTTCTGTGGTGGTGCAATAATGAGGTAGGAGTCCGTGTGGTCAATTGCTACTCTCCTGGGTGCTTCAGGGTGGTGGGATTGATGCGGGGGGTGGTATTAGCCTGCCACCGGCGGCATGTGTCGGTCAAGGCGTGGCATATCCCGGGGTGCGCTGACAAGGTCGCTGCTGCTCTTTCTCGTTTTCGGTGGGATCGGTTACGGGTTCTCGCCCCCGGAGCGGACGCAGTTGGTGCGGTGGTCCCAGAGGGCTTGGGGAGCCTTGGCCTCTGGAGATGCTGGATGCGCAGGGACGGGGTCAGCATAGCAGCGGGACTGTGACCGGGTGGTGCCTTGGGTGGCTCAGGGTGGGGTTCCGCTGGGACTGATTGGTCGGTATGTTGTGGAGGCTAAGCACGCCGGTTTCTCGTGATCGGTGTGGGGCGCCTGGTTTGGTTTGAGCTTTTGGCGAGAGCGGTTGGCTGGGGCCCTCCTGCTGGGGGGGGGGGTTTTGCCGCGGTGGTTTGTTGCAGGGATGGGAGAGGGTTCGGCTTACACCGCTGGACTCACGGCGGCCCGTTGCACCTGGGTTATTGGTAAAGGTTTGCGGGGCCGCCGCGCAGGTGGCGGCGTCGGCGTCCACAGCCACTTGGTTTAGGGCGGTGTTTTGCATTGCCTTTTGGGGGTTTTACGAGTTCTGGAGTTGGTTGCGGGCTCTGGTTGGGGGTGGTATGGGGCTGCAGGCACTGCTGGTGTGCGTGGCGGGGGGGGGCGGTTGCGGATGCGGTTGGAAATTACAAGAAGGATCCGCGGGAGGGAGGCTTGCAGGTCGGGCACGTGGAAGCCCGGGTCCTATCCCATTGTCAGGTGACGGCGGTGCTGCACCGAGTATTGCGGGCGGTGGGTTCGGACCCTATGAGGTTTGCGCCCCACTCCTTTTGGAATTGGGGCTTCCACTAGTGCGGCAGCGGTGGAGTTCCCCGGGCAGATTATTCCGGGTATCGGGGGTGGCGCTCCCGGGTTTTTAACGGTTATGCTAGGCTGTGGGGGTTCGGGTGTGGGCGGGGGAGCTTTAACTGTTTATTTCTGTTGCAGATGGGGGTGCCGGGCCTGGCGGCTGGTGGGTTGCTGGCCTTGGGTGGACATTCCGGTGGCTGAGACCCCTGCTTGTGCATCTCGGGGACACTGACTGGTGTCCTATTCATGCAGGCAGCTGATCCCGGCAGTTCCTGACGATCTGGGGGTGGTGCTTCGGTTGTTTCCTGGTATTGTCTTGCTGTGGTCGGACATTATTCCAAGGCCGGCTTGCTGGGACCAGGGGCGGTGGTCTCGGGGGGCTTGACTAAGATTATTGACAACTTGGTCGATGGGTCTGGCAGAGGGGGGGTTATTACATTTTGCACGCATGGGTGGATGCTGCGTGTTTGGAGCTGTATCGGGTGGATGGGGTTCATTTGTTGCCAGTTGGTGGGACTTATTCATTCCTGACTGGCGGGAGGCCTTGGAGTATATGTCTGTCCATGATTTTCGCTGGTCGCAGCTTCGGGTTGGGGGGGGCGGCACATGAACAGGGTTCTGTGCCGGTGGCGGAATCCCGGAGGTTTCCGGGGTCCGGAGCAGCAGGCTTCATTTGGGCGGGGGCGGGGTGCCCCTGACCCGGTTTAACCCCTGCCGACTTTTGCTAAGGGCATGGCGAAGTCGGGGAGAGGGGCATGGCAACTTGCCGGGAGGCAAGTTATGGCATTAGCGGTGGCGGGCACCTTGCTAAGGTATGGCTGGTGCAGCCGGTTACGCTAATGGGGGTTTTGAAAATTGATGTTGTTTTGTTCCAATTGTAATGGTTAATAAAGCTGCGACCAGTGGTGTTCAATGAAGTATGGTGTCATGTCTTGTTTTGGGGGGGGGTGTGGGGGGAATGGTTAGGGCCCGAAGCGCCGGGTCCGCCTGCCTCGGTTATCACGAGGCCGCGGGCAGGGTCCCGGCGGCCGACTCTAACCGGGCACGCAGCCCGGCGCTGGGACCCCGTGCGCGGCCTCACTGAAGGGTGCGAGCGCGCCTTTGAAATTGATTGGCTCCCCGTGGTCTGCGCCGCGTGGGAGCCAATCATGGGGTTTGTTGCTGGGTGGTGGAAGGGGGGGAGTTGCGGCCAGCAGCCTCCGCGTGGCAGTTCAAGTGGAGGCTGCTTTGGGGTGCCGGCGACCCTCCCTCCCTCCCTCTTTGGGGGCTTGATCTGGGGTGTTGCAGCTTGGGGGGGGGCGGAATCCCGGAGGTTTCCGGGGTCCGGAGCAGCAAGCTTCATTTGGGCGGGGGCGGGGTGCCCCTGACCCGGTTTAACCCCTGCTGACTTTTGCTAAGGGCATGGCGAAGTCGGGGAGAGGGGCATGGCAACTTGCCGGGAGGCAAGTTATGGCATTAGCGGTGGCGGGCACCTTGCTAAGGTATGGCTGGTGCAGCCGGTTACGCTAATGGGGGTTTTGAAAATTGATGTTGTTTTGCTCCAATTGTAATGGTTAATAAAGCTGCGACCAGTGGTGTTCCATGAAGTATGGTGTCATGTCTTGTTTTGGGGGGGGGGTGTGGGGGGAATGGTTAGGGCCCGAAGCGCCGGGTCCGCCTGCCTCGGTTATTTACTGTTTCAAACATACACTCTCTTCCTCACTGAAACATTTCAATATGTTTCAGGATTAAATTAATCCTGTGAGCAGTACACTAGTTTAAAACAGCTCACTTTCAGGGTTTCTTTCACTATATTGGGAGTTTTATAACTTCAGCCTTACTTTTCCTTTAGTGCTGGAAGGACTCCAATGCTTTAGAGAGCAAGTCACAAATTCTCATTCTCAATTAAACTGCTTCAAATCTTCATTCAACTTGGATTTAAAATTACTCGAATGAGTCACAGAGCTTCTTCAGTCTTATTCCTGTAACCAAGAAAAATGTTGCCACATTTAACTTTAAAGTTTCTCTCCAGATTTCATTCTTACTCCTCCTATAAATATTTCTCAATTTCTTACAGTTCTGATATAAATTAAATCCTTTTCCAGCTTTTCTATACAGAGACATTCTCTCTGGCATGTTTTACCACCTCAGTCTTCTTTCCCAACCAGTACCTGAAGCACATGCATGTGGATTCTATCATCTCTTAAAAAGTGTTCTTATAGCCAGCTCTGTCCAAAAGCAGTCCCTTATTACCTTCATCTCAACTCACACAGGACACATTCAGTACTCTAAAGCCCCCAACAGGCTTTTGCAAACTTAAAAGTAATTTTAAAGGGCATTTTCTTTAAAGTTTGCTTAGTATCTGTTTTATTGACTTAACTGGGTCATACTTTTTTATCTCCTTATCACCTGTGAGCTCTCTTAATCTCCTGTGAGCTCTCCCATGCTTGCCCCAGACTCAGATGCTTCCTGCACCACTCCTGCTTTGTGCTCAAAGATATATCTGGTTTTCTGGCATCTGAGCCAAACAGTCTAGTTGCCATAAATCAGTGCCTAAATATATAAACTTTGAGGCCAATTCATCCAGAAATCCAGACAGCCTGGAAATGCACCCAATTCTGCTTCCACGAGGGTTAGACATCCCCATGAGAGCAGAATCACAGCACAGTGGCTGGACATCTGGGAGGTATCCCGATTCAGGCACCCCAGATGTCCAGCCATATCTCTGCCTAACTCAGCCAGGCTTCCTCATGGAGCTGCAGTGCCATGGTGTCCCATTGCCATGGCACTGCAGCTCCATGAGAGAGCCACGATCACTGGCCACCACCTACAATATTTTTTTTCCTGCAGCCCAACTCTTGATCTAGCCTTCCGTGGCCAGGGTCGGGCTATAGGGAAAACCTGCACTTCTCACTTTTCTGTCTCTGCCGGCCTCTGCTGTCCACCCACGTCCAGGGGGACTTTCCCACCTCTGAGGTGGAATATGTCCCCCATCTGACTGTGTGACCCTGAACATACAGGACTGACCTCAGAATCAGTCCTGGAGCATCTGGCCAAAAGCATAATCTAGACATTTAGGCGCCTATTTGCAGCACTGTACATATCCAGGCGCCCATATTCATCAGTGCTACGCAAAGGTATAGAACCGCTAAATATTGGCATAACTTGAAACATCTTGTTCAGACATTTGAATTTATGTCCCAAATGCCCTGCTTGAGACTGAGTCCACTATTTCCTACATAAAGGTCCTATGCAAAATGGGGCTTCATTAGTAATAGTCATTGCATTCTATAATTGCAGCCGTTTTGCTTAATTTCCTCTTTAATAAAAGCTGTTTAAAGTAGTTAAGGCATCCTTTTTTCAGTTGACCTATGCCATCTGTTATTTTGAAGGATATCAGGGTAATCTGATGGGGTGTATATGTGATCTGGTGAATGTTTCTTTACTTTCAGGTGTTTATCCTTCAAAGTTAAAAGAGAGTGAAGTGACCCCCATTTTGAAAGAGGTCACAAAGGGATATTATAGGCCGATTTCAAACTTGGTATTTTTGGCCAAACTGGGGGGAAAAGTAGTTTGCCAGCTTTGTTCATATTTGGTGGGAGTTCAGGCATTCAATGCTTTGACAGGTGGGTTTTGGATATGGTGTATTCCTATCTGGACTGGAATTGCCCTCTTCTGCTTATCACGCTGGATCTTAGCACCACTTTTGATATGGTGGATCAGGAGCTGCTTTTAGTATGCTGTAAACGTCTGGGTGTGATGGGCAAATGCTTTCAGTGGCTTGATTCATATTTGAAAGGTCAAAATTTTCATGTTCAGATGGGACAGATTCATCTTCCCCAAAGGAGCCAGTTTAAGGATTCCTCCTTGTCACCTTTTTTGTTTAACATCTTTTTGCAACTGTTTGGGCAGTTGATCAGCGACTGGAATATGCTGCTTTTATGTGTACAGACAATATCCAGCTATTGATCCTCTTGGGGATGCCTCAGATTGGGCTGTTCATCAGTTGAATGAGTGTCTGGAGCAGGTGGAAAGTTGGTTGCATGTGAGTGGTTTGAAACTGAATGCTGAGAAGTCTGAAATGGTCTGTTATAGAAAAATGTGTTTGAATAATTGTTTACACAAACTGAAGATTAGGAGGGTAGTTAATCCCTGTAAGGAATTAGGAGGGTTGTTAGGGATTATGTGCTACTACTGGATAAGGGTTGTACCATGTATCCAAAGATTAGCAAAGTAGTGCAATCGGCCCTTTATAAGTTGCAGTTAGTCAGGCAGTTAAAGCCTTCTCTGGATGCTTCTGTCCTGCAGGTAGCTATGCTAGGTACTGGTGGGGAGTATATTAGACTATTGTAATAGTCTGTATGTGGGGTTGCCTGCTAGAACTACCTGCTGCTTGCAGGTTATCCAGAATATGGCTGCATGAGTTTTACTGGATAGTCTTGCCAGGAAAGTAATTGACCAGCATTGCAAGCCCTTCATTGGTTGCTGATAAGGGAGCACATTCCTTTTAAGCTTTTGTCTATAGCCTTTAAGGTCTTGACTAATTTTCAGCCTTTGTTTTTGTTGGATCAGTATTTTCCTACATGATCACTACATTCCAGTACTGGTTGGCTGTTGGTCATCCCCTCTATGAAAAAGATGAGAAGAGTTAGCATCAGAACAGGGCATTCTCTGTGGTGGTTCCGAGTTTATGGAACAACTTGCCTGAGGAGTTGTGGGTGGAGGAGGTTTTGCTATGATTCCACCAGAAACTGAAAACCTGTTTACCAGTGTCAGTTTTGAAGGGTGATGAGTTATGTTTAGTGTTTCTTGGTGAGTGGTAGCATGACGTTTCTTTCAGTCAAATTTATTTATTTATTTGTTATTGTTTTCCATTGTAGTTTTGATTTTATTTAATCTTATTGTTTATTTTTGTACCTTTTAACAGGTTTTATTGTTGTATATTATAATGTGGGTGAACCACTTTGAATGGTTGTCCAGGAAGGTGGTTTATAAATGCTTATAAATAAATAAATAGCAGCCTGCCATACAACTTAATCATCTATGATAGAGTGAAAGGGAAGAAAAGAAAGGACATGCTGGCCTAACACTCTTTCCTGTCCATCTGCTAATTTGACTGTAAGCTGCACTGAACAGCAACCTTCTCTTTATATTTGTAAAGTACTGTGAACTCTTGTAGCACTATATAAAGATTTAATAATAGTAGGAGTAGTATTTATTTATGCTTATATAACATGCTATTATGCATCAGTGTGGTTTACATTGAACAAACTGAAATTACATTGAACAGGGCATTATAACTTGGAGATAACTATTTTACAGGGAGCATGGGCTATGGAGGGTTAAGTGGCTTGTCCAAGACCACAAGGAGCACCTGTGGGACTAGAAACCTCAGTCCTTCTGGCCCAAGGTTGCTGTCCTATAGTAGGATTTGAACCCCTGACCTTAAGTACTTTACCCCAACCACTAGGCCACTCCTCCACTCTAGCAGTAGTAGCAGTAGCAGTAATTGAGGTGCTACTTAAACCCTTCAATGTGAATCAGTTAATACTCAAAAACATAGACTAGAGGTTCTCAGTGACAGCCCCCAAAAGATCTATTTTTTAGGACATCTACAATTAATATCCCTGAGAAAGGTTTGCACAGATATGGTTTAAGAACAAGATTAATTTGCATAGATTGGTTACCTTGAAAAGCAGACATATATGTGGCCTTTGAGAAGCACAGTTGCAAATCCTTACTACAGAATTTGCTGTGAATCCACAAAATGCCATGTCATAAAATAATTCCATTATGGATTGTTTGAAGTGTATGAGAAACATATGTTTCAATGAAATTTTGATATTGTCAGCAAGCTCTGAGGGGATTGTTTTCAAACTGACCGCATTGCTGCAATGTTCACAGGTACTTCAGAGTCAGGCCTTTGCTTCAGCATGTGTGTAATTTCGCAGGGATAAAGTATGCACCGTCATTTGTATTTGCTTTTTCTGGGATTGGTTCTGTAGGGAAAATAAAGCATGTAGATTTAAATAACAGTTGATGATGACCATTTTCCAGCCCTGACCTAAACACACCCTCCCCTAATGTGCCTAAGACTATGCAAGCTGTGGAACCCCTGCATGTATTTTTGGCTGGGTTAAGGGTGGGCAATTTTCCAGCTACTCTTTTCCCTGGGTATAAATTTTCCTTACCCTGTGTTTTATCAGTAAAGTAGAGCAATGATGAGGGCATCTAAAATGCAGTGCAGTAGAATTTGCCAAATGAAAAAAGTAGCATGGTTATGTGTTAGTCCGCTTTAATAGTTGCTAAATACAAATAAAACAAACAAAAAAAAAGGAATGTGGCATCTTTTCATTGGAATAACCTAATACATTTTTTGACTAGCTTTGGAAGATGAAAATCCTCCTCGGGTCAGGACAATATGAAGAAAAGATAATAATACCAGAATCATAAAAGCATTTTAGCGATAGTATCAAGGGGAAAAGGTGCTGGTGCTGGGAGGGTTGGGGACAGTGGGAGGGATGGATGGGTGATTGAAAGGTAGCAAAGGAGGAAAAATGTATGGTATATATTGTGTTAAGAAAGTTTTTATTAAGTCCATTTTTATCAGTCTCAAAGTATTTTATCATTTTTACTTCAAGAGGGTTATTTTAGAAGCCTTATTCATGCTTTGGACATCTGAAAATGAGCATAGAGATGTTCAAGGCATTTAGATATCCCCAGAGCCATTTTAGAAAATGGATCTGTAGACATCCCTAGTGTGAGGGCATCTGAGGCAGAAAGGGGGCGTGGTATAGGCGTAACTTCATCCAAGGGTGACCCAACAGTGTTGCGGGGACTTATTGTGGGACCTCATTTGCATAAATATTTGCATATTCACTGGGCCCCATTTGTATTTTAAAATATGTATGCTGTTCATATAAAAGTTTAAGCAGCTTTCAAAAGAGTCCTTCACAAGCCTCTTTTTTGTCCTTACAATGAATTAGGGGCGTGTTTGCTAAAGATTAATGGTGAAGACATTGACAGATGGTGCAGGGGTCATGGGTTCAATCCCCCACTGTGCCCACTGAATAAGGCTGGCTGAGGCACTACCATTTATGTGGAATATTGCATTATAAGGCATTTTAATTTTATTTTAATTACTGCTGCTAGCAAACACACTCTCAAAGCGCTGTAACATAAGGTGCTGCATAAGGCACCCCATAAGGTACCCCAGAGGGCACATTTTAAAGTGCACTGTCCGCCAAGGCATCCTACAATGTTGCTTAAAGGGTGGCCTATAGGGCACCATATAGGGTGCCCTATGAGGCACGGCAAGGTCATAGCACTGTTTTTGATGGCAGCACTGTGCATTTAAACGCATGGAAATCTTAAGTAGGTGCGCTGATATGCAAGGAGAAACAGCAGTGTAGCACAATGGTTAAGGCACTGACTGATGATACAGGGGTCATGAGTTTGATCCTCAGTGTGCCTAATACTTAAGGCTGGCTGAAGCATCAGCTGTGACATGTAAGTATTGTTTCCTGCAGTAACTTTATTTGTATTTTATTAATTGCTGCCAGCAAACACACCCTCATGTGCGGTAACCTAAGGTGCCGCATAAGGCACCCTATAAGGCACTCCATAGGGCACATTATAAAGTGCACTGTCCGCCACGGCACCCTATAATGTCCCGTATAGGGCACCCTATAAGTTGCTCCATAGGATACTGTATAGTGCACCTTATATGGACGGTAACCATAAGGTGCCCTATAGGGCGCCCTATAAAGCGCCCTCTGAGGCACCTTATGGGTACAGTACGCTGAGGGTGTTTTTGCTGGCAGCACTAATGTACATTAAAAATAGATAATGCTTTGGACAGCCCTATCAAATAACCCCACTGTAGGTTTGAACCCATGACCTCCAGCTCTACTGGTAGTGAAGTAACCAGTGGGCTACAGCTCTATAGCTGCTAGTAAGCCCCTGGCTGGCTGGCTGCAGAAAGACTGCACATCACCACACAAACAGTCTGCTGTGGTCACCAGGATAGGGTTAGCCCACCCGTATCCATGATGCACTGCACATGAAAATCAGCCATCTACAGATGAACACAAGATGGGGTATGCACCCTCACAGCGGCCTGGTAGGGGGAACTGACCATGTGTGTTACTGGCACAGAGTATCTACACACCGTCACATTGTGCATGTACTGTGCTCACCCTGAGGGTGCGGTGGGGCGCCCACCACCAGGTCCACAGCACCTTCCATGGCAGAAATAGGCCATGCTGTAGGTCCCCAGCAGTCCTAGTGTGTGAGATAGGTAGTTCCTGCAGACACACTTTGGATACATCTGTACTTCTCAGTCAGGTTTGACCCTTATGGACCCATAGGCAGATTATGTACCATCACCCGACCCACCTCTGGGGCTGAGGGTGGGAAACAGGGTCTCCCACCGACAGATCCACATTTTACATCCCTGCAATGGCAGCAGTAGAGGGGACCACCAACCGCAGTCCGGCTGGGGAACAGACACCCTACAGGACAGTCAATGCAGCTCTGTACACATCTATAAAGCAATAGCAGACAGACATTAGGCCCGGAAATACTCAGCTGCACCCCACCACAATCTGATATTCTCCTGCAGCCACTGCACCCTGCAAGGTGTTCCAGCAAGACACATACTAGCTGCAGACAGTCTGATAGCTAGTACATAGGGCATGTTCTTGGAGAAGATACATACACCCAGAACTGGGATGTCAGCATACACACCAAGCAGATAAGTCAGTGATTGGGCCCCAAAAGGGAACCCAGAAATATCACATGAAAAACGTTTTACAGGGCACTATGGGGGAACCTAGCCATGCCGTGGTCACTGCTCAGTCAGGGTGAGAGTGAACTCCCAGCAGGACATACTGTGGCCACCCTGTCTGTGCAGGTAGTGGCCAGGCACTACAATGTCCCAGCCATTGCCCTATGCCCTGTGCAGATGCATCCTGGCCAGGCCATCCTGTCCGGGCTATACCCATGGTACCTTGCTCCTCATTATGCACATTGGCAGGCCAATACTGGCAACAGTGCTGGCAGTGTGGGCAGTGGAGGGTGTTTGCAGCCACCACACACTGGATAGACAGACACACACTCCCACACCTATGCCAGCATTGTGCTACTATAGAGGTGTTTAGCAGCCCTGGCCACCACACCAGTCCTGGGCACAGTGCAGGCATGGATATGGTACGCAAAACTGTTGGGGGTCACTCATTAGGGTGGTAAACACTGTCAGAGACCAGACCTGAAGCACACCCCACAGACATCAGAAAGGTTGCTATGATGGAGCTCAATCAGCAACTGTGCTTAACGTAGGAATTGCTATCTGCCAGTAATCATAGCAACCTTTTGATAGCTGTGTACCATATTCCTAGGTGTAGGGTGGCATTGCTAAGGTATGCAAGTGCTAGTATTGGGAGATGCATGCAGGGCCCAATGTCCTGCCTCTCCAGGGGGCATTGGCTAATGGAGCCTGTGGGTGTGGGTGTGTCTGCCCCTGTTGGCTGCTGCTTTACGGCAGAGGTTCCCAACTCCAGTCCTGGTATGCCAAACACTGTTCGGGTTTTCATGCTGTCCCTCATGAATATGCATGAGATATATCTGCATACCATGGGGGTGGTGCATGGATATGCAGCACAGGCATCTTTATTAGAGGCAGCATGGAACCGGAATGGTGTTTGGCCCTCCAGGACTGCATTTGGGTGACTCTGCTGTAGGTAATGCGCCTGTTTATGGAGTCTGTGCTCTGTAGGGTAAAATGTAGGTGTTTTGGGCATGTTTACATCATCTGCAATAAAGGTTCTGTCTGTATTAGCACGTTGTAGTAGTGGGTAAAACATGGGGACTGGGTTGGCAGGCACCATAGCTGGGACTTGAACCTGTGACCTTCTGTCTCCAAACACACTGGTTGTGTGCACTGCACCACCGTGTTGCCACAGAAACAGTGCATTCTCTGGTGATACCATGACTGTTTGTCGGGCAGGGCCTGTCTGTTGCAGTGCATGGCACCCACCTACACAGGGCTAGGCCATGGTCTGCTCTGGGCAGCTGCCACTGCCCCCTTCCACCACCAGTACCCCTCTGCCACCATGCTGACATGCCCTTCTGCTGGTGGTGCTGGTGGTGTGCAGTCTCAAGCCATCCAGTGTGCAGGTAGGCGGCTGCCTATGGTGTGTGTTCTGGGGTAGGGGTGCCTGCATAGGCGTTCACGCTTCCCCCAACACCGCCTGCCAATGTTCTGTGCCCTTGGAGGTACCTGCTGGGTACTATCCCCTGTGACACTGTGATAAACACTCTCATGCCCATGTTGGGCCCTCATCAGTTGCTGTCTGGCTGCTGTTCAGTTTCAGCATTCCTAAGTGCCACCTAGGCATCTGCCTAGTCCGCACTGTGCCCCAGCTGCACCACAGCATGTGCCGCCTGCAGCCCTCTGTATCCCCTTTCCCAGCATCTGTCCAGTTGCCCATTCCGACATGCCCGCCATGCTGTTGTGGAACATGTGCATGCCATAGATAACCTGTCCAATGGAGAGGGAACCCTGATCAGTGCTATTTCACTGTGGGGTCATTCACCTTGTATGGGGACGGAGCGCAGACCCTTCCAAAATTCATATTTATTTTTTGGGGCTTTCTTGGGAGTGTTTTTTGATGTTTTCCATTACTATCACTATTGCCCAGCTTGATTATGATTTTTTTTTATTTTGTTGGGGTCATTTTCAATGTTTATTTGCACTTTTGTTCCGTGCACATGTATCACACTTATCTCTTTTTTGTAGGTTTCCCTGGTTTTGCTGTACATTGCTGACAGAAATGGTTTCTTTTCCCTTTAAATCAGATCTAACGCGAGGTTTTCACTTGCATTAGTTTTGGCCTCGGATTTCACATTGTTAGTGTGTGATGAGCCTCTCCCCTCCCACTCTCCACCCATTGACCCCTTCTCTCCACCCCTGGGGAGCCTTCCTCCGCCCTCCGGGAGCCTTTCCCCGCCTTCAGCGCTCATTTGCGCCGCTGCGCCCGTGAGCGCGCACTAAGGCACATTTGTGCCCCGTAAAGCATCATTATCACGCGCTTTTCAGAAATTCTGTGAAACTATGCCTAAAAGAAAGTTGAACATGTTTTTTTTTTTCAGAATTTAGGCATAAATTGATCAAAGTCACTGTTCTTTTTACTGGGACTTGGTCCAGGTAGTAGTGCACAGTAAAGATATATGAGGAAAAGCAAGGATCATGTTGTTGCTTTTCAAATTTCATCTAATGAGTCAGATTTCAGGAGACCCACAGTGACTGCACTGGTTCTAATTTAGTGCAATTTTACTTTAGCATTCAGAGGGGCACCCATTTGTTGTTAAGAGAACTGGATACAGGGAACTAGCCAACTGACTAAAGTTCATTGGGCAACTGGTAAACCAATTATCAAAGGAGACAAAAGGTTTTGCAGACTTCCTGATAAATTCATATTTCTAGATGTAATATGTGAGTACTTGCCTGCATGAAAATTTAGGTTAGGCTATCAGAAGCACTAATTCCTTGTTAAAGTAGAAAGATGTTGTTATCATTAGGAAGAAACTTGGAGTGAATTCATGGAACTACTTTGTCATGATTAAACTGTGAACCATAAACAACTCTTCATTCAACCTCTTATAAGAGTTACAACATCTTATAATAACATTTCTCAGCTGATCTCAGATAACCACTTGCACCACACTCCAGTCTCAACGAAACCTCAATTGTGTGCTGGTTCACATCAATAATCTGCTGTTTTTTCTCTCTTTAATATCTTAAATTGATTCAAAAGTTATAAAGGAGTACTTAGCTTGTGGGTATGGTTTCTTTTTGCCCAATTTTGGGGTTTTATAGCGACACAACCCGCTAGCACACCTATTGCTTCTTAGGAATAACAATCCCAACGCCGATGATTCAGGCGCCTTGCGTTTCACTATGGCGGGTTCTTCAGGGGATGCTTGGATATATGCTTAAAATCTAGAGAAACAAAATGACCGAGATGATAAAACTCTTTCATCTCCATCTTGCCCAAGAACACAATCTTGTACTTCATACAATTAAAAATAAGAATAAAGTCAAACAACACGGCCCTTAGATACCTTTTGAAGAATGCTGCCCACGTTTCTCTATCTTCTTTATAACAACAAGCTGTTGTATCTTGCTGAAGTTTCCAAAAATGCCGCGCATGCGGATAAAATCCACCAACCATCTTTATCAGGTGTGGAACCCATTCAACAATCAGATTGCCTCATGTGATTGGTCTGTGCCCATTTAATCTACATGCACACCGACCAATCGATTTCCATGTTCAAACCTTCCGGTTGTACAGTGGCTAAGGTGTAAATCCACCATTGTTCTCTGTATAACAGCAATTGCTCCCGGGTTTTACCCCGAGCCGCAGTTGATACTTCCTCAATGCACCAGCACCGAAGCTGTTCAAACGTATGGCCTTGTGTAATGCAATGTTGGACTATTGGAGCTTCCACTCGCCTACATCGCAATCTACTTTGATGTTCCTTAATCCTAACTCTAAAAACACAAATGTTTTTTCCGATGTATAAAAGCTTACAAGGGCAGCTGATAGCATAGACAACAAATGTAGAATCACACGTTGTGGTGTATTTTAACCGGTATTGCACTCCTTTATAAGTAAAATCAGACCTCTCAGCAGTAATGACACATATTTCACAATGTCCATTGCAGCAGAAAGGAATAAGAATATCTAATTTTAAACGCAAAGAAGTTTAGTTTTATGGTCAGCATATATAGGTGTTCCCTGATGTAACGAGGGCTGTCTTTATGGCATTAAAATCTCAGGTTCTTGCAATGAGGGCATTTTTTAAAGTTCCCCTGTAAGCGTTTTATTACTTATCTGGGTAATATCTATGTTTTTCAGGACTCTGGTCACCTGGAAAGCTTCTATTGCATACAAAATATGTTAATGGTGATATGGGTGGGACAATTAAGGGATAATTACTAGAATTTAGACAGCTTTTTCAAGTGCGGGGGAGGGGGGTGGTATTTTGGTACCCTTTTCTTTTATTATATTTTCACTTTGATAGTCCTCTTACTCTTCTCGTGAGATGGGCTGAATGATGGCTATTAATGGTCTTTTCTTTTTTGGTGAATTCTTGTATTTGCTAGTTTTTTCTGTTTTTCAAATAAGCTATAAATTATTAATAAAAAAAATTTTCTTCAGCCCCCGTCCTAGCCACATTTTTGCCAACAAAAGGGTTCTTCAAACTGAAGGTGTTTTAAATGTAGCTTGAAGCTATGTTTGCATACCGGCTGAGCATCTGGTGACTTTACTACTACTATTTGCATAGCACTGTACATAAAGTACACAGTCCCTGCTCATCAGAGCTTACAGTTGTCCCCCCTTCGTGGAGGAAGGCTGGATGTGACAGAGGAAGGAAAGCCTAAAGTGGTATGCTCCACTACTTTTGGTACTGAATGCAAGTCAAAACAAATTCCAGAATTTTCTTATATGATCTTTGGAGAACGATACCCAGGAATGAGGGGATTCTGATGAGTAGCATTGCACAATTGTGTAAATTAATGGTTGAAGCAGAGTCACAGTTTGTGGACTAAGCTGCCTTTTAAGGGATAGTTTTAAGAAGCTTAAGCAAAGCCAAACTCAGATTTCTTCAGTGCAATTTACTCTGTTTAAAGGTATTTCCTTGTTGACATGAAAAGTGTATTTCTTTAAAAATGCCAGGTGTAGAAAAAAATCTCTGTATACTTAATTTTCCTTACATACAGTAGACTCCATCTTGGCTTATGAGATGCCAAAAAAATATTTTATGGATATTTTGATTTTTCCTTTTTCTATTCCTCCAATTACTTATGTTTATTATGTTCATCATCAAAAAGGTTGCCACAAATAGAAGCCAGGAGGACAGAAAGAGACTCTATTTTCTACAGAGTTAAACTGAGCAACAGGTTTTGTGACATCTCTGGAAAAGGTGGAGAAAAGAGCAACTCTTTTGGCTACATTTGGTTTGGAACTTGATATTTCTCTTTTTTAAAAAGAGAAATAATTTATTCCTGGAATACTTAGTGGATAATTTTATAACAAGTTGCCTAGGTTAATTAAGCTGGAAGGTGTCTATTTTTTACCTATTTTATAAAGACACATTGGTATCTATGGGGGATGTTTACTAAACCGTGGTAAAGGAGCAAGTGTGCCGTTAGTGCGTGCTAATGGCACACTTGCACCCTCAGCGTGTCCAAAAAGCCACTTTAGCACGCACTAACGGTACTGGCAGCATAAAGCACCCTGTGGGTGGAGAGTAGGTGTCCACGGGGTGGAGAGTGGGGGGTCAATGGGCAGGGAGTGGGCGGGAACAAGGTCTACTCCCTTAACGACCTTAACATCAGGAACTTTAACGCATATCAAAACTTCACAGTAAGGGTGCATTTTGAGGAGAGAGAGCCTATTTTAATGTCTGCAATGTGCTGCACAGGTGAGCCCAAGAAATTGATAGTAGTGCTCCATTATCAGCAACAGCATAGTGCCCAAGTATGAAAGGGTACTACTATGTTGATGGTGCAAATGGGACAAAGGAGGGTGCATGTGGGTCATTCAATGGGGGCCGCTGGTGCACAGGGTGGACCAAGTGGTTGCCTAGGTGACATATAAGAACATAAGATTTGAAAATATGCCAGATTGTCAGACCAAGGTCCATCATGCCCAGTATCTTGTGTCCAATAGTGGCCAATCTAGGACACAGGTTCCTAGCAGTTTCCACAAAAGACACACAGGATGCACAGTGTGTGTATTGGGCAAGCAGGGGATATTCTGGGTCCCTATAATGTTTATGGACCATTCCCCCGGAACCTGCCCAAACATTTCTGAAACCCAGCTACACTAACAGCCTTTACGACATCCTCTGCAAATGAATTCCAGAGATTGAATACGCATTGACTGAGAAGCCATTCACTCCCAGTAGTCCTTAATGGCTTACACTGTAGCCACATTGCATGACCCCTAGTCCTTCTACATTTTGATGGCGTAAACAATTGATCCACGATTACCCAATCCACTCCAGGCAATATTGTATAGACCTAACATAACACCCCTCAGCTGTCTCTTCCACAGGTTGAAGAGACATAACATTGGCAGGCAGTGATGGGGTCCCTGCAGAGGCAGATGGGGGGGGGGATGTGTGGCCATCCATGTATGCCTCTGCCCCCCCATCCGGACCTTGCTTCCTAGGCACCCACCAACACGCATGTTGGATGGGCTGGGACTGCACACTACCAACACGGACAGCACACAAGCAAGTCAGTATGCTATGGGGTGCTGGCAGAAGGGGCAGCAGCACCCGCCTGCAGCAGACCAAAGCCATGCCCTGGTCCTGTGCACAGTGCAAAATGCAACATGTGTCAAGGTCTGTCTGATGCGAAGTACGTCAGCCCCAGGGAATGCTGCAACCATGTGGCATCACTGTGGCTCCATGCACACAGTTGGTGTGTATATGAGTGGAGGGTCATAGGTTTGGGTCCAGGCTATGGATTATGCATTGCATGTCCCTGTGGCTAAACTTTAGCCCACAGTGCAGGTACGACACCAACATGTGCAACACCCAATGAATCGGCCAGCAAGGACACAAACACCCTCAGCTACACAGACAGGCTCCACTATCTTCAGCTGGATGGAGAGTCAGACTGGCACACTGAGCAGGCATTAACATCAGAGCATGCTATTAGCTCCTGCCCAAGGAGCACACATTAACAATGCCTGAGCTGATATTGAGACCAAGGTGGCAGGCAGGAATGCCAACTATCCCCATTTTTGCACAGCATGGCAATATGAGTGTGTGTGTGTGTCTATCCATTATTTTGTGACTTTCTCCAACTCACTGAACCTCGCAGTGCCTAAGGTGTTTCCAGCGTTAATCTGCAAATGTGCATGATGAGGAGCAAAGTGTTGTGGGTATGGCCTGAAACAGGGCAGATTGGCCAGGATAGGTCTACATCGGAAGTAAGTCAATGGCTAAGATGCTGTAGTGCCCTTCTGCCATGTGCATGGCTGGGGTGGCTACAGCATGTCTTATGAGAGGGCTCGCTCACCCTGACTGAGCAGTGACCATGGCATGGCTATGTATCTACATAGTGCTATATAGTGTCTGGTTCTAGTGATGTGGGTGCACCTCCTCTCTTGGGGGTCTGCTTACTTAACATCTACTGGGTGCACATGGTTGTTCTGTGCACATGCAGTGTGTACTGACCAGCGGACTGTCTGCAGCTGGTATGTGCATGGCTGGAAAACTGGGTGATGGGCAGCAGGTGCAGAGTGAGTATGCTTGCTGCAGGTGATTGTTAGACCTAGATGACTGGGAAAGGAGATGTTTCAGCCCTACTCTTTGTGGTAATGGTAGGCCTAGATGCCCCCCACCATAGATGGCATCAGCTGTTTAACACTGGCTATTAACATGCACTGTTCTAAGAGGTTCACTCTCCAACAGGGACAGATCACTGGCCAGATGTGACTGGTGCAGCAAGGTGACTAGCTGAACACACTGCAGACAATAATTGCCACACACTAGCAATAATGGGGATCTGCAGCACAAACAACAGAGACCACCTCTAGCACTGCAAGTCCTGGGGACAGTGCTGGGCGGCCATCCTCATCCTCAGGGTGACCACTGAAACTGCACAATAGCACAGATTGTAGCTATTATGTCACTGCAGTACACACTGTCAGTGCATCATACTGAGTTGATATGATGTATCTGTCCATTCTCCGTTTGGTGATCAGCTTCAGACTGCTGTTCTGTGTGTGCAGTGCATCATGGATACTGGAGGGGTTTAACCTATACCAGCACACACAGCAGACAGTTTAGGCAGAGACCTGCAGGTTCTTCAATTCCAGGCATTTTAGGCTCAAGAGGTGTGGCATACTGATTAGTGCAATATCTCCATAGGCAGAAGACGGGTTTGATTCCTATTTGCTCTTTTTGTGAATGTGTGCTACTCAGGTCATTTTCATGCCTGTGATAGTCAGGGCTCTCCTGTGCCTGATCTTCACGTCACCACTCCCACTCTGCTCCTGTGACTGCAAACATCCTGCCACTTCTGACTCGCTGGGGGACACATCTTCCCCATCCTATACCACAATCTGACATTGCAGCACTTTACATTGGCACCACCCTGTGCATTGGTACAGCTGCCTCCCACATGCTCGTCCACGTAACTGGCTGTCACATAGGGTACCCACCAATATGGCAGGTCTATCAGCTCCCACCTGTCCTTCCTTCTATCACCTTTACATTGACTTTCCATGGTGCATTATCCAGTGTTAGGGGTACAGCCGTTTTCCTGCCTTTAGTTGCATGCTTGTCAACTTGAAGCACCTTAAAACCCTTGGTCATCTTATGTTCGGGCACCTAAACCCCTTAGGGCACCTTAACTTCATGTGCCTTAATCCCTCAGGGCCCTTTAACCTCAGGTGCCTTAAAGTCCTCAAGGCACCTTAACTTCATGCACCTTAACAACTCAGGGTGCCTTAAACTCGGGCACCTTAGGTTAAAGTGCCTTAAACCCCTTGGGCATCTTAACGCTTGTCACTTTAACATGAGATGTGCCTTTACCACATGTTAAATGATCAGGGCGCCCTGTTCTGTGCATTACACGGCCCATAGCTCCCTTTACACCAGACTGCCTCCACCCACCCATAGCCTTATATGGCTTCGGGAATCTTAGCATTGCCCTTACCGCTGGTGACTTTACCTTGGTTTAGTAAACATCCCCCTATGTGTCTTTGTAAAAATAATTGCACAAATCCTGCAGAAATTGCAGCTACATTGACAATACAGATATTTATGGAAGTAGGTATAAAATAATTGCACAGATACTGCAGAAATTATACCTATTTATTTATTTATTTATTTTATTTTATTTGGCTGGATTTTTATACCGCTTTTTATCGGGGCAAAGTGGTGTACCTTACAACAACAGTTTATACAGAGAACAGTAGGAACTTATATACATTACCATTTGAATGAATGCAACAATAATTTATTACAAAGAGAAAAGGAATTTATTTACATTGAGATACATAATTATCTCTACAGGACTGTGTATGTGAGCAAGAATTTGTTCTTACAATGGGAGGGGAGGGGAATGGGGAGGCAGAAGGAGGGGAGGAAGGAAGGATTATGTGATGGACCAAAATGTTCATTGAATAGGTAGGTTTTGAGAAGTTTTCTGAACGTGGAAAGGTCGTTGGTATCACGGATAGCTCCTGGTGGAGAGTTCCAGATTGAAGATATTGAATATATGGATATTTATGGAAGTATGTGTAAATATTATCACATAAAGTTCACACATAAGCATGTATTTTAAAAAACATACATGTAAATCATGATTCCACCCAAAATCCTCCCCTAAGCATGCCTACCCAACAAATACATGTCTACTTGCAGTGTGCATCATTTTAGGCATGATGAAATTTTATAAAAGTTCTCTAGCATGTGTTGAACAGTGTTTTACAAATGAAGAAGTATTATAAAATTGCATATTTTAGATTGTCTAAGTAGACAAAGGGATGTCTAAGTTGGAACATTCAGAAGTTGCTTTATATTTTACAGAAGGCTCATGAATGCGGTAGAGATGTGCATTTGTTTGAAATGGCATGGGAAATATCAACAACATCTTGTTTCATATGGTTTTTAACCCAAAACAACAGGAAAGAAAATCTAATTTTTGCCATTATTAAGGTGACAAGTTTCATAAGACACAATTTAGTATAACCCACAAGACTCCCCTTGCACACCTCCAAATGTTGAGAGGCAGGCGTGATGTCCACTTGATCCTACCTCTACTCTGTAATCTTGAAAAATGGTAGCGACTGACCCTATGTGATGTGTCCCAATGTACCATGCAGGGTCAGTCTGCTAAATAAGACTATTATTACCTTATTTGGCAGTTTGATTCCACATTGTGCATCCCAGGATAAACCATGTGGGGTTAAGGTGTCTAATAAGTCAATTATTGCCTTATTTAGCAGTTGGACCCCATGTAGTGTATACTAACACACCATGCAGGATCAGGTGCTGCCATTTTTTCCAGATGGCAGCACAGAGGCAGGAGAAAGTGGGCATTACTCCTGCCTCCCAATATTACAGGTGTGTGAGGGGTTTCTGAGTCAGCATTTGGGGGTCCCAATTGGGCCCCCAGTATATATTTTGTAGAAAAAGGGAGAGGGAGGTGCAAGGGACCATGGGCCACTAAAGAATCTTCAAGATGTGAGGTGAGGGGTTGGGAGTCCAAGGCCAATGGGCACCAGGGACATTTGTGGGGTTGAGAAAGTCTGAAGAGTGGGGGAAGGAGATGTTGGGAGCATCTGGGATGTTTGGAGCATCAAGGAGATAGGGGAATCAAGGTGAATTGGGGCATGTGGCCCACTGGACCACCAGGGCATTATTTTGGGTTGGGGGTAGGGGATGGGAGTCAGGGAATCTGATTGATGTTTCCCTTTCTGTCATGTGTGAGCCACTGACAGAAAGGGAAACATTATGCCCACTCTGCAGCATATGGCTGCATATTACTGTGGCGGTGTGCAACGTACACTTCTTACAGCGTACACTTCTTAATGCAACAGTAATTTGCATGCCATTAGTTTACTGCATCGGGAGTAAAAATATGTTTTGTGCATGCATTAGAATGCTGTGTGTAGGAGTGTAGCACAAGCATTCTAACACACAGCTTTCAGCACTAAAGCCTAAGTCGGGAACACCAATGTTAATAACTAATTTCACCAGACTTCAGTGTTATTGGCTATTCTTGACAGCTCTACCCGGCCCCACCTTTTATAAGAATCGTTGGCCTCCTCCTGTCAGAAGGGGCAGGGCATGCCTGTTCCTTGCAGAAGAGTCAGATGGGGAAGTCCTTCCATCTGATTCTCCTTGTTCTCTTCTGGGCCACTTATATCTTTCACATTATGACTGTTTGTTTGGGGTTTTTTTTCACTTCAACCTAGGCTTTGCTCCCTCTATCCATTGGGCTCATTTTGCTTTTTTGTATGAACTGGACAATTTGTTGTATTTCCCCCATTGTTTTAAAGTGATAGTTAACTTTTTCTTTCATGTAGGATCTCCAGGGCTACCTTCACCCCTTTGAGAGAAATCCCCTTACATATATATTTACATTTACACTGACTTTTTGGTGCATACAAATATTTTGTGTTTGCTTACAGATAAATGCTTGAGCTTTCAAAAGTATGCATGTACTCACAAACCCCTCTCCAACCCCACCCTCAGAAACACCTCTCTTCAATCTGGGTAGACTTACACATGGTCAGGTTTGTTTAAAAAAAAACACTATTTCAGTGGGCAAAGCAGTGTTTTACCGAGGAAATGCTGTTGAAGATGACTTACTAAGAGTTCATATGCATTGTGCAGAGCAATTGTTTTTTTTAGTCTTTTTTTCCTGAGTGCACTCATCGTGCTATACAGTCGTTCTGTGGCTTTGCCGTGGAAACCAAAAACAGACTTGATCTTTTGTAGTGGCCCTGCAGCTATGGGGTTTGTGTGAGCAGCTTGGCATCTGCCGGCACATCTTTAGCAACTTGGCAGCCAGAGTGCGTCGCAGGTTGCAATCCAACCTGCCTTCTACAGCAGCCTCTTTCTGGCTGATTAACTTTAATGTAATTTTAATTAAAAACCACTGTGTCGAAGGGTTTAGCTGCATGAGAAATGAGCACAGATTGCTGCACAGTACAGCAGTCGCCTGGAAAATGGAAATTGCATCTTCCCAGCACTATGCAGGGCACCAGAGAAAGAAGGTGACAGCAATTGTCCCGTGGTTTGCGGTCACTTGTGAATGCAAGAGCCATATGATCAATCGTGTACTTGCCTTATGAAGAACTACTATTTCTTAAAGAGAGTTAACAAGTGAATTGGAAAACAACAGCAGCATAGCTCTGTAATGAAATGATGGTTGTTCTCCCTCTGCCTAGATTATGTACTGTATTCTATTAACTGAATTGACAAAGCAAATGTTGCTTGGTGGCACAGATCTTACTGATAGGACCCACCAAGCTTCGCTGTGAGCTTATACTGAAATACCCGCCTTGCTTACATTATTTTCCACTCCTTCATCTTGCTAATTATTTATAACTCAGAACAAGTTACATTATCAAGGTATGAAAACAAGTAAATAAACCTCAGTTTCTCAGTGGGTACACTGAGATAGGTTTGCATCTTAGACTGAAGGAATACTGTAGATCTATATTGTAGGTCACCTTTAAAGAGTTGGCTTGGCCAGTGAATGAAACTAGATAATTTTTCAAATGCATCACATTTATATCATCTTATTACACACATTAATTATAACCTGGTTAATGGTGAGATCCCATATGGAACATCCTGTCTGTAGCCAACAAACTCACCTATACAATATCTATGACCTGTGATCTCATCTGTTCTCTCTTAGCTTTAACTAAAAACCGGTTTAGCTCCTTCTGCTCACTCATTCTTTCACAGCCCTAGGAGTAACATAATGGTTAGCATACTGGTTGCTAAGACAAAGACCAGAGTTCAATTCCTACTAGTACTACTTGTGACCTTAGATAAGACACTTAACCCTCCATTACCTCAGAACAAAGGCCTAGCAATCTATTTCAGGTCACACTGCCAAAAAATACCCAATAACTGCTAGGTTGCCAGAAGTCAGCAATGACTCAAAAGCACATATTGCTTTTACAACTCAAACTACGGTTACAGTGTGCAGCAGCAGCCAAGAAAGCAAATAGAATGCTAGGAATCATAAGGAGGAAGGGAGAATAAAACAAAAGATATAATGCCTCTGTATGGTTTCATGGTACGACCGCACCTTGAATATTGTATACCGTTCTGGTCACCATATCTTAAAAAGGATATAGTGGAATTAGAAAAGGTACAGAGAAGAGCCACCAAAATGGTAAAGGGAATGGAAGGATACCCTTATGAGGAAAGACGTAAAAGGTTAGGGCTTTTCAACCTGGAAAATAGACTGCTGAGGGGAGATATGATAGAGGTATATAAATTAATCAATAGAGTAGAACTGCCAGTAGCAGATAAATACACATGTATAAATACTCGGTATGTCTATAAGCTAGAACCAACCCTGTATTTGTAAATAAATTAGACTTTATTACTGATAGAAACATTGTGCACAATTAGCATAAATTAGCTTTCTGAGGTAGGAAGTTATGGAGCCCTATGATTACAATTACCAAGATATATAATCCCTATTTTATTTATTTAGTTATGTGCACTTATATACTGCCTTTCTGGAATCAAAGTGGTTTATAATGAACTTAATAAAAGCATTACATCCAACAAGGTATTACATGGAATTGTGCTAACAAGGTATGCAGGGTTTTATAATAGATCAAATAAATTTAACAAATTTAACAGCAGGATTTAAAACCTATCTACATGTTCCAAAAATATATGAAGATGGTTAATTCTGTCCTTGTAACTTTATCATGTCACATGAGGTAATACTTGTGATCTAATTTACTGCAGATGTTGTATAAAATGCTGAGATTATTGACAAATTTTATTTTGAGATGATTGATTATTTTAGCAATCAACATTACTGATTCACTCTGCACGCAGACATACAGTACATTATCTATCTGTCTAAGCTAGCCCCAACCTCGGGGGGGGGGGGGGGACTTAAAGACCAGTACCTTAGCTCCTGCCAGAACCCTTGTGACTGGGTCCGAGAAATTGTCTCACGAATGGCACAAAGTCAAAGTATGGCAGAGGTCCAACATTGGCTACAGGCAGGGTCGGGCTGCAAGGAATCTCTTGCATCCCTTTGCCCCACTGACCTGATCCTGTGCCGCTGTTTCCTGACATCCAGGGGGACTTATTTCATCTATGAAGTGGAATAAGTCCCCCATCCATATTGGTGATCCCGAACGTACAGGGCCCACCTCAGGATCTGCCCTGTACGTCCAGGGCCGCATTCCTGCCCACCACCCACTCTCACTCCTCTTTTTTGGCTCATCCCCTCCTGCCCCCATTCAGAGCTCCCCATACATCTCCTAGGTATGTGTGGGGAGCTTTGGGCAAGAGATATGGTTTCGGCATTTGGCGGGAATGGATATCCAACCCGGACATCCATCCCCACTAAATGCAGCTCGGAATGTGTCTTTTTGGGAACCTGCTAGGTACTTGTGACCTGGATTGGCCACTGTTGGAAACAGGATACTGGGCTTGATGGACTTTGGCTTGACCCAGTATGACATTTCTTATATTCTTATGTTCTGTTTATCTAGGTTTCTTTCTTATGTAAGGAACATTAAGAAAAATCTCTTACTAAGTTCTAACTTCCTGAAATTAACTCAGTATGTGATGGCAATGGTATTTGTATGTAGTTGGGTACAGGCTATCCTTGGTTGCCTTGTGATGTACTACGTGAAAGAATTTGTCTAGATGGCTTCCTCTGCTTGGAATGCCATGAGAGATGATACAGAGATATGATGATATCATGTAAGAATAAATAACCCAGTGGGTGGGAAGGATTGTTTTTTATCCCTCTATTATGTCACTCTAGAGGGTTAGAGTTCCAGAAGAGATGGAGATCTGGATTCTGTGGACTTGCGTCCTGAGCACCACAGAGGTCTAGGAATAAGGAAAAAAGAATTACTGCTGTTCTCTTTTCCTCCATTTGAGTAATGGTTGGAGATCACGGTTGGAGATGCTGAACTTCCAGGATAGTAGTCTGCATACCATGGAGCGTAGGAGTAGAAGAAGAATGCTATGATACCTCAAAGTTTTATTCCTCAGAAAAACTTCCAAAGGTGGATCAGAACTCAAGGCCAAAGTCTTTGGAGTCAGAGGGGAGGATCTTGAGGGCCAAAGTGGTCAATAAACAGAAGACAGAGGGAAGTACCTATGTTTTGAGAAGAGAAATTTCTGTGCTTTTAAAAAATGTTTGATACAGACACATGGCTCAGTGATCCAGAGAAGGAAAGAAGAGTTTTAGAAATTGTCCTCATAGGTCTTCAAGTGGGTTCTAGGAACCCTTTCAAAGTGGAAGAGGTGGAGTTGTATATGTACTTGTAAATAATGTTTTACAGGTTCTGAATATTGGATCACCTGTAGGAGAGCCTACCCTGGTAAATCAGACATCTTGGTGCAAGCAGTCCATGACAATCCTCAGAGTGCACCACAACAAAGCACCACATGACAGTACTGTTGCGGTAACATCATGGGTATCTTGAAGCACCTTATGAGCTCCTTGTCCACATGCACCATACCCTCAGCACACCATTATAACACACAACTGGAGAGTACTCCTTCCTGGTGATTTGGGAGAGAGTTCTGGCCTGTAGAGGAGAGCTCACTAGTTATATCATAAGAACATAAGAACTGCCATATTGGGCCAGACCAAGGTTCATCAAGCCTATTTCCAACTGTGGCCAACAGTGGCCAATCCAGATCACAAGTACTTGGCAGGTTCCCAAAAAGATACAGAGGTTCCACAATGCTTGTCCCAGAGCAAGCAGTGGATTTCCTGGGTCCTCTTTAATAATGTTTTATGGATTTTTCCTCCAGGAACTTGTCCAAACATTTTTGTAAACCCTGCAACACTGACAGCTTTTACTATATACTCCAATAACGAATTCCAGAGTTTGAATATGCGATGAGTGAAAAAATATTTCTCTTTTTCTCTTACGGGTTACATTGTAGCTTCATTGGGTGTCCCCTAGTCTTCCTACATTTTGATGGAGTAAACAATGGATCTACATTTACCTATTCTACTCCATTCAATAATTTATAGACCTCTATCAAATCTGCCCTCAGCTGCCTCTTTTCCAAGTTGAAGAACCCTAACCTTTTATGCCTTTCCTCATAGGGTGTCTTTCCATTCCCTTTACCATTTTGGTGGTTCTCTCTGTACCTTTTCTAATCCTGCTATATCCTTTTTAAGAAATGGCAACCAGAATTGCACACAATATTCAAGGTGCAGTCGCACCATGGAATGATACAGAGGCATTATAATATTCTTATTTATTTATTTATTTATTTATTTATTTAACATTTCTTATATACCGTGCTATTTCTCATCAGTGCGGTTTACATCGAACAATAAAACACTTGGACATACAGATTCAGTCCTACGTTTACATAAAACAGGGTTTTAACATGGATTAACTGGGGAAACTATATACATATGAAATTATGTTACAAGGAATTGGTTTTATTCTCCATTCATCCTTTTGATTCCTAGCATTCTATTTGCTTTCTTGGCTGCCATTGCACACTGGACGGAAGATTTCAATATCTTATCCATGGTGACGCTTAAATCCTTTTTCTGGGTGGTGGTTCCTAATGTGGAACCTTGCATCATGTAACTATAGTTTGAGTTCTGCTTTTCTAGGTGCACTTGTCCACATTAAATTTCATCTGCCATTTGGACATCCAGTCTTTCAATTTATCAAGGTCCTCTTGCAGTGTTTCACAATCCTCTTGTGTTTTAACAACTTTGAATAATTTTGTGTCATCTGCAAATTTGATCACCTCACTCATTATTCCTATTTCCAGGTTATTTATGAAGATGTTAAAAAGCAGTAGGCCCAGCACAAATCCATGGAGTACTCCACTATTCACCTTTTTCCATAGAGAAAATTGGCCATTTAGCCCTACTCTCTGCTTTCTATCTTTAAACCAGTTCCAGATCCACAATAGTAGACTGCCTCCTATCCCATGACTTTTTAATTTCTCCAAGAGTCTCTCATGAGGGATTTTGTCAAAGACTTTCTGAAAATCCAGATACGCTATATCAACTGGCTAACCATGGTCTACCTGATTATTCACACCTTCAAAAAATATAACAGCTTAGTAAGACAAGACTTTCCTTAGCTAAATCCATATTGGCTTTCTCCAATTAAACCATGACTATCTACTATCTATGTTAGAGAGGGCATTGAGTCAGAAAGGATTAAAGTTTTGCAAGAAACAAAATTTGCTGTAGAATCTCTATGGATTGAAATTCCATGTAAAAAGGGGAAGGCGATGGCAGTAGGGGTGTACTATCGTCCGCCTGGCCAGAATGAACAAATGGATGATGAAATGCTCAAAGAAATCAAGGAAGCTAGCAAAAGTTACAGTGCAGTAATAATAATGGGTGATTTCAATTACCCCGGCATCGACTGGGTCAGTGTCACAACAGGACATGCTAGGGAGATAAAGTTCCTAGATGAAATAAATGACTGCTTCTTGGAGCAGCTGGTTCATGAACCGACCAGAGGGGAAGCAATATTAGACCTAGTCCTTAGTGGAACACCAGATGTAGTGCAAGAGATAAGGGTGTTGGGGCCACTTGGCAATAGTGATCATAGCATGATCGCCTTTGATTTAATTAGTGGAGGAGGGATTGTAAGGAAATCCACAGTACTACCCTTTCACTTTCGAAAGGGAGACTATGATAGAATGAGGAAAACAGTTAAGAAAAAACTAAAAGGAGCAGTTGCAAAGGTTAAAGACGTACATCAAGCTTGGGTGTTGTTGAAAAATACTATCTTGGAAGCCCAGACCAGCTGTATTCCACGCTTTAAGAAAAGTGGAAGGAAGTCCAAAAAATTGCCAGCATGGTTTAAAGCTGAGGTCAGAGAGGCTGTTGTTGCCAAAAAAGCATCTTTCAAGAAATGGAAAAAAGAGCCAAATGATGAAACCTGGAAACAGCACAAGCACTGGCAAGTCAAATGCAAGGCATTGATAAGGCAGGCAAAGAGAGAGAATTTGAGAAGAAGCTTGCTGCGGAAGCAAAAACGCGAAATAAAGACCTTTTCAAGTACATTCGTAGCAAAAAACCCGTGAGAGAGTCAGTTGGTCCATTAGATGATAAAGGGGTTAAAGGAGCACTAAGAGGCGACAAGGCGATAGCGGAGAGACTGAATGAATTCTTTGCTTCGGTCTTTACTGAGGAAGATGTGGGGATGTTACCCACGACTGAAGTGGTATTTAAAGGTGTGGAAGAATTGAAGGAAATATCGATACATCGGGAAGATGTCCTACAACTATTAGATAAACTGAAGAGTAGCAAATCACCTGGGCCGGATGGTATACATCCAAGGGTGTTGAAAGAACTGAAATTTGAGATTGCAGACCTGCTATCAGTAATCTGTGAACTATCATTAAAATCATCTCTAATACCTGAGGATTGGAGGATCGCCAATGTAACACCAATTTTTAAAAAGGGTTCGAGGGGTGATCCGGGAAACTACAGACCGGTGAGCCTGACATCAGTACCGGGAAAAATGGTAGAAACCATCATAAAGAATAAAATTACTCAGCATATAGATAGTCATGTCCTAATGGGAGACAGCCAACATGGCTTTAGACAAGGAAGATCTTGTCTTACTAATCTGTTATGTTTTTTTGAAGGAGTGAATAAACAGGTGGACAAAGGTGAGTCGGTTGATATTGTGTATCTGGACTTTCAGAAAGCCTTTGACAAGGTCCCTCATGAGAGACTTTTGGCAAAACTAAAGAGTCATGGGATAGGAGGCAGTGTACTACTGTGGATCAGGAACTGGTTAAAAGATAGAAAGCAGAGGGTAGGGCTAAATGGCCAATTTTCCCAATGGAGAAAGGTGAATAGTGGTGTACCCCAGGGATCTGTGCTGGGTCCGCTGCTTTTTGACATATTCATAAATGACCTGGAAAGTGGAATAACGAGTGAGGTTATCAAATTTGCTGATGACACAAAACTATTTAAAGTTGTTAAAACCCAGGAGGATTGTGGAAAATTGCAAGAGGATCTTGATAAATTGGAAGACTGGGCATCAAAATGGCAGATGAAATTTAATGTGGAGAAGTGCAAGGTTATGCACCTAGGGAAGAACAACCCAAACTATGGTTACACGATGCAAGGTTCCACATTAGGAACCACCACCCAAGAAAAAGATTTAGGCGTCCTTGTGGATACCATGTTAAAACCCTCGGCCCAGTGTGCAGCGGCGGCCAAGAGAGCAAATAGAATGCTAGGTATGATAAGGAAAGGAATGGAAAATAAAACAAAAGATATTATAATGCCTCTATATCGTTCCATGGTGAGACCGCACCTTGAATATTGTGTGCAATTCTGGTCGCCATATCTTAAAAAGGATATAGCAATTTTAGAAAAGGTTCATAGAAGAGCCACCAAAATGGTAAAGGGGATGGAAGGCTACTCCTATGAAGAAAGGCTAAAAAGGTTGGGGCTCTTTAACCTGGAAAAGAGACGGCTGAGGGGAGATATGATAGAAGTCTATAAATTAATGAACGGAGTGGAACGGGTAAACGTAGATCGATTGTTTACCTTATCAGAATATAGAAAGACTAGGGGACATGCAATGAAGCTACAGGGTAAACTATTTAAGACTAATAAAAGAAAATATTTTTTCACTCAACGTGTAATCAAACTCTGGAATTTGTTACCGGAGGATGTAGTAAAGGCTGTTAGTGTAGCTGGGTTTTAAAAAAGGTTTGGACAAGTTCCTGGAGGAAAGGTCCATAAACCATTATTAAGAAGGGACCCAGGATATCAATGCTTGAACCAATACAAGCATTGTGGAACCTGTGTCCCTTGGGGAAACTGCTAGGTACGTATGACCTAGATTGGCCACTGTTGGAAACAGAATACTGGGCTTGATGGACCTTGGTCTGACCCAGTATGGCATATCTTATGTTCTTATGTACATGATCAGTAATTTTATTCTTTATAATGGTTTCTACCATTTTGCCCAGTATTGACGTTAGGATCACCAGCCTGTAGTTTCCTGGATAACCCCTGGACCTTTTCTAAAAACTGGCGTTACATTGGCCATTCTCCAGTCTTCCAGTACTTCAGATGATTTTAATGATAGTTCAGATTACTAATAGTTCTTTCAGCACCCTTAAATGTATACAATCAAGTCCAGATTATTTACTACTCTAGTTTATCAAATAGTTGTAATACATCTTCCGGGTTTATCAAAATTTGTTTCAATTCTTCTGATACAAAACCTTTAAAAATAATTTCAGGCATGGGTAACTTTCCTACATCTACTTAAGTAAAGACTGAGCAAAGAATTCATTCAGACTCTGCACCATGGCCTTGTCCTCCCTTAGCACCTCTTTCACCCATCTATCATCTAAAGGTCCAACTGATGTTCTCACAGGTTTTTTGTTACTAATGTACTTGAAAGTTTTCATTGTGTATTTTTGCTTCCCATGACAAGTTTTTTTTTTCAAATTCTCTCTTTGCCTGCCATATCAGTGCCTTCTATCTAACTTGCCAGTGCTCATGTTATTTCCTGTTTTTGTCATTTGGCTCCTTCTTCCATTTCCTGAAAGATGCTTTTTTTGGCAATGACAGCCTCTCTGACCTTGCCTTTAAACCATGCTGGCAGTTTTTTGCCTTCCTTCCACTTTTCTTAAAGTGTGGAATAAAACTGGTCTGGGCTTCCAAGATAGTACTTTTAAACAACGCCCATGCTTGATGTAAATCTTTAACCTTTGCAGCTGCTACTTTTATTTTTTTTTAACTATTTTCCTCATTTTTATCATAGTCTCCATTTTCAAAGTTAAAAGGTAATGCTGTGGATTTCTTTGCCATCCTCCCTCTGTTTATTAAATCAAATGTGATCATGCTATGATCACTATTGCTAAGTGGCCCTAACACTGTTATCTCTTGCATTCAGATTCGGTGTTCCACTAAGTATTAGGTTCAAATTAGCTTCCCCTCTTGTCAGTTCATGAACGAGCTGCTCCAAGAAGCAGTCATTTATTTCTTCTAGAAACTTTATCTTTCTAGCATGTCCTGCTGTGACATTGACCCAGTTGATACTGGGGTAATTGAAATCACCCTTTATTACTGTGTTGTAACGTTTGTTAGCTTCCCTGATTTAGCATTTCATCATCCATCATCACTTGCCCTACATGTTCTGATTGTCTGTATGGTAGATGCATGGAAGAGTCTCCATCCTCCCCCCCTTCCCCCCCCCCCAGTGGAGGTGATGAAGACTAGAACTGCATCTGAATTCAAGAAAGCATGGAACATGTACAGAGGATCTTTAAGTCTTTAAGTTTGATGAAGGGATTACTCTCATTTTCTATGCTTCTGTGAAACTACTCATATTTCTCTTCTTGTTATTGATCCACTAAATATGATCAAAGCCATTGCCATACCGAATCCCAGAGCCCAAATGCAGTTAAATGGGCTAGGAGGATCTCATGATCCAGAATGTTGAAAGCAGTTTATATATTAAATGCAACCAACATGAATGACATTCTCCTTTCCAATCCACACCTTAAAGAGTCCAGGACAGATGCAAGAATAGCCTCTGTGCTGAAATTATTATGTGTACTGCATTGCCTAGAATTCAGTAGTATGTGCTCATCTAAAATTCATTCAGTTGTACCGACATACACATCTCAATCAGCTTAGCAAGACAAAGGACGTTTTGAGATGGGATGAAAATGACTCAGATGATTCAAAATGGCTGAAGCATTTTCACTAATGTCCTTACAACTGCCCTTTGCAGAGCAACTGCCAAAATTCCACTAGATAACAACACATTTACCTGCCTTGTCAAAAAAGGGCATATTGTTCTTTTAATACCGTCAACAGCTTAAATAGACATAGATCCAGAGAATACCCTCCCTTTCAGAAGGATAGCAAACATGTAATTATATCACCTTCTAATAACTCCCACAATGAGCTCAAACTAACAACCCTATTTCTGTTTGTTGGAAAGTTAGTATCTTACTTGATATCTGAAAAATTAGCACAGAGAGTGGTAATGTTATCTGAAAAAAATAGCAAACTCGTATGCTGAATGAACTGAGGAAGAGCTCCATAGTGCTTACTCACCTCTTAGTAAGCAAAGATACCACTAACTAACTAGGCCTATTCCAAACAACAGTCAAATGATTGCCAATAGCTTGTTCCTTTCAATTAACCACATTAGAATGATATGGACAAAACACACATCAATATGTGAATAAAGTCTCATGTGAAGGGACCTTGCACCACAGTCTCTCACCTTCTTTAATTCTTCAAAAAAATCATAGGAGTACCAAGAAGAAACAGCAGAACCTCTAGATCTATTCCAAGCAACACAGAGTCATCACATTTATTGCTGCACTAACAGAAGAATCCCAGAAATCAACCAGTAAGCCTAGGTCCTTTGACAACTCATCACTCATTTAAGTCAACTTTCTATTCCCAATTATCCACAAACTTTCTGGTTTAATCTTATGCTTAACTTCTTTATTTAACATCTCCTGCTTGTTCCTGACTTAGACTACCCAGATTCATCTCAGGTAATGATCAGACAATGGAGTCACCCCAGGATTCAGAACACTAGAAGGCAAAGATAACAAATCTCAAGTGCAACCTCTACCATGTGTTGAACATTAATTTTCTGTGATAAACGTAATGCTTCCATTGCTAACAAAAACTCATCAACCACACTGGAAGATTTAGCAATGCGCAGATTAAAATCACAGTATGCTACATGTCTATGGAAAAAGATGACAGACATTTAACTATTAAAAGATGGTCTTCTGCAGAAACACCAGGTGGCTGAGAATGCATGATCACAAACCATCCATCAGACTCTAAAACCAAACATTGACATTCAGGTCCATCTGTGCTATAATCTTAAGAGAAGATGAATGAGAAGCAAAAAAAAAACACTACTTCTCCATTGTGCCTTCCTTGTCTTTCATATTGCTAATAATAACATCGGGGGAAGCAACCTAATTCAGGATTAAAATATCTGCATTAGTATGCTTTGACCCCACAATGCCACCAGGGCCGGCCCGTCCATTGAGCAAGAATGTTTTTTGCACAGGGCCCCGCGTTTCAGGGGGCCCCGTGCAAAGAACATTCTGCTTTTTTAAAAATTACTTTAAAAAAAAAGGGCTGGCTGCTGCCGCTGCCGCCACGGCAGCAGCAGAATGGAGTGTCCCGCGGGGCCCCCTCTGCCCGGCTGAGCCCCTCTGCACCAGCTTTCAGATACGCGAAGAGAGAGTGTCTCCCTCGCGTCTCTGTTAAGCCCTCAGGGGCTGATGGGAAATTTCCCATCTGCCCCTGTGGGCTTAACAGAGATGCGAGGGAGACACTCTCCTTTCGCATATCTGAAAGCCGGCGCAGAGGGGCTCAGTCGGGCTGGGAGAGCTCAGCTGGGCAGAGAGGGTCCTGTGGGACACTCCATTCTGCTGCTGCCGCGGCGGCAGCAGCAGCAGCCAGCTTTTTTTTTGTTTAATTTTCCATGAGCCCAGGGGGGGTGGGGGTGGGACGTGACTTGAGGTGGGCTGTGGGCTGTTGGGAGGGGGTAGGACTGGTAATGGGCTATGGGGGGGGTTAAGACTGGTAATGGGCTGTGGGCTGATGGGGGCTGTCTGGAAATGGGGTGATGGGGGTTAGGACTGGTAATCGGCTATGGGGGGGTTAGGACTGATAATGGGCTATGGGAGGGCTAGGACAGGAAATGGGCTGATGGGGAGGGGTTAGGACTTGAGGTGGGCTGATGTGGTTAGGACTGGTAATGGGCTGTGGGCTGTTGAGGGATGTCTGGAAATGGGGTGATGGGGGTTTAGGACTGGCAATGGGCTGTGGGCTGATGCGGGGGTTAGGACTGGCAATGGGCTATGAGGGGCTGACTGGAAATGGGCTGATGGGGTTAGGACTGAAAGTGGGCTGATGGGGGGTTAAGACTGGTAATGGGTTATAGGGGGTGCTTAAACTGAAAATAGGGTGATGGGGGTTTAGGACTGGAAGTGGGTTGATGGGGGGCTAGGACTGGTAATGGGTTGGGGGGGTTGCTAGGATTGGAAATGGGTTGAGTGGAAGGGGAGGCTTGAACTGCAAATAGCTGATGGGGAGGGGGCTTGGAATGGAAATGGGCTGTGAGGGAAGGGAGCTAGGACTGAAAATGGGCTGATGGAGCAGCTAGGATAGGACTGGAAATGGGCTGTTGGGGGGAGCTAAGATTGGAAATGGGCTGTGGTGGGGGCTTGAATTGAAATGGACTCATGGAGGGGCTAGAACTGGAAGTAGGCTCATGGGGGGGCTTGGACTGGAATTGGGCTGAGTGGAGGGGAGCTAGGATTTGACATGGGCTGATGGTGGGGCTAGGAAATGACTAGAAATGGGCTGATGGGGGGCTAGGTTTGGAAATGAGCTGATGAAGGGACTCAGACTGGAAATGGATGGGGGAGCTAGGACTGGAAATGGGCTGATGGGGGGCTAGGACTGGAAATGGGCTGATGCAGGGACTAGAAGGGAATGGATGCTGGGTGAGACTGGAACTAGAAGGGAGCTGATGTTGGGGGAGGATTAGAATGGGATGGGGCTGGGAGAGTAAAATGGAGAGGGGAAAAATATTTTGTGTGGGAGGGATGAAAAATCTACAATTCGCCAGGTATTGGGAGAGTAAGTGGGGATTGAGGATGGAGGGGTAAAATTTGTGTGGATGAAATAGGAATGAGGAAAGAGCAAAAGGATAAAGATTAGTATGTTAAAGCAGATGTAGAGAGAGAGAATGGAAAAAAAAACTAGAAGAGAGAAGAAAGGACAAATGGACAGCAGACGATGGAGAGTTAGCAGAAAACATGAAGAAACCAGAAGAAAGTGGCTGGAGCAATTGCAACTGAAAAAAAAATGCACAAAAGGTAGAAAGATATCTCTTTATTTTGAATTTATTAACTGGAATATGAAAGCTCTGGGAAATGTGCATCATTAACATTTGCGCTTTGTTTGGTACAAGAGGAAATTAATTTATAGTTTTATTTCTACAGTGTTGTTGTACATTCCAAGTTTGGCTTTTGGGGTTCCCAGTTTAATTATTGCCTTCCTGTTTCTAAATTGTGATTCCTTGTTTGGTGATGGTCTATGTTCTGTATGTGTAACTGAGCTGAGGTATTCTGTTTATGTAATTCCTATTTGACATTGCCACTTGTTCTCTTTCCCCAGTCTTCTCTGAAATGTATTGGTTTAATATTTGCAGTGTTGCCTTTTGATAGGTAGGGTATGGTGCTTTGTGAGTCCTGGTAGTGCTGTTAGGATACGGCGGGTTTGCTATGGGTTCTAAATGGGCAGCGTTTGTAGTAGTTCCTAATGTGCCTGGCGGTTGGCACTGGATTATAGTAATGTAAAAATCTTTTAGTCTTTCTTTATCCATACACTCATTAAGAGACATGTTTACTAAACGTTAGTGTATGGTAACATTATGCAAATATTTACGCAAATAAAGCCACTTATGCAAATGAGGCCCCGCACCAAGTCTCTGCACATGGCCCCGCACCCCCCTTGGGCCGCCCCTGAATGCCACAAACATCCAGCTTAGCATTTAAAATAAGATCAAAAGGCCTTATTCATAATAAAATGAGTGTTACATAGATCAAAATTCACAGTCATACCCCCAGAAACAAACAAGTAGGAGAGACAGGAGCACAAGAACCAACATCGATGGGCCATGCTCAAAAGCACCATGGCTCTGCCCAACCTACTTTACACTATACCACCCCTGACCTAAAAAGATAAGAAGATATTCCCCCTCATATCCTTTGCCCCAAGACATGTTTCTCAAACTTTTAAAAACAATCTCTCTAAAGGCACAGCTCTCTTTCCATGTAGTTATTTGTAAGTCTCTTGCTGTTACTGTTCAATTATCTAAAGAAGATGTGTATTTATTGGATTTTCTTTATTCTCTTGATCTGAACGTTATGGTAGCACACTGGGAAAATAATGGGGGTCATTTTGGAAGCCTGAAAATGGACATAGAGACATCTCTAGAGCCATTTTAGAAGCCAGCTCTGGGAATATCCCCAGCATAAGGGCTTCTAAGTCTAAAGGGGGGCATTCCCAGGAACCTGGATCTCCTTGCCCAATCTCAGAAACATCATAAACACCCAGCATTGCAGCTAGGTTTAGGCCTCCTCTAGCCATGAATAAGCATCTTGGCATAGAGAAGATTACCTTCCCTCATTCCCAGTACATCAAGAATCGCAGCAGTGGGATTTGAAGCCAGACTCTCTTCTTTGTAGCCCACTACTCTAACCATTAGGCTATCCTAGACATCCAGAGTCTGGAACCAATTCTGAGGATGTTTATGTAGATGCCCCTGCAGATGTCCATATCGAGCACGTCCATGTTGTGAAATCGTGTCTGCACCTGGACGTGCTTGCTTTTTTTTTTCAGACGTTCTGGCTTAGATATCCCAGATAACACTTGGACGTCCCTTCCAAAATTCCCCTCAGTACAACCTTAGTTATGAATTGTTGTTGGAATGTACTATGTTTGACCCCAAAATATGAATATGTTGCAGATGAAATATGCAATCAGTCTTTTAAATGTCAGTTGAAATGGAGAAAGCTGGATCAGTAAGTATGATTCACCTAAACGCCATGTTGCAGAGTATGTATCCATTGCAACTCTGTATATATTGTTTTGCTGCTTAGAAGTATGCAATAAAACTAATAAAAACATTTGAATTATAAAACAATCTTACCAATCTACAGTGAAGTAAGGAATCCAACCAAAAGATCCCGACAAAAAACCTGCAGGAAGGGACACAAAACGGGACATGTCCCTTCGTCGGCACACTGTCAGCGGCACACTACTACTACTACTACTACTACTACAATTAATCCTTTATATAGCACTACAAGGCATATGCAGTAATGTACAAACATATAAAGTAGACAGTCCCTGCTCATAGAGCATACAATCTAATCAATACAGACAGAAAAATACAAGAGAAGCAAGGGGTTCACATAGGGAAGGAGACAAGAAGAACAAGGGATTAGAATCCAAATGCGGCCTCAAAGAGGTAAGCCTTTAGCATGGATTTGAAGAGAGGGAGAGAAAAGACGATGTAAAGATAGAGGAAGTTTGTTCTATGCATAATGAGCAGCAAGGTGAAAAGATCAAAGTCTGGAGTTTTCAGAAGAAGAAAAAAAGCTAGGAGATGTGGAGTTCATGAGGAAGGGTGTAGAGATAGAGAAGAGAGGAAAGGTAATGAGGGGCAGTAGAGTGAATGCATTTATATGTTAAAAGGAGAAGTTTAAATTGGATATGGAAATGGAAGGTGAGCCAATGAAGTGATTTTAGAAGAGGGGTTATATGAGTGTTATTGGGGCTGGCGAAAGATTAGCCATGCAGCAGAGTTTTGGATAGATTGAAGAGGCGAGAGATGACACTGAGGAAGACCAGCAAGGAGGAGGTTGCAATAGTCAAGGCGGGAGTGACCAAAGAGTGGACAAGAGCCTTAGTAGTGTGTTCAGAGAGGAAGGGACACATTTTGTTAAAGTTGTAGAGAAAGAAATGGCAGGTTTTAGCTTTATGATGAATATGTGTTGAGAAGGAAAGGGAGGAGTCAAAGATAACCCCAAAGTTGTGGGCCAAAGAAACAGGAAGAAGAAGAGCGTTGTCAACAGTGATAGAGAAAGGTGGAAGGTAGGAGGAGGGTTTAAGGGAAAAACAAGAAGTTCAGTGTTAGCCATATTCAATTTTAGGCAGTGGTGAGACATTCAGGTGGCGATGTCAGATAAGCAAGTAGACATACGAGTTTGGATCAAAGGAGAGATGTCAGGTGTAGATAGATAGATTTGAGAGTCATCAGCATAAAAATGATACTGAAAGCCATGGGAAGAGATGAGGGCACGAGGGACTGGGTATAGAGAGAGAAAAGGAGAGGGCCCAGAACAGACCCTTAAGGTACACCAACTGAGAGAGGGATGGCAGTAGAGGAGGAGCCTCCAGGACAAACACTGAAAGAGCGATTGGAAAGATAAGAAGAGAACCAAGACAGTACAGGGCCTCTAGAACCAAGTGAGGATAAAGTGTCAAGGAGGAGGAAGAGGTGGTCAACAGTATCAAACGTAGCCGAAAGATCGAGAAGAATGAGAACTGAGTAAGCAAGAAACAGATCACTGGAGACTTTGGCAAGAGCCATTTCAGTGGAATGAAATGGATGAAAACCAGATTGAAGTGGATCAAAGAGGGCTTGAGAGGAGAGAAATTTGAGATAGCGTCGGAGAACTGCATGTTCAAAAATGTTGGAAATGAATAGGAGAAGGAAGATGGGTCGGTAATTAGAAGGACAAGTAGGGTCAAGTGAGGGTTTTTTGAGGAGAGGAGTGATTACAGCATGCTTGAAGGCTGCAGGGAAGGTTGCAGTGGAAAGTGAACGGTTGAGAATATGTGAGATGAAAGGGATTACGTAGGAGGAGATGGAGTTGAGGAGATGGGTGGGGATAGGATCAGAAGAACAGGAGTGAGTTTAGAGGAGGAAAGAAGAAGAGAGCTTTCCTCAACAGAGATTTTAGTAAAGGATCAAAGGATGATAGAGGTTTTGGGGAAAAGTTGGTAATGGAAAGGGGGAAGAGGAGGTGAAGATGATTTAGTGGGGAATTGAAAAATAATCGTATACACTTTATCATGGAAATAGTCTGCTAGGGTTTGGGCAGAGAGAGGAGGGGGGCTTGGAGGTGGATGTGCCTTAAGAAGAGAGTAGAAGTGACAGCAAGGGTTAGAGATAAGACAGTTAGTCAGATGGAGAAAATAGTTTTGCTTAGCGAGTGCAGTGGCAGACAGGAAAGAAGAAAGCATGAATATGAAGTGAAGAAAGTCAGAAAGAGAGTGGGATTTGAGCCAACCACCCGCCCAACGAAAAATAACCCTAGTGACCCAGCGGCCGTGATTCCCCTACCTGCCCAACCAAACATAACCCTAGTGATCCAGCAGCCCCGAACCCCCACCCCCTCCTAGTACCTTTACAAAGGAACAAGAGCACTGCCGATGCACTCCTACTTCTGTGTCACTATCTGAAAAATTCCAGTGCCTTGCTCTGTGCAATCCATCCTGGGATGCACCAGGCAGGTCAGACTGCCATATAAGACATTTTCTACCAGAATACATCACGTGGGATCAGTGAAGCCATTTTTCAAGATGGTGGCTCCTTTGTAAAGGTACCAGGAGAGGGATGGGGGTTCAGGGCCTCTGGACCACCATGTTTATTTTAGTTGGGTGGGTGGAGAAATCATGGCCACCGAGCCACCAGAGTTATTTTTAGTTGGGTGGGTGGGGGATCAGAACCATTTTGTCCACCAGAGATTTGCTTTCTGTCTGGGGCATCGGCCCCCCAACAGTATTTTGATGGCATCAGGGGCTTTCCCTGATGCCTGGATCATCTGAGGGGCAGTTTGACATTTACCATCAGATGATCCAGGCATCGGAGAAAGTTCCCAATGCCATCAAAATACTGTCGGGCTCCATATGCAAATTAGCGATGAAGTGCCTTTTTTTTCTCTGAGATAGCATGCCAAAGGTGCGCTGACGTCTGTGCACATGTGTTTGGCTTTCTCTCCTAGTTTAATGCTGCCGTTTGAGCCACAGTTTAATGCATGGCTAATTTGCATATGTGCCCCTTTCTGCATGATGATGCTGAAGTTGCATGCTGGCACAAGGGACTGGGTGCGCTGCGAAGAGGTGTACAGAGTTGATAGCATGTGACTTCAGCGCTGGGTTTCTGCATCAGCCTGTATGAGAAGGCAGACTGTGCAGCAACAGCAACTAGTGAAAATACAGCAGGGCACTGAGAGCTAAAAGTGTGGCAATGGATTGGTTCATTGAAACTTTGAAACTCATACTCATCTCACTTCCATGAAAATTGAGAGAAACCAAGCTGGGGGAGATATATCTTTATGAACATTGACTTTTCATGCTGGTGCTGGCAACGAGCAGAGTGGAGTTAAAATATTCTCTGCTACTGAGAATACTTATTTATTTATTAATTTTTATTTATTTAGCATATATTTGTATACTGCTACTTCCAGCGATCAGCAGCGGATTTGATTACATATTGGAAACTGTCAAATCAAGACAGAATAATTTGGAATATATACAAGGTGATTTGTAAGGTGAGCACAACACACAGTAGTTAGGTAATTGGGTTACTTTACATATGTACATTTTTTTTTTTTTTTACATATATACATGCATGGTTCTTTTGGGTGGCACAGTTTGGTCCACGTGGACTAACTCAAATTGTACTGAATCTGAAAAAGGTGAGTTTTGAGTTTTTTTCTAAAGTCGATCAGGTCTATGCTAGCTCGCAGCTCCGGTGGCAGTTGGTTCCAGAGTGTCGGTGCTGTGTAAGAGTATGCTCTGTTACTAGTACCGGTTTTATATCTTATATCTGCCAGTACACAGAGGGTGTTAGAGTTGATGGTTCTTCTGCTTCTGTTGGGTGGTTGTGTGCAAATTAGGTTGGAGAGGAAGGATGGGGCTATGTTATGCATGAGTTTGAAAGTGGTTATTAGTGTTTTATATTTTATACGAGCTGTGATGGGGAGCCAGTGTAGCTCAATCAACACAGGTGTGATGTGTTCAACAAAACCTTTCTTCATAATGATTCTAGCCGCCACATTTTGTGCCATTTGAAGTATGTTTAGGGTTTTCTTTGGTAGGCCCTGTAATATGGCGTTGCAGTAGTCGAAATGTGGCATGATGAGAGCTTGTGCCACGGACCTGAAATCCTGAGGCTCAATAATGCTGCGTAGAGGTTGCAGGACTCTTAGCTTATGGAAGATGGCTCTGTTAGTTATGCGGAGGTGCTTTTCCATCTTTAGGTCACTATCGAACGTTACCCCCAGATATTTTATTTCCTTCTTTGTTTGGTAGGTATTGTTGCATAGGGTGATCTTTGTAGGGGGGTTGAAATTTGGTTTTCTTGAGATATACATCACCTCCGTTTTTTTATGGTTGATCGCCATGTTGTTTTGTTTAAGCCAGGTTTGCATTTCGATTCGGCATTCTTCTAGTTGGATGTAGTTTGGGTTATCTGCATCAAGTTGTGTGTACAGCATGATATCGTCTGCATAGATGTGGTAGTTGATTTTGTGTTTTTGGAAGGTTTCGCAAATTGGTTGCATACATACGTTGAAAAGGAGTGAGGAGAGAGCAGAGCCTTGAGGTATGCCTTGTGTTTGTGGGAAAGGCTCTGCTTTTTCGTTGTTGAACTGTACCTGTTGCATTCTGTTTGTTTTATATGATGAGAACCATTTTAGGGGGGTTCCTGATATTCCAATTGATTTAATTCTGTTCATGAGGGTTCCATGGTGTACTGTATCAAAGGCTGCTGAGATGTCAATGAATATGAGTAAGAACATTTTCTTTTTGTCCTCCAGGCCTTTGAGTAGGTTGTCAAGTAATGCGAGCAGTAGGGTTTCAACCCCATGATGTTGCCTGAAACCATATTGCTGATCATCTAGGGTTTTGTTGTCATCAAGGTGGTCTTGCAGTTGTAGTAGGACTGCCTTTTCAATGATCTTTGCTAGGAAAGATATGCTGGATATCGGGCGGTAGGAAGCTGGGTCGTCCTTGTTGAGTGTTTTGTTTTTTAGAATAGGTCTTATGATGGATTTCTTAAGCTGCGTAGGCATGATTCCTTGTTGTAGCGATAGGTTTACTATATGTGAGATGTGTAGGGCAATTTCTTGCTTCGCTGCCTTGATCCATGCGGTTGGGCAGGGGTCCAGTGGCGAGGTGGTGGTGTTGATGCTTGTGATTATGTTTATGATTTGCTGGTCTTCAATTTTGTGAAAGTTGCTCCATCCCTGGTCCAGATTTGCGCTGGTCGCCATGTTGAGATGTGGCACTGGGTGGGCTGTGTCCAGGGATTGAGTGGGTTTTGTAGCCATAAGTTTGCTTGCGTAGTGATTTGCCAGGGTTTGGGCCTTGATTTTGTTGTCAAAATGGTCCTCCTGGGGTGCTTTGGTTAGAGATTTGACCAGTTCGAATAATTCTCTGGGCTTGTTGATGGCCTTATTTAGTAGGTTAGTGTGATGCGTTCTTTTTGCCAAGTTGACATCATTTTTGTATTTTGAGAGAAGCGTCAGATATTTTGTTTTGTGTTCAATGGTTATACACTGGTTGGGGGACATAACAGCAAATTCAGCGCAATCTTGTCCAGGTCTGCCCAGACGACAGACTTGTGTGCCAAGTATCCCAATGGGTTAGTGGGCATGATCTCGAAGAACTCTGCAAAGTATGTATTACTGAAATCTATGCAGGTCTCATAGCTGTAAAATGATGCTAGTCCCTGCCGCTAATTGTTTTAACTATAGTCTGTATTCCCGTTCTGTGGTACCCACGAGGGAGTAGCAGATAAAGGTGAATAGCTGACTGGGTAGTGCTCTTTCTGACAGTACTGTCTGCCAGGGTGCCTACTCTTTTCTCTTGCTACACCCCCACTGACCCTTTGTCCCTGGCTCTCCATTTCCTCTATCTTACTCACCAGAGACAGATAAGGAGAGGGAGGATCTAATCATATGCCTGTCACTGCATGCTGCTAGAAGATCTTGCGTGCAAGACTAGTATAGCCTCCTACCACACAGCATCATGCAGAACTCTGCTGTAGTGCACCGCAGAACATGTTAAAGTGCTTTCTACTGAGAGACAGAGAACACTCATCTAATAATACCCCACCTAACTTCCCACATCATATGGCACCACCGTAGTCCACTGCCAGACCCATCACTTGCAAACCCTGCATCTGTGTCAGGTGCTGACTTGGTAGAACTTGTGCCACTAGTACCCTCTACTTCCTATATGGTGTCCTCCTCTGCCGCACTTACAGTAGTTGTGGTAGAAGATGTATGGTTGTACCAAGGAACAGCCCTAAAAAGGGAAGCATGGTTTTGGAGGAGAGTTAGGATATACTGTGTATTGTGGGAAGATGTAATTGGTTAGGATAAACTGGTTACTCATCTCAGGACAGGCACACTAGCGCTGCATTTCCACATCTGATTCTTGGCTGAGTGTGGCTGCATTGTGACCGAGCTTCCTCATCTCACCAGCCTGCTATTGCTGCTGGAAATTCAGAGGCAGAATGGTTCTGAATGAGTGCCAAAGCCAGATTGAAAAGAATCACTAACAGACTCTGCTAAGGTAGAGTTCATTGTGCAGCACGATATCCATCACACCAGCACAACCTAGAGGTACCCCAGAACAGCACAAGTGAGAGGAGTGAGGTGTGCATTGTGCCTACCTGGCGTAGCAGCAGCAGCACTGAACAAGTAGAGCATGTAAAAGGGCAGTATATTGTAAGTATAACCATTGCCTACAGCACCATCAGCACTATAGAGAGGTTCCTGTTATTACCTGGACTGCATCATCTAAGAGTTTCTGTATGGCAGCGGAGCTAATGAGTACTGCTGTAGCCAAACAATCCTGACATCAGTCAGGCTAATTATATGGTAGATTCCCATTAGCCAAATTCATTGGCCAATTAATTTATACTGTGAGTAAAATACATTTTACTAATATCATTTGAAACATAAGATGTCAAAATGTTCTGTTGAAATTTATCTCTGCCTAGAAAAATCCCCTGCATTGTTTGACAACTTTCCCCAAGAAACCTGGGGAAAATCTTTATTTTTTAAAAAAATGCTTAATTTCAAGTTTCATTCATACAATTTCCGAATGAAAGAAATACACCAAAATAGAGAAAAAGGGGAAAACAACCCCCCTAATCAAGCAATTAATAAAAAAGCGTGTTTACTAAAGTGTGTTAACAGTTAGGGTGGGGTTTAGCACTTGGTACATAGCATGGGACCATGGTAAATGTTACTGCGTGCTAAAAATACCAGCATGTCTGCCTGCAGTGCCCGGCCAAAACCTAGATGTACCGGAGATATACCTAATTCTGCCACTGCAGTGCCTGGACATACTCACGATGGCAGAATTGTGGAAATAAACGTCCGGGTGCACCCTGTATGCCAAGGAGATCAATGTAAGGGGAACTCCCCATCCCAATGCCAGAATGCCACTGCTGGGATGAGGGAGAAATGGCATTCCAGCACCATGGCAACGAGCCATCCATATGGAGGCTCGGAATGCCAATGCACATAGCCGCCCAGGCAGACCACAGTCTGGCAGGCACCAGAGGCCCCTATGGCCTGGATAGTGGCTGCAGTGTCATGGCACGGATAGGGCCCAGGGGTACAGGGGTGTGTGACATGTGATCGGTGAGACCCCCTGGGCTTATTCTACCATCGGGATGGAAACACTGTGTACGTTCGGGGAGCACTGGCAACTGAATAGGGCTGGGGAGCTGGGCACGGGTTGGATGTCCAGCCTGCACGTATGTGGCCCTTATTCGACATTCGGAATGCCCCCCTTAGACCGTGACTGGATAGGGACTAGGAAGATTGGGGCAGAGTGGACATTGCTTGCACATTGCGATTAACGTAGTCATCATGAGCGCATGCTAATCATCAATGTTGCAGGTAGTGTGGGCACACTTACAGCCTTTGCAATGGGGAGTGGTAAGTGCAGCTGCAAGAATCTCAGGGTGCTTCCACCATGCTAATTTCATGGGCACTTACCGGGAATGCTCACAACTGTTAGCATGAGTTGGCCACACCTCCAGTGCTAATTTTTGGCACTGAACACATGCCAAGATGCTGATTCTTAGTGCAGTTTAGCAAACATGCCCCTAAATTAGTCCTCATATGGGGGCAAAATATTAAGCAAATATAATGGAAAAAAATTAAGGAGGACTGTGGGAAAAGACTGTTACGGCCAGCTAAAGGAAGAGCATGTTAACCTTTAAGAACATAAGATATGCCAATACTGGGTCAGACCAAGGTCCATCAAGCCCAGTATCCTGTTTCCAACCTTTGTTTAATTCCTCCTGATTTATAAGAAAATCAAAGAAGTAGGTTCAAAAAACATAAACTGCTTACCCTCAAAATGCACAAAGCATCTGCAAGGAAATTTTAACAGAAAACTAGCACCCAAGGCTTTTGTGGGTATCATGAAAAAAGAAATGGAAAAATTTGAACCTTTGCTCCTAAAAATAGCTCATGCATTTTTGAAATAAAAACATAAAACGGTATTCCAGTTTGACTCAAGTGCATAGCAGACCACTAACATGGTTCTCTTTATTACTATACCTAGTGAGTGTTCCACGAGCCCAGTCAGATCCATAGTCCCTGACCAAACCCCCTCCAGTCTTCTGTACCATACATCCCAAAAGACAAGGATTGCACCGCACAATGGGAGACAAACTACCTAAAATAATCTTGAGAACATCTTGCATGTACTGTACTTTCATAACTCAACTGGAGCCAACAAAGGAGACTTGGGAAAATTCAATAACATCAAGCTATTCTTTCTAGACTTGTTCTCCAAATACTCCAGTTTATGAGACAGTAAAATGTGCCTTTGCATTCTGCAGCACTGAGGTTCTGTAGCTTGCCTAGACAAGGCTCCAAGAGGGCCACTCTTGCATTCTGCTGAAATTGCACTCAAGTTGCTCCTTCAACCATCTTAACTACAATTGTCAAATTGCCTTGGAACGTCCCAGCAAAAGAAATCTGGGGGAAATCTGAAGATTTTGACAAATTCAATCTGTACATTTTTCTCACAACTCTAACTGAGAGTACTGCAGAAGCGGTGAAACAAATCCACATAAATTGATATTCCAAGGCATATATCTGGATAATAGTAGCCATTATCCGGATAAATGTTTTAACTACTGATATCTATAGATATTCACTGGCACAACTCAGATAGTGCTGATCATCACAGACCACCTTGGCTCCATTAGGATAGTTCTAAAATGGTCCATGGGCAGAGCAACAGGTTATCCAGATAGTGGCAGTATGCCATTTACTACCCAGAAAACTATACAGATAACTTTCAGACAACAAAAAAGCTGTACTATAATTATCTGAATAGCAAACTGAATGTCACTACTATCTAGATAATTCTGGCAGTCACTGCACTGCAGTGGTGGGATTAGGCTAGTTTGGTCTGGTTCTCGTGAACCGGTTCCTGTCAGGGCCCTTGTCCTCTGAACTGGGTTGAACACAGCATTGCAGCATCAGCTCTGCAGTGGCAGGATCCCTCCCCAGCCTGACAATGTTTTGACAACTTCAGGGGAACGTGGCATTGGGAGAAGCTGCCGATGCCGTCAAAAAATTGTCAAGCGGGGGATCAAGCCACTGGGCCACCAGAGAGTTGCGTACCCTCAGTGGAGGGCAGTGGCCCAAGCGTACAGCTGCTGCAACGCCTCCACACGAGGTGCAGAAACCCAGCTGTCATGCACATGGGAGGGCTGAGACTGAACCGGTTCCTTCGCGGTTCAGATCCCAGTACTTTTGCACTTCATGTATATTCAGAGCTCCCATCAATCCAGATAGGTACGAAATATACCTGAACATTTAAATACCACAGCTGACATAAAAAAAATGCCAACTATGGGGTTTAAATATTAACAATGAGAGGCTGACAGCATCAGACATTGCACAGCAGCGACATCTACTGGTCAGGCTCAGTATCCATGCATAGCAATTTTTGAAGGATCTGTGACCTGTGTCTCTTTTCCAAGGAACTGTCACTACAATCGCTTGGCTCTGTTGGAGAAAGGGGCACGAAATACAATTGTGGAGAAAAAAGGGGTTAAAGAGCACAGTAATCGAGCAGTCAAAAAAGAAAGAAAACCAGATTAATTTAGAGGAAGAATCTTAAAAAAAAGCTGCAGTAAACATACTTTAAACTGCCTTCAACAACACACTAGCAGGCGAAGTTGGCTACCATTTTCCATGATGATACTATTAAACTTGATGTGAATAATGCATAGGCTAAGACACACGTCAATAGATTTTCTTTTATTTGTCTTCTGTGTTTCATTCTTATGACAGAACTATCTATTCAGCTGAAAGCAAAGAAAACCTATTCATTGCCAGTTTAATTTACAGAGATTATTTTTGTGTTATCAAAGAATATTTAAATAATTGCTTTTAAAGCTGACATTGTTCCATACAATAATAGCCAGAAACAAAGAGAGCTGAATTTCTGTTCTAAATAGCCTGGTGCTGTAGGTTAAAGCAGTAACCTTTCCTCTCTAGAGGCCTGGGTTCAAATCTGGCTAGGAGCACAAGTGAAAATGAGTTTATCTCAGTCTGGTCCCTTGTGAGTACATTTCCACATCACAAAATCCAACATGCAGTTTGGTACAATTCATCACCAATGGCTAACTCTGGAGAGGCCCAGTATTGGAACAGCAGGGATGCTGGAGGTCAGGATTTAGGTACATTGGCAGTCGGCCGTATGGGGAAGGTTTCACAGTGCTTGTCCACATTGGAGCAGGCTCAACTTAGAGCTATGTCTGTCACTTTTCTATGAACTGTGCAAAGAAAGGAAAGAGAGATTACAAAAAAAAATAAAGTGTGACTTGAGAAAAAGACAAGTTTCAAGAAAACGCTCATCCTTTTTCTTAGTATGTCTATCTTCTATCATGGGGCTTTAAAATCATTTTATATAAGCTTGAAATAATAATGCTTCAAATTATCAATAAGATATAACCAGTGGCATTCTGTTTATATAATTGAAAACCAATACGGGAATGAGTATTCACAGAATTTCTGTTTTGTTTATGTGACTTTAGTATTAGAATTCTGATTTATTTGCACTGTAAAATGTTAATTTATTAACCATTTATATATCATATGGCTATGTAATCGTATTTTTATTGCTCTGGATCATATACAGTGCTGAGAATAGTTTGTGAACCCAAGTATATATGAGAATTAAAAATTCTTATAATGCCCTTGTCAAATTGAAAACAGTATTTTCTTAGGCAACAGAAGAGATAGAAATAAAAAAAAGTCTACGCATAAAATAGGAACAATAAGACTAATTCAGAATCCAGTGAACCCCTAGTTTTCCGAGCACAGATTATTGGCTAATTAGAATAATAGAAACATAGAAACATGATGGTACAAAAAGACCACATGGCCTTCCATATCAACCATTACAATGGTCCCCTTTTTCCCTTTAGAGATCCTCAGTATGTCTCCCATGCTTTTTTGAATTCAGAAACTGTCGTCATCTCTATCACCTCCACACATCTACCACTATTTCCGTAAAGAAATATTTCCGCATTTTACTCCTGAGTCTATCCCCTTTCACCCTCATCCTATGTCCCCTCATAGCAGAGGTTGCTTTCAATCGAAAGAGGCTCTCCTTCTGTGCATTTATGCCATGGAGGTATTTAAATATCTCAATCATATCACCTCTATCCCGCCTTTCCTCTAAGGTGTACATATTAAGATCCTTAAGTCTGTCCTCATATGCTTAATAACGAAGACCACTAACCATTTTAGTAGCCACCCTCTGTACCGACTCCATCCTGTTTATATCCTTTTGAAGGTGCAGTTTCCAGAATTGCACACAATACTCCAAATGAGGTCGCACCAAAGACCTATACAAAGGCACTAACACCTCCTTTCTTCATTCCTCTCCCTATGCACCCAAGCATCCTTCAAGCTTTCGCTGTCGCCTTTTCTACCTGTTTAGCTACTTTAAGATCATCAGACACAATCATGCCTAGGTCACATTCTTGTTTTGTGGACAGAAGTACTTCACCCCCTATACTATATCATTCCCTTAGATTGCTGCAGCCCAAATGCATGGCCTTGCATTTTTTTAACATTAAATCTCAGCTGCCAAATTCTAGACCATTCTTCAAGCTTAGCTAGATCTCTCCTCATGTTATCTACTCCTTCCTGGGTGTCTACTCTATTGCAGATCTTGGTATCATCCTCAAAGAGGCAAACCTTTCCCGACAGCCCTTCCGCAATATCAATAACAAATATGTTAAAAATCAGGAGTTGAAATAATTGGATAACAAGCAAAACACCCTGCAGAGTAAATCTGCATGACGGAATATGGGCATCATATCCTATATATTCATGTTTATTAAGATTGATATACTGCCCTTCACAATATCAACAGGGCAGTTTACAATAAAATGAAGTCAAGAAGAATGGAGAAAGGAATGCCATAAGTGATAGGAAAGATTGCAACATTCATACTTCTGAGAGAAGTGTAACAGCATCCAGAGGGGTAGAAGTTAAGAGAGTCAAGTGGCGGGTAGGTCAAAAGCTTTCTGAAAAATATAGGTTTTGAGTTGTGATTTAAATATGTCAGGACACATCCAATCTGAGGTCAGGGGGTAGGGCATTCCAAAGACTTGGATCATGGAAGTAAATGTATGCGACGAGTGGTTTCAAGTCTGGTCTGAGTAGCAGATGGGAGGTGAAGATGATTGGCATGAATAGAGCAGTGTGGCGAGTGTGGTATGATCAGGTTTGAGAGGTAATGGGGATGCCAGTATGGAGAGTCTTGTGTACCAGGGCAAGACGTTTATATTGAATATGGTAGCATACTGGGAGCCAATGAAAGTGAATTAAGAGTAGGGTTACATGGTCAAAACGAGAGACATGAGTGAATATCTTCACAGCTGTATTTTGTATGAGCTGAAGATACTGTAGTTCATAGTGTGGAAGGCCAGAAAGGATGACATTGCAATAGTCTAAGCAAGTCATGATCAGTGATAGAAGTAAGGTGGTCAATGAGAAAAAATAAAGGAATGGCCGAACGGCTTGGATTTGGTAAAGCAAAAAGAAAGAGCAGCAGATGATGACACTAAAATGATCATGAAAGGTTAAAGAAGAATCAAGGATAACACCAAGGTAGCAGAGTGAAGAGGCCAAGGAACTAGGAGTATTCAAAAGCACTGGGAAAAATGAAGGACAGGGTCTTGAGCCAGTAAACCAGATTGTGAAGGTCTCAGATGTCATCCAAATAGCAATTTGAGTGAGACAGGCATTGAGAGGGGAAAGATTAGGTGATACGGGATTCATGTGGAGGAGGGGTATTATGGCATTGGCATAGTAATATGCCGAGATCCCAATTTGTTGTATGAAAAGGGTGAGAAGGACACAGAAAATATTGAATAGTAATGGAAGGAAATGTGAAGATGTTGAATCAGATGTAACTGAGAAAGAATGGCCCAAGAGAAATGAGTGAAACTAGTGGATAACAGTGCCATGCAGACTGAATTCATGTATGTGAGAAAGAAGAATACTATGGTCCATGACATCAAAAGCAGAAGACAAATACAGAGATACTGCAAGGGAGATGTTGCCTTTGTCCTGGGACTCGTGGACTTTGTTGAGAAAGGAGAGTAGAATTGTCTTGATGCTGTTATCAGGGTAAAAAACAGATTCATGGCGATGCAGGGTGTTAGTAGAATTCAAATATATAATGAATTGGGCAAATACAAGCTTTTCAAGGATTTTAGACAGAAAGAGTATGTTGGAGATTGGTCTATAGTGGGCCGAAGAGGATAGGTCTAAGGAGGGATTTTTCAAGATGGGGCGGATCAAGGCTTTCTTCCAAGTGGAAGTGAAAACACCAGAAGCAAGACTGTTGTTCATAATTGAAAGGATGGCAGACAGGAGAGCGAGTAAGGTATCAGTGAGCCAGGTAGATGGGATGGGGTCAGAGTGGCATGTGGTTTTGTAAGATGAGGATATAATCTTTAGTAATTCTGCTGGAGATATGATGTGGAAAGAACTCCAAACATGAGTCATGAATTATGTATATAGTTCACCTTTGTTCTCCAAGTTCCTTTATATAGTTGATACTTGTTCTCCAAATCCCACTCCCTGTTCAATGTAATGACCAGACATATGCATTTTGTCGGATGTTTTTTGTTACATGTAAACCGCGCTGATTGCAAATAGTGCGGTATATAAGAATTGTAAAATAAATAAATAAATAAATAAATAAATGAATTGTGGTGGTGGGAAGACCTGACTTGGGGGGCTGGGGAGGAAGGGTGGGGAGCAGTTGGGGAAAACTGATTGAAGATTAACGATTTTATTATGGAAGAATTGGGCAAAATGGTCTGGCAAAGGTGTGTCATCTTTAGACCTCACAGTGGGTGTGGGATTGGAGAGTATAGAAAAGACAGAGTACAGCTAACTGGGGCGATTAGAGGAAGAGGAAATGAGGTTGGAATAGTAATCCCTTTTAGCAGAGGTGATCATGGAATGATAGCAGTGATGCGATTGTTTAAAATGCTGTAGAGAATCAGGTGTGTGGTGCTTCCTTCAGAGTCTCTCAGCCTGATGAAGGTGGGTCCGCTGGAGGTCGAGGCCCGGATGGTACCATGGATGTTGGTTCTTTGGCTGATGGCGCCTGGGATGAACAGGAGCTATGCAGTCCAAGGCAGCACCCAGTGAGGCATACCATGCCTCGACTTAATCATCAATTGGAAGAGAGAAAAAGTCACTAGGGAGGATCGTGGTGGAGGGTGCAGTGTTTGGGAAGTAATGCTACAAACCAGGGCACCTGAAACAGGGAATGAATGTCCTGAATTGGTATTGGTGGAGATGGTATCAGAGTGAAGCGAGAAGAAGATGCAATGGTGTTCAGTCCAAGGAAGAGCTTGAGCTGCTAGTGAATTTAGAGAAAACAGGGAATTAGGAGGGGCAAGAATTAAGTCAAGGGTATGACCAGCAATATGAGTTGGGAGATGTACTTACTGGGTAAGTGCAAGATCATGAAGGTGGGAGAGAAAGGACTTTTCATAGGCCTTGGTCAAGCATTCAAAGTGGACATTAAAGTCCCCCAGGATGAGGAGGTGGGGATAGTGAATAGTCACCTCAGAAACAGTAAAAAGCAGGGAGTCCCACTGGGGATGGGGAGGGAACAAATAGAAGGCAGACAGTAGATCAGAGGAAATGAAGAGGTGTGGAAGAATGAAGTTGCACAAGTTGTGATTCAGGATAGTGGAGGGCAGGGGAGGAGATTTCAGAGATGACCAGGGATGATCTGATGATAATAACGACCCTGCCTCTGTTCTGACCATCGCAAGAGATCGATAAGGTAGCATAGTCCATGGAGAGGCACCGGTTAAAGACAGGGTCCTCCCCTTCCTTAAGTCAGGTTTCATTGATAAAAAGGCAGTCCAAGAAGTGTTGAACTATTAAATCATATGTCAAGTTGGTTTTAGCTCAAAGATACCTGCAGTTTAGTAGGGCTAGTCAAAATGAGGGTGGGAGAGCACTATGCTGTTGTGAAAAGGCAACTAAATAGGTGAACAAAGAAGCAGTTTATTTATATTCTGCAGGTCTATGCATGGTGACAAACATGCAGGAAGGGGGGGGGACGCTAGCCTCAATGTCCTGGAATGGTCATCATGCAGAAAGAGAAGACTATAAGCAAGAGAAACCAACTTTTGAGTCTGGTATTCACTATAAAAGTTAGTGAGAACTGATCATGCCAAGATTAAAAGAAATTTCAGAGGTACTATGAAAAGAATTATCTGTAATGCTGTCCAAACAGATGAGCATCAAAACCATTTCTAAACATTTCAATCTCTGTCTATCCACTGTCAGACAGAATTCCATAAATGGAAAAGTGGAAAACTACAGTGACTGTACCCAGGAGCAGTCATCCTGCCAAGATCACCCAGACAGCAAAAGGGAAAATCATCTATGAAGTCACAAAGAAACCCTGACTAACATCTAAAAATCTGTAGGTCTCTCACTGTAGCTGAGGTGAAGGTCATGCCTCAACCATCAAAAGAAAAAACTGAATGGGAATGGTGTTCATGAGAGGATAACTAGGAAGAAATCACTGCTCTCTAGCAAGAACATTGCTTTCTACCTCAGGTTCACCAAAAATCATCTGGTTTTACTTGTGATGATGCCGACTCCAGGCCTCTGAGTGTATCACTAAGATATAGGAACTCCAAATGAATTATACCCCAATACAATTATGTAATGTGCCTTAGAACCCCCGAAGAAGGCACTACCGAAACACGGCCATGTCGGGTCAGGCTCTGTATACCCCAGAATTGAGAACTCGTAGAATAAAGTTATCCTACTGGTGATTACCCCATTTTGGACTGGTTGCTCTCTGCATGTATATCCATGGGCAGTGAGTTCTAGAACTAGGGAGCCAAAGACTGAAAGCAACCCTGGACACAGACTCAAGTCTCAACTTAGAGAGATTGGCCGGACAACTAAGACAGTAAGGAACAAGGAAGGGATCAAAATAAATGGGGATTCCAGTGTAGAAGACATGATGGAACACATAAAAACATGAAAATTTGATGCTCCTTATTAATAGGGTGTCAGTGTTGTTCAATTAACAAAGTGGTTATGTGATCTGATCATCTAGCTATAATGTATTTGGCTATCTGAAACTGGCTTACTGAAAATCAATATGACTGAATCTAAACACCTTTTGAAATCTTCCCAAAAAAATCAATACAGCACTCACAATAACAAAAGCAGAATAAACATGAAAATAACTTCAACAAGTTTCAACATTTATATATCCATCTTCCCAATTAGACACTAAAACAGTTGCCCTTCCCAGGGGAGATGTTCCAAAGGTAAGAAATAAATATATAGAAAATTGGTTTGAGACCAAAGATGTAGGAAGACCTTCTCTGGGCTTTACGGTAAAACCCTCTCCTGCTTTCTCTGGGAATCTGAAGCAGGTCCAAGATGGCAAAAGTGAGTTCTATTATCAACCTGCTATGCCATAGAGCATAATTACACCTTTCCTCTCAAAGCTGCTCAGGGTGTCTGATGGGAATCAGTAGTCAAGTTTTCAGTAGGTAGCCTTGATCACCTGTAGGGGAGGGGGAAGTACAGTCAAGACCGGTGTTAGACATGCAGGGGTCCAGGGTATGGGGCTATAGGCTATGGGGTACATTCCAGTTTGCGATTAGTGGGGATGGACATCCAGTTCAGATGTCTATCTCCGCTAAATGCCGGGGTGCCGCTGCAGCTGACAGAGCTCCCTGCACGTACATGCAAGATGTGTGGGGAGCTCTGTTTGTGGGTGGGAGGGGGCAGGCTGGTAGTGGAGCAAGAGCGGGCAGTGGATGGGAACCTGACCCAGAATGTACAGAGCCTATTCCGAGGCTGCCCTATATATAAAGGGTTGGCAGTCTAGACGGGGGTCTTATTCCACCTCAAGGGTGGAATAGGTCCCCCTAGATGATGGGACATGACTGCTCTGGGGTCGGAGAGGGAGGTAAGGGGGAGGAGGGGGTAACCCGCAGCCCGACCCTGGCCATGGCAGGCCCGATTGGGAGTCAGGCTGTAGGGAAAGGACATTTGTGGTGTACACTGGTGATCGCAGCTCCTGCATGGAGCCGCAGTGGCGTGGCAACATGATGCCATGCCACCACCACTCCATGCAGGAGCCTGGCGTGGCTAGCTGGGTAAGTTGAAGGTTGTCTGGGGTGCCTGAATTGGGGCATGTTCTAGATATCCCAGCCTTATGATGCAATTCTGCTCACATGGGGCTGTCTAGCCCCTGCGGGTGCAGAATTGGGTGCATCCCCGGGCCGTCTGGATGTCTGGACTTCCGGACGGCCCAGGGACACACATCTCTGCATTGGCCTCTATGCCTTTTTGAGCTTGAGACAGTTTTGGATCCCCTGTGGCATGGGAGCCCAGGGCACCTGCCCTGTTTGCCACCTCCTAAAGCCAGCCCTGAGTACATTGGGAAGTGTTAAGGAGGAGAGCATGGTAGGAAGTACAGGTGCCAATATGAGAGCCTTCACTATGATGGTGCTCAGTCTATACTGCTCCATATCTTGCTTTCCCTTTTTAAGTCAACATGATAGGTAGCTAGTATTACAGATACCAAGCTACTATGAGGATTACTTTCGAAACCCTGATCATGCTTTCGACATCTGAAAATGGACATACAGACATCCAAATCACAAAGACATGTCAGGAGCCATTTTAGAAGCCAGTATTATGGACATCCCCAGTATGAGGACATCCAGTCGTGAAAGGGTGTGACTGAGATGTGATTGGGGCATTCCGGGCAAGTTGGATGTGCCCTCCTGATTTCAGAAAAAGCAAGCATGTCCCCATCCACTAGCAGGACCGTCCATGTTATTCCTGCTCCAGGACACAAATATCATTAGGAAAGCTTTTGTCTGCCATCCAGGCACCTAGAGGGCATAGAGAGGAAGGTACTCCCATATCTTCTATACTTTCCATTATGCAGGGAAATAAGGACACTTGTTTTCAGTTTGGTATGCTGATGCATTTCACTGCATGCAAAATTGCTTGCATAGACTTTCATTCAGTATAGGATAGACTCCCGCACCAAATGTTTGTAGCAGGGACATCTATGAGGCCGCCTATGAGGCTGTCCATTTCAGGGACATCCAAGTTGCTAAAATCGTGCTGAAACGTAGACATCCCTGTCATTTTTTTGACATTTTGCTCTTGAAGTCCTTTCTGAAATATTACCTCACCACCTAACAGTGGATAGGTGATGGGAAGGGAGATGAGGTGGCAGAGACAAGGTGTTAATAAGCAAGGATGAGAAGCAAGATGTGAAACATTTTCTCTTGATTGCCTGCCCCTGATTCCCAAAGCAAAGGACATGGAATGAGTGACACTGATGACTGATTTACTTCGACTATTAGTACTACTCCTACTGATCATTTGTATAGTGCTACAAGGCATATGCAGCACTGCACAGGTGCATATAAAAGATAGTTAGACCATAAGAATATAAGATATGCCATACTGGGTCAGACCAAGGTCCATCAAGCCCAGTATCCTGTTTCCAACAGTGGCCAATCTAGGTCATACGTACCTTGCAGTTTCCCCAAAAGACACAGGTTCCACAATGCTTGTATTGGGCCAAGCAGTGATATCCTGGGTCCCTTTTAATAATGATTTATAGACCAGAGCTTGCAGCACAATCTAGTTAAGATAGACAACACAACAGCTAAGTAGAAGGATAGGTCTAGGGTTATGGTAATAACAACACATAAGAGACTGAATGTATCAGGATCCAAAAGCAGACTCAAAGAGGTGAGTTTTTAGCATGGATTTGAAAAGGGGCAGAGATGATGCCTGACATACAGGCTCAGGTAGTTTGTTCCAGGTATAAGGAGCAGAAAGGTGAAAGGATCTAAGTCTGGAGTTGGCAGTGGAGGAGAAGGGCACAGACTTTGCTCTTAGTTTACTGTATGTATTGTATATTTGTTTTATGTTTTTAAATTTATGAAAGTAGTTTTATTAGTCACCCAGATACCTGGAAGGGCAAGTTACAAATTGAGTAAATAAATAAAAATTTTGGAAACAGCAGTTATTTACTTAGAAGCTAACCATTTCCAGTTTGCCCACTATCAAAGTCCAGAGCAAGCTCTTGCTGGGTTAAAAGGTACGTATTGTGACAGGATGCTGGGTACTTGGCTATCACATCTGTTAAGATGCCCCTTGCGTTGCAGACAACCTGTTTATTCATGGAGTGAAATTCTTTCCTGTTCTAGCGATTCCTCTCAAACCAAGATAATGCCCTTATAGGTACCTAAGTGCAATCGATAGCTCCCAGGAGACTCAGAAGGACATCTGTCTCAGAAAAGACTTTCAGTGGTTTTCTCTGTTCTCTTGTGTAAAGAAATGAAATGGAGTTTCCTGAGAAGAGTTTGTATAGCTTGGTATGCACAATGGAATGTTGCTGAATGGGTTATTCTGGTGGTTTCACCTCCAGTTCGGAAATTATCCATGCTATTGAATGCCAAGACAGTGATGACTTTGATATGTAGGCATTGGTGGATTCTCTGGGTATTATTCTCCAGGTTCTCTTTTAAAAGTAAGAAAGATCCAACTGCCTGGCTTTTTCATGATTTTTACATTTATGATTGGAAGCTAGAAGGAAGGCTAACATGTCTGGACATTTTTCAGTTTAAAACTTGTATGTGCAGTTCTCTAATCCTCCCTGTGTGTGAGTTTGCCTGCCCTGCATGCTTCCAGTATAACTAGCCGCAGAAACTCTGAGTAGGATCTAGCCAATGGGTAGTTGGTGGGGGCAGAGCACTGGAATACTGCTCTAGTTATAGAAAGGAAAGAGGCAAGCTAGAAGATGTTCCTTGAAGGACTACAAAAGGGGACTGCTACTTCTGGAGAGAGATCTGAAATTGTATTTGCTTGTGGGAATTTTTCTAAATCTTGGGGAAAAAGGAATTCTTTAGATTAAAGCTGATTAATCTGTGAACCCAGTGTATTTGTTAAATCAGTCAGGGCCTAGTAGCAGCAAAGAGCTTTAATTTAAAACAAATCAGAATATAACTTAGCATAAAAGGCAAAACAGGGTCAGTATTCTTTGAGCAATAAATTATTTCTAGAGAACTTTACAAAGAGGCCTTCCACATAGGGGGCAAGAGACCTGTGAATTTTTTAAATATGTGTTAAAGCCAGATGGCAGATCAAAGGGCCATTTTGAAAGGCTCCCTCTATCCAAGCAAAGACTGTGTTAATCACCCAGGACATTTGTCACAGCTTACCTCAGAAGCACAGGCATAAATAGTTCAACCAGAGTTCTGTGATTCTCAGTCTTGAAAGACTACAAAAGGGGACTGCTATTTCTGGAGAAAGATCTGCAATTGTAAGTATTTACTTTTGGGAATTTTTCTAAATCTTGGGGAAAAAGGAAATCTTTAAAGCTGATTAATCTGTGAACCCAGTGTATTTGTTAAATCAGTCAGGGCCTAGTAGCAGCAAAGAGCTTTCAGTTTAAATTTAAAACACAGCAGGGAGCTTTCTGGTCTAGTAGGTAAAGAACTTAAATACCTAAACACAACCTTAAAACTAAGATGCAGAAAGCCGTCCAGCAGCAAGATGGGGGTTTTCCAGTCTTTTGTGTTGAGTGTCACATGTATGATTTTCTCCCAGTTGGTAAGGGGTCTTATGTGTGCACTAGGTTCAAGGAGCTCTTTGCTCTCAGGGTACGAGTATGATCTCTGGAGGCTAGAGTAGCAGACTTGGAGGACATAAGGAAGACAGAGAGGTACATATATGAGACTTACAGGGATATAGTACTGAAGTCCCATCTCCAATCTGGCAGCATCCCTGTTGCCATGGAGGAGAGAGGTCACGTGAAAGGAGAGCATCACCCTGGTGTGGTAGGAAGTGATCCTGTAGCTAGGACCTGTCCTCCAGGTGATGTAAAACCCTCTCGCACCGAGGAAGTTTCTCCAGGGCCATGTGCTTAAGAGAGAAGGGTTAGGACAGCCGTTATAGTTGGTGATTCAATCATTAGACATGTAGATAGTGTGGTGGCTGGTGGACATGAGGATCACCTGGTAACATGCCTGCCTGCTGTGAAGGTAGCGGACCTCATGCGCCACCTAGACAAGGTCTTAGATAGTGCTGGGGAGGAGTCTGCTGTCTTGGTACATGTCGGTACCAATGACATAGGAAAATATGGTAGGGAGGATCTGTAGGCTAAATTTAGGCTTTTAGGTAGGAAGTTGAAATCCAGAATTTCCAGGGTAGCATTCTCCAAAATGCTTCCCGTTTCACGCGTAGGACCCAAAAGGCAGGCAGATCTCTGGAGTCTCAATACGTGGATGAGACGATGGTGCAAGGATGAGGGTTTTAGATTTGTTAGGAACTGGTGAACATTCTGGGGAAAGGAGGGGTTCTTCCAAAGGGATGGGCTTCACCTTAACTAGGATGGAACCAGGCTGCTGGCATTAACCTTTAAAAAGGAGATAGAGCAGCTTTTAAACTAGATAATAGGGAAAGCCGAAAGTCGCCCAAGAGCGCACGTTTGGAACAATGTATCCTTGAAGGATACTAACAGAAGAATGAAGTTAGGGCATATCAGCAGAGAGATTCCAACAAAGACAAAAGTAGCCCAAATGTCCTTGAGTACAGAGCAGACAGAGGTTAAAGATTCCAAAGTACCCCTGTCTACCGATAGCCAGATTAATATGAATAAAACACAATCTCTAAAATGCTTGTATACAAATGCAAGAAGTCTGAAAAATAAGATGGGAGAGTTAGAATATATAGCACTAAATGAGAGGTTAGATATGATTGGTATCTCAGAGACATGGTGGAAGGAGGACAACCAGTGGGACACTGTGATACCTGGGTACAAACTATATTGTAATGATAGAGCTGATCAAATTGGTGGAGGGGTTGCGCTCTGTGTTAGAGAAGCATTAAGTCACAAAGGATTAACGTTTTACAGGAAACAAAAGTTGCTGTAGGATCTCTATGGATTGAAATTCCATGTAAAACGGGGAAGCCTATAGCAGTAGGGATATACTATTGACCGCCTGGCCAGAATGAACAAATGGATGATAAAATGCTCAAAGAAATCAGGGAAGCCAACAAAGGTTACAGCACAGTAATAATAATGGGTGATTTCAATTACCCCGGTATTGACTGGGTCAGTGTCACGGCAAGACATGCTAGGAAGATAAAGTTTCTAGATGAAATAAATGACTGCTCCTTGGAGCAGCTGGTTCATGAACCAACCAGATGGAAAGCCATTTTGGACCTAGTCCTTTGTGGAACACCAGATCTGGTGCAAAAGATAAGGGTATTGGGGCCACTTGGCAATAGTGATCATAGCATGATCGTGTTTGATTTAATTAATGGAGGAGGGATGGTAAGGAAATCCACAGTACTACCTTTTAATGTTTGAAAGGGGGACTATGATAAAATGAGGAAAATAGTTAAGAAAAAAATAAAAGGAGCAGTTGCAAAGGTTAAAGACTTATGCCAAGCTTGGGTGTTGTTTAAAAATACTATCTTGGAAGCCCAGGCCAGCTGTATTCCACACTTTAAGAAAAGTGGAAGGAAGTCCAAAAAACTGCCAGCATGGTTTAAAGGTGAGGTCAGAGAGGCTATTGTTGCCAAAAAAGCATCTTTCAGAAAATGGAAAAAAAAAGCCAAATGACGAAAACTGGAAACAGCACAAGCACTGGCAAATTAGATGCAAGTAGGCAAAGAGAAAATTTGAGAAGAAGCTTGCTGTGGAAGCAAAAATGTGCAATAAAGACTTTTTCAAGTACATTTGTAGCAAAAAACCTGTGAGAGAATCAGTTGGACCATTAAATGATACAGGGATAAAAGGGGCACTAAGAAGGGAGAAGGCCATAGCAGAGAGACTGAATGATTTCTTTGCTTCAGTCTTTACTGAGGAAGATGTAGGAATGTTATCCATGACTGAACTGGTATTTAAAGGTGATACAGCGGAAGAATTGAAAGAAATATTGATACACCGGGAAGATGTATTACAACTATTTGATAAACCAAAGAGTAGTAAATCACCTGGACTGGGTGGCATATGTCCAAGGGTATTAAAAGAACTAAAATATGAGATTGCAGACCTGCTATTAGTAATCTGTGAACTCGCATTAAAATCATCTGTAATACCTGAAGACTGGAGGATGACCAATGTAATGCCAATTTTTAAAAAGGGTTCCAGGGGTGATATGGACAACTACAGACCGGTGAGCCTGACATCAGTACTGGGAAAAATGGCAGAAACCATCATATAGAACAAAATTACTGAACATGTAGATAGTCATGGCTTAATGGGAGATAGCCAACATGGCTTTAGACAAGGAAGATCTTGTCTTATAAATCTGTTATGTTTTTTTGAAGGTGTGAATAAACAGGTAGACAAAGGCGAGTCGGTTGATATTGTGTATCTGGACTTTCAGAAAGCCTTTGACAAGATCCCTCATCAGAGACTTTTGGCAAAACTAAAAAGTCATGGGATAGGAGTCTGTGTACTATTGTGGATCTGGAACTGGTTAAATGATAGAAAGCAGAGGGTAGGGCTAAATGGCCAATTTTCCCAATGGAGAAAGGTGAATAGTGGAGTACCACAGGGATCTGTGATGGGTCCGCTGCTTTTTAGCATATTCATAAATGACCTGGAAAAGGGAATAACGAGTGAGGTTATCAAATTTGCAGATGACACAAAACTATTCAAAGTTGTTTAAACCCATGAGGATTGTGGACAATTGCAAGAGGATCTTGATAAATTGGAAGACCGAGCATCCAAATGGCAGATTAAATTTAATGTGGACAAGTGCAAAGTTATGCATCTAGGGAAGAACAACCCAAACTATGGTTACACGATGCAAGGTTCCACATTAGGAACCACCACCCAGGAAAAAGATTTAGGCATCATTGTGGATAACATGTTAAAACCCTCCACCCAGTGTGCAGGGGCAGCCAAGAGAGCAAATAGAATGCTAGGTATCATAAAGAAAGGAATGGAAAATAAAACAAAGGATATTATTATACCTCTGTATCGTTCCATAGGGTGACCACACCTTGAATATTGTATGCAATTCTGGTCGCAGTACCTTAAAAAGGATATAGCGTTATTAGAAAAAGTACAGAGAAGAGCCACCAAAATGGTAAAGGTGATGGAAGGATACTCCTATTAAGGGTGGCTAAAAAGATTAGGTCTCTTCAACCTGGGAAAGAGATGACTGAGGGGAGATATGATAGAAGTCTATAAATTAATGAATGGAGTGGAACGGGTAAACGTAGATCAATTGTTTACGTCATCAGAATATAGAAAGACTAGGGGACATGCAATGAAGTTACAGGGTAACCTATTTAAGACTAATAAGAGAAAATATTTTTCACTCAACGTGTAATCAAACTCTGGAATTTGTTACCAGTGGATTTAGTAAAAGCTGTTAGTGTAGCTGGGTTTAAAAAAGGTTTGGACAAGTTTCTGGAGAAAAGGTCCATAAACCATTATTAAAAGGGACCTAAGATATAACTGCTTGACCCAATACAAGCATTGTGGAACCTGTGTATTTTGGGGAAGCTGCTGGTACTTATGACCTAGATTGGCCACTGTTGGAAACAGGATACTGGGCTTGATGGACCTTGGTCTGACCCAGTATGACATATCTTATATTCTTATGTTCCTGTGATGTACAAATTTAGTTTCTGCATGTGGTGGAAGATGGAAGTTTATAAATTTATTTTTATAAAGGAGACTTTGCTTCTGCTAGGACTTTGGGCTTTCCCTAATACAGATGAGCTTTGTGGGCCATCAAAACATAGCAGTATGCTTTGGACTATATCAGGAATCGATTGGGAAATAGAGACGTTTTTGGAACTTGGACTTCATTTGGAAGCACATTGGATTGAAAATACGCAAGTTCATTTGGTTTTTTAAATGTTACATGTGGTTGAAACTAATTGTCCACGGGGTGAATGTGATATTGTAAACTAAAAAGGACAACTGGGTAGGTGTGTAGTGAAGATTTACTATATACCCCTCAAATAGTGAGTCCAATAAAAAAAGGTTATTTTTCATTACAGGGATTTTCATGGCTGTTTGGTATTCCCACTTATAGAATAGGCTTATTTTCTCAAATTTTCTATAAATGCCTGCTATGGCAATTACCCTCATAGGACTGATCTGAGAATTATTCAAAGCTGATGTTGCAAATGAGCTTTTCCAACAACATACGACCTTTAGAGGTCTAGATCTGGAGAGCTCATATACCATAATGCTGGATAGTTTACCTGCTTAAAAAGACATCAACTTACAAAGAATGATTTTCTCCAGACCACACAGAACTGCTAGAGCACTCTACTGTATTATAATGCACTATCAAAAACACTATTGTGCTTACTTCCATCTGGAGATGTGTTTATAACCAGCCTCAGCAAATAAGAGTGAAAATAATTAGGCTTTCCCCCAGTTTAAAAGAGCAAAGGGTAGTTTACTAAATATTTTACAACCAATTATGCTTACAATAAATACTGAGTGGCATGGTAACATGATAGATGAGACTGAAGAAAACATCTAGCCTATCCAGTATATCCAATTCTCTTATGCTTGCTGGTAAGGATACATCCCAACTATCAGGCACAGTCTTTTGAGCACTTGAAATATCTTTCCTTATTCAGCACAATCTTTTTGTCTTCCTCCTTGTTACTTCTCCATCTTGAGTATACAAGATCCTCTCTTAATTCCCTCCAGCACGCATGTAACTCCATCCAGGGATGTGACCTGTAGAGTCTGCTTTGTAAGTAGACTTTTATAGAAATATGAAATCATAGAAATATGACGTCAGAAAAAGACCATATGTACTAGCCAGACTGCCCTTCCATACCAACTACTATAGTTCCTTTTTTACCTTCAGAGATTTTATGTGTTGGTCCCTTTATTTCTTGAATTTAGATACTGTTCCAGTGTCTACTACCTCCACTGGGACACTGTTCCATTCATCTACAACTCTTTCCAGAGTCTATCCCCTTTCACCTTCATCCTATGCCCCCTTGTTACAGAGCTTTCAATTGGCCACAGAGGTATTTAAATGTCTCTATCATATTTCCTCTCTCTCACTTTCCTCCAAAATATACATATTGAAATCTTTAAGTCTGTCCCAATATGCCTTATGACTCCATCCTGTTTATGTTCTTTTGAAGGTATTGTCTCCACAATTACATACAATACTCCAAATGAGGTCGCAACAGAGACTTATACAGAGGCACTATCACCTCTTTTTTTCTGCTGGCCATTCCTCTCCCTATGTACCCAAGCATCCTTCTAGCTTTCACCATCGCCTTTATTTATCTTTTTAACTACCTTAAGATCATCAGAAACAACCATGCCCAGGTCCCGTTCTTCTTCCGTGGCCAGAGGTACTTTGCCCCCTCTACTGTACCACTCCCTTGGATTTTTGCAGCCTAAATGCATGACCTTGCATTTTTTAGTGTTAAATCTCAGCTGTCAAATTCCTGACCATTCTTTAAACTTAGCTAGATCCCTCCTCATGTTATCTACTCCTTCCTGGGTGTCTATTTTATTGCACCTGAAAAAGGCAGTGACTTCAAAGAGCTTGCCTACTCTTTCAACCTGAAGGCTGGAGGAGGAGAAAAAAATAGAACAGCAGGAACAAGGGATGTGCATTCATTATTATACCATAAAAAATTTAAAGGCACATCTTAGAAAAGACATAGAGGTTGGAATAGTCAAGACATTCACAATTATAGTGGTATGTTAGAAAAGGATCTGCTAAACATAGAGCCTTTTCTAAAATAAGTATAAGAAGATACAGGAGTGCGCATGTACATGCTGATATGTGGAGTCAGTGGAGCCATTTTGCAAATCTAGCTGTAGAAAAAAAGTTAATGTGGCAAACATGGCTGCCATACATGTATAAGTGCCTGATTTTACAACTTATACATGTAAGTGCTGATACTTGCACATGAATAGTGACTATTTTGCAAGCCCACACATATAAATGTCTCCAAGTAACAACAGATGCTGCTATCTCTATCAAATTTAACTTTTCCTGTAAACAACTAGTCAAGCTGAGCACTTTTGTAAAACCTAAACTAGCAAGGGAACAGGTGTAAATCCCAATGTGGACAATTGCAGTCATATACATGTACTATTCCGTATATGAAATAGTGAATGCAAATGTAGATTTTTGACCACCCAGGCCACTCCCTAACCATGTCCTGACACACCTCCTTGCAATTTATGCTTATTAAGGACATCCACGTTTATACTGAACCCTTTCTAAAATCATTGTTTGCACCTGGATGTCATTTCCATATGCAAATACCTGATTGTACATGTAGAAATTGCAAATAAGGCTTCTAAAATAACCCCAATAAGAGGTAATTCTACTGTATAAGGCACAGCTAGTCTTACATGCAGCTTAACAGATTTAAATCATTCATATTTTATAAAGTAAGGTGCATGTGTACTTTATAGAATAGGGGTGGAAAGGGTGGAAAAACACGCACAAATTTAAGGCACAGGCATTTACACGTGCTCCACATCTTGTGTAAATACCTATGCTTAGATTTTGCAGGATACACATATAAATTATAGTATTATATTTGCATGTGCAAATTATAGTATTCTATAATGTATACATGTAGGTTTGTGCTCTGCTCATGCTCCACCCAATCTCTGCCCCTGTGCATGCCCACAGTGAACGTAAGTGCTCTTCATCCATGGTGTGTACTTTTAGGATGGCAACTGACTAGACTATGCACATTAGTGGTCATTTACCTATGTAAACTACTTAATTACCATGATTTACGCATGTAAATATGCACAGAGATCTAGCATGCCTTTTGAAATTACCCTCTTTGTGTACACAAAATTGATTTAAGATATATTAACCTAAAAATTGATGAGTGAACAATTGATTGGCGTGAATTAAGAAATTTATTTATTTTTATTTTTTAAGTTTCAAAATATCCTTATTATAAAATAAACAGGAATTACAATCAAGTCCACATCAAGGAGAGAGCTAGTAAAGCCATTAATGTACCATAATCTTTAAACGCAATTTCAAAACAAAAACATATGAACAGAGCCCGTGAATTATACTATAACAGCCCTATTTAACTTGGAAAGGAAGACAAAACTTAACCAGATTCCTTACTAAGCAAGAACACTTCCAACTGATCTGCATCCATAAATACATATTTAGTCCGCTCATAAATCAAAATACATTTACAAGGATATTTCAAAAAGAAAGAGGCACCTATTGCCAAGGACCGAGATTTTAACAAAAGAAAAGCTTTCCCAAGCTTCTGAGTAAGTCTACAAACATCAGGAAATATTTGAATGGGGCTACCACAAAAAGCCTGATCTTTCTTAGATAAATACAATCGCATTATCAAATTTTTATCCATCATGGATATGAAAGAAGCAATTAAGGTAGCACACATAGTAATCTCGTCATTAGAAGACTCCAAAAAAGCGGAAACATCTAAAGACTGAGAAAGAGGATTACCTCCGTCCTTGATAATAGGAGAAGAGGCCTCCGTAGCAGGCAAAATAGGAACATAATATATAGAGGAAAACTTTATTGCGTTAACATCTTCAATTAATAGAACCTCCTTAAAATACTTTTGCAACAATATAATTGGAGAAAGATAATGAGTACAAGGAAAATTCAAAAAAACGTAAATTTTTTGAACGAACAGAATTTTCCAGAGACTCCATTTGATGATGTATAATAAAATTATCACATATAAAAGAAGACACTGCAGCCTGAGCCACAGAGACCTGACCCTCTAATTTATTCAAAGACAATTTACATTTAGTAATAGATTCATCATGAATAGACAACTGTTGCACTACCTGCTTAGAAAACTGTGAGATGCGGGAAAGAGATGCACCAAAAGAAGGTTCAATGCGTGCAAGCACTTCCCACACATCTCACAGTGAAACATCCACCGGTAGAGTAACCAATGAGGCAGAAACAGGAAAGTCCAACACAGACAGCATAGAAGACACTTTATGAGTATCCATAACTGACAACAGTGAAGGCAGTTCTGACTCAGCCAAGAGGGGCCCACTCCCAGGTTTCCCAACACTAGGGGATGGCACACCTACTGAAACTTCTTCCAAACCGGGTAGGGCAAACCCTTGCGTATTTGAGAAGTCAGAAACAGTACTCACAGATCCCAGGCACTGTTCCCTCTAAGCTGTGCGCATGTGCGCGCGCACACACCTCGCCAAGCGAGCGCACATACTTTATAACAGAGCGCACAAAAATTACGGTTCTGATTCTGATAGAAAACAACACAGACATCTTAAAATTTAAAAGTTGTGTATTTACAGTTTTCACAAGTTCTACAATATTATCTAGTGCAATCAATGTGGTGTACATACTGTATTCTGACGTGTAGTCAAATTTTAAAGTATAGAACTTCAAGTGTCGTTATGTGCCGCACAAAAATTTAACCTTCCTACAAAAGCTGCACAGCTGATATTTTATGCGCACACAGCCTACAGAAAATTAGAGGGAACATTGATCCCAGGGAAACGTCCTGCTCCACAGAGGGCCTCTTTAGATGTTGATCCATGGGGCCCACGATTTTAATAGCCTTAACACCAGAAGCAACAGCAACTTTCCTCCTCCGTTTACCCATGGGTTCTCCGAACACTCCTCACCACTCTTCAGTACTCCGAAGGGGCTCCAAAGGGGCGGGACAAGCCACTTTGGTCACGCCCCTTCAGGCATGTGACCACGGGTGCGCACCCACGGGTTGCGTTCCATGGTGGGCAAAAGATTTTAAAGAGCCCAGGGAGGGCGGGACTGCAGGCTCCTCCTTCCTGCCGCGAGCACACAGGCCCTGGCGACTTTCTGGCTCTCCCGGCTTCAACGCGATGGGCAAAGGATTTTAAAGAGCCCGAGGAGGGCGGGACTGCAGGCTCCTCCTTCCTGCCATGAGCACACGTGCCCCGGTGACTTTCCGGCTCTCCCGGCTTCAATGCGGTGGGCAACAGATTTTAAAGAGCCCGGGGAGGGCGGGACTGCAGGCTCCTCCTTCCTGCCGCAAGCACACGGGCCCCGGTGACTTTCCGGCTCTCCCTGGCGTGAATTAAGAAATGTATAAGGTGCTAAGAATGTATGAAGCAAACTGGAAAACACTTAAAGCATCACAAGAGCCCTGCCCACCGACCCTTCCATGCCATGGTGATGACATGGAATATCCGGGGTAGCCGAACATGCTCCAGAGCTGCCGAAGGTAACCGGGTAGCGGCGATATTGCACCACTACCCAGTTAACATCCACGGGTAAAACTAGTCCAGCTTTTGCAATGCCTATTTTACCTGCCGATCACTAACTGGGTAGCAATGCAATATTGCCCCTACCCAGTTAGCAACAGTCTCTGGCTCTATTCCATCCTAGAACACCCCAACACACCCTGATGCCTGATACTGAGGCACAGTCTGACTGGAAGCCAAGAGTGTGGAAGATGGGAGTAAACCCCTGTGTAAATTACTGCTGGAGTGGATTTACAGAAAAGCTACTTTGATTCTGGAACTTTGCTTGACTAGCACTATACAAAGGATTAGTAGTAGTAATAATAAAGTGGCTGTTTGAGCTGTGCTTGAGCCAGTCTGACAGTGAAATGAATTTGGGAGTGAGAGCAGAATGCTGCATGCCCCCTGCTGAGCGACTTCACCTCTTGACTGTAACATATCTGTAGTATTTTAGTTCCCTCAAGGTTTTGAACATACTTCTACTTGTGCCCACAACACAGGCTAGGGAAGTGGGAAGGTACTCTTCTCCAGCAGTTCAAGTATCATGGATCCCAGCTGGGATGTAGGCAGCCACGGGGATGGGGTCCTCTTGGAGAAAAGCAAGAGTGCAACCCCCATAGTGCAGATTAAAGGCTGATTTTAATGGCATCAACTTTAGTGAAACAGGCAAGCTATACAACTTTAGCCTTTAGTGCAACAGGTAAGTGAAAGTATCATATTGCAATTGTCAATAAGCAGGAAAAATAAGAGAACAAAATAAGGCATACAGGAATACAAAGAAACAAGGCAAGACTGGAATATAGGCACCCAGTGGAACATGACTATGGCAGAGGAGTAAGAACTGAGCAATAAGAAGGATATAAGACAAAAAGAAGAAATTAGGCCTTACCTGCTAATTGTCTTTCCTTGAGTTCTCTACGGGCCAGTCCAGGAACTGTAGGGTTGTCAATCCTCTCCAGCAGCTGAGGACTGAATTCAAAAGTCTTTCTGACAAGTTACCCATCTCCCTGTGGTGTCAGAGACTCAGTCTACTATTGTCAAAGCAGTCTGTACCCCTAAAATCGACCCTAACTGTAACTTCCAAAACCAAACTTATACCAAAACTTACAACCTCAATTTCTCTTTTTATTCTGCTTATTCCCCTTTCTTTTTTTTTTCTTTTTAACAGCTTTTAACGCTACTCTCCGAGCTGGGACAGGGAGCTCCATAGCCAGCCCCCCTCTGAAAAGGCCTTGGACGGCAGCCCAAACACCACTATTCTAGCCCAGCAACAGTGACACCCAAGCGGGTCATTCTTCTGCGGCTTGCCCGTGATCCGGGTGAGCCCTGGACTGGCCCAGAGAGAACTCAAGGAAAGACAATTAGCAGGTAAGGCCTAATTTCTTCTTCCTCTTCGTCTCTCCAGGCCAGTCCAGGAACTGTAGGGCAGTACCAGAGCAGTACTCAATATCGGGAGGGACCCGCCAAACCCGCTACTATGGCCGCGGCCCCCACTTTTGTGTCTCCCCTCGCCTGAACATCCAAACGTGTGAAGGGAGGACCACATCGCAGCTCTACAAATATCAACCAGCGGAACCAAGGCAAATTCAGCCCAAGACGCTGCCTGTCCCCGTGTGGAATGCGCTCGCAACCCCTCAGGAACCGACCTCCCCGCCATCTTATACGCCTCTACAATCACCTGCTTCACCCAACGAGCAATCGAGGCCTTAGATGCCGGCTCTCCTTTCAGAGATCCACCAAACAGCACAAACAACCTATCCGTCTTTCTAAACTGCTCAGTTTTCCGGATATACCAATGGAGCCCTCTACCTAGATCCAGCTTCTTCAGAGATCTATCCAGCATAGTCCCTTCCCGGCTCCGAAAAGAGGGAAGCGAAATCAGTTGGTTCACGTGAAACCTAGACACTACCTTCAGCAAAAAAGAAGGAACAGGGCGTAACATTACTTTAGCTGCCGAAAACTGAATGTAGGGCTCCCTACACAAAAGCGCCTGCAGATCGGAAATCGTCCGAGCCAAACACAATGCTACTAAAAACGCTGTCTTCCATGAGAACTCCCTCAGCGACACCGCTCCTGCAGGCTCAAAAGGAGGTTGTGTCAATGCCTCAAGGACCACGTTTAAATCCCAAGCTGGAACCACCGGCCTTACAGGAGGTTGCACATTTTTAACTGCTCTTAGAAATCTGAGCACATCCAGGTGGAGGGATAAGCCTCCACCTTTTAAATCGCCTCTAAAAGAAGCCAGCGCTGCTACCTGAACTCTCAAAGTACTAAGAGCGAGACCCTTATCCAGTCCGCTCTGCAGGAACGAAAGGATGTGCGGCACCGTTTCCGAGAAAGGCTGGATGCCACTCCTGTTGCACTAACCTTCAAAGATGCGCCAAATCCGAACATATGCCCATGACATAGACGTCCTTATGGATTTCATCATTGTGGAAACTACCGCGGCTGAATAGCCTTTACGCGTCAGCCGCTCCCTCTCAAGAGCCAAGCCGTAAGAGAGAAGCGATCTACCTGTGGCATTAACACAGGACCCTGGTACAAAAGGTTGCTTCTGCTGGGCAATGGCCAGGGAAGGTCCACCAGAAGCTGCACCAAATCCGCATACCATGGCCTCCTTGGCCAATCCGGAGCAATGAGACTCACCTTGCCGTTGTGCCGCGCTATCCTCCGAATGACACGACCGATCAAGGGCCACGGAGGAAACACATAGAACAGCCCACTCGACGGCCAACCCGTCGAGTCCCTCTGACATGGGTTCTCTGCACCTGCTGAAAAACTGATGCACCTTGGAATTGATGAGAGTGACCATCAGGTCCATGATTGGCTGCCCCCACCGCAGCATGGTGTCGTGAAAAACTGCCGCGTTCAACTCCCACTCTCCTGGATCTACCACATTCCGACTGAAGTAATCGTCCTGCAGATTGTCTTTCCCAGCGACATGAGTCGCCGACAGCGCTATCAAATGACTCTCCGCCCACTGCATCAACAGTTGACTCTCTTCCAACAAGGCCGCACTGCCCGTACCGCCCTGACGATTGATATAAGATACCGTCACTGCATTGTCGGAAAACACGTGCACCGCCTTTCCTGTTACCAAGGCGTCGAACCTTTGAAGAGCCATGCGTACCGTTCTCATCGCCAACCGATTGATGGACCAGCCGTCCACCTCCGCCAGCCAGCTCCCCTGCGTTATTTGCAACATACAATGCGCTCCCCAGCCGTAAAGGTTGGTGTCTGTGGTCACCAGGACCCACTCCAGGTGTTCCAGCGGCATCCCTGCTTGAAGATTCTTTGCGTCCAGCCACCACTGCAAGCTGTTCTGGACCGCCTCTGACACTTCTAACCTCTGACCCAGCAGATGAGTCTAGGGCGACCACCTGGAGAGCAGAGCCTGCTGCAGGGGACGTATATGTGCCCTGGCCCACGGAACCAGATCCAGCGCTGCTGCCATGGAGCCCAGCAGCTGCAAGTAACGCCATGCCGTTGGGGCCTTTCCTCGTAAAAACGCGGCTGCCTGCTTTAAAATCTTCCGAACTCGGTCCTCCGGTAGAAATACCACCCCTACGGCCGTGTTGAACAAAGCTCCGAGGTACACAAGGCACTGGACCGGCACCAGGTGACTCTTGGCTTGGTTCACTACCCAGCCAAGCTGTTCCAGGACCTCCACTACTCGCACCGTCGCGTTGACCAAATCTTGAACTGACGGAGCTCGAATCATCCAGTCGTCTAGGTAGGGATGCACCAAGATGCCCTCCTTTCTCAACACCGCAGCCACCACCACCATCACTTTTGTGAAGGTGCGGGGTGCCGTCGCCAGGCCGAATGGTAGCGCCTGGAACTGAAAATGCCCCAAGGGCATCGCAAAGCACAGAAACTGCTGATGCTCCTGCCTGATGGGAATGTGCAGATATGCCTCCGTCAAGTCTATGGAGGACAGTACCTCACCGCGTCTTACTGAGCAAATCACCGACCGAAGAGTCTCCATATGGAAACGTGGCACCCTTAAACAGCGGTTTACGTGTTTGAGATCCAGAATAGGCCGAAAGGAACCTTCCTTTTTTGGAACTACAAAATAAATCGAGTATCGACCGAACCCACACTGGTCCGGCGGCACGGGAACTACTGCCTTTGCCTGCGAACAGCAAGGGGATACCATGAAAGCATCCGATAATGGCTGGGCAAACTCCAGCGCATAACCTTTGCGGATAATTTCCAGTACCCACCGGTCCGAGGTGATGGTGGTCCAGACGGAGAGGAAGTCTCACAAGTGGCCTCCTACTGGAACCTCTGCCTGGACCCTCCGCATTTCATTGAGTCTTTTTGGAGGAGCTCTGCTGGGCACTGAAATAACCCCTGCCAGCACCTCGCGCCCCTTGAAAGGACTGCCCTCTGGACTGAAAATGACCCCGCGGATAAGGTGTAAAACGAGCTCTTCTAAACCTGCGAAACTCTCTGCCGGGCCCTTTCTGCAGCCCTCCTGGCTTTGGGCCCTTTGGACGGTCCTCTGGGAGTCGGCCCCCCTTAGAGTCCCCCAAATCTTTAACAATCTTTTCCAGAGCTTCCCCAAAGAGAAGCTTGCCCTTATACAGTTGCTTACTAAGGCAAGCCTTAGAAGAAGCATCCGCCGCCCAGCTTCTCAGCCAGAGAAACCTCCTCGCAGCAACCACTAACGCCATGGACTTCACCGAAATCCATACGAGATCATAGAAAGCATCTGCCAGGTATGCTGCCACCAATTCCAGCTTCGTCCCTTCCGTGGAAGAGCTCTCAGTCCCCTCCGAGTTAGTCTCTCCTTGGAGCCAACGAATGGAAGCCCATGCCACATAGGCCCCACAAATGGAGGCCTGCAGGGAAAGCGCACTAGTATCAAATGCCTGCTTCAGTAGCGACTCTAATTTCCTATCTTGCAGATCCTTAAGGGCCGCACCGCTCTCCACCGGAATCATCGTCTTCTTAGTCACTGCTGACACCAACGCATCGACCTTCAGCATTCGTAGTAACTCTTTTTCCTCCTGCGCCACTGGGTACAGTCTACCTATGGCCCGCGCCCTCCTGAGAGTGGCCTCCGAACATTCCCATTCAGACTCCACCATCTGCTTAATTGCTCTATGGACCGGGAAACAGCACTGCTCTGCCTTAAAACCCTGCAGCAGCGGATCCTCCAAGGGTTCCTCTTGCACCGTCGGTAGTGCGATATTGAGGGCCGCTAGCGAATGCGCAATTAGAGATCCCAATTCCTCTTTCCGAAAGACTCTAAAAACATTGGGGTCCTCACTTGGAGGAATCTCCCCCTCTTCCAGATCAGCAGCCCACTGCTCCAATCACTCCTGGGAGAGAAGCTCCCCCTCCTCAGCTACCTGAGGCATAGGAGGCTGTTGACCGAAGCCATCGGCTGTAGCCTCCCCTAGCACACCTTTCCTAGAGGTTCCCTCACCTGGGTACTTGGTAACTTCATCTGTTTTTAGGAGTCCTGACAGGCTAGGGGTAGAAAACATGTCCTGCCCCTGCTCAAGCTTCAAGCAGTAAGCCTTATGTAGTGATAGAATGAAATCTGCTGTAAAAACAGACTCCAAACCCCCCCTGAAGCCCTGGACCAGGCATCTGGACAGTAGGCACGCTCAAATAATGCTTTTTCATTTTGCCTTCCTTTTCTCCATTCTTTCCTGGAGCGTGGGAGAAATGGCTGCCTTTTCCAAAATGGCCGCCGTTCCCGCTTTTTCCCCCGCGCTCAAAAGGATGCCCAACGGACCTACAACATTTGCTCTGTCTTCCATACTGCCTCCCGCAAAAACTGGCAACAACCGAAGTCTGACCGCCCCCATGGACTACCGCACTCTGCACATGCTGCTGGCTCTTGCCTCCTGCGCTAACACTGCCTGCTCTCCGCTGCTTCCGACGGCAACAGATTCCACGCACCACCCCCGAGGCCTGCCTTGCTTACCTCTAAACCTTTCCGGCTGTGGCCACACTCTGAACTACCTCTTCGCGCTGCTAGCGTTAGAGGCAGTTCGGGTTTTGTACCGAAGGGGCTGGACTCTGGGGCTCCCAGCTCCCCCCTTCAATCGGCTGAGTCCGATGCCGCTTAAATGAGGCAGGCTCTGCCTCTGCGGCTCGGTAGAGCCTGTTTAGCCATTTTTTGGGTTTTTTTTTTAAATTGGAGCCTTTGATATTTTGCCTGCTCCTGGTAACTGAACCCTGCTAGGGCCCCCCAGGCAAGAATGATTGCGCTCTGTCCACTCTGTCCTTCTCTGTCCACTTTGATTCCTCTCTGTCTCACTAGGAACCTGTCAGAACACGTCCTACCCAGCTGCTGAGGACTGATAGACTGAGTCTCTGACACCAGGGGGAGATAGGGAACCTGTCAGAAAGACTTTAGCATTCAGTCCTCAGTTGCTGGAGAGGATTGACAACCCTACAGTTCCTGGACTGGCCCGGAGAGACGAAGAGGAAAGTACAATTTCTAACATTTCACATTGCCACATTGCCATTCATTCTAGCAACCTAAATGCTCATTGTTAAAGCAGTCTAATATGGTACTTAAGCAAGTGCCAGTAGGTCATAGATTTCTTATCTCTCTACTTTTGGCATCCAAATATACTCTTTGCCTATTCCACTCCATCTTAAACTGTCCATTTTAGCCTCTACCACCATGGAGGATATTCCATGCAACCACCACCTTCTCTGCCAAAAATTATTTGCTGATGTTGATCTTTCTCTGTCTACCTCGAAGGGAGGTATTTAGATCAATGTTAATTAAGAAGATGAAAACGTACAGGTTGATACTCAGCCACTGAGGTTGGTATTTTTCAAAATGCCGCACATGGTGGTTAAAAATATCCAAATATTTAGCAGTGGTAAATGGATAGCAGCCAGTGCTGAGCATTCAGTTAAACATTATTCAGATAGATGGGTTGTCCTAAGTCATCCCGATAGCTATCTGGAAAGTGGCGATGAATATTGCTTCTATCTGGATAATTTGCCGCTCATCCCATACATCGCCCTGATACTATATGGATACTGCAAAGGCGGTCCATAAGATATTCCGTGGTGCTCTCCAGATAGTACCACGGAATATCAAAGGATAGTCCCAGCTAGTGCCACTTACCCAGTTAATAGCGCCTACTATCCATATAAGTAGTTTTGAATAGAAACATAAAAAGTTGACGACATAAAAAGACCACATTGCCTATCTAGTCTGTCCTACCATATCAACCACTACAACAGTCCCCTTTTTTTCTTTAGAGATCCTCTCTGTTTGCCCCATGCTTCTTTGAATTCAGATACTGTCCTCATCTCTACCACCTCAACTGGGAGACTATTCCACGGATCCACCACTCTTTCCATAGAGAAATATTTCTGCATATCACTCCTGAATCTATCCCCTTTCACCCTCATCCCATGTTCCCTCGTAGCAGAGCTTGCTTTCAATTGAAAGAGGCTCTCCTCTTGTGCATTTATGCCATGGAGGTATTTAAACGTCTAAGTCATATCACCTCTATCCCACCTTTCCTCTAAGGTGTACATATTAAGATCCTTAAGTCTGTCCTCATATGCTTTATAATGAGGACCGCTAACCATTTTAGTAGCCACCCTCTGTACCGATTCCAGTCTGTTTATATTCTTTTGAAGGTGCGGTCTCCAGAATTGCACACAATACTCCAAATGAGGTCGCACCAAAGACTTATACAGAGGCAGTGTTTTCTGAGGTCCTGCTCTTGGTTCTTTATCTGTGAACACAGAACAGAAATATTTGTTAAGTAATTCCGCTTTATCCTTATCAGCTTCTACATATTCCTCCCCTTCACCCTTGAGTCTGACAATTCCACTTTTGCCCTTCCTCTTCTCACTAACATATCTGAAAAATGTCTAATCCCCCTATTTTATTGCATCGGCTACTTCCTTCTCTTTTTGAATATTTGCTTTCCTTCACTACTTTGATAGCTTCTCTAGGTTTTTCCAATTATAGATGCCTGTCTTCCTCTCTCTGTGATCTCTTGTATTTCATGAAGGCCTCTCTCTTTTTCTTCAGCTTTTCAGCTACTTCTTTCGAAAACCATAGCGGTTTCCTTTTCCTTTTACCTTTATTTACCATTTTAACAAAAAGGTTGGTTGCCCTTAAAATATACCCTTTCAGTTTTGCCCACTGTTTTTCAACATCCCCCAGAGATTTGCAGTCCTACTTTCAAAGTGACAGCTCCCTTTTTTATCACTGTCTGAAAAAGTGACCTATCTAGATTCAAAAACTCATAAAAAACATCTCTGGCCTCCCGATGCATTCATTTGTCTGTAAATGGCATTGTTACTTTGCTGTGTACTAAAACACATCTTTATTCAGGAAATGTGCACGTGAGTAAAATCCTCTGAATGCTATCTCTTCATGGCGAGGACAGCTGTTGTAAATGATGAAGAAGAATCTTTAGGTTGAAGAAAGGTGGTGTTAATATTTTGACATATGCTTGTCTTGTATAGTAGCAGTAGCGTCTGCAGTGCAGTTTGCAAAGCCCATTTTTTGTTTTATTTCTCACTGTAATAATCAGTTTTGTATGTGTGGGGAGTTGTTTTTTTTGATGTCTTGCCCTTAGTCCATGCTGACATCACGCCTTTCACACGCTCACTGCTGTTTTCCCATTGTTTACTACAGGGGGGTCCAATATTACCTGTTGACTTTGCATATCAAACTAGAAATAAGGAGGACTGTGCACACCTCAGTGCATTCTGTCTCAGAATCTCATTGAACTTAAATGCCTTATTATATGCTCAGTATCATACAATTTACTTCTATTCAGCCTTCCTTGTAGCCTCTACTTAAAGTTTAGATCCCTTCTTTCAAAATGCTGCCTTGCCTTTACTGAATTGCTATTCACCATGACCATTTTTCCAGCCTCAAATCGGATGGATCATGCCTTTAAATTATGGAACATGCCTAGGAGAACCATTGCTTGCAGATTGCTGAACTAATGATAATATATTCATCAAGGCAGTTTTGTCAATTTCTGGTTCCTCAATCCTATGGGATATGTACCACTTCTTTTCCTTTTGAAACAGCAAGACTAAAATTTTCATTTATTTACTTGGATTTTAGCTCACACCATCTCATTGGTAGCTCAAGGCTTGTTATATCCAAGTACCATGGGTATATCCCTGGCCCCAGAGGGTTTGCAATATAAGGGCCTTGTTTACTAACCCCTGTTAACAACTTCTCGCATATTATTATTGAAAGCCCCATGATTCTCAAAAGGGCCTATTTACTATATAAGAGGGTAGTTATATGAACAGTCACCTAGGTGGAAAAAGCAAGATAGTGCCTATTTTAGCCTATTTTATAAAGACACATAGGTGCCAATGTGTCTATATAAAATACTAGCACAAATCCTGTAGAAATTATGGGCAAAAGGAAGCTGCATACGTTTGCACCAGCTTAAGAGCAGGTGAAAATATATACGCATACAATACATATGTTTGTACATATTTTATGTACAAATTTATACAAATATAAATTGCAAGTCTTCCTATGCTCCACTCAAAACCTCCCTCAAGCAGGCCTACACCAAAGTTGCAAAACATTACATGCATGTTTTTCATCGCACGTAGTTGAAAATGTGGGGTAAATTTATGAGGCATTTTACGCATGTATAGAGGACCATTTTAGAATCCCTAGTCATGCTTTGGAAGTCTTAAAATGGGCATAGAGACATTCAAAGTATGAGGACATCCAAGTCTGAACAGAGATGTGATAGAGTTTTTCCCAGGAACCTGGATATGCCTGTCTGATTTCAGAAATGTCATGGACATCTGGAGCCATATCTAAGTTTAGACCTGCTCCAGACATCTGAAGCGTGCTATTTATAGCTCAAAAACATCCAGAGGGTATAGAAAGGAAGACACTCCATCACCCCCAGCACTATTTCAGCAGTGGGATTTGAACACTGGCTTCTTTGTTCCTGGAACACTACTCTAGCCATTAGGCTATCCAAGACGCCCAGGCTCTGGAACACAGACACCCCTACAGATGTCCATATCGGGCACATCGAGATTTGTGAATTTGTATCTGCACTTGGATGTTCCTGCATTTTTTTCAGATGTTCTAGCTTAGACGTCCCAGATTGTACTTGGTCGTTTCTTCTGAAATTCCCCTTATAATGTTGTATATGTGTATAGTTTACAGCATGCTGCCCTCATCACCATGCAACTCCTCCACTCAATGCTATGAAACCAAAGTCTGAAAACTGAAAATTAAAAAATTCTAATTCCAGCTAAGAATGCTTTGAATAATCTATATGTCCTTTGCTTGAGGGCAGATAAAAAATGATTATTTCTAATCTGGTGAGTTATCCTGTATTTGCAAAGACTGTGGTTAAAAATTGATATTTTGTCTCAGTTCTGCAAAAAAAAGGATTTTAAAATTCCAATTCAGACCATTACAATGAGTCTCATCTTCCTCATTCTCATCATTCATGTCCTGAAATGGACCTCTTAATACAGGGGTGTCAAACTGCAGTCCTGGAAGACCACAACCAGTCTTGTTTTCAGGAAGTCCCTAATGAATATGCTTGCAATATATTTGCATACAATGGGGACACTGTATTGGATATTCAGCATCTCATGCATATTCATTAGGGATATCCTGAAAACCTGACTGGTTTGCAATCCTCTAGAACTGGAGTTTACCACCCCTGCCTTTTTTTTTTACTTAATTTTTTTTATATAGATTTACTATTATACTTCATCCAAAAACAAAAGTATATGGTAATCGAGCAACATAATATAAACCACAATAATACAATATCCCACAATTGCTTAACAAACTTTAGCCCACAAAAGAAGGAAAAAAAATCCAAGAGCGATACAAAAATAGCAATTATAATTAAGTGAATGCTAACCCTACATAAACTCCCTTTGCGGACCCTACAATGGTGCTTATGGGACAACAACTTGAACATTTAATTCTTCCCTGGCCCTTAAAAATTCTAATAATTGTCTAGGTTTAAAAAAATACAAACTTCTTCCCCTCACACTGCAACAAACAAATACAGGGAAAACGTAAAACAGACACCCCTGTCTAAGGGGTATGTTTACTAAACTGTTGCAGCGTTAAGGCACACTAATGCTGTGAAATTCGGGTCTGAAGGGTGGAGTAAGGCTTCCCAGAGGGCGGAGAGAAGGGGGTCAATGGGCGGAGAGTGGGAGGGGAGAGGCTCCAGGCACACTAATGCTGTGAAATCTGGGTCTGAACACTAACGCCAGTGAAACCCTCGCGTTAAGGCACATTTGCAGGAAAGAGAAACCATTTCAGTCAGCAATGAGCAACAAAGGCAGGGAAACCCAGAAGAGTGATAGTTGTGATACATGTGCAGGGACCAAAAAGGAAAATAAACATATAAAAGGACCAGAACCACATCTAAAATCCCAATAACCAAGCTGGCCAATAGTGATATTAATGATAAACATAAAGCAACACTACTGACAAAGCGTATAAATTAAGATATCATGTTTTGGAATGGTCTATGCTCTGTCCCCCTACAAAGTGAATGATCCCACATTGAAAGAGCGCTGATCAGGGTTTCTGTCGTTTAGATTGGGCAGGTCTGTTATGGTATGCACATGTGCAGCAACAGCAGAGTGGGCACGTAGGAAACGGCAACTGTACTGATGCTGTAAATGGGATACAGGGGGCTGCAGGCGGCACATGCTGTGGTCCAGCTGGGGCACAGTGCGGGCTAGGCAGATGCCTAGGTGGCACATAGGAATGCCAAAACTGTAAAGCAGCAAGACAGCAATTGACGAGGGTCCAACATGGGCATGAGTGTGTGTCTCACAGTGTCACAGGGGAGATTACCCAGCAGATACCCCCAAGGGCACATAACATTGGCAGGCGGTATGTGTGTGTGTGGGGGGGGGGAAGCGCGCATGTCCATGTAGGCACCCCTACCCGAGAACCCACACCATAGGCAGCTGTCTACCGGCATATTGGATGGCCTGGGACTGTGCACCACTAGCACCACCGGCATAATGGCATGGCAGCATGTTGGCGGAGGGGGCAGTGGCATCTGCTCACAGCAGACCATGGCCTAGCCCCATTTAGGTGGGTGCTATGCAGTGCAACAGACAGGGTCTGTCTGACGAACAGTCATGGTATCCCCAGGGAATGAACTGTCCATGTGGCAACAGTGTGGTGCAGTACACACAGCCAGTGTGTTCAGGAGCAGATGGTCACAAGTTCAAGTCCCAGCTGAGGCTCCTGGCAACCCTTTCCCCATATTTTACCCAGTACTAAACCATGGTAATAAAGACAGAACCTTTATTGCAGATAAAATAAACATACCTGAAATGCCTATACTTTACCCTACAGAGCACAGACACCATAAACATGTGTAATCCCTAGAGCAGAGTTTCCCAACTGCAGTCCTGGAGGGCCAAACACCATTCAGGTTTCATGCTGTCCCTAATAAATATGCCTGTGCTGCATTAGTATGCCCCACCCCATTGTATGCAAATGTATCTCATGCATATTCATTAGGGACAGCATGAAAACCTGAACAGTGTTTGGCCCACCAGGACCAGAGTTGGGAACCTCTACCCTAGAGCAGCAGCCAACAGGGGCATAAACACCCACACCCACACCCACAGGCTCCACTATCCAAAGCCTCATGGAGAGTCAGGCTGTTGGGCCCTGCGCGCAGCAGCATCTCCCAATACTAGCACTTGCATACCTTAGCAATGCCGCCCTAAACTTGGAAATACATTACACATATATCAAAAGGTTGCTATGATTAATGGCAGATATCAATTCCTAAGTTAATCACAATTTGCTGATAGAGCTGCATCATAGCAACCTTTCTGATATCTGTGGATTATGTTTCAGTTTTGGTTTCTGACAGTGTTTACCACCCCGGGGAGTGACCCCAACAGTATTGCATACCATAGCCATGCCTGCACTGTACCCAGGACTGGCGTGGTGGCCAGGGCTGCCAAAAGCCTCTGTATTTGCACAATGCTGGCATGGGTGTGGGAGTGTGTGTCTGTCTATCCAGTGTGTTGTGGTTGCCTACACCTTACTCAGCCCACACTGCTTGCACTTTTTCCAGTGTTAGCCTGCCAATGTGCATAATAAGGAGCAAGGTACTGTGGGTATGGCCCGGACAGGGTGGCCTGGGCAGGATGCATCTGCACAGGGCATAGGGCAATGGCTGGGACATTGTGGTGCCCGGCCACCACCTGCACGGACAGGGTGGCCACAGCATGTCCTGCTGGGAGGTCACTCTCACCCTGACTGAGCAGTGACCACGGCATGGCTAGGTTCCCCCATGGTGCTATATAGTATTTCTCTCAAGTGATATTTATGGGTTCTCTTTTCTGGGGCCCAATCACCGACTTCTTGGCTTGGTATGTGTGCGCTCACATCCCAGTTTTGGGTGCACACATCTCCTCCAGAAACATGCACTATAGACTAGCTAGCAGACTGTCTGCAGTTAGAATGTGTATGGCTGGAATGCCTTGCAGGGTGCAGTGTCTGGAGACTGTCAGATAATGGTGGGGGGAAGCTGAGCATTTCCAGGCCTACTGTCTGTCTGCCATTGCCTTATGGATGTGTACAGATCTGCATTGACTGTCCTGTAGGGTGCCTGTTCCCCAGCAGGACTGGGGTTGATGGTCCCCTCTACTGCCACCATTGCAAGGATGTAGAATGTAGATCTGTTCGTGGGAGATCCTGTCCCCCACCCTGAGCCCCAGAGGGCGGGTTGGGTGGTGTTACATAATCCGCCTATGGGTCCAAACACCACCTCTTCACTTAAATTATGTGACCATGGCACCCACACAGGATATGCACTATTCTGGGTGCATCATAGTCCACAAGGGCTAGACGTGACTGGGAAATACGGATGGACACAGGTGTATCCTAGGTGCATCTGCAAGGACTACCTATCACACACTGGCACTGATGGCAACCTACAGCATAGCCTATCTCAGCTAAGCCAGGTGCTGCGTACCTGGTGCTGGGCGCCCCACCTCGCCCTCAGGGTGAGCACAGTACCCCCACAATGTGTCGGTCTGTAGCTACTCTGTGCCAGTAACACACATGGTCAGTTCCCCCTACCAGGCCGAGGTGCTGTGGGGGTGCATACCCCATTTTGTGATCATCTGTAGACTGCTGATCTGCATGTGCAGTGCATCATGGGTACGGGTGGGTTAACCCTATCCTGGTAACCACAGCAGACAGTTTGTGTGGTGACCTGCAGTCCTTCTGTAGCCAGCCAGGGGTTTGTTAGTAGCTATAGAGATGTAGGCCACAGGTTACTTCACTGACTGTGGAGGCAGAGGGCATGGGTTTGATCCCACAGTGGTGTTATTTGATAGGGCTGTCTGAGGCATTTCCTTTTTTAATTTAAGTTAGTGCTGCCAGCAAAAACACCCTCACAGTGCTGTAACCTTAAGGTGCCTTATAAGGAGCCCTATAGGGAACATTATAAGGTGCCTTGGCAGATAGTGCACTTTATAATGTGCCCTCTGGAGTGCCTTATAGGGTGCCTTATGCGGCACCTTAGGTTACGGCACTGTGAGGGTGTGTTTGCTGGCAGCACTAATTTAAATGAAAAAAGAAAATGCCTCAGACAGCACTGATTTAAAGTAAAGGGTAATGTCTCAGACAGCCTTACTCATTAAGCCCACTGAGGGATTAAACTCATGACCCCTGTTTCATCAGTCATTGTATTAACCAGTGTGCTACACCTCTGTTGTTGTGTTTGCAGGTCAGCGCGCCTAATTAAGGCTAATGCGCGTTAACGAACCACGGCTCCCTCTATCGCGTGATAACGGACTTTATTACGCGATAACCCGAAATGCTACCTTAAGACCGGAACGCCCACTACCTTATACGGCATTCGTCACAGTAAGACTGCAACTAACACTGGTAACATTAAGACGGTTTAATAAACATACCCCTTAATATACATTTGACAAATGAAAGTAAATTTTAGATATGAAGAGTGGAATTTCATCTTTGCTAAATCCAGTGCAGAGCTGGTAAAATTCTGTTAATACGTACCTTTTGAAGGATTGAAAGGGAAAGGAGTGATGTGGGATCGTGGCAAGAAACAAAGGGCAAGATGTATCCAGTAGCGAAGGGGCACTAGAGTTCTCTAGGGAAAATAAGATATTGTAAAACAGACACCAGGCTTTCTTCTTAATTACCCATTTTATACTCATTATACAATTTGTTGTGTTTACTCTTTCCCTGTATAGTGAAGACTACATTAAAATAATTAAATGTTTTAATAGTATAGCTTTGCTACATTCATGCTATGTGTTCACAATACTTAGCTGGTTTTGTGACTAAAAATAATCACCTCATAAACCAGTCTTGGCTAGAACCTCTCACCAAGCTGCTTTCATTCCCTGCTTCTGTTGGGTATTTTAAGATGTGGGTTAAGATGAAACCCAGTGCAAATGAAAGCTTCCCCACAAGCTCATGAATATAGCAAATTTGGTTAGAACATATTGCTTTTCTTTTCCCTACTGAAACCATGATTGACTGAAACCCTTATCTTGTAAAACTGCAAAGTCTAATTAGAGAAAAGATCATCCCATTGGTATATCAATGTCATAGCTTCATTTTCAAAGGAGGCAAATATACATTTAAGTGCATGTGTGCATTTAAGGTGTGGTAGGGGGCAAAGTTAAACCTAAGTATGTCCTGGGCGAATCTTCCATCTTTGTAGTGCTCGTATCTTATTAGTTCTTTATAAACAAATTTCATCTTCATGTAACTGATCTTTTTCTGTAATATATTTTCATTTGTACATATTAGAAACAAGTCAAAGCTTTATCACATGTATAGCATATAAAGGATTTCTGCCCACTGGAATAGCCCAAATCAAAGAATGAGCTTTTTCCAATGAATTTCACATTTTTTCCTTGATCAAAGATTTACCCCAAACCAACCCCAATATGCAGCCACAAATTACAGTAACTGTAGAAAATGGTCCATTCATCCTTTTCTCCTAGATACCTAAGACTCAGAAATTCACAAAACACCAAGAGAAGTATAACATTATCCAGAGGGCTGAGTTTCACGTAATATTCTCCAAAATAAAGTTTGATGCAGGGCTGGAAATGAAAGATACAATGTATGGGATCCAGGATGATGTACTGGCAAGAGTCAAAAACTGCTACCGATGGATTTGCCTACTGGCTTAGCATGAGGTCTGCAGGTTGAGTCTCAAGAAGAAGTGAGTTCTTTGTTAGGTGAATCTTAATTGATCAGACCTCTCCTGTTTCACATGGTTAAATTATTGCCTGTGTAATCACTACCAGCACAAATATTACAGATAAAGAGAAACCCAGTCAAGATACTGCTGGATGAGCTTTTAAAATTTAGCCAGGTGACAGGCTAAATTTGTGCGGACAATGCCATCTGCATGAATGTCTGTCTTATATTTTGCTTTTACCAAATTTATGAAGGAAATTTTCATCAGATGTCTAGTGGCACATTTAACTAGAAAAGTGCTGCTGAATATCCAGATAAATATAACCTAGTAAATTTGTACAATTATCTTAGTTACTGAGTAACTAACCCTGATGATATTGCTTAGAGTTCCTCAAAGTCTCAGTTTCACAGTTAAATGGATGCTATCCTCAGTTATAAAAAACCTTTGGTGAAAACTCCCTTCTATTACAACAATTTCTGAAAGATTGCTAAAGTTCATATTACAAACTTTTTTTTTCAATTGAAAATTACAGAAGAAGGAAGAAAAGAAGGTGAAGTCCAAGGTCACTGTGCCTCATGCTTCAGGCTAGGCTTCAGTTCTGCTCGTTCTGTTTTGTTTTCTTTAACTCTTTCCCAAATTCAAACAATAGGGAAGAGATAGAGAAGATCTGAGTGTTTCCTACCAAGCTTATTCCAGTAGCTGTGAGCCCAGTCCATTGCTTTGTTGACTGACAATCAGAGGCAATGGGCTTGTCCGTTGGTGCTATGGTAGGGAACTCCTCTGGGAAACACCAGCTGGAAAAATCAGAGAGTGTGGAGTTTCACTTGTTGCTACTGGAGATGATTTTAGTAGGGTTAGGCACTATTTATATGTGCAAATTGTCATGCATATAAGTGACAATCTGAGGAAATATTTCTTTATGGAAATGGTGGTGAATGCATGGAACAGCCTTCCAGTGGAGGTGGTGGAGGTGAGAACTGTATCTGAATTCATGGGACAAGTACAGATGACATCTGAGGGACAGAAGAGGTTGTAGAATAATAGTTCTTATGAATTGGCAGACTAGATAGGCTATCATGCCATCATTTTATCTGTTTCTATGTTTAGAACAGGTGCTATATATATGTATGCTCACTGCATGCACAGATTTAAGGTGGGTGTGTTCTAAGCATACTTTGGGTAGCCCTGAAAGTACATGTGAATTCTGCATTTTGGAATGGGAATACATACATGCATACATACCTTTTCACTGAAAGGGTGGTGGATGCTTGGAATGCCCTCCCGAAGCAGGTGGTGGGGGGAAAATACAGTGACAGAATTCAAAATGGCACGGGACAGACACAGTGGATCCCTTTATAGTAAGAGGATAAAATCATAATAAACTTAACTATTTCTTATACCTCAACAAATAGAGAGGGGTGACCTGCACAGAGCGATGGGTACAAGCCTAAACAAAGTCTTAGAGGGGGTTATCTGCACGGAGTGGCAGGTACACCTACTCTAACCACCTTACTGGGCAGACAAGATGGACCATACTGGTCTTTATTTGTCATCATATACTATGTTACTATGTTATGTTACTATGTATATGTCAAAAAATGTTGACAGAGCAGCAGAGATAGAACAGCTTTTAAAGTAGACACTAGGGGAAAGTCAACAGTCGCCCAAGAGTGCATGGTTCGGAATGATGTATCTTTGAAGGATATTAACAAAACAGGGAAGTGAGGGCATCCCAATAAAGAGTTTCCAGTAAAGGCAAAAGTAACCCAGATGCCTTTAAGTAAAAAACAAGACCAAATTGAAAGATTCTAAATGATCCCTGTCATCCGATAGCCAAACTATTAATATGAACAGAAACCAAACTTTGAAATGCCTGTATGCAAATACCTAGAAATCTGAAAAATAAGGTGGGAGAATTAGAATATTTGGCACTGAATGAAAGGTTAGATATAATTATCATCTCAGAGACATGGTGGAAGGAGCATAACCAATGGAACACTGATACCAAGCTACAAACTATATCGCAATGATAGGATAAATCACATAGGTGGAGGGGTGGCACTGCATGTTAAAGGGGGATAGAGTTAAACATGCTAAAGGCTTTACAGAAAATAAAATATACTGTAGAATCTTTATGGATAGAAATTCCATATAGAAAGGGGAAGGGAATGGCAGTGGGGGTGCCCTACTGCCCACCTAGACAGAATGAACAGATAGATGATAAAATGCTAAAAGAAATTAGGGAAACTTGAAAAGTTTACAACACGGTAATAATGGGAGATTCCAATTACCCCAGTATTGACTTGGTCAATGTTATATCAGGCCATACTAGATGAAATAAATAACTGTTTCATGGAGCAGCTGGTTCAGGAACTGATTCGAGGGGAAGCTGTTTTACATCTAGTTCTAAGCGGAATGCAGGATTTAGTGCAAGAAGTAATTATATTGGGCTGCTTGGCAATAGGGACCATAACATGATCACATTTGATTTAATAAATGGAGGGAGAATATCAAGGAAATCAACTGAACTAGCATTTAACTTTCAAAAAGGAGGCTATGAAAAAATGAGGAAAATGGTTAAGAAAAAACTAAAAGGAGCAACTGCAAGGGTTAGGAGTTTACATCAGGCCTGGGCATTATTTAAAAATACTATCTTGGAAGCCCAGACAAGATGTATTTCATGCTTTAAGAAAGGCGGAAGGAAGACAAAATGACAGCCAGCATGGCTTAAAAGTGAGGTCAAATAGGCTGTTATAGCTAAGAGACAATGCTTCAAAACATGTAGATAAGGGTGAGCCGATTGATATAGTGTAACTGGATTTTGAGAAAGTCTTTAACTTATAAGTCTCGTGAGAGACTCTTGTAGAAACTAAAAAGTCATAGGATAGAAAGCAGTGTACTATTGTGGATTAGGAACTGGTTAAAAGATAAAAAACAAAGACAAGTGCTAAATGGACAATTTTCTCAATGCAGAAAGATGAATAGTGGAGTACCCCAGGGATCTGTGCTAGGCCTACTGCTTTTTAACATATTTATAAATGACTTGAAATGGGATTAACAAGTGAAGTGATCAATTTGCAGTTGACACAAAATTATTCAAAGTTGTTAAAACACAAGAGGATTGAGAAAAATTGCAAGAGGGCCTTGAGAAATTGGGAGATTGAGCATTCCAAATGGCAGATGAAATTTAATGTGGACAAGTGCAAATTTATGCACTTAGAGAAGAACAACCTACCCTATTTGTATATTATGCAGGTTCCACATTAGGAACCACCATTCAGAAAAAGGATCTGGGTGTCATCGTTGCTAGTACGTTGAAACTCTCTGCAATAGTGTGCAATAGTGGCCAAGAAAGCAAATAGAATGCTAGGAATGATAAGGAAAGGAATAGAAAATAAAACCAAGGATATTATAATGACTCTGTACCGCTCGATCGTGCGACCAAAGGTACAGAAAAGAACGAACCAAAATAGTAAAGGGAATGCAAGGATATCCCTATGAAGAAAGGCTTAAAAGGTTAGGGCTCTTCAATGTGGAAAAGACAGCTGAGGGGAGATATGATAGAGGTCTATAAAATAATGAATGGAGTGGAACGGATAAACACAGTAGACTGGTTCTTTACTTCTTCAAAAAATAGACTACGTGACATGCAATGAAGCTACAATGTGGCACATTTAAGACTAATTGTAGAAAATATGGGCCCAATATTCAAAAGGCATTTACACAGTTTACAGCCCAGTAAACTGTGTAAATGCCTTAAATTGGGATATTCAATGGTACTTACATGGTTAGTGCCTTTGAATATCCCCTTCTAACCCCGCTTCATGCCCCAATGCTAAGTGGTTATCATCGGGGGATGTTGAGGGCATTGTGGGGTGGAGCTGAGGCAGAGACTGTCGCTAACCAGGTAGTGGCAATATTGCACCTCTACCCAGTTAGCGATTGGCGGGTAAAACTACTGTAGGCGTAGCAAAAGCTGGCCTAGTTGTACCCGTGGAAGCTGACCTGTAGAACTTTTACCTGTGGAAGCTAAAACTAGGCAATTTTGCTGCTACCCAGTTAGCTTCGGCAGCTCTGGTCTCTGCGACATTGAATATCCAGGGGTAAGGGTCAACAGGCAGGGCTATATGCTGTAGCGGCACACAGCTTTGCCCAAATCAATATCTGGCCCTATTTTTTCATTCAGTGCATAATCAAACTCTGGAATTCATTACCTATGGAAACTAACCCATGGAAGCTAACTATGGAAGCTAACCCGTGGAAAATTTACCCGTGGAAGCTAAAACTAGGCAATTTTTCCGCTACCCAATTAGCTTTGGCGACTCTGGTTGCTGCAGCATTGAATATCCAGGGTTAAGGGTCGGCGGGTAGGGCTATGCACTATAGCGGTGCATGGCTTTGCCCAATTCAATATCAGGCACTATTTTTTTCACTCAGTGCATAATCAAACTCTAGAATAAATTACCAGAGGATGTAATAAAAGCTGTTAATGTAGCTGAGTTAAAAACAGATTTAGACAAGTTCCTGGAGGAAACGTCCATAAACCATTATTAAAGAGGACAAGGGAAATCCACTGCTTACCCCTGGGACAAACAGCATGGAATGTGTATACCTTTGGGAACCCAACAGTTACTTGAGACCTGGAATGGCCACTGTTGGAAACAGGATACTGCTCTTGATGGACCATTGGTCTGACCCAGTATGGCATATCTTATGTTCTTATTTGCACCTGATTCCAGTGTGGTAAGTTTTTGCACATACCGTGCTTAATGTGCAAAGAGTAATGCATGGTAAGTGCTCCTAACCATTCAGTTATGGAGTCTTGCAGCATTGTAGGGTCATCAAATGCCCATTCACACTGGAAACAGCAAGCCAAAACTTGTGTTGAGTCTACTGAGATGATTCCCCTTGGCCAACAGCTGTTTCCTGCGATCTATTATAGCCTTATTAAGATCTGGTAATGCAAATGTTTTATTGCCCTCATGCTGCAACGAATCCTGTAACTGGGCAATTTGTAAACTCTAAAGCCTGTGGATTTTGAAATATTGCAGCATGCTCAGGATTATAGCCTTCCAGAATCTGAATGAAGACATTCTATGCAAGGGAACCCCATGGGTCCTTTTGATCTTGAAGGGTAGGTCAAAATGAAGATTCAGCAATTGTGGTAAATGCTCTTCCATGTACTGCACCTTCAAGCCACTCGGGCACACCCAGAACTCTCAAGTTGTTTTGATGATTTCAATTATTCAAGTCCTGAGAGATATGCTTAAACTGATGGTGGGGTACAGCTCCATGTCTGCTGGTGTTTGCAGTTCCAATTTATCAGACCTTTGCATTGCTTCCAAAATCTGCTACTTCATACTATTTGGATTTTGTTTCATCTCACCTTACAGGTGACTTATAAACAAACTGAGCACCCTAGGGATGGACCCTAAAGTTACTGCTTGGGTTAAAAATTGGTTGGGTGGGAGGCAACAAAGAGTACAGGTAAATGGGACTCACTCTGAGGAGAAGGATGTTACCAGTGGTGTGCCCCAGGGATCTGTCCGTGGTCCGATTATTTTTAACATCTTTGTTAGTGATATAGCGGAAGGGCTGTCGGGTAAGGTTTGCCTTTTTGTGGATGATACCAAAATCTGCAATAGACACCCAGGAAGATATAGATAACATGAGGAGGGATCTAGCTAAGCTTGAAGAATGGTCTAGAATTTGGCAGCTGGGATTTAATGTTAAACAATTTAAGGTCATGCATTTGGGCTGCAGCAATCCAAGGGAGCAATATAGTATAGGGAGTGAAGTACTTTTGTCCACTAAAGAAGAGCGGGACCTAGGCGTGGTTGTGTCTGATGTTCTTAAAGTAGCTAAACAGGTAGAAAAGGCGACAACAAAAGCTAGAAGGATGCTTGGATGCATATGAAGAGGAATGGCTAGCAGAAAAAAGGAGATGATAGTGCCTCTGTATAAGTCTTTGGTGCGACCTCATTTGTAGTATAGTGTGCAATTCTGGAGACCGCACCTTCAAAAGGATGTGAACAGGATGGAGTCGGTGCAGAGGGTGGCTACTAAACTGTTTAGTGGTCTTCGTTACAAAGCAGACTTAAGGATCTTAATATGTACACCTTAGAGGAAAGGCTGGATAGAGTTGATATGATTGAGATGTTTAAATACCTCCGTGGCATAAATGTTCAGGGGGAGAGCCTCTTTCAATTGAAAGCAAGTTCTGCTACGAGGGGACATGGGATGAGGGTGAAGGGGGATAGATTCAGGAGTGATTTGCGGAAAGATTTCTTTATGGAAAGAGTGGTGGATCCGTAGAATAGTCTCCCAGTGGAGGTGGTAGAGATGAGGACAGTGACTGAATTCAAAAAAGCATGGGACAAACACAGAGGATCTCTAAAGGAAAAAAGGGGACTGTTGTAGTTGTTGATATGGAAGGACAGACTAGATAGGCCATGTGGTCTTTTTCTGTCGTCATATTTCTATGTTTCTATGTTTCTAAGTGTCTCATGACTGTCTTTAATAACATCTTTAAGCCGTAATATCTCCTGCATCATGGCTTGCAGTCTAACCTACCTGAGTAGATGACATGGCAAGCTCTAGTTTAGCAGACTCTGAACTCATAATTTTAGCTGACTACTTCAACCATTTTGAGTTGGGTGGGGGAAATAAAATGGTGTCAGCAGGTTATTAAAATGAAGTTCTCCCAGGACCCTCTCCCTTTAGCAGCCAACTAGTTGTTAGTTTGCTAACACCCCACTGCAAAGCCTGTGAGTTGTCATGGGTGTGACAAGCATCTGCCTTGCTGTTAGCATACAGGGCAAACACCACCAGGCCCACAATCCATACCTGGCAAGTAACACATGTGCACCTGTGCTACCTGCTGAGGCGCGTATCACAGCCCCAGTGCATTATAAGAAAAATAAATATACAAGCAGTGGTCATAGTGGTGCAATTCAATCCTCCCCACAGTGACCAAACCCCTGTCCGACTGGACCCCACCACCAAATCAGCTCCCTGGCCTGATCAGCAACCCCCCCCCTCCAATCAGCATCCCTCCCAGACACAAACCCCCCTCCAGATCAGCACCCTCCTGGACAGAAACCCTCCCACATTAACCTTTCCCAGATCAGCACTCCCCCAATAGGCAGCCACCATGACCAGAAGCTCCCTCCTCCAAGACAAGCAGCTTTCCCAGCCAAAACGTCCCTGAAGAGAAGCCCCTCAGTAAAAAGAAGTCCCCAACAACATACCCTGACCTTCCCCCACTCCAGAACCTCCCAGAACTCACTCAAGAATTTCCCTGGCGTCTAGTAGAGCAGGGCAGGCTTGATCCCCCTTTGCTCCCACTTTGGAGCTGCCAGGGTTCAAAATGGTTCTTTCCGTTACTACCCTTAGATGTCAGTCATGGAAGCAGTGGAGTTAAGTGCAGCCATGCTATTGTCAGTCATGAAACTAGTATGCAGGTAGTGTCCTGCATGTTAAGTGCCACTGACAGCCACGCTCATCTCAATCCATAACACAGCATACAGTTAGTGCACAAATCAGCACATGCTATTATGTCAGCGCAGTAACAGCTATTGTGGGCATGCAGTAACAATGAGAGCTACTTCTTATGCTAACTGTTTAGCACGCTTTAGTAAAAGGGCCCCTGTTTCCTTCAGAGTGGAGGAGTAGCCTAGTGATTAGTGCAGCTGCCTAGTACCCAGACAATCAAGGGTTCAGTTCCCACTGGCACTCCTTGTGACTTTGGGCAAGTCACTTTACCCTCCATTGCCTCAGAAAAAAAGGCTGGCAATCTACTTCCAGTGATACATTGCCAAGAAAACCCAGAGGTAGCTGGGTCACTATGAGTCAACACTGACTTGATGGCACTAAAAAAAAAAAAAAAACCCCTCCTTGTTTGGCCACTGGGAGATGAGCTTCAGAGGAGAATTGTGTTTCTCTCTTGGGTGTTGAAAACCACCTCAAAATGACAAAAATTAGTTTCAGAGTTTAGATCCTAAACTGGATCCCGTTTATGGTTTATTTAAAAACTTAATACTGCCTGTCTCATAATCAAAGTGGTTTACAATAAAATCAAAAACACATCAATAATAAAGATATAGAAAGGAACATCATAAAATTGATAGGACAGAGAGAGGGAAAGAAAGGGGAGAAAAAGTTAGGAGGGGAAGAATCCTAGACATTTGCTGGTGAAAGGTTGTATGCCAGTTGAAAAAGATGGCTTTTTAAGGCAGCTTTGTACTTTGGAAATGAAGATTCCAAATGTAAGGAGGGAGGAAGGGAATTTCAAAGGTGAGGAGCCAGGAAAAAGAAAGCAGAATGTTGCATACTTTCAAGATATGCCTGTGAAGGAGGGAGTAGATACAAACGGTTAGCATGCACAGAAAGCAAGACACACGAAGGAGCATAGGGAATAAGACATATATACTTTAGAGGAAAGAGGATAGAGGAGATATGATACATATGTTTAAATACCTCCATGGCATAAATGCATAAGAGGAGAGCCTCTTTTGATTGAAAGCAAGCTCTGTTATGAGGGGACATAGGATGAGGGTGAAAGGGGATAGACTCAGAAGTAATATGCGGAAATATTTCTTTAAGGAAAGAGTGGTAGATGCATGGAATAGTCTCCCAGTGGAGGTTGTAGAGACGAGGACAGTATATGAATTCAAAAAAGCATGGGACAAACACAGATGATCTCTAAAGGGAAAAAGGGGACTGTTATAGTGGTTGATATGGACGGGCAGACTAGATAGTCCATGTGGTCTTTTTCTGCAATCATGTTTCTATGTTTCTAAGATGAGGGTGAAGATAAGCAGGGGATCCTGAGTGCACAATTTTATGAGTAAGAGTAAGTAACTTATATTGTGACCGGTAAGCAATAGGGAGCCAATGAAATTTGACGAGCAGAAGAGTTACACGATCTAGTCTAGTAGCATGCTGTAATAACCATATTACAATGTTCTGTATAGATTATAAACACTGTATCTGATATTTTAGAAGACCTGAATAGATGGAATTGCAATAATCCAATTTCGATGTTACTAGAGATAAGAGTAAAGTAACTAAAGAAGAGGTAGGGAGAATAGAGTGTATGGAGTGGCATATCACTGCGGCACTGACATGAGAATAGAAAATGAGTGAGGGATCTAAAATGACACCAATATATTTCAGAGATGCAACTAGTGGAATGGAGAAATCATTAATAGAATGAGACAGATCAGGAGAGGAAGACCATGATAGCCAAATACCCAGTCCTGCGGACGTTTTTGCATTATTGAGTATTAAACAATTGGTATGGAGCCAAGAGGTGACTAAGTCCAAACAAGAATTTACAGCCTTAAGATCAGGTGTGACAGAGGAGATATGAAACAACAGCAGAATGTCATCCACATAAAAATATGCGGAGACACCTTGCTGTTGAATCAGTTGCAAGAGGAGCCAGAAAAACATTGAAGAGAAGAGGAGCCAACACCGAACCCTGAGGGACACTGCAAGATAAAGGAAAGGAAGAAGAAGACGAACCCTGAAACAAAACAATTTAAGAGTGACCAGAAAGAAAAGAATGAAACCAGTGCAACACAGTAGCACCAAGGCCAATAGAAGAGAGATGAGACAGAAGAAGAGAGTGATCAACCAAATCAAAAGCACTTGAGAGATCCAAAGAGATAGCCAAAGAAATATCCCCCTTTTCCCAAGAGATCCAAGTTTCATTCAAAACACAGTAAGATAGTTTCAGTGCTATGGCCCTGCCTAAACCATGATTGATGAGGGTAAAGGTAGTAATATGTTCTAAGTGACTGGAAAGCTGTAGAAAAAACTATTTTTCCAAGATTTTAGAAAGGAATGGTAAGTTTGATACAGGCCGAAAACTGGCAGGAATGGAAGGATCAAGTCTTGGGTTCTTCAATAGAGGTTGAACAACAGCTGATTTCCAACAATGGGGAAATGTACCTGAACAGAGACTAGTGTTAAATAGAATTAGCATGAAATGAAGAAGGGCCAGAGAAGTTTCTGAGATCCAGGTTGAGGGGATAGGATCCACTGAGGAGGTAGTTTTTGAGGAAGATGAACGAGCTTCAGAAAGATTAGCCATTGTAATGGGATTAAAGTGCATCCAAGTGTGAAAGAGGGTAGTCTCAAAAAAAGATTCTACAATCTCGACAATAGGCAAGGGTTTGAAAGAGAGGATCCTGCTGAAATGGATGGGGCAAGGTCCCTCTAAAAAGATTGAATTTTATCAATAAAATACCAACCAAGCCATTCAGCAGTAAAGGAGGACAAAGGGACAACAGGTACCACAGAAGATGAAGATGAGTAAAAGAGATGTGAAACAAGAGAGAAAAGACATTTTGGTCGGTTATGAGCTGTAGAAATCAAACATCTGTAGTAAACTTGTTTGGCTGATAGGATAACACGGCGATAATTAGTGTGTGCCTCCACAAAACAGCGAGGGATGAGGCAGCATGATCATGCTACTAGATACATTCAGTGTGGCTCAGCTGGCATCGGGGAAGGCTCAATCCCAAATGATACCGAGAATGAAAACGAGGGCGACCGGAGTGGGAGCCTACACAGAGTGGGGCTATTTGATCCAGAGCCTTCCCTAGAACAGGGTTCCAGGTTGCAGCCTGGACATCGGCAGAAGCACAGTCATAATCAGATGGAAAGAGCTGATGAGCAGAAAGAAATGGTTGTAGAGTAGCATTAGAAAGATGACGCCTAGGGAGTTGAGGGGGGTGTCATAGACATCACAAATACTGGACCCAAAGAATGGAAAAGGGAAGTCCCTTCAGACCAGAAAAGGAAATCGAAGAAGAAGATGAAGTAAGAAGATCAAGTGTGTGACCCACTACATGAGTAGAAAAAGGCACATGTTGTATAAGACCAAGGTCAGATAAGTGAAACAGAAAACATTTATCCCTAGAATGAGAAGGCTGATCCACATGAATGTTAAAATCACCAAGTACTAATATATCAGGATAAGTAGTAGTCATTTCAGACAATGTGAGAAGAGAATCCCATAACCCAGAGGAGAAAGAAGGGGAGCTTAAATCAATCGTACATGAATAGGATGAGGTGGAAAAACTATGCAAGAAGTGATTCTGGATAATATGTGGATGGTGTGAAGACCTCTGTGAGATTCAGGGAATCATGACCGATGATTGCCACTCCTCCACCAGATCTGGAGGACAGCAACTTAGAGAAGGCAGAGTACCCAGGGGGCAAACAACGACAGAGCATCGGCTCCTCACCTTCTCTGAGCCATGTTTCAGATAGAAACAACAGATCCAGAGACAATTGCACCAAGAAATCATAAATCAAAGTTGTCTTGGATACCACAGAATGACAATTAAGTGCTCCTTCGAGAGATAGTAAGCAATTGGAGGACTGTGACATTAAAAGGGCTGCAAGTGCAGGCTGACAAGAGACAAGAGTACGTTGCGCTGAGATGGAATGTTTAAAATGGGTTGCAGGCGGTGGCCCCATTGAGCAGGGATAGTAAAAACCATAAAAAGGAGTATAAATGAAAGTAATACCTGGACTCACAGAGAAGGAGTACTGCAGAGATCAGAGTAAAACTCTGTGGGATAAAGCGCACAAACTGTTGAAGTCTTCATGGAGCTGCCAGAGTCGCCCCCAAGGAGCAGCCCCAAGGAGCAGCCCCTGACTCCTCAGGTACGCACCTTTGGCACACACTTCCACAGCATGGGAAGCTGCTATGATGTAATTTATATGTGTAGCTTTAAAAAGAATTGGTGCTTAAACTTGCAAGGGGACGTGCTTGCACATGTAAGTAGGAAAATTCACCACTTGCACATAGAAGTGACACTATTTACATGTGCAAAGACCCGAGTGATGCTGCTCGTTTTTAACTGTGTTTTTAATTGGCTTTTACCATTGCACATGTCATCAAATATATTATTTTTGTACTCTTATATGTGTTTTACAAAAGGCTCCATGTTCTGTGAGCCTTTTGTAAAATACTGTGCAAATTTTGAATGTTCTGACTTGGACATCCCTTTCCAAATTTAGAAACAAAACTGGGCTTAGTACAACTCTCATTCTAGTTCAAGGTAGGAATGTTAGGAAAAATTTCCCAGCTGGAGACACAAAGGCCAATAAAGTTGTACAGGAGAAGAGTGCCAAAGAGATGGAAAAAAAGAAGCTTAGTTACACTTGTGCCTGTGGGGTCAGAATATGGTTCTACTGGAGTATCCCTACACGTTTCAACTGGAGGACCTGAATCTATTCAGCAAGAAGACACCAGCATTTCTTCTGCCCCTCAGGAGATAATCCCAAAAGATATCTGTCAGGCAAGTGTTAAGCTGGAAAAATCACTGGCTGGATGGTTGGAGGCCTTAGAATTTGGAAATATTTTCTAAAGGAACAGACTCTAGAGTCACTTGTAAGGAATCAGATATAAAGGACAATGCCAATAGCTGTGAAGCCTTGAAAGATGATTTGGGTTCAGTTAGGGCACATAAATTTTCCTTGATATATCAAAATATGGTCCTTTCCTTTCTGCTACATTTGAGAAGTTGGAAAATGATAGTGGAAGGAATAATCTTCATTTGATAAATTCTCAAATCTATGGAAATTCTTGGGCCTTACAGAAGAAACAATGCCACCATTAAAAATATATGACCTCCTAATGGCTAAGCACTACAGTAAAAATCATTGAGCAATGTTGGGGGAAGGACATCAAACAATGTTTATCTGGAGTTTACCTGCTCCTTAGAGTCATCTATACATAAAGGCTCCAGTAATGATATTCTTTCGGTGATACTTGCATTGGAGTTTCTCAAGAAACTCATTCTGACAAATATTTTAAGGCATAGAGATAGTTCCTTCTTGTGATGTAATGTACCAGTTTTTCTATATACTCTATGGAGGTCATTCCCAAATGAGGGTTGCGTGACATGCAGCCCCGCATGGCATCCGGGGCCAATCCACCCACCGGCTCTCCCCATACGTCCTGTGCTTCAGGACAGGGAAAGCCAGTGGGGGATGGGAGGGGGCAGAGCGGGGGCAGGCCCGACTGGCAGCATGTACAAGGCCAATTCAGGTCACAGCCCTGTACATGCTGCTGGGCCCATGGGAATGTGCTGCTTATACCACCAATCAGGCCCGAGGATCCCCCCCAGAGCCGGGGATGGGTATGGGGGGTCCCCGCTGCCCAATGCAGGCCAGGGCATGCCAGCCATGGGTCGGGCAGTGGGGAAATGGGGGGCCAGAGCCACAGATGTCGGGGGCACCTGCCGGAGGACATCCCTGCAGGTAGACGGGGCACCCCAGGCTACCCACGGGCATGCCAGGCCATCCTTGGGCCTGATTCTGGCTACATTTTGTTCCCACAGTCAGAATCGGGTCCAAACAGGCCCATCTTGCCTGGAGCCACCCAGACGTGCACCTCTGGGAATCGAGCTCCACGTGTAAGGAAACTCATGCAGACACATGGGGTTTTCAGCCTTGCAACCTACATAATTGTATCTTGGTGGGGATTTTTTTCTGTAATTTCCCTTCAAATGTTTGAATGCCTTCCATGGAATTTACTATTCTTTTGTGGCATCTGACCAGTTGGATACCCTTGTGAAGAAGATTGTTTTGAATGTGCTACTTCCTGTTAGCTCCTGAATGCTCCCAAGATTATTTTAGGGGGGAGAGTAAACCTAAGATCATTTGTACATATAAAGAATAATTTTATAACAGATCACATGGGCATATTGCCCTTATTTGGAAACTTGACCCTTAGTGGTCATGGGTGCCATTTTGAACTTGAAGCCACTATGAGCAAGAACAATTGGGGGGTCCTTCATGCTTCCACTAGACTACCAGGATCCCCAGAAAGATCCAGGCATGGAAACTGGGAATGGGGACATGCAGTGGGGTCTGCAGGGGACAATTGGAAAGGGCTTGATGTTAGGAGTGTCTTGATGTCAAGGGGTTAGAGAGACTGATGTTGGGGGAGATCTGGTGGGGAGACTGATGAAGGAAGAGTCATGGAATGGGGCTTGTTACCAATGGGGGCCATCAGGAAGAAGTGAGAATGAAACACCCTAGGAACAAATGGATCACAGTGGGTTCTGGTAGATTGTGACCTGTGACACAGAGGCATCCTATGCATCAGGAGATATCCCTGCATAATGCCTTCACTGTCTTGGCGAATGAGGATGCCCAACCCAAAGAAACTGAAGGGCCCTTAAATGAGACAGACAATGCCCAATCTCCTGCTAAAGGACCAAATATGAAGAAAACCTCACCAAACAGCAAACTACTACTATTTGGGGATTCCATCATCAGTGGCACCAACTTGGGAACACAGTTCAAAGGAGAGAAGATAGTCAAGTGCCTCCCAGGCTCTTCAGCCAGCAGGAAGACAAACCACATTGCTGAAGTACTTAGCACAGAAAGTGAACACTCCAAACTTGATGTTATTATCCACTTGGGCACAAATGACCTGGCTAGAAACAGTGCCTCTACAGTCCAAAAGGACTTCCAAACTCTGGGAGAGAAACTCAAGCCCATTGTTAACACTGTTGCATTCTCAGAGGTTCTACCTGTGCTTGGTAAGGGGGCAAAAAGACTGCATCGCATTAACAGCTTTAATACATGGCTCCAGACCTGGTGCAAACAAGAAGGATTCAGATTTATTGGCGACTGGGGTAACAGATGGAACAACAAGAGACTATACTGTGCTGATGGACTACATCTCTCTGTGGCAGGGAAAAGAATCCTAAGTGAAAAATTCAAGCAATATGTGGATATGCATTTAAACTAGAAAAAGGGGGTGACGGATGTAGAAGGTCAAGCTCTGGACGTCACCCCCTGCAAAAGCAGATTAAAATCAGAAACAGCTACACTTTTAAACCACACATCAAAAACAAGTGGGAAGATGTAGGCAGAACAAAATCAATGCTAAATACACACAAGCCAGTTAAATGCTGGAAAGCAATGAGCACAAATGCTCGAAGCTTAGCCAACAAAGTTCCAGACCTGGAAGCCCTAATGGTGGAAATGGATTTGGACATTGTGGCCATTACAGAAACATGGCTAAATGAATCGCATTATTGGGATATAGCCATACTTGGCTATTATCTATTCAGAAGAGACAGAGAAAATGGAAGAGGAGGAGGAGTAGCCTTGTATGTCAAAAGCAATATTAAAGCTACTGAAATGCAGGGGGCATGGGGAAAAGAAGAAGCGCTCTGGATTATGTTGGAAAGAGGAGATGGCACTGTCATCCATACTGCTGTAGTCTACAGACCTCCGACACAAATTGAAGAGATAGATAACGAATTGATTATAGATATTGCCAAGATAGCCACAAAGGGGGAAGCGATCATATTGGGTGACTTTAATCTACCTGATGTGGATTGGATTACTCCTTCTGCAAATCTGGAAAGAAGCAAAAAAATTGTGGATGCTCTCCAAGATGCGTTACTTAGACAAATGGTGATGGAACCAACCAGGGAAAACTCAACGCTGGATTTAGTGCTCACCAACGGTGATAGCGTATCGAATGTCTGCGTGAGTGCCCCTGTGAGCAGCAGTGATCATCACATGGTGTGGTTTGAGATAAAAGCCATGGTACAGGCAAATCTTAGCAAGCTCAAAGTCCTAAACTTCAAAAACACCAACTTCAATAAAATGGCCGAGTACCTAAAGGAGGAGCTGACAGGGTGGAAGGAGATAAGGGAAGTGGAATTGCTATGGGCTAAACTAAAGGTGGCAATAAAAGGGGCAACAAATAAATATGTAACAAAAGTAAACAAAAACAAGAGGAGAAGAAACCCTATTTGGTTTTCCAAAGAAGTGGCTGCTCAAATAAAGGCAAAAAACACAGCTTTCGCAAAATTCAATAGCTCGCAAACAGAGGAACACAGAAATGAATACAGGATCAAACTCAAAGAGACAAAGAGAGAAATAAGGATAGCAAAATCAAAGGGAGAGGAAAAGATGGCTAAAGATGTCAAGTGTGGCGACAAAACCTTCTTCAGGTATATTCGGGAAAGGAAGATGATCAGAGGTGGAATTGCAGGACTCAGAAGTGCTGCGAACGGACTCGTGGAAAGTGACATTGAAAAAGCGAAATTGATAAACAAATATTTCTGCTCAGTTTTTACTAAAGAAAGTCCTGGAGAAGGACCACCTGTGACTCCCAAATATAAAAATGGGAATGAAGTAGATACCACACCATTCACAGAAGATGATGTGTTAGAACAACTTGCAAAACTGAAAGTGGACAAGGTCATGGGACTGGATGGGATACATCCCAGGATACTGAAAAAGCTCAGAGAGGTTCTTGCAGGGCCGTTAAAGGATGTTTTCAACAGATCCTTGGAAACAGGAGAGGTTCCTTAGCACTGGAGAACGGCTGATGTCATACCTCTACACAAAAGTGGTGACTGGGAAGAAGTGTCAAATTGCAGGCCTTGAGCCTTACCTCAGTGGCGGGAAAAATAATGGAGGTGCTCCTGAAAGAGCGAATAGTGAACTTTCTCAAAACTAATAGGTTGCAAGACCCAAGGCAACATGGTTTTACCGAAGGACGATCTTGCCAAACAAATCTGATTGAGTTCTTTGACCGGGTGACCAGGGAGCTAGATCAGGGGCATGCGATGGATGTCATCTACCTGGATTTCAGCAAAGCCTTTGATACTGTTCCTCATAGGAGGCTTATCAATAAACTCAGCAGCTTGGGGATGGATCCTAAGATGGTAAATTGGATCTGAAATTGGTTGACTGACAGACAACAGAGGGTGATGGTAAATGGAGCTCACTCGGATGAAGGGAAGGTGATTAGTGGGGTGCCCCGGGGGTCGGTTTTGGGCCCGGCACTGTTCAATGTATTTGTGAGTGATATTGCTGAAGGACTGAATGGAAAAGTCTGACTTTTTGCAGATGACACGAAAATTTGCAACAGAGTGGACTCCCCCGAGGGAGTGGTTAGCATGAGGAAAGATCTACAAAAGCTGGAAGAATGGTCTATTGCTTGGCAATTAAGATTTAATGCAAAGAAGTGCAGAGTCATGCACTTGGGTAGCAGAAATCCAAGGGCAATGTATGCGATAGGGGCGAGAGGTTGTTGTGCAAGGATCAGGAGAAAGACCTTGGTGTGATTATTTCTGAAGATCTCAAGGTGGCAAACAGTGCGACAAGGCGGTGGCAAAAGCCAGGAGGATGTTGGGCTGCATACAAAGAGGAATCACCAGCAGAAAGGAAAAGGTACTAATGCCACTCTATAAGTCACTGGTGAGGCCTCACTTGGAATACTGTGTTCAGTTTTGGAGACCATATCTTCCAAAAGATGTAAAAAAACTGGAAACTGTTCAGAGGAAGGCGACCAAAATGATTTGGAGCCTGCATCAGAAGCCTTATGAGAAGAGATTTGAAGACCTAAACATGTACACTTTGGAGGAGAGGAGGGATAGGGAAGATATGATTCAGACCTTTAAATACTTAAAGGGAAATAATGAACAAACAAACCTCTTCCAAAGATGGGGAAGCTGTAAAACTAGAGGGCATAACAGGAAGCTGCAATGTGGTAAATTGTAAGGCAATGTCAGGAAATACTTTTTCACAGAAAGGGTGGTGGATGCTTGGAATGTCCTCCCAATGGAAGTGATGGGGGTAAACACGGTGACGTAATTCAAAATGGCATGGGACAGACACAGTGGATCTCTTTACAGCAACAGGATAAAATTAAAATAAACTGAACCATCTAATTTCTCAACAAATAGGGGTGTCCTGCATGGAGTGGTGGGTTCACCCCTAAACAGGGATGTGGGGAGGGGTGGCCTGCACGGAGCGGCAGGTGCACCTGCAGACTAAATGGACCATGCTGGTCTTTATCTGCTGTCATTTACTATGTTACTATGTCAAGGGGTTAGGGGTTGGATGCTCCTGGGAGCTGCGATTTGGAAAAAAACTAGCATCTTTTTCTCCCCACATGCAGCTTTTTAAAATCACTACTTCCCCTGGATATGTTGAGACATCGACATGCAGTCCTGCATTTTTCTACATGCATTTTGCAAGAGGCTTGACATTTAGCAAAGCCTTTGTAAAATACAGAGGGAATTTTCCACATCCCAACCTGGATGTCTTAATTCCCCTCTTCGTGACCTATCTAAAACTGGCCTTCACATGTTTTAACATCTGCTAAGAAACCACATACACCTCCCTAGAGCCAGGGCAGGCAAAAAAACAAAAGTGCACCCTAGGCTTGTGAGTAACTCATCACAAACGGCTCATTCTTCACCTTATTTATAGCTTATCTAATGTTTATGGCTTTACCTTATAGCTTATAGTTAAAGTACTCATGTGAGGGATTACATAAAATAGCTCCCAAACAGTGGAAATGATCACTTTTTAAGCTCCACTTTCCAGAGACTGTTCTTTTTCTCTTGATGAACATCCACTAGCCCAAAACATGTGCAGTGTGCATGCCAAATCTGTGACCATTGCTGCTACTGATTTTATTTTTAATCTGGGTGACTAGATCTCCACTTACCCAAGGCCTCAGAGTTTGGCAATAGATGATTTGGAAAGGGTATGCTTAAATCTTTGACCCTCTAGCCATATTTTGTTTGCCTCAATTGTAGTTCTAGTTTCTGTGTTTTTAATAAATCCACTAAAGTACAGTGTGCATGATAGGTAGATTTTCTAATCTGTCTCCCCCCACAGGCAGCAGTATTGTATACATTAGCACTGAAGTATCTTTGTGCGATCAGAAACTTGCTCTCTATGACCAGTAGAGGTCACCTTCAAGCTTACCATGCTGCTTACAGAGAAACGTTCATCCATCTAATATACCAGCAAGATACCAACCAAACAAACTCATATCTGATGCTAGGATCAGTAATCTGACGTGCAATTACACATCCAGTGGATAAAATCAGAGCTGGAGGAATCAACTGCAGAACAGTTTAACCCATTACAGAAGGAATGTTAGAACAATTCAGCTTTAAAACATGGTGGTGCCAAAGCTGTCTTCCCCATTATCACTTCTACATCCATCTAGATGGACAGCCAGATCCAGGGCATAGATATAGGACTGGTTTAGTCTGTAAGATGCCTGCAAGTTGAATCTCTCAGGAGAGAAAGTGAGGAATTGAGAGAGGAGGTGGCAATGTTAAAAAGCATCTGTGACAATGAAAGATACTGATTAAATGTCTCTAAAGGCATCTAAGATTTTCAGCAAAAGGAAAGATGACACTGTATGAAAAGATGACAACTAGACACAAATCACCAGAGCCTATAGACACAACATCCTGACTCCATCTTCCCTAGAACTGAGGAAATAGTATGTAGTCCTGGTAATGGAAGAGCTGACACTAGCCCAAGAACAGGAGGTATCAGAGCTCAAAAACCCCAAAGTTGTAGGATCACTAACCACTAGGAAGCAAAAGGTAGTGGTGGTCAGTGACTTACTTCTGAGGGGTACAGAGGCATCCATCTGATGTCCAGACATGTTGTCCTGGGTACTGTCTGCCTGGTGCGAAGATCTGAGATGTTAAGGAGAGTTTGCTGAGACTCCTCAAGCCTACTGATTACTATCTGATGCTACTCATCTATGTTGGCACAAATCATACTTCTAGGTTCTCACCTGAACATATCAAAAAATGACTTTGTGGCTCTGGGAGAGAAGGTGAAGGAGTTAGGTGCACAGGTGGCGTTCTCTTTAACACTCCCTATTGAGGGTCAGGGCCGAGGCTGAGATAAATGCCTGGCTATGTGGACGGTGTCACTGAGAGCATTTTGGCTTCCTGATCCGTAGCATGATTTTTCCAAGGGCTGCTAAGTAGAATGGTGTCAACCTATCAAAGAAGGAGAGAAGCGTCTTCTGCATCAGATTGACTAATCTACAAAGGAGGGCTTTAAAAAAGGATCATCAAGAATGGGCAAACAAAGCCTCCAAGTAAGTAAAAGCCCCTCAGCTAAGTAAGACATTAAAAAATAGCATAGAAAAGGAGAAAAGGGGCAACATCTGGAGAGCTGCATATACTAATGCTCATAGTATATGAAATAAAGTTCGAGATTTAGAAGCAGTAATGGAAGAGGCTGACTTGGAAATAGTGACAGTCAGGGAGACATGGTACACAGAAAACAATAACTGTGATATAGTCATACCAAGCACTAATCTATTCAGGAAAGATAGGATAGGAAGACAGGGAGGAGGAGTAGCACTATATGTGAAAAATAGTATTAAAGCTCAGAACTGCAGGGCTTAGGAGGGAAGGAGGAGGCACTGTGGGTTAGTCTAGAAAGAGGAAATGGAAATCTACAGACTGACCTTGCAGCAGAAGAAATAGAAACAATATAATTGAAAACATTTACATTATTGCTATTGAAGGAAAATACTATTGGTAGGAGATTTCAGTATGACAGATGTTGACTGGGACATCCTTTCTGCAGTGTCATCTAGAAGTAGGGAGATCACGGATCCTCTACAAGGAGAACTGTTCTGAGAACTGATAACAGAATCCACATGGAAGAGAGAGATACTGGACTTGGTGCTTCCAAATGGGGAGAGTGTTTCTGATGTTGTAGTGGGGGATTGTCTTGCATGCAGTAATCACCGTATGTGAGCTTCAGTATTAGGATACAGGTGAAGATGATTAATTCAAAAGCAAAGTCCTAGACTTCAGGAAAACTAACTTTACAAAGATGGGGGAAGTAGAACAATAGTGGGCAAAAATGATATTTTAAGGGCAATGTTAGGAAAATAAATAAAAAGGAAGAAGAAAAGAAGACTGCTATGTTTTTCAAAAGAAGGAGCTGAAAAGGTGAGCAGAAAGAACATGACAAATAACAATAACTGGAGAAGCTAAGGAAAGCTGGTAAAGTAGTCAGGAAAACAAAAGTGCTAATGAAAGAAAAACAGCCAATACAGTAACACATGGGGACAAAACCATTTTTAGATATCTGAAGGGCTAGGAATGAAATCTCAGAGAACAAATACAAATAGGAATAGAAGTAAGATAGAACTCAAACTATTTTCAGAAGACTGTGTTTGTGAAGAGCTAGCATAAGTAAAAGTGGATAAATAAAGCGATGGAGCCCGACAGGATTCGTCCAAGGACATTGAAGGAGCTTAGGGAAGTACTGGAAACTCTGCTGTCTGACCTGTTCAATGCTTCTTTAGAGTCAGGTGTGATCCTGGAGGACTGGAGGTAGGCAAATTTGGTTCCTATCCACAAAAGCAGAAGTAAGGAAGAGACTGGTAACTACAGACCAGTTAGGTCAGGGCCGAGGATGATGAGTAAATTAATGGAAACACTGCTAAAGCAGAGGATGGTGCAGTTTCTGGAATCCATGGGATCACAGGATCTGAGACAACACGGCTTTACTAAAGATAGATTTTGTCAAACAAATCTGATTGATTCGTTTGAGTGGTATGCTTAGATTTCAGCAATAAACTGAGCACTCTTGGGATGGACCCTAAAGTGACTTACTAGGTAAGAAACTGGTTGAGTGGGAGGCACCAGAGGGTAGTGGTAAACGGAGTTCATTCTCATGATAGGGACATTACCGGTGTTGTGTCTCTAGGATTGGTCTTTGTTTTTTTTTCTTTTTAACATTTTTCTAAGCGACATTATGGAAGGTGCGTCAGGAAAAGTTTGCTCCTTTGTGGATGATACCAAAATCTACAAGGCAGACACCCTGGAAAATATGAATATCATGAGAGGGGATCTAGTGTAGCTTGAAGAATTGTTGAGAATTTGGCAACTAAGATTTCATGCTAAAAAATGCAAGTTCATGAATTTGAGCTGCAAAACCCAATGAAGTGGTACAGTATAGGAGGTGAAGTACTTCAATGGATTAAGAAAGAGTGGGACCTGGGGATGATCATATCAGATGATTTTAAAGCTGTCAAAAAAGGTAGAAAAGGCAATGGCAAAAACAGAAGGATGTACAAAAATGTTGGGCAAAAACAGAAGGATGCCTAGGTGCATAGGAAGATGAATGGCCAGCAGGAACAAAGAGGCGATAGTGCCTTTCTATAAGTCTCTAGTGAGATCTCATTTGGAGTACTGTGTACAATTCTGGAGAGGGGCAACTCAAAACAATCTGCTGCCTGAGGCAAGAGGTAAGCTAGTGCCCCCTCTCCGACAGCAGCCAAAATGGAGGGGTCTCAGTAGAACTCTAATCAATAACCAGGAGCTCCCCTCACTCATAACACCAGTCAGGTCAACACATGCTGACTGGTGATTTGGCATACTTAGGTCACAGTGAAAGTCCAGAAAGATGGGGAAATGGCCATGTTTCTGTGACCTTAACTTTAACTTTATTCCACACTTGATAGACCGCTTACGTTAAAAACATTAAAGCGGTGTACAAATAAAATAAAAGGCAGCACTGCAAACTACGGAAAAAGGAACGCCAAAATAATAGGAAAGAGAGAAAAGAATAGCACAAAAACTGTACAAACAATAATAAATAACAATTAACAAAGGCACAAGTTAAAACAACAAACAGTAGTCAAGTAACATAAGTTAAAAACAATAAAACCAAACAATAACAGGCAATAAAATAGCCGCCAATTAACAATATTCAAATACTAACCAATAATTAACACCAAAAATATAAAACAAAGAATGCAGACAGCACCACTAACAAAAACAAACAGAAGGGGGACAAGACCAACTAGACTAGGACAAGACACTTAACCAGGAATGGTATCAGGGAGGGAAAATCAGAGGGGAAAAATCAGGGAGGGAGATCAAACACTTTGTGAAACAGATGAGTTTTGAGATGGGATTTAAACTGTGAGTAGCAGGATTCTAAGCGGAGGGATGAAAGCAAGGCATTCCATAATCAAGGTCCAAGGAAGAAGAAAGCAGCCTGACGAGTTTTTTCAAGGTGGGCATGAGATGGAGACAGTAAGACCAGACGGTTAGCGTGAAGGGAACGAAGCTGGCGGTAGGGCGTGTGAAGGGAGATTAAATCGGCCAGGTATAACGGGTTATTGGTATAGAGTGCACGGTGAGTAAGAATCAGAAGTTTGTAATGAAACCTAACACGGAGGGGCAACCAGTGAAGACGAATGAGAATGGGAGTGATGTGATCAAAACGGCGAGCGAAGGTTATAATACGGGCGGCAGTGTTTTGAATGAGCTGTAAACGATGAAGTTGGTACTTGGGGAGATTGGCCAGAAAAATGTTACAGTAGTCGAGACGGCTAATGATAAGCACAAGGGCGAGAGTGACCTGGGACCCAAGGGGAAGAATGGAGCGAACAGCCCGAAGACGACGAAGAATGGCAAAAGAGCGTCTTGTAAGGGAAGAAATATGATCATGGAAAGAGAGAGAAGAGTCAAGAATCACCCCGAGATACCGAAAAGAAGACACCAGAGGGACAGGAATAGAATCAATCATGGGTGCGACTGACGGACATGACCCAGAAAGCGAAACCCACATAGCAGTGGACTTAGAAGGGTTAAGACGGAGGAAATGTTGTGAAAGCCAGCAGGCCACGTGAGAAAGGCAAGCGTTGAAGGGAGAAAGATCTCATCCACTGATGATGTGGCCCCAAGTTTGGGAACCACTGCTATAGGGTCTCTGGTCCATCTTCAAATTCTATACCCTCCTGCCCTCTTCATTTCCTTCTTTTTACGGTACTGAATTTTCCCTTTCGGCTTTCTTCCATTTATTTTTCTCTCTATATCAACTCAGATTTCATTTCTTCTTCTTATCATCCAGTTCTCAATCTTCTTCTTTTTACTGTCTACCTACCACTTTTCAGTCTTTAACACAGCCCTCTCACTCCCTATCTCTCTATCCTTCTCCAGCCACATATTCCCCAGTCTTTAACGCTCCCCTTGTTCTTTCTCTCTTCCACCCTCCCTGTGTCTACCATTTCTCCTTTTCTCTCCTACCCTGTTCTGCATCTCCCCCTTATCACCATCCATCTTTTTCTTATCCTATCCCCCATGTCCAGCATTCCTCCTTCCCTCAATCTGTGTCTAACATCCCTCCATCTCTCTCACCCCATGTCCAGCATCTGCCCTCCATCCTCTACCATGTGTCTAGACTTTGCCCGCTATCCCCCATACCTCCACCCCATGTCCAGTGTCTTCCCTCCATCCCTCTATACCCCCAGCCCATGTCCAGTATCTCCTTCATCCCACTACAACCCCTACCTTATGTACAGTATTTGCCCTTCATCTGCCTATGATCGTAGCCCTTTACAAATTTCTAATAATTCCAACCCTTTATCCACTAGACACTAGATCACAAAAATCCCCCCACTTCTACCCACAAAAATCTGGGAACTCCCATGCAGATTATTATGGATTAATTAGTTCAATCTCACAAACACATACAAAACATTAAAATATGATAAAGGTGTAAAGAGCCATCAGAATGGAGGCATGCAGGTTATTGTATTTTTTTATATTTAATTAAATTTTACAATAAACCAAGAATCTTGGATAAAGAATATCCCAATCCATCATGCACAAGCAAAAAATAAGCACAAAAGAACAAAAAACAATCAATAACTTGACAGTATGCTAGCAGTCCCCAATAGAACAATAAAGAAAAGGGAGGATTCAAGAACAGTATACACCATAGGAGAACGGTTACAAACAAAGAAAAATATTAAAAAGAAATAGTATGATGTAAAGGGAATACAACTTATAAAACCCACAATACTACCATAAGGGAAATTCACAATTGCTTAGCATCAGCAGGTTATTGTATTTACCTTGCATATTTGCTCCCCATTTTCAGTCATCAGTTCCTTTTACACCAAAGCACATTCAAAACATCTTTTATTCTTACTTATTTTTTCATTTTTCTTCTTTTTTATATTTTTTGAAAGGACTTCCTTATATTCAATAAACCGCAGCAGTATCCTCTCTTATTCTGTTCACAAATCAAATGCACCACACTTATACCAGAACGCTCTCCATTTAATGTTCAGCAGATTACCGTAATCCACTTGTAGGTGCAACACTCCATTAGCTGCTATTACATTCACACATAATTGTAAAAGTTACAAGACTCCATTTGCTGCTACTGATATTCACATACTTTAACTTTACTGCTATTCATGTCTGTAAGCTTTCAGTTATCTGAAAAGCTGTAGCTATAGCTCTCGAACGTGCAGTCACACCATCTTCATGCAACACTAGCACATGCCGGTTGTACCCCTAGTCCATGAACAGCATGTGCTTGCCACCTCTATGACCCCTACCTATTTACAGCATCTTCCCTCTATGTTAAGCATATGCCCACTGCTCCTCCACTTCCCCACCTCATATCCACTCTGGGGGGCATCCAACCTGCGCACAAAGTCTGGACCTGATTCTGCTGCATTCGCTCTCTGCGTATACACAGAGGATGGGCGAGGAACACTGGACATGGGCCATAGGGGGCTGTCCTGGGGTGGAGATTGGGTGGACTGGGGGTGTGCCAAGGTGGTGAGACATACAGAGGTAATTCAGGTCATGCCTCTGTACGTCCATCGCCAGCAGGTTAGACACCCTTCCAATTCCAACCCGAAGATGGAATAAGTGCCGGGCAATGTGTTGCCAAAGATGGAATAAGTGCAGGGTGATGTGTTGTGCATGGCCTCCAGCTCCCCCTGCATAACTGAGACACTGCGGGAGGGCCCCCCCCCCACTCGATCCCGGTCTCAGAGGCGCCTGTTGAGGATCAGGCAGTGAGGTGATGAGGCTACAGTGATTTTGGGGAATCTGTTGCACCTGATGGACGTATTGGTGCATGGCGACAGGACACCACTGCACCGGCATACCAGCAGGAGCATTGAGCAGTGGGGACGGGCAGCCTTCAGGACATCTCCCCGATCAGCGTCATGTGCCTAAGTGCCCTGATTCCATTCTCGTAGTTGCGGGATTGGATATATATTTTCCCCATTCATTTTTTGGGCATCCGGACGGCCTGGCCGTGCACATTGCAGAATCAGCCTCTGTACTCCATTCCCTTATGCCCCCACCCCATATCCAGCCTCTTCTTTCCAACTTATGTCCAGCATCTATCCCCCACATGCATATCTACCATCTGTGCTTTATCCCCTTATGTCCCCAACCCTGTATCGGTTCACTACCCCTCCACCCTATGCCCAGCATTGCCCTCCGTCCCTATCAGTGTCCAGCTTCTGACCTCCACCCCTTACTTCATAGAAACATAGAAATATGATGACAGAAAAAGACCACATGGTCTATCTAGTCTGTCCTTCCATATCAACAACTACAACAGTCCCCTTTTTACCTTTAGAGATCCTCTGTGTTTGTCCCATGCTTTTTTGAATTCAGTTACTGTCCTCATCTCTACCACCTCCACTGGGAGACTATTCCACGGATCCATTACTCTTTCCGTAAAGAAATATTTCCACATATCACTCCTGAATCTATCTCCCTTCACCCTCATCCAATGTCCCCTCATAGCAGAACTTGCTTTCAAGTGAAAGAGGCTCTCTCTCTGAACATTTATGCCACGGAAGTATTTAAACATTTCAATCATATCACCTCTATCCCCCCTTTCCTCTAAGGTGTACATATTAAGATCCTTAAGTCTGTCCTCAAATGCTTTATAATGAAGACCACAAATCATTTTAGTAGCCACCCTCTGCACCGACTCCATCCTGTTCACATCCTCTTGAAGGTGCGGTCTCCAGAATTGCACACTATACTCCAAATGAGGTCGCACCAAAGACTTATACAGAGGCATTATCACCTCCTTTTTTCTGCTAGACATTCCTCTCTGTATGCACCCAAACATCCTTCTAGCTTTTGCCGTCGCCTTTTCTACCTGCTTAGCTACTTTAAGATCATCAGACACAACCACGCCTAGGTCCTGCTCTTCATTAGTGGACAAAAGTACTTCACCCTCTATACTATATTGCTCTCTTGGATTGCTGCAGCCCAAATGCATGACCTTAAATTTTTTAACATTAAATCCCAGCTGCCAAATTCTAGACTATTCTTCAAGCTTAGCTAGATCCCTCCTCATGTAATCTACACCTTTCTGGGTGTCTACTCTATTGCAGATTTTGGCATCATCCGCAAAGAGGCAAACCTTACCCGACAGTCCTTCCGCTATATCACTAACAAAGATGTTAAAAAGAATCGGACCAAGGACAGATCCCTGGGGCACACCATTGGTAACATCCTTCTCCTCAGAGTGAGCTCCATTTACCTGTACTCTTTGTCACCTCCCACCCAACCATTTTCTCACCCAAGAAGTAACTTTAGGGTCCATCCCTAGGGTGCTCAGTTTGTTCATAAGTTGCCTGTGAGGAACAGTGTCAAAGGCTTTACTGAAATCTAAATACACCACATGTAGGGCTCTCCCTCGGTCCAACTCCCTGGTTACCCAGTCAAAGAAATCAATCAGATTTGTCTGACAAGACCTGTCTCTGGTGAATCCATGCTGCCTTGGATCCTGTAATCGGCTGGACTCCAGAAACCTCACTATTTTCTCTTTCAGCGGCGTTTCCAATAATTTACTCAACTCACCACCAAAGTTAAACTAACTGGCCTGTAGTTTTCAACCACATCCTTACTTCCGCTTTTGTGTAAAGGCACCACATGAGCCTCTCTCCAGTCCTTTGGCACCACTCCCGACTCCAACGAGGCATTGAAAAGGTCAGTCAGTGGAGCTGCTAGAACGTCCCCAAGTTCCCTCAGTATTCTAGGGTGTATCCCATCTGGTCCCATCGCTTTGTCTACTTTAAGTTGAGCTAGTTTCTCATGAACACAGTCTTCTGAAAATTGTTCAAGATGCCCCTGGCTTCTGTTCTGGTTTGTGGGTATTTTCTGAGGTTCTGCTCCTGGTTCTTTATCTGTGAACACAGAACAGAAATATTTGTTAAGCAATTCCGCTTTATCCTTATCAGCTTCTACATATTCCTCCCCTGCACCCTTGAGCCTGACAATACCACTGTTGCCCTTCCTCTTCTCACTAACATATCTGAAAAATGTCTTATCTCCCCATTTTATTGCATTGGCTATTTCCTCCTCCTTTTGAATTTTTGCCTTCCTGACTACTTTGCTAGCTTCTCTAAGTTTTTCCAAATATAGATGCCTGTCTTCCTCTCTCTGTGATCTCTTGTATTTCATGAAGGCCTCCCTCTTTTTCTTCACTTTTTCAGCTACTTCTTTCGAAAGCCATAGCGGTCTCCTTTTCCTTTTACCTTTATTTACCATTTTAACAAAAAGGTTGGTTGCCCTTAAAATATCCCCTTTCAGTTTTGCCCACTGTTTTTCTACATCCCCCAGCTGTTCCCATCCCACTAACGACTCCCTGAGGTATTGGCCCATCTTGGCAAAGTTAGTTTTCCTAAAGTCTAAGATCCTCACCTTTGAATGGATTCTAACAGCCCTAGCCCTAATACTGAACCACACCCTCTGGTGATCACTGGATGCAAAATGATCTCCCACTACAACATCAGAAACACTTTCACCATCGGTAAGCACCAAGTCCAGTATGGCCCCTTCACGTGTGGGGTCTGTTAGGATGCTGCACTTCATGTGCAGCATCTGTCCTCTGCTCTCATCTCTGTAATGGGTCTGCTCCTTGTTGGTCACTCCAGGCCAGAAAATCCCGAACCCTCATCTGCGGTGTGCTGCTCCGGCTGGCTGGAATCCAGGGGAATAAAACTCACAGACCACACAGAAGGACAGTATGCAAGTTTATTCCAAAGGGTGGAGGGATTGTCTGTATTTTATACATCATCAGAAACATAGTCATACGTCATTCACCCATCTTCTGGGGGCCCACTGTAGCTTATCAGTAACTGTGCAAATACAAGTCATCCTTGAGTAGAACAATCAGTTTAGCTTACACAGCACATTCTTTTTTCCATACCCACCAGAATGTACAAAGGGCACACACATAGAATTCTGATTTCTATAGGATTCTAATTTCTCTTGTGCAGGCCTCTTGTATATGCACTTAAACTAAGCATTATTATTACAAAGGGCACATATATAGGATTCTGATTTCCCTAACAATCCCCCCTTTGGGCCTGCATAGGCCCACTATAAGAACAGCCTAACAATCTACTACAAAATAACTAGACAGACATTATTAATGGAACATCTGTATGTGGCAGCTCAAGTACATCAGCCACCGTAAAAGCAGGAGTATAGAAATACAAAAAAGTGGTAGAGCTTTGTAGGGCCTTTCAACAACAGCCAAGAACAAATGAATATACAACAAAAAAGAACAAGAATTATAAAACCGCTCAATAGGGCAATAAGCAGCCCTTTGAGACCACCCCAAAGAAAAATACATCAGAGAGTAATCATGAGAAACTTCCCTGTAGTTGAAGAACAGTATAGAGCAGTATTAGACAGGCTAAAAGCAAAAACAATAAAACAATTCGTAGCATTAAAACTAGAGACAGTTTACAATGAACAAGGGACCTAGTCATATCCCAAAGAGGGGCGAGTAACACCAATGTTATACAAGAAAGTAGAAAAAGAAACATGGGGCTGGGTGCAGTTTAAATTGTCAAGTACAGTAAACTTCTACATTTCACACAGTTTAGAAGGTACAGTAATGAGACATGTTGAGAGAAAAGCTTCAATTTGTAGCGAGCTGCGCACACAAAAAGTAAGGCAGTCTGGGCAAGTAGTATTGCCGTATTAACAGTTCCCGAAACGGGCTGAAGGAGGCACCACATGAGTGGTAGGAGGAGTCAACACAGTCTTGTGCGTGATGGTCAGGAGGCTGGAACCGAAGATGTCAGTGGTGACGATACACGCTTGATTCTTGATGCATGGATCCACGAAGGGGAGGAGTCACACAGGATGGCTGACCATGTGATAGCGATCACTGTAGTTTGGAGGTCCGTAGAGCGGGTCTAAAGTACCGTGCTTGTGAGGTGCTCTGACCTGTCACCAACCTTGAAGGGATATGTTGGTTCGGTACCTCTAGGCCGAAAGCTGCCTTTCTTCAGGAGTCTTCTCCTCTCCTCTCCAGTTGCTAGGGCCTTGGCTGCCCCGGCGTCAGCTACTTCTCATCCTGGTCCTGAAGCCTGATCTGTATATGGAGAATGTTTCCAGCGAGGGCAATGGCTTCTTTTAGCCGCCACCTTCACTGTAATCGATGTTATCAGAAGAACTTGGAACGGTCCCATACTGGAAAAGGGGCTTGTACTGTGTGCTGGTGGTATGTCTTTACCAAAATCCAGTCTCCGGATTGAAAGAAAAGAGCTGAGTCAGCCAGCAGAAAGGACTGGACCTGCTGAGCATACCTGTGGAGGGAAGAGAGTTGCCTCTGCTGCTAGGAAATACAAGAGATCAAATGTGAGGCTCAGGAGTATAAAAAAATAAGCAGTCTTCCATATAACAGTTCAGAGGGAGAAAAAGTTCAGTCTACTCCCTTGGGGCAATTTGTTTGGTTGTTTGTTTATTGAACAGAGTCAAAGGCAAGACAGTTTAGTGTCTTTACAAAGTTTTTTTTTTAAAGATTTCGGAGGTTCCCCCTTCGTGGGTTGCTGTTTGCACACAACAGCCAATCCTAAGCAACTCAATTTAGCTAATATATTTTGACAAGATGCCCACACTTCCTCAAATTTTTTCACAATTTTAGAATTATACCAATTTGTAAAAATTTGTGTAAGTAACTTTCCTCCTTTAGCTTCATGTGTCGGGCCAGGACACATAGAGGCAAAAAGGGATAAAAACATCTGAAAAGCACCACGTGGCCAGTGTGGGTCTCCCCAAAGCTCATTAGGATGAAAAGTGCACTCAGCCTATCTCCAAGTATCTATTTCCAATTATTGGGTATATCTCTGGGCTAGATAACTTTCAAAATTGGAGTTAATGGGGATGGCATAATCAAATATTGTAAAGTATTCATTGTCAGTTTTCTTTCTAGGTGGATATATCGGATACATCATTTCACACTTCAATTTACCCTCACCATTTTATAATGTTAATCTGAGTTCTCTTTTCCAACATGAATATTCCATCGCACTCCTCTCAACACCACTTTTTTTCCACTTACATCATTCCATCAAACTACATGCATAGGTCCTTCTGTCTTTTTATACCATACTAGTGTATCCTTATTTGGCAAGGCTGCTAAGAACATCAAACAATTGTTAGAAACTTAGTATTTTTGTAAACAAAAGGTATATATAAAATATAAATGTAGATCCTTTTAACAATATGAGTAAACAGTGCTCACTCTAATTAGCAACTGCCTAAACAAAATATAGGTAAAGTCCTTACAATATAGACTAGTGCTTCACGGCATTTTATAACATCCCAATAGGAAGGAGTATGGCTCATATTGTCGCACCCCCAGGTGCCCTACCGGTGAGGCCTTGGTACTGCCTGAGGGTGGTAGTTGTACCTTCTCTATAAACCACAAAAGACACTTGTGTTCCAAACTCAGGGTTTTATTCCCCGTCCGTGAGGTATTTTCTCCTTGGCAAAACAAAGCAAACAACCCACTTCGGGCATATAACAGAAATAAAAAGGTTAAACAAAAATAGCTTACTTCAGCTTAAATGCAAAAAGAAAAGAATTAAACATTCTCAATGTTTTTCACAGGCTTTCCTTTTTGCTGACACAGCACAGCTCATTCACATGGTTTTCTGTGAGACACGTTTTCCAGCCCACATTTTGTGACTCTTACTCAGGTTATTTTCAACCTTTTTCACCTCAAAGAAAACTCTGGGTCAATTACCGAGACTGAGCATTCCATGGGCTCAGGAACTGTTGCTAACTCTGTATTCTCATATTCCATAGATTCTGGTTCATTAACACTCACGTTTTCAAGGTCAGCTGTTTCAAAAGGATAATGTAGGTTTTCCTCGTCAAGCAGGAAGTTATGCTGTCCTTCTGACTCAAAGCCTCCCTGGGAACTACCATATACTTTTGCATGAGGCTTATGAGAACTCAGCCCCTGCTGGTAAACATAAGGACATTCAGGAACTTCCCTGGCTCTGCTGTTAGAGTGATTACGGTATACTCTGAGCGTGCTCGGGTCTAGCCTTTTCCTCACAGCTGCCCTGGATTGCACTGCTCTATACGGAGGTTGCTCAAACTCTTGGAGTTTAAAGTGGATACTAGAATCTCTAGTTTTTCCAAGTAAGTGAGCTTCTTTTTTCCTGGGTTTTCTAGCACAAGGGAAGGGATTATTTCCAAAGCTTATTTCTGGGTGGCTTTTTCTATTGCTGCAGGGTTTTACCCACTTGGGTAGAAAACAGCCACTATCAACACTTCTGGCTTTGTTACCTTGTACTGCAACTCTCCCACGTCTCTCGTGCTCTTCACACATGCATTCAATATCTGGCTTCTGCCTTCCAAATGTTTCACTCTGGGTTTGAGACTCACTCAGACCTTCGTGTGGGTTTGCATGCTGTCCCAGTAATTCAGACTCTCTTTCATTCCCCTTCCATACTTTTCCCAGCTTCTGCTGCGCTGACCGTTGTCTCCCTTGCTGTGAGACTTGCTGGTTCACCTTCTCTCCCTCTCTAACTATTTGGGAGCGTATTATATCTCTGTGTTTCTGGGCTCCACCTCTACCCAGCTGATTCCTATCAAGCAAAGCAGACTCCCTTTGCTTGCTATCTGGGTGTGTCTTCTCAGCCCTTACCCACGTGTGCCTAGGTTGTCTGTAGCAACCATCTGACAGTTTTTTGTTTATACTGTCATGTCTCCCCTGATCACTGCTGCTGATTTCCATTTTCTCAGGCTCCGATAGGTCCACCTTGTGACAATATCTCTCGTATAACTAGAATCTATCATATACACTGTTCTCAGTGAGAGTGCTGTTGGACTGATTTTAAAATTGCAGTGTTCACAAGGATTTGAGTAAGCTACTCATTAATTATGGTGTCAAAAAGAGATCCTTTTAAGGTGAGAGATCTAAGAGGATACAAGGCATATGTGGTTGGGCCTCATGGCGATGTTTCCTCGGGTTCTTCTCGGCCTATTCCCCCCTGCCTAGTCATGTCTCTTCAGAGGCATAAATATGCAAGGTTGATGTTCTTCAGGCCTTGTGGGTCCTCGAGAAGTCTTAAAGCAGTCAGAATTCCGGTGGCCCAGATCATCACACTCGGAGCAGCACGTTTATTGCCTTTTCCAAGGCTGTAGCCTCACCTTCTGTCTCTCTCTCTCTCGGTTATCTTTTTTATTTTTTTATTTTTTTTTCCAAACCTCTCCTAGATCGTTGCTAACAATTAAAATTTTGTTTATCCAATCAACTCAAGTTAATGTTATTGTTTTATTTGTCTACTAACTTTACAAATATTCTCATGTTTTCTGGGAACTAAGTTTCATCTTTCCACTAAATAAGATTTATATGCTTGGGAACAGAGCAATTTCAGATCAGCCTCTTTCCAAAATTCTATAATTTCTATGTGTACTGAACCTCTACATAATGTACTGCTAGAACAAGTATTTTGGTAACATAAAGTGCAAGTGTGTAAACTAAAGAAAACTTGTATGTCATAGTGCTACAATATACTGTATTACTAAAACTGAAATGTTAAAAACTTTTTCTCTCTGGACCCCAACACATCAAATCAGAAAGATAGCCAGCACCCATGGTTCGTCAGTCATCAGCACCGAGCTTAACAATGCAAAGTAATTAACTTAAAATCTTACAATTCAAGAAACAGACATTCAAATAACATGAAACTGCAAAGAGGTGAATTCAAAATCATGCTTTGTCACATTTAAATTAAAATCTTATACATAATACTTGAGACTGGTATCAAACTGATCTGAAACAATGAAATTATGTTAAAGCAATCTACTTAGAGTAACAGTTCAACCTTGATGTTATCTCAAACACAGCAAAGTAAACAGCAAGTCTGTCTTAAGTCCAAATTCCTTCAGGCAAATGCAGATAGCTGAACAAGAGTCCTAAATACTAAAAGTTTAAAAATAAAAAGTTGCTTGAGAATTGTCACTAATTGTGATTGCTATTAAATTCCTATAGTTACAACTCTGTGTTTTGTAATATATGAACAATAATTATGACCTCTGAGGTGCTTGCCACAAAATATAAAAATCATTGGTTTTTTTTTAACTCTTTAACCATTTGTGCCTTCTGTAGCCCACGGGATGGGCTGCCCCCTTTCCCTCTCTCTTCTTTGTTCTCTTTGTTAAGTTTCTGGTTTCGTTTCTGATGTTGTAGGGGGAAGGGATAGCCCCAACCTAAATTTTTTCTCTTCAGGATACCCTGAAACCTTTCTTACCCAAGAAATGCAGCAGATTGTGAATGACTTCTATCACAACTGGTTTCTCCTGCTCTGAACATAGAAGATCATCTACATAGTGCCTAGGGAGCAGGCTCAAACATATACCTCAAATCTATAATACTAAACCATTTGTGCTCATGCAAAATTTAGCTCAATATTTTTAACCAAAAGCATAAATATACAAATCAAGGGGTTTCTTTTGAAATAAGGTTTTCAAAGGAAAGTATCCATTGCTAGGTCTGGACAATCTTATTCAAATTCCTTAAATCCTGCACCAACCAGCAAATAAAAGAAAAACAATATTAACTGTAAACAAAACATATATATTTTTTTCAGCTTGTTGGGAAGGACACTAAGGAGTTACTTATTTGGGAAACTTCAGTTTCAGTTCTTATTTAAACAAGAGATAAATCAAAGCTTACAAGTGCTTTCTTAAGAAAGTTCGCCCTGCATAATGAACTAGACCCTCGTGGTATTTGGAGCGCACCCCACTCCCCGAATTCCTCCACTATTTACATTATACATCTCACTCACACACAATCAGTCTCAGTTCCCAATAGAATGTACAAACCACCAAGGTAGATACCAAAGTCCCACTTTTCCTTACCTCGGTCTGTGCACAAAATTCACTTGGTTGCTGCAGTGCCTACTTTTTTAATTCACTGTCTGTCATATTCCGATTCACAATATCTCTAGTCACCCAGGACCAGTACCAGCTAGTAAAGAGACCTCTCCGCAGAGAAGGAGGTGAGACTGTTGAAATCAACAGGATGCGTCTTCGCACCTCCACTCAGCAGGAGTCACTCCACCGTTGGAAAATCCCAGCAAGCCCCAGCTGTTATTTACACCTTTACCTGTGGCCAATTCACCTTTAGCCAAGCTGGCCAATGAGACTCTGAGAGGGATATTGTGAAGCAGATTAAGAGCTATTTTAGTATTTCATTATTCAGTACATTGCTATAGCAATGGGTGTCTAAATACAGACACACCCTTTTACATATCTCAGTGACAGTTATACCGTTGTTGAGTACAAAAGAAATTTTCTTTCTATTTAGCTTGTCTTGGCAATAAATAGACACTCTGCAAACAAATAATAATTTACGTTTTAGTATGCTGTTTAACTTTAAGTTTCTGTTCTGTCTGCCTGTCCGTAACCTTTGAACACAAAGAACAGAAAGGGAGGGGGAGGGAAAAGCAAAACAGTGGAAGAATAAACAAACAGCACTTGTCACTTAAATTCCAGGGACACGGAGTCATCAGTTCTAGAGAGGGGAGGGGGGGGGGTGTCGTATAGGCACAGAGATAAACTAAGCACAGTAAACATGCTAACAGGCTTATTCAGCAGAATACTGTAACTTACACTGACAATTTATGTAGAATGGCTGTTTTTTAGCTGCAGTTTTAAAACTTATCAAACTTATCACAACATATAGCAGAACATACATTCACGCGGATTCTGGAGTGGTCCCCTCACCTTGGGACCCCCCCATCCTCTAATTAATTCACAACAAATGCATGGCTGGCCAGACACACAAGCACACAGCCTTCACAGCAGCCGCAGATGAGAAAGAAAAGAAATCTAGCTTTCCCACCGATTCCCACCCAGGGAACAGGAAAGTCTTAATTACTATTTAATTACCATTTAACCATGCTACCAAAGCAATAGGGACACTCCCAACCAAAGGGAGAATACCAGTTCTAATTTAGACCGTGCTACCAAAGTACAGGGATCCCTAGGCCACGGGAGTATCGCACTTCTGACACCAAATGTAATGGGTCTGCTCCTTGTTGGTCACTCCAGGCCAGGAAATCCCAAACCCTCATCTGCGGTGTGCTGCTCCGGCTGGCTGGAATCCAGGGGAATAAAACTCACAGACCACACAGAAGGACAGTATGCAAGTTTATTCCAAAGGGTGGAGGGATTGTCTGTATTTTATACATCATCAGAAACATAGTCATACGTCATTCACCCATCTTCTGGGGGCCCACTATAGCTTATCAGTAACTGTGCAAATACAAGTCATCCTTGAGTAGAACAATCAGTTTAGCTTACACAGCACATTCCTTTTTCCATACCCACCAGAATGTACAAAGGGCACACACATAGAATTCTGATTTCTATAGGATTCTAATTTCTCTTGTGCAGGCCTCTTGTATATGCACTTAAACTAAGCATTATTATTACAAAGGGCACATATATAGGATTCTGATTTCCCTAACAATCTCCCCACTACATGTCCAGCATTTCTCTTCTGTCCCCTACCACTTCGTATATAAGTCCAACATCTGCCCTCCAATCCCCAGCACATGACCAGAATCTCCCTTACAGCCATCCCCCCACCCCCTCACCGCCATTGCTGTTTCTTTTCTTGGGTCTGCAGTGGCAGTGGTAGGACCTCCATTTTAAAAGAAAAAAAATATGGATCTTTGCAACTCCACACTTGGAAGGACTTGCCAGTCCTACCCCACCCCCACCCGATGCAAAGCATGCATCTGAGGGGATGTGAGCAGACTGGCCTCTAAGCTGCAGGAATCACAAAGACCCTGAATTATTTTTAAATTGGGGACCTGCTACCACCACCACAGACCAAAGAAAAGCAGCAGTAGCCTGTCAATTTTCTTTTAGGCAGTGAGAGGCAGCTACTGATGGTGTGTTTGGGGGGCACATTTTGCTGCCAATAAAAATGTGTTGCCTAAGGCAGCTGCCTCTCCCTGCTGATTAATAGAATTGCCCCTGATTCTGGAGACTGTACCTTCAAAAGGATATAAATAGGATAGAGTTGTTCCACAGGGCAGCTACTAAAATGGTCAGTGGTCTTCGTCATAAGACATAATGCATATAGAGAAAGACTTAAAATATCAATATGTAACTTCAGAGGAAAGGCAGGTGAAAAGAGATAAGATAGAAATATTTAAATACCTCCATGATATATACACAAATATATATGTGTATAACAAAAAAAACAAACAAACAAACAACAACAACAACAAACAAAAAAAAAAATATTTTTTTTTTTTTTGTTATATACAGGATATCCTCTTCTAGGAAGTTCTGGAATGAGAAATCATAGGATGAAGGTGAAGGGATAGACTCAGGAGTAATTAGAGGAAATATATTTTTATGGAATGGGTGGTAGGTGCATGAAACAGCTTCCCAGAAGATGGGGTGGAGATGAGAACGTTATATGATATCTGAATTCAAGAAAGCATGGGACAATTTCAGAGGATTCACTGGTCAACAAATATTTACAAAAGTCATGTTACTGAAATAAAGTCATTTCTTATCAATTTTTATATGCTGAACACAAATATGACAGTGAAATTGCAAAGCTGGCTCTAGTTCTTTTGTAATCTACAAGAATTCATGTTTACATCACGAAATGCATGTCAATAGTAAATATAATAGGCCTTCGGTTAATACCTGTTAAAAAAACAAGTCATAGACTCCTTCTTAGATTTTTTTGCCTGTCTCTTGTACAGCTGTTCGGGAGCTTCTCTGGGGAATGTCCAGCAGTAGTCAGCCAGCATTGTAGTGGACCATTTTCCCTGGTATCTTTGCTCCATCGTTGCAGTATCCTGGTGAAAACGTTCGCCCTGTTCATCACTAACCATACCACAGTTGTCAGGAAAGAAATTGAGATGGGAATCAAGGAAATGGATCTTTAGAGACATATTGCAGCCAGGTTTCTGATACTGCATCAGTATGTCTTCTACTAGTTCCTTGTAGTTTTCTGCCCTAACATTCCCGAGAAAGTTTGTTGACACTAGGCAAAAAGCATTCCATGCTTGTTTCGCATCACCTTGCAGCAAGTTGTTGAACTGGTCATCTTTGAAGAGCTCTCGAATCTGAGGACCCACAAAAACTCCCTCTTTAATCTTTGCTTCGCTGAGTCGAGGGAATTTTTCATGCAGGTATCGGAAAGCTGGCGAAGTGAGGTCCATGGCTTTCACGAAGTTTTCCATCAAACCTAGTTTGATGTGAAGGGGTGGTAGTAGGATTTTGTGAGCCTCAACCAGAGCTGGGTGCTGGATATTCTTCTCTCCAACTGTTACATTTTGTCTGCGATTCCATTCCTTCCGCAAGTAGTGCCAATCCCTTGCTCGGCTATCCCATTCACATAAGAAACACATGTATTTTATATATCCCTGCTGCAGTCCCATTAAAAGGGCAACTACCTTCAAGTCACCACAGAGGTGCCAGCTGTACTTGTTATAGTTAATGGAAGTCAGTAGATGCTTTAAGTTATCGTATGTCTCTTTCATGTGGACGGCATGCGCTACTGGAATAGATGGAAGATGGTTTCCATTGTTCAAAAGCACAGCCTTCAGACTCAGTTTCAAAGAGTCTATAAATAGTCTCCAGTCTTGTGGGTCATGAGTGATTTTTAAGGCATTCATGAGGCTTTCAATATCGGAACAGAATACCAGATTACTTTCCTTTCTGACTGCATATAGTACACTGCTGACATCAGATGACTTCAGCAGCCGTCTGGCAGTAGTATTGCATTGCATCAGAAAATGATGCAATCAAATCTGGATGATGTGTGCATGCTGGTATTATGCAATGTGATGCAATATTACATCATTCAAGGCTTATTTGGGATGCTGTTGATGTCCTACTGGATACATTTACACGGTGAAACGTCAAAATGAACTACATGCAATAGCTTCAAATTGAGAGCAAATAAAAATTTTTTAATGTTATATTCGTGTTCAGCTCACCAAGATACTACAGATTAGGGCCTTTTAAAGTCAGTAACGATTTCAATGTTGACCAGTGATTTCTGAGGGAGAGGGACAGGTTGTAAAATATAAAAGTTCTGATGGATAGGCAGACTGGGTAGACTATATGGTCTTTATCTGCCATTCAGTGGCTGCTGGCAGTCCAAGTAAAGTGGCTGACCATCGTTGCTTTAAATTTAAGCCAGATATTCAATGCTGGGACCATACTGGGCCAGCAGCATTGATTATCCGGTATGCCCTGGCAGCGTTTTAGCAATCCAATCAGTGATGATATTCAGCCATTTGTCGGATAGCTACACTGGTTAAAGTTAGGCCAACCTTTTTTTGGCCTAACCTTAGCTGGTTTAATTTAAACAGCGAGCAGCTGAATATCATTATTGCTTGATTAACTCTGGTACTGATGAATATTCCAGTGACTGCAGTCTACTAACCAATTAAACCACTTTGAATATACCTCCTATGTCTTTTTTGTTTCCATATTTGAGTGGTGAATGAGTATTTTGGACACATTGGAGCCTCTTGATAGCCGATAGAGGGAGTCCTCTGTATACGGAGTTATAATAGTCCTAATTATAAGACTCTTTGTTAAGACAGGATCTAATGAATGTATACAGGCCTGGTCAACATTATTGACACCCTTGCATTTTAGGTATATTGTGTAGAATATCTTGAGAAATAATTGGAAATATTCCAACTGTATGCCATCATAATTTGTTAATTCTATGTTCAAAGATATTGTGGCGCGCCCCTACCAGGCGGCCGCCTAGTAGGGACGGGTGACCACCTCTTATATTTCCTAGGGTTGTAGTTGTGTGAGGAATAATGAACCGAGTGGTTTTATAAAAGCGCACAGGAATTTATTCAGCTTCCTTGCAGGTAAGTGGATACAATTTCTTCAAGCTCATTTACTCTCCAGACAAAAGAAAATAATGGATACTTCTCCAGTAACAAATGTCCAAACAAAACAACAGCAAATTCAACTATCAAGTGTTTCTGGCTCACACTAATTTACCTTAGTGCAGGCATCACATTCCATCTCTGAAATATTGGAATTTACATCAGCCTCTTTGGCTTCAATCTCCATACTCTCTGCTGAGCTATGGCAGGGTTCTGCTTGGTACCGCTCAGGGACTTTCTGCTTTAGAGTTTTCAGCAGGTCAAACAACCTCTCCCACTTTCTTGTCCTCCCTTCTCTAGGCAGGTCTCCTGTGGGGTGCCCTTGTTTAACCTTCCTGGTGAAACATTCCTTTCTGCACTGTGTTCTCTGGGGTATAACAGTTTCATCAGAGTCAGAAGAGAAAATATACTTGGAAGGCCTAGTTGCCTCCCTTCTCCTACCTTGGGCTTTCGGTGCAATATTCTCCTGGTTAGAGCTTTGGCCAGTCAGGACTCCCTCTGCCTCAGTGTAGGGCAGAGACTTGTGGTAAAGCTTTCCCACTCTCTTGCTAGGGTACGTGGTTCTCCCCCTGGAACCTTCCCTATGTCCTCTGTGGCTACTGTGCTGAGTATGGTGGCTTCCTTTGTACCTTCTCTGGTTGTCTTTATAGCGGTTCCTTTCTCTGCTGCTCCTTTTGGCTACAGGGCTGTTCCCTCTGTACCTTCTGGAACCTGGACTGGAACCTGAGCTGCAACTCCCACTTAGGCCTGGACTGCAACTCCGACAGCAACTGCCACTGCAACTGCAACTGCGTCTCCAATCATGCTTCCATGCACCATGCTTCCAACCATGCTTCCAACCAGCACTCGAACAATGCTTCCAACCAGCTCTCCAACCATGCTTCCCACCAGCTCTCGCACCACTGGCCAGTTTCTTGGTGGACTGAGTTCCTACTGAATTACGTTCGGCAGCGCTTGATACAGGGGTCTTATCCCCCGAAACGTGCACGTCACGCGTGTGTAAAAGATAAGTACATTTTTCTTTTTATATGCTGGGAAGCATTGAATAATTAAAGTTTCGTTGTTTAAACCTATGTGGTTGAATAAAAGGGACATGTATTACATTTGGGGGTTGGCTCATAGTGCCTCCTCCTTGTGATCTATGTCCAACAAAAGTGGAATGAAAATTTTTTTGTGGGATCATTTACGGTATCTTACTTATGTGGCATCTATTTTGATTACCGTCTGGGGTTACATTGTGGCTTCATTTTATGTAGCCATTTAAGCGGGGCGTGATCGGTCACAAGTAAAAACTTCCGTCCCATTAAATAAAATCGCAGTGCATTTACGGCCCACCGTATTGCCAGGCACTCACGCTCAATGGTGGAATATTTTTTCTCTGGAGGCGTCAGCTTGCGACTTAAAAACATTACTGGGTGCTCAGACCCCTCCTGCTTTTGAGACATCACAGTCCCTAGGCCTGTCTCCGACGCATCGGTCTGAATGATAAAAGGTAGGTTAAAATCCACCCCCCTTAATACAGGTGCCTCACAGAGCTTTTCTTTTAATTCCCCAAAGGCCTGTTCCGCCTCCTGATCCCAGCGTAACTGATTAGGGGCGTTCTTCCTAAGCATCTCGGTTAACCCCGCTGCTTTGGCTGCAAAATGTGGGATAAATCGCCTATAATACCCCACTAATCCCAAAAAGCTCCTACGATCCTTTTTGGTCACAGGTCTCGGAAACCTCTTCACACTCTCTACTTTGTCAAAGAGAGGTTTTACCCTACCTTGGCCTACCAGGTGACCCAGGTACTTCACCTCCGAGGCCCCAAACATACATTTAGTGGGATTTAAGGTAAGACCTGCCTGCCGCAATGCCCCCAACACTGCCTTAACCTGGACCAGATGTTCATTCCAGCGTGAACTATGGACAACAATATCGTCCATATAGGCCGCTGCGTATCGCTGGTGTGGGCGCAGGACCATGTCAACCAGCCGTTGACAGGTTGCGGCGGCTCCGTGGAGCCCGAAAGGCATCCGGCGAAACTGAAAGAGCCCTATTGGGGAGCTGAACGCAGTTTTTGGCCTAGATTCCCTGGTGAGGGGAATCTGCCAATACCCCTTTGTTAAATCTAAAGTAGTCAAATAAGTGGCCTGCCCTAGCCTATCTAAGATCTCTTCAATCCGGGGCATAGGGTACGTGTCAAAACGTGAGATGTCATTCACCTTGCGAAAGTCTATGCAAAAACGCATAGACCTGTCGGGCTTAGGGACCAAGACTATTGGATTATTCCAAGGGCTCTTGGAAACTTCAATCACGCCCATCTTCAACATTTCCTTTATTTGGGTCACTACCTCCCTCTGCTTTGCCTCTGGGAGTCTATACGGTCGCTGGCGCACTATCTCCCCGTGCGGTGTCACGATCTCATGTGCGACCAGCTCCGTTTCCCCTGGCACTGGGGTAAGGATGTCAGAGAAGTCCTTTAATACCCTGGTCAACTCCTTTTGTTGACTCCAAGAGAGTCTTTCCCCAATCCTATAAGCAGGATCGGCTTTGCCTTTTCCCAGTTGGGGTCCTAAATCGTCCTCTTCCTCTTTGACACCACAGGCCGTTAGCCCCTCTATTTCGGCTATACCTGTGGACCCAAATCCCTTGGAATCCCTGTTGGTGGAGGAGAGCTCATCCACCTCCTCTACGGGTGGAAAGCCTACCCTTTCACAAATTAATTGTGCCACCCTGTCTCCGATATTCACCTTGAAGTTCTCTTGAGAGAAGTTAAACAAGAGGACTTTCAATTCCCCCCTGTAATCTGGATCTACGACCCCTGCGCCTATATCTATAAAATTTTTGAGGGCAAGGCCAGATCTGGGCGCGATCCTTCCATAACACCCAGGTGGTATTCCTACCCTGAGTCCGGTGTTGACTAGGGCCTTCCCTTGCTTAGGTATAACTACCTCTATGGCGCTATATAGATCCAGACCAGCAGCCTGTTCAGTGGCCCGCTTGGGAATCCTAGTTTCAGGGGTGATCCTACAGAACCTGATAACAAACTTCTGTTTAGGTGTCTATTTCCCTCTGGGTGACTGCTGACCTTCCCGCGTCTACTCTTTTCCCAAATAGGGGAGCAGGCACTATTCCTCCTGTACCCATTCTGGGAGGGACAACATTCCTGCCCTTACCCTCCTTTGAAGGATTTGTGGGGGTGCGTGTGGTTACCAGGCTTGTTCTCGCTTTCAACTCTGCCTCCACCCCTTTCCTAAACTGGGACCAATCACGGCCCAGTATGATATCATGAGGAAGTCTAGGTATTACTGCCACGGCTACCACCCCTCCACTACCTAAACCCTTTATCTTAACCCTTTGGAGTTGGTAGGTGGAGGTAGCCCCATGAACACACCTAATTTTAACGTGCCCCCTTGCGGACTCTTGGGAGTACTGCCTCTGGGCTTCTATCTCTCTCCATAATTTGTTAGAAATCATGGACTGACTAGCCCCTGAGTACAGAAGTGCCTCTGCTGGTATCCCTTCCACCTCTACGGATAGGAGGAATCCCTCACCTATCTCTTTGGGACTTGTTATAACAAAAGCCTTCTTTGTTTTACAGCTTTTCTTGAAGTGACCTGGCTCACCACAGGAAAAACATTTTCTCTGGAGGTTAAATCTTTCCTCCATGGGCTTATTTCTTCTATCTGCCTGACGTCTAATAAAGGCTGAATTCTCTTCCTGTATTCCTGTCTTCTTAAAAACGCCCTCTTTCTTTAGGCTCAATTTCTGGGCCTCCAGAAAGCACTCTGCCAACGCAATGGCTTCTTGGGTGTTTTTACAGTTTTGCATTATTAGGAAGCTTTGCATTTCTGTAGGGACAGCTTCAGTAAACTGTTCCAGTATGATCATGTCAATAATGGAATCTACATTACTCTTTTCAGGTACCAGCCACTTACAGACCAAGCTCCTTATCCTATGATACAAAGCCTGGGGTGTTTCACCCTCTTTCAGTGTACATGCTCTTAGAGACCTTCTATAGACCGAGGAACTTAACCCCACTCGATCCTTTATGGCCTTCTTCACATGCTCATAATCATTAATCAATGCTACTGGCATTTCCCTATAGGCTGCTAACGCCTCACCGCTAAGGGTAGTAGCAAACCTCATAGCAAATTGATCTTTTGGCCACTGAGCCAACACAGCTATCCTTTCAAATGCCTCTATGTGGTCATCAAGGTTATCCTCCTTAGTTAAGCGTCCACATGAAAAAGGTGCAAAACCCAGTCCTTCCCAACCTGTACCAACAGGCTGTGTCCTTGCAACAGTCTGTGCTGCCTTGGTTGCCTCCTCCTGGGTCCGGATCCACCTGGCCATCATCTCCAGCAGGGGTTGCTGCTGAGCCCGAAGCATGGCAGCTGCTTGTTCCTGGCTCACTGCTGCCATCTCCCTCTGCTTGGCGAACTGGTCTGCCACCCACGACAACACATCCGCCATCTCCATCTTGGACTGCGGTCTCTGCAACACAAACAAACAAAAAACACACACAAAGTGCAGCACTTTTTTTTTTTTCCTTCCCACTTCTAGTGGGTACCTGGTGGCCCCCCTTACACCAGAATCCAGGCCTACCCCTTCTAGCCTACGGGTTACCTGATTCTGATGCAGGTCTCAGCTTAACCACCAGTCACAGTGCTCCCGATCCGACTCCACTCTGGACTTTTCTTCCGTCTTCCTTGGTCGGTCAGCGTCCTTCCTGGATCTTCCTGTCCAAAGGTATGGCTTGGAGATGCTCTGCTTGACCGCTGGAATGTTCGATCCTGCCAACTACGCCACCTGTGACGCTCGCACCCCTACCAGGTGGCCGCCTAGTAGGGACGGGTGACCACCTCTTATATTTCCTAGGGTTGTAGTTGTGTGAGGAATAATGAACCGAGTGGTTTTATAAAAGCGCACAGGAATTTATTCAGCTTCCTTGCAGGTAAGTGGATACAATTTCTTCAAGCTCATTTACTCTCCAGACAAAAGAAAATAATGGATACTTCTCCAGTAACAAATGTCCAAACAAAACAACAGCAAATTCAACTATCAAGTGTTTCTGGCTCACACTAATTTACCTTAGTGCAGGAATCACATTCCATCTCTGAAATATTGGAATTTACATCAGCCTCTTTGGCTTCAATCTCCATACTCTCTGCTGAGCTATGGCAGGGTTCTGCTTGGTACCGCTCAGGGACTTTCTGCTTTAGAGTTTTCAGCAGGTCAAACAACCTCTCCCACTTTCTTGTCCTCCCTTCTCTAGGCAGGTCTCCTGTGGGGTGCCCTTGTTTAACCTTCCTGGTGAAACATTCCTTTCTGCACTGTGTTCTCTGGGGTATAACAGTTTCATCAGAGTCAGAAGAGAAAATATACTTGGAAGGCCTAGTTGCCTCCCTTCTCCTACCTTGGGCTTTCGGTGCAATATTCTCCTGGTTAGAGCTTTGGCCAGTCAGGACTCCCTCTGCCTCAGCGTAGGGCAGAGACTTGTGGTAAAGCTTTCCCACTCTCTTGCTAGGGTAGGTGGTTCTCCCCCTGGAACCTTCCCTATGTCCTCTGTGGCTATTGTGCTGAGTATGGTGGCTTCCTTTGTACCTTCTCTGGTTGTCTTTATAGCGGTTCCTTTCTCTGCTGCTCCTTTTGGCTACAGGGCTGTTCCCTCTGTACCTTCTGGAACCTGGACTGGAACCTGAGCTGCAACTCCCACTTAGGCCTGGACTGCAACTCCGACAGCAACTGCCACTGCAACTGCAACTGTGTCTCCAATCATGCTTCTCACCATGCTTCCAACCATGCTTCCAACCAGCACTCGAACAATGCTTCCAACCAGCTCTCCAACCATGCTTCCCACCAGCTCTCGCACCACTTCCATCTCTAGTGTTTGTTTGCTCCCTTTCAAACACTGAGCAGGGCAACTCCCTTCCTGGCTCCGCCCTTCTGTACCTCCCACACCTATCTGTGGCTGACCTGGAGTGTGGGCGTGGTTTACAGCTAGGTCTGCCCTCTAAGTTTCTCTCCAGGCTTCTGCTGTGGACTATGTGATCCTGTGTACCCATCCCCCGCAAAGAGGAAAAATTCTTCTTCTCTTCACTTTTTCCTGGCTGGGCTGCACTCTCCTTACCACAATATACAACAAAAAAAGATGTCTGTGCAACTTAGATGTAGTAATTTCTCAGAAGAAAAAACAAAATATGACCTGGACAGGATTAATGGCACCCTTCAATAATATTTGTTTGTACAACCCTTGGCAGTGATGGCAGCCTCCAAATGTTTCTTGTGGCCATATATACGTTTTGTACATCTGTCTGCTGGTAATTTCTCCCATTTTTCAACTGCAATTTGTTCCAGGATTCCTTTTATCAATGGCAGATTTCAGCTCTTTCCAAAGGTTCTCAGTTGGATTGAGATCAGGACTCATTGTGGCCAGTTTAAAACAGTCTGTTTGCTCCTCTTTAACCATTCTTCTGTATTTTTGGATGTATGTTTTGAGTCATTATCCTGCTGGAGGACTGTGGTTTTTCAAGTTGGGTTTCGGCAAAGACCAGGTGTGCCTTTTTATGTCTATCTTTAAGCAGTGGGGTCCTGCTTGGCCTTTGCCCATGAAGTCCTTTTTTTGTTTAGTGTGTGGTGTATGGTGCGGATTGAAACCATCACTCCAGATTGTTCCAGGTCATCTTTAAGCTCGTTGGATGTTGTATGTGGTGTTTTTCCAACAGTTCACACTAACCTTTGAAGACTTCTTGGATTCATTTTCCTCTTCCCACCACATCCTGGGAGTTTCTTGACAGTTCTATGAACAGGAAACGTCTTAATAAAATTGTGAACTGTAGACGCAGGAATATCAAGGCCTTTGGGGATGGACTTGTACCCATTTGAAGTTGGATGTTTGGTGATAATGGCTTTTCTGACAGTCTCAGGAAGTTCTGTTGTCTTCACAATTGTGAAAATAGAACAGGGAGCGAATGTGGCCATTTTAAACATTAGAACAATCATTCACTGGTTGATTAAAGTCATATGAGTACTGACAGTTGATCATACGTGAATCTAATTTTACTGCATGTGGTTCTTCTGTTCAAACTGATTTGAATTGTTTATAAATGTGCCAATAATCATGTCCTGGCAATGTCCCAGTTTTTATACTATTTCCTACTATTTCCTTTTTTAATTGGTCTTGTTTTATTTGATTCTTTTATGTGTCAAATATGTGTGCATATATAGTCCAAAGTCATTTCACCGGCCACTTTTTTTAGGAGATATTGGATATTAAGGGGTTGAACTGCAAGTGTGCCAATAATGTTGACCACAGCTGTATAAAGTAGGTTAAAAAAATATGATTTACTTTGCACTTTTCAGGGGTGGGTGGGTCCTGCTTGGAGAGTTTTGGTCCTGGCATGACAAGAAAGGAATCTAATTTGCTCAACTTAGCAATGTCATTGCCTAAATATGAATAAGGGCCCAAAAACAGTGGGGTCAATATTCAGCCTATGGTAGTCAGTGTTGGCAAAACCCCTGATTGCCATGGGCAAAAATGTAACTGAATATTCAGTGCTGGAGCCTATCTGGAATCCGGAACTGAATATCTGGTGTTGCTGCTCACATCTTTTGCTATCTCATTAGTGGTGATATTCAGCAATTAATCGGATAGCAAAAATGGCATAAAGTTAAGACAGCTCTTGACCTGATCTAACTTTATGTGAGTACCTATATGATTAGCAGGTTCAATATCTCTTCTAACTAGATAGGTACCTGGATTGCCCCAGTCCCTCCCATGAACTGTCCTAGCCCTAACCGGATTGTGCCAAGGTGGCTTGTGGGGATATTCACTGGTGCAATCCTGCTAGTGCTACTGAATATCATACAGCTTTCAGGTCCTACAATTGTCATAAGGTAGCGCCATCAGAACCCATGGAAGTAGGGGATTGTGAGCAAAATGTAAGGGAAATTGATAGCTCAGGTTCACACATGGGGGAAGGTTGCTATGAGCAACAGATGAAAACAAAGCCACGTGGTGTTAGGGAACGCCCGAACAGAAAGGGAGCACAGAATTCATTAGAAAATGAAGAGCACCTGCATGGGGGCGGAGCCCAGGCTAACACCAATTTGAACGTACTTAAAAATCACTTACCGGGAGGTAGAGAGAGAACTGGGAGAGAAAGGGGAACTGAAGGAGAAAGTGGAACTGAGAGAGAAGTAGTAGGAACTACAAGGGCTGTAGTTGGAACTACGGGAGAAGCGTTAGGAACTGCTGAGCTTGAGAGCAGTGTCCGTGGAGCTGTGAGGACAGAGCCAAGGGGATTATCCAGAGCACAGGAGGTTGGTGATTCTCAGAGAAGCTGTTGGGAACAGCAGTGCACAGCCTCTCAATATCCCCAGGAACGTTGCTGTGAGGCAAGCAGAGAGGGCAGTCCCACAGCCAAGGCTTTAAGATATAAATTACCTAACACCAGAAATGCAGAAGGGGAAAACTTTTACCCTGAAGCACATTTGAATGAGTCAGAGAAACACCGTGGAAAAGGGGCTTCAAAGCAGAGCTGTGCTTATCCGAGAGAGCAGGAAACAGCAGTGCCTAAAGGTAGGCGTATTTACCCTAATAAGAAAGGTTTGCAATACCCTGACTTTCTATGCACGTACCAGGAGCTCTGTAGTTCTCAGGAACCCAACTACAGGAAATACGGTAGTTACCCACGGGCCACTAGTATAGTGGGGGAGGAGAGTGTTTTAACTCCCCGACAAGAACCTTATAACTTTAACGGCAGTTGGGAGCCAGAAGTTTACTCAGATGAAGAGGAGATGCAGATTGAACCTCTTGGAGAATCTTTAGAGGAAAATGAGATGGACTGCACGTACACATTATGTGATTGTATAGCATCTCTATGTTAAAAGCAGCCAGAACTGTTTATGAGAAGAAACAGGTGCAAGAGTTCCGTGAGTAAACGGAACTGTTTTCTGTTACTTTTTGGTCATGGTTTAATGCTGAAGAAAGCTAAGTTTTGTTGAAAGTATTTTTCTTTAATTGTGTTATCAGACGAAGGGTCTGACCTGCTTTAAGTTCCACTGTTATGAATCCACCCCGGACGGGGAATAAAGCCTGAGTTTAAACCTTACCCTCTGCTTCAACTACACTTCTTTGGCTAATGGTGAAAACGGCCTTGCTAAAGCCTTCATAGGAGCTCTAAAGCCATAAAAATACTGCCCCATCAAACGACCCAAGCCCTTTCTAGCCTCTGGGTACGTTAGTGGGTGACACAATCCACATAAACCCCTTTGAATATCAATCCCAGAAAGAATATAATGCAAAAGTAAAGGCTTCATTGAGAACTCTCTCTTCAAGCTGTCATCTTCTTAGATCTCATGAGCATGATCTCACCACTTATTTGGAATTCTGAAGCTCTTATGTAGGAACATTTCATAGGGGGGCACGTAGGTTAAGTGGGCTTTCAGGGACCTATTTTAAGTTGATTTTATAGACAAGTAGGCTTCTTCAACTTATCTTTATAAAAAAATGGTGTAAGCAGCAAAAAATGCATCTACATTGCAGGCATGGCCTAGTCTTAAGCAGGTGTAGGTGTCCATGCCTAGCTTCTTTAAGTGCATGCAAAAATTAGCCAAGGAAGAGTAACCCATCTAGTACCCAAAAGATCAAGGGTTTGATTCCCACTGGCATTCCTTGTGATCTTGGGCAAGTCACTTTACTCTCCATTACTTCAGAAGAAAAGGCCTAGCAATCTACTTCTAATGATACATTGCCAAGAAAACCCAGAGGCAGTTGGGTAACCAGGAGTTGGCACTAAAAAAAATAATAATAGTAATCTGTATATGTACTTGCACTCTCCACCCAAACTCTGCCCTGTACATGCCTATCAGCAAAGTGCATGATTTTACAATGGTAGTAATTCTATAGCAGGCAATTTATGTGCATATGTAGCCATATATGCATGAAAATGACTTTTTCAGGGGGTTGGAATGCTGACTTTCAGGCTAAAGAGTACATGTTCCAAATTGTAGTGAGACATCTGGTAGAGATAAAGCTTCTGGGAAGCTCAAAAAGGGGTGTTAGAGAAAATGGGTTGATTTTCCTTATCTGCACTTTGAAAACCCTGGAATTAAAAAAAAGGCTATGCGTGAATGTATTAATATTTTGGAAAAGGATGATAGAGGGAGCTTAAGAGTGAAATCAGTATATAATGTAGAAATCTGGCTAGTCACAGAAAAATATAAGAAACAATCTAGAGAGTCACCCTCTTTAGTCCTCCATAAAGTTTACATTCGGTTGGACAATCTGGAATGACATTCATATGATGGGAATATATTTTATTTATATTCTCTTATATACTGTGCTGTTCTGCATCAGTGTGGTTTACATTGAACAAACTGAAATTACATTGAACAGGGCATTATAACTTGGAGATAACTATTTTTACAGGGAACATGGACTATGGAGGGTTAAGTGGCTTGCCCAAGACCCCAAGGAGCAACTGTGGGACTAGAAACCCCAGTCCTTCTGGCCCAAGGTTGCTGTCCTCTAGTGGGATTTGAACTCCTGACCTTCTGGCCTGAAGTACCTTGCCCCAACCACTAGGCCACTCCTCCACTCTATATGGGATTATGGGGTGGAAGGTGAGGCTAGTGTGGCGGAAACTAAGGAGAAGCCCTTAACCATGAACACAACTAAGGGACCGGCTGTGCATACTATCAGAGATTTTTACCCAGGGTGATTACAGGTGAAACTACTGTGCGGCCCACTCTTCCTACTATGTCTTGCGTTCTGTCGGATAGCAGTTCCAACAAAATAGACTATGCTTAGCAAGCTTCATTTAAGAAAGAAAATGATAATTCTGCTAATAAAGAACAGAAGGGGGCAAATGGGAGAAGTAAACCTAATGAACAAGTAGAAAATATGTCCAAAGTTGCCATTTTCCTTGAGCTCAATACTATGCAGCCTGAAATGGAAGACCTCTAGTTCCTTGGTGATGTTCAAATGAAGAACTGGCATGTGAAGAACAACTCTATGCCTGGTTTATAGATTGTTCTACAAAAGACTTACCTGGAATGTGTAAATGGAAAGCCACAGCATTGAATTTATTTTATTCTTATATTTTAACAGTTTTGTAGTTTGCTAATCCAAAAACATATTTGTCCAAAGCGGATTGCAATCAACATACAGAATCAAATGACAAATCATACAAGACATTCAAATGCAGAATAAAGCAGCCTAAAAGCTAATCTGAAAACACTAGATTAAGCAAAGAAGCTTTGCCTTTTTATGAAACACTAAAAAATCATGTTCAGATTGGTTTTTGATCAGCAACATATTCCATAAAAGTAGGTCATCAATTGACAGACCTGTCCTGTAGAGCAGATAAAGGAGCTTTGTGTTGTAGAAATGGATAACGAGCCTGTATCTGTCAGCCTCAGAGATCTTGTTAATATATGAGGGACTTCAAGGGCTTGAATATGAAGGAGCTCCACTATGCAGCACTGGGAACACCTACTATAGTTCACATGTCAAAGAACCAACAGTCAGTTCAATGACGAGATTAGGGATAATGTGATCCTGCCTGTTACAGTGCATCAACAATCTAGACACAGTTTTCAATCATTTGTAGCACATGTGTAACAACGGGCAAGGCCAGCTCAAGGATACCTGATGCCCTAGGCAGACCTTCAGTCGTATGTCTTCTTGGGGCAGACAAGGTTCTATGCTATCTATAGTTCATCTCCTCTTTCCTTTTCTACTCCCTGTCCAGTATCTCCCTTATTTATTTATTTATTTATTTATCTGTATTTATATCCCGCTTTTCACCAGGTCAAAGTGGTGGGACACATAACAGGGGGGGGGGGGGAATCAAAAGTGGGGGGGCCATCACCGGGGGCTCAACATTAATGATTTACGATGGACATAGAGACTGACAAGATAGACAGTTACTGGTCTGAGGATCTTGAAGAGAATAGGGGTTCCTATTCAGAGATGTTCTTGGAATAGGACGGTTTTTAGCTGCTTTTTGAATGAAGGGAGATCACCGTTGTTCTTGATGTGGTTTGGTAGAGAGTTCCAGAGGGATGGGGCATAGAGTTCAAAGGCTCTGTTGCAGGTCCGTTGTGTTGCTTTGGTTCTTTTGTGGGGGACAGCAATGGAGCTGTTGGAGGATTATCTGGTTGTTCTGCTGTGGGTTGGGCGAGGTAGTAGGGTGTGGAGTGGGGTGCCTTGTGTTTGGTGGATGGTTTTGTGGGTGAGTAGAAGAGCTTTGTACTTGATTCTTGCTTCGATGGGGAGAATATGAAGGTCTCTCAGAATTGGGGTGATGTGGTCCCGTTTCTTTGCATTGTGAATTATTCTTGCCGTGGTGTTTAAGGCAATTCGGAGGGGATTGGTTTGTGGTAGGTAGGCCATGGTAGATTATGTTGCAGTAGTCCAGATGAGGGAGTGTCAGAGCCTGCATTACTGTCCTGAAGTCCTGCGGTTCGAGGAGAGGTCGGAGACGTTGTACCGTTTTTGCCTTGTGGAATACAGTTCCAGTGGTCTTGTTGATTTGCTGTTTAAGGGTTAGGGCTTGGTCAATGATAATTCCGAGATATCTTATGTGTGGTTGTATTTGAATTTGCGTGGCTCCCATGGTGAGGTGAGTGGGTGGTTTGAAGTCTGGGTCTTTTGTCACTATAAGAGCTTCGGTCTTCTTTATGTTAATGGATAAGTTGTTCTCTTGCAGCCAGTTGGATATGTTGCTGAAGCAGACTGATAGCTGGTCATTTTTTGGGTCTGTGGTTGTGATTGGGGCGTAGAGCATTATGTCGTCGGCGTATATGTGGAAATTGATGTTGTGTGTGCGTATGACTGAACAGAGTGGACGGAGGTAGATGTTGAAAAGCATGGCTGATAATGTGGATCCTTGAGGTACACCTTGATGTTGCTGGAATGGGGGTGAAGTTGAGGTTTTGGTGCGGATCAGTTGCTGTCGGTTGGTTAGATAGGACCTGAACCATCGGAGTACAGTATCTTTGATCCCAATTGCTTGAAGTCTGTGGAGAAGGGTGTTATGGGAGATGGTGTCAAAGGCCGCTGATATATCCAGGAAAATTAGGATGTATCCGGAGTGTTTCTCTTGGGTTCCTATGATGAGGGTATTCATCAGTGTGGTCATGAGTGTCTCGACCCCATGTAATGGTCGGAATCCGTGTTGCTGTGGGTCCAGTATGTTGTTGATGTCCAGGTGTTCTTGAAGCTGACGTTGGACTATCTTCTCGATTATCTTTGCGGTGAGTGGGAGGCTTGCTACTGGTCTGTAGGAGGCGGGGTCTAGGGGATCCAGGTTGTGCTTTTTTAGGGTTGGTCGAATGATTGTGGTCTTGAGGGCGTCTGGCATGTGTCCTTGGGTAAAGGATTCGTTTACGATATGGGTTAATGGTGTACTCAGGTCTTCTTTGGTTTTCTTTATCCAGTCGGCAGGACAGGGGTCTAGTGGGGAGGTGGTGGTGCTCAAGTAGGAGATGGTGGAAGATATTTCTTCTTTCGAGGTTGTGTCAAATGTATTCCAGTCTCTGTTCAGGGTGGGGTATGAATTTGTATTGGTTGTTTCAGCATAGTGTTGTAAGCTTTGTGGTTGCTGAAGCTGTTTGTATTGTCGGGCTAGAAGATCAGGGGGGATATCTGGCAGCTGGTCAGAGTTACTGGGTGCCCTTGTTAGTTTTTTGACAATTTGGAAGAGCTCTCGAGGTTTGTTTATGGCTGTTGTGATGATTTTGGTGTGGTAGGGTTTTTTGGCGTTGTCAGTTTCTGAGTGGTACGCATTGAGTTCGTGGAGGTATTTTGCTTTCTTTGTCGCTTTTGGTTTTTCTCCATTTCCTTTCGGTTCTTCTAAGTTTGGTTTTCAGTTTTCGGAGGGTGGGGGTGAACCATCGGGCTTTTGAGGAGATGGGTCTGGTATTAGTTTTGTTTCTAGTTGTGCTGGCTGCTGAGGAGATTGTGGTATTCCAGTTGTGGATCAGGTCATCAAGGTTGTTGGAGTTGGTGTGTAGGTTAGGCAGGGTTTGGGTTAGGAAGTCTTCCTCGCTAAATGCTTTGAATCTCCTTGCGTGGTGTTCGTTTTCTCTGTTATTTTTGAGTTGATAGGTGTGGGATATGTTGATGATGTAGTAGTCTGACCACGGTACTGGTGAGATTGTCGGTCTTCTGTATGAGGAGGCGGTTTGGGAGTTTAGAAATATGAGGTCAAGTGTGTTTCCTTTTTCATGTGTTGGTTCTTGTATGATCTGTGTCAGGTCCATTGCTGTCATGGCGTTGAGGAAGGTTTCTGCTTGTTTTTCCTGGAGTGATGGAAGGTTAAAGTCTCCTAGGATAATTTGTTCCTTCGAAGGGCTGGTGCTTTTGGAGATGAGGTGGTGTATCTGTGGTAGGTCGGTGGTTGTGGTGGGTGCACGGTAGATCAGGCATATCGAGAGGTGTTTGTTGGTGAGGGTAAGAATGTCTGCTTCGTTGGAGGTTTCCGAGGTGTGGGTCCGCAGGTGGAGGTTGTCTTTGGCAATGATGGCTACGCCTCCGCCTTTGGCATGTGTCCGGGAGCAGTGTTGAAGGCTGTATCCCTTTGGTGTTAGCTGGTTCATTACTACTGTGTCATGGTCTGTTAGCCAGGTTTCTGTTACACAGAGGATGTCAATCTTCTCAGTTGTGATCAGGTCTTGGAGCATGTGGTATTTGTTCCTGACTGAGCGAGCATTTATGAGTGAGATGGAGAGGTGGTGGTGGTTTGTGGGGTCGGTGGTACAGGCTGGTGTGTACTGTGTGAGTGAGTGGGTGTGTGTGTGGTTGTGTGTGTGGTTGTGGATGCTTGTGGGTTGAGCTGTTGTGGTGCCTGGGTAGAGGGGGTTGTTGGATTTGGCTGAGTGGGGGTAGAGGGTCAGGAGGGGGGGTTAGGAGATAGATGGGGTTAGGAAGGGTGGCATGGTGTGTGGGAGTACCTGGGTTCTTGGAGTGGTGAGGTCTTGTTCTCTGCGAAGTTGTTGTCGTTGTTCTTTGGTTCAGTGATTGAGGTATTTCCGCTGCTGAATGTGATGTGGCTTCTTTTGAGTTGGGTCTGTTGTTTGCCGCTTCTTTTTGCGTGCCTCTGTGCCGCGCCTAAGGGCCACACCAAAGGGCCCTCTGGCGAGGCCCTCAGGCGCGGGCCCGCCAGGCGCGGGCGCGCCCGCGAGGGACACCGCTTTTATGGAGCCCGGTGGATGTTTTCTGTCTCCCACTGCCCCGATTGGGCAGAAGCACCGAGGGGGGTGGAGAGTCCCTGCGGCGGTAGCGGCTCCCTCTGGAGGCGAGGGACGCCGCTTTTATGGAGCCCAGTGGATGTTTTCTGTCTCCCACTGCCCCGATTGGGCAGGAGCACCGAGGGGGATGGAAAGTCCCTGCGGCGGTAGCGGCTCCCTCCGGAGGCGAGGGACGCCACTTTTATAGAGCCCGGTGGATGTTTTCTGTCTCCCACTGCCCCGATTGGGCAGGAGCACCGAGGGGGGTGGAGAGTCCCTGCGGCGGTAGCGGCTCCCTCCGGAGGCGAGGGACGCCGCTTTTATGGAGCCCGGTGGATGTTTTCTGTCTCCCACTGCCCCGATTGGGCAGGAGCACCAAGGGGGGTGGAGAGTCCCTGCGGCGGTAGCGGCTCCCTCCGGAGGCGAGGGACGCCGCTTTTATGGAGCCCGGTGGATGTTTTCTGTCTCCCACTGCTCCAATTGGGCAGGAGCACTGAGGGGGGTGGAGAGTCCCTCCCTCTCCCTCCCCTTGCCTACCCCCTCATCTCTTCCCCCGCTGCTCAGCATCTCAAAGCATAATCACGGGGGGTTTTTGCAATGAAGTAAGGGGCCCTTTACTAAACTGCACTAATGGTTAACATGAGCTATAATGCGTGATAAGCAATTAGAGTGAGGCAGCGAAACTGTTACCATGCTGAAGGTTATTGTCTACTCCCCTTACGGGTGGGGGTGACAATTGGCCCCAGATTTTCACAAGAGTTGATTCAGTCCTGGGTTTACTCCATTCAATGCATGGACTTGGAGTTTTGTCTTTCTTAGGAATAGAAAAAGGATGTTAGAACTACAGATCCCAGTGTATTGTGGGATACCATAAGCTTGGGTTAACTCTTTAGGACAACTCTGAAGTCAGCTGCTAACCACAGACAGGGGGATTACTCTGTTGTAGATTTTAGGTCCATGTACAAAAAGATAAATTCTCCTGCTAATGTCTCTTCAATATCATTGACCAAAATATTTATTAGAAGCATCCCTAGGAGGGGTCCCTGAGGCATTCCATTAATCACCCTTCTTTTCTCAAAATAAATGTTATTTCCCAGTACCCTTTTCTTTCTATTATGCAACGAGGGCCCGAAATTTAAAAGCATTTATCTGGGTAGCATCTTTCACCAGATTTGATGAATACCTGATAGCTTCTTGGGAGTCTGAAAATTATCACAATTTTCATATTATCCAAGCTGAGTGCAGGTTTGCCAGTATTACTTGCAAACTCATATTCAAAAGAAAATGCCCTGCAGAGCTTCCCTTTGAAAATCCATTGCTGAACAGCATATGCAAAGTTAGCACTGGAAAGCACGTGGGGTGATTTCATGATGACATCACCATATGTAAGTTGCCTCCCTTGATTTAACCCTGCACCTTGCTCCCCATCGCTAAAGCTAGATCTGTTTTGAAACAGTACATATACTTTGATAACCACTGTAGTGTGGAAATTTTCAAAAGCCATTTTTAAATATATAAGCATGTGTTTATATATTGTGATGACGAAGGCTGTTCAGGGGACATGGAGTGGCAAGAAAGTGAATCCTGTTCCTTTAAAAATAGTAGCAAACAGGGTTTCCCTAGCAACCACAAACCTCTGAGTCAGAGTGCAGCCAGTATCAAGCCCCGCCCACTTCAGCACGTCAGAGTTAGGTTGAGTCCTAACAGCTCCCACGTGGGCTGGGAGAAGGGTGTGGTCCCTAAGAAGGATCAGTTTAAAACTGCAGTGTTTGAGCAGTGGGGGAGGGGAACGAGGAGCACGACAAGCACAGGCACAGGAACGAGAACCAGAGCAGCTGGAACAAGGAGCAGAGACGAGTAGTTGGATCTGAGAGGAACAGATCAAAGGCAGACACAGCTAAAAGGGAAACTGCCAGGAGAGAGGCAGTTGAATGAAGAGAGAAAGCAGCACGGCACAGAGCAGGAAGGACTGGAACAGCTGAGAGGCCCAGAGTCAAGGCAAGTGCGCGTTTCAAAGTCCCTGCGTGAAAGAAAGCTGAAAGAGTCAGTTCCCAGTGGGGGAAGCAACCCAGCTAGCCAGCTAAGCTGCAAAGGTAGAGAAAATAACTTTTCTGTGTTCCCTAGCCAAAGTTCTTCGGAGGAGATAGTTAGAGAACTAGAGAAAAATGCTAGAAGCTATCGTAGTCAAAATGCCTCAAAGCAAGCTTTTGTAAGAGATAGGAAGTTTGCTAACAGCTGCTGTGACCCAGAAGTTGAGAAGTTTATTAGAGAGAAAGAAACTTCATGTTTAAACTCTGCTGAGATAGAGCAAAAGAAACTCTTGTTAGCAAAGCTGAATGAGTTGTTGCAGAAGCAGAATAGTAAGCTATATGACCCTGTTCCACCTGAAAACAGTTGCAATGAATGCATTGAAGAGATGGAGATAGAAAGCTGCATTGAACCCTATGAAAGTGAGTCTGAGGAGATGCAGTGCTCATATTGCAGAGCTAATGAGTTTGAGATGTGCTGAGCATAAGCACATGTAAGAGAATGAGTGTTTAAAGTAGAGCAAAGCTTGTTTGTACGAAGTTGAAAGACACAGCAAGAAAAACTAACCAGAAGTTTTAAGCCAATGTGTTTCCCCAATGCTCTGAAGAAAAGTAAAACTTACTGGGCATTTTAGAAGCTGTGTGCCTCCTTGTGTAAAGAAGATGTGAGAAAAACAGTCTTCATATGAAAGTTGAGTTACCTTGGAAAAAGTTAACAGCCGGAGCTTTTGTAAGCCAGTTCCTAGTACCAAAGTTAGCTGCTGTTAAAAGTGACCAACTCTGTGAATACAACCTGTTGGACTTTATTCTTTGTTTTGGAGACGTATCCAATTTATATTCAGTGCTATTGAATTTGATGCGAGGGGGAAATCCCAAAAAATAAAAATATTCTCTGTTTTTTGCCTAATACCGTGTGGTCACACTATTTGCTCTAAGGAATAAGTAAACTACATTTCCCAGCAGTCCTAGCTGGCAGCCATATTTATGGACACTATTCCAGGAGGGCAATAAGGCGACGCCCTCCTGCTTACTGGCTATCGGCCCGGGCGGGAGGCGCGGCGACAATATTAAAAAGATTTTGAAAATTGTTCTTTCCATGCTTATCTTTCAGTATACAGTATCATTAGCCTGCAAGTCAATCATTTCAAACTGAACCATTTGATCATACTCTTCTGGGTTAATTTCAGTAGGATTTTGAAATAATCAAAACAGTTGTACATTGCTGTGAAAACAACAAAATTCACCTTGAAATTCATTTCATAAGAATTTGATGCCATCAACAAGGTGCTTCCATGAGAAATTAAATTAGTTACATCCTTTGACAGGATTCCACAACAGTGAAAGTGCAAAAGATTATTTTCACTTAACTGCTTTTCTAAAAAGGTGTTAAGTTTGCTTCAAATGATCCCACATAAAAAAAACAGTTCATTTGCTAGTTTCTACTTCCCTCAGAGCTTACAATGTCAGAATATTCAGATCTGTGAAGAATATTGTTGAAAGTAACTTGAAGTGGGGTCCCAGGGCCCTCTGAAAGGGTTAATATGGAGAATGGCTTGGAATGTTGCTGACAGTCTGAAATTCCAGCCCCTAGATGTGTTATAAACGCCAAGGCTGTACTTTGGGAGACAGAATGCTTTTGTGTTTAGATTGCTGGAGCAGAAATGTCTCTGCTCTGACCTAGAACATCTAGATCAGCGGTTCTCAACCTGTGGGTCGCGACCCCCACGGGGGTCGCCACAGGATTTGGCGGGGGTCGCTTAGCCTCCACCAAGTTTTAAAAAAACGCGCACAAGTTGCTGCCGCTGCCGAGTCCGCTTCTCGCAGCGGCAAACTCCTTTAAAACTCACTGCCTTCTTCTGCAGCCGCGGCTCCCTGCCTCATAGGGAACCGCGGCTGTACCTGTAAAAATCGTTGCGGAGCCCTTCCTGTCTCGACGGGCTCCGTGCAGCATTGTCCCGCCTCCAAAGGAAGTGGCAAACAACTTCCTTTGGAGGCGGGACAATGCTGCACGGAGCCCGTCGAGACAGGAAGGGCTCCGCAACGATTTTACAGGTACAGCCGCGGTTTCCCTAAGAGGCAGGGAGCCGCGGCTGCATTAAAAGAGAGGCAGACATGAGGAGAGGGATGAGGGGGCAGGGAACCTGCAAAACGGCTGACATCGGCAGAGGGGGCTGACATGGAGGGATGGGGGGGGCTGACATGGAGGGATGGGGGGGGCTGACAGGGACATGGAAAGATGGAGGCTGACATGGAGGGAGGGAGGGAGGAGGGCTGACATGGACAGATGGAAGGATGGGGCTGACATGGATGGAGGGAGGGAGGAAGGGGGCTGATATGATGGATGGAGGGGGGGCTGACATGGACAGATGGAAGGATGGGGGCTGACATGGAGGGATGAGGGGGGCTGACATGGACAGATGGAAGGATGGGGGCTGACATGGAGGGATGGAGGGGGGCTGACATGGACAGATGAAGGATGGGGGCTGAAATGGATGGAGGGAGGGTGGAAGGAGGCTGATATGGATGGATGGATGGAGGGAGGAGGGCTGACATGGACAGATGGAAGGATGGGGGCTGACATGGATGGAGGAGGGAGGGAGGAAGGGGGCTGATATGGATGGAGGGAGGGAGGCAGTAAGGGTCCGGATATGGATGGAGGGATGGAGGGAGGAGGGCTGACATGTACAGATGGAAGGATGGGGGCTGACATGGATGGAGGGAGGGGGCTGACATGGACAGATTGAAGGATGGGGCTGACATGGAGGGAGGGGGCTTGGAATGGACAAGGGGAGAGACAGGGGGACATACTGGACAGACGGGATAAATGCTGGACAGAGGCGAGAGACAGTGCAGGTTAGGATTATAATGGGCTGATGAGGGAGCTAGCACTGGTAATGGGCAGATGGGGGGGCTAGGACTGGTAATGGGTTGATTAGGGAAGGCTAGGACTGGGAATGGACTTATCAAGGGGGGGGGTAGGACTGGTAATGGACTGATGGGGTCTAGCATTGGAAATGAACTGATCGGTTGAGGTTAGGACTGGAAATGGGCTGATTATGGGAGCCTGGCACTGGTAATGGGGTTGAGGGGGGACCCACACTGGAAATGAGCTGATTAGGGGAGGCTAGGACTGGTAATGAGCTGATGGGGGGGTAGGACTGGTAATGGGCTGATTAGGCGAGGCTAGCACTGGTAATGGGGTTGAGGGGGGATTAGCACTAGAGTGAGCTGATTGGGGGGCTTTGACTGGGAATGGGCTGATTGTGGGGAGGGGAGGATAGAGCTGCTGGCCCTGGAAGAAAACTGGGGGCTAAGGCTACAAGTGGGCTGATACAAGGGGATGGGAGAATGGAACTGGAAGGGAGTGGATCTGAGAGGGGCTGCCATGGTATTTGTACTAGAAGGGACTGGTCAGTGGGGAAGGAGGGGGACTGGAAGGGAATGGACACCAGTGGCAGTCATGGGAATGCAAGTTGACATTGGAAGGTACTGGGAGTGAGGACTGGAAAGGGGCTGATACTGGGGAGGGTTACTGGGACTGGAAATAGGCTGATGGAAAGAAGTGAAGAAAACGAAAGAAGAGATAAGAAATGGCAGATGGACCATAGACCACAGAAAGAGAGCTAAGAGAAGACAGAAAGCAGAAGCCTCAGATCGGGACCAGCATGATCAGAGAATAAATTGGTCAGACAACAAAGGTATAAAAAATTCTTTTATTTCATTTTACTGAATTTGACTTCAAAATCATCATAATTTTGAAATCAAATATTGTTACTTGTGATTAATTATTGTGGTTTTAAATAAGTGTTTTATAAATAAAAACATATTGCCAAGGCCTATAATAAATTAATAATTCAACAAATGATTACAGCGACAATGCGTTAACAGTAAAGGAAGAGAGACGCATTTGATTTTATCATTGGGGGTCATCACAAGTTGACCAACGGTAAAAGGGGTCACGGTACAAAAAAGGTTGAGAACCACTGATCTAGATAAACAAAGCTTGACAGAGCTGAATTTGTACAATGTAAGAGTTTTTTCCCTAATAAAAGGAGGTGCGACGGCCTAGCTGAGAGGGGTAATCATGGGAACCTGCACAGGTGTGCACACCTATGAATTCCTCACTTAAGCTTAAGTTGTGCTGTTTTATATAACTGTATCTGTGTGCTTCTTTATTTGCAGTTGAATTTAGAAAACTGAATTCCAAAGATCAAGGTTAAGTTTTGCTGTCTGGTCAGAGATCCATTCAAATATGAGAGCAAAACAGGATCACAGATTCCTTGCACTGGTTTATGTTTCTCTTACATAAACAGCACAATCTCTTCACATAATTCAAAAACCTCTTTTTACTGTAAAATAGCCCTATGACCAAAACTGCATCCTTTACTATGGTACAATGCATCACCAAACTAGGCTTCAGTATCTGCAAGATAATGTTGAAACAAAGGTTCAACCCATAACTTTCAGTGCAATTCACAGAAACAATTTTCATGACAGCTTAAGGTAGGCATGAATAATGCAGTGTCGCTGTATTGACTTTTTTATGCTTAGAATTTTTACTTCTGTACTAATATATCCAATAAGTGCTGTTTTAGTACTGATCATATTCCTTGCATCATGTATAGTTGTGCATCTCAGCTGTTTCCAACAAAGATTCTACTTTCAAATGGTTTCAGACACTTTCAAAAGAAGATCTTCACTGGTGGGTCTTTCTTTTAAGCTCTTAAGTGCTGCTAATTCTTCAGTTGTTTCAATATGTTGCTCTTCCCTCTAACATACAATAGCATCTGTACTGTGTTGGAGACATCATTCCTTTCATTCAATGCTATTGAAAAATAATTATTCATTATTTGTTTCACATTTTTCCAACTAACACATAGCTTAGAGTGTGTTCTTCTTTAATCCTTAGAGTGTGTTACAAGTAAGGATCTACATAAAGTACCTACATGTCAAAATGTGAAGTGGCATTTTAGAAAGGATGTCCAGGTACAGTCTGTGTCATCCAGGACAAAAGATTTGAGAAAACCTTACGGACATTTATATTTTGGTCTAATTTTCTAAGCATGGACGTTCCCAAATGGATGGCCACAGAAATTGCTTCATGTGCGTCTCATCCAGCGTTTTCCAGCAGGGGGACGTCCATGTTCAGTGACATTGCAGACACTCAGACATACAGTGGTAGGTTAGTAATCTGTTTGGGGTTTATATTTATATGCATGTTTCTTTGTCCAGGAAATATTAACAGTGATGATGACAACACATTATGATCTTCTCCCTCACAGTATTGCCTCCATGAAACGAGCACATTTTTGCACCTTATTCATGGTCATGAGCAGGTATAGACATGACTACCTCCCCTACCAGGGCCAGACGTGCTTATGCCATTCTGAATTCACACTGTGACATGCATCTCCCTTGCTCTGCCTAAACCACGCCTCCACCATCCCCGCATTCTACTTGGATGTCCTCATGTATGAATGACTAAAGGAGAGCGCAACCACCCACTTGGGAGGAGAGAACAAACAAGAGCAGGAATACCAAGCACAATGCTGTAAACGCAACTTTATTTAAAAAATAAAACCCAATTCGTTTCGGCTATGATGCCTTCTTCAGGGGGTACACCGTATTCTGAAAAGTTATAAGTGTCAGATGCTGCCTGTCTCCATGTAGCCCTGCCACTGCTGGAAAAACATACATCTCCTAAGCTGATGCTAACACTGACAGAGTTTTGTTCATGCAAACAAATTAATACAGATAAAATAGATATGTTCATGCAAACCAGACCATTTATACTAGTCTGTTGCATGCCCAGAACACTACAACATTATCTAACTGCACCAAAGCTATTGTACAACTGAGATGTTTGTCCTGAGAGCAAAACATACATGACATTTGAAGAACACCTTAGGTATTCTTGCAACAGTCATTGCTGCAAGCAGTGCAATGCTAATTATGGGCCAGAAAAAAACAACATGGGTCTCTACAGCTACATATCAATACATATCCCTGTCAATAATAGGGAACTATCAAGATGAGAACATGCAACAGTGCAAACATCAGCAATACATGCGCAAAAGCACCAGCATCTGTCCTGACAAATGTACCCAATGTTAGAGATGGTGGATTTGTATATATATGCTGTTTGTACTGCAGCATGCCCCTATCCCGAGGGGCCCCTGCCATTGACAGGGACATTATTGTGAGTATGATCGCTAGTTGTTTTTAGGTAATCTCCTGCCTTGAAACACAGGATTTGTCATTCTTTGGATTCCAGAGGTTATACATTCCTTGGCGCCGGGCTTAGACACATAATCACTAGTGCATAAGTTCACATATTATGACCCTTGCTTGGCGCAATGATAATGTTCTTATTTTTCTATTTGTTCATTTATTTATTTATATAGAGTTCATTCTACATCGCGAATGTGAGGCAGGAGTTTTCCACGTTCCTGCCCATTAGAGAGCGTTCCCTTGGCAGGATAACAGTGGTAGGTTTTTACATGATACGCTATGGGTTTTTATTTCTTCATTCCATTTCACATTTTATATTTCATATTTTACATTTTTACAGGTATAATTCATAATTTATACTTTTATATGGTCAATTGGAACAATTTACATTTCTTATGGTCATCTGATTCACCTCCCATCTCCTCCTGTTTTGAAATATGTTGTAGCAGGTTTTTTTCCAATTTTATTTAATGAACTGTGTATTCCAATACACCCTCCTAGTTCTCCTCTCTCTCCCCCTTTCTCGTGATTTTAATTGTTGTTTAATCGTTGTTTTTTTGTACAGATTTGCTATTAGTATAATTATTGTGCATTACTGTATATGAGATATAATTTTTATTTTATATTATGTTTTTTTAATGGCAATGACTATTTATTTATTATTTATTGCAGCATATTGATTTTATCATTGGTTTATCACATTATAATTATTTATGTATTTATTGTTTTATTTGTTATGATGAAGTGTATTGTATTAACTGTTTTATGTTTATGGGGTTGTCGCACTTGATCCGTGGAACAATAAAGGCAATTTTAGAACTCCCTGCCACGTTTTCTGACTGGTTCCCATCTGGAAGGAGGCCATCACCAGGAAGGCCAGTGCTGTCATCATCTTCAGGTGTACCAGTATCAAATGTCCCTTCTGCATAGGGCTTTCAAGACATGGCTCCAGCTGTTGTCAGAGGTCATATATGGCAGCCCTGTTGAATCGGTACATTGCCACACATGCTGCATCACTCATGTCCATGTACTGGATTCTCTGCCATGAGACACATGTGTGGGGTACCTCTGCTCCATGTCCTCCCCACCATGGTCACTGCCGTACAGCAGGGCCAGTGCGTACCATCCCTGGATATCCTACATTTTGTTTCAGTCCACTCAGCTGGCTGCGCAATGATGGGCACCCATTGCACATATTGTTGTGTATGTCGGTGAGCTGCAGGTGGCACCGTCACTGTCTCGCACTGTGTCAGTTCTACTTTAAAACCATTCAGGCCCGAATGTGCGCTGAGTTTTCCACAGCAAATGCACAGAGGCACACATTCACAATCACATGCATGCATGGTGCTATGCAGCCATGCATGCACATACATGTTGCCGCAGTATAAAGGTTCTCTGCATACACCCGACCCCCACCATGTCCTATATCCCCTTCATATATACTGTGGCTGCTTCTTCTCTGTGGACTGCTGCTCATCCATTAGCATTTCCCTCTACTGTGCTGGCTACGGGAGGCAAACCACTGACCTTATGCATCCCATGCACATGTCATCCCCACCACTCTGTGCAGCTGCATTAATGTGGGGGCAGGGGGTATGCAGATGCAGATATGTGTGCACGTGTGCATGGGCACATCAACGCAGAGATATATTTATTTATTTGGTATAGATTTGTATACCGCTACTTCCAGCGATCAGCAGCGGTTTACTTGTGTAGCAAGGGTGGCTGTACAGTACAATTTAAGTATACAAATCTGATTTCAGGGAGTATCACACATCAACAAGATATGGTACGGGTTATACATTTGATCAATGGGGTAGTATAGTAGATTTGCAGATGAGCATGGGGGGGTAGAAATATACATATAAACATTTTACAAGATCACAGGCAAGCCTTTTAATGAGACATAGGCGCCTGAATATTTACATAAATATAGTCTTCTATATCTCGGATGGAAATTCCATTATTCAATGTTCAGAGGAAAGGTAGGCGAGAGAGGTTTAGAGAAGTGGTAATTCAGCTTAGGTGATGCCGTAATGAGTCTGGAAAAGGTGGGTTTTGAGCTTTTTCCTGAAGTCCTTTAGGTCTTTGATTAGACGTATCTCGTGAGGCAGCTGGTTCCAGAGCATGGGTGCTGAGTACGAGTAAGCTCTGTTGCTCGTCAGTTCTTTGACTGCTCTTATGCTACTTGGTACGCAGAGGGTGTTAAGGTTAGTGGTCCGTCTGCTTCTGTTGTGGGGTTGTGTGGTGATTAGGTTAGTGAGGAAAGAAGGGGATACGTTGTGAATAATTTTAAATGTTGTTACTAGCACTTTGTATTTAATGCGTGCAGTGATGGGGAGCCAGTGGAGCTCAATCAGGACTGGTGTGATGTGGTCCACCAGCTTCTTGTTCATGATAATCCTGGCTGATACATTTTGTGCCATTTGTAGGATGTTTAAGGTTTTCTTCGGTATGTATGTGTTGGCACGTTCCGGCATGCACGTCCAAAATGGGGCCATCCCAGGCCTCTGGCCATTGCCTGTGTGTCAGAGACAGTCTATGTAATGGCACCTAAGATCACTACCAGGAAGGCAAGGTTCTCTGAGGGTGAGGTGACCCTCATGCTGGAGGAGATCCTCCAGTGGCTGCCACAACTGGTGGGTGATGCACCCACACATGTGGGTGTCTATGAGAGGCAGCGGCAGTGGCTTGATGTGTGCTGCCATATCAATGCCATATATCACCGGAACCTTGACATCGGCAGGCACAACAAGAGGCTGAGGGTATGCAGGGGGAGCAGCTATCCAAACTCAAACAGCACTTCCTTCATACAATTGACCCTGCCACCTCAAGGGGTATAGACCCTCTCGACACATCTCAGGCATCCCAGGAGCAAGGTACATGTGTGCCATGTGCATCCCTACCCTTTACCCCATGTACACCCCTCCTGCTGTATGCATACACACATGTGCACTCAACCACCACAACTGGCTGCCATGGTGTCCCATCCATGTTGCCACGGCCAAGCACACCCACATAGTGTGTGGCTGCTCCAATGTTGGCCTGTGTGTTGGGTACATTGGCAGCATGGCTTCCAGTTGGTGGTGGCGGGCTGACTGCACAGGGCACTGGGGTGGGTGAATGGCCAACCATGCCAGCAGCTTCTCTGTGTCTATGCAGCCTAGTGACTCATCCATATGGCTGCAACACTGCTACCCCATCATTGTCTGCATTGACAGTTGCAGATCTGACCCCTCTATGTCTGTATCTTCACAGGTGCCCTTGCTATTGCTCCACAGGTAGCAGTGCCTGCTCTGCCAACACTGCCAATGGAGGATGCCATAGGACGGGGGGGCCCCACCTGATGCCCCACTGCCATGCACTGCTGGGTCACTGGGTGACTTTACATATGGGGGACACTTTTGCTTTTGATACTAACATATCTCATCTGTGGGAACAACAGACATTAGGCCCCCTTTTATTCTGACGCAGATGAATCTACTGTAGCTTTCGGATGACCTATCCCCCAAATACCTGTCTCTGCCATTAGTACACATATTCTGTGGCCTACACCCAGGGAATAATTTACTTGGTACCATGATTATGATGGCACCATTCACGATTATGGGGCACACTTCAATCTCTGTGCATCCTCTTTGTCCATTTATTTGTTACATAGTCATATATGGTTGGTAGCATACATCTTCACAGACACATTTGGGGGGTTGTTTCAGAGATATTCCCACATCATGACAGCAGCAATACCATGTGTGGACTGCCTTTCACATAGAAATGTCCTTTTAGGCGTCTTGTTGCTGTCAAGCGGTATACCACCTTAACATTCCCCAGAGTGGTAGTATGGGCAGCCCGAGGGAGGGTTTTAGGCAGGCCCAAGGTGTGGACATGATTCCCCTGGTCACATATCATGCTATGATTGAATTATGTGTATATCCAGCCCACGGACATATCTATATCAGACATTGCACCGTTTGTACCCAATTACACATCTATGAGTCTGCATGTGCCTGTAGGACCAGGGACCATGTTTTGGGGGCTCGTGCAAGCGCTATTCAGTCACCCCCATGCCTCGGATATGGGGAATGTTTTTTGATCCACACGCACATTGTATTCTGGGACGTTAGATGTTTCTGATCCTGTCCGTCCCCACACTGTACCCACTGACACCATGCCCCTCGGGTAGAATGTGCATCTCCTAGGCTGCCCATCACAGACAGACAGTGTGTGTTGATGCACAATGGACATTACTGCCAAAGTGATATTAGAGCTGCAGCAGCATGGCCATATCTCATAAGGACATAAGATATGCCACACTGGGTCAGACCAAGGTCCATCAAGCCCAGTATCCTGTTTCCAACAGTGGCCAATCTAGGTCATACGTACCTAGCAGTATCCCCAAAAGACACAGGTTCCACAGTGCTTGTATTGGGTCAAGCATTGATATCCTGGGTCCCTTCTTAATAATAGTTTATGGACCTTTCCTCCAGGAACTTGTCCAAACCTTTTTTAAACCCAGCTACACTAACAGCCTTTACTACATCCTCCGGTAACAAATTCCAGAGTTTGATTACATGTTGAGTGAAAAAATATTTTCTCTTATTTGTCTTAAATAGTTTACCCTGTAGCTTCATTACATGTTCCCTAGTCTTTCTATATTCTGATAGCGTAAACAATCGATCTACATTTACCCGTTCCACTCCATTCATTAATTTATAGACCTCTATCATATCTCCCCTCAGCCATCTCTTTTCCAGGTTGAAGAGCCCTAACCTTTGAAGCCTCTCTTCATAGGAGTAGCCTTCCATCCCTTTTACCATTTTGGTGGCTCTTCTCTGTACCTTTTCTAATAACACTATATCCTTTTTAAGATACGGCGACCAGAATTGCACACAATATTCAAGGTGCGGTCGTACCATGGAACGATACAGAGGCATTATAATATACTTTGTTTTATTTTCCATTCCTTTCCTTATGATACCTAGCATTCTATTTGCTTTCTTGGCCGCTGCTGCACACTGGGCGGAGGGTTTTAACATGTTATCCACGATGACTCCTAAATCTTTTTCCTGGGTGGTGGTTTCCAATGTGTAACCTGGCATCATGTAATCATAGTGTGGGTTGTTCTTTCCTAGGTGCATAACTTTGCACTTGTCCACATTAAATTTCATCTGCCATTTGGATGCCTAGTATTCCAATTTATCCAGATCCTCCTGCAGTTTTCCACAATCCTCTTGGGTTTTAAAAACTTTAAACAGTTTTGTGTCGTCTGCAAATTTGATAACCTCACTAGTTATTCCCTTTTCCAGGTCATTTATGAATATGTCAAAAAGTAGTGGACCCAGTACAGATTCCTGGGGTACTCCACTATTCACCTTTTTCCATTGGGAAAATTGGCCGTTTAGCCCTACCCTCTGCTTTCTATCTTTTAACCAGTTCCCGATCCACAATAGAACACTTCCTCCTATTCCATGACTTTTTAGTTTTGCCAAAAGTCTCTGATGAGGGACCTTGTCAAAGGCTTTCTGAAAGTCCAAATACACTATATCAACCAACTCACCTTTGTCTACCTGTTTATTCACACCTTCAAAAAAACATATCAGATTAGTAAGACAAGATCTTCCTTGTCTAAAGCCATGTTGGCTGTCTCCCATTAGGCCATGACTATCTACATGCTGTGTAATTTTGTTCTTTATGATGGTTTCTACCATTTTCCCCGGTACTGACGTCAGGCTCACCGGTCTGTAATTTCCCGGATCACCCCTGGAACCCTTTTTAAAAATTGGCGTTACATTGGCGACCCTCCAATCTTCAGGTATTACAGATGATTTTAATGAAAGTTCACAGATTACTAATAGCAGGTCTGCAATATCATATTTCAGTTCTTTCAACACTCTTGGATGTATACCATCCGGTCCAGGTGATTTGGTACTATTCGGTTTATCAAATAGTTGTAACACATCTTCCCGGTGTAGCGATATTTCTCTCAATTCCTCTGCAGTATCACCTTTAAATACCACTTCAGTCTTGGGTAACATCCCTACATCTTCCTCTGTAAAGACTGAAGCAAAGAATTAATTCAGTCTCTCCGCTATAGCCTTGTCTCCTTTTACTGCCCCTTTTACCCCTCTGTCATCTAATGGTCCAATCTCAGTCTGCCTCATGCCCTGTGGGGCACTAGCTAGGCCCAGTGCACACCTATATGGGGTTCCAGAATGTACCTGTCAACGTGTATGTCAGGACATACCTTGCATCATATGGTATGTTACATTCAGAGGCAGTCCTAGTGATTCCCACCCTGGTCATTTCTACAGACATGCCTTATATGGCTTGGGATGGACCTTCACCAGGTCCACACATCCCAAGAGATGCAGGTCTCCAAAGACTGCCAACTATTGCTGAGCAATACATGTCTGCCTTTACCATGCCTCTGGTCTATATGTGCACACATTCTGCTGCTCTGATCTCCCATAGCCATCATATCTCTCCCTATACCCCTTCCAGTGAACACTGCTCTTCTGCCAGTTTACCTCTATCTGTGCCCTTCTCTTCTACAGCCATATCCGTACATCGCTGCCCTCACCCTGCTGCTACATATTCCTGGGACATAGTACCAGAGTCTGTCAGGCATACTTTGTCCCTGGACCCTCTCAGATCCCAGCTGGGTGCCCACTGCAGTGGTGCCACTTTGGGGTCTGATCCACCTACGCTCCCTTATGTTTCCAGTCCATTCCCCCTGCACATATCCTGTGCTATCTGTGTTGTACACCCCCCCTGGGCAGAAGCCATCTGTTACATGTGTCTGTGCAGTGTTGCATACACCTTGTGGTGCTATAGAAATGATCAGTGGTGATTGCTGTGGCTGTCGTAGGGCCTTCTGGCTATGGCATCTGCAGCATACCTATCTGGGTACTAGCATTCTTTACAGCAGCTACACCTGTCCCATCTGGGGTATGTCAATCTGTCTACATCTGCTATTTATGGTATGACCCTCTCTGCTCTCCCACAGCCAACTTTGTGGCACTGCTCCCCCAATCAGGGCTGAGTGGGCATGAGAGGGGTGGGCCCAGTGCCATCACTCCAGGTAGCCTGACCCAGATATGTCACCACTCTCTCAGCTGTCATGGATCCTGGCCTGGGTAGGGGTGCGTGCCACATAGGATAGTCCAGGGAATGTTGGCACTACATCAGTAGTGTCTCCCAGTGGCAGACACCACAGATGTGTGGCTGCCCTATCACACTGCCAACACTATTTGCTATACATGGGTACCCTGTATCTAATACTCCAGATGATACCAGCATAGGTTTCCATATGGCTACTAGTAAGGAAATATTGTTATCATTACTAGTGTCCCTCAAATTACAAACATTCAGTTGTGCATACATCACTACTACATGCTCAACAGCACTCTGTGCATCATAGTAACATAGTAAATGATGGCAGATAAAGACCAGTATGGTCCATCTAGTCTGCCCAGTAAGATGGCAAGAGTAGGTGCACCTGTCGCTCTGTGCAGGCCACCCATCCCCATGTCTTTATTTAGGGGTGAACCCACCGCTCCATGTAGGACACCCCTATTTGTTGGGAAATTAGATGGTTAAGTTTATTTTGATTTTATCCTGTTGCTGTAAAGGGATCCACTGTGTCTGTCCCATGCCATCTTGAATTCTGTCACTGTATTTGCTCTCACTACATCCATCGGGAGGGCATTCCAAGCATCCACCACCCTTTCAGTGAAAAAGTATTTCCTGACATTGCCTTTCAATTTACCCCCTTGCAGCTTCACATTATGCCCTCTAGTTTTACAGCTTCCCCGTCTTTGGAAGAGGTTTGTTTGTTCATTATTTCTCTTTAAGTATTTATTGTAAAGGTCTGAATCATATCTCCTCTATCCCTCCTCTCCTCCAGAGTGTACATATTTAGGTCTTCAAGTCTCTTCTCATAAGGCTTCTGATGTAGGCTCCAAATCATTTTGGTCACCTTCCTCTAAACAGTTTCCAGTCTTTTTACATCCTTTGCAAGATATGGTCTCCAAAACTGAACACAGTATTCCAAGTGAGGACTCACCAGTGACTTATACAGTGGCATTAGTACCTCCTCCTTTCTGCTGGTAATTCCTCTTTGTATGCAACCCAACATCCTCTTGGCTTTTGCCACCGCCTTGTCGCACTGTTTTGCCACCTTGAGATCCTCAGAAGTAATCACACCAAGATCCTTCTCCTGATCCGCGCACACCAACCTCTCGCCCCTTATCGCGTACTGTCATGAGGCTGGAGCTAGGGAAGAAACAGCCTTGAAAAAAACTCCTGATTTGCATGAATCTCAGAAAAGGCAGAGAGCGCAGTTCCAGTGTAGCTCAGCCAGAGGGCGCATGAACAGTTACACAGTACCTGAAGCAACGTGCTCAAGCACCGAGCACCTTAATGATAAGTGCTTTCACCTGTCCTCAAACTCACAGCGTGCAAGCCAGAAATCCCTTTATAAGGGAAATCAGATGAGCAGAGAAGGAGTTCAGCAAAGAGACCAGCACAGAATCCAAGAGCAAAGGCTCCAGCAAAGAGACCAGCCCCAGTGAGTCCAAGGGCAAGGAGTCCAGCAAAGAGACCAGGGAGTCCAGCAAAGGCTCCAACAAAAGGACCAGCACCGTGACCAGGACCAGGAAGAGCACCGGGATGCGGGAAGGCACGGAAGAGAGGCACCAAGGAGGGTAGCCGACAGAATAACCGACAAGGTCAGAAGGACCGGCAGCACAAGCTCTGAGAGAAGCCTGGAACAGGATAGTTTCCAGCTGCGGCCAGCTCTAGGTGGCAGGAGCCAAAAGGAGCATACTCTATGGGATAAAGCCCAGAGAAGCAGCCTGTCTGTTGAAAGAAGTTCTCCAACTCCAAGTAAGTCCTTTGAGCCAAACCATAAGGGCACAAGGAAAGGAGATGCCTTTTACATTGATCCTCTTATCCTGAAAGATAGAGAGGGGAAATCCACGTCTGGTTTTCCTAGCAGCCTGGATTGTGGAGCAGTGCACAAGACAGTTGGTCAGCAGGAAAAGCTATGTTGTAAACTGAATCCTGGGCGTGGCACTCCTCGGAAGCTAAGGTATGAAAAGCCTTTCATTCTAAAAGGAACTTTAAATAAGGAAAGTCTTATGCAAGTAGATAAACCCCAATATCATAGAAGAAGTAAAGCTAACTATTTAAAGCCACTTCCTAAAAGTGTTTTAAGAAAGTTATATGAGCAGCCAAGGAACTTCTGTGAGGAATTAAGAGACTCTGAAGATATTCTTAACTCTGAAGAGGGTAGCGATCCAGAATCAATGGACTTGGATTTTAGCTCCAGTATTCCCATGCCTCACAACGAACCTATGGAATGTAACTTTTGCTTAAGAAGTAGTTTGCTTGCCATGCTAATTGTATAGCGAACAACTAAGTCTGCATATGGTGAAGCTGATAACCATTTTGTTCTGATATTGTTTTCTAATGTTTTGGAAAATCCCCTAACCCAGCTAAACAGTCAGTTGTAGAGCTTACAACCTTTAACTGTTTAGTCCATGGTGGAACCTTATTGTTTGAGGAAAGCATTACCTCCACTTTATGTTGATGTCCCAATGAACCTAGAGCATTAATCGGGGGAAATAAAGCCTTATTTACCCTACACTTGGCTTAGTTATTCTTTTCAGGGAGTTCTATACTACAAAGACCACAATCCTTTTGGTCCTTCAGCTGGAACACTCTCTGATACAAATTAAATGTCCCCGCGACGCCCTTACTTTACTACACCAGTAGGGGCGCAGGTGGTGACAGTACATTTCCCTTGGATTTCTGCTTCCCAAGTGCATGACACTGCACTTCTTCGCATTAAATCTTAATTGCCAAGCATTAGACCATTCTTCCAGCTTTTGTAGATCTTTCCTCATGTTAACCACTCCCTCAGGGGAGTCCACTCTGTTGCAAATTTTCGTGTCATCTGCAAAAAGACAGACTTTTCCATTCAGTCCTTCAGCAATATCACTCACAAATACATTGAACAGTGCCAGGCCAAGGACCGAACCCTGGGGCACCCTGCTAATAACCCTCCTTTCATCCGAGTGAGCTCCATTTACCATCACCTTCTGTCATCTGTCAGTCAACCAATTTCTGATCCAGTTCACCACCTTGGGACCCATCCCCAAACTACTGAGTTTATTGATAAGCCTCCTATGAGGAACAGTATCAAAGGCTTTGCTGAAATCATGGGCGTGTATTAGTGTTGTTTGCACTGTTCAGTGCCCCTTTTATGAGGGTCCCTTATCTTTGCCAGGCAAATCTTTTGACCTTTAAAACACATATAAAAACCTCACAAAAAATATCTATTATAAACCAAAACAATTAGACACCTCAAATCTTTTTTAGACAACCATGATTTTCGTTCTATCTTTCAATCAATCATTTTCCCACACTTTGATTACTGTAGTATCGTCCTACAAGGGTTACCAAAAAAGACTCCGTACCCTCTCCAGCTTGCTCTCAATACTGCAGCGTGAATACTCCTCAATTCCAAAAGATCAGAGCATATAGCACCATTGCTTAAACAACTGCATTGGCTACCGATAATAGATCGCATGAAGTTCAAATCAATTTTCACAGTTTTCAAGATTATTAACAACCTATTGTCACCCTACCTCCTCTCCTTAATTCATATTACACCTTGTACCAGAAATCAATGAACAAGCTCACAGAATCTACTACATGTACCACTGCTGTTCACAAAAACTTCCTATATTATATTAAGTGCCGTCGAGTCGGAGTCGACTCATGGCGACCCTCTGGATAGCTATCCTAAATTGTGTTCGGTCTTCAGTCAGGCGGCTCATTGACGACAGACTGGTACCCGTAGCTGCTGTTATTGTAGCGATCCATCTCATTGCTGGCCTTCCTCTTTTGCGTTGACCTTCTAACTTGCCAAGCATGATGTCTTTCTCTAATGATCTCTCTCTTCGCATGATGTGTCCGAAGTATGAAAGCCGAAGTCTTGTCATCTGAGCTTCTAAAGAAAGCTTAGGTTTGATCTCCTCTAGTACCGACTGGTTTGTTCTTCGGGCAGTCCATGGTATACACAGTATTCGCCGCCAGCACCATAATTCAAAGGCATCAATTTTCTTCCTGTCTGTCTTTTTCACTGTCCAGCTTTCACATCCATATGATGTTATTGAAAATACCATGGCTTGAACAAGTCGAATCTTTGTATGGAGAGACACATCTCTGCTCTTGAGAATCTTATCTAGGTCTTTCATAGCCATTCTGCCAAGAGCAATGCGTCGTCTGATTTCTTGACTGCTTGTTGCTTCTTTATTGATAGTTGATCCAAGTAGGTTAAAGTTGTTCACAATTTCAATTTCTTCTCCTTCAACGATGAACCTGTTGATTATGCCAGTTGTCATGATCTTTGTCTTCTTTACATTAAGGTGCAGGCCCATTTTGAGACTATGTTCTTTGATTGTGAGAAGCAAATGTTTCAGATCATCTTCGCTTTCAGCCAGTAATGTGGTATCATCAGCATAGCGAAGGTTGTTGATGAGTCTTCCACCAATCTTCACACCTCTGTTGTCTTCATACAGTCCTGCTTCTCTGATGATTTGTTCTGCATATAAATTAAACAGGTAGGGGGAAAGTATGCAGCCTTGTCTTACACCTTTGCTTATTTTAAACCATTCTGTTTCTCCTTGTTCCGTTCGAACTGTTGCTTCTTGATCAATGTACAGATTACGCAAGAGAACGATCAGGTGTTCTGGTATACCCATGCTTCTTAATGTGGCCCAGAGTTTCTCATGGTTTACACAGTCAAAAGCCTTGCTATAGTCGATAAAGCACAAATAGATATCCTTTTGGTATTCTTTAGTCTTTTCAAGGATCCATCTCACATCCGCAATGATGTCTCTCGTTCCTCGCCCTTTCCTGAACCCTGCTTGCACTTCAGGTAGTTCTTGTTCTAGGTATGGCTGTAGTCTCTTTTGAATAATCTTCAGTAGAATCTTGCTGGCATGTGGGATCAGAGCGATTGTGCGATAATTTCCACAGTCAGTTGGATCACCTTTCTTTAGTATTGGTATAAACACAGATCTTTTCCAGTCAGTTGGCCATGATGTTGTCTTCCATATTTCTTGGCAGAGCCTTGTAAGTACGGTAACAGCTGCATCAGATTGCTGCAATACTTCTATGGGAATGCTATCAATGCCTGGTGCTTTGTTCTTTGATAAGGCTTTCAATGCTGCTTCAACTTCTTCTTTCATCACCAATGGTTCCTGATCATAAGGTATAGGTTGAAACGGCTGTTGGTCCACTTGATCTTTATCATATAAAAACTCTGTATATTCCTTCCACCTTTTCTTGATCTTCTCAGCATCATTCAACATAGAACCTTGAGCATCTTGTAACATTCCAATTCGGGGCTGGAACTTTTTCTTTAACTCTCGCAGCTTTAGGAAAGCCGATCTTGTTCTTCCTCTAATAGTTTCTGCTTCTATTTCCTTGCAAGTGTCATTGTAGTACTTTTCCTTGTCCTGTCTTGCTGCACGTTGGAAATCTCTGTTGAGTTCTGCGATTGTCTTTCTTTCTCCTTTGGCTTTAGCTTCTCTGCGTTTCTGGGCAATTTTCAGAGTTTCTTCCGTCATCCATTTTGGCCGTTTTTGCTTTTTCACCTTTTGTAGAGACTTCTCGCTTTCTTCCAGCACAACCTTCTTGATGTCATTCCATAACTCTTCTGGAGCTCTGTCATTTGTATCTAAAGCAGCAAATCGATTTTGCAGGCAGTCTTTAAATTCCAGTGGTATATTCTCAAGGTCATATTTTGGTGCATTCATGAGTGGTTTGCTCTTTTTCAACTTTAGCTTGAGTTTGCATACTAGTAGTTGATGATCTGTACCACAGTCAGCTCCAGGTTTTGTCTTTGTTGATGTTACAGAGCTTTTCCATCGTTGACTTCCACAGATGTAGTCAATTTGATTTTTATACAATCCATTGGGTGAAGTCCATGTGTACAGTCGTCGCTTGTGTTGCTGGAAGAAGGTGTTTGAGATGAATAGATCATTGGTCTTGCAGAATTCTATCAATCTTTCTCCAGCTTCATTTCTGTTGCCAAGTCCATATTTTCCAACTACTTTGCCTTCTTCTTTGTTGCCAACTTTTGCGTTCCAGTCACCCATGACTATCAGGATATCCTGTTTGCATGTTCTGTCAATTTCAGCTTGTACTTGTTCATAGAACTCTTCAATTTCATTCTCTTCTGCAGCTGTTGTTGGGGCATATACTTGAATTATAGTTGTGTTGATAGGCAATCCTCGTAGACGAATAGAGATTAAGCGTTCGCTGACTGCATTGTATTTCATTACAGTTCTTGCAAGTTTCTTCTTTATTATAAATGCAACACCATTTCTTCTTTGTCTTTCATTTCCAGCATAGTAGACCATGTGATCATCTGATGCAAAGTGCCCGATGCCAGTCCATTTCAGTTCGCTGACACCCAACAGATCAAGTTGTACACGTTCCATTTCATTCTTGACCACCTCCAACTTCCCTTGGTTCATGCTTCGTACGTTCCATGTTCCAATGTGTAAGACATCTTTACAGCTTCTGACTCTCATTTCATGCGCAGGTGTTTCCTATAACACCTCGAAAAGAACTTTCTCTCTCTATGTACCGCAATTATGGAATTCTATCCCTGACCGTTTAAAGAGTACTACAGACAGTACATCAACGTTTAAAAGGCCTTAAAGACATAAATATTTAAAGACTACTACTTCTTGGACAATATGGCCTGACTAATTACTAATTAGCTAATCCAATCCAAACACATAGGTTTTCTTCCATGTTTTTTTAAAAATAGATTATGTTGCTATTTCCAAGTTTGTTTTCCTTGTCCTATGTAATATGTTCTGTTACAATGTAAACCACTTTGACCAGTGGATAAAGTGGTATAGAAAAATTGTTAAATAAATATATTTGGCTATGGTGGGCCCTCTCTGTCTTTGCCTGCCTCATCACACTGCCACCTAGTGACACTGTGGTCATCCATATGGTCCAGGTACTGGCCAGGCTTTTATGTCCCCCCTGCACTGCTGCTGCCCCCACCAGCTCCCCCTGTGCACCCCTCAGACCACACACACACACACACTCTCTCACTTTCTGTGACAGCAACATGATTCTGCGAGAGGGCTACCCTACACCTGTACATATGACATAACATAAGCTCATGGGGTACTAGGGCCACATATCTGAACTCCCTTTCTCACCCCAAAAGATATCCTTTCCCTGCTCACATCCATACTCTCACTCGATCGGCAGTCTCATCGTTATGTGCATATTTTTTGGGGGGTCCTGTAGATTGTCACCTTTGACACATACAGCGGATAGGTGCATGGCCTGATTGGACACTGTTGCTCTTCTTAATATTGCTGCAGGTGTGTTTAGTTATGTTTCTTTACCCTTCAGTTCTGCCCCCTGTACCTTATGACTGTATCTTGTATTTGTCCTGGCTGCAGCGGTGCCACTTCAAAACCTACTTATCACATCCATTTTTCTTTTTTTTTTTTAAATTTTATATTTATGCATTTTTACAATAAATCAAGCATACACTTGTACAGAAGTTAAACCTGTCAACGTAATTACCAAAAGTACATTTAGGAAAAATGTTAAACAGAAATAAAAACATAGACAGGATAACGTCAACCCCCAAAAAGGAAGGAGGGGAAGGCAAGGAAAATATTACAGAGGTCAAGGACAACCCCCGCACACTAAGAAAAGAAATTACCAAAATTACCAGAAGGAGACAGAGAACCAAGCAATACTATTCATAGGAACGTAACTACTCAATAGGAGAAGAAGTTACAATATGAGCATTAATGAAGGAGGACAGATCCTCCGGCTGGAAGAAAACATACTTATGTGATTGAAAAACAATTATACATTTACAGGGTTATCTAAGCATAAACGATGCACCCAGTCAAGTCACCCCAGGTCGAAGGATCAAAAAAACTTTACGCCTTTTTTGTGTCTCCCTTGACACATCAGGAAAAGCGCAATTCTTTTACCAAGAAACAAATTGGCACGCTTTTTAAAGTAAAGCTTAAGAAGCCAGTCTCTATCCGAAGGTAAGGCCAGTGAGACAATCAACGTAGAAACAGGTACTTCATTGTCCTTAGGTGTTTGAAGCAAAGCTGAAACATCCAGAAAATCCATTTCCAATACACCAGCTACCTTTTTCCCTATTTTCTTACCAGAAGGCAAGAAATAAGCTTTAGTTATTGGAGGCAAGACCTCTGATGAAACCTTCAAAGCTTCTTGCAGATATCTCTTAAACAGATCAATCGGAGAAACCAGTGAAAGCAAAGGAAAATTAAGTAAACGAACATTTGAAGATCTAGCAGCATTCTCGAGAGTTTCCAGCTTCAGCCGCATATTCATATTTTCTTTAACCAAGGACTCAGTTACATCTGTAATCCGTTTTAAATCTTGTACATTAGTAGTAACCTGAGTCTTGATTTCCGCAGCCTCAACCAACAACTTGGACTTTAGACCAAGAATCCTCAAGCTTTGACACCCGGGAAATAGTCAACACCAATAGCTGAGTCACAGCAGAGGCTAATTGAGAAATTGCGTCCCAAATAATGTCCAGGGAGACAACAGCAGGGCATAGCAAAGTAAGGCCCAAAGGTGACACACTCCCTGAGGGCAGGGGAGCTTCCTTCACCTTAAGCTCAGTCACCCCCTGAGTAGCACTAACGCCCTCTAAAGATGACACCACCACCGAAACTTCCGCAGCATTAGCTATAACTGGCTGCTTACCGGACTTCACCTCAATCAGGCCCTGCTCACACGCCACAGCACCCCCCGCTTCGGAGGGACTCTCGGCCGCGCCGGAGAGAGGAAGTGATAGTATGTTCGGGGGCGAGGGCGGGAAACGTCCATCCGGGGAGAGAGTAACATCCAAAGCAGGAGATACCGCATCTCCCTCATTCGGTACTCCAAATGCCGCTCGTATCTCCCCAACCTGTTGCTTGGATAGTTGGACGAAGCGGTCCATTGCTCCGGTTTCCGCAGAAGGAGAGGGTTTCGCCGAAGAAGGCTCCGCGGGAGGAGCCCTCTGCTTGCCCTTCCGTTTAGGCATTCCGCTTCAGAACTACTCTATCGCCATCTTGGAGATTAGCCACTCCCCCACATCCATTTTTCGAAGTCCAAGCCTTATACCTGGTTTCAGCAAGTATAATGTGGATGCTTCCAGATTACACCTCATACATACATGGCCCTTTTGGGAATAAGCTTTGTACGTCTCTGCAGCTGACCACACACCTGTTCCGCCCTCTCCCGCCCACATTCTTAACTCCCTGTGCTACCACCCTGGACGTGCATGTCAGTGGTGTTTCAGAATACTATGGGGGATGTTTTCGCCACTTACAGTGTAAGTCTTACACGTACCTGCCATGGATATCCCTTATTCGTGTTCTAGAATGACCCCTATAGTCCACAAAAACAGTGTTAAATGATGGCAAACTGCCACACGATAGCATTTATCTCTCTTTCTCGCAATGTCTTTAGCAGTATGATGAACCCTCCTCTAGCATTCAAAAGTATAGTTGTGGTCAACATTATCAGCTCCCTTGCATTTTAGGTATATTGTGTACACTATTTTGAGAAATAATTGGACATTTTCCAACTGTATGTCATCGTAATATTTTAATAGCAGGTTCAAAGGTATATAGCAAATAATAAATGTCAGAGCAACTTGTTTTTGTTAAGTCCCGTCGGGTCAGTTTCGACTCATGGTGACCCTCTGGATAGTTGTCCTCAATTGCGTTCAGTCTTCAGTCAGGCAACTCATTGTTGACAGACTCGTACCCATAGCTGCTGTTATTGTATTGATCCATCTCATTGCTGGCTTTCCTCTTTTGCGTTGACCTTCTATTTTGCCAAACATGATGTCTTTCTCTAATGATCTCTCTCTTCGCATGATGTGTCCAAAGTATGAAAGTCGGTCTTGTCATCTGAGCTTCTAAAGAAAGCTTAGGTTTGATCTCCTCTAGTACTGACTGGTTTGTTCTTCGGACAGTCCATGGTATACACAGTATTCACCGCCAGCACCATAATTCAAAGGCATCAATTTTCTTCCTATCTATCTTTTTCACTGTCCAGCTTTCACATCCATATGATGTTATTGAAAATACCATGGCTTGAACAAGTCAAATCTTTGTATGGAGAGAGACATCTATGCTCTTGAGAATCTTGTCTAGGTCTTTCATAGCCATTCTGCCAAGAGCAATGCGTCTTCGGATTTCTTGACTGCTTGTTGCTTCTTTATTGATAGTTGATCCAAGCAGGTTAAAGTTGTCCGCGATTTCAATTTCTTCTCCTTCAACGATGAAATTGTTGATTTTGCCAGTTGTCATGATCTTTGTCTTCTTTACATTAAGGTGCAGGCCCATTTTGAGAATATGTTCTTTGATCGTGAGAAGCAAATGTTTCAGATCATTTTCATTTTCAGCCAGTAATGTGGTATCATCAGCATAGCGAAAGTTGTTGATGAGTCTTCCACCAATCTTCACACCTCTGTTGTCTTCATACAATCCTGCTTCTCTGATGATTTGTTCTGCATATAAATTAAACAGGTAGGGGGAAAGTATGCAGCCTTGTCTTTTAAACCATTCTGTTTCTCCTTGTTCCGTTCGAACAGTTCAAATGAAACAAGAATGGTTTAAAATGGTTTAGAAAGGTTTAAAATCAGCAAAGGTGTACGACAAGGCTGCATACTTCCCCCTACCTGTTTAGTTTATATGCAGAACAAATAAAGAGAAGCAGGACTGTCTGAAGACAACCGAGGTGTGAAGATTGGTGGAAGACTCATTAACAACCTTTGCTATGCTGATGATACCACATCACTGGTTGAAAATGAAGACAATTGAAACATTTGCATCTCAAGATGAAGGAACATAGGGCCCAATTTTGAATTACACAGGTTATGTGCCACGGTGGTACATAGCCTGCCAACTGACCCCCTTAACCTGGGTTTTCACTTCCGTGCTGGCGGAAGTGAAAATCCAGGTTTGCCTGGACACCCCAGCAACCGCAGAGGCTACACGGGTAGCAGTGATTTTCGATGCTACCCGCATAGCCTCTGCGCCTTAAACTTCGCCTACCTTTAAGGCGCAGAGGGCTATGTGGGTAGCATTGAAAATTGCTGCTACCATGTAGCCCTTTCCTCATCCCCTGCTCCGCTCCGGAATGCCCCTAACATGCCCCGATGCTATGCGGATAGCATCAGGGCATGTTAGGGACATATCTGGGATTTTCAAAGGCACTACCCTATGAAAGTTACCCATGTAAAGGCCTTCAAAAATCGAGTCCATTGTCTTAAAATGGGCCTGTACCTTAATGTAAAGAAAACAAAGATCCTGACAACTGGAAAAATCAGTAAGTTCATCACTGATAGAGAAGAAATTGAAATAGTTGACAACTTTAACCTACTTGGATCAACTATCAATAAAGAAACAACAAGCAGTCAAGAAATCTGACAATGCACTGCTCTTGGCAGAATGGATATGAAGGACATAGACAAGATTCTCAAGAGCAGAGATGTCTCTCTCCATATAAAGATTTGACTTGTTCAAGCCATGGTATTTTCAATAACACCATATGGATGCAAAATTTGGACAGTGAAAAAGATAGGCAGGAAGAAAATCGGTGCCTTTGAATATGGTGCTGGCGACAAATACTGTGTATACCATGGAATGCTCAAAAAACAAATTAGTCAGTACTAGAGGAGATAAACCTAAGTTTTCTTTACAAGCTCAAATGACAAGAGTTTGACTTTCATATTTTGGACACATTATACGAAGAGAGAGATCATTAGAGAACGATATCATGCTTGGCAAGGTAGAAGGTCAATGCAAAAGAGGAAAGCCAGCAATGAAATGGATCGATACAATAACAGCAGCTATAGGTGCCATTCTGTCAACAATGAGCCGCATGACTGAAGACTGAACAGAGCTTAGGACAACTATCTGGAGGGTCGCCATGAGTTGACAGCATTTAACAACAAGAACAACATATAGTCCAAAGCCATTTCATTGGCTACTTTTGTTTAGGAAATATTGGACATTAAGGGGTTGAACTGCAAGGGTGCTAATAATGTTGACCACAACTGTATTTATCCCCATCTCTTCTGAGCCTGCAGTTATTCTCCTTTGTATGTGAGATTCAGATAGAACCCCTTGACTACTTTCCTCTTAAAAAGCATTGTTATAAGTAGGATCCAGGCAGGGTTCCTCATCCCTCTCCTCTTTTCAATTTAGTGCAGTCTACAACTACTGCATATCATTTATATAACACTACAAGGCATAAGAGATATGTAAGAGAAAGTCCCTTCTCATAAGAGCTTACAGTCTAGTCAAGGCAAAAGAACAATTGGGGACTAAGATATCTCTAGGGGAATGGTGAGGAAACACATGGGAGGTGAACTGGAGATTAAGAGGATCGGGATTCAAAAGCAGTCCCCAAGAGGTTAGTTTTTAACCTGCATTTGAACAGGGCTACAGATGGAGCCTGACGTACTGACTTAGGTAGTTTGCTCCAGGCATAAGGAGCAGCAAGGTGGAAAGATCAAAGTCTGGAGTTGGCAGTGGAAGAGAAGGGCAGAAATAGAAAGGATATGCCAGAAGAGCAGAGTTCCCAAGGAGGGGTGTAGGGAGAGATAATAAAGGAAAAGTAGTGAGGAACAGCCAAATAAAGGCACTTATAGGTCAATAATAGAAGTTTGAACTGGATGCAGAATTCGATAGGGAGCCAAAGAAGTGACTTGAGAAGAGGGGTGACATGAGCAAGGTGTCACTGGTGGAAGATAGTCTCTATACTGTATCAGAACAAACAGTTTTTCACTCATTTACCTTTTCTACTCACTTCTTGTAGTCTATTTGCATTTCTTTCAGACCCTTTCAAGCTCCTGCAGGACATGCCCATGGGTCCTATCTCCTTCTATGCTCCTATGATCCTCAAATCACTCTTCAACAGCTTCCCTCCCCTCCCTTAATGTTCTACCCTTTTTGTCCTGCCACGGAAGACTTAGAGGTTCCCCTGAGGTCCTTACTCTCATTTCTTTTCTGGTTTCTTTTCCCTTTCCCTATCAGGGCTTGAACCTGGAACTCCTCTTACCACTTTCTTTCCTCTCCTGATCCCTCTTTAGAGAAAACTATGCGTCTCACTCAGACATTCTGGGAAAATCCCTACATCAGGCCTCCTTCTGTCTTGAGGAATGCTGGACTTTCACCAGCTACATATTTCTCTTTCTGCCTCATGGATGGAAGGCCTACATCTTTCATTTTTTGTTCTCCAGAACAGAAGGCTTTTTGCAAGGCCCTACATCCTCTTTTTATTTTTCCCTCCAAAATTTGGAAATTCCCACTGCTTGATTCCACTGTTTAGATCTCCCCTTATCTTTGATACACACAGGTCTAGAGTAGAGACCAAGAATGTTCCTCATGTAATTCAATTCAAGGGACATTTTGGTTCCTGCTACATATAGATCTCTGAGGTACACTGCAGGATATTGGGTTGTGATGTTTCTCTACCAATGGAAATAGACTGGGTGCAGTCTTGGAAAAAGGATTTGAACCAGGTTAGCATTGGAGAAAACAAAGAGAAGTACAGTATATAAGTGAAACAAAAAAAAACGCACAATCTTGTGCTAATTCCTGTATCAAAAAAAATATAGCCAGTCATTCAGGGATGGGTGTGAAAACAAAATGGTCAATATTCAAAAGGACTTATCTGGTTAGCAAGGCCTGCTAGCCAGATAAGTCCCAATGAGAGAGATATTCAGCAGCACTATTCGGATAATGTCACTAAATATTTATTCTGAGTGCCGTGGCACAATCCAGATAGTGCTAGAGCAATCTGTGGGTTGAGCTGAGGAGGAACTGGAAATTATCCAGATAGCAATGATTTTCAGTCCTGCTTTCAGGATAGCAAGCCACATAACTTTGGACAGCAAAAACACTGTCCAAAGTGCTGTGTGTATTACCTATCTGAATAGCAGCTAAATTCAGAGCTTTATCACCGGCCGGTATCTGGATACTGGCACTAGGGTTGCCAACTGGCCGGTTTTCAGCCAGCCTGGCCGGTTTTTCCATGGCCAGGCCGGCTGCCGGCGCAGATGTAAAACCGGCCCTTGAAAAGCCGGTTTTTTGCTCTGGCCGCAAGATCGGGAGCGGCCAGAGCAAAAAAAACGGCTTTTCTCCCGACCCGAAGTCCAAAAAAAACCCCACCCAGGGCCGGCCCACACACCGGAGGGCTTCAGAGGGAGCAGGGTAAGCTCGCGCGAGGCCCCGGCTCCCTCTGTACAGCCGCCAGCGTGAAGAGCCTTTTCCTTCACGCTGGCGGCTGTATCTGTAAAGCCGCGATTGCTGGGAAAGGTTAAAGGCAATACCCTTTAACCTTTCCCAGCATTCTCAGCTTCACAGATACAGCCGCCAGCGTGGAGGAAAAGGCTCTTCACGCTGGCGGCTGTACAGAGGGAGCCGGGGCCTCGAGCAGGCTTCCCCGGCTCCCTCTGAAGCCTCTCAGACAGCTGCAGTGCTGGTCGGGGGGGGGGGCAAGGACTGCAGGGGCTGTGATTGGGGGGGGGGACCTGGACCAGAAAAGGGCTATGGGGGGGGGGGACTTGGACTGGAAAGAAATGGGCTGTGATGGGGGGGGGACCTGGACTGTAAAAGGGCTAGGTGGGGGGGGGGACATGGACTGGAAATGGGTTGTGATGGGGAGGGGGACCTGGACCGGAAAAGGGCTATGGGGGGGGGGGACTTGGACTGGAAAGAAATGGGCTGTGATGGGGGGGGGACCTGAACTGTAAAAGGGCTATGGGGAGGGGGACATGGACTGGAAATGGGTTGTGATGGGGAGGGGGACCTGGACCGGAAAAGGGCTATGGGGGGGGGGGACTTGGACTGGAAAGAAATGGGCTGTGATGGGGGGGACCTGAACTGTAAAAGGGCTATGGGGGGGGGGACAAGGACTGGAAATGGGTTGTGATGGGAGGGGGACCTGGACTGGAAAAGGGCTATGGGGGGGTAACTTGGACTGAAAATGGGCTGTGATGGTGGGGGGGGGAACTAGGACTGCAAATGGGCTGTGATGGTGCAGGGGGACTCGGACTGCAAATGAGATGTGATGGTGGGGGGCCCTAGGACTGGAAATAGGCTGTGATGGGGGACTTGGACTGGAAATGGGCTGTGATTGGGGGGGGGGGCTAGGACTGGAAATGGCCTGTGATGTGAGGGCTAGCACTGGAAATGGGCTGCTGAAGAGCTAGAATAGGACTGAAAATGGGCTGATGTGGGGCATGGGAGAATGGGACTAGAAGGGAGTGGATGCTGGGTGGGTCTAGAACTATAAGGGAACTGATTTTGGGGGAGGACTAGAATGGATGGGGAATGAGAATGGAGAGGGGAAAAAATATTTTGTGTGGAAGAAAAGTCTATGATGGGCTGGGTATTGGGAGAGTAAGAGGGGTTTGAAATGGAAGGGTGAAATTTAAATGGGTGATAAAGGAATAAGGAAAGAATTGGGGGAAAGAGCAAAAGGGAAACAATCAGCATATTAAAGCAGAAATAGAGAGAGAATGGAAAACATCTAAAAGAGAAGAAAGGACAAATGGATAGCTCGCAGAAGACACGAAGAAACCAGAAGAAAGTGACTGGAGCAATTGCAACTGAAAAAATGCCCAAACAGAAGGTAGAAAAATACTTTTTATTTTGAATTTATTAACTGGAATATGTCTGGTCTGGGAAGTGTGTATTGCTAACATCTTTGCGTTTTTGTTTAGTGCAAGAGGAAATTACTTTATAGTTTTATTTCTCCAGTGTTGTACATTTCATGTTTGGATTTTGGGGTTCCCAGTTTAATTATTATCTGACCAAGGAAGTTAGCCTACACGTATCCTCGGTAATTTTTGTGGGTGGGGCTGGGGGTGGGGCAGGGGTGGGTCTAGGGGCGGAGAATGGGTGGAGCATGGTGAGCCACAGGTGTCGGGTTTTTCTCGGTGAAAAAATTGGCAACCCTAACTGGCACTGAATATCTTTTTTTTTTTTTAACCTGCGATGGGCAGCGTTTAAAAAAAGCTGACTATCGCAAGGTGCATATTACCCCAAATTTTTTTTCATTTTCATATGCCAGCTTTGGATGTTTTCTTCTTTCTTCTTTTTAGTGTGTGCCTAATAGCTCTAACAAAAATGTTTTAATGCATATTATTTGCCAGTAATATACGCTACAATATTTTGTTGCACACTATTGTCAGCATACACAAAAAATTGGCAGCCAGCCCCTCCCTGGCCAATTAAATGCAAACTTATTAAAGAGTTCAGCTCCAGCTCACCCTTCTCTATCCCTACCATTCCTTCAGTCACTGCCATTAATCTTACTTAATTTTGGGGGTCCAAATAGTCCAGGAGCAATCCCCAGTCCTTCATACTCTGCTAGTGTCATACTCCAAAATGGCTGGTGGGCAGCATAATTTTGAAGTGCATCAGCTGGACAGAATTAAACTGCGAACAAACTAAAAAAAAATGTTCTCAATGGGACATCCAAGTGCAATCTGGGATGTCAAAGCCAGAACGTCTGAAAAAAAACAAACAAACAGGCATGTGCAAGTTCAGGCACAGTTTCCGAAATATAGATGTACCCGATATTCATGTGTATCAAACGTCTATATAGATGGCCCCAGGACAGCATTATAGAACTGAGATGTCTAATAGCATGATGGTTAGATTAGCTTTTTCAAAGCAGAGTAGTCAGGGCTCAAATCCCAGTGTGGTCATTTGTGATATAAGGCTAGTTACTTAATTCTCCATCTTCTTTATGCTATATGGATGTTTCAAGGTGAAAACAAGCACTTTTCTGATGCTTGTTCGTGCCTGGAGCAGGTATAAACATTAATGTGACTGAAAAGGTCTCCAGTATTTCTGAGATCAAATAGGGATGTGTAAGTACCCTGCCACTCCCCAGATATGCCTCCGCCACACTCCTGTGCCTACTCGAATGTTCCTGCACTGGAGACGTCTGCAAATGTCATTTGTGGAATGGTTACAGAGATGTGTCAATGATTTCAACATAAAATGTGCAGATCTTCAGACGTCCAAATCAAAACTAAACCTTTTAAAATGACCTTCTTAGGCTTCTGTGGCTAGCGTCATGATCTTTGCAGTTTTCGAGTCATGCCACATCTTAGTAAGTGGAACCGATATTTCAGCCATTTGCTTACTCAGACACCACTTGGCCTGTTAAACTGCAAAGATCATGAAAGAAAAACAACTGAAATTTTGTGTGTATTTCTTTTGTTCCATTGACAAAATCAAGTAAAAACATACAGAAAATTGTGTTTGCCATTCCCTATGTTATTTTCAATGAAAACACATCATTACATTCGTGGAGGACAATTTTATAAAGTTGTGCCTTGTTAATGCACATTTTCATGTGCATATTTTATGCCTATTTTATAAAGTCAAGTCCACAAAGACTTGACTTTATAAAATACTGTACTAGTGCATGTGGCAGAGAATATGTCTAATGTTAAAGCATGATGACTTATACCAGCCCTAGAACTGGTGTAAATTATCACCCCTACGTTTTTGCAAGTACACGCATATTATAGTATTCTGTAATCAACACACGTATTTGCTCACGCTGAGCATGCTCCGCTCAAACTCCATCCATGTACATGCCCACAGTGAAAGGATGTGCAATGCAAATAATGCGTGTACTTTCCCAATTTTACCAATTTTATGAGGTCATTGATGCACATAAGTAGCCATTTATATGAGTAAAATGACTCAAATGCCAACATTAACACTCAATGTTGATTCATTAAGTGCCTTCTTATAAAATCACTCGCATAAAGTCATAAGGTTCTTTAAGTGTAATCCATAGTTGTTGTAGTGAATCGTAGAGAAAAGCATTCAGAAGCAAGGGTGGTGACGTCCTTTCTGTTGCAGTACTGAAATGACTGAAGGCAACTCTAAACGCTGTGGTTCCAAAATTGATCTGATGTTTATTTACCGAACACAGTATTTACATTTTGCTGCACAGGTACAGTTTGAGTGGATATAGTTTCAGAAAGCTGTGCCAAGCATTGGAACATAAAGTTCAAAAAATACAATAAGAGATCCCTGAGGATTTCTTCGCCCTTCACCGATTATCCTTCTGAAGAAGGATTAAGCTTCTTCCTTTATAGGGTTCTTCCCTTTCATAGGCATAATCAGGGCCGGCCCGTCCATTGAGAAAGAATGTTTTTTGCACAGGGCTCCGCGGTTCAGGGGGCCCCGCGCAAAAAACATCTTGCATCAGCCCAGCTAGGTTTAAAAAATACAAACCGGCTGCTGCCGCTGCCGCCATGGCAGCGGCAGAATTGAGCATCCCGTGGGGCCCCCCCCCTGCTCCGCAGTGTCCTCCATGCAGCCTCAGTGTTGGCTGTCAGAGCCGCGCGAAGAGAGAGAGCTTCTCCTCTCGCAGCTCTGTTAATCCCGCCACGGGGCTGATGGGATTTCCCATCAGCCCCACGGCGGGATTAAAAGAGCCGCGAGAAAGGGAAACTCTCCCTTCGTGCGGCTCTGAAAAGCCCGCACTGAAGCCGCATGGAGGACACTGCAGAGCAGGGGGGCCCCACGGGATGCTCGAATCTGCAGCTGCTATGGTGGCAGCAGCAGCAGCAGCCGTTTTTTTTTTTTAACCTAGCTGGGCTGAGGGGGGGAGGGGGTTAGGACTGGTAATGGGCTATGGGGGGGGGGGCAATTACTGGGAGTGGGCGGATGGGTAGGGTAGGACAGGGAATGGGCTATGGGGGGCTAAGACTGGAAGGGGGCTGATGGGGGGGTTAGGACAGGTAATGGGCTATGGGGAGCTAAGACTACAAGTGGGCTGATGGGGGGGTTAGGACTGGAAATGGGCTATGGGGGGGCTAAGACTGGAAGTGGGCTGATGGGGGGAGGTTAGGACAGGTAATGGGCTATGGGGGGGCTAAGACTGGAAGTGGGCTGATGGGGGGGTTAGGACAGGTAATGGGCTATGGGGGGCTAAGACTACAAGTGGGCTGATGGGGGTTTAGGACTGGTAATGGGCTATTGGGGGGGGCTAAGACTGGAAGTGGGCTGATGGGGGGTTAGGACAGGTAATGGGCTATGGGGGGACAAAGGCTACAAGTGGGCTGATGGGAGGGTTTAGAACTGGTAATGGGCTATGGGGGGGCTAAGACTGGAAGTGGGCTGATGGGGAGGTTAGGACAGGTAATGGGCTATGGGGAGGCCTAAGACTGAAAATGGGGTTATGGGGGATTAGGACTGGAAGTGGACTGATGGGGGGCTTAGGACTGGTAATGGGTTATGGGGGGGGAGGCTAGGACTGGAAATGGGCTGATGGGGGGTTAGGGCTAGTAATGGGCTATGGGGGGGTTAGGACTGGTAATGGGGTGATGGGGGGCTAAGACTGAAAATGGGGTGATGGGGGGTTAGATTGGAAGTGGGCTGATGGGGGGCTTAGGACTGGTAATGGGCTATGGTGGGGCTAGGACTGGTAATGGGCTGGGGGGTTGCTAGGACTGGAAATGCACTGAGTGGAAGGGGGCTTGAACTGCAAATAGCTGATGGGTACAGGGGCTTGGAATGGAAATGGGTTGATTGGAAGGGGGGCTTGAACTGCAAATAGCTGATGGGGAGGGGGGCTTTGAATGGAAATGGGCTGTGAGGGGAGGAAGTTAGGACTGGAAATGGGCTGAGTGGGGGGGCTAGGACAGGAAATGGGCTGATGGAGGGGCTAGGATAGGATTGGAAATGGGCTGTTGGGGGGTGCTAAGATTGGAAATGGGTTGTGGTGGGGGCTTGAATTGAAATGGACTCATGGAGGGGCTAGAACTGGAAGTAGGCTCATGGGGGGCTTGGATTGGAAATGGGCTGAGTGGAGGGGAGCTAGGATTTGACATGGGCTGATGGTGTGGCTAGGAAAGGGCTAGAATTGAGCTGATGGGGGGCTGGGATTGGAAATGAGCTGATGGAGGGACTCGGATAGGAATGGAAATGGATGGGGGAGCTAGGACTGGAAATGGGCTGATGGTAGGGCTAGTATAGGATTGGAAATGGGCTGATGGGGGGCTAGGACTGGAAATGGGCTGATGGTAGGGCTAGTATAGGATTGGAAATGGGCTGATGGGGGGCTAGGACTGGAAATGGGCTGATGCAGGGACTAGAAGGGAGTGGATGCTGGGTGGGACTGGAACTAGAAAGGAGCTGATGTTGGGGGAGGTTTAGAATGGGATGGAGCTGGGAGAGTGAAATGGAGAGGGAAAAATATTTTGTGTGGGAGGGAAGACAAATCTACAATTGGCCGGATATTGGGAGAGTAAGTACGGATTGAGGATGGAGGGGTAAAATTTGAGTGGATGAAATAGGAATGAGGAAAGAGCAAAAGGAAAAAGATTAGTATGTTAAAGCAGATGTAGAGAGAGAATGGAAAAAAACTATAAGAGAGAAGAAAGCACAAATGGACAGCAGACGACGTAGAGTTAGCAGAAGACACAAAGAAACCAGAAGAAAGTGGCTGGAGCAATTGCCACTGGAAAAAAAATGCACAAAAGGTAGAAAAATATCTCTTTATTTTGAATTTTTTAGCTGGAATATGTCAGCTCTTGGAAATGTGCATCATTAACGTCTGTGCTTCGTTTAGTACAAGAGGAAATTAATTTCTCGTTTTATTTCTACAGTGTTGTACATTCCAAGTTTGGCTTTTGGGGTTCCCAGTTTAATTATTGGGGTTCCCAGTTTAATTATTGTCTTCCTGTTTCTAAATTGTGATTCCTTGTTTGGTGATGGTCTATGTTCTGCATGTGTAACTGAGCTGAGGTATTCTCTTTATATAATTCCTATTTGACATTGCCACTTGTTCTCTTTCCCCAGTAGGTCATGTATTGTTATTCTCTGAAATGTATTGATTTAATATTTGCAGTGTTGCCTTTTGATAGGTAGGGTATGGTGCTTTGTGAGTCCTGGTAGTGCTGTTAGGATACGGCGGGTTTGCTATGGGTTCTAAATGGGCAGTGTTTGTAGTAGTTCCTAATGTACCTGGTGGTTGGTACTGGATTATAGTAACGTAGACATCCTTTAGTCTTTCTTTATCCATCTACTCATTAAGAGTCATGTTTACTAAAAGTTAGTGTATGGTAACCTTATGCAAATATTTATGCAAATGAGGTGCCTTATGCAAATGAGGCCCTGCACCAAGTCTCCGCACATGGCCCCACACCCCCCCTTGGGCCGCCCCTGGGCATAATTACAATGGAATTTCAATTTTCTTACAGTGTGTTAAGATAATTCACATTAATACTCATTGTTTTTCTGTCTGCCGTGATTGTAAACATTTTTGAAAAGTAGTCCAAACAGACATCCCCAGTGGGTTCACAATACTTCAGAAAAAGTAGAAGAGATGAAGGAATTTTGAATTTGGTGTTTGAAGAGTTTCATACAGGTTCAAGAAGTTGGAAAACCCAGATGTGGGATTAAAGGAGACAAAGGAGCAGAGACCCAGTAACTTGAGGAGCATACACTAAGGGCAGCATGCAGAGTCCCGAATAGTGGGGTTGAGGCCTTCCGCCCCATTGCATGCACACAGATGCTGTGTGTGCTGCGGGGGACGAGGGCAGCACGGGGTGGAGAGTAGGTGGAGTAGGGCAGAGCCGACCCCCAGACATACAGGGATGATTTTAATGATTGCCCTGTATGTCCAGGGGAACAGCCAGCTTATTCCACCTCAGAGGTGGAATAAGCACTGGCCACTCCCCGGATTGGCCGGCCAGCCTCCCAGCAGCAACAGTGGAGAGCAGAGGGAGTCCCTGCTGCCTGATCCAGGTCCCAGCTACCTCCGTTGGGCAGTGAAAAAGCTGGAGTCTGAGGCAGCGGGCAGATTGAGATATGAGGAGGACATCCCTGCGTTGATGCAGGAGCATGTCAGGCCATCTCCACAGTCCCGATCCTGCACCTGTGGGGCTGTCTTGCTCCCATGGTGCTGAACCAGGACCATCCAGACAGCCCAGACAGGCCCTTGCTGAATCGGGCTTCACATGCTTTAAATATATTTCTTGCATTGCATACTACTTCTGGTCTTTCCAGTGGTTTGTAGCATGGTAGAATTCTGAAACAGTTTTTCTGATAGGTTCTCAAAGAAAATCCAGTGCTGGTTCTATATATCATAGACTTACTGGCATTTCATAAAGAAACTTCTGGCCATACCAGAGCCATTTTGTGCGTTATGTGGGTTTTGCTCTGCCTTCTATCTCTAAAGCAAAAGGACAACATCAGAAGGACAAAGAGATTCTTCAGTGCCAGACTACCTGAAAATTCAACAGTGCTTGCATGAACTGTTGCTTTCAAAGAATAAATCATGGCTTACTTAGAAAAACAAGACTCCATTATGTGCTGCCTTCTACTATTCCTTCTCCCCCCTTCCTTTCAGAACTTTTCCAAGTCCCCTCCCAGGACCACGGATGAAATCATCCCAGGTCATCATGCACCATGAGGCAGCGGCGCCAACGGGCAAGGCTATAACTTTCCTAATTAGCTCCGTACAGATGTGCACTCCACTGGAAAGATCAAGAGAAAAATCAGCAAAAGCTCTTTAATTGTCCCTTTTGGCATTTTTCTTAAAATAATATTTGAGCAAAAAATAAAATAAAACATCTCATTAAGAAAGAAAGAAAGAAAAACAATATTAAGACAGCGCAGAAAAGATTCCATTTTTATTCCAGTCTTGTTAACAATGTTCTAGTACCCATCTGATGCCCACTTACTTATGGATTTTAGACTAAAAGCTCTTTTTCTGCCAACTTCATTCACAAGCACTTATCTCGACATCCTCATTAGATGGTTTTTTCCCCTTTTCTTTTTGCGAGGTCTGGCCATGCCCTTGGTACTTTCCTTTGTTCTGCATTGTAAAAAGAATGGCTTTAGAGAGGATCTCTCTCCATGAGTTCCAACTTTTTTTTCCTCTTTGTAATTAGCCTTATTTGAGAACTAGAAAAGCAGAAGACCGGAAAGAAATACAAAAAACGTTTGACAAAAGAGAAGATGTTCTTTACTCTAGCCATATGCTGCGCAGCTCCTGCGCAGCCCCTTTGCACGGCTCGTTTCTGGTGTTTTGATCTGACTTATAAGACAGCTGCATGGATAATAAGAAATGGGAACGGGTCAAAATTTCGTAGCAGAAGAAGAGTAGCACTAGTCTATAGAGCAGCAAAAAAATATTTTTTGAAATGCGCTGCCAAACAATTGTGAGACTTTCAATAGAGATGGCAGCCATGAATAATGTCACGACCAACAACATCATAGAAACTGTATCTAATGTGAATGAACTGTTCTTATTCCTATGTAGAGACATCATTATATCTGTCAGTTTTGTCTATCTTATTTCCATGTGTAGACTTTCTAAAATTACCATTTAAATATGCAGGCGATCTGCACATGCAAATGACACTATTTGCACACTGAGATCCACACAAGATTTCCTGAGGGATTTGGGTAGGCAAAAAATCTACATCTGTATTCCCCATTTTACATATGAAATGCACATCTATTTGTTAAAAAATGTCCCATCAGTTTTTGCACCAGCTCAGAAGCTTGCATGGATTATTAAAAAGTGCTCATTTCAGACAAGGCTTTACATAAGGGATTAAGGGAATATTTCTCTTCAAATTCCACATTTCTTTATTTTACCCTCCAAATTTTTGAAAAAAGAATTGCGGGGTCATTAGTCTGTGGCACGTATATGCCTAGGTTTGTAAAATAGCCCACTATATGGATAAGTGCCGGCACTTCTACGTGGATGTTGCTAAATCACTACATCCACATGTAAGTGATGACAAGCATGGAAGATGCTGAAGTAACTGCCACTCTTTTTGTGCACCTGTGAACTTGTAAAATGATTATTCCCACTATATGTGCTGGTAAGAATGCTAGGAATCATAAGGAAAGGAATTGAGAACAAAACAAAGGATATTATAATGCCTCTGTATGGTTCCATGGTGCGACAGCACCTTGAATATTGTGTGCAGTTCTGGTCACTATATCTTAAAAAGGATATAGCAGAATTCAAAAAGGTACAGAGAAGAGCCACCAGAATGATAAAGGGGATGGAAGGATACTCCTGTGAGCAGAGGCTAAAAAGGTTAGGGCTCTTCAACCTGGAAAAGAGACGGCTGAGGGGAGACACAATAGAGGTCTACAAATTAATGAATGGTGTGGAACGGGTAAACATAGATTGATTATTTACGCCATCAAAATGTAGAAAGACTAGAGGACATGCAATGTAGCTACAGTGTAACCCATATTAGACTAATAAGAGAAAATATTTTTTCACTCAACATGTAAACAAACTGAATTCATTACCAGAGGATGTAGTAAAAGCTGTTAGTGTAGCTGGGTTTAAAAAAGGGTTGGACAAGTTTCTGGAGGAAAGGCCCATAAACCATTATTAAAAGGGACCTGGGATATAACTGCTTGACCCAATACAAGCATTGTGGAACCTGTGTATTTTGGGGAAGCTGCTAGGTACTTATGACCTAGATTGGCCACTGTTGGAAACAGGATACTGGGCTTGACGGACCTTGGTCTGACCCAGAATATCATATCTTATGTTCTTATGTTCTTAAGTATGGATGAAATTCTGTATTTGGCAGCTGGATATGTGTGTTAATGGTGTCTATTCATTGTAGTTACTGATGCAAGTGCCCGCAAATGCATGTAAATGAAACCCAGGTCACTAGAGCTGGTGTAGATGACTGCATGTATCTTATATGTGGTGGACCATGTTCAATAAACCACATGCGTAAGTTTGTGCTCCACCCTTGCTCCACCCAAACTCTGCCCCGGCAATGGCCACAGTGAAAGTACATGCTATTGGTCTATGGCATGTACAGTACTTTCAGAATGGTGACTTACTAAGCATGTAAGTGGTCATTTACGCATCTAAGAACATAAGAAAAAAACTGAAAACTTACCTATTTACGGAGCACTTCAGTAGCATCACCTAGCACACAGTAACCAACCTTCCAGTGATGCCCCTGGCCCCAGTATGATTAGCCACATTAGCAAACCACTCCGAGCCGTCTCCAACACACAATGTAGATAATGAGGCACATTCCAATGTGTCTATCCAGGCCCCTGTGTGTCCGATCGGAATTGGAACGCCCAGAGGTATGTTTATGTTTATGTTTTATTAAAATTTGATATACCACCCACACCAGAAGGCATCTGGGTGGTTTACAATCTTAAAAATAACAGAGCTGCGAAAATAGAAAAGAACGCCATCATGTTAAAAACAGGAAAGAAGAGAAAAGGAACAGAAAACAGGCAAATAACAGGCAAACCTGATTCTGATCCCATGGGCATGTCTACATGTAGACCGGACCCAATTCCGATCAGCCTGCATGCATAGACACTTGCCCAGCTACCTCAGTCAGGCTCCTGAATGGAGCCGCAGTGCCATGATGTCACATCACCATGGCAAGACGGCTCCATTCAGGAGCCGCGAATGCCAGCCATCGCCTATTTACTTCATTCCTCACAGCTGAACCCTCAATCTGGCCTCCCATGGCCAGGAACCAGCTGCGGGGAACTTCCTTCGTCCTCCTACCTTACTATTTGCACCCAGCAGCAGGATCCCCCAAAATCCAGGGTGATTCCATCTCTATGGTGGAATAAGTCCCTCATCTAAGTTCACGGCCCCGGAAGTAAAGGGACAATCTCAGAATCGGCCCTGTACATCTGGGGTCATGAATTGCCTAAGCCCTGCCCTCGTTACACCTCCAGAATGCCCCCTCCCACACCCCCGTCTAAGCCTCCCCATACAAATGCATTGTTCGTATGGGGAGGCTTTTCTGGGGCCAGCAGGGGGTTGAATAGCAGGGATGGATGTCCCAATGGGACGTCCATCCCTGCTATTCCTGGGACAGAATGACCCCCAAAGTTTAAAAGTTATGTATATAAGTTATGATGTTCTGCAATTCCCACTTGCCAGTTTCACCTACCCTGTATCACTGTTGCTGTGTAAATTGTTTGCAATTACAATGTATAACAGCTTTGATTAAAGGATAAGGCGGTATACAAAACCTGTCAAATAAATAAATAAAATAAATATGCCACACTGGGTCAGACCAAAGTTCCATCAAGCCCAGTATCCTATTTCCAACAGTGGCCAATTCAGGTCATAAGTACCTATCAGGTTCCCAGAAGGTAGACAAATTTCATGCTGCTCATACCAGGGATAAGCAGTGGATTTCCCCAACCACTTTAATAATGGTTTATGGGCTTTTCCTCCAAGAACTTGTCCAAACCTCTTTTAAACCCAACTACACTAGCAACTTTTACTACATCCTCCAGTAACGAATTCCAGAGTTTGATTATGCAGTGAGTGAAAAAATATATTTTCTCCAATTAATCTTATATGGGCTATATTTGTAGCTTAATTTCATGTCCTCTAACCTTTATGCATTTTGGAGTAAACTAACATACCACGATTTCCATGCATGGGAATGTGCACAGAAATCTTACAGGATTACCTCCTGCAAGTTCACTCCTGCATGTCCAAATATGCATTTCACAAATGGCTCCACATTAGATAGAACAACAAACAATAACTTAAATATGCATAAAACTGTCCAAATACAAAAATTAAAAAGAGCCCAACATATTTCGGCCCAAAAGCCTGCATCAGGAGTTCTTTTTCATTTTATATTTGGGCATTTATGCATGTTTAAGTTATTGTGATTTTGTTTTATACATGTGTACTTATTCAATTATAGTGATTTGATTTGTACCCTTTGTCTGTTTTCATCACCACTTTTTGTTTGTTGTCATTCCTAATTTGTGGTGTATAGCACCTCTGTGTGCTTGCTTGTTCCATGTTAGACAGAGCATTTTATAGAGCTCAGGGGAAACTGAGAACATTCTAACTTGTATGTCTCAATTCCAATCTCAATGGACTTTCACAGTGCTTATGTGTCTTTAGAAAATAAGGCTTAAACTAGGTGTCTATTTGGTCTTCCAACCTAGGCGACCTGTTATAAAATTACCATGTGCATAAATTTACACGTCATTTTTTTCACATAGTTCTTCCATGAAAATAATGCTTATCTTCAAATTTTCAAACATGAGCATGTTAGTAGAAACACCTTCCTAGCTCAGGGCTGGGTTTAAGATGTTGGGTTCCATAGGCAAGACCAGAGAGCAAAAAAGAGGAGTGATTTTTCCCCCACAGATCATAGAGCACTCTACTAAAGCAAGTGAATTTAAGCTTCAATTTAGCCCAGCTATTTAGTGCCTTCAAATCTGGTTCCTAACTCTGCTATTAGGAATGTCTCTGCCCTCTATAGATAAAAGTGAATGCATACAGGCTATGGGGGTCATTCTGCACCATGAATAGTGGGGATGTAAGCCCTGTCCCCACTATTCATCCCCCTGCCGATCCCGGTACAAAGGCTCCCTGTATATACAGCAATGTTGTAAAGGGAGCCTGTGACGGGGGCGGGAGGGAGCAGTCTGGAGGCGGAGTGAGAGCGGGCCATGACCCTGGACTTACAGGGCCGATTCTGAGGTTGGCCCTATACACCACAGCTCGGCCTGTTAGATGGGGGACTTATTCCACCTCAGAGGTAGAATAAGTCCCCTTGGATGTGGCGTGACAGCGGTGTCCAGAGGCGATGGATAGGTGAGGGGTACAGGAGTATCTCTGTAGCCCGCACTGGCCATTGGATGCCAGATCGTGGGTCAATCTGCAGGGAAAGGAGATTTTCGATGGCGGCCAGCAATCACAACTCCTTAATGGAGCCGCGGTGCCATGGCAACGGAATGTCATGGCACTGCGACTCCATTCAGGAGCCTGACTGAGTTAGCCGGGCTTGTGGTTAGACATCCAGGGTGCCAGAATTGGGCCATTCCCTGGACATCCAGCCACTGTGCTGCGATTCTGCTCCGGCAGGGACGTCTAGCCCCTGCGGGAGCAGAATTGGGAACATCCCCTGGCCCTCTAGATGTTTGGATGTCAGGACGGCCCGGGAACACACAAAGCAGAACTGGCTTCTCCATGTCCATATTTTTACCCATGGACAATTTATAAAACCTATTTTTGCAGATAAAGTACTGGCTTTGAAATGACCCTCTCTATAACTATGGGCAAGTTTTCAATTTTCTTATGCACAATCTGAAGACTATATTTACTAAGATGCACTAACAGAGTGCAATGTATTGCTCATTTTTTGTGTTCAATTAGTTTTAATGAATTTTGAGATACAACAAACAAATTACAGAGCAGAAAAACAAAATAGCAAATGAGGGAAAATGAAAATGACCTGAAAGTCAGCATTAATCAAACCTTTCATTTGGTTGCTTCTGTATCTATAATACCTGAGCTATGCACGCACTGTTGATTCCCACCTTACAAGAAGTTGCCTCAATTGGCCTTGTCTTTCTGCAGCAGTAGTTTTGTATTTATAATGACACAATATGCCCCTAAAAATCAGTGTTTAGCTTGTTATTGTCTTTCCAATTTGATATGATTTGATGTATGGTGACGGCTATTAACAAATCAAATAACACAGGTACACTAAAAAAATTTTTTTTTAAACTGCCTCTAATGTTTCGATTGATTTTTACGTTTTTTGGTGCGCTGAATCCAAATCTGGTAACCAATTTGCTCCATCACGTACAGATTTTTTGCTACATTGGGTTAGCAGTTTGAGGTGAACGTTTCAGATTGAGTGCGATCGAGATAAAAGTTTCTTGGATGAATTCTTTATACTAATTGTTTAGTAGTTATTCAAATAAGAATAAAGAAAATTGTAACAAGGCAGCACATAAGAATAGAGTAATGTCAACAAAACACACTGTGATGGTAGCAAAATTGTCTGCACTTAAAACAGCCACATACATGTGCACAATCATTGAGCATATAAGAGCGAGGTTAGACACAAAGCAAAGCAAAGAAATGTGCAAAAATGTTGTACAGGTATGTATGTAAGAATAGAAAACGCAAACCGCACCATTGCAATACATGAAGACAAACACCCGATGGTGTGAAAATAAAATTCTAATAAATGAGATCCAACACTGTGGTAATAACTAGCAAGTTTTTATTTCAAAGTTTAGTAAAAACACGATATTTGTCAACACAGTTTAGATTTTAAAGTCATTCTTGGTCAATCAATCTCCTGGTGGGCCCGTTTCTTCTTCCCCGAATGCTTCTCTTGGTGCGCTGCTTGGCGTATTTTCATCTGGGGTTTCCCGCAGCAGCAACCAGCAGAAATCAGCCATCATAGTGGTGTTCCATCTTCCTTGGTACCTTCTATCTGCGTCCTTGATGTCCTGGTGAAACCTTTCACCTGTTCTTCACTGTACGCCCCCAGGTTTTCGGGAAAGTAGTTCACATGGGAGTGCAAGAAATGGATTTTAGGCTCATGTTACAGCCTTGTTCTTTGAAGGCATTGAGCATCCTGGCAACAATATCCTTATAGTTCTCATCCCGCCTGTTCCCCAAGAATTTGAGAACAACATCCTTGAAGGAATCCCAGGCTTCTTTTTCCTTCTCAGACATCGTTTCAGCGAATGCTCCATCTGAAATGAGTTTCCTTATATCAGGGCCAACAAACACTCCTTCCTTTAGCTTTGCTTCAGAAAGTCGTGGGAACTTTGAGCAAAGGTACCGAAAGCACTCACCATCTTTTGGAAGGGACTTGATGAATTGCTTAATGAGACCCAACTTAATGTGGAGAGGTGGTAATATTAATTTTATCACGAGGTACCAAGCTCTCATGAAGAACATTTTTCTCACCGGGTCTCAAATACTCCCGAATTGGCCAGTCTTTTTTCCCCCAGTGTAGGTCGCGGGCCCGGCTATCCCACAAGCAAAGGAAGCAGGGATATTTGGTGGTGAAACCGGATTGCTGCCCTAATAGCATGGATAGAATTTTAAAGTCTCCACAAATCATCCACTTATGCTCATCATAACGAATCTTCTGAAGAATCAGGGCCAAATTCTCATATTTTTCTTGGAGAATAACAGAGTGGAGCAATAGGAACTGAAGCGAATGTGTTGCCATTATGAAGAAGAACACTTTTTATGCTGTCTTTTGACGAATCAATGAACAGCCGCCATTCAGCAGGATCATACTTGAGTTTAAACTTTTCCATCACTCCGTATATATCGTTGCAAAATACCAAATCTTCCTCTTTGCTGAAATACTTCAAAAATTGTGTCTCGCGGTTGCGGTACCAATAAAAAGTTGTTCCTGGTGACAATAGATTTTTCTGTTTAAGCCGAGAACCTAGCAGTTGGGCAGCATCTTTTGGGAGTCCTAAATCCCGGACTAAATCATTCAATTCAGCTTGAGAGAAAAGTTCAGGTTTCGGATCTGGTTCAGTTTCAAACTCAGAAGTACTGGACTCATCGGGAAAAGCCATCTGATGAGTCTCATCATGATCAGAACCGTCCACACAAATATGATCCAAAGATTTTGGTGGTTCAGGCACAGGTACTCCGTTGCTATGAGGCATAGGCCTAATTGCTGAGGGAAGGTTGGGGTAACTTATTACGTTCTTATTTTTTAAGTTGTATCCCTTCACAATGCAAGAGCAAAATAGCAGTCACTGCTGTGGTCTCTTTGTTCACGCCACATCATAGGTATTCCGAAACGAAATGCTTGTTTTTTACCTTTCATCCATAAGCGTAGATCTTCCTCACATGTCTTGCACACTTTGTGAGGAGCCCACGGTTTGTCTTGATCGCCTAACTTCAAACCGAAATAGGCGAAATATACTTTTTTAATAATGCAGAAATGTTCCTCTGCCGCTTTTTCACGGTATATTCCCCACAAATAAAACAAAAACTGTCCGGAGAGTTGACGCAACCTCTGGCTCTGTGAGCCATCACAAATACACAGCACTGCAAACTACAACTGTAGTGAACCACTTCGGAATAAAGCTGGATTACGACTGAGCAAACAAAAGGTAATAATGAACTTACAAGAAACTGAAATTTGACAGGAACGTTCATGTCGCAACCACCGTGTTTGAGCGAGCGAACGAGGCGAGGCGAACAGGAAAGAACATGCGCCAGCGCGAGTACTGGATTTAGCCCCCCCGCCTCCCAATTGTCCTGTTAATGTATAAAATGAATACAAAACACTCTAAAATATCATGAGGGAGTGTTTCTAGTTAGTTAACCATTACAACCTCTATTTTGGGCCAAGAAAATAAACTGCAGTCGGCTAAAAAGAAATTATGTGAACATTCCTTATATGGGTAAGAAATCTAATTTTGCAAGAAAACGTGACGTGATGGAACATTTTGGCTATTTTTCCTGGATTCAGCACCCCAAAATCTATAGGAATCAGTTGCAAAACTGGAGACAGTTTTTTGGTAGTGTACCTGTGTAATTTATAGTATACTCCGAGGAGAACCTTTTGTATTGTTGCAGGTGTAATTTAAGCTATTTTATAAGATAATTTCATATTGAACTTAACTACTCTTTCTGTTAGAGCCCAAATACCTAACCAGAATGTTTCGATGGAGGAGAAGTAAAACAAAAGATGAGAATGTATACACTCCAACACTGGCTTGAAATTCTGAGCCCAGCTTGTCATAGCTTGATAGAAGTCCAAAAAAACATGGAGCACAGTCATGTGACAGAGGCTAGCAAACAGGGGAACTTGCTGGGACTTACATCAGAACCATGACCAATTGATTTTACTTTGAGTGGTAGAAGGAGGAAAACTAATGGAACACTGTGATACCTGGGTACAAATTATATCACAATGATAGGGTAGATCAAATTGGTGGAGGGGTTGCGTTCTATGTTAGAGAGAGCATTGAGCCACATAGGATTAAAGTTTTGGAGAAAACAAAATACACTGTAAAATCTCTATGGATAGAAATTGCATGTAAAAAGAGGAGGGTGATGGCAGTAGGGGTGTACTACCGACCACCTGAACAAAATGAACAGATGGATGATAAAATGCTAAAAGAAATCAGGGAAGCTAACAAAAGTTACAACACAATAATAAAGGGTGATTTCAATTATTCTGGTATCGACAGGGTCAATGTCACAGCAGGACATGTTAGAGAGATAGCCTGATTCACGGAGGGGGACATCTGGGCCGTCTGGACATTCCCGATGAACACTGGGCTCTGTTGACCTAATTCTGGTCAACGGGAACAAAACATTCCTGCGGTAGCCAGAATCAGGCCCAAGGATGGCCCAGCATGCCCTTTCCGCCTGCGGGGACATTCCCAACATCTGCTGCTCTGGCCCCTCATTGCCCCACTGCTCGACCCACGGCTGACCTGCCATGGCCTGGATCGGGCGGCGGGGATCCCTCCACACCCGGTCCGGGCCCCAGGGGAGATCCTCGGACCCAATCAGGCCTGAACATGCTGCTGAGCTTGCCCACCCACTCCCAGCCCCCACCCGCTCTCCCTGTCCTGATGCAAAGCCTCGCAACCCGCTTTCATGAATGACCTCCAAAGTTTCTAGATTAAATAAATGACTACTTCTGATTTAATAGAAGACATACGCAGCATTGCCAGGAAAGGGGAAGTGTTACAGATAGGTGATTTCAATGTGCTGGATTTTGACTGGCATATCCCTGCTGTGGTGCCATCTAGAAGTAAGGAGATCCTGGATCCTCTACAAGGAGAACTATTCAGGCAACTGGTAACAGAACCCGCACGTGAAGGGGCCATACTGGACTTGGTGCATACCAGTGATGAAAGTGTTTCTTTTTATTTTTTAAAATTTTTTAAAATTTTTATTTAAGTTTCTTGAATAACAACAAAATAATAAGGCAATACAACCCTTCACATTTTAACAGTACTCAAGAAGAAATTGTACATCACATAAGCATATCACATCAAGGGAGAACATTACCAATTATGTGTTTCTGATGTTATAGCAAGAGAACATCTTGCATCCAGTGATCACCAGATGGTGTAGTTCAGTATTAGGACTAGGACTGTTAAAGTCCAATGCAATAAAATTGGGAGATAAGACATTTTTTCAGATATGTTAGTGAGAGGAGGTCTGCATTGCCAAAGAGCTCACTTTGGCTACATCGGACCACAGAACATTTTCTCAGAAGGATTGTGGTTTCTCAAAGTGGGTTTGAGCAAAAATCACATGTGGCCTTTTATGCCTATCTTTGAGCAATGGGATCCTTCTTGGCATTCGCCTATAAAGTCCACCTTTGTTTAGCGCGCAGCATATGGTGCAGGTTGAAACCACCACTACAGATTGCTCCAGGTCAGCCTTAAGCTCTTTCAATGTTGTACGTGGTGTTTTTCAAACAGTTTGCACTAACCTTTGAAGTCTTCCTGGATTAATTTTCCTCTTCCCACCATGTCCTGGGCGGATCCTGACAGCTCCATGAGCAGAAAAACTTTTAATAACATTGTGAACTGTAGACACAGGAATCCCAAGGTCTTTGGAGATGGCCTTGTACCCCTTTGAAGTTTGATGTTTAGTGATAATATTTTTTCTGACAGTCTCAAACAGTTCTATTGTCTTCACTATTGTGAGAATGGAACAGGGAGTGAATGTGACCATTTTAAATATTCATTGGTTGATTCAAGTCATGTAAGACTGATAAGTGATCACAGGTGCGTCTAATTTTACTGCAGTGGGAATGTGGTTCTTCTGTTCAAATTGATTTGAATTGTTTGTAAGGGTATCAATAATCATGTCCTGGCAATGTCCCAGTTTTTGCACTATTTCCTATTATTTCCTTTTCTAATTGATCTTATTTGATTAGATTTTTTTTTTTTTGAATTCTTTATTTTCGTTTTATAACAACAAAGGAAAGGAAGACATACAATTTGATTAGATTTTTTAATGTGTCAAATACGTGTGCATAGATAGTCCAAACTATTTCACTGACCACTTTTTATTAGGAGATACTGGATATTAAGGAGTTGAACTGCAAGGGTCCCAATAATGTTAACCACAACTGTACTTGCTCACACAGCTTACTATACTGAGTGAATCCTCCCCCTCCCCCTGAGGTATTGTGTAGCCTTCTTCCTGTTTTCTCCACGTGTGCATAGTCTGTTTTAGTTTGCTTTTCTCTGACCAGAGAAGGGCTGTACTTTTACAGAGCTCTGCTAGTGAGGGGATATTTGCCTCCTGGGACATCTTACTGTGAGTTCTAGCTGTTTATTTAATTATTTACTGTTTGTCTAACTGTTTGTTTAATTATTTATTGTTTGTCTTAGTGGTGTGCTAGTTCAGCCTTCTCAGCTGTACTTACCTTGCCTCTCTCAACTAACTGGGCTTTGTGTGGTACCCCCATCCCCCTGCTGAGGGTTGACAGGGTACCTTGTAACTGCCCTCTTTAATAGGACTTATCTCCCTCCCTCCCTCCCCAGCACCCACCCACCCCTGGGGTAATTGTAGTTTTATAGGTACTTGCACATCTTAGAGGAAAGGGGCTGCTCTCAGGTGCAGCTCTTAATCCAAATCAGTCATACACAGAGGACCTGAGATTAATTAAGCTTCAGGTACACAGGGTGTATTAGGGGTATTAGATACACTTTTATTAGTATAAGCATCTACACCAATCCTTATTATATACCGAATTTAAAAGACCTAAACACAAGCTTTAAACTAAGATGCAGACAGAGGTCCAGCAACGAGATGGGGGTTCTCCAGTCTTTTGCATTGAGTGTCACATGTATGATTTTCTCCCAGTTGGTGAGAGGTCCCACATATGCACTAAGTGCAGGGAGCTCTTTGCTCTCAGGGAACGAGTCCGTTCTCTAGAGGCTAGAGTAGCAGACCTGGAAGACATAAGAAAGACAGAGAAGTACATGGACGAGACCTACAGGGATATAGTCCTGAAGTCCCACCTCCAGTCTGGCAGCATCCCTGTTGCCATGGAGGAGAGAGGTCGCGTGACAGGAGAGCATCACCCTGGTGTGGCAGGAAGTGATCCTGTAACTAGGACCTGTCCTCCAGGTGATGTAAAACCCTCTCGCACCGAGGACGTTTCTCCAGGGCCATGTCCCCATGAGGGGAGGGTCAGGACAGCTGTTATAGTTGGTGATTCAATCATTAGGAATGTAGATAGCTGGGTGGCTGGTGGACGTGAGGATCGCCTGGTAACATGACTGCCTGGTGCGAAGGTAGCAGATCTCACGCACCGCCTAGATAGGATCATAGATAGTGCTGGGGGGGAGTCTGCTGTCTTGGTACATGTTGGTACCAATGACATAGGAAAATGTGGTAGGGAAGTTCTGGAGGCTAAATTTAAGCTTTTAGGTAGGAAGTTGAAATCCAGAACTTCCAGGATAGCGTTCTCCGAAATGCTTCCTGTTCCACGTACAGGACCCAAAAGACAGGCAGAGCTCCGGAGTCTCAATGCGTGGATGAGACAATGGTGCAAGGATGAGGGTTTTGGATTTGTTAGGAACTGGGGAACATTCTGGGGAAAGGGGGGGCTCTTCCGAAGGGATGGGCTTCACCTTAATCAGGATGGGACCAGACTGCTGGCATTAACCTTTAAAAAAGAGATAGAGAAGCTTTTAAACTAGAAAATAGGGGAAAGCCGACAGTCACCCAGGAGCGCATGGTTCGGACAAAGGTATCCTTGAAGGATACTACCAAAAACAGTGAGGTTCCAAAAGGGAGTATAGTAGCCCAAATGCCCTTGAGTAAGGAGCAGACAGAGCATAAAGATTCCCAATTACCCATGCCTACCAATAGCCAGATTAATATTAATAAAATTAATAAAATACAGTAACTAAAATGCTTGTATGCCAATGCTAGAAGTCTAAACAATAAGATGGGAGAATTAGAATATATAGCACTAAATGAGAGGTTAGATATGATTGCACTCTCAGAGACATGGTGGAAGGAGGATAACCAGTGGGACACTGTGATACCTGGATACAAACTATATCGTAATGATAGAGCTGAACAAATTGGTGGAGGGGTTGCGCTCTATGTTAAAGAGGGCATTGAGTCAGAAAGGATTAAAGTTTTGCAGGGAACACAATTTGCTGTAGAATCTCTATGGATTGAAATTCCATTTATGAAGGGGAAGGTGATGGCAGTGGGAGTATACTATCGACCGCCTGGCCAGAATTAACAAATGGATGATGAAATGCTCAAAGAAATCAAGGAAGCTAACAAAAGCCACAACAGAGTAGTAATAATGGGTGATTTCAATTACCCCGGTATCGACTGGGACAGTCTCACAGCAGGACAAGCTAAAGAGATAAAGTTTCTAGATGAAATAAATGACTGCTTCTTGGAGCAGCTGATTCATGAACCAACCAGAGGGGAAGCCATACTGGACCTAGTCCTTAGTGGAACGCCAGATCTGGTGCAAGAAATAAGGGTGTTGGGACCACTTGGCAATAGTGATCATAGTATGATCATGTTTGATTTAATCAGTGGAGGACAGATAGTAAAGGAATCCACAGTACTACCTTTTAACTTTCAAAAGGGAGACTATGATAGAATGAGGAATATAGTTCGGAAAAAACTAAAAGGAGCGGTTCCAAAGGTTAAAGACTTACAGCAAGCTTGGGTGTTATTTAAAAATACTATCCTCGAAGCCCAGACCAGCTGTATTCCACGCATTAAGAAAAGTGGAAGAAAGTCCAAAAAACTGCCAGCATGGTTTAAAGGTGAGGTCAGAGAGGCTGTTGCTGCCAAAAGAGCAACCTTCAGGACATGGAAAAAAGAGCCAAATGATGAAAACTGGAAACAACACAAGCACTGGCAAGTTAAATGCAAAGCATTGATAAGGCAGGCAAAGCGGGAATTTGAGAAGAAACTTGCTACGGAAGCAAAAACACGAAATAAAGACTTTTTCAAGTACATTCGTAGCAAAAGGCCTGTGAGAGAGTCAATTGGACCATTAGATGATAGAGGGGTAAAAGGGGCAGTAAGAGGGGACAAGGCTATAGCAGAGAGACTGAATGAATTCTTTGCTTCGGTCTTTACTGAGGAAGATGTAGGGATGTTACCCAAGACTGAAGTGGTATTTAAAGGTGATACTGCAGAGGAATTGAGAGAAATATCGCTACACCGGGAAGATATATTACAACTATTTGATAAACTGAATAGTAGCAAATCACCTGGACCGGATGGTATACATCCCAGAGTGTTGAAAGAACTGAAATATGAGATTGCAGACCTGCTATTGGTAATCTGTGAACTTTCATTAAAATCATCTGTAATACCTGAAGATTGGAGGGTCGCCAACGTAACACCAATTTTTAAAAAGGGTTCCAGGGGTGACCTGGGAAATTACAGACCGGTGAGCCTGACGTCAGTACCAGGGAAAATGGTAGAAACCATCATAAAGAACAAAATTACACAGCATGTAGATAGTCATGGCCTAATGGGAGACAGCCAACATGGCTTTAGACAAGGAAGATCTTGTCTTACTAATCTGATCTGTTTTTTTGAAGGTGTGCATAAACAGGTAGACAAAGGTGAGTCGGTTGATATAGTGTATCTGGACTTTCAGAAAGCTTTTGACAAGGTCCCCCATCAGAGACTTTTGGCAAAGCTAAAAAGTCATGGGATAGGAGGCAGTGTACTATTGTGGATCGGGAACTGGTTAAAAGATAGAAAGCAGAGGGTAGGGCTAAATGGCCAATATTCCCAATGGAAAAAGGTGAATAGTGGAGTACCCCAGGGATCTGTACTGGGTCCGCTACTTTTTGACATATTCATAAATGACCTGGAAAAAGGAATAACTAGTGAGGTTATCAAATTTGCAGATGACACAAAACTGTTTAAAGTTGTTAAAACCCAAGAGGATTGTGGAAAACTGCAGGAGGATCTGGATAAATTGGAAGACTGGGCATCCAAATGGCAGATGAAATTTAATGTGGACAAGTGCAAAGTTATGCACCTAGGAAAGAACAACCCACACTATAGTTACACGATGCAAGGCTCCACATTAGAAACCACCACCCAGGAAAAGATTTAGGAGTCATCGTGGATAACATGTTAAAACCCTCCGCCCAGTGTGCAGCGGCGGCCAAGAAAGCAAATAGAATGCTAGGTATCATAAGGAAAGGGATGGAGAATAAAACAAAGGATATTATAATGCCTCTGTATCGCTCCATGGTACGACCGCACCTTGAACATTGTGTGCAATTCTGGTCACCGTATCTTAAAAAGGACATAGAGTTATTAGAAAAAGTACAGAGAAGAGCCACCAAATTGGTGAAGGGGATGGAAGGCTACTCCTATGAAGAGAGGCTAAAAAGGTTAGGGCTCTTTAACCTGGAAAAGAGACGGCTGAGGGGAGATATGATAGAGGTCTATAAATTAATGAATGGAGTGGAACGGATAAACGTGGATCAATTGTTTACGCTATCAGAATATAGAAGGACTAGGGGACATGTAATGAAGCTACAGGGTAAACTATTTAAGACAAATAAGAGAAAATATTTCTTCACTCAACGTGTAATCAAACTCTGGAATCTGTTACCGGAGGATGTAGTAAGGGCTGTTAGTATAGCTGGGTTTAAAAAAGGTTTGGACAAGTTCCTGGAGGAAAGGTCCATAAACCACTATTAAAAAGGGACCCAGGATATCAATGCTTGACCTAGTACAAGCACTGCAGAACCTGTGTCTTTTGGGGAAACTGCTAGGTACGTATGACCTAGATTGGCCACTGTTGGAAACAGGATACTGGGCTTGATGGACCTCGGTCTGACCCAGTATGGCATTTCTTATGTTCTTATGTTCTTATGTTCTTACTGGCTGGCCCATCTATTTATCTACTCTTTTGACCCCTTGCTGTCCTTCACATTCTATATGGTCACAGAACTCTAATTTACTTGTTATCCCTGCAGTTTTGAAAACACAAATGAAGGCATCACACCATTCTGCTTTTTATTTTCTAGCCCCCTCACTCTGGAACTCTTGACCCCTCCTCCCCCCCCCCCCCCCATATAAGAGTGGAATCTTCTTACAAACAGTTCAAGGTTCTTCTCAAAACTTACTTTTTTGAAAAGGCATTTTTATGTCGTTTGGACTGAAGGAGTACAGTCAGACGTAGCAACCTTGTCTCTTTTGTCATGCCTTTCTGCTTTGTTTTAAGAAAATAAGAAATGCCATACTAGGTAAAACCATTGCTTTAACTGGCAGGGCACTGCATTTGTCAAGGAGTTCTTTGTCCTCAGGGAACAAGTCTGATCTTTGGAGGCTAGAGTGGCAGATAAAGAAGATAGAGAGATATATAGACAAGACCTACAGGGACATAGTACCGAAGTCCCACCTCCAGTCTGGCAGTATCCCTGTTGCCATGGAGGAGAGAGGTCACGTGACAGGAAAGCATTACGCTGGTGTGGCAGGAAGTGATCTTATAGCTAGGACCTGTCCTCCAGATAATGTAAAACCCTCTCACACTGAGGTTTCTCAGGCCATGTGCCCATGAGGGAAGGGTGAGGATGCCATTATAGTTGGAGATTCGATCATTAGGCATGTAGATAGCTAGGTGGCTGCTGGACGTGAGGATCACCTGGTAACATGCCTGCCAGGTGCAAAGGTAGCAGACCTCACGCACCACTTAGAAAAGGTTTTAGATAGTGCTGGGGAGAAGTCTGCTGTCTTAGTACATGGTGGTAGCAATGACATAGGAAAGTGTGGGAGGGAGGTTCTGGAGGCCAAATTTAGGCTTCTAGGTAAGAAGCTGAAATCCATAACTTCTAGGGTAGCATCCTCCGAAATGCTTCCTGTTCCACACGCAGGACCCAAAATGCGTGGATGAGACAATGATTCAAAGAAGAGGGTTTTGGTTTTGTTAGGAACAGGGCAACATTCTGGGGAAGGGAGGGGCTGTTCCAAAGGGATGGGCTCCACCTTTACCGGGATGGAACAAGGCTGATGGCATTAACCTTTAAAAAGGAGATAGAACAGCTTTTAAACTAGATAATAGGGGAAGGCCGACAGTAGCCCAAGGGCACATGGTTTGGAAGGATGTATCCTTGAAGGATACTAGCAAAAGAGAGAAGTTAGTGCATCATGACAAAGAGGTTCAAATAAGGATAAAAGTAAACCAGATGCCTTTAAGTACAAAGCTGAAAGATTCCAAATTACCCTATCAAATGATAACCAGATTAATATGAATAAAATACAACCTCTAAAATGCCTGTATGCAAATGCTAGAAGTCTAAAAAATAAGATGAAAGAGCTGGAATATATAGCACTAAATGAAAGGGTAGATATGATTGGCATCTCAGAGACCTGGGGAAGTAGGACAACCAATGGGACACTGTGATACCTGTATTGCATTGTCAGTATCGATCAAATTGGTGGAGGGGTTGTGCTCTATGTTAGAGACAGCATTAAGTCATATAGGATTAAAGTATTGCATGAAACAAAATACACTTCAGAATCTCTATGGATAAAAAATTCACGTATAAAGGGGAAGGGATGGCAGTGGAGGTGTAGTACTGACCGCTTGACCAGAATGAACAGATGGATAAAGCAATGCTAATAGAAATCAGGGAAGCTAACAAAAGTTACAACACAGTAATAATGGGCAACTTCAATTGACCTGGTATCGACTGGATCACAGAAGAACATGCTAGAGAGATAATGCTTCTAGTTGAAATAAATGACTGCGGAATTAAAACAACCTTTCTGAGAAAGATGGAGGCAAGATGGCGGCGGTGATCAACCTCGGGTGATCTGGCCCTCTCGGAGGTGTTCTGCTCCTGGCGGTGGTGTTCCTTCAGTGTTGGAGATGGGGCGAAGGAAATGTAAGCAGGCTCCCCTACCCTCGGGGGAGCCCCTTACTGGAGCTGTCGGGCAGAAAACGCTTATGATGTGTGGGTTTGTGTCCCTGGTTGTTGGAGCTGCATCTTCGGCGGGTCTGGCGTTTTCTCCAGATCTGAGCACGTCGGAGGTAGTACTTTTCTCTGAACAGTGGGCCCCCCATCATGCCCCGGAAGTGCTGCAGCGGACTCTGAAGTGCTTCCCGATGGCGTGAGAGCTAGCATGCCGGTACAGGGGAGTGAAGAGGGCTCCGAAGCTGGTTGTCTTCACTCGTTTTTGACAACTAGAGTGGGATTAGGAGCGGATGCTGTTCCCTTTTTGGAGGACATCCCAACCCAGGCTGGTTGTGCTGTGGTGTCCATCAGTCGAGCTGATGTGTTGGTGAAGCCCCAAAAAATCACTTTGGAGGTGCTATGGGATGCCATTTCTACCATGCATTCTTCTCTTGTGACTATTTCTACTTCTGTAAGTACTGAGAGTGAGTTTCTTTGTACACATATTCAAGAACGTTCTAGAGTCCAACAGGAGCATGCGGGGAAGTTGGAGAGGCTTGAAGGAGATCTAGAACAGCTCCAGGAGTTGCACAGGACCCACATTAAAGAAAGAAATGTGACCTCTAGGAGACTGGAATATCTTGAAAATCAAGTCCGGAAGAACAATTTCAGACTGATTAATTCCCTAGGTCTCCATTATACTTACCCTTGGAGATGGTTCGTAGTTATTTCCAGGAGGTCTTGAAGATCTCCAAGGATGACCTACCACCTCTAACCAGGGCTCAGTACCTTGATGTGGGCCGGAGCAATCTAGGTGTATGAGATAAGCTCCAGTAGAACCCGGAGACCTTACTGGGTTTTTGGAGAGCTCTCTGGAGCTTGTCACGGCTCGCTCCACTCTCCTTGTTACCCTGGCTCTCAAATCTGATAAATCTTTGATTCTTCATTTATATTTTAGAAATTTCATTGAGCAGTTCTTTGGTTCTCATGTTCGCATTTTCCCCGATCTTGCTAGGGATACCCAGCTAAGGAGAAAGGAATTCCTGTGGATGAAACCCAGGGTCCTTTCTACTGGCGGGTCTTTTTTGTTGAAATTTCCTGCTAGATGTCTTGTTTCCTATAAAGAAAAGTTGTATTTGTTTTGTGAACCTCAGCAGCTATTGGAATTTCTTGTGGCTAGGGACGATCACGTGGTTTTTGTTGACTCCCATACGGCTGATGTATAAGTCTCTCACTGCTATGTAATGATTTGGTATTTTTCCTTATGTGTATATTTCCTGATGCCTCCTTTAATAATTGTGGACTAATTTTTGGCTATGCTGTATTTCCTTAATGTTAGTTTAGTATTATTTGCGCTGTTGCCATATTTACTTCATTCATTTTCTATGAATGTAATGGAATATTCAATAAAAGATTTAAATTTAAAAAAAAAAAAGAAAGAAATGATGCTTCTTGGAAAAGCTGGTTCATGAACCAACAAGATGGGAAGGTATTTTGGACCTAGTCCTTTGTGGAACACAGGATCTGATGCTTATGGAATAGAGGATCTAGTGCAAGAGATAAGGGTGTTGGGGCCACTTGGCAATAGTGATCATAGCATGATAACATTTGATTTAATAAATGGAAGTAGGACGGCAAAGATATCCACAGTACTGCCTTTTAACTTTCAAAGGAAACTATGATAAATTGAAGAAAATAGTCAAGAAAAACCTAAAAGGAGCAGCTGCAAAGGTTAAAGATTTACATCAAGCATGGGCATTGTTTAAAAATACTATGTTGGAAACCCAGATCAGATGTGTTCCATGAATTAAGAAAAGTGGAAGGAAGGCCAAAAAACTGCAAACATGGTTTAAAGGCGAAGTCACAGAGGCTGTTGCCAAAAAAATGTCTTTTAGGAAATGGAAAAAGGAGCCAAATGACAAAAATGAGAAACAACATAAGCACTGGCAAGTTTGATGCAAGGCATTGATAAGGAAGGCAAGGAGAGAATTTGAAAAAAAGTTTTCTGTGGAAGCAAAAACACATTAAAAAACCTTTTTCAAGTACATTCATAGCAAAAAAATCTGTTAAGAGAGTCAATTGGACTATTGGATGATAGAGGAGTAAAAGGGGTGCCTAAGGGAATATAAGACCATAGCGGAGAGACTAAATACTTTGGTTTTTACTGAAGAAGATGTAGGGAAGTTAGCCATGCCTGAAATGTATTTAAAGTTGATATATTGGGAGAATTGAAAGAAATCTCGCTAAACCGGCAAGATGTATTACAAATATTTGATAAAGAGTAGTAAATCACCTGGAATGGATGGTATACATTCGAGGGTGTTGAAAGAACTGAAATATGAGATTGCAGACCTACTATTAGTAAGCTGTGAACTATCATTAAAATCTTCTGTAGTACCTGAAGATCAAAGAATAGCCAATGTAATGCCAATTTTTTTAAAAAACATCAGTACCAGGCAAAATCATAGAAATCATTATAAAGAATCAAATAACTGAACATGTAGATAGTCGTGGTTCAATGGGATAAAACCAACATGGATTCAGCCAAGGAAAGTCTTATCTTACGAATCTGTTATATTATTTTTGAAGGTGTGAATAAACAGGTAGACCAAGGTAAGCCAGTTGATGTAGTGTATCTGGATTTTCAGAAAGCCTTTGATAAGGTTCTTTATGGGAGACTGTTGGCCAAATAAAAAAGTCATGGGATTGGAGGCAGCGTACTATTGTGGATCATGAACTGGTTAAAAGACAGAATGCAGAGAGTAAGGCTAAATGGCCAATTTTCTTAATGGAGAAAATAAAGTACCCAGGGATCTATGCTGGGCCTGCTGCTTTAAAACATCTTCATAAATGACCTGAAAATGGGAATAACGAGTGAAGTAGTCAAATTTGCAGATTAAACAAAATTATTCAAAGCTGTTGATGCAAGAGGATTGTGAAAAATTGCAAGAGGACCTTGATAAATTGAAAGACTGGACATCCAAATGGCAGATGAAATTTAATGTGGACAAGAGCAAAGTTATGCACTTAGGAAAGAACAACCCAAACTATGGTTACACGATATGAGGTTCCATAATAAGAACCACCCCCCCAGGAAAAAGATTTAAGTCTCATCATAGATAATACATTGAAACCCTTCAACTAATGTGCAACGGCAGCCAAGAAAACAACCAAGGATATTTTATTGCCTCTGTATCATTCCATAGTGCAACTGCACCTTGAATATTATGTGCAATTCTGGTCACCATATCTTAAAAAGGATATAGTGGAATTAGGAAAGGTACAGAGAAGAACCACCAAAATGGTAAATGGGATGGAAGGATACCCCTATGTGGACAGGCTTAAACGTTTAGGACTATTCAACTTGGAAAAAAGATGGCTGAGGGGAGATATGATAGAGGTCTATAAATTAATGAATGGAATTGAATGGGTAAACGTAGATCAGTTGTTTATGCCATCAAAAAGTATAAAGACTAGGGGACACGCAAAGAAGCTACAATGTAACCCATTTAAGACTAATATGAGAAAATATTTTTTTGCTCAACACATAATCAAACTCTGGAATTTATTACCGTAGGATGTAGTGAAGATTGTTAGTGTAGCTGGGTTTAAAGAAGGTTTGGACAAGTTCCTGGAGGAAAGGTTCATAAACCATTATTAAAGAGGACTCTGGAAATCCATAGCTTGCCCTGGGACAAGCATTTTGGAACCTGTGTGCCTTTTTGGGAACCTGCCAGGTACTTGTGAGCTGAATTGGCCACTGTTGGAAACAAGATACTGGGCTGGATGGACCTTGGTCTGACTCAGTATGGCATTTCTTATGTTTTTATGTTGCCATGCCAGGCACCTGTGTGCTGGTGAATGCTGAACACAATGTGTGCTGAGGTCTTACCCTAGGTAGCTGCCTGGAAACACTAAACTGTAACTATATAATCCAATTTCTTTCTCTGATGCTTCAGTTATACTGCCTAGTGATATATACCCTACCCTGGATGCTACAAGGTGCAGATGTGGCACTCCCCCAACCAAGAATGGTGTGCATGGGTCAAGTGTCAAGGTGGCTTTAAACTCAGTTGTATGTGTCTCTGACCATCCATTGGTATTCCATCAGCATGCCATTCCTGCTCACTATGGGGCCTGCAGCACTGCTACCTAGGACTGGACTGTGGGAAGAGTGGACACATTACAACTTCCAATTATAGGTGGGCTGCACACTAGGCAAGCTCATACCATGGACCTAGAAAAAATTCTGATCAATCATTCAAGGAACAATCCCTAGTATATATTATTTTTGTTGGAGCTACCACCCCAGTGAAAGGAATCAATCCATTCACCACTGTGGTTCCTCCTTTTTAATTAGAAAATTTCTTTAAAAAAATACAGCTAATCATTGTACTTAGCTAAATCATGAAATCCTTCAGGCTGTTCTGAAAACCACAAAGACAAACGACGTGTCATGTTTTGGGTTTAAAATTTAGAAACCCTGCTTCAGGTCAAGCTGCTCAATGCGGTCAATCTTCAGCCAAAATGAAATTCTGAAATTTTTTAAAAAGTTCTTCAGGGAACTCCTTAAATAGTCCGATTCGACGTCTGAGCACATAACTGATGCAAGCAACCTAACAACCAATCAGGTGAGTTGAAAAATACGCCAATCAAAATAAGGGGAGGTCCCACCACTCAGGAACCCCTTCCTAAATGAAAGGCTTGAATGAACAAGATACCTCTTATAATAGTATACCAATCAACTTGTCCAGCTCATACCATGGACATGACCCTGTACTCCATTCAGAACCCATAGAAGGAAAACATGACACTATGCCTCTTGCCCCACCCCTAATCCCACTATGCCTCTTGCCCCACCCCTAATCCCGGAGGGCCGGGGGTTCAAGTCCCACCTGGGGACAGCAATCTCAGGCTGGAGGGACTGGGATTTCTAGTCCTATAGGCACTCCTTGTGGTCTTGGGCAAGCCACTTAACCCTCCATTGCCCATGTTCCCTGTAAGTATTAGCGTATGTGTGTCATATCCCCTCATGTTAAATGTATCCCCCAATTGACCGCTTTGACCCAGTGAAAAGCGGGATATAAATACAGCTAAATAAATAAATCATTAGTTTTATGGCCTTAGCACATTCCCACCTCCAACAGCTCCACAAATAACCCATAATCACAATAGCTGAAACTGTGTGACGGACCCTATTGACCCTATCTACCTACTATTTTGCATGTGTCACTCTGTGCAAGGTCTGCATGGGATGGGCACACCTATGTTCTGCATCAGTGGCTGTCACTGGCAACCATAGATCGTGGATACTGGGGCCAGATACACGCCTGCAAGGTCTCATGTTGAACTTATTCTGCAACTCTCAGGTTCTACTGATGTCTGCCAGCTCACATGTCAGCAATGTTGATGTTTAGGCAGGCCTTTGCGGCCCTCAGCCTCATGCCCCTGGGTAACATGGCTACCATGCAAGTGAGTCCGCCACTTGGGAGAATGCACAGGTCTCAGGATTCTGGCTGCAGGTGTGGGGCCACTGTGGTACATTACTGCGCACTCATCACAGAAGGTACATGGCAGAGGATGCCCGCATGGATCTAGTGCCAATGTTAACCACAGCTATCAATACTCAAAGACTGAATGTGAGGCTGAATATAGGGGATGGGCCTCTGCTGATAGTGCCGCCCACTGCAAGAAAAAGGCCAAGGGATATCAGTGACTGTGCTTCACTGGATAGGGCCCACATGCCATTAGAGACCTCTCCAAAAACATTGCCTAAGGTTGAGACTCAAACCTGCCATCTTGCTGTAAAAAAGGCACACACATCCTGACTGAGCCATAGCATACATCGAGGTGTGGGGGCCATGATGCTATGACAGCATGGGCAGATGCACTGATGCTTGTGCAAGGCCCCAAAACTGTGAGGTCTGGGGGAGCTCTCATGTATCAACCTGTACTCCCACATACTCCCACATACCATTTGCCCAGGTACACCAGGATGTCCAAGGGGATAAAGTGTTACAATAACCATTGCATGCAGTTATGGTACAGTCATGCAGTGCATTTATATTGGGTGGGAGTCTGTCTCAGGGGATTCCAACTCAAACCCATCCCACCCTCCTAACCACCTAATCATCCAGTCTACTGCATATAAATTGACAGTTTAAAGTTATAATGTTCCCAACATACTCTTTCACCTTAAAGTTCTCTGTATCAAGTTGTTGTTCACAGTAAACCGCTTTGATGACTTGAAAGACGGTATATAAAAAAGTTTAAATAAATAAAATCTTGTATATGGTTACACAGCCACGGCTTACAATGCATTGCTCCCCATGGGGGATGGGCAATGGAACAGCTGCCTGTCATACAAGTCCCTTGGAGTGGACTTATGTTAATGGCCAATATGGCGTCTATGTAGCTAAGTCCTGTCACACTCCAATATCAAAGTACGAACACACTCGCATTCAACATAGCACCAGTCAGAGAAAGGTGCATAACAAAGTGTATTTTATAAGGTGCATAACAAAGTGTATTTTATTTGCAGAAGATTACAAGAGCCATTACCCGACACTGCCATATTTCAGCACTGCCTTCATCAGGGGTTTTGGCCTAAAACAGGGATACATATAGAACATAAATTAAAAGTAAAATAAGTACAAACTTATCGTGAACATTAACAATAATAAGACAAATCAATAATAATGTCAGTAAAAGAATGTCATACCTTAAAACAGAAAGTATAAACGAATTATAAATAACTCAAAAAGAGCCACTTAAAAAAGGGTAAAACATAAATATTGTCACGCCCACCACCACCTAGGCGGCTGCCTAGAGGTAAGGGGCGTGCTTTTTTGTGTCTCTTGTTGATAGGGGAATCCAGAGCCGAGGCTTCTGGGATATGTAGTTGTGTAAATTAATACTGAGGCCAAGGGTTTTTGAAGGCTAACACAGGAATTTATATTTCTTCCTTCGCAACAAGGAGCATTTTAATCTCAACACATGCAAAACAAAATAGAATGCTTCTCCAACACAAAAAGAAAACTTCTATGTCCAAGTTTCCCCAGTAACTTAAAAGTATACTGCTTCTGCCAGCTTAATACAGAGATATGGGTTTTCCTTCACAATTCCAGCATTCAAGAATAAGGCCTTCGCAGTTCCTGCTCAGTTTGAGCCTTGGTATCTGCTTCTTTCAAAGTGTCCAACATTCAAATCACAGCTTCCAGGCTTTCTCTCTATTCTATGCACTGGAATTGCTTCCAGCCCCAGCGTTTAACATTTAAATCACAGTTTCAAATGTTTCTCTCTGTGCTATGCACTGGAACTGCTTCTTGGCAAAACGTTTAACATTTAAATCACAGCTTCAAATGTTTCTCTCTGTTATATGCACTGGAACTGCTTCTTGCCAAAGCATTTTAACATTTAACATTTAACATTTCTTTCACAGCTGGTCAGGCAGTTAGTTCCTAGGCTTCCCTTTCGTTTCAAACCCAGAACTTCCTTAGCTTGTCTTCTCACAAAGGGAACAATCCATTAACTCTACAGACTCGGGGTCAGAATCCCCTCCCTCTGTCTGCATGTCTTCATATCCGAGGTTTGTTAACTCCTGGTATTGCACAGCTTGTACCAATGAAGGTTTAACCTCTTCCAGTAACTCTAAGAGTTTCTCCCAGCGAGACCCTTTTCCACCCTCAGGGATCTTAGCAAGGCTATGGAGATCCTTATCTTGCATTAGACGGTTCAGTGAGTCTAACTGGCTTACATTATTCTTAACAGCAGCTCTACTCACAGTCCTGTCCAGAGCTGATGATTTCCTAGCAGCTTCCTGTACTGCTGCACGTGTACCTTGCTCCTGGTCAGCAACTCTCCCAGGCAAAACCCTCCTATCTCCAGACCTGGCTGCACTTCCTCTGTAGCACTGGTCTCTTCCTGGAGCATGGCTTCCTGTGTGCTGGAACCCTGGAGAATCCCCTCTGAGGCTATCCCTGGAATGTTTCTTCCCTTCAGCCCTTCTGAAGGTTCCTTTTCCTTCTTCTTCCCTGGTGGTCTCTTTTCCTTCTATTCCCTGGGGCTTAAATGAGTGTAGCTGCCCTATCGGTTCTAACTCCTCCCCGAGGTGCCTCCCATTACCTCCCTTGGTTGCCTTGGCGCTGGGGCGTGGTCTTCACTCAGCAGCTATGTGTGTTTTTTTTTTCTTTTGCTGCACTTTGAAACTCCGTGCTCTCTGGGCTATCCCCCTGGCTGGAGGAAAATGTTTGTTTTTCACCTAATTCCACGGACTCAGATGTGCCTTCGCCACCACAATATACATCAGATGGGGACGTGGTTTCATTTATAATAAAGGAACTTATAAAGTGATGTCCTAAAAATAATGCATAAAAATGACTTATACAGAATTTCTATGGAAGCATATCACACTTTAGATAGCAAGTGTTGTATCACGTGAAGGAAGAAGGAAGCATATGTGAATTATGAAAAAATGAAAAAGTATACCGGTTGGTTTCCATTCACCTTGCTTGTTAGTTGCACAGACTAACTGCTATATCTAAAAAAGAAACCATTGAACATATTCAGGGTCATTCCAAACCGCATTTAGAGGGTCTGGATGTCCGATCCGGATATCCAGACTCTCTGTATACTCGGATCGTGATGCTGGGGAGAGAGTTCTCCACAAATATTGCCAGTTTGTGCAGGGAGCTCTATTCTTGGGTGAGAGGGGGTGGGCCGGGGGAGAAGCAAAGGCAGGCAGTGGGCAGCGACTAACTCTGGACGTATAGGGCCGAATCAGAGGTCGGCCCTATATGTCCGGGGCCTTCAATGTAGACGGGGGACTTATTCCAAAGGTGGAATAAGTCCCCATGGATGGTGGGGGATCATGGCACGGAACTCGGAGGAGCAGGTGAAGGGGCACAGGAGGTACCCCACAACCCGACCCTGGCCTTGGAAGGTCCAATCGGTGATTGGGCTGTGGGGAAGCACAGATCTGCTTGTCAGTCAGTGATTGCAGTTCCTCAGTGGAGCCGCAGTGCCATGGCAATGGGATGCCATGGCACTGCGGCTCCATTCAGGAGCCTGACTGAGTTAGAGGGGTAGGTGCAGGATGTGTTGCCAGTAGATCCGATTCTGACAGGTCGTACAGGGGGTGGACGGCCAGCACAGAATGACTCCCTTTGATATTAGAGTTACAGAGCAAGTCTATTTTTTTTTTTTAAAAGAAGGGGTTCAAGGACATTTCCAAAAGTTTAATTTGTGGGCCAAGAATTGTCATCTTTGATGTTGTACTAATATAACAGTCAAACATAAATGGAGCGCTTATGAATAATGTTAGAGAATATATTAAGACCTGATTCCGACTGGTGAATAGTGGGGATATACATCTGGGTTGGCCATCCAGCCCCACTATTAGCCAGTCAGAAGAGATGAAATGATTAAAGCCGTTCTCTTGGAGGATAGTGTAAGCCAACAAGAAACCTTGAAAAAGATCCTGGAGCGTAGATAAGTACTCCACAAAACATCATCGAGCTAGGCTCAATCGGAGGCCCATCTCTGCAGCAGGTCAAGACATTAAAGTCCACAAAAGGTTAATAATTGTTATAGTGACTATACTTTAACGCTGTCACCTAGGGGAGGGGAACCAAGGTATTAGGAGGATGAGAACAACATGCTGAATGTTGTTATCTTTCCAATTGCTTCACCTTTTTTACATAGTAACTATGTTACTATGTAAAAAAGATGAAGCAATCGGGAAGGTAGCGTTGAATGTACATTGTGACTATATAAAAGAGAAATTAGACTTATCTGCTAAATGTTTTTCCTTGAGGAACTCCAGTTCAGTCCTCCACCACTGGGTAGTGTACCTCCTCCTACAGCTTGGAGACTGGGCATGTCAAAACTGTGACATCACTGGTACTATACTGCTGGACTCCCCCATCAGCCCCAGTGAACTATTGACAAAGCAGACTGAAAGGAGCAACAAATAAGTAGCTATAGCATTAAATTTAACTTTTAACAATTAACTATACCCCCGAAAACAAGGGGAGAAAAACAAATTTGATCTCTCTCTTTCTCTTCCCTCTCTGAATAAACTAGGATAGAGAAGCTAGAGTAAAATAACCATAGCAACGCTGAATCTTTGAAAAGTTCTTACCTTATCATGACTGAGAACCCCCCCCCCCCCCCCAGAGCGAATCTATCTGTGAACTAACCATCCTCGGGCAGGAGTCAGGACTGAACTGGAGTTCCTCAAGGAACAACAATTACTGTAGCAGGTAAGTCTAATTTCTCTTTCCTTATCGGTCCTCCAGTTCAGCCCTCCACCACTGGGATGTAACAGAGCAGTACTCATTGGGAGGGACCTGTCCACCCAGATCACAACACCGCCGACCCGAAACAGGCATCATTAGCTGCCTGGACATCCAGGCGATAGTGCTTACTGAATGTATGGAGCGAAGACCAAGTGGCCGCTCTGAAAATTTCCACTGGCGGAACCAAACTATGCTCCGCCCAAGAGGTCACTTTCGCTCTAGTAGAGTGAGCCCGTAATCCCACAGGCACCGGACGACCCTGCAAGATATACAGTATGCTGCCGCTATTGCCTCTCAGACCCATCTAGAAATTGAAGCTTTGGCTGCTGCTTCTCCCTTACGCGACTTTCAAAAAGAACGAATAACCGATCCGATTACGAAAGGTTTCGGAGACTCTTAAATATTGACGTAGAACTCTCTTTATGTCCAACCTACGAAGACTATGGTCCGATGCATTCTCTTCAGTTGTCCCCAATACTGGTAATGACACTGATTGATTCAAATGAAAAGGCGAAACCACCTTGGGCAAAAAGGACGGGACCGGACGCAGTACCACCTTTTCCCTGGAAAACGACAAGAATGCATCAGTACAGCTGCCTCCCACATGCTCGTCCACCTAACTGGCTGCCACATAGGGTGCCCACCAATATGGCAGGTCCATCAGCTCCAACCTGTCCTTCCTTCCATCACTTTTACATTGACTTTCCATGGTGCATTATCCAGCATTAGGATTACAGCCATTGTCCTGCCTTTAGATGCATGCTTGTCAAATTGAAGCACCTTAGGACCCTTGGTCATCTTATGTTCGGACGTCTAAACCCCTTAGGGTGCCTTAACTTCATGCACCTTAACCCCTCAGGGCGCCTTACCCTCAGGTGCCTTAAAACCCTTAGGGCGCCTTAACTTCATGCCCTTCACCCCTCAGGGCACCTTAAACTCAGGCACCTTAGGTTGAAGTGCCTTAAACATGAGATGTGTTTAGGTTGAAACGCCTTAAACCCCTTAAACATGAGATGTGTGTTACCACGAGTTAAATAGTCAGGGTGCCCTGTTCCATGCGTTACACGGCCCACAACTCCCTTTACGCTGGACCACCCTCACCCACCCATAGCCTTATACAGCTTCGGCAACCTTAGCGCTGCCCTTACCGCTGGTGACGTTACCACGGTTTACTAAACATACACTTTAGTCATGATTTTAGTGTCTGAAGATGTGCTGATAAATGTCAAATCACAGAGATTTATTTATTTATTTATTTAGCAAGCATTTGTAGCCCGCTCCTTCCAGCGATCAGAAGCGGGTAGGATTACTATTGTGAAACTGCCGAATCAAGGCAGGTACAAATTTTGTTTACATACAGATTGTCAGAAAAGCACATCATACAGAGTTAACACTTCTTAGCTATGGGGGAGTTCATTTACATATATACATAAATACATATATACAGGATAATCTTCTTGGACTGTCGAATCAAGGCAGGTACAAATTTTGCTTACATACAGATTGTCAGAAAAGCACATCATACAGAGTTAACACTTCTTAGCTATGGGGGAGTTCATTTACAGATATACATAAATACATATATACAGGATAATCTTCTTGGACACAGTGGTCAGGGGCTGCTCCATCTGTGGGTTTAGTTCAGGTTGAAATGTGATTGGAAAATGTGCGTTTTGAGTTTCTTTCTGAAGTCTAGAAGGTCATTGCTAGCTCGTAGTTCTGGTGGGAGTTGGTTCCACAGTGTTGGCGCCACATATGAGAAAGCCCTGTGGCTGGTGTTAGTTTTGGCAGATCTTATATCTGTTGGAGTGTGAAGGATGTTGGAATTGTGGGTTCTTCTGTTTCGGGTAGGAGGTTGCAATCTTACTAGGTTGTTGAGGAAGGAAGGTGCTAAGTTGTGGATGAGTTTGAAGGTGGTTGTTAGTATTTTGTATTTTATGCGAGCTGTTATGGGTAGCCAGTGTAATTGAATTAGCACTGGTGTGATGTGGTCACTTAGATTTTTCTTCATTATGACCCTGGCAGCTACATTTTGTGCCATTTGTAATATGTTTAGGGTTTTTTTAGGTAAACCTTGTAGGATGGTGTTGCAGTAGTCAAAATGTGGCATGATGAGTGCTTGGGCCACTGTTCTGAAGTCTTGGGGATCAATAATATTCCGAATGGGTTGGAGCACTCTAAGCTTGTGGAAAACTGCTCTGTTGGTCTTTCGGAGGTGTTTTTCCATCTTTAGGTCACAGTCAAATGTGACTCCTAGATACTTTATTTCTTTTTTTGTTTGGTAAGTGTTGTTACATAGTGTTATTGATGTGGGAGGGTCAAAATTCGGTTCTTTGGAGATATACATTACTTCGGTTTTTTTGTGATTAATTGACATGCTACTTTGTTGTAACCAGTCTTGCATCTCTCCGATACATGTCTCCAGTGGGTTGTAGTCTGGGTTTTTAGTGTCTAGTTGTGTGTATAGCATGATATCATCGGCATAGATGTGGTAATTAATTTCGTGCCGTGAGAAAATTTTGCATAGTGGCTGCATATATATGTTAAACAGAAGTGCTGAGAGAGCAGAGCCATGGGGGATTCCCTGTGTTTGTGAGAAAGATTCTGCTTTTTCTCCGTTGAATTGAACCTGTTGTGTTCGATTTGAGATGTAGGATGAGAACCATTTAGTGGGGTTCCTGTTATTCCTATTGATTTTATCCTATTTATGAGGGTCCCATGATTAACTGTATCAAAGGCAGCTGAGATGTCAATGAATACAAGAATGTACATTTTCTTTTTGTTTTCAAGGCCCTTTAGGAGGTTGTTAAGTAGAACTAGTAACAGGGTTTCAACTCCATGATGTTGCCTGAAGCCATATTGCTGGTCATCAAGAGGAGCACTGTCAGTCAGATGGTCTTGGAGTTGTAGAAGGACCGTTTTTTCTATGATCTTTGCCAGGAATGAGATACTTGATATGGGACGGTAGGAGGCTGGGTCTTCTCCGTTGAGTGTAGTGTTTTTTAGGATTGGTCTAATGACTGATTTCTTTAGTTCTGAGGGCATGATTCCTTGTTGTAGGGATAGGTTAACTATGTGTGCTATGTGAGGTGCTATGTCTTGTTTCACTGCCTTGATCCAGGATGCAGGACAGGGATCTAGTGGGGAGGTGGTGCTTTTCAGGCTTGTGACAATGGCTGTGATTTGCTGGGTTCCTATTTTGTGGAAGTGCTCCCATAACTGGTTTTGCGTTGTGTTGTTCTCACTTCTGATTTGTGATGTTGGTGGGGGGGGGGGGGGTGGAGGACCAGGGGCCGTCAGTTTGGACGCGTAGTGGTTTGCCAGTGTTTGGACCTTGATGGATTTGTTGAGGTTGGCATTTTGGTCGGTTTTAGTTAGTGATTTGACTAGTTCAAATAACTCTCGTGGGCGATTGATTGCCTTGTTTAGGATGTTGGTGTGATGTAATTTTTTTGCATTGTTCACGTCGTCTTTGTATTTTGCGAGATGGGCCATGTATTTAGTTTTGAGATCGGAGGATTTGGTTTGTCTCCATTTTCTCTCTATTTTACGGAGCTCCCTTTTTGATTTTATTATAGTTCCTGTGTACCAGGGTTCCGAGTTGATCTTATGTGGGTTTGATGTGTGTTTCAAAGTTGGGTTAGATGTATTTTGGATGTGTGTGTTCCATCTGTTAGTTAGTTCGTCTAGGTCTGTGGAATCTAGGTTTATGTGGGATGCAATGGTGCTTATGAGGTGTTCCTCGTTGAGTTTGCTGAATTTCCTAATGGGGTTGGTCATTCTCATCTCCTTTGAGTTTTTGGGTTGGCACTGTAGTTTAAGTTTACAGTTGATTTGGTGGTGGTCTGACCATGGTACTTGAGTTATGTTTATTATAGGTGGTTCATTGCTTTGTTGTGGATTTCTGGGTATGAAAATCATATCTAGGATGTTTCCTCTATCGTGTGTGGGGTTGCTTATTATTTGTTGGAAACCCAATTGGTCGATGGCTTCATAGAAGGAGTCCGTGTGGGACGGAGGAATTGATGCTAGGTTCAAATCTCCGAGGATGATCTGGAATTTTTTGCTTTGTGTGGATGTGATGGTTTCTAGTGCTGTGGCTAGTGTCACCAGAGCCATTTTACAAATGGATTTTAAAGACATCCAAGTGAGCAGTGGGCATGGCAGAGGTGTGTCTGGAAAGATGCAATGAACTTAGACGTCTCCACTTGATTTCAGAAACATTGGAGATATCTGTGACCCCATCCACATTTAGACCTGCACCAATCATGAACAGGCATCAGGAAAGTGCTTGTTTTGGCCATAAAACATCCAGAGGTTGTAGAGAAGATGAAGAGTTATGTGACTAGCCAAAGATCACAAGGAGCAGCACTGGGATCTCAATCCTGGCCACAACCCACTACCATTAGGCTATTAGATGTCCCCATTCTGAAATGCTATTCTGGGGATGTCTATGTAGCCATCCCCATAGACATCCATATCAGGTGCATCCACATTTGTAAAATTGTGCTTGAACTTGCACGCGCCTGTTTTTTCTCCAGATTGTACTTGGACATCCTATGTAAAATGTGCCTTCATGGGACATGTTTACTAAACTGCATTAGCTGCTACCACAGGGCTAATGTGGAAATACCACCTGGCCATAGCAGTTAATGCTGTAGAAATGCAGATATCACGAACACTTTTCTGCGATATCTGCATTTCGTGCGTTGGCCCCAAAGGGAGGTGGGATCAGGGCAGAGAGTAGGTATAACCATTTGTGGCAGTCACTGTGTGAAAATATTTTGTGCGATGGCTGCCAAAAATGCCCTGATCATGGCTGTAGATAATGCCACCTCAGGCGATCCATTTGTGTGGTATCGCGGCACCACAATGCCCACTGTCAATATTGTTGGTGCCACGGTTATACAATCTGAGGTACCGGCAATATTTGTAAAAGTTTCTTCCCCACCTTCAGCACTGACCCCCTCTGGAGAGCTCCCGATCCCCATAGGGAACTATCCGGTGGATATCGGTGTAGCCCCGGAGCAAATCAAAGATTGGCTAGCCAGTTTGGTGCCCAAAGCATCCCCTCCCCTTTTGATCCTTAATTTTAAAAAACCTGGCTAACCAGTCAGGGTCCTGACCCCCCTCCCTTCCTCCCTCATTAAAAACAATTAATCCCGGTTAGTCAGTTGGCCTAATGGGGGTCACATGGGCCCTCTACCCCTCTCTCCACCTTGTGCATATCTCATTATCCCTGGTGGTCCAGTAGTCACTGGGGACAGGAGTAGTTCTCCTCACTCCTGCCCCTGTCATCGAGCCTGCACAAAATTACTGTGATCATGTGGTGCTGCCCTCTACAGTCTTGACATTGGGGAAAAGCACTGCAAGATTGTGGTCATATTTGTGAGTACCAATGAGGAGAGCAGGAGTGGTCCTTAGCTCTTGCCCTCCCATTGGTACTCACAAATATTGCCATGCTCTCACAGTGCTGCCCTCTAGCATCAAGACATTAGAGGACAGCACTGCGTGATCTCGGCCATTTTGTGCAGGACCGACAAAGGGAACAGGAGTGGGGAGGACCACCAGAGATGACGAGGTATGCAAAAGCGGGGAGCAGAGGAGCGGGGGCCTCATTAGGCCAACTGGCTAGATGGAATTAATTGTTGATAATGGGTGGAGGGAAGAGAGTTCCAGCCGGGATTTTTTAAGGATCGGAAGAAGACATTGGGCACATGACTAGCTAGCTGGACTTTGATCTTGGTCTGGGGGTGCACTGATACTCCCCCCAGACAGTTCCCAATGGGGATCTGGAACTGTCCTGGGGAGGAGATTGGTGTTGAAGAGGGGGAAATGCATTTTTTAAAATGTTGCTATTGCTGCGGATCTGTATATCCATGGCACTGACAATATTGTGGGATCAGGGAGGTCCCGATCAGGACACTAGCAGGGGTCCAGTAGCGATCAGGGACTAGAGCTAGTGAGAGCCCTATGCACCCAATCACTATCTCTATTCCCCTTGAACTTATCATGGAGATCCACAATATCTGCATCGGCAGGCACCACAAGACTTCTTGCGTTATCTGCCGATGCAGGTCTCACGGGTCACATTGTTAAGTCCTCAACCTCTGCAATACCTGCAGCGGGGAAGATGGGAATGCCCCCTGCATATACTGTTGGGGTTTTGGACTAATCGTGGGCCTTTCACATCTATTGCATCACAATAGCTGCAAAAGGCTACTGCAGTTTAGTACATGTGCTCCTAAAAGTGGCATTTTAGAAGGACATTTATCAGAATCTGAAAAGTCAGAGCAGAATGTCCAAAAATCAAGGTGCATGGCAGCAATGAAGGAAGACATGTATAAGCGCCTTCTGAAATTGTTCCATCTCCACCCCAAAAATGAACGCATCTGTAACTGGTTATGGAGGCAGTCCTCATGTAGATTGCAAGGCCTGGTACATGCATGAGTGTAGCCAATTTCACAGATGTGAATGTCTCTGAATTGCATGGCCTCCGAACATGCCAGCAGGGGTATTTTTAAAGTGGGGCAACTATGCTGTGAGATTTGCACGTTCCAGCCTGTCATTTCAAATACTCAGACATGCAGTGACATGCCAGTAATATACCTGGAGTTTGTCAGGTTTCTTCAGGCAGGAAATAATAACTGAAGCAATTTAAGTGCAATATGTGCTTTCTCCTGGAAGAGTCATATCCATGAAATGACGACATCTCTATACTCTGCTTCTAAAATGACTCTGGGGATGTCTCCATGATTTGCATGTCTAAGTGCCCATTTTCAGATGTCCAACTCATGATTAGGGCTTCTAAAACACCCCCACCCCCTTAAAACACTCAAAACAATTTACAACACAGATCCTAAAACATTAGCATGACATACAGACTGAACATTTCAGGTAAGTTTTGTTTTTCCTTTCAGCTGCCCTATATTATTCGGGTGTGTATGGCAGCATCTAGTGAAGATCAATTTCATGAGATCTCAGTGAACCCACAGTGAACTCACCTCCATTGTCAGGTGAAAGTGTGAGTGGCTTGCATTGAAATCTGTTGCCTGCAATGGTCACATAGGCCTGTAGTACATCCTGGTTTTCTAAATATGTGTTCCCTCTGAGTGTGGGAATCTTCTCTGACCACATATATTACTGTGTAAGAGGTGAAGTGGTTTGGTGGGTCTCACCTTGGAAAGTGTTGCTCTTGTGGCTTTAGTAGTCTCACCTCAGCTACTGGATTGATACTATTAACTCTTTTGATGATCAATGTCTTTCTAGCTCCTTCTTTCTAACTCCACTTAGAACTGGAGTACATCCCTTTCTAGGTGCCACTTGTAAGTATAATTCTGTGGATCACAGGCACCCAGAAGGTATGAAGGAACCAGAAAGATATTTATTTTATTTATTGGTTAAATTGTGTGGCATTTTTACTACTGTAATTATGGTATGTTTATTGTAACACTGCAATGAGTTACTAGGAGGTGCACTGTACAGGAAATAAATTTAATTGAAATTTAATTGCAGTATAACATTCTAGTTATGAATGATCTTCAAATGCCTGGTCATATTATTCATGGGCCAGTATTCAAAAGCAGTTATGCAGCTGTCAGTGGCCGTTACTGATTGATTCCTTTCTTAAACAAAAACTATCTTGCACTACAGCATGGAGAAATTCTAGCCATATAACTTGTTAGGGTGTTCCAGGGTAGGGCTTAAAGGTATGCAGAGAAAAACAAAGGGGCATGTTTACTAAAATGCAGTGTTTGCATACTGCACTTTACTGCAGGAAGTGCAAAACCTGTGTGGTAAATGCAGAGGACGTGTCCAGCCTCTGCTCTGTATTTACTGCACAGGGCATTTACTGCATGGGCCCTATATTACATGTAGCTACAGATGGCGCAGATGAGCCTGTGCTATTTGCATTTGCTTGTAGTGTGAGGCACAATGCTTTTTCGCCCCTCCTGGCCAAACACTAGCACTAGCAGCAAGCACCGTGGATAACTCTCAGGCTTACCACTCTCACAAACTCACACACCCACAAGTAAAGCAGCATTCCCACCCTCCCGATCTGACTTCCCCAACAAGTAACGTAGCCTTCCCACCCTCCCTATTCAGCTCATTCCGAACCCCCAAGGAACATACTCCTTGGTGACCATGGACAGGGCAAGAGCGATCCCCCATCCCTCCTACCCCATTGCTGACTGGTGGAAAATGACAGATCTGACCCCTACGGCACTCTCGTGGTGCTACTGATGATTTACTACTGCAAGAGTACTGCTAGGATTCAGATCCACTATTTTGCATTTGGGCATCAATGGGGCAGGAGCAAGGGGGGATAGCTCCTGTCCTGCCCACTTGGCACCAGGGATTATGCCAGAGTAAGTTCTTGGGGGGGAGGGGTTAGGATGGGAGAAGGGGGGCTTCCACTGTGGCAGAAGGTTTAAGGGGAGAGTTTCTGGTGCCCCACCCCATTACCTATCTCTTGATTTGGGAGGGGGGTTCTATTGAGATGGGCCAGTTCAGGAGGGTGAGAAGGCTACTATACTTGACAATTTGTTACATCTGGGAAGCCTGAGAGCTCTCAATGGAACTTACCTCTGGTGCTAGTGTTTGGCGGGGAGGGGGTGAAACAGCAGCTGTTCTACCAGATTGCTAGTAACATGGCTGCATTAAAGCCACCTCTTGAAGTGGCATTAGATGCAGCCGTGCTATCAGCAGTCATAACAGCTAGCATGGTGTGCCATCCCACAAGCTAGCTGTCACAAGCCAATATGCCCACTCTCCACCCACACTCCTCTCAGTCAGGGCCATGCCTAGGGCTGTGTGAGCAGTGCGGCTGCATATGGCAGAAGAACAAAAGGGACGCTGATATCAACATTGGACTTCCAGGAAGCCCGACAAGAGTGAGTTTCTGCACATGGCTGGATGGGGAAGGGGGTGCCAGGTTTGCAAGTCGCACAGGGTGCATTTCTAGCTTGATACACTCCTGCTCCCAGTGCCTGTCCTACCACACGCTAAGCAGTTAGAATGAGATTTTTACTGTGCTGGCTGATTTTAGAATGTGCTAGCATTTATCACGGGCCTGCACTATTGGTAGGTGCACTAAAACACACACTTTAGTAAACATGCCCCTCAGTTTCTTATCCATTTAAAGATGTGCAATTGATGTTTAGCTGAAGATTGCTCTCATGAGTTTCATCCTTGCTGGAGACAACATTCATAAACTTGCTCTCACATTTATTAGTTACACTTATAGAAGTTAATTTTATAGCCATTACTGTACACGTGGGCACATGAACATAAATGACTTCTTATTAAGTTATGAGTGACATAGAAACATGGCCTTTGTCATGATAGTGCATACTTTGCCAGTAGGGCTACATAGAGGCAGAGTTTGGGCAGAACAAGGGCAGAGTGTGCAAACACATTAATAGATCATAAAATACTTTGAAAAAAAATAGCTAAATGCAGATTTTGGTATCATCCACAAAGAGGCATACCATTGCAACATGCCCCAATACTAAGCTGTTAGCTTCAGGGCATTGCAGAGAGGAGGCGGCATCCGTCATCAACCAACCAGTGGTGATATTGAGCAGCTGCCCGGTTAGCAACACATGGCTAAAGTAAGGTGCGGCAAATACTGTCTTACTTTACCGATAGAAGCTAACCGGGCACTGGATATTCAGTGCTGATGCCCAGATGTGGCGATGGCATTGAATATCTGCAGTTAGATTTCAGCAACGATGGCTAGCCACTTTACAAGCGCCAGCTGCTGCCATTGACTATCCCTCCACTCTTCTCACCGTAAAGAACAAGACAAAGCACTGATACCTGAGGCACACCACTGCTAATGCATCCTGTCATCAGAGTGATCTGTTTGCACTGCAGTTCAATGAAAGTGGGTGGGGGAAAGACAGGGGTGATGAGACAGTGGCACTTTACAGTATGGTACGGGTTCCACTGCCTCATCATCCCTGTCTATTCCCCAGCTCCTTTTATTGAACTGTAATGACAAATGCAAATACTACAAGTCTTGATAAGTTTTCACTATTTAAACCTAAAGAGACCCAATTCCTTCTTCACTCAGCTGATAAAGAGAGGATAACACTTGAATCCTTGTCTTTTATATACTATGGTACAGTGTATATCCAAGGGTGTTGAAAGAACTGAAATGAGATTGCAGGGTAGCACCAATTTTTAAAAGGGGCTCCAGGGAGGATCTGGGAAACTACAGACTAATGAGTCTGACATCGGTACTGGGCAAAATGGTAGAAACCATTATAAAGAATAAAATTACTTAACATGTAGATAGTCATGGTTTAATGGGAGAAAGCCAACATGGATTTAGCCAAGGAAAGTATTGTTTTACTAATCTGTTATATATTTTTGAAGGTGTGAATGAACAGGTAGACCAAGGTGAGCCAGTTGATATAGTATACCTGGATTTTCAGAAAGCCTTTGACAAGATCCCTCATGAGAGACTCTTGGCAAAATTAAAAGTCATGGGATAGGAGGCAGTGTAGTATTGTGGATCAGGAACAGGTTAAAAGATAGAAAGCAAAAAGTATGGCTAAATGGCCAATTTTCTCAGTGGTGAAAGGTGAATAAAAGAGTTCCCCAGAGATCTGTGCTAGGCCCGCTGCTTTTTAACATCTTCATAAATGCTCTGGAAATGAGAATAACGAGCGAGGTAATCAAATTTGCAGATGACACAAAATTATTCAACGTTATTAAAACACAAGAGGATTGTGAAAAATTGCAAGAGGACATTGATAAATTGGAAGACTGAACGTGAAAATGGCAGATGAAATTTAATGTGGAGAATGCAAAGTTATGCACCTAGAGAAGAACAAGCCAAACTACGGTTACATGATGCAAGGTTCCATATTAGGAACTACCACCCAGGAAAATGATTTAGGTGTCATCGTGGATAATATGCTGAAATCCTCTGCCCAATGTACAGTGGTGGCCAAGAAAGCAAATAGAATGCTAGGAATCATAAGGAAAGCAATGGAGAATAAACCAAGGATATTATAACGCTTCTGTGTCATTCCATGGTACGACTGCATCTTGAAGATTGAGTGTAATTCTGGTTGCCATATCTTAAAAAGGATATAGTGGCATTAGAAAAGGTACGAAGAAGAGCTACCAAAATGGTAAAGGGGATACCTCTATGAGGAATGGCTTAAAAGGTTAGGACTTTTCAACTGGGAAGCGAGACAGCTGAGGGAAGATATGATAGAGGTCTATAAATTAATGAATGGAATGGAACGGGTAAACGTAGATCTGTTGTTTATGTCATCAAATAGTAGAAAGACTAGGGGACATTCAATGAAGCTACAATGCAACCCATTTAAGACTAATAAGAGAAAATATTTTTTCACTCAACGCATGATCAAACTCTGGAATTTGTTACTGGAGGATGTAGTAAAAGCTGTTAATATAGCTAGATTTAAAAAGGTTTGGACAAGTTCATAAACCATTATACTGCCTTATCTTATTCAAAGCGGATTACATTATAGCATTAATATGAGGTATACATTGAACAATGGGAAGTGCACTTGAAGTCAGGGACAACCCAAGAGTGATGTGTGGGCTATGTGCAATGCAAGGCCTCATTTGCATAGCCACTGGAGCTCATTTGCAAAAATTTAATTTAATTTACTTTATTTTAAAATGTATGTTGCCCATCTAAACTTTTAAGTGGCTTTCCAAGGAGCCCTTCACAAACCTCTTTTTTGTCCTGGCAATGACTTAGGGGCATATTTACTAAATATTAAAGAGAAATTAGATTTACCTGCTAATTATTTATTATTATTTATTTATTTATTTACATTTCTTATATACCGCGCTATTATAATCAGCGCGGTTTACAGTTGCAACAAACATACTACAATGTAATAGGCACATTGAGTTTACATGGAACAGGGTATTCAAAACATGGATGAACGAGGGAAACTATATACAAATTATATACATATTATAATAATGATTAATCTCATGGGAATATAAGGGTCTGTAATGAGTACTGGTACACATGGGTCAGGTCAGGGAGGAGGAAGAGGGAAAAGCTGATTAGCCGTTATCAGTGGTAGGATGTTCAATGGGGGGAGATAGGTGGGAGGTCAAAGAGGTGGGTGTGTTCTTTTCACACTTGGAGGCCGGGTAGTGTTGTATGAACAGGTGGTGTTTGATGGCTTTTCGGAATAACATCAGGTTTGGGATGGCTCGGAGTTCTGCTGGGAGGGCATTCCAGGCAGTCGGAGCAAAAATGGAAAATGCTCTGTTGTTCTTCCTTGAGGAACTCCAGTCCAGTCCTGCACCTCTGGGTAGTGTACCTCTTCCAGCAGCTTGGAGGCTGAGCCTGTCATCTTTTTGATGACGCTAGTGTACATATGCAGCTGGCACCACCCACCAGCCCCATTACCTATTGACAAAGCAGATTCAGAAGAGCAACAAATAAGTAGTTAAACACGCAACAAACACATCCCCTGGGAAGGATACCCCCTCCCCTGTCCAGGATGAAGAGGCCTACCTGTTGAGCGCCTGAGCAACTCCAACCAGCAGGAAGCGAGCAACCAACAGCTCTTCAGGTCCGACATTCCCCCCAAACACTGATTACACACCCCTCCCCGGCTCCTCCTGGCTACATCCTCCACTAAGTGAACCAGCTTCAGGACCGGGGTGTGCACAGATCATCACAAGAAGCACTCAGGGAGGGTTCCGGGACTGGACTGGAGTTCCTCAAGGAACAACAATTAGCAGATAAGTCTAATTTCTCTTTCCTTATCATCCCTCCAGTCCATTCCCGCACCCCTGGGATGTATCAGAGCAGTTAAACTAACGGGAGGGACCGGCACAACCAGCCTGAAGCACTGCCGATCCGAAACGAGCATCCCCCGCTGCCTGGACATCCAGGCAAAAATGTTCAGAGAAGTATGCTACCCTACAGATCTCCACTGGCGGAACTAAAGTATACTCTGCCCATGAGGCTGCCTGAGCACTCGTGGAATGCGTATGCAACCCCGCCAGCACTGTTCTACCCTTCAAGATGTATGCCGACATAACTGCCTCACTGATCCATCTGGAAATGGATGCTTAGCTGCCACCTCACTTTTGCATGACCTGCCAAACAGAAACAACATATAGTCCAATCTCCGAAAGGACAATGCCCTTTTCACATACCTTCGCAGGACTCTCTTACCATCCAGGTGGCACAGTTGTGGAGTGGCACGGCCCATACCCGCTCTCGCCCACATCCACGCTCACCAGAGCCAGTAAAGAAATGGCCTGATCTACATGAAATTCTGACACCACCTTGGCAAAAATTAAGGTACTGGGCGCCGGACCACTTTCTCCTTGGAGAAGGAAAGGAATGGCTCCTGGCATGACAGGGTCCGAAGCTCCGAAATCCTACATGCCGAGCAACTCGCCACCAAGAATACCATTTTCAGAACCAAATCCTGCAGGAAAGCTCAACTCAATGGCTCAACAGGTTCCCCAGACAGCACCAGATTGAGATTCCAAGGCAGTACCACTGCCCTCTTTGGAAGACGGAGGTGGGTCACAACCCCTAGAAATCTTGGCAAGTATGGGTGTGTACCCAATGGCCCCCATGGACTTTTCCGTGATAACTGGAAAATCGCCACCAGTTGCATCCTCAAAGAACTGGCAGCTAGACCCTTATCAAAACCAGATTGCAAGCACGCCAAGATGTCTGGGATGGAGGCAGTGGAAGGGCATGGCTGCCTCTCTCCGCACCATGATTCAAAGATGCATCCTACGCAGATGCACGACAGGTTCGTAGACCACCTCTGGGCCTGTAGCAAGGTTGCTATCCCTGAGCCTGATTATCCTTTCTTCTTCAACCTCGCCCTTTCATGAGCCATGCCGTAAGCGAGAATTGATCCACCTGGGGCATGCGAAGCGGCTCCTGCATCAAGAGGTCCTTCCAAACTGGAAGCCACCACAGTCAATCCTCCAGTATCTGAATCAGGTCAGCATAACACGGGCACCTCGGCCAGTCTGGTGCCACCAGAATCTCAAATCCCTGGTACGCCTCTAGCCATTGCACTAACCGGCCTATGAGCATCCATGGGGAAAAACGGAGAAGACCCTCTTCGAGCCACTGCTGAATTAGAGCATCCTGGACCTTGGACTTCTTCTCTTCTTCTACTGAAAAACTGGCAGGCCTTGGCTGACTCGAACATTGCCATTAGGTCCATGACCAGTGTGCCCCATCGGTGGACCACCTGCTCGAACTCCTCCTGATTGAGCTGCCACTCTCCGGGGTCCATGCACACTCGGCTGAGGTAGTCTGCCATCACGCTGTCAACTCCTGCTACGTGCGCTGCTGATAATGCCTGGAGACGAATCGCTGCCCATCCGAACAGACCTTCGGCCTCCTCCTCCAGGGCTGCACTGCCCATGACTCCTTGCCGGTTGATGTAAGCCACTGTGGTCAAATTGTCTGAGAGGACGTGGACCACCTTCCCATGCAACCATGGCTTGAAACTTTCTAGCACCAAGGTCACCGCTCGCATCTCAAGCCTGTTGATCGACCACAGGGCCTCCTGCAGACTCTTGTCCCTGAACAAAGCGTTCTTCGCAATGGGCTTTCCAACCTGACAGGCTGGTCATCCGAGGAACCCACACCAGGGACTCCTTCCCCATGCAGCCACCAACTGAGGGCTCTCCCAGTGCTCTGTGGGCAGGGGAGTACTTGGGACAGGGGTTGACTTAGATGGGACCATCGGCGGAGCAGAACCATCTACAGCAATTGCATATGCACCCTTGCCCATGGGACTAGCTCGAGAGTGGCCGCCATGGTCCCCAGGACCTGAAGAAAATGCCACGCTGATGGTCTTCCCCTCTTCAGGACCTGCCGTATCAACTGTTATAGCTCCTGCACCCGGCAAACCGGCAGGAAATTCCTGCCCACGCAGGTATCAAAGCACGCTCTCAAATACTCTAGCTCCTGGGCAAGCCGTAACTGGCTCTTGGCCAGGTTGACCCCAACCGAGACTTTGAAGGAACTCTCCCACCCGCACTGTTGCTCTTTTCGCTATCGTCCCTGAACTTTGCCTGAATCAGCCAATCATCTAGGTATGGGTGGATGAGAACCCCTTCCTTGTGGAGAGCTGCCGCCATCACCACCATGACCTTGGTGAAGGTACGGGGGTGGTCGCCAAACCGAAGGGCAATGCTTGAAACTGGAAATGACCCCTTGTACCGCAAAGCAGAGAAACTGCTGATGTTCTGGATGGAAGGGAACATACATATACACCTCTGTGAGATCGAGAGTCACCAAAAATCTCTGTTTCCGACCGCCATTACTATGGTGAAAATGCGGTATCTGGAGACCGTAGTTCATGCCCTCATAGTTGAGAATTGGGCAAAAGGACAAATCTTTTGGAGGTAGAAGGACGTCATTCAATAGATCTATGTTGGAGCACTTGATACAGGGATTTTGTCCCGAAACTTGCACGTCATGCGTCAGCATTCAGATTCATCTTATGGCAATAAGATCGTTTTCTGTCATCATTTGAGATAAGTTTTTTTTGGTTTTCGCCTTCACAATGTTAATCTACAAAGAACCTTTATACGAATAAAAGGGACCTCATCTGCTGGTGGGGGTTAAGATGCAATTCTTACCCTCCCTAGATGTGATCCGACAAAAATGTTATGAAGATTCACTGGGAGATTGATTCAGGGTTTATAATTTGGAATTTGAATACAACTCTGATTTTGGGATAATTTCTTTTTGTGACAAACCTATATGCAGCATTTAAAAAAACAACAACACATCTTTATTCCTGTCTCTGACTTTCTATCAGACCTTTCTCAGGAGAAAGTAACAATGTATCAACCAACTGCCTTTTTAGACCATCTGACCAGGCACACAGCACTCTGAAATTTGCCCAGCAACAATAATGGCCTATCTCAGTGTTTTTCAACCTTTTTTGTGCAAAGGCACACTTTTTTCATGAAAAAAATCACAAGGCACACCACCATTAGAAAATGTTAAAAAAATTTACCTCTGTGCCTATATTGACTATATATAAAGTAATTCTCTTGAATAGGAATCAAACACTCACACCACCCCCCCTCCTGGTTCACACCAACCCCCCCTCCCCTGCTGGTTCACTCACACCACCCCCCTCCACTGCTGGTTCACTCACCCACCCCCCTGTCACTTACTCACCCCTCCTGCTGGGTCACTCACTCACTTACCCCCCCTCCCCTGCTGGTTCAATCCAACCAACGCCCCCCCCCCCTTTGCTGGTTCACTCACACCACCCCCCCCCCCCCACCACTGATGGTTCACTCACACTCCCCCCCCCCTTGCTGGTTCACTCACACTCCCCCCCCCCTTGCTGGTTCACTCACACACACACACACACACCCTCTGCCCAAGCTGCTGCTTCTGCTTTGTACAGAGCAGCGGCTGCACTACACTTACATTGAAAAGTAAAGAGAAACTGTGTCAGGAGCCCTCCGGTCATCGCAGAGCCCGAGGAAGTGATGTCATGGGGGCGGGCTCCTCACAGGCTGTCTTTCCTTTTCAAATTAACTTTATTGCAGCTAAAGTTAATTTGAAAAGGAAAGACAGCCTGTGAGGAGCCCGCCCCCATGACATCACTTCCTCGGGCTCTGCATGATCGGAGGGCTCCTGACTAGGGTTGCCAACTGGCTCCAGATGCGCCCGACAGACTTGATCCAGTCCTGGGTTTACCCCATTGCATGCAGGGACGTGTAGTTTTCCATTTCCTATGGCGTGCAATGGAGAAAGTAGAACTAAATGTCCCTGCATGCAATGGGGTAAACCCAGAACTGGATCAAGCCTGTCGGGCGCATCTGGAGCCAGTTGGCAACCCTACTCCTGACACAGTTTCTCTTTACTTTTCAATGTAAGTGTAGTGCAGCCACTGCTCTGTACAAAGCAGAACCAGCGGCTGCACTGCTATAGGGAATCGCGATCGCGTTCGCGCCGCGGACTTCGGCACAAAAGCCGGTTTTTTTGCTCTGGCCGCTCCCGATCTGGCGGCCAGAGCAAAAAACCGGCTGGTCAATGGCCGGTTTTACAACTGTGCTGGCAGCCGGCCTGGCCAGGGAAAAACCGGCCAGGCCGGCTATAAACCGGCCGGTTGGCAACCCTAATTTGTGAGCCGAGGCCACATGTTACGGATGAAATTGGAATTTTTCCCACGGCACACCAGACAATATCTCACGGCACACTAGTGTGCCGCGGCACAGTGGTTGAAAAACGCTGCCTATCTGATTAGGCCTTTCCCACATGTCTGTATCAAGTCATTGTGCACTGAATAAGTTTTGAGCTGTATAACACAAGGAATGCTTAAGGATTAAGTGGGGTTCAAACCCCTTGATACCATCCTATACCAGGCACTGCGGTCTGGCCGGTATGGTGGGAAGGGCTGGGGGCACTCCCCAGGACCTCCCTCAATCTGTACCCGGGTATGTAACAGGATCTCCAGCACAGTGCACCTCCACAGGCTCAGGCACAGAGCACTAGAGTACTTGAACTAAAATAAAATAAAATCTAATTAACTGAAACTGAAATGAAAAAAAAACTGTAAATGGCCCCCTAGGAAGAGGCTGCTCTGCCCTGCTTTATTCTCCGGTGGCTGCCTCTCCCAGGCACCCAAAACACAGCAGGGGGTTAAACACATGCGGGCCTGAATAAGAGGAAATCATGCCTAAATGCAGCGGGGGGGAGTTTTCCACACTGCTGCAGGTTCCCAAACATGCGGTTGCAGACCGCTCTCTGTCTTCTCATGTTCTGGCGGTTGCTAGAGGTTTCTGCTGTCCTCCCCCCCCCCCCCCCCCCGCCACTCTTACCTTGGAGCCTCTTTGCCGCATGGCTTTTCTACCCCTCACGCTCAGCCTTCCTTCCTGGCTTTGGCGCTGAGGGGGGGTTGATTCGGGGCTGCCAGCTTTCACTCCTGTCAAGCAACTGCAGCCCCTGCAGCGGCTCCTCACCCAATAACGGGTTCGGGAGCAGCCAGACGTCTCGGACTGAGGAAGGCCCCCACAGAACCTTACCCCCAAAATCCTGGGGGGGAGAGGGGGAAGAAGGAATATCCTCCCCTCAGCCCTGTTGTGTCTCTGTTCCTTCTGGGGTTTTTTTTTCTTTTTTTACTTCTGCCTTTTAAAACAAAGAAACCTGCACCTTAACAGAGGAAATAAAAGCAACCTCTAACTAAACCTATCTCCTTAGTTGTCCTTTCTGTGAGTCCAGCACCCTGGCTCACAACCTCCTCCTGCTGCTTGGAGTCTGAGCATACTGGGGCTGGTGGGTGGTGCCAGCTGCATATGTACACTAGCATCATCAAAAAGATGACAGGCTCAGCGTCCAAGCTGCTGGAAGAGGTACACTACCCAGAGGTGCAGGACTGGACTGGAGGGACGATAAGGAATGTGCTTTAAGTGCCACGGCGCCAATAGAAATAAATGGGTGTTGCTGCATTTAGTGCACATTAACATTCATGAATGTGCATTAACTGTTAGTAGACATGCCTCTTAATGAGTGTCTCAATACCATTTGCAAGGTAGTGAGGATGAAGAGACTATCAGATTTCTACATAACTATACTCCAGTGTCAACTGCCAGGCAATTAGGAAGTACTATACACCCTGCTCATTTAGAATCCATAGGAAACCCGCCATATCATAACAGCACTACCAGGACTCACAAAGCAACAAACCCTACCTATCAAAACGCACCACTGCAAATATTAAACCAATACATCTCAGAGAAAAGCAATACATCTTCTACTGGGGAAAGAGAACAAGTGACACTGTCACATAGAAACTACATGAACAGAATACTGCAGCTCGATTTCACATGCAGAACAGACCGTCACCAAACATAGAACAAAGGATCACAATTTAGAAATATGAAGACAATAATTAAACTGGGAACCCAAAAGCCAAACTTGGAATGTACAACAACACTGCAGAAATAAAACTATAAATTAATTTCCTCTTGTACTAAACAAAATGCAAAACATTAGCGGTGCACACTTCCCAGAGCTGACATATTCCAATTAATAAATTCAAACTAAAATAGTTTTTTTCTACCTTCTGTTATTTGGGCATTTTATTTTTCAGTTGCAAGTGCCCCCGTTGTTTTTTTATGCTTTCTTTGTGTCTTCTGCTAGCTTTCCATTGTCTGCTGTCCATTTGTCCTTTTTTCTCTCTTCCTGTTTTTTCCATTCTTTCTACATCTACCTCTAACATGCTGATCTTTCCCCTTTTGCTCTTTCCTTCATTTCTTTCTTTACTCCTTTTTCATCCACTCTAATTTCACCCCTCCATCTTCATTCCCCAGTTACTCTCTCAATGCTCTACCAATCATAGATTTTTCTTCCCTCCCACACAAAATATCTGTTCCCCTCTCTATCCTCACTACCCCAGCTTCTTTTTTTCTCCAGCCAGTCCCAGCCCCACCCCCTTGTGGTCCTTCCCCAGCATAAGCTTCCTTCTAATTCCAGCCCTCCTAGCATCCACTCTCTTCCAGTCCCAGTCCTCAATCCACTAGCATCAGCCCATTTCCAGCCCTAAACCCCCAGTATCAGTTCTCTTCCAGTCCAAGTCCACATCCCCAAACATCAGCCCATTGCCAGTCCTGGCACTCCCAGTTCCTGTTTTAGCCCCTAGCTCCCCCCATTCCATTCTAATTCCCAGTTCTGTCCCCCAGACCCCCCACATTCTGTTCTAGCCCCAAGTTCCCCCTCACCAGCCACACACCAAAAAGGGCCCCATGTCTGATCAGCTTTAGAGGGAACCAGGGAGACCCAAAGCCCCGGCTCATATCTGAACAGCGCAGGAGTAAAGAGCAGTGTTTGCCTTCTCTCCCATGGCTGTGATAAAAATGAGCCCACTGGCACACTGAGTGCCGGGAGGTCAAATGGTGGCACGTCCGACAAGCGCTTGTGTAAGGATGACAGTTATGATTATCCTTTGAATGCTAATAACAATGTGAATTGCCATTGAATGATTCCAAATCATTAGGCCTGATGTAGGCCTGAGTGCCAAAACGTGGCCAAGTCGGATCATCAAATAAACTGCTCGTGTGAAGATACTTCTGGTGTGGCCGTGGCTTTTTTCCTATCTCTCTTTTCAAGACAACATGTATTTTTCGAACAATATTTTGTCAAACCTTGAATATTGCTCTTTTTAGGTTAAAAAGAATCTGAGTGAGTGAAGGTCTCTTGGTAAGTATAGCATTATTACAACTTCCCTATTTAGTGTTATGAAGAGATAGCAAATATAAAGCTCTTGCATATAATAACTGGAAACATTTTGTTGTCTCTAAAGGATGTTTATTGTTTTATTAACCATGTTGCAAACTCAAGTGTGACCCACAGGGACATGCAGGTCCCTCACTCTATTTCCCACAATGAGGCATGCACTGTTTGAGAACAAGCATTTGCATCGGTTGTGGTTAATGTCTAGTAAGGTGTAGCTGTCTGAAATGTTTGTGATGCTATGCGATTGGCTTATAAGCAGCTTGTTCAGCTGAGAACAAACTTTTGCACTGCTCTGTGGTAGGCCAGCAGTGGTTAGTGGTTAGGTGAGCAGTGCCTCTACTTTTCCAATTATATCTTATTGTTTGGACCTTACAACCTACAGGTGTGTAATAGACCCTGAGAAATTTGACTATGGCTCTATTGAAGAAAGCAAGCCATAGAAGCCATCCTTCTTTCTCTTTCTCACGCATGCATATATGATGTTAAAAAAGACTACCTTATTTAAGCATTAAGAATTCCATTTGCAGGCTAAGACATTGCACCACAGACCTTTCAGACTCTAATTTTAACATTACATTAGGGTTAATTCAAGAATATTTTCTTAATCCTGTGCACTAAGTATACAACAAACTCAATTTACAGCGCAACAGAGGCAGAGGATGAAGTGTTGCTACTGGAGCAGTGCTCGCTCTACTGCATGAAATCTGCACAGGAGGGCAAAACGAACCAGACAATTGCTTTTGGGGACCCTGGAGATTACTACGTCATTGCATAATAACAGAGTGCTAATTGCTTCTTTTGACCACAGGTTTGGTGTATAAAAGATTTTGCACGAATGTGCTGGGTGCCCTGAATTACTGTGCAGAACTAACACTGCATTATTTCTCGGGGCAGCTTGAAAATCTGTGCAGGGGCAGTATGTACTAGCATTAATTACGGGCACAATAAATAAATAAATATAAAAGGACGACTTGAAGATACTCAAAGTTTCAAAAGAACAACTCTTCTGCTAATTACTGAAGTTACAAATGTTGCATTTGATGTGGGATGGTGCTGAGGAGCCACAGGCATTAATTGATAAGATTTGCAAGCACAGGAGGAGTGTCGTGCATCTGAAATATTGCACGGAATAGCTGCTTTAAGCAGTTAATAAGCAGTAATTGGCTTCAGTTTAGGCCGTTCATTAACAAAACCAGGTGTTAAGTGCAGTGAATGCTGCCTGCCAGAGTACTGGAGCTATAATACAAGCAAAGGTCTCTGGGAAATGTACAAATGGCAGCTGCTTTAATCTGCCAACAGCCTAATGACTAGTTTCCATGCATCAGGAAAGTATTGCGAGTTTTATTCTGAATCAGCATTTTTAAATGCTTCTGGATGATGCCATTCTTATGTCAACGTGAAACAAAAACAGTATAACTCAGTGAAGCTTGGTTTGCAGAATCGTTTCGTGAGAATTCGTATTCCACATTTTCAATATTTGCAAATCTGATTGCACTAAACACAAATGATTCCCAATATATCCTCTTTTGCCCCTCCTGCCCTTCCTTCCCCACCTACCCAATTCCCAAAAAAGTTAAACATGAAAACTGTTGAGCACTTTGCTCCTCCTTTGTGGAGTTAAGTTCATTAAGAAAGGGTGCAAGACTGTCAAAAACCTTCCTGTTCAGGGCTGGCCCAACCATTAGGCAAACAAGATGGGTGCCTAGGCAGCAGCTTCTGGGGTGGCAAAGAGCAAGGCTTTCAAAGCTAAACAATAGATGTTGACAGCCAAAGGGGGCATAAGGCTTAAGGTTTGCCTAGAGTGCCAACACCTTGAAGCAACACTGGGACCAGAACTGCTCCCATTTCTGTATTCCCACCAACAGTGCAGTCATATGTTCCCCTCAAACAGTGCATTCATTTGCACTTGCCAAAGCCCAAACACATGGGGGGGGGGTTCAGTGGCAGTCCACTGGGGCATAATACAATGCTTCGCCACCAAGCACATCTTCTGAACAGCAAGATCTCTGCCTGGGCCTCCAACTCAAGATGATTCCATAAGTTCAAAAGACAAAGGGCTGCTTCAGGACATAAAGTTGTATTCAATATAGTGGACAAATAGTCGAACACATCTTTCCAAAAATCCATAATAGGTGGACAAATCCATATATAATGCTAAGAAGTTACTTCAGCCATTCCACATTAAGGGAAAATCTCCATATCCACCATACCTACCCAAAAGGCCCATTGAGGATTCATTTAAAGATGATGCAAAAGGTTAAAATGAAGTTTCTGCTACGCATAGCTCTCAATCAGCCCCAACACACTATTCACACTAGTCTCAACTAACGCATCTCTATGCCATTTTTTAACTGAACCTGAGAGAGCAGTACCTGATAACTGTCCCATCAGCTGGCAATATAGCCAAGAAAACAATCCCATCTTTAAGGGTCTCCACATCACAATAAAATCAAAAGAGTCCTTCCAGAAAGCAGTCAAATACAGCTGCACTTCTAAACAATGACAGACCTGTACATAACCCAAAATTTCCCATGGGATCAAATAATATTCCACCTTTCACGTGCATACCACTGCCTCCAAAAGCTGTCAAAGCCTCTACAGCCCAATGTGTTCCTAATGAAGGAAAAGAGAAGATTCCAGCCCTTGAGGAAAGTCCCCATTCTCTCAGAGGGGGAGAACTTCAGTCTCTTACATGCCCAAATCCAGGCCCGTTGCACTGGTTATAGCAAAAGACTTTTTGGGCCACCTGCATAAGTGCAAAGAGTGGCAGAATGTAGGGCATATTCAAGAGATTACGGACTGACCAACTAAGCGTCCCCAATCTGATGGGCCTTATAGGACAACATTTTTAAGGGTTCAACTACCTGATTACCTAATACCAGGGCTTTTTTGAAGGGGTACATGGTGGTACAGAGTACTGGCACATTTTTCCTTGCCTGCTAAAACTGACCCATGGTCCTCATGTATTAATGAAAGAACCCTCTATACCAGCACCATTTTTGCTAGAAAAAAAATGCATTGCCTAATAACTTTTATAATTCTGCCCACAGACCATTGGAACACGGGCCTTCAAATTATGGAGACTGAGTAACCTGCAGGAGCTCCCCAAACTCCATAGGAGCCTTCAGCAGTGCTTCCTGATAATGGGTAAGCTGACATAGGTCAACACTAACAAGAAAACAATATTGATGCTCATTCCTTCTTTCCCATCCCATATATAGGACCTCATAAAACTGGAAGAGAATATAAATCTGATGATTAGTTGGGACCCCCTTCAGAATAGGCACAAAAGAAGCCCTCCACTCTGTCCACACCAAGCATGCCAAACAGCATCCATCTCAATTGCCAAATCAAAATAATTTATGTAGTGGTAATGCACCATATTCTTGGTTCTCTGGTGAATAAATGCATAGTGTGACTTGCAGTTATAAAAAACTGCTCCCGCGGCACCTCAGTTGAAATCCACAGCAACACACACTGAACAGAATGGAGTTGGCCACTCAATCTCAATAATGCAGAGTTTCACTTCTGCTTTCTGACTGTATAAGTAATAATGGCCCCCTTGAGCACCACCTTAGTGGTTTCCCAAAACAAAAGCAGATCTTCCCAGTATTTGACATTAAAGATTAGTTATTCATGCCACTGCTGTGCTATGTATTTGATAAACTCTGGGTCCTCATAAAATTCTACAGGCATTTTCCACTCCTCCAGATCTATTAGATCTCCTAAAAATATAAATCTGTAATAAATGGGGCATGATCTCAGATTGCAAACTGCCCAATCTCGGCCCCTTCCACATCAGAAAAAAGTGAATCAGAAACTAAAATATAATCTGATCTGTTCTGCGTAGGCTGTGAACATGAAATGTGGGTATATTCCCTTTCACCTAGATGTAACACTTGCCATGTATTAAGTAACAACTGTTTCTGGCTTAACCAGGGCAGTCCCCTAGCACCCCCCCCCCTCGGTCAGAATCATTGGAGGTCCTATATAATGCCAGGTCTGTTACCTGATTGAAATTTCCTGTCATCACCACAGGGACATCCTCCTAGGTTTCTCCTTGTGGAACTCCCTCCCTCTTATCTTCCATTCTGAAGTTTAAAGCTGCACTAAAAGCTCACGTTTTCAGTTTAGCATTTACTCATTGGGCCCTATCAGACCCAGGGGGTGACAGCCTTGCCTGCTGGACAGGTGCAGGCAGACCTGGTGGTGTGGTATCCCCTGTACGCAATGATGGTGACATGTCTTGGGCAGCCCTACTGTCCCACAGTACCACTATGCCATGTGCACACCAGCCAGCACTCAATCCCTGAAAGAGCGCACACACATAGGTGTGGTATGGCATGGAATGGTGGCACAGGGGCACACACCCGCAGCATTGGGCACAGATGCCTGCAGCGCACCCACCGGCACCACCCCCTGTAGGAGGCTGTGGCCCTGGGGGGTGTTAATGATGGCAGGCCACAGATGCCCACAGGTGGGGTATACAGAGCAGGGTGGATGTGGGCATCAGGGAAGGCATGTGGTGTGCAATGTGGGATGGCACACACCAGTGGCCTCAGGGGTGGAGTCCCCTGGAGATGTGCCATCCCACACTCTGGCCACATAGGTGTGGATATCTAACCTCCCCTCCCTCTTCTCTGACAACTGGTTTGAGAGAGGAGCCATCCAGCTCCGGTGCACCATGGGCACAGATCCCAGGGGGAAGACCTGTTATGGCACATTTATCCCAGCCTGCATCCCCATCCAGCATAAGCAGTAGTGACACCAAGGAGAAGGAGGAGACCAGCACCTCAGCCACAGAGGACAGTTCCACTGAGGGACAGGGCAGCAAGGCATCCATGGTGCAGCAGCAGGAGGGGGAGTCAAAGGAGGGGGAGGGCTCAGAGGGCAAGGGGCAGGAAGGGGAGTCTGAGGGGGAGGGGCAGGAAGGGGAGTCTAAGAGGGAAGGTGGTTCAGAGAGTGAGGAGCAGGAAGGGGTGTATGAGGGGGAGGGTGGCTTAGAGGGTGAGGGGCAGGAAGGGGAGGATGAGGGGGAGGGTGGGGATATGCAGCCACTGCCCACCAAGCACTACAGATATGGTAGTGTGATGCAACCAGGGTCCAGCAGGCACCCAGCAGGAGGATCAGGGGAGGAACAATGGACCCTGGCTGACCCCTGCCCCCCACAACCATGCCTGGACATGCCCATCCCAGGGGAGCATGGGGCATCCTCCAGGCAAGGACAGCAGCAAGTGCGATGTGCCCCAGGCCTGTGGGTAGCACTCCGTGTCCATGGGCCTCCACATCCACTCTAGCCCCCCTGTGCATACCATGGCAGACCCACACCAGGCACTTCTGTGCCACTGCCAAGCAGGCAACATGCAGACTAGGTCTTGGCCACTCTGGTGGCAGAGATACGTCTCCTCAGGGGGACATGCAAACAGCAAACTAGGCACTTTCCATGTGCCTGGATAGCCTTGCTGATGCCTTGATGGGCCACAGGCAGGGCCCCCCTGCACCATAGGTGCTCCCCATGGCAGGTATTGTCCTCTCCTAGCTGTGACAGGCAGGTACGCCTTCATGAGGACATGGGTGCCCATTGTCCCCTTAGCTGTGGGGATTGCTGTCACTGTTTGAAGCAGATATGTTGCCATTGCTGCCTATGTTACAGCCTTATAAATAAACATTCCCATCTTTGGCAATCCCAGGTACCCAGCTGACTATTTAAACAAGTTTCCCATGGCGTTTCGCGCCTTGGTCGAGCTCCTTGGGGCGAGCTTTGGGTGAGTTATTTCTGTCCTATTCTCCTGATACAGTCCTGCTGGTTCGTGAGGACACGTCGTATGATTCCCTCTGGGTTATTTTCGTTTTTATTCAGGTTAGTGCTCTTGCTTCTTTTGCCTTATTTTTCTAGGTCCATTCTGAATCTTGATTTCATGGCCCACATCCCGGTTCACTGGGGTTGGCGTCCTTCCTCGGGTCCTCTGCCAGCTGCTGGTACTCGAGGACGTTGTTTGTCAAACTTGATTTTATGTAAGCGGCAGAAGGTTATGTTCCCTCTCTACCCCCCTTCAGTGAGGCTGTCTTCCCTTGTTTCGACCTTGACGCTTAGTCTTGCTTTGCTTAATTGCAGATCCATCCGAACTAAGTCGTTATTGGTCCAGGAACTCATCCACTGCCATTCCTATGACCTATGTTTCCTTACAGAAACGTGGCTCAGAGAAGGTGATGGTCCTGTTCTGTCCAGTTCTCTTCCCTCCGGCTACTCAGCTTTCTCGTCCTATAGGTTGGGTAGAGCAGGAGGTGGTGTGGCTGTTTTTTATCATTCTTCAGTGATTCTGGAGGAGATCTCAACCCCCTGTATTACTCTTACTGAGTTTCTCTTTCTTCGCTTGCAGTCTTCACCTCCACTCTTTTTCTTGCTACTCTACCTCCCTCCCTCCTTTCCTACTCCCCATTGGGAGGCAACCCTACAGGCTCTCTCAGAGGTGGTTCTTCATTTTCCCAACATTATCATTTTGGGTGATTTTAACATCCATATAGATACACCTTGTAGGCCAAAAGACCGGGTTTTCCTGAACCTTTTAAATGACCTCTCCCTTCAACAGCATGTCGTTGGTCCTACCCACACAGCTGGTCACATTCTTGATTTAATTTTCTCACCCCCCACCTTGCTCCCTTTGATTTCCACCCCTGTTACCCACCCAGTTCCTTGGTCAGACCATCTCTGTGTCTCTTTCTTTGTATCTCACACATTTTCAAGTTCTGCTGAGGTATTGGTACCCCAGCCCCCACCTAGCTTACTCCAGCAATGCTTAGTGCCTTTCCGCCTGCTCACTCCCTCTTTCCCTCCAATTTTGCTTCCTCTTCACCTGACACCCAAGCCCTGCTCTGGAATTCTGAAGCTCTGGATGACTTAGCTCCTCTCTGCCTCAGCTCCAGGGCCCCCCATCAGGCGCACTCTCCCTGGTATCATCCAGGTTTATGCCTCCAGCGTACTCAACTTAGACAGGCGGAGCATCACTGGTCCAAATGTCCCTCACAGGAGGCACTCTGTCAGTTTAAACAACTTTATACCGCTTATCGTGCAGCTGTTCAGTCTGCCAAGCGCTCCTTCTACTCTACGGCCATTGCTGAGGCGGCTCATTCCTCTAGACAACTTTTTACGATTCTACGTCAACTCTCTTCTACCTCTGCATCTTCCAATTTGTCAACCAAAGCCCCAGCGCCACAAACACTAGCTACTTATTTTGTTGACAAAATCCTGAACCTACGCTCCTCATTCCCCAGTCCTCCCCCTTCACCTTTGGTATCTCTATCTGACTCTTCCTCCGTCCCAGCTTTTACTGACAAGTCGTCTTGCCCAGGGCATATTGGGTCACCTTCCTCCCCTCCCAATCAGGCCCTTGCCCATGTCTGGTCCTCCTTTTCCCCTATTTCTTCTGCTGAGCTGGTACAAATTCTTTCCAAGTCTAGAAAGACAACTTACAGGATGGACCCTATTCCATCACACTGGTTGGCCGAGTCTTTCTTAGAACTTATCCCTATTATGGTTACAATTATTAATACTAGCTTATCTACGGGCGTTTTCCCCTCTGTGTGGAAATCCGCCATAGTTCACCCTCTCTTAAAACAGCCTTCTTTGGATCCCTCCGTACCTGCCCATTGGCGGCCTTATCAAATCTTCCTTTCTTGGCCAAACTGCTTGAACGTTTTGCTTTTTTACAACTCAATTCACATGTTGAAGCAACTAACACTCTTCACCCCCTGCAAGCGGGTTTTCGTCCAGGGCATAGCACTGAGACCGTTCTTCTGGCCTTGCTAAATGAGATCCACGTTGCTCATGATCGAGGAGACGTCACTGTTATTGTGTCACTTGATCTGTCCGCAGCGTTTGACTTAGTAGACCATCAAACTCTCCTTTCTCGTCTGTACGATTCTGGTGTACATGGTACTGTGTGGGACTGGTTTCGTTCCTTCCTCACAGCCCGTTCTTTTACTGTACATTCCAATAATCAGTCCTCCTCTTCCTTATCTCTTCCCTGTGGAGTCCCGCAGGGCTCTGTTCTTTCCCCTCTGTTGTTTAACATTTTTCTTTCTCCACTTCCACTCCTGATCCAACAGTTCCCAGTTTCTACTTATATATATGCCGATGACATCATTTTTCTCTTTCACACTTCACCTGTCCAGTTGGACATTTCTCAGTTTAACCAATGTCTCTCTCATGTTGCTTCCTGCTATCTTCAAATTTTCTGCACCTAAATCCCTCTAAATCAACTGCAATGTGGGTTTCTCTGAGTGGCTCCTGTCCAACAGTAGCGCCCTTGACTTATCAGACTCCGATCCCTCTTGTCACCTCCTTCCGTTATCTAAGAGTGATCTTAGATTCATCTTTCTCCTTTCATGGTCATATCTCTACTCTTTCATGCCATTCTTTCGCAGAACTGCGTTGAATCAGAGCTGTTCGTTCCCTTCTTCCCACTAGTTCCTTGATTACTTTAGTGTTGGCATTAGTCACTAGCAGACTTGACTTTTGTAATATCTTCCTGGCTAATTTGCCAGCTTATCAGTTGCAGCATCTCCAACTCATACAAAACACTGCTGCTCGCCTTATTACATTTGCTCATCGTTATGACCATGTCTCCCCTATTCTCTATCATCTTCACTGGTTACCTCTTCATTTCCGGTTTCAATATAAATTTCTCATTTTGACACATAGAGTTATCCATAAATCCACCCCATTGTACTTATGTAACCTCATTTCCCTCCATACACCTTACTGTCACCTTCGTTCTTTGCATGCTAATCGTTTGTCCCTACCATCTCCATCCCAGGCTCATCTAGAACAAACCCGTCACTCAGCTTTCTTTTTTCTCAGCCCTGTTCTTTGGAACACCCTCCCTGCTTCCCTCTGTCTAGAATCCTCTTATTCAAAGTTCAAGGAACTATTGAAAACCCATTTATTCCAACAAGCTTTTGACCTGTCCACTACCATCCCTCCCTGAGTTTTGTCTTGTTGTGTCTGTTGTATTTTACTGTATGCTTTGCACTGTCCTTTTCCCTCTTTCCTATTTTATTATGGCGTTCTTTTTCCTATAGTTAGGGAGCATAGTCTTTTTATTATTGTAAACCGCTTGTATGTTTCGACCAAAGCGGTATATCAAATTTGAGAATAAAGATAAAGGGGCTTGTTTACAAAGCTGCGGTAGCGGTTCGCGATCGTTATCGGAGCCGCGGCCCCATTGATTTCGATAACGACCGCGAACCGCTACCGCGGCTTTGTAAACAAGCCCCAAAGACCATTAACCATTTTAGTAGCCATCTTCTGCACCGACTCCAACCTGTTTATATCTTTTTGAAGGTGTGGTCTCCAGAACTGCACACAGTACTCCAAATGAGGTCGCACCAAAGATTTATACAGAGGCACTATCACCTCCTTTCTTCTGCTGACCATTCCTCTCCCTCAGCACCCAAGCATCCTTCTAGCTTTTGCCGTCACCTTTTCTTCCTGTTTAGCTACTTTGAGATTGTCAGACACAATCACGCCTAGGTCCCGCTCTTCTTTCGTGGACCGAAGTACATCATCCCCTATACTGTACTGCTCCATTGGATTGTTGCAGCCCAAATGCTTCTTTTAGCATTAAATCTCAGCTGCCAAATTCTAGTCCATTCTTCAAGCTTAGCTAGGTCCCTCCTCATGTTATCTACACCTTCCTGGGTGTCTACTCTGTTGCAGATTTTGGTATCATCCACAAAGAGGCACACCTTACCTGACAGCCCTTCTGCAATATCACTAGCAAAGATGTTAAAAAGAATTGGACCAAGGACAGATCCCTGCGGCACTCCACTGGTAGCCGACTCATGGCAACCCTCTGGATAGCTATTTTAAATTGTGTTCGGTCTTGAGTCAGGCGGCTCATTGTTGACAGACTGGTACCCGTAGCTGCTGTTATTGTATCGATCCATCTCATTGCTGGCCTTCCTCTTTTGTGCTGACCTTCTATCTTGCCAAGCATGATGTTTTTCTCTAATGATCTCTCTCTTCGCATGATGTGTCCAAAGTATGAAAGTCGAAGTCTTGTCATCTGAGCTTCTAAAGAAAGCTTAGGTTTGATCTCCTCTAGTACCGACTGGTTTGTTCTTCGGGCAGTCCATGGTATACACAGTGTTCGCCGCCAGCACCATAATTCAAAGGCATCAATTTTCTTCCTGTCTATCTTTTTCACTGTCCAGCTTTCACATCCATATGATGTTATTGATAATACCATGGCTTGAACAAGTCGAATCTTAGTATGGAGAGAGACATCTCTGCTCTTGAGAATCTTATCTAGGTCTTTTATAGCCATTCTGCCAAGAGCAATGCGTCATCTGATTTCTTGACTGCTTGTTGCTTCTTTATTGATAGTTGAACCAAGTAGGTTAAAGTTTATTTATTTATTTTATTTTACTTTCTTATATACCGCATTCTTTAGTATCAGCGCGGTTTACATGGAACAAGGAACCATAAATAACAAATATAAGTTTTTACATAGAACAGGAAAGTACAACTTGGATAACTTAGGGAGACATGCAAACAACTATTTACATATGTAACAGTAAGCTTTGAGGAAAGGTTTATGAACAATCTATGGATAGGTATTAAGAGTAGGCACTATGTGCGGCTATGGTGGATTATGATTTATCTTGTAGTATTGTATAAATAAGTGGTGCTTGAGTGCCCTCCTGAATTGCATGAGATCGGTAATGGCTCGGATTTCTGGAGGCAGTGTATTCCAACACTTGGGGGCACAAAAACTGAAAGCTCTGTTGGATGTTGTTAATGTGCATTTTGTTGATGCATTTGGTATAATTAGGGTGTTTGCTGCTGAGGATCTTCTGGATATGTTGGGCGGAGTGGGCTGCAGTAGATTGACTAATGTTGAAGCAGTTATGCCGTGGATGGCTTTAAAGGTAAGTACTAGGGTCTTGAATCGTATTCTTCCGTGTATTGGGAGCCAGTGGAGCTGCAATAAGATGGGTGTGATGTGGTCATATCTCGCTGCTCCAAATAGAGCTCTAGCAGCGGCGTTCATGGCAAGTTGTAAGGGTGTCAATGAAGACTGTGGGAGTCCTTGGAGAATGGCATTGGCAAAATCAAAATGGGGTAGGATAAGGGCTTGATATACAGTTCGGAAATCACTTGGGTCCAGTAAGGTTCGGAGGTGTTTGAGTGACCGATTTGTTCACGATTTCAATTTCTTCTCCTTCAATGATGAACCTGTTGATTATGCCAGTTGTCATGATCTTTGTCTTCTTTACATTAAGGTGCAGGCCCATTTTGAGACTATGTTCTTTGATTGTGAGAAGCAAATGTTTCAGATCATCTTCACTTTCAGCCAGTAATGTGGTATCATCAGCATAGCGAAGATTGTTGATGAGTCTTCCACCAATCTTCACACCTCTGTTGTCTTCATACAATCCTGCTTCACTGATGATTTGTTCTGCATGTAAACTAAACAAGTAGGGGAAAGTATGCAGCCTTGTCTTACACCTTTGCTTTTTTTAAACCATTCTGTTCCCTTCGAACTGTTGCTTCTTGATCAATGTACAGATTGTGCAAGAGTACGATCAGGTGTTCTGGTATACCCATGCTTCTTAATGTGGCCCAGAATTTCTCATGGTTTACACAGTCAAAAGCCTTGCTATAGTCGATAAAGCACAAATAGATATCCTTTTGGTATTCTTTAGTCTTTTCAAGGATCCATCTCACATCCGCAATGATGTCTCTTGTTCCTCGCCCTTTCCTGAACCCTGCTTGCACTTCAGGTAGTTCTTGTTCCAGGTATGGTTGTAGTCTCTTTTGAATAATCTTCAGTAGAATCTTGCTGGCATGTGGAATCAGAGCGATTGTGCGATAATTTCCACAGTCAGTTGGATCACATTTCTTTAGTATTGGTATAAACACAGATCTTTTCCAGTCAGTTGGCCATGATGTTGTCTTCCATATTTCTTGGCAAAGCCATGTAAGTACGGTAACAGCTGCATCAGATTGCTGTAATAGGGAAGTTGGAGGTGGTCAAGAATGAAATGGAACGTGTACAGCTTGATCTGTTGGGTGTCAGCAAACTGAAATGGACTGGCATCGGGCACTTTGCATCAGATGATCACATGGTCTATTATGCTGGAAATGAAAGACAAAGAAGACATGGTGTTGCATTTATAATAAAGAAGAAACTTGCAAGAACTGTAATGAAATACAATGCAGTCAGCGAACGCTTAATTTCTATTCGTCTACGAGGAATGTCTATCAACACAACTATAATTCAAGCATATGCCCCAACAACAGCTGCAGAAGAGAATGAAATTGAAGAGTTCTATGAACAAGTACAAGCTGAAATTGGCAGAACATGCAAACAGGATATCCTGATAGTCATGGGTGACTGGAACTCAAAAGTTGGCAACAAAGAAGAAGGCAAAGTAGTTGGAAAATATGGACTTGGCAACAGAAATAAAGCTGGAGAAAGACTGATAGAATTCTGCAAGACCAATGATCTATTCATCTCAAACACCTTCTTCCATCAACACAAGCGGTGACTACACATGGACTTCACCCAATGGATTGTATAAAAATGAAATTGACTACATCTGTGGAAGTCAACGATGGAAAAGTTCTATAACATCAACAAAGACAAAACCTGGAGCTGACTGTGGTACAGATCATCAACTACTAGTATGCAAATTCAAGCTAAAGTTGAAAAAGAGCAAACCACACATGAATGCAGCAAAATATGACCTTGAGAATATACCACTGGAATTTAAAGACTGCCTGCAAAATCAATTTGCTGCTTTAGATACAAATGACAGAGCTCCAGAAGAGTTATGGAATGACATCAAGAAGGTTGTGTTGGAAGAAAGCCAGAAGTCTCTACAAAAGGTGAAAAAGCAAAAACGGCCAAAATGGATGACAGAAGAAACTCTGAAAATTGCCCAGAAATGCAGAGAAGCTAAAGCCAGAGGAGAAAGAAAGACAATAACAGAACTCAACAGATATTTCCAACGTGCAGTAAGACAGGACAAGGAAAAGTACTACAACGACACATGCAAGGAAATAGAAGCAGAAACTATTAGAGGAAGAACAAGATCGGCTTTCCTAAAGCTACAAGAGTTAATGAAAAAGTTCCAGCCTCGAATTGGAATGTTACAAGATGCTCAAGGTTCTAAGTTGAATGATGCTGAGAAGATCAAGAAAAGGTGGAAGGAATATACAGAGTTTTTATGCCAGCATGATTAAAAGAATAAAACTAAATTGAAAGTTCCCACAGGGTTCCGAGGGGCAGCAAACATTTTAAAAGTTTAAAAAATATTTCCAAAGTGTTTCCCTGATGTGCTGGGGGTCTTGTGGAGCTGGGCTGGAGGTTTTTCTTGTTGGCCAGAAGCTTTTGGGAGGAGCTGGAGGCAGGAGCTGCTCACCTGCCAAAGCCGCATTTGAAATGGAACACTGGAGCTGTGCTGACTGAAGCTCTGCTGGTTTTAAAGGGGCCATGCTGTAAAAATTGAGGTAAGAAAAAATTAAAAAGTAAGGATTAATTAAATATAGGGTTTACATAAGGAGGATTTAGGGAATATAGTTATGTTTTAAATTTAAATTTAGCTTTAAATTTAAAGGGACGGTATCCAAATTATTTAAGTAAATTCAGTTGAGAGGGATTGGGACTCTGGATTTTTTTTTCATTGATTGGGTTAGTAAGAGTGAACCAAAAAATTTAAAGAGATAGTACTTTAATTTAAAGGATGTACAACATAAAATAAAGATATAAAATTGATTTTTCAGAGTCATGGGGGGTATAGTCAGGAGTTCCAGGTGCTTATTTATATTAGTGATGGGGAGTCAGAAGTGAGAAACATTTTCTTTTATGAGAAAATGATTTAAATGGTTTAGGAAGTATTAACGCTTTGTGCTTGTGGCAAGAAAAGGGTAACAGTATAAATAGATTTTGGCGTTCATTTTTAAAGGGGTTTTAGGTGATTTTAACATTATCTTGAGTATAATTTATTTTAAAATATGATTTTCCTATGTAGTTTAATGGGGTTACCATGGCAACACCATGATAACAATTCAAATTGGCCAACATCCATCACAGTCTAGGAACGGAATCCCAAGCCTAAGGGAAGCGGAGATTTGACGCCCCATTGGTTCTCCCCTGGAGACACCATAGAAACTTCTTGGTTACATTCTGGAATGAGGAGATATTTCCTAGGATACCTGAGCTTTTTCAGGTAGAAACCACCAGGGAAGTGAAGTGACCAGGCCTGGGTTTAAGTGGCTGGAAGGCCAGGACTCTTGAAAGCCTAAGTTAATGTTCTGAGGGTAAAAACTAGAGCTGTTTATGACTGAAAGTGATGTTTAAGTGGAGAGAATGTGTAATTAAAGTGGACCACATACATTTGCCAATATGTCTGTTAATGAAAGTGGTTTGAATGGACTTTAATGAATTCCGGAGCACTCCCTGGTGCTGTAATTGCTAAAACATAATTCCAAATAAGGAGGCTTCAAGAGGGATAAGCCTGGAAAATCCATAAACCCAGCAAGTCCGAGGTTAATAAGGACTAGGTTCTAGCAAGACTTGTGCGATGCTGGTCTGTTAAGAGAGATGCTAAGTCACTGTACAGAGACGCTGTCATGAGTGATCTCTGCTGAATAAAGTTCCGATGTGAGAGAGAATGAAATGTTCGCTGACATTAAGGGAGCCAGTGTGCTGTTAACATGCATTATTGGCACCTTTACACTCTTAATGTGGCAAAAATGCTGCTTTAACGTGTTAAAGGCTCCAGCAGCGTAAAGCATGTTGTGAGCAGAGAGTGGGTAATAATGGGGCGGAGAGAGGGTGTTAACAACGGGTGTACCCTTAACGCATGTTGTGCAAATGTGTCCTAAAGCGCTTTAATGCTGGGAACCCTAATGCAAAGTAAAACCACGTGGAAAGGGTGTATTTTGAGGAAAGAGAGCCTATTTTAATGTCTGCAATGTGATGCACAGGCAAGGGAGCCCAAGTTGGTGATAGTAGTGTTCCAGTAGCAGCAACAGCATAGTGCCAAGTATGAAAGGGCAGTATGTTGATGATGCAAATGGGTCATGCAGTGGGGGTTGCTGGTGCACAGGGCAGACCAGGCCGCTACCCAGGTGACATATAAAAATATAAGATTATAAAATATGCCAGACTGTGTCAGACCAAGATCCATAATGCCTAGTATCCTGTGTCCAACAGTGGCCAATCTAGGTCACAATTACCTAGCAGTTTCCCCAGAAGACACACAGGATCCACAATGCTTGTATTGGGGCAATCAGTGGATATCCCGGGTCCTCTTTAACAATGGCTTATGGACCTTTCCCCAGGAACTTGTCCAAACCCTTTTTAAACCCAGCTATACTAGCAGCTTTTACTACATCCTCTGGCAATGAATTCCAGAGTTTGATTATGTGTTGACTAAAAAAAGATATTCCTTATCATCCCTCCAGTCTAGTCCCAGACCTCTGGGTTTAAGCACCTCCTCCCGCAGCTTTGGAGACTGAGCATGTCACACTTTTCCGTGACCCCAGTATAAGTAACCCAGGGACCACCTTTCCTATTCAGTAATCTATTGGCAAAGCAGACTCACCAGAGCAATAAGTAAGTAGAAGCATTTCTAAAAATATCATATAACTCCATAACTATCTAACTTTATGGTTCGATCATACCACACATAGGATTGTTGGTTCAGGACTCTTGGAAGCAAAAATTGTCCAAAACATATCCAACCACAAAATGCAGTTTTAAAGGTTCTCTCTATTGCAGGATACACAGTCTTTACCAGCAAGCCTAATTATATTCCCTTCTTAGCTTTGCTGGCTAAAGCACAAAACAAAAAAACACATTTAAAGTCTGTGGCAAACTTCCCCTTTATAAACACATGGATCTCAGCCGCCCTGCTTGTGTAATAAGGGTACCTTTTTCCTGGATAACCTTCTTTCAGGACTGGCTTGCCTTCTCTACGTTCCCTGGTTTATTGCTTGACACAAAGAACAATCCATGGGAGTGCCCTCCTCAATCAGCTTCACCTCAGGCTCTCCCAGCTGCATAGGCTCTGACTCCCCTTCCTGCTCAGCATGCTCAGCTAACAGCCTCCTGGGGGATCTTGGAGTCTCTCTTGTTCCTGGCTCCAAACTGTCCTGCAGCCATGCTACATGCCAAATAGCACTCTCTCCAGCTGGAAGGTGCGTTCCTCTACTCTGCTCAGCCTGGCTTCCTGCTTCTCCTCTCCTCCTTTCTACTAAATCATACTCTGCTCTGGATTTATACTTCCAGGGCTCTAGCTCCAACCCCACCCTACTCAGGTGACGGCAATCAGCCTGACTCCGGGCACCTGAGTGCTTGAAGCATTCACTGCCTAAAAGGTTCTGAGCCTTGTATCCTCTCCCCTTCATTCCACTAGGGGGAGCCTGAAATGTTTTCCACTTGGAAGTTTTCTGATCCCTGGAGGTGTTTATGGCTTTCCTACCCTGTCTTGGTAAAAGGGGGCCCTTTACTATGATGAATTCCCTGTCTCTTTGTCCTCCCCTGGACTCTGGATAGGCCTCCTTGCCACACATGCAGGCACCCACGGGATTACTACAGTAGTGGCTGTCATCCTTCCCCTGAGAAGTGTCATTGGTAGGCAGTGATGGGGTCCCTGCTGAGGCAGATGATTGGGGGGGGGGGGGCTGTGTGACCTTCCATGTATGCTTCTGCCCCCCCAATCTGGACCTTGAGCCCTAGGCACCCACCAACACACATGTTGGATGGGCTGGGACTGAGCATCATCAACACTGACAGCACACAGGCATGTCAGCATGGTGTGGGGATGTTGGCGGAGGGGGCAGTGGCACCCACTTGCAACAGACCAAAGCCATGTCCTGGTCCTATGCACTATGCACATTGCAACACATGCGAAGATCTATCTTATGGGAGGCATGTCAGCCCCAGGGACAGTTGTAACCATATGGCAGCAATGTGACTCAACATACACAGTTAATGTGCATATGCGTGATGGGTCACAGGTCCGGGTCCTGGCTGTGGATCATGCATCGCATGTCCCTGTGGCTAAACTTTAGCCTACAGTGCAGGTACAACACCAGCATGTGCAACCCTCAATGAATTGGCCAGCAAGGGTACAAACAACCATCAGCCACACAGACAGGCTCCACTATCCACAGCTGGATGGAGAGTCAGGCTGAAAGCACTGGCACACTGAGTGGGTGTTAACCTCAGAAAGCGCTACTAGCTCCTGCACAATGAGTACATATTAACAATGCTTGAGCTGATATCGGGACTAAAGTGGCAGGCAGGAATGCCAATCATCCCCATTTTTGCACAGCATGGCAATATGAATGTGTGTGTGTGTGTGTATGTCTATCCATTGTTTTGTGGCTTTCTACATCTCACTGAGCCTCGCATTGTCTAAGCTGTTTCCAAATATGCATGATGAGGAGCGAAGTATTGTGGGTATGTCCTGAAACAGGACGGATTGGCCAGGATGTGTTTGCATCGGTGGTAGGGTCAATGACTGAGACGTTCAGTGACCATCTGCCATGTGTATGGACTGGGTGGCCACAGCATGTCATGCTGGGAGGACATTCTCACTCTGACCGAGCAGTGACCATAGCATGGCTATATAGCCACATAGTATCTGGTTCCAGTGATGTGGGTGTACTTCCTGTTCTGGTGGTTTGATAACTGAACCAAATGCTGGGTGCAAATGGTTACTCTGTGCACATGTAATGTATGCTGATCAGTGGACTGTCTGCAGTTGGTATGTGCACAGCTAGAAAACTCAGTGGTGGGTAGCAGGTGCACTCTGACTGTGTTTGCTATGGGTGAATGCTAAACCTAGGTGGTTGGGACAGGAAATGTTTCAGGCCTACTACCTGTGGTAATGGTAGGACCAACAGGACTCTAGTAACAGCCCCATGCAAACCTAGATACCCCCATGGAAGTTGCCATCCATGTCATCAGTTTAACATTGGGTATTGATATGCACTGTTATAGGAGGGTCCCTGTCCAACAGAGGCAGGACACAGTGCCAGATATGATTTGCACATACAGCAATTGTGCAGGAAACAAGGCAACTAGCATAACACACTACCAACAATACCTACTACACGCTGGCAGTGATGTGGATCTACAATACAGCCAGCAGAGACTATCTCTAATTGTGCAGGTTCTGGGGACCAGATGCTGGGCACCCATCCTCACCCTCAGGGTGACCACAGAAACTGCTCAGTAGCACAGTTTGTAGATGTTCTGTGCTTGTATCACACACTGTCAGCGCATTTTATTGAGCTGAGGTGATGGATCGGTGCATTCTCCATTTAGTGGTCAGCTGCAGACTGCTTTTCTGCATGTGCACTGCATCATGGGTACTGGAGAAAGGTTAACCTATACAGGCACACACAGCAGACATTTTAGTCAGTGACCTGCAGTCTCTTGGGGGTATGTTTACTAAACGGCAATAACGGCGCAGTTGCGACGTTATCACACAATATGCGATAATGGTGCATAACCGTGCGAGAACATCACGTATCGCGCGATAACATCTGCTGCGGCGGTAAGGTGCGCCGAGGGTGGAGCAAGGTTCCCCAGAGGGCGGAGGAAGGCTCCCCAGGGGCAGAGAGAAGGGGTCAGTGGGCGGAGAGTGGGCGTGGAGTGGCTCCTTGCACACTAACGCCATGAAATGAAGCTCAGAAAATTAGCGCCAGTGAAAACCTGGCACTAGGCACATTTGCAGGTCAGAGAAACCATTTCAGTCAGCAATGTACAGCAAAGGCAGAGAAACCCAAAAACGTGATAGTAGTGATACATGTGCAGGAGCCAAAAAAGCAAAGAAACAGATAAAATGACCAGAACCGCATTTGAAATCCCAATAACCAAGCTGGCCAATAGTGATATTAATGAGAAACATAAAGCAACACTACTGACAAAGCATAAAAAAGAAGATATCATGTCTGGAAGGGTCTATTCTCAGTCCCCCTACAAAGTGAATGATCCCACATTGAAATAATGCTGATCAGGGTGTTTGTTGTTTATATTGGGCAGGTTTGTTATGGCGTGTTTATATTGGGCAGGTTTGTTATGGTGTAGGACAACTGTACTGATGGTGGAAATGGGATACAGAGGGCTGCAGGCAGCACATGATGTGGTCCCGCTGGGGCACATTGCGTAATAGGCAGATGCCTAGGTGGCACATAGGAATGCCGAAACTGTAAAGCAGCAAGATAGCAACTGACGAGGGTCCAACATGGGTATGAGTGTGTTCCCCACAGTGTCCCAGGGGATATTACCCAGCAGGTACCCCCAAGGGCACAGAACATTGGCAGGTGGTGCCAGGGGGAAGCACTCATGTCCAATGGAGGCACTCCCACCCGAGTACCCCCACCATAGGCAGCTGCCTAACGGCACACTGGCTGGCCTGGGACTGTGCACCACCAGCACCACCGGCATAAGGGCATGTCAGCATGGTGGCAGAGGGGTGCTGGTGGTGGAGGGGGCAGTGGCAGCTGCCCACAGCAGACCACGGCCAAGCCCCATTTAGGCATGTGTTGTGCACTGCAACAGACAAGATCTGTCTGACGTACAGTCATGGTATCCCCAGGGAATGATCTGGCTCCGTGGCAACAGTGTGGTGCAGTACACACAGCCAGTGTTTTAAGGGGCAGAGGGTCACAGGTTTAAGTCCCAGCGGTGGCCCCTGCAAACCATGTCCCCCTATTTTATGCTATAGTAAACTGTGGTAATAAAGACAGAACCTTTCTTGCAGAGAACTGAAACATGCCATAAACGCCTATATGTCACCCTACAGAGCACAGACACCATAAACATGTGCAATCCCTAGAGCAGAGTGTCCCACCTGCAGTCCTAGAGGGCCAAACACCATTCAGGTTGTCAGGATGTCCCTAATAAATATGCATGAGATGTATTTACATGCACCACCCCCATTGTATGCACATATATCCATGCATATTCAGTAGGGAAAGCATGAAGACCTGAACCGTGTTTGGCCCACCCGGACCGGAGTTGGGAACCTCTGCCCTAGAGCAGCGGCACAAACACCCACATCCACAGGCTGCACTGTCCAATGCCTCATGGAGAGTCAGGCCATTGGGCCCTACGCAGACTAGCATCTCCCAATACTAGCAACTGCATACCTCAGCAATGTCACTCTAAACTTGGGAACACGTTCCACATATATCAAAAGGTCGCTATGATCAATGTCAGATAACACATCCTATGTTAAACACAATTTGTTGACAGAGATTCATCATAGCAACCTTTCTAATATCTGTGGAGTGTGGTTCAGTGTATGCTCCAGACAGTGTTTACAACCCCGGGGAGTGACCCCAACAGCATTGTGTACCATAGCAATGCCTGCACTGTGCCCAGGACTGGTGTGGCGGCCAGGGCTACAAACCACCTCTATCCTTGCACAATGCTGAAATAGGTGTGGGAGTGTGTGTATGTCTACCCAGAGTGCTGTGGCTGCCTACACCTTACTGATCCCACAATGCTTGCACTATTTCCAATGTTAGCCTGCCAATGTGCATAATGAGGAGCAAGGTACCGTGGGTATGTCCTGGACAGAATGCATCTGCACAGGGCATAGGGCAATGGCCTGCAAGGACAGGATGGTCACAGCATGTCATGCTGGGAGGTCACTCTCACCCTGACTGAGCAGTGACCATGGCATGGCTAGGTTACCCCATAGTGCTATACAGTATGTCTTTCAGGTGATATCTATGGGTTCCCTGTTCTGGGGGTCCAATCACTGACATACCTGCTTGGTGTGTGTGCTCACATCCCATTTTGGGTGCACACAGTTTCTCCAGGAACATGCACTATGTACTAGCTAGCAGACTGTCTGCAGTTAGCGTGTATATGGCTGGAGCACCTTGCAGGGTGAAGACTGACAGTGCCCACTGCTGGTCAATGTCAGATGGTGGTGGGGACATCTGAGTGTATACAGGCCCACTGCCTGTCTGTCTGTGCCCTGTGTGATACAAACCGATCTGCAACCAGTGCTTTGGAGGGTGCCCTCTCCCCTGCAGGACTGGGGTAGCTGGTCCAACAGCCCTTCATCATTTCACTGCACTGCCACCATTGCAAAGATGTAGAGTGTGGGGCTGTCGGAGGCAGATCCTGTTCCCCCCACCCTGGCCCCAAGAGGGTGGGTCTGTAGGCACTGCCCCCCCCCAATCCACATGTGGGTCCAGACACCCCCCCCCCCGCCCTATAGGGCACAATAGGTGATGGCAATGAGGTGAGGGTGTTTTTGCTGGCAGCACAAATTGTAGAGATGTGTCACACTGTTACATGCAGCAAACGAGATTGCCTCAGACAGCCATAGCAGATGAGACCCCTGAGGGATCGAACCCATGAGCTGTGGCTTGTTGGTCATTATATTAACCAGAAGGCTACAACTCTATACATCTTCTCATAGCACTGCCATGAAGTTAAGGTTACCACGCATAAACAGCCAATGCGCCCCCTATTGTGCGATACACAGTGCATGCTACATGGACGCTGGCACGCCGACCTTCCTATATGGCATTGCTCACGTCATGGCTTGGGGTTTCGCCGCTAACATTAGGATGGTGCACACATACCCCATAGCAAATAGCAGTGTATCCCCCAAAACAAAACCATCACCGCAGCTGGGAAACCTAAGGTACCCTGTAAAGTGCCATAGCTGTGGGTCTACCCCATCCCGGTGAGCACAGCTGACATTTACTGTGTTGATCTGCAGTTGCTGTGTAGTCAGCCTGTGCTATGAGAAGAGGCATAGCACACTGGTTAATGCGATGCCCTCAGAGTCACTGCTCATGGGTTCGAATACTCACTGCGCCAACAGTAAGATGAGTGTCAGTAATAGTCAGACACATCCCCACAAACAGTGACACAAGCCGAATACACTATAACCTTTGTCCTGTGCCCCAAAGGAGAGGCCTGGCATGGCATTGCATCTCCGAAAGCGCAGCAGAAGGCGCCCACAGCTGAGGCGCAGCAGATGCAGCCCAGGCCAAATGGCATAAGTAATGTGATGCTGTAAACCAAAGCCAGCCACCGTAGCTGCCAATCTCAGTATCCAATGTGTAGTAATGCAGCCCCAGTGATATATTTCCATGTGGTGTCCGTGACACACGCATTTCATGTGCGTGGCATAGTAGTGCACGGTACGGCATATGCACGATACGGCATATGCATGCATACAGTGCAGCCTGTATGCGTGCGTCACCAACACATGGGCATTCCTCAAAATGGCGACGTGATCCTGCAAGCCAGCCTTTAGCCGCCACGACCTACAACAGCTGACAGCTCTAATATGCACCAGGCAGCCGCGCCTCTTCCAAGGTGCCTCAAAACGCCAGGCTCTGGAACGCGTACGGAGGGCATGGGTGCGCATCACAAGGCGCTTTAACTGTGCAGCAGACTACCCACATGAGGCAAGTGTATGGGGACAGGTCACTAAATGGAAGATGTACAACACAATATCCAGCAATCAAAACACATAAGATATGCACCACACGTGTGAGACACATGTATGTGGGCAAACCTGTGATCAAGCTATCGGTGTATGTTGCTGTGTGCACTTATGCCAATACCCAGGAGGCATAGACATGAAAGCAGAGGTGCAGAGGGTAGCGCGCTGTGATGTAAGCTGCTCCTGTTGCAGTGCACACCTCTGCCCAACCCCCAGGAGTTGCAGCCCCCATGACAGAGCTATATTAGGCATTCCTGTGACATGGTGGCTGATGCTATGACACATTACCAGCTATGGCCAATCTCCAGAGATCTGACCTGATCACAGAGGCCAAGTAGTCATCATGGTGCACTGGTAGCTGCTGCAGTTGGAGTACCACAGGCCTGCCCCATCCCCAGAAGGCATCAGATCTGATGACAAAGGTCCAGCAGTCATCCTGGTGGTGTGTTAGTTGGTGTTGCTGATGTGTGGAACATCACCATTGGCCCCGAATGCTCGCAGACCTGCGCATAGGGGTGTATCAAACATCCTGGTGTTATGGATGTTGTTGTTGTTGCAGTTTCCCAGCTCTGCCCTAACCCCAGGAGGCATCAGACCAGCAGACACAGGTCTATTCTACATCCTGGTATTATGGTGGTTGTTTGTGTTTCAGGTTCCCATCTCTGCCCTAACCCCAGGAGGCATCAGACCAGCAGACACAGGTCTATTCTACATCCTGGTGTTATGATGGGTGCTGTTGTTGCAGGTTCCCGGCTCTGCCCCAACCGCAGGAGGCATCAGACCAGCAGACACTGGTCTATTCCACATCCTGGTGTTATGGTGGTTGTTTGTGTTGCAGGTTCCCAGTTCCGCCACATCCCCAGGAGGCAGCACACCAGATTCCAGTGGTCCAACAAGCAGCCCGGTGTAATGGTAGCTCATGCTGGTGGAGGTACCGAGCCCCCCACCCCCCAGGTGTCTGAGCACGCACCACAGAGGCTGCATCAGCATCCATGTGTCATGGTGATGGGTCCTGTTGATGTGGGACGGCCTGCCTAACACCGAGGTGTGTGCTGGACTGCTGAGTGTATGGAGTCACACCCCCTGTAGACCACAATTGCAATGCCCCACATGCTATGTTGCCCACATGTCATGCCAGGAGATGGCAGGGACATGGGATGGGGTGGCTGTGAGGCAGTACACAGGGCACATAGGTGTCACAACACAAATGCCCAGCCTCACGCCCACACATGCACGTGGCGCTGCCAACAGCAGGTATGGGATCCGCTGCCCATAGCAGGAGCAGCCACCAGTGCACACAGACATGTGTGTCATGTCATTCGCCATGGGCAGGGATACAGGGCACTAATGTTTGCAAACATTACTTATCCCCCCCCCCCCCCAGGTAGAGGACCTATGGAAGAAGGGCAGAGAGATGCAGCTACACTGCCCGGGGTACCTCCGCTGCATGCAGCGGGAGGCAATGGCAGTGGGTGACGGTGAGTGTCCCAGTCTATGCATTGTGCCACACCATGTCCTAGTGGCATGGCAGCCTGTGATGCCACACACAATGTGTCTGTGCCATAACAAACGCATGACACCCTGTTCATTTCTGCCTTTTCCACAGAGGCTGTAGATGCTGGGGAGGGGACCTCTGCAGGCACACAACCTGGTGGCAGCCCCCCCATGACCACTGGAGGTCCCGAGGCAGAGGACATTCCTTCAGCAGCGGAGGACACCATGGATGTGGGGGAAGATGACATGGAGGGTGGGGAGGGGTGGGGTGGGGTGGGAGGAGGGGATGGTGGAGGGTGCTGGGGAGGTGGAGTGGGAGGGTGAGGAGGGTGGCGGGGATAGTGAGGGGAGCAGCCAGGATGGGGAGGGTGGGTGGGGCATGGAGGGTGGGGAGGGGGATCCTGTGCCTGAGGGCGGTCACACGCCACCACAGGGCACTGGGGGCCCCTGCCACCTGCCCCATGTGCATGGCCATGGTGTCAGGCTGGGTATGGGCCCCCACACATTTCCATGCACAGGGCCCATGCATATGCCACCACCCAGACCACAGCCACATGGTGTGGATGTGGTGGCAAATGTGTGGGTCTCCTGTGTGTGGCGATAGGCACCGTTATGCGGACCCTGGGTAAACATGGCCATGCCATCAGGCAGCTGACAGCTGCTGTGCAGGGTATGGCTGAGGTGATGCGCCGCCAGCATTACCATGGCATGTTCACGGCACACCCCCAGCCATACCCCCACGGCAGGCCCCTGGGTGTGTGACCCACAGTTATAGCTGTGGCCATCTCCCAGTGGCAACCCCAAAAGAAAACTGTGTCCCCCCTAACATTGGAAACAGATGTCCATGCTGGGATAATGCCCAATGTGAAACAGTTTATAGAGTTGATCCGCCTGTGGGAGAGTGTTTCTGTGTTCCAATTGTTAATGCTTGTATGGCACCTACCAACACATACCCTTATTAAAACACTGTGTAGGCAGCCAAATTCTGCAATGGTCATGTGTCCTCTGTACATACATGCTGTAGCGGTGAGTGTGCCACCTGTGTGCATGTCTCAGTGTGTGTTTGTGATACATACATTGTCCCTGCCCCACAACAGGCTGTGTTGAGCGCCATGTGCGCTGACGGATGTATCCCCTGCTGACACCGTGATATAAACATGCGCTGCACCATCCACCAGACATGGACACAGGCACATTGTCACAGATAGTCAGTCTGTAGCAGGGATGTAGCACATGATAGGATGGTGAGGAGGTGCGGGTTTGATACCCATGATGCAGCGTATATGTGATGTATGCGGGGACCAACGTGTCAGTCAGTGCGTTAGTTGGTGCGACACACTAAGATGGGGTTTGGTGGGGTGAAGGAGCAGCGGCGCAGTATAAGCGCTGGAGGGGGGTAAACAACTGACAGTAGCTAGGTATATCTGTACGTCATGTCTGCCCATCCAGCATGTGCGTTTAGTATGCCATCGTGTCCCTGGTGTGTGTCCGACAGACGGGTCACCCATGTAGATAGCCTGATGTGGATAATATGCGGGGACAGAGGGGGGACACACAGCTGACACTGCACTACAGCACCTGGAATGTCTCCAAGCATGTCCTGTGGATCGAGAAACACAAGGGAAACATACATATCTCATGTTGGAGCTGTGCAACAAACACACCAGCTTCACATCAACATCTCTCATAACCCCCTAGACCCGTCACAGTCTGGCAGTTCGTCATGACACAGTACCTTATTATCCCCACCCAAACATGCCACTGACATGTTCCTGGCCAGGTCCAAGGGCCTGTAGCCTGTACATCCCCTCTGGGACCTGTCTGCTGCCCTCGAGACCATTGACCACAACCGTCACTGTGCTATCCTGTACGTGCTCGTACCAAAGGTCTAGGTACAAGCTTGCCACCCCCATATGTCTCCCATAGCACCCTCATTGTGTGTTCCTGTGGGTCCACCTCCCCTGCTAACCTGCTCCCAGGTGCTGTACGAAAGGGAGCTATGCAGGGGCTGCTACATCCCCCTGGCCCCATACCCAGTTCCCTGGTGCAGCAGGCACATCCCCTGGCTATCCCTAGCAGCTGTACGTTGATGTGACCCACAGATATCTCACAACGCATGAGCTATGTTTGGCAGACCACACCCCGACTGCAGTTTGCTCCCTAACATTGCTGGCTTCAGGTACCCCCGCTACATGAATTGAGCATGGCCACGACCAGACATCTGGGCATCGCCCCTAAACCCTCTCCAACCCTTAAAGTGTCTGTGTATAGGTTAGATACACCTTCTGCAGATGTGGTCATGAGGGTAGCAGGTCTCTATGACTCCTCGCTTCCCATCCTCACATATACCCATCATGCAGCTAAGGCCTGCAGTGTCCCCCTAGATAACATCAGCAAGGTCTCTGCTGTCCACCCAGAACACACATATAAAGCGCCAATGACCCCCTTCATCACCCGCCAACCTGGTCACTGTAGCCTACACCTTGCTGCTCTGCCTCAAAATCATCTATGTCTGTCACAATGTATGCAACACTGCGCTGCATGGCTAAGCTATCGACATGCACAGTATGACAATAACACCCCACCTGCCACAACACCTCACAGGCCCCAGGTGAGGTCAAGACGCACCTGCTGATCTATACATGGAGTCACACTGTGGTTGCCCTGTACCCTGACCTGCATAACCCAAGTACTACAAATACTACTACTACTACTACTGAGCATGTAAACAGTGCCAACACCTGTATGCATCGCCATACCAACACCTGTAACACATAGTCCCTGCTCATCAGAGCATACGACCCATTCAATCCCCTCATATCCCCTAAATGTCATCCCCACACATCAAGCCAGCTGGCCCTAGCACAGTCCCCACTGCTCCCCAGGTGTACAGACCCCTCACACCACATGATAGTGCAAACTGCATGCACACTGTATCATAACAGAGCCACCCACCCACCCAGACAGCATGAGAAGGTGAGCGTGCCTCCAGTAACATATGGCCTGTATGTGCACAATGGGCGAATAGTGGAGATAAAGGCCTGGCAAATGCTATGATACACTGCTGTTGGCCGATGCTACAATGTCATGGAAGAGTGAAAGTGGGGGCAACCACCGGAACACCTAGGACCTGTAGACACACACAGCCCTATTGGATGTGTCCCAGAGACAGTGCCGGAGAAGACAAACTGCGCATGAACACATGTGGATATGTGTGGCCATCATCACCATATGGGGTACCGGGGAGCCCGATAAATAGGTCACCCACAACATATGTGCAGTAGACAGATAACCTGTGACATGTGTTGCTCCTGACTGTCCACACACACAAATCACCTGTATGTCCACCTACCCCAGTGTCCTGCACGTTGAATTGATTATCAATAGCCTTAACTTTAGTTACAACATCATGTGAAAAGTTACATAAAGAAGAACCAGTAGTAGTCAAACGAGTGTCAATCTTTTGAAGCACTGACCAAATATCCAAAAGAGTCACTTCCCGATTAAGAGGCACAAACAAATCTTCAGAAGGGGCAGTATCCACAGGGGATAGTACCGGGGGTGTAACTTGTGGGGAAGATTCCATAAACGTAGAAGAATGTGGAAGTTGGGGGAAAGGAGGTAGTGTCCGGATGTCCGGGCTCAAAGAGGCCCCATCTGGAGACTGGCTTGCAGGTAGAAGGGAAGTTATGTGTTTATCCATGGGGCTGGTCACCTTACCTCCATCTCCTGATGTTACCTTGGCAGCTGACTTTGCCTAGCGTTTCCCCATTAGTAAACACACAAACAACTAGCGCTCCTGAGAACCCACCTCAGGAGCACCAAAGGAGCACACAAGGAGCGTGTCTTACCCCTTGTGATATGCCCCTTAGGACGCGACCCCGCAGGCCACGAACACGCGGCTGCGTGTAACTCCCGCTGGGCTTTGTAGTCTCGGGGGGGTCCTCGACACAAAAGGCGGCTACCCACTGCCTGCAGCTGTCCCAGCAGGCATCCAACTCTGACCAACCACGCTGCTCCACGGCAAGGAGGACCGCGGCAGCTCCCAAGCAACAAGCAGTTCTCTCTCCAGCAAAGCTCAGCTCCTGCTGGGCTTTGTAGGTCTCAGGGGGGTCCTCGATGCAAAAGGCGGCTACCCACTGCCTGCAGCTGTCCCAGCAGGCATCCAACTCCGACCAACCACATTGCTCCGCGGCAAGGAGGACCGCGGCAGCCCCCAAGCAACAAGCAGTTCTCTCTCCCAGCTGATGTTATTGTATCGATCCATCTCATTGCTGGCCTTTCTCTTTTGTGTTGACCTTCTATCTTGCCATGCATGATGTCTTTCTCTAACGATCTCTCTTCGCATGATGTGTCCAAAGTATGACAGTCGAAGTCTTGTCATCTGAGCTTCTAAAGAAAGCTTAGGTTTGATCTCCTCTAGTACTGACTGGTTTGTTCTTCGGGCAATCCATGGTATACGCAGTATTCACCACCAGCAACATAATTCAAAGGCATCAATTTTTTTCCTGTCCATCTTTATCACTGTCCAGCTTTCACAGCCATATGATGTTATTGAAAATACCATGGCTTGAATGAGTCAAATCTTTGTATGGAGATCTTGTTCTCCCTCTAATAGTAAAAAAAAAAAAAAAAATGAAAGTACAGTGGAGGGCAAGAAACCACGGCCAACTAAACGATGAATGATCAAACCAACTTTATTGAAGACCCAACTTTACAAGTTTCAGCCAGAGGCCTTCATCAGGGGTCTAAAAAACAGACATATAAATTAAACGTTAAAAATGATAAAAATGATACATTCACAGTACCACAGAACATAAAAAACATATAAATAAGTAAATAAATAAAATGGTAAAAGGCACATTACCAGAAAAGTGCATAGCTTGTATATGGAACACGTCTATGGGGTGGAAAATCCACTCTTCCCAATCTAAGACGAGTGAAAATATAAATGCATTAAAAAATACCTGAAAATTTTCAAGATACCATACAGTGCATAAAATGAATTTAGAAAACAAGAAAATGCAATTCCACCAAAAGTGATCTTAGAGCATAAATGTTAAATGTAACACAATGTTTGCATCAATCAGATGCATTGAATGGAGCATATAACCACGATATAAACTTACATTGAGGACAACTAACGATAAAAATATATAAAGCATGGCCCTCCATTCTTGAAACGTAAAAGTAACTTACTGCAACAGGCTTATGAAATATCTTCCAAAAAACATTCCATAATAATATATGGATGAAACAAAACTAACAAAAAAACAAAAAAGCATAATATACAAGTGACTTAAGCAAACTATACCGAGAAGTTTTACGGCTTAATGATCTGTCAGAAAAAGCCTGCAAAGGCTTTTTACATGTATATATAATAAAGGACTAAACTAAAATCAATGGGCTGCTTTTTATGTTTGTTAAAAAATTAATATTATAGGCAATAAAAGAAAAAGATAAATAGCTTAATCGACATATAAAGGCTAGAAACTGTGTGCAGTGCATTAATTGAACATAGTGGGCAGACATGATACATGTTATGTTAAATTAAAAACAAAGGTAATGTATCACAGACAACTAAAGAATGTACCTGCAAGAACTGTCAGAGGCGGTATGCGCCGTGCAGGGGCAGGAGTAGCAACTTTAAGAACGAGGGGACTCCACCCTCTCATGACGTCAAGTGTGATTGGCAGTTGAGGAAAAAAAGCCTGAACGTGGTATGGGCGGAACGCAGTGTTATCTTAAAACTCATCAAATGTGTCACAAGAAAGTGTGGAGGGGATAAAACATATAAATGTAAAAAACATATGTAAGAAAGTGATAATTATAAAAAATAGGAGCTAAAAAGTTGTAAATGTTCTATGTAAACGATGGTCAAATTTAACTGACCGAGTGTTATATTGTTTCAATGTAAACCGCACTGATGATTAAGAGCACGGTATATAAGAAATGTTAAATAAATAAATAAATGTGTTGATAAACTCAAGGAAATGAGTAAATTAAAAATGGAATAGCGGCTCAGTATAAAAAGCTCAATTGCATGGTAACAGCACTTAAAAATATAGGTGACAATTTGGCAGTATACTTTAAGTTTATCCCTGCAAGTGAATTGTGAATTAAAATAGTTTTTAGCAAAAATCGCATTTACATCATAGTGTAAAGTAAGTTAAAAAGGCATCTCACGCTAACAGAGGAACGGTTCTATATGCATGCATTGCAAAAACATGTAACTAATACAGACCTATAGAATATCGTTCAAAATGAAATCTGCCACATTATATAGATGAGGATACAATAAAGGCATACAACTGTAAAGTAACAGGGGTTTCCATGTATAGCACAAATGAATACTGTAGCTTGGAATTTAAGAAGTGCCTCTAGGACTGAAGACCGGCATGTTATACAGATAGCTGAAACAGCTTAAAAAAAGGTTTTGCAGCTGCTGTACTGTTAAAAAGCAGCTTCAAACGCTTTTACATGTGTATGTAACTGGTAGAAAAACTAAACTGAACAAACTAAACTGCATCTTGTGTTTATTTTTGAAGGATGAGCAAATTGAATATTATAAATTGTAGGAAAAGATAAACAACTTGATCGGCACCTAAAAAAGAGAGAAACTGTGTTCAATGTATTAATATGCAGTGAAGAGCAAACACGATATGCATTTTATTAAATTAAAAAGAGGGATTATGCACCACAAGGAACAAAATATTGTACCTGCAGAAGCTGTCAGAGGCGGGAAAATGCCGCGCAGGGGCAGGAGTAACAAATTTAAGGATGAGGAAACTCCTCCCACTAATGACGTAAAGTTTGATAGACAGTTAAGGCAAAAGGACTAAATATGCTGTAGGCAGAAAGCAATACTGCCTGAAAACATATCAAATGTAACATAAAACAGGATGAAAAAATTAAAAAATAAGTATAAGGACATAAATATATGTAAGACACATAAATTATTAATTTAAACATGAATGGACAAGAGACGATTAACATATTAAAAATAATAAGATGATAAATAGTTGGAATGTAATATTAAAAATCAAAGAAATGCATTATACTTAATTTCTTTATTTAACCCTCCTGGAGTGACTGTATTGAACTGAAAAATGAACCTTTGCTCTTCTTGGATCAATCTATGATTCAAATCCCCACCACAGGGGGAGGGGTTAAGCTTCTTAATGACAAAGAACTTTATGTCATTGTGTTTATGTTGAAATTGATTCCAGTGTTCTACAAGTGGGACTGTTGTTATTTGCCTTTTAATACAACTCTTGTGCTCCTGAATACGCGTTTTTACAGCTCAGATGGTTTTACCGACATACAAAAGGGAGCAGGGACAAATGATAACACACAACTTATGTAGAAAGACAATTAGTATTGGTATGTAATTGATACTGTTTATTGGTACAGGGATGTGTGAAAGAATCGTTGAGCACAATAGCATGTTTACATATAGAGCACTTGTTACATTTGTAGTGTCCTTTCTTTAATGGTAAAGAAATCGGAGCTGAAGGCATATAAGAAGAGACTAATATGTTACCTAAATTGCATTCCCTATTATACGCAATAGTAAGGCATTGGTTGCAGAAGCAAGAACGTGTCATCTCCCTCTAATAGTTTCTGCTTGTCCTGGCTGCGCCGCAGGGCCCCGGTCCCGCGGCTGGCCCAGTAACCGTGTTCCCGGGGCCCGACCATGTGGCAAGCCTATTTCGCTGTGGGGGGGAGGTGGGGGGGGGGGCTATGGCTGGGCGGCAGGTGGGGCATCCGCGCCGGGGCTCCACACTGGTGATTTTGAGCCTGGCAATTGGACCGTGTAGACGGCCGTGGGGGCGGGGCAGTGCGAGCAAGGAGGGTTCGCCGGCTGGCGGTCTCCCTCTTCCTGCTTGCTCGCGCTGTGCAGAGGTTTGTTGGCTGGGGGCTCCGGTTTTGGGCATGCGGGTGGGTAGGCCTTGCTCCGCGGTGCGCCGGGCATTGGGGGTTTCATCTGTCGGGTTTGGGCCCCGGTTATTCTGCGGTGCAGGAGAGCCGCAAAAACGCTAATCAAAAAAAAAAAAAAAAGAAAAACCAACCTCTTGTCAAGCCGGTTGCCTGTCTCACCGCGTGTGTGCTGGCCTCTGGGCATGTGGGGGGTTCTGCCTTGCCCTTGCTTCGTCCTGTGTGCTGGGGCTGGTGGGGGGGCACGGCTGGAGGGGCGAATTGGGGACGGGAGGGCTGTGTGCTTTTCAAAAAAAATAAATAAATAAAAGTGAAACTCATAATTGCACCAGCCAACTGCACATCCCTTTATCAGGTTTTCAGTGCTTAGCAGTGCTGGGGCCTGGGGTGCTTCATGGCCCGGCGTATTATTGGGTGGGGTGCGGGAAAAGGGCCGCGGGGCGCTGCCCGGGGGCAGGGAGCTGCGAGGCATGGGTCTACGCCCCGGGCCGCGGTAGGGCAGCGCGCACCGCTGCCCCGGTTCCCAGTGTCCTTCGTGGGGTCAGGCAAGGGCGCGGGTGCAGCAGGTCCAGAGGGGCCTGGGGCCGGGGGGCCACTAGTGTGCCTCCCGCACCCGGGAATGCGGCCGAGGGCGCAGTGCACGGAGTGCCGGTTCCTCACCCAGGGGTTTCGGGTGGTGATGGCGCGCCGGTGGCGCTTGGGGGCGGTGAGGCTCCTGGTCGCCCGAGTGTGGGTGGGGCTGGGTCCCTGGGGATTCTGGCCGTTGGCCCGTCATTGGAGGTGGGGGCTGGCAGGCCCTCTGGCTTGTCACCTCCCCCAGTCGATGGGTGCCGTTCCCCCGCCCCTCTGGGTTTCTTTGGTCCTACGGGCTCGTGGTTGTATGGGCTGTCCCCTGGGGGGGCTTGGGGCAGTGGGAGGGGGGGCTGGGGTGGCTGGTTTGGCGATGGGCGGGGGGGGCTGGGAGCGCCGCTGCGTGGGATGCCGGTGGCCTTGGGCCTTCATCATGTGGTTGGGGGGCCGGGCCGAGTGCGGCACCTAGTACTCCTGGGGCTCTGGCTGTTGGTTTTTCTCCTTTCTCTTTGCAGGTCCCACGGAGCTCGATGCCTTTGACGTCCATGGCTGACTCTGCTAGGATGGTTAGCGCAAGTCCTTCGAGTGCCGTGACTGAGGTGGTCGCTGCGGTGCCTGGAATGTCACCTGGGAGTGTCCCGGTGGCCTCCTCCGGTGGAGTTGGTAAGTATGCGGGGGTCTCAGGCGGGGCTGCGGGAGGGGCCCTTGATTCTGTTCCGGGTTCCGTTGGGGCGTCAAAAGCAAAGGCCAAGCTTAGGCATGGGCGTTGTTGTCGGCGGGCGTCTTCCTCTTCCCCTTCCTCGACGTCGTCCTCGGCCTCCTCGCGCGGCTCTGCGCCTGCGGTGAGCAAAAGCAGGGCGGGCGTGGGGACCTCCGTTGTACGCTGCGCGGAGTTGTGGGAGTGTGTTCCGTGGAAGTTGCGCCGTCGGGTTAAGCGTCGCAAGTACATTGAAATTTTCCGTCTGCTCGATGGCCGGAAGCGTTCCGGTGAGAGCAAGAAGAAGCACAAGGAGGGTGAAAAGGCGGGCAGGGTGCGCAAGGTCTCTCGCAATACCCTTAACTGGACCCGTGCCTTTTTGCGCTTAGCGAGTGTCTGGGGTCACTATTTCCTGGATCAGTACGGGGCCTTGTTGGCTTATGCCGATAACATTTTGGCGGCGTCCCAGGCGCATGAGGGCTGTGCCTGGTTGAATTATGACGAGGAGTTTCGGGACCGGATGGAGAAGAATAGTCACTTGTTGTGGGGGACGAAGGACATCAATCTTTGGTTGACCCAGATGTCCATGAAGGGTCGGGCTGGGGGAGTGGGTGCTGCGGTCGGAAAGGCGGGGTCGTCTCCAGTGCCATCGGGGGGCGTTCCTTTCGAGCCTCAGTCTCTGCCCTACCCCAGTCCAGAGGGGGTGCCATTGGGGGGGACATGTGCCCGTGGTTGGTGGAGTACGGGCGGTCCCGTCGCAGGGGGGTGGCGGGTGTGCTCTTAAGAGGGTTTTCGGGAGGTTTTCGTATCCCTGTTCAGGGTGCATCTGCGTGGGGGGGCTCCGCAACGCTGGTTCCGTGCAGGAGCACGGGGATTTCGTGCGGCGGAAGATTGCGGAGGAGTGTGCAATGGGTAGGGTGGCGGGGCCCTTTCCAGCACCCCCCTTTTCCCCGTTTACGGTTTCGCCTTTGGGAGTGGTTCCCAAGAAGGAGCCAGGCAAGTTTCGGTTGATACACAACCTCTCCTGCCCTCCAGGTGATTCTGTTAATGATCGCATACCTCGTGAGCTCTGCACGGTGCATTATGCTTCCTTCGACGCGGCCATTTCCCTTGTGCGCCAATGTGGGTCTGGTGCCCTGCTCGCCAAAGTGGACATCGAATCGGCATTTTGGTTGTTGCCGGTACATCCTTCGGCGTTCCCTTTGCTGGATTTTCGTTTTGAGTCGCAGTTCTACTTCGATAAGTGCATGCCTATGGGCTGTGCGATTTCTTGTGCTTATTTTGAGGCTTTTAGTACCTTCTTGCATTGGGTTGTGGAGCGGCAGTCGGGGGTCTCGAGCATTGTGCACTACCTCGACGATTTCCTGTTTGTAGGGCCGGAGCGGACCTCCACCTGTCCCACTCTCTTGGGGACTTTCCTGGGCTTGGCCGTTGATTTTGGTATTCCCATTGCGGCCAATAAAACCGTGGGTCCGGTTACTCGCCTCACCTTCTTAGGCATTGAGATTGATATGGAGGCTATGGTCGTGCGCTTGCCTGCGCCGAAGATCCAGTGGCTCCGGGAGCTGGTGGCGGCTGTCGGCTCTGCCGCTAAGGTCTCCCTCCGGGTCCTTCAGTCCTTGGTCGGGCATCTCAACTTCGCTTGCCGTGTCCTGCCCATGAGGCGCCCCTTTGCGCCGCACTTATCTTTGGCTATGGCGGGAGTGCGCCTCCCTCACCATAGGATTCGGGTATCTGCGGGGATGCGTGAGGACTTGCGGGTCTGGGATGCGTTTCTGGCTGGTTTTGACAGTTGCTCGGTGCTCCAGTTGCCTGAGCTCTCGAATCTCGACCTGCATTTGTTTACGGATGCGGCTGGCAGTTCTGGTTTTGGTGCTTACTGTCACGGTGCCTGGTGTGCGGAGCCTTGGCCTGCAGATTGGGTGCGATCCAGCTTGACCCGGAACATCACCTTTTTGGAGCTTTTCCCGATAGTCATGGCCTTTTGGGTATGGCTGGACCGGCTGCGTGATCGGCGGGTTGTGTTCTGGTGTGATAATGCCGTGGTGGTCAAGGTCATTAACCGGCATGTGCCTCGGTGTCCGAGGGTAGCTTCATTAATGAGGGTGTTTGTGTTGGCCTGCTTGCGCCTGAACGTCACCTCCCGGGTCCGGCATGTGTCGGGCACTCAGAATTCCATTGCTGATGCTTTATCCCATTTTCAGTGGGCGCTGTTCCGGCGGTTGGCTCCGGGGGCGGACAAGCTGGCATCACGGGTCCCGGAGCATCTCTGGAAGGTTGGGATCCTGACGTAATGTTCTTGCTGGCCGCGTCAGTGGCTCGCAGTACTTGGGCGATGTACCGGCGAGGATACTCTCAGGTGAGTGCGTTTGTGAGCGCGCTGGGTTGGTCTGGGGGGGCGGTACCCAACGGATTGGTTGGCCGGTTCGTGTTGTGGGCTAAGAAGGAGGGCTGGGCTCAGTCGACTGTCACGGGGGTGCTGGCGGGATTTTCCTTCTTTTGTAAGGCCGCCGGCTGGGGCAACCCTCGTGTATCTTTTTTGGTTCGGCGGTTGCTCGCTGGCTGGGCCCGGGTGCAACCCGGGTTGCGGGACTGGAGGCTCCCGGTGTCTCACGAGCTTTTGCTGTAGATTTGCAAGGTATTACCGCGCGTAGCGACCTCTGGTTTCGAGTCGGTACTCTTTCATGCGCTGTTTACGACGGCTTTTTTCGGTGCGTTCCGGGTGTCCGAGCTCGTCCCTAGGTCCGCGAGATGGGGGGCTTTTGGTGGGCTCGATGTTGAGCACGTTCGGGTGGATTCGGCGCAGGTGCGGATCTTCTTACCGTGCTCAAAGACGGATCAGTCGGGCAAGGATGGCTGGGTCCTGTTAAGAGCCATCTCTCCCTTGTTATCCTGCCCAGTACGTGCTCTGTGCATCTATTTGCAGCGGCGGCCGGCGGCACGTGGCTATTTTTTCATTCACGCTGATGGCCAGCCGGTGACTCAGTTTCAGTTTACGGCTGTGCTGCATTTGGTGTTGTGGTCCTTGGGTTGTGATGACCGATGTTACGCTTCGCATTCGTTCCGGATTGGGGTGGCTACTAGTGTGGCGGCAGCGGGCCTGGATGCGCGGGTGATTCAGCGCATTGGCAGGTGGTGTTCGGGGGCCTATGAGGGTTATGTTCGCCCATCTGCTCCCAGTGGCGCGGAGTAGGGCCACGTGCTGCGTATTGGCTGCTGTGGTCCGCTTCTGGGGGGGGGGCTCGGGGGTACTAATATCTTCCCTTCCTATTGCAGAGTTGTCTGCTGGTGGAAGTCCGCTTTTCTACTTTCAGATGGCATGTGCTCCGGCGACTGGTGGATCATTGGGTACTCCTTTGTCTACTGGGCAGGGCGTCGGGCGGCAGTTCGGCCGTTGGGTGCCCACCTCGGTCTAGCCATGTCTGGAGTGCGGCTGTGCTGGATGGGTCAACGCGGCATGCAGTGGGGGCAGCTCTTAGCCCGCGTTCAGGCAGAGATCGGACTGCGGCGGCGGCCGGTTGGGCTGCTGATCCACCTGGGCGGCAATGACTTGGCGAGTTGGTCTTGCCGGCAAATTATCAGAACTGTGCAGAGAGACATTGCTCAATTGCGGGAGGTCCTCCCGGGGGTGGCCATTATTTGGTCGGACATTATTCCCCGTCCTGCTTGCTGGACCCAGCGGCGTTGGTCGAGGGGTCTGGTCAAGATCAACCGGCAGATTGTGCGCTGGGTCCAGCAGACAGGCGGTTTTCAGGTCCTGCACCCTTGGGCGGATGTTACTTGTGCCGGTCTGTATCGGCTCGATGGGGTTCACCTTGCCCCGGTGGGGCAGGACTTACTATTAAATGACTGGCAGGAGGCATTGGAGTTGTGGTGCTGGTCGCAGCTTTCGGTGGTGGGGGCGGCGCAAGGATAGTGGTCTACCTTGCACCGGTGGCGGGGTGGCGAGCTGATGCTCGCTGACCCGGCGGGGCATTTCAGGTTGATGCCACTTTCCACGGGAGCGGCACTGCTCCTTAGTTTGGGGGAGACGTCCCGGCTGGGGTCTCTGCCCGGTAAATGGCAACCTTGAGCCGGCCTTTGCTAATAACATGGCGAGGCGGGCGGTAGGGGGTGAATGGGGGGGTGGATGATGCACCACTTTGCTAGAAACGGCTGGTGGGGGGCATCATCCGGATTACGGGGTGGGGGTGGGGTCTTTTGTTATTGTTATAATTGCTGAGTTGGCCCATGTTGGGCCGGTGTTCTAATACCGTTAAATAAAGCTGCGACCAAGCAATTTTTGCATCGAATGCCCGATGTCAGCGTGCTTTGTCAAGATTGTAGGGGTTGTTGGGGGTAAAGGTGTGGGGGGGGGGTCCAAGCCAGGGTTGGGCATCCGGATACCTCGGTTAGTCCTGGCTGCGCCGCAGGGCCCCGGTCCTGCGGCCGTCCTAGTAACCGGGTTCCCGGGGCCTGACCATGCGGCAGGCCTATTTCGCTGTGGGGGGTGGGGGGGCTGTGACTGGGCGGCAGGCGGGGCATCCACGCCGGGGCTCCACACTGGTGATTTGGAGCACGGCTATTGGACCGCGTAGGCGGCCATGGGGGCGGGGCAGCGCGAGCAAGGAGGGTTCGCCGGCTGGCGGTCTCCCTCTTCCTGCTTGCTCGCGCTGCGCAGAGGTTTCCCCCACTCCCTCCCTTGTCTTTAAGCTGGGGGGGAGGGCGTTGCAGCTGGTGAGGGGGCATTGATCAGGGCCAGGTGTGTGGGGTGGCGAGCTGGTGCTCGCTGACCTGGTGGGGCATTTCAGGTCGATGCCGCTTTCCACGGGAGCGGCACTGCTTCTTAGTTTGGGGGAGACGTCCCGGCTGGGGTCTCTGCCCGGTAAATGGCAACCTTGAGCCGGCCTTTGCTAATAACATGGCGAGGCGGGCGGTAGGGGGTGAATGGGGGGGGGGTGGATGATGCACCACTTTGCTAGAAACGGCTGGTGGGGGGCATCATCCGGATGACGGGGTGGGGGTGGGGTCTTTTGTTATTGTTGTAATTGCTGAGTTGGCCCATGTTGGCCCGGTGTTCTAATACCGTTAAATAAAGCTGCGACCAAGCAATTTTTGCATCCAATGCCCGATGTCAGCGTGCTTTGTCAAGGTTGTAGGGGTTGTTGGGGGGTAGAGGTGTGGGGGGGGGGGGGCTCCAAGCCAGGGTTGAGCATCCGGATACCTCGGTTACTAGTTCCTTGCATATGTCATTGTAGTACTTTTCCTTGTCCTGTCTTGCTGCATGTTGGAAATCTCTCCTGAGTTCTGAGATTGTCTTTCTTTCTCCTCTGGCTTTAGATTCTCTGCGTTTCTGGACAATTTTCAGTTTCTTCCGTCATCCATTTTGGCTGTTTTTGCTTTTTCACCTTTTGTAGAGACTTATCGCTTTCTTTCAACACAATCTTCTTGATGTAACATAGTAAATGACGGCAGATAAAGACCATCATGGTCCATCTAGTCTGCCCAGCATGATGGCAAGAGTAGGTGTACCTGCTGCTCCGTGCAGGCCACCCCTCCTCACGTCCCTGTTTAGGGGTGAACCCACCACTCCATGCAGGACACCCCTATTTGTGGAGAAATTAGATGGTTTAGTTTATTTTGATTTTATCCTGTTGCTTTAAAGGGATCCACTGTTTCTGTCCCATGCCATTTTGAATTCCGTCACCGTGTTTGCCCCCAACACTTCCATCGGGAGGACATTCCAAGCATCCACCAGCCTTTCTGTGAAAAAGTATTTCCTGACATTGCCTTTCAATTTACCACCTTTCAGCTTCCTGTTATGCCCTCTAGTTTTACAGCTTCCCCATCTTTGGAAGAGGTTTGTTTGTTCATTATTTCCCTTTAAGTATTTAAACGTCTGAATCATATCTCCCCTGTCCCTCCTCTCCTCCAAAGTGTACATGTTTAGGTCTTCAAGTCTCTTCTCATAAGGCTTCTGACGCAGGCTCCAAATCATTTTGATTGCCTTCCTCTGAACAGTTTCCAGTCTTTTTAAATCCTTTGCAAGATACGGTCTCCAAAACTGAACACAGTATTCCAAGTGAGGCCTCACCAGTGATTTGTACAGTGGCATAAGTACCTCTTCCTTTCTGCTGGTGATTCCTCTTTGTATGCAGCCCAACATCCTCCTGGCTTTTGCCACCGCCGTGTCGCACTGTTTTGCCACCTTGAGATCTTCAGAAATAATCACACCAAGGTCTTTCTCCTGATCCATGCACACCAACCTCTCGCCCCCTATCGCATACATTTCCCTTGGATTTCTGCTACCCAGGTGTATGACTCTGCACTTCTTCACATTAAATCTTAATTGCCAAGCATTAGACCATTCTTCCAGCATTTGTAGATCTTTTCTCTTATTAACCACTCCCTCGGGGGAGTCCACTCTGTTGCAAATTTTCGTGTCATCTGCAAAAAGACAGACTTTTCCATTCAGTCCTTCAGCAATATCACTCACAAATACATTGAACAGTGCTGGGCCCAGGACCGACCCCTGGGGTACCCAGCTAATCACCTTCCTTTCATCCGAGTGAGCTCCATTTACCATCACCCTCTGTCGTCTGTCAGTCAACCAATTTCTGATCCAATTTACCATCTTAGGATCCATCCCCAAGCTACCGAGTTTATTGATAAGCCTCCTATGAGGAACAGTATCAAAGGCTTTGCTGAAATCCAGGTAGATGACATCCATCGCATGCCCCTGATCTAGCTCCCTGGTCATCCAGTCAAAGAACTCAATCAGATTTGTTTGGCAAAATCGTCCTTCGGTAAAACCATGTTGCCTCGGGTCTTGCAACCTGTTGGTTTTGAGAAAGTTCACTATTCGCTCTTTCAGGAGCGCCTCCATGACTTTTCCCATCACCGAGGTAAGGCTCACAGGCCTGTAGTTTGACACTTCTTCCTTGTCACCACTTTTGTGTAGAGGTACGACATCAGCCATTCTCCAGTCCTGAGGAACCTCTCCTGTTTCCAAGGATCTGTTGAAAACATCCTTTAACGGCCCTGCAAGAACCTCTCTGAGCTCTTTCAGTATCCTGGGATGTATCCCATCCAGTCCCATGGCCTTGTCCACTTTCAGTTTTGCAAATTGTTCTAACACCTCATCTTCTGTGAATGGTGTAGTTTCTACTTCATTCTCATTTTTATATTTGGGAGTCACAGTTGGTCCTTCTCCAGGATTTTCTTTAGTAAAAACAGAGCAGAAGTATTTGTTTAGCAATTTCGCTTTTTCAATGTCACTTTCCATGAGTCCGTTCCCAGCACTTCTGAGTCCTGCAATTCCACCTCTGATCTTCTTCCTTTCCCGAATATACCTGAAGAAAGTTTTGTCGCCACACTTAACATCTTTAGCCATCTTTTCCTCTGCCTTTGATTTTGCTATCCTTATTTCTCTCTTTGTCTCTTTGAGTTTGATCTTTATTCATTTCTGTGTTCCTCTGTTTGCGAGCTTTTGAATTTTGCGAAAGCTGTGTTTATTGTCTTTATTTGAGCAGCCACTTCTTTGGAAAACCAAATAGGTTTTCTTCTCCTCTTGTTTTTGTTTACTTTTGTTACATATTTATCTGTTGCCCCTTTTATTGCCACCTTTAGTTTAGCCCATTGCAATTCCACTTCCCTTATCTCCTTCCACCCTGTCAGCTCCTCCTTTAGGTACTCGGCCATTTTATTGAAGTCGGTGTTTTTGAAGTTTAGGACTTTGAGCTTGCTATGTTTGGCCTGTACCATGACTTTTATATCAAACCATACCATGTGATGATCGCTGCTGCTCACAGGGGCACTCATGCAGACATTCGACACGCTATCACTATTGGTGAGCACTAAATCCAGTGTTGAGCTTTCCCTGGTTGGTTCCATCACCATTTGTCTAAGTAACACATCTTGGAGAACATCCACGATTTTTTTGCTTCTTTCCAGATTTACAGAAGGAGTAATCCAATCCGCATCAGGTAGATTAAAGTCACCCAATATGATTGCTTCCCCCTTTGTGGCTATCTTGGCAATATCTATAATCAATTCGTTATCTATCTCTTCAATTTGTGTCAGAGGTCTGTAGACTACAGCAGTATGGATGACAGTGTCATCTCCTCTTTCCAGCACAATCCAGAGTGCTTCTTCTTTTCCCCATGCCCCCTGCATTTCAGTAGCTTTAATATTGCTCTTGACATAGAAGGCTACTCCTCCTCCTCTTCCATTTTCTCTGTCTCTTCTGAATAGATTATAGCCAGGTATGGCTATATCCCAATCATGAGATTCATTAAACCATGTTTCTGTAATGGCCACAATGTCCAAATCCATTTCCACCATTAGGGCTTCTAGGTCTGGAACGTTGTTGGCTAAGTTTCGAGCATTTGTGCTCATAGCTTTCTAGCATTTAACTGGCTTGCGTGTATTTAGCATTGATTTTGTTCTGTCTACATCTTCCCACTTGTTTTTGATGTGTGGTTTAAATGTGTGGCTGTTTCTGATTTTAATCTGCTTTTGCAGGGGGTGACGTCCAGAGCTTGACCTTCCACATCCGTCATCCCCTTGTTCTAGTTTAAATGCATATCCACATATTGCTTGTATTTTTCACTTAGGATTCTTTTCCCTGCGACAGAGATGTAGTCCATCAGCACAGTATAGTCTCTTGTTCCTCCATCTGTTTCCCCAGTCGCCAATAAATCAGAATCCTTCTTGTTTGCACCAGGTCTGGAGCCATGTATTAAAGCTGTTAATGTGATACAGACTTTTTGCCCCCTTACCAAGCAGTGAATGCAACAGTGTTAACAATGGACTTGAGCTTCTCTCCCAGAGATTGGAAGTTCTTTTGCACTGTAGAGGTACTGTTTCTAGCCAGGTCATTTGTGCCCAAGTGGATTATCACATCAAGTTTGGAGTGTTCACTTTCTGCGCTAAGTACTTCAACAACGTGGTTTGTATTTCTGCTGGCTGAAGAGCCTGGGAGACACTTGACTATTTTCTCTCCTTTGAACTGTTTTCCCAAGTTGGTGTCACTGATGATGGAATCACCAAGTAGTAGTAGTTTGCTGTTTGGTGAGGTTTTCTTCATATTTGGTCCTTTAGCAGGAGATTGGGCATTGTCTGTCTTATTTAAGGGCCCTTCAGTTTCTTTGGATTGGGCACCCTCATTTGAGTGGAGGAGTGGCCTAGTGGTTGGGGCAAGGTACTTCAGGCCAGAAGGTCAGGAGTTCAAATCCCACTAGAGGACAGCAACCATGGGCCAGAAGGACTGGGGTTCCTAGTCCCACAGGTGTTCCTTGTGGTCTTGGGCAAGCCACTTAACCCTCCATAGCCCATGTTCCCTGTAAAATAGTTATCTCCAAGTTATAATGCCCTGTTCAATGTAATTTCAGTTTGTTCAATGTAAACCACACTGGTGCAGTATATAAGAGAATGTAAATAAAATAAATAAATTTTCCAAGGCAGAGAAGGCATTATTCAGGGATATCTCCTGATGCATAGGATGCTTCTGTGTCACAGGTCGCAATCTACCAGAACCCACTGTGATCCATTTGCTCCTGGGGTGTTGCATTCTTTGTGGGAGTGGTGGTGGACTTTGTTCAGTTTGTATCTTAGAAGAGGTGTCATTCCATAACTCTTCTGTCATTTGTATCTAAAGCAGCAAATCAATTTTGCAGACAGTCTTTAAATTCCAGTGGTATATTCTCTAGGTCATATTTTGCTACATTCATGAGTGGCTTGCTCTTTTTCAACTTTAGCTTGAGTTTACATACTAGTAGTTGGTGATCTGTACCACAGATGGGTGGTTTGTCTTGGTCTGGCATCTCAGCTGAGACCTGTCCATCTTGGGAGACCCTGCCAGTAGTTAAACTACCGTTGGCTTAGCCCTCAGCATCACTGATGCACACAAGCCCTCACAGCACGACAAGCTGCAAACCAGCTTTCTACCTACAGTAAAAGCCTAAATTTGGCCTCCAGAACCTACCTCCCACATTTTCCTATATCATTGGTACCAACACCTACCAAGATAGCAGGCACCTCCCCAGCATTTCTGTGTGCATATACTCCAGTACCAATCACAACAAAAACTCTTCTGAAACTTAGAAAGGACCAGGGATCCATGACCATCATATTGTCCTATTGGCCAAGGCAACTCTGGCTCCCTATTCTTCTAGAACTCTCAGTAAAAGCTCCCATGAGGCTAGGCAATACCCTAACACTGGTCACACAGGATCAATTGCACCCAACATTGAGTCCCTAGCCCTTGTGGCTTAGAGGTTGAGGGGTTAACCTTAGCTTTTTTAAACTTGCCAGATAGTGTCTTAAAAATCATTCTGGCTTCTAGAAGGGATTCCATTAGAAGGTCAAGCTATTTTAAGTGGAAGAGGTTTGCCATCAGGTGTAACAAAAAGGATCTAGATTATTTTTTCCTGTCTCACACAAAAACTGCTTGAATTCCTTTTCCATTTGTCAAAGTCAAGTTTGAAAACTAACTTCATTAAGTATACTTTAATGCGTGATTGGCATATATCACCGTCATGCAGAAAGTAAATCTATTACTGTGCAACTTTAGTTGCTCGTTTAGTTGCTCATTTCATGTGCAGCTGGCTTCTATTTAAGCCTTCCATCAAGCCTCCTGCACGGTCATGGAACCTCAACATTGTCTTAACCCAGCTGAGGAAAGCTTCTTTTGAGCCACTAGATACCTGTGAGCTGAAGTATATGACCTAGAAGGTCCTGTTTTTGTTGATGTAAACTTCAGCGCGCAGAGTTAGTGAGTTCCAGACTCTAGTACTTTATCCACCCTATATCAAGTTTTTTAATAATAGGGTGGTTCTGCACACAGAACCAAAGTTGTTCTGTCAGGTGGTCTCAGATTTCCTCCTTAACAAGTCAATTGATCTACCAACATTTTTTCCCAGAGCTCATGCACACAAATATGAATGTTTATTACACTCTTTGGATGGCAAGAGAGCCTTTGCATTCTATTTTTACCTAAACAAGCCAGAGGCTGCTGTCAAACTCATTTTATCCAATTGGCTTAAGGACTGCATCTTTCTCACTTATGCCCAGGCAAGTTTTACTTTGGAGGGACATATCACGGTTCAAAATATTATAGTTGTGGCTGCGTTGATAGTTCACTTGGTCAGCCTCCATGGAGGAGATTTGCAAGGCTGCAATATGGACATCTCTCCATACGTTCACATCCAATTATTGTTTGGAAAGAGATTCCTGGCGTGACATTAGGATTGGCCAGTCCATCCTCCAGAATCTTTTTGGGAAACAGAATGCAACTCTATCCCCCCTAGACCCATCTATTTTTATTTCATGCCGCCTTTCAAAAGAAAAGGTTTGTGGGTGTTTGCCCATTGCAGCACTAGTTCTTCATAAACAGCAGGATATGAGTCTTCACAAACCCACACACCTCCCAAGGAGTTGTATTCTACATTCAGCTACACTAATAGACTTAGGCAGCAGGCAGGAACATACACACATGCATGGTGGGAGTTCTTACAAAACTTCGGAAAAGATCTGAAGCTGGGGAGCTGCTCTAGTGCCGGGCTTCATCAGGGACGTCATCCATACATGGGAACTCATATTCTGTTGTCCACAGAGAATGCCTGCTACAGGTAAGTAATTTAATAGGCTGATATTTTAACACAGTGGCCAGTACTTAAAAAAACATTGATTTTGGAATTTAAATATGAAACTAGATATTCAGCACCGAAATATCCACCTTCACAGCCAACTGCCGGTGCTATCTGTATAGCAGCGATGGCGGGCACTTATCTGATTAGTAGGTCCTGCTAACCAGATAAGTATGTTTGAATATTAGGCCCTTATTTTTCCATTACCTGTGTATAAGTCTCCTTCATGCAGTCTAGACTCACATCTTCTAGGGGAGTGAGATTTTCTGATTTATTCATCATACATTAAATAATACACCACTTACTGCACTCTGTTCACACTAACTGAACATTTACACTGCTCATTTATACTTCATTTGCTTATTCATTATCATATTTGCACAGAAAGCCACAATAACACTTTCTGCAGCCTCGATAATCCATCTTATACCTCTTATGAGATGCAATACATAGTTAGCACACAGGGCAAAGTGTTTATTTTGGAACAAACAGCTTTCATTGCATTTTTGTACATCAGATCCTAAAAAGTCTTTACATTGGCTGTTTATCATCATTCAAATACAGGGAGTCAGTTTTTGGCTGTGGTGGTCGGCATTTTTAAAGTGCCTAGCAACCACTGCTGAAAGAATACACAGAGATTCATCACTGGAGCCTATCCAGCGTCTGGCGCTGAATATTCAGTTTCATCATCAAGAGGAATTGCTATCCTGTCAGTCACGATCTTCAGTCACTAACCAGATAGTAAAGCCACATAAAGTTAGGACAGTCATTGACCTGTCCTAACTTTAGGCGGTTTAGCTCTCCAGTTCATGGCTGAATAACGTCACTGACCAGATAGCTTCCAGGACCACCCCAGCTCTGCCCACAGACCGCCCTGAAAATAACCAGATGTTTTCAGGGTGGTCTATGCAGATATTTAGCGGTACCACCTGGCTGGGCCCACAGTTTTAAAACAATGAACAAGCTTTCAAAACATAAGATGCATAGGGGGTTTTGTATATGAACCAGCAGTAGAGGACATTTAGGATAACATTATCTATAACATATGACGAAGGAGCACGCAGAAGCAGCAGTAGAATAAAAGCGAAATGCAAATGCCTATAAGAAAATAGGTGTGATGCTGGTTTTATGGAACAGTTGGTTTGATTAGTCACTTATGACGAGGTGACAATTTCTGGTCATTAGCTCTGCAAAATTACACAGAGCAGAGCCTCCTCACTTGCCAAACTTTTCCCTATATTTAATCACCAGCATAATATTTTATGAATCTAAATTGCAAGCACTAGCCCAAACAAAATGTTGTGTAAAGTGAACAGCAGCACTTTCTGTAAAACTGTCTGCAGATGTGCTGTATGTGAAAAGTTTATTTCACTCTTAATAAAAGAACAGTCTTGCGTACAGCACTTGGTGGTTGTACCTTTTTTTATAATGTGCTGAGATGCTAGCAAGACAGTTTCGTTCTAAAGTGGACTGCTAACACTTTACCAAAATTTACACCAAATTATTCAAAACTATAGGAGAAATTTGATGCAAACAAGAAGGAACAGCTCCCCTGAAATGCATTAGATAAATGGATATCGTAAGCAAGAAAGATGGAAAATGATACATATTCTGACCAATAATAAGGAGACTGCTGTTAAAAAAAAAGCTGAACTAAAATGTATTACCCTAAATTAGATGTCTAAATGTGTTCCCTATTTTCAGCCTAATTTAGATAGCAACAATTTCAGCCGGCACTTAGCCAGATAGTTTAGGCTGCCTGAAAAGCAAGCCTAAATTGCTATCTGGATAAGTGCCAGCCGAAAATTGTCACTATCCAGATAAGGTCGGTACTTATTCAGACAGCAGCCATCAATCCAGATATTCAGTGGCAGTCACTATCTAGATACTGCCACTGAATATCCGGGTATTGCAGTCATTGCTGAGGTCACTGGACAGTCCTTTGGATACTGCACTTTTTGAAAATCGGCTTTCATTCATTTACCTAGATTTGGTGCTCAGTGCTGAAAATCATTGCTATACTCCTAATGTTTTTCCCCACACTTAATCTGCTCTTGTTGCTACCCACTCTTTAGGATGCTAGGAGCATACATTAAGGAACACAAGTCTAGTAAACTTTCAAAGAGGCTAATTTAGGTTAGCTAACCTAAGTTAGCCTTAGGTTAGGTTTCGTTTGCTAACTAGGAATAGTTGCAAACCTGGACAATCATGTCATAAAAGATACATTTAATAAATTACTAAATTTGGTCCCTCACTTGGTTTGCAGCTTGTCGTGCTGTGAGGGCTTGTGTGCATCAGTGATGCTGAGAGCTAAACTATCAGTAGTGTAACTACTGGCAGGGTCTCCCAAGATGGACATATCTCAGCTGAGGTGCCAGACCAAGACAAACCACCCATCTGGGCAGCAGCAGAATGGGATAGTGTTGACGGCGGAGGATCACATTTCTGTGACAACGGCAACAACACCAAACTTAAACTGCGTGGAAGAAAGGCCCGACAATCTACTTCTGTATCTTGCCTTGAAAACCCAATGGATAGTTACAACAAAACAAATTGTGCTATAGTGCTGGAAGATGAGACCCCCAGGTCGGAAGGCACTCAACTAGCTACTGGGGAAGAGCTGAAGACTTTTCAGAGTAAAGCCAGCATTTATGATGTGGTTGGATCAAAGCCCTCGGGACATCTGACTGCTGATGTAGCTGCGCATGAAATGAGAGTCAGAAGCTGTAAAGATGTCTTACGCATTGTAACATGGAACGTACGAAGCATGAACCAAGGGAAGTTGGAGGTGGTCAAGAATGAAATGGAACGTGTACAACTTGATCTTTTGGGTGTCAGCAAACTGAAATGGACTGGCATCGGGCACTTTGGATCAGATGATCACATGGTCTACTATGCTGGAAATGAAAGACAAAGAAGAAATGGTGTTGCATTTATAATAAAGAAGAAACTTGCAAGAACTGTAATGAAATACAATGTAGTCAGCGAACGCTTAATCTCTATTCATCTACGAGGAATGCCTATCAACACAACTATAATTCAAGTATATGCCCCAACAACAGCTGCAGAAGAGAATGAAATTGAAGAGTTCTATAAACAAGGTGAAAAAGCAAAAACGGCCAAAATGGATGACGGAAGAAACTCTGAAAATTGCCCAGAAACACAGAGAAGCTAAAGCCAGAGGAGAAAGAAAGACAATAACAGAACGCAACAGAAATTTCCAACGTGCAGCAAGACAAGACAAGGAAAAGTACTACAACGACGCATGCAAGGAAATAGAAGCAGAAACTATTAGAGGAAGAACAAGATTGGTTTTCCTAAAGCTACGAGAGTTAAAGAAAAAGTTCCAGCCTCGAATTGGAATGTTACAAGATGCTCAAGGTTTATTATTTATTTATTTATTTTATTTATTAACATTTCTTATATACCGCGCTCTTTGTCATCAGTGCGGTTTACATTGAACCAAATAACACTTAGTCAATTACATTAGACCATCGTCTACATAGAACAGGGATTTAACATGGAGGTAACTCGGGGGAAACTATTTACATTCTTAGTACATTACAAACTATTTACATTCTTAGTACAATATATTTAGGTCTCAATTCACTGTATTTTTAGTCTCATATCACTGCAGTTTGGTGAAGGGAGGTTGGGGATGGGTGTGTGTGTGTGTGGGGGGGGGGGGAATATCCCGTTGTGTAAAATACAAGAGAAAAAGGTGGTGTTTAAGGGCTTTTCTGAACAGTCTAAGATCCTTGATTGCTCTAATGGTGGGAGGGAGCTTGTTCCAACATCTGGGAGCGTAGTTCAGCAATGCCCTATTGATGGTGGTCTGGTTGAACTTCATGGATTCGCTTGGAATGAGTAGCATGTCTGCAGCCGGTGGTCTCCTAGGTCTGTTGTTTGCAGTGTGGATGATGAGGTCGGAGATAGATGCAGGTGAGATTTTGTTGAAGGCCTTGAAGGTAGTAAGGAGGGCCTTGAATAGGATTCTGGAGCATACTGGGAGCCAGTGAAGTTCTTTTAGGATGGGGGAGATGTAGTCATTCCTTGAGGCTCCACAAAGTACGTGGGCTGCTGCGTTCATGGCTAACTGTAGAGGGTTGAGGGTGCTCTTTGGGAGACCATGAAGTATTATATTGGCATAATTGAAGTGTGGTGTGACTAGCGCTTGGAAGATGGTGCGGAAGTCACCGGGTTCAATCATAAGTCTCAAGTGCCGGAGGGTTTTGACCTTGAAATAGATAGCTTTTACTGTGCGTTCCTTGAAGTCCAACTGTTGATCCAATATGACCCCAAGATAACGTATATTGGATTTGACTGGGAGTTCTGCGTCTCTGACTTTTAATGTTGGTGGAGGCGAGAAACCTTTATTTCTTGTTATTATTAGGACTTCTGTTTTTTTGAAATTTATACGGAGGTTCTGAGTGAGTAGCCAATCCGTTATGGCGTTGAAGCAGTTGATTAGTACAGTGTAGTCCGGGCAAGTGACAGTTACTGGTGTAAACAGCAGTACGTCATCTGTGTACATAAGGCAAGATATGCTGAAAGAGCGGGCAATATCACAAACTGGCTGCATATATATATTGAAGAGCAGCGCCGACAGGTAGGAATCTTGGGGTACACACTGTTTCTGCTGGAAAGGTTCAGATGTGTCATTACCAATGTGTACTTGCTGCCATCTGTATTCGAGGTAGGATTTGCACCAGTTCACTGCTTGGTCCTGGATTCCCTTCTCATGAAGCCACCTCAGGAGATGAACGTGATCTACAGAGTCGAATGCTGCTGCTATATTGAGGAAAATTAGTGCAAAGCCATACTTGATGCTGTCTATTCCAATGGAAAGTGTATTGGTTAATACCGTTAGAAGGGTTTCTACACCATGGGCTTCTCTGAATCCATGTTGACATGGGTCTAATGGGGAGGACGTATCAACATTCTGCTGGATATGTCTCTGGGTCAGCTTCTCTAGAATTTTAGCTAGTAATGGAATACTAGAGATTGGTCGTTATGAATCCTCTTTCTTCGGATCCAGCTGGTTGTTTTTAAGTAGTGGATGAATGGATGTGTGCTTGAGAGCGTCTGGGAAGACTCCGGTTTCAAAGGAGAGCTTGGCAATGTTGGCTATGATTGGGCTGAGTTGAGAGTGCATAGTTCTGATCCAATGGGCTGGGCAAGGATCAGTTGGTGCAGTCGTAGTGTTGATTGAGGTGATGATCTCCTCGATGGTCTTTGCTGAGGGGGGTGAGAGTTTTGTGAGTGGAAACTGCATCTGGGGAGTCTTGGAGGGTTCCTGTGATGTTGTTGTGGTGATCTTTATTGCTTTTGATTGAATGTAGTTCGCGTATGCCTGGGGTTGGATGCTTTCTTGCTGAGGTGGGGAAGGTTGGTTGGTTAAGGATTTTACTAGGTTGAATAGGTCTCTTGGCTTATTTAGTGAGCGGTTGAGGATCTCAACATGGAATTCCTTCCTCTTGGCCCATGTTGATTCACGATGTTGCTTCAGATATTCTAAATAGACGATTTGGTCAGCGGTTCTATGTGTAATTCTCCATTTTCTCTCTAGTTTTCTGAGGTGGAGCAGGGAAGCTCAGAGATCAGGGGAGAACCATGGAGCAGACTGCTTTTTGTTGACTCCGCTGTCAGGTGTAGCCTTTTTGGTGAAGACCGGTTGGTGAGCATATGTTGCAAGGGTATCATTCCAGTTGGAGACCATTTCATTGAGGCTGGCTGTGGATTGAGCAAGTTTTGGGAGTACAGGGTTCGTGAACATCTCACTGTCAAGTTGCTTGAAGCGGGCGGCTCTTGATATCTCCTTTTTGCTTGAGCAGTGGCATGTGGTTTGTTGCGTTGGTATCTGGAATGTTATCAGGTTATGGTCTGACCATGGAACCGGGGTGATGGCAATGTCGAATTGTTTCATCTTACTCATAACTGACTGAGGGATGAAGATTAGGTCCAAGAGGTTCCCTGCTTGATGGGTGGGATCAATCACTACTTGTTCATAATTAAGGTTGGACATTGCTTCGAGGAAGGTTTTGGCTAGGGTGGGTTGAGTGGAAGCAAGATTAAAGTCTCCCATAAGCCAGTTAGGTTTGGAGGGGTCTTCCGGGTTACAAGCTAAGTCAATAATGTCTGAGAGTTCGTCTGACTCAGTACCTGGTGCCCTATAAATGATGTTAATAGTATTGAGTTTATTGGTAATAGTTAGCGTGTTCAGATGCTGTGTGTTCATGATCAGGTTAGCCCGATATTGTAGCGCTGTTTTTGCAATTACCAGTACACCTCCACCTCTTCTGTTTTCCCTGTTACAGGTGTAGATCGAGAAGTTAGGTGGTGTGAGGTGGTTTAGAATTACGTTGTCCGTGTCTGAAAGCCATGTTTCTGTGACCATTAGCATGTCTAGATTGTGGGTGGCTATTAGGTCTGTGACTACCGGCCATTTATTATGGACAGAGCGTGCGTTGATGAGTGCACATCTAAGATCCTGTTGAGGCTTAGCTTCTTTGTCCTTTTTGGGGGTTGTGATTTCTAAGGATACATAAAGCAGATGTGATTGTCTATGATGAAGTCTTGCAGGTGGTTGATATTGGTTGTTGTGGTGTTTCCTGCTGGCGTTTTTGATTAGTTGGATAGGGTTGTAGCCAATTGCAGCAGCATCAGAATTGTGGAATGTGCTAGCTAGAGAGTAGATTAGGGCGAGAGTAAATAAGGAGGGAGCCATTTGTGTTGTTGCCAATGGTCAGCCCTGTGTCAATGAGTGTTGTATGGGGGGGATGGTGCGTTTCGGTGGGGAGAGGGTGGGAGCAGGTAGGTCAGTATGTAGAGTATGGATGTGTTCAGGATATACAGCTCAGGGAGTGTTTCTGAGTGTTATGTTCAGTTTAGTTATACTTAGTACATCAGCACAGTTACTTAGTTGCAGATATTTATGACAGTGACATGTACTGGATACTTTGTAACGGAGATCTGTAATTATACTTTGTAACAGATACTTTGTAACATATACCTTGTACAGTATTAAGAGTTACATCAGGCTAATAGAAGGAGTATGCAGACATTGTACAGCAGGAGAAATTACAACAGGCAGTTAAGTAGACTTATGATGGTAGTGGGTGGGGTTTACTTATGAAAATTTGATGCGTTATACGTGAATAGGTTCTATGTTAAATGATGCTGAGAAGATCAAGAAAACGTGGAAGGAATATACAGAGTTTTTATATGATAAAGATCAAGTGGACCAACAGCCGTTTCAACCTGTACCTTATGATCGGGAACCACTGGTGATGAAAGAAGATGTTGAAGCAGCATTGAAAGCCTTATCAAAGAACAAAGCACCAGGCATTGATAGCATTCCCATAGAAGTATTACAGCAATCTGATGCAGCTGTTACCGTACTAACAAGGCTCTGCCAAAAAATATGGAAGACAACATCATGGCCAACTGACTGGAAAAGATCTGTGTTTATACCAATACTAAAGAAAGGTGATCCAAGTGACTGTGGAAATTATCGCACAATCGCTCTGATCCCACATACCAGCAAGATTCTACTGAAGATTATTCAAAAGAGACTACAACCATACCTTGAACAAGAACTACCTGAAGGGCAAGCATGGGTATACCAGAACACCTGATCGTTCTCTTGTGCAATCTGTACATTGATCAAGAAGCAACAGTTCGAACGGAACAAGGGGAAACAGAATGGTTTAAAATAAGCAAAGGTGTAAGACAAGGCTGCATACTTTCCCCCTATCTGTTTAATTTATATGCAGAACAAATCATCAGAGAAGCAGGATTGTATGAAGACAACAGAGGTGTGAAGATTGGTGGAAGACTCATCAACAACCTTTGCTATGCTGATGATACCACATTATTGAAAGTGAAGATGATCTGAAACATTTGCTTCTCACAATCAAAGAACATAGTCTCAAAATGGGCCTGCATCTTAATGTAAAGAAGACAAAGATCATGACAACTGGCATAATCAACAGATTCATTGTTGAAGGAGAAGAAATTGAAATTGTGAACAACTTTAACCTACTTGGATCAACTATCAATAAAGAAACAACAAGCAGTCAAGAAATCAGATGACTCATTGCTCTTGGCAGAACGGCTATGAAAGACCTAGATAAGATTCTCAAGAGCAGAGATGTCTCTCTTCATACAAAGATTTGACTTGTTCAAGCCATGGTATTTTCAATAACATCATATGGATGTGAAAGCTGGACAGTGAAAAAGATAGACAGGAAGAAAATTGATGCCTTTGAATTATGGTGCTGGAGGCGAATACTGTGTATACCATGGACTGCCCGAAGAACAAACCAGTCGGTACTAGAGGAGATCAAACCTAAGCTTTCTTTAGAAGCTCAGATGACAAGACTTCGACTTTCATACTTTGGACACATCATGCGAAGAGAGAGATCATTAGAGAAAGACATCATGCTTGGCAAGATAGAAGGTCAACGCAAAAGAGGAAGGCCAGCAATGAGATGGATTGATACAATAACAGCAGCTACAGGTACCAGTCTGTCAACAATGAGCCGCCTGACTGAAGACCGAACACAATTTAGGACAGCTATCCAGAGGGTCGCCATGAGTTGACTCCGACTCAACGGCACTTAACAACAACAACAAAATTACCATGAAGCCCACCTCATTATTTAATCAAACCTACAAATTTTGAACTACAAAGACTTTTGTTGGGCCAATATTTTCAGAAGACAATACATATGCTTCCACAATTATTTAGTCCAGTTTACAGAAATAATTCTTTTGTGTTGCTATTTGTGTCTATGGGGTATGTTTACTAAACCATCCTAATGTTACCGGTGCTAGTTGCAGCGTTAATGTGAGGAATGCCATATAAGGTAGTGGGCGTTCCAGCAGCAAGGTAGCAATGAATCTGTATCGTGCGATAGAGGGCACCTTGGCTCGTTAACGTGTGTTAACCTTAAGTTCATGCCAGCAGTGTGTTAGAAGCTATAGAGATGTAGCCCACTGGTTACTACAATGACTGCAGAGGCAGAAGTCATGAGTTCAATCCTGCAGTGGTATTAGTTAATACGGCTGTCTGAGGCATTTCCTTTTAATTTAAATCTGTGCTGTCAGCAAAAACACTCTCACAGTGCTGTAACCTAAGGTGCCTCATAAGGCGCCCTATAGGGTGCCCCATAGGGCACATTATAAAGACCCATTGCAGCGGCGTTTGACACTGTGGATCATGAAGTCTCCTATCGCGTCTTAGAAAGAAGGGAGTTCACGGATCCGCCCTCTCTTGGTGTTCCTCATACCTCAGAGACCGTTGGCAACATGTTCGTTCTGGATCTTCAACCTCCGACCCCTTCCAGCAAACCAAAGGTGTGCCACAAGGCTCCTCCCTTTCCGCCCTACTTTTCAATGTTTATATGCAGCCTATCTGTGACCTCATCCAATCATTCAACATCAACTGCCTGGTCTATTCTGATGATGTCCTTATGTATATGCCATTCTCAACAGAGCTCCTTGACCTCTCCCCACTAATCGAGTGCTTCGACGCGGTTACAGACTGGTTAAAATCACAGATGCTTAAGATAAACTTTAAAAAGACAGAAGTCCTCTTCGTGACGAGAAACCCTGCATTCACCTCACCAAGCTCCATCAAAGTGCGTGACGCCGAGCTCATCTGCAAGTCTACAGTCAGATACCTAGGGGTTACCCTCGATCAACAGCTCAATATGAAGGCCCACATCAACAACGTAGCGAAATCCGTCTATCATAAAATCCGGACCCTTCGTCATTTGCGTCAGCTGCTTGAACCAGATGACTTTCGATCAGTCTTTCAGGCCTTAATAATGCCCCAATCTGGACTACGCCAATGCCATTCTACATGGCCTACCAAAGAGTACGATTAACCCCTTACAATTGGCCATGAACTCTGCTGCAAGAATTCTCTATGGAGCCTCCAAGCGAACCCACATCACTCCAATACTGAAACAGCTACATTGGCTTCCTATGCACTCCAGGATCTCTTTCAAGATCCTTACCATGACTCACAAAGCGATCAATAACTCCGCATCTTCTATCACCGACCTGATATCAACTACACCCCCTAATCGCGCAAGGAGATCGACTGCCTCCAATTCTCTTGTATTACCCAAGGCAATCACGAAGTGCTCTCAAGCCACCAGATCCAGAGCCTTCTCTTACTTCGCACCATCATGTTGGAATGCCCTACCAACAGAAATCAGAACCATCAGTGACCTCTCCCAGTTCAGGAAGGCACTGAAGCATCACCTGTTCTTGCAGCACTACAATATTTCAGACACTGCCTCACACCAACCTACCTCTACACCCCATGTCAACACGTTAAACCCATGCTCTCCATAGTCTTAACGCGAAGAGCTGCAATCTCACCTTGCTTCTTCCCTCATCAAGAAACATATAGCTGCGCCTAGTTGTTCTGTACATAGTTGCTTTTTGTACATAGTTATTATGTTCCTCTGTTTATGAAACCTGTTGAATGTAAACCTGTTTAATGTATACCCAGCTGTTCATTGTAAGCACTGATCAATATTTGGTAAGTGTAGTTTCTGTTCATTGTAAACCGCGCTGATGTCGAATAGTGCGGTATAAAAGAAACTGTAAATAAAATAAATAAATAAATAAATAAAGTGCCCTGTCCACCAAGGCACCTTATAATGTGCCCTATAGGGCGCCTTATGAGGCACTGAGGTGAGGGTGTTTTTGATGGCAGCACAGGTTGTAGAGATGTGTCTGACTGTTACACGAATTAAAAGGAAATGCCTCAGACAGGCTTATTAAATAACACCACTGTGGGATCAAACTCACAACCTCTGCCTCAGCAGTCATTGTATTAACCAGTGGGCTATAACTCTACAGCTGCTAATAAAGCACTGGTTACAGAAGGACTGCAGGTCACTGCACAAACTATCTGCTGTGGTTACCAGAATAGGGTATCCCACCCGTACCCATGCTGCATTGCACATGCAGAACAGCAGTCTACATCCGATCACAGGATAGGGTAAGCACCTCTACGGCACCTCAGCCTGGTAGGGGGAACTGACCGTGTGTGTTACTGGCAAAGAGTACCTACAGACCGTGACAGTTTGTGGTCCCTGTGCTCACCCTGAGGGTGAGGTGGGGTGCCCAGCATCAGGTCCGCAGTACCCGGCCTGGCTGAGATAGGCTGTGCTGCAGGTCTCCATCAGTGCCAGTGTGTGACAGGTAGTCCTTGCAGACACACCTAGGATACCTCTGTGGCCATCTGTATTTCCCAATCACGTCTAGCCCTTGTGAACTATGACATACCCAGAATAGTGCATATACTGTGTGGCTGCCATGAGTACTTGTTATAAGAGCAAAGGGGTGTCTGGACCCACCTACCAACCCGCCTTCTCTGGGGCAGGGATCTGCCACCAACACAACCACACTCTACATCTTTGCAATGTAGGCAGTAGAGGGACATGATGAAGGGCTGTGGGACCATCAACCCCAGTCCTGCAGGGGAAAGGGTGTCCTCCAGGGCAGTCCATGCAGAGCTGTACATATCACATGGGGCACTGGCAGACAGGCCTGGAAAAGCTCAGCTGCTCCCCACCACAATCTGACATTCACCAGCAGAGGGCACAGTCAGTCTTCACCCGCTGCACTCTGCAAGGTGTTCCAACCATACATAAGCTAACTGCAGATAGTCTGCTAGCTAGTACATAGTGCATGTTCCTGGAGAAACTGTGTGCACCCAGAAGTGGGATGTAAGCACAAACACCAAGCAAGTATGTCAGTGATTGGGCCCCAGAAAAGGAAACAGCCAGATTTCACTTGAGAAAAACACTGTATAGTACTATGTGGGAACCTAGACATGCCATGGTCACTGCTCAGACAGGGTGAGAGTGACCTCCCAGCATGACATGCTGCAGCCACCCTGTCCGTGCAGGTGGTGGTTTGGGCACTACAATGTCCCAGCCATTGCCCTATGCCCTGTGCAGATGCATCCTGCCCAGACCGCCCTGTCCGGGCCATACCCACAATACCTTGCTCCTCATTATGCAAATTGGCAGGCTAACACTGGAAACAGCGCAAGCATTGTGGGCTCAGTAAGGTGTAGGCAGTCACATAACACTGGATAGACATTGTCATAGAGCGAAAGCTAATGAAAGTGAAGACTTAGGAAAAAACGCTGTCTTTCACAAAACAAATGATGTGCAGAAGATGCAATTGCCCTGCAGCGCAGCTAGAGGGAGCAGGCGAGAACTTACAGAGCCTGAGTTAACACACCCGGCTAATGATTCTGCAGGAGTTAATCAGCTGCACCTGGAAAGTAGCCCGGGGAATTCAAAGGTAGAATGCCTTTATAAGCAGAGAGCTAGTGCAGAAGTTAAGGAAGAGGAAAAGAGGAGAAGGGGAGCTGAGACAGCCAGGAACAGCAGCCCAGCCAGGTCAAGCAGTGCAGCCAAGACAAGCAGCACGACAAGGACAGCAGGAGCTGGAAGAGGAGCAGAAAGAGCCAGAGAGAAAGACGGGCAGTGGAGAGTCAGTCCCGAGAAAGACTTGGTAGCAGGAGACCTTGGAGGTAAAGAGTTCAGAAGGAGAGAGCCATACCTGGAGAGAGGCCTACGCTCACCAGAAGACTCTGAAACAGGATTGAAAGGCTCCAAAAGGAAAGGTACTGATAGCAGAGTTACCTATACCAGGAAGCAAGGAAGTCTGGATTCCTCACCAGGTTTTCCTAGGCTACAGAAAGGTCAAGCAGTGCCCAGAAGCTTCCAAGAGAAAGTCTGCCAAAGAGACTGTGTCCTGAGAGAAGTGCCTGAGAAGGAAAACTCCAGTTATACCAGCTACAGGAAGCCAAGGTATGGTGACACTTTATTCATAAAGAGAAACTCAGCTCCTAGAAGCTCTTGTAAAGCAGATATCAAGTTTGAAAGGAAAAGAAGCAGGCCAGAGTTTTATAAGCCAGGACGTAAGGGCATAGGAACGAGCCATGCTTATTTGAGAGCCCTAGAACAGCCCTACTGGAAACAAGGGAACAGAAACAGTGACCGGCAAACTATAGCGGCCAGGGAAAGCTCCAATTCAGAGGGAGATAACAATGACCCAGAGCCCCTGCAGATAGCGCTTGAGGACCCTATTCCCTTATCTCAAGATGAATTAATGGATTGCTCCATTTGTATTGCAGGCAGTTTTGAATCACTCCCTGAACTGTGAATTATACAGACATTGCTTTGAGAATACTCATGTTTGTGCTGAATGAAAGAGGAATGTTCACTCCTTTGTTTTGCTCTAAAGTTTGAAAGAATCCTGGGTTAAATCCTACAAGCAACTGTGAAGTTTGTAACAGTTTACCTCTTTACTTATGTTGTGGTGGAAGCCTGAAAAGAAGGACTTTCTGTATTTCTATAGCTCAGCGAACCTTTTGCGTTAAAAGGGAAATAAAAGCCTTATTTACCCTCTACTTGGCATACACAATTTATTCACATAAGGAGCAGGACTACAAAGTCCAAGATACCCTTGGCCTTAAAAGAGCCCTCTACTCCCAGAAAATAATAATATGCTCAACCTACCCTTACAGTCACTGGCCACCAGGGGGGGTTGATGACAACATACACACACTCCCACACCTATGTCAGCATTGTGCAAAGAGAGAGGTGGTTGGCAGCCCTGGCCGCCACACCAGTCCTGGGCACAGTGCAGGGATTGCTATGGTACTCAATACTGTTAAGGTCACTCTCCAGGGTGGTAAACACTGTCAGTAACAAAATATGAAACACACTCCACATATATCAAAAGGTTGTTATGATGAATCTCTGTTAACAAATCGTGTTTAATGTAGAATTTGTTATCTGACATTGATCATAGCAACCTTTTGATATATGTGGAACATGTTTCCATGTTTATGACGGCATTGCTAAAGTATGCAGGTGCTAGTATTGGTAGATGCTGCTCCGTGCAGGGCCCAACAGCCTGACTCTCCATGAGGCTTTGGATAGTGGAGCCTGTGGGTGTGGGTGTTTGTGCCCCTGTTGGCCTATGCTCTGGGGCTGAGGTTCCCAACTCCGATCCTGGTGGGCCCAACATGATTCAGGTTTTCATGCTGTCCCTAATAAATACTCACAGAAGAAACCCCATAAGCCAAGCCACAAACGAATCCAATGAAAAAAGGCCTGCTAATTAAACATCTTGCATCATCAGTAATTTGTTATAAGAAACAGTGTAGTGCACAGTTGTTTGTGTATCAACTTTTTTTTTTTTTGTCGGATCGTCTGTAAGTGAGGATGTGAAACATTCTCTTAAAACAGACCCTCCATTTTATTCAATTTTTAAAAACGGTCTCAACGACCCACATTTGCCAGAGGCTATCAACGGCCAAAAAGACAAAGTTTTGTGTCGTGGAACTACCCGATGTTTGGAGAGAATGTCTTTCAAGGAAATTAATTGTGGCGAACCAGCTTACGGTCTCCGTCGGGATGAGATGAAAAGTTAACATCGACGGGGGAGATAAGTTTATACTTGTTCAGCCCTATCACTATATCATCTGACACAGTTTTGATGAACTTTGTGAAATTCCTATTGTGACATTTGGTGATAGCAGGAAGCTGTTTCTAATTAGGGATTGATAATCATTTAAAAGTCTTATGTTTGCAGTGGCTGGTCTTTTTGGCCGTTGATAGCCTCTGGCAAATGTGGGTCGTTGAGACCGTTTTTAAAAATTGAATAAAATGGAGGGTCTGTTTTAAGAGAATGTTTTACATCCTCACTTACAGACGATCCGACAAAAAAAATAGTTGATACACAAACAACTGTGCACTACACTGTTTCTTATAACAAATTACTGATGATGCAAGATGTTTAATTAGCAGGCCTTTTTTCATTGGGTCCCTAATAAATATGCATGAGGTACATTTGCATACAATGGGGACGGTGCATACAAATGCATCTCAAGCATATTTCTTAGGGACAGCATGAAGCCTGAATGGTGTTTGGCCCTCCAGGAATGCAGTTCGGAACCTCTGCTCTAGGGACTGCACATGTTTATGGTGTATGTGCAATGTAGGGTAAAATATTGGTGTTTGTGGCGTGTTTATTTTATCTGCAATAAAGGTCCCTTTTTTATTAACATGGTTTAGTACTGGGTAATATATAGGGACATGGTCTGCAGGGGCCACAGCTGGGACCTGAACCTGTGACCTTCTGCCCCTGAACACACTGGCTGTGTGTACTGCACCAAACTGTTGCCACAGAGGCAAGTCATTCCCTGGGGATACCATTATTGTTCGTCAGACAGACCTTGTCTGTTGCAGTGCACAGCACCCACCTAAACAGGGCTTGGCCTTGGTCTGCTGTGGGCAGATGCCACTGCCCCCTCCACCACCAGTACCCCTCCGCCACCATGCTGACATGCCCTTATGCCGGTGGTGCTGGTGGTGCGCAGTCCCAGGACATCCAGTGTGCCAGTAGGCGGCTGCCTATGGTGTGTGATATGGGTAGGGGTGCCTGCATTGACATCCACGCTTCCCCCCGGCATCGCCTGACAATGTTATGTGCCCTTTGGGGTATTTGCTGGGTAATGTCCATTGTGGCACTGTGGGACACACACTCGTGGACATGTTTGCCCTTGCTGTCTTGCTGGTTTTCCTTTTCTACATTCCTATGTGTCACCTAGGCATCTGCCTAGTTCACCCTGTGCCCCAGCTGCCCCACTGCATGTCCCACCTGCAGCCCCCTGTACTCCATTTGCAGCCTCACCATAGTGCCCTTTCGTACCTGGGCACTATGCTGTTGCTGCACATGTATCACTACTATCACTTTTCTTGGTCTCCCTGCCTTTGCTGTACATTGCTGACTGAAATGGTTTCTCTCTCCTGCAAATGTGCCTCTAACGCGTGGTTTTCACTGGCGTTAATTTTCAGACCTTGATTTCACAGCGTTAGTGTGCCTGGGGCCTCTCCCCGCACACTCTCCGCCCATTGACCCCTTCTCTCCGCCCTCTGGAAAGACTTACTCCACCCTCTGTGCGCCTTAACACCGCCGAAGACGTTATCGCGCGATAACGTTACATATCGCATGATAACGTCACCGCTGCGATGTTAGCGTTGTTTAGTAAACATACCCCTATGTGTACATGTGCAATTAAAACACTATTTAGTATTTACTCATCATGCATCCAATTTTCTTCTTATATATCCAATCTTTCTGTCATAGCCCTTTTAGAATCGTGTTCTGCATTAGGGTTCCATTTTTATCATTCATTGTACTTATCTTATTTTCTATTCTATCTTCTTTTATCCTGTGCTTCCAAAGCTCGACTGTTTACAGTCCCTCACCGCGCCCATCTTCTTATATCTCAGCTGATCAAGATTCAACAATCTACTCCTCTCCACTTGACCACTATACCAATTTCATTCACTCTGCTCCCACATTAAACACTGTCACTCCACAGGGAATTAAAGTACAAATCCACCAATTTTCTAAATAATTTCATTTTGGTGTCCCAGTCACCTCATCTCCAATTATTTTCCACATGATCAATCACCCACCAGTTCAACTGGCTAAAATCATGTCATTTATTCACACTGGAGGTCATTCCAGAACAGGAATAAGCCCTTGACGTGCGGTGTAGATGCTTTTCTAGTGAAAAAGTCTACAACCGTATTCTGAAACACCCATGGCCCTGCATGTACACAGTGCTAGCACAGGCATCTCAGAACTTGGGCGGGAGGGAATGGAATGGGGGCATGGTCAGCAGCAGAGATGTGCAATGCATATTCAGAAAAGGCCCTTGCACTTTCTGCATGTTTTCCACAGATGTCCATGTTATATCAGCGGAAATGTGGAATAAGGTCAGGACATAGAAACGTTTCTGCTCTGCTCTGCAATGCCGCCCCATATAGATGAATGGCTATTTTGAACCAGTGTGTCTGCAGCCTGGAAGACCACAAGATGCAGTTATAAAGAACAGAATGCAGAGGTGGGAGAAGGTTTTATGGTAAAGACATATTACTAAACACCCCTACAGAAATATTCAAAAGTGCAATGGTGATTATTCCAGCTATGCCGACAATTGCTGTGTGAGCTAGAGGAGGTGGTATAGGGCACCCTAACAATTTCCTGTCATCTCAGAAATGGGACTGTTGATGCAGGGATTATATGTGGATGAGTATGGGATGGATGCATGTATGGGTGATAAACACAGATTAGATTAGTAGTCCTGGGACCTGTCACCACCCCCCCTGGTGGCCGGTGGCTGCAGGGGCAGGTTGTGCATTTAAATCAATTGTAGAAGTAAAAGACTCTTTTGGGCCAGATGCACCTTGTCCTTGTAGTCCTTTCTCCTTATAGAAATGAGTTGTGGATGCCAAATAGAGGGTAAACAAAAAGCTTTTATTTCCCTTTTAGCACTGAGGTTCGCTAAGTAACAAAAGTAAAGTTTTCCTTATTTTCAGGTTTGTGCCAAAGTGTTATTAAACAAGTAAAACTGTTACAGGCTTCACAGTTCCTTGTAGAATATAAAGGGTTTTCTAAACTTCGGAGTGAAACAAATAAACCAGTTCTCCTTTAGCGCAATGTAAGCAAAATCATTGTTAGTGCATGTTCTGATAAACTATAGCTCTGGGAGTGACTCAAGGCTTCCCACAACACAAATAGAGCAGTCCATTAATTCCTCCTGTGACAATGCTTCTAAATCCCCAGGCTCCATTTGCATGGGTTCCAGCTCATCTGTGCTTTCTCCTATATTTGAGCTCTCCCTTTCTGCTATAGTGTGCAAATTAGTATTTCCTTCATCTATCCTCCAGCTGGGCTGTTCAAGGGGTTTCAAGTAGGAAGCATGGCTTGTTCTTAGGCCTCTATGTCGTGGCTTCCAGAACTCCTGCCTTCTTTCATTCCTCTCAGAATGGTTATCTGATTCAAAAGCCCTTCTAGGAGCTAAGTCTCTTTTTAGAATTAAAGTACCACTGTACCTTGGCTTCCTGAAGTCGGTGCTGCTGGTATTTTCCTTACCAGGTACCCTTCCTTGGATACGGTCTCCTTTACAGACTGTTTCTGTGAGTCTCCTGGGCGCTGCTTGTCGTCCCTGAAGCTTGGGACGGTCAGGAAACGAATCCAGGCCTCTCTGCTTCTCAGTATGGGGGATTCCACTGTCAGGACCTTTCCTTCCAGTATCTTTAAGTTCCTTTCTCAATCCTTCTGGTAAGCTCAGGCCTCCCTCTAGGCATGGAGTCTTCCCCCCCCCCCCTTTGGATCCTGGCTTCTTCTGGAGTCTCTCTCCCTTGGATCCTGGCTTCTTCTCCTCTTTCTCCCCTCTCTCCTCCTTCTAGTCTGGCTGCAGCTCTCTGCTTATAAAGCCGTTCTCCTCTTGAATTTCCTAGCCTGCTCTTCAAGTGCATCTGATTAGTCCCTGCATAATCAGTACTTGGGTGTGTTCGCTCAGCCTCTGCAGGTTCGTGCCTGCTCCCTCTAGCTGTGTTACTATGCAATTGCAGCTCCTGCCAGTCAGCAGCTTTGTGAAAGACAGCGTTTTTTTCCAAATTCACAGCTTCACTAGCTTCAGCCCTATCACAGACCCCATGCCATCATGTTATACCAGATGTTTTCTAGAGGTGCAGGACATCTGTACTGCAGATGTATGTTTTGTGAGCCTGCAAGTGAGCATGTGTGTGTGTGGTTAGAGGGGATGTATGTGGGGACCTGGTGTGTGCAACTGCAATTTTGGGGGGACATCAGTGCCTGCCAGTGCCTGGTCCATAGGGCTGATCGCAGCGTGCCCAGGAGCCACTGTGATCAGCCAGGATACAGCAGATCGGAGTCTCTACAGCTAAATGTCAAAGCATATAATAATAATAATTTTATTATTATTATCATTTTGTTATCTGTAAACCGCCCCTGATCTCTGGAAGAGGCGGTATAGAAAAATGTACAAATTAAATAAATAAATATCCCTGTCAGTGATAAGAGATCCTCAGAATGAGTGCATGTAACAGGGCACACAGCACTATCAGTGGTCTCACTGCTCTTGGGCATCTAGTAGTGCTGTTTGCACTGGTGCATGCACTCAATCTGAGGGTCTCTATTTAATGTCAGGAATATGCACTGACATTAAGCTGTAGAGGACCATTTTTTATTTCTTCTGGTCCATACATAGCATTGTACAGACTGCTGTCAAAGATGACCAAAGCAAGTCCAACAACAAATGTTCACCTACTGCCATGTATGTTTGTTGCAAGGTATGTCAGGACACTCATAACTTCCCCAGACATTTTGCTGGCCCCAGATGTGCAGGGCCGACATTAGAATTGGCCCTGTATGTCCAGGGCTGGTGACCGCCCACTGCCTGCTCACTCTGTGCCTCCATGATGCCCATTCCCCGCCCCATCTAAATTCCCCGCACAACCAGCGGGGAAGTTATTCGGGGGCAGGTGAAGCCACGAATAGCGGAGATGGATGTCCCATTGGGCTGTCCATCCCCGCTATTCGTGGCTCAGAATAACTCCCATAGTGTCTGGTTCCAGTTATGTGGGTGCACCTCCTGTCCAGGGGGCATGATCACTGAACCAACTGCTGGGTGTCCATGCCATATATCCCAAGTCTGGGTTCATATGGTCACTCTGTGCACATGTAATGTGTATTGATCAGCAGACTGTCTGCAGTTGGTATGTGCATGACTGGAAAACCAGCAGATGTAGTCTGACTGTGCTTGCTGTGGGTGAATGATAGACCTAGGTGGTTGGGACATGAGGTGTTCCAGGTTTACTCCAAGTGGTCCTGGTAGGGCCAGCAGAATCCTAGTTACAACCTCGTGCAAGAGGACTGGGGAAATCCACTACTTGCCCATTGGACTAGCAGTATGGAATCTGGATATCTTTTGGGAACCTGACAGGTACTTGTGACCTGGATTGGTCAGTGTTGGAAACAGGATACTGGGCTTGATGGACCGTTAGTCTAACCAGTATGGTATATTTTATGTTCTTATTGTGGATTAGGAACTGATTAAAATATAGAAACTGGAGAGTAGGGCTAATTTTCTAAATGGAGAAAGTTGAATATGGAAGTACCCCAGGAATCGTGCTAGGCTTGCCGCTTTTTAATATATGCATAAATGACTTGGAAAATGGAATAATGAGCCAGGTGATCAAATTTGCAGATGACACAAAATTATTCAAACTTGTTAAAACACAAGAGGATTGTGAAAACTTGCATGAGGATCTTGAGAAATTGGGAGACTGGGCATCTAAATGGCAGATGAAATTTAATGTGAACAAATGCAAAGTTATGTACTTAGGGAAGAACAATCCAAACTACGGTTACATGATGCAAGGTTCCACATTAGGAATTACCAGCCAGGAAAACGATTGAGGCATCATTATGGATAATACATTGAAACTCTCTGCTCAATGTGCAGCAGTGAACAAGAAAGCAAATAAAATGCAAGGAATGATAAGGAAAGGAATGGAGAATAAAACCAAGGCTATTATAATGCTTCTGTATCGCTCCATGGTGTGACTGCACTTCAAATATTGTGCGCAATTCTGGTCACCATACCTTGAAAAGAATATAGCAGAATTAGTTAAAGTAAAGTGACCAAAATAATAAAGGGGATGGAAGGATAGCCTATAAGGAAAAGTTTAAAATGTTGGGGCTCTTCAACTTGGAAAAGAGATGACCGAGGCGATATATGATAGAGGTCTATGTAGATCGTTTGTTTACTCCTTCAAAAAGTAGAAAGCTTAGGGGGCCCACAATGAAGCTACAGTGTAGCACATATAAGACAAATTGGAGAAAAGAAATTTTCATTCAATTTGCAATCAGACGCTGGAATTCGTTACCAGAGGATGTAGTAAAGGCTGCTTGTGCAGCTGGGTTTAAGAGAGGTTTGGACAAGTTCCTGGAAGAAAGTTCATAAACCATTCTTAAAGTGGATTGAGGAAATCCACTGCTTACCCCTGGGTCAAGCAGTATGGAATTTGTTTAAATTTTGGGAACCTGACAGGTACTTCTGACCTGGACTGGCCACTGTTGGAAACAAGATACTGAGCTTGATGGGCCTTTGGTCCTTCGCAGTATGATATATCTTATGTTCTTATGAGTCACTTGTAGCTGTGGTACCCTTGGTACTTGCAAAAAGGCCTACTGAGAAGATCTAAAAAGCTAGCCAGAATGTAAGGAACCAGAAGACTCTTAAGGTGCTCCAAACCTTCCATGTATAGCCCCCTAAACACCAAAGAAATTGGACCCTGTATGCAAACTAGCATATGATAGATATCCCTACCCTATGCGTGTGCTGGCATGGGAGTCCACATCAGGGACCTCTATGTTTCTATAAGCAGGCCAAAGCATAGATGTCCCTGGTGTCTTTAGAAACACGACGGCACAAAAAGACCACATGACCTTTCTAGTCTGCCTTTCCATATCAACCACTACAACAGTCCCCTTTTTTCCTTTAGAGATCCTGTGTTTGTCCAAGATTTTTTGAATTCAGATACTGTCCTCATCTCTACCACTTCCTTTGGGAGACTATTCCACACATCTACCACTTTTTCCGTAAAGAAATATTTCTGCATATTATTCCTGAGTCTATCCCCTTTCACCCACATCCTAGGTCCTCTCATGACAGAGCTTGCTTTCAATCAAAAGAGGCTCTCCTCCTGTGTATTTATGCCACAAAGGTATTTAAACATCTCAATCATATCACCTCTACCTCGCCTTTCCTCTAAAGTATACATATTAAGATCCTTAAGTGTGTCCTCATATGCTTTATCACAAAGACTAATAATCATTTTAGTAGCCACCCTCTGTACCGACTCCAACCTGTTTATATCCTTTTGAAGATGCGGTCTCCAGAATTGCATACAATACTCCAAATGAGGTTGTACCAAAGACTTGTACAGAGGCACTATCACCTCCTTTCTTCTGCAGGCCATTCCTCTCCCTATGCACCCAAGCATCCTTCTAGTATTCACCGTCGCCTTTTCTATCTGTTTAGCTACTTTAAGATCATCAGACATAATCATGCCTAGGTCCCGCTCTTCTTTTGTGGACAGAAGTACTTCATCCCCCTATACTATATCTCTCCTTAGGATTGCTGCAATTCAAATGCATGACCTTGCATTTTTTACATTAAATCTCAGCTGCCAAATTTTAGACCATTCTTCAAGCTTAGCTAAATCCCTTCTCATGTTATCTATACCTTACTGGGTATTTACCCTATTGTAGATTTTGTTATCATCCGCAAAGAGGCAAACCTTACCCAACAGCCCTTCTGCTGCATCACTAACAAAGATGTTAAAAAGAATCGGACCAAGGACAGATCCCTGGGGCACACCACTGGTAACCTCCATCTCCTCAAAGTGAGCTCCATTTATCTGTACCCTTTGTTACCTCCCACTCAACCAATTTCTATCCCAAGCAGTAATTTTAGGGTCCATCCCTAGGGTGCTCAGTTTGTTTGTAAGTCGCCTGTGTGGAACAGTGTCAAAAGCTTTAGTGAAATCTGAATACACCATATCTATGGCTCTCCCTCTGTCCTACTTCCTGGTCACCCAGTTAATGAAATCAATCAGATTTTTCTGAAAGACCTGCTTCTGGGAAATCCATGCTGCCTCGGATCCGGTAACCTATTGGACTCCAGAAATGTCACTATTTTCTCTTTCAGCAGCGCTTCCAATAATTTAGTCATCATCGAGGTTAAACTAACTGGCCTATTGTTTTCAACCACATCTTTGCTTTTGCTTTTGTGTATAGGGACCACATGTGCCTCTTTCCAGTCTTCTGGCACCATTCTTGACTCTAATGAGACATTGAAAAGGTTAGTCGGTGAGCTGCTAGAGCGTCCCCAAGTTCCCTCAGTATTCTCGGGTGTATCCCATCCGGTCCCATCTGCACATTTTGCCCTGGACATCTAAGACTGCAATTGGGCGCCCTTTCTAAAATGCCACTTTAAATCTCTCAAAAATTCTGAGAACAGTAAGATCACAGCACATGAAATTTTAGTTCTTCCTCTCCCTTCCCACTTTCGTTTTGAACTCACCAGACTTCTTTTTCATTTTTTGGGCCAAGTTTCTGGAACCATCTCCCTCCTAATCTGAGATGAAAACCCAACCCAGTCAAATTCAAGACAATGTTGAGTCATCAGTTTCACCTAGGTTTTGGGGAATCATGAGGTTGAACTGGGTCAGGGGGGAGGTTGACGGACCCTAGAGTTTGTCAGCTTAAGCTAATTTCTCTTTGTTTCTTCTATTATGACATGCTTTGTCTTATTGTAAACAGTTTTGTTTAGCTACGACCTGAAAATGCGATGTCAAAGTCATCAAAATAAATAAATGAATAATGATGAATTCTGTGAAAACTAGCATGCACAAATGTCTTTGCATACCATTTTTCACAAAACTACATCTCAATCATTTTTTTTTCTGGCCATCCCAGGTGCTAAATCTTCTGTGCACATTTTCCACTCAGCACATTTGCAAGCAAACTTATACTCAAAACAGGCCTATAACCTTTTGGAAATCTTGTGGATTAGTTCATAGTCCTCAAGGGGACATCAGAAAAGGAAAAACAAGCAGAAGATATAGGAAGCATTACTTTAGTGGCAATGTAAGTCATCGGAACCAGCAGGTTGTATCTCCCCAGACATTAATAAGGTCAATGCTGAAAAGCTGATAGTAACTGGCTAGCATCAAGCAAGGTAATAAAGAGAAAATAAGAGTCATATAAGGTATGAACGAATGACAATGCAGGACTGGAGTAGATAGATTGCAGATAACAGGCTACTGTTCCCCAAAAATCAACCGGGTCAATATTTAAACTCTGCGGTCAGCATTTTCTGTAAATGCCAGCCACAGTATTTAAATAAAATCCAGATATTCTGTACCTGGATAGTGGCCGTCACTTTATATCCAGATACTGCGATCAGTGCCAGATAGTAGCACTGAAAATAGCTGCTATCCAGACTACTATTTGCATAATTTAGGACATCCTCTTTGCAACTGGATAAAACCCAACACCTGCGGCTACTCACACTCCTTCCCCTTCCCCATCTTCTGCTCCGCCCCTGCCACGCCCCTGCCCCCCTCAACAAATAACTGCAGAGAGGGTAGCAGTGCAGGCTTTAGTATCTGCAGGCCATATTAACGTGCGGGAGGTTGTATTCTTCCACATCCATTCAATCACAGACCTCCAATACACATACACTCACCCATATGGTATTAAATCCAAATATATATTCTGCATCCACCAAATCCTCTCAAACCCCCTCCCCCTCCATCCCCCCAGGCCCTTCCTCAACCATCTGTGCAATACAGAACTAGGCCACTTCCCCATACAAATCAAAATTCTCAGTAATGACAATACAAACTTTCCGAGTACCAGGTCTATTGGAAATTAATACTAAAAAGTCTTTCAGAGCCAAGAGCAAATCTACCATCCCAGGACTAACTTCCAAAACTCACCCAAGGCATCACTCTAAATATTGCAGTGGGCCTTAGTGTAGCAGATAAATGAGTGAAGAAAGAAACACCCAAGGAGTCTTAGAAGGAAACAACGGTTTAATGTGCACAGACCCAGAGAAAATAGTTTTTTCAAATTCTGGGCCCCCACCAGAGGGTTCAGAGAGATTATATAGACTTTTCATCAGATTATTACAGCATTTCTTCATGACTGGTCACTTTATTACAGTATAGTCCTGACTGGAGAAAGTCTACTGTACTCTTATCTCTAGCGAAGCAGAGGGAGAGTAGTTGTCTCTAGCAAGCAGAGAGAGCAGCAGGACAAAAGAATAGGGGAGGGACAAGCATGTACCAGGGTATGACTTCACCAAAAGGGGTGTGTCCTTTTCACTTAACCCTTCCAGCTCTCAGTCCTGCCTGGATTTCTACCTCATTCCCCACTTTATAAGGGAAAAATTTGCCTTGTGGTGAAGGAGGCCAATTTTCCCTCATAGCAGTTGATCTGACTGTGGAAGGGATTTGTATTTGCATACTGCCATCACATGGGCAGCAGTTTTCCGCTCCACCATGGTCTCAATGGTGGAGGTAATAAATCGGATAAGGATAGGGATACAGCATGGCAGGATGACACATAGCAGGAGAATAAGGAGAACCCCTACCACTAGGGTTTTAAGTCCACCTAACCAATCAAACCATTCCGTAAACCACCCAACACCTATAGAAGGGGCGGTGATATGATTAGCTAGATCACGTAGGTCTTGATTAGAGCATTCAATGGAAACACTCTCACCAGTGAGATTAAAACAACACATACCCTCAAATTCCTCACAGCCATGATTTAAGCGTAGGAGCAGAAAATCAATGGTCATCCTATTCTGCAGAATCGCCGTCCGCAGACCGGACATCTCATGATCTAGGATGGTTGAGGTAAGATTAATGGATTTGGCCAAGGAACAAGCAATACAGCTTACTTTCATAGCGTTATGTAAAGCTAACCCAGGTGCTCCTACAATGGATATTGCCAGTCCCAGCACTGTCTGATCACTATAAGGTTCCACATTGGCGTTACAGGTAGGGGGCATAGGTTTTGATCGAGGATAGTGTGAGTGGGAACTAACTAGGGGTATGAGAGAGAGCAGCAGTAGTAAGTCTGCCAAAAGTGCAAGGACCTCCAGTAGCGTTTATGGGAACATAAGTGTAAGCAGTTTTACCACATAACAAAAACCATCCTAAGGGAAGATACATTTCTGAGTAAGCATAAGATACCTTCGTATAGACTTGCATGATAATACGGTGTTAGACACATTAAAAACCCCTTTAGTGGCATTTACAAAAATAAAGCAATCTGTAGCTTTAAGCGTGGAGACAACCTGCAAGGAGAAAGGGGCCTTGTTAAAATAGGCTGAGGTAGGACGAGTAACACCAATGAAGTAGAAAAATGTAGAAAAGGTTAGCTTTGGCTGTTTGCAGTTCAGATTATGCATTACAGTAAACGTTTGCATTTCACACAAAGTAGTGGGTACAGCAATAAGGCATGTTGATAAAAAAAACTCCAGGATATGATGAGCTGCGTACACAAAAGTCCGAGGTATTCAAAGCAGTACCGGCAAGTAGTGTTACTACGTTTATAGTTCCTGAGGCCAACAAGGGAAGGTCCCACATGAATGCCAGAACAAAAGTCAGCATGAGCAGGTGCATACCAACCATGGAGCTTATGTCCCACTAACAGTATCTGAAGATGACTCCTCAAGCTTCTGCCATGCGTAGACTAGCCAGCTTCTGGTATGCGGCTAGCGCAGGGCTCCGTCATCTACCAATTCCCTGGTTCTCCGCAGCATGAGGCGTAAGGGATCCTGAGAATGTTTGTGCACTGTTCACTTATCATCCAAGTTAGGAGTAGCTTTCTTAAGATGAGTATGATGAATCCACGGAGTAACCTCTGAGACCTTGACTGCAGTCGGTGTGGCTAAGAGAACTGTGTAAGGACCTCTCCAGGTAGGGCACAGTGGTTCATGTTTCCATTCCTTATCCACATACGATTTCCCGGCTGGTGGGGATGGAGCGGCTCTGACAAAGAGATAGGCAGTCGCTCTTGTATCCACCTGTTCAAAGACTGGAAAACAGATCCCAATGCCAGTAGGTGTTGTCTCGTAAGTTCATTACCTATCTGCTCTAGGTCTCCCTTAAGGCCCTGAACAATGGGTGGTGGTCGACCATACAGTACTTCATAAGGGGATATTCCCAAGGTCCGAGTTGGGGAGGACCGGACCCGGAGAAGGGCTATCGGCAAAGCCTGATCCCACTTAAGATGAGCTTCCTGACAGAGTTTAGACAACTGGAGCTTCAGAGTTCGGTTCATCCTTTCCACATTTCCCGAACTCTGTGGGCGGTAAGCAGTGTGAAGTTTCCAGGTAATCTGGAGGGCCTTAGAAAGGTCTTGAAGGCACTTAGCAACAAACGCAGGGCCATTATCTGACCCTATAGTAAGAGGTAGGCCAAATCTGGGAATGATCTCTTTCAGCAGGGCCCTGGTAACCTCTCGGGCTGTCTCTGTTCTACAAGGGTAGGCCTCAACCCATCCTGAAAATGTACATACTAACACCAGCAGATATCGATAACCCCTTACTCGGGGTAACTCAGTGAAATCAACTACAATATTCTCCATAGGAGCAGCACCAACCGCCTGTATGGAAACTGGGGTAGAGGCCCTTGGCGGGGGTTATTCTTGGCACATTGGAGACAGCGACGTGCTGCAGCTGTCATCAAGGCAATCAGATGTGGGACATAGAAGCAAGACTGTAGAATGGTGTGCATGGATGTCTTGCCTAAGTGGGTGGTCTCATGAAATTGTCGGACAAAAGCAGGTGCTAGTCTCTCGGGGATAACATATCGGGGTGGATCTCCCAGTAACTCCAACCACCCAGCAGTAGTCAGAATAGCCCCTTCCTGAGTGAAGAAATCCATCTGTTTCCTGGTATAACGTGGGTCCCACTCTGACATAGGAATTGGAAACAGGAGGCTTGAACACTTACTGGGACTGTTCCTGGCTGGGCTGCTAGCTTAGCCTCCCTATCAGCCCTGCGGTTACCCTGGATGACCAGAGTGTCTCCTCACTGGTGTGCCTTGCAGTGAACTACCGCCACCAATTCTGGTGCCCACACAGCCTCTAGTAACTCCAAAATCTCCCTCCCATACTTTATAGATTTCCCGCTTGAATTTATGAGTCCCTTCTCTCTATAGAGGGCCTCATGGACATGGAGTGTAGTGAATGCATACTTAGAATCAGTGAAAATATTTGCCTTCAGACCTGTAGCTAACCGGAGGGTTCGAGTAAAGGCAATGAGTTCAGCTTTCTGGGCAGAAGTCCCTAAGGGTAAGGGCTCAGCCTTCACAACAACCCCAGGAGTGACCACAGCATATCCAGCCTTCCGCTGTCCATCTTCCACGAAACTGCTGCCATCGATAAAGTATTGAACATCAGGAGAGGCCAGCGGTACTTCCTTCAAATCTGGACGGCTGGAGTACACTTCATCCATTACCTGGATACAATCATGTTCGGGTAGCCCAGGTGCTACAGGGAGTAGAGTAGCAAGATTGAGTGTTTTCACTATCTCCAAGTGAACCCGAGGATTCGCACACAGCATGCTCTGGTACTTTGTCATCCACTCATTGGTAAACCAATAATTGCCTTTGTACTCCATCAGTGTCAGTACTGCATGCGGCACTTTAACATACAGTTCTTGCCCAAGGGACAATTTATCAGCTTCTGTTGCCAAGAGAGCTGTTGCTGCTACTGCACGGAGACAAGAAGGCCACCCTCTTGCTACTGGATCCAGCTGTTTGGACAAATAAGCCACCGGTTGTTGCCAGGAACCTAGGCTCTGAGTGAGGACACCAACTGCCATCCCTCTTTCTTCATGGACGTACAGATGGAATGTTTTTTCCACGTCGGGCAGTCCTAGACTGGGGGCTGATAGCAAAGCCTTTTTCATATTCTGAAAGGCCTCCTTTTGGTCCAGGCCTCAGTCGAAAGGATCTCGTTCTCCCCCTGTTGTAGCTGCATACAGGGGCTTTGCCAACACTGCATAGTTGGGTATCCAGATTCAACAAAAACCGGCAGCCCCTAAGAAGCCTCTTAACTGCCTGCAATTTTGTGGCTCAGGAATAGAACAAACAGCCTCCCTCCACTCAGAGCCCAATCTTCGAAGGCCTTGGGCAACATGGAATCCCAAGTATCTGACTTCAGTCTGGCACAATTGGACCTTACTTTGGGACACCCAATAGCTAAACATCCAAAGTAAGTGTAGAAGTTCTGAAGTAGTGGCTAGACATTCTTCCTGGGAAACAGCAGCAATGAGCAAATCATCCACGTATTGTAGCAACATGCGTTGAGAAGGGCAAGACTGGAACTGACGGAAATCTTGACTAAGTGCATCCCCAAACAGCGTGGGGGAGTTTTTGAATCCTTTGGGTAACCGTGTCCATGTCAACTGACCCTTACTGTCAGTAATAGGGTCTTCCCTTTCAAATACAAACAGTGGCTGGCTAGGAGAGGCCAATCTCAAGCAGAAAAAGGCATCCTTTAAGTCCAGAACAGTGAAGCGGGTTGCTTGTGCAGGAATCAAACTCAGTAAATTGTAGGGGTTTGGCACAACAGGGTGAATGGTAACAATAGCTTCATTGACCTTCCATAGCTCCTGCACAGGTCAGTAATCATTAGTACCTGGTTTTTGAACTGGCAGCAAAGAGGTATTCCAGAGTGAATGGCATGGTGTTCAGGAGTCCAGACTTAAGTAGTTGCTGGAGATATTTATGAATGCCCTCAACCTCTCTTCGGGGCAGGGAATATTGCCTGACACAATTGGGACATTCGTTTTTTCTTCTCTTTTTCAGTGGCCCATTTCTCTGCAATAGGCACATTGATCTCGTTCCAATAGTCCTTGCTCCAATGATCCTCGCCGGGTTCCTCTACCCCGGCCTCAGCTTCGCGGTTCCCACGTCGACTTTCCTTGTCCTTTCTCGACTAGCACCGCTGCTAACATATCAGCTTTCTTTTTCATCTTTCGTTCACACTCACGCTTCATCTCCTGATCTCTGTTCACAAATACTTTCATAGCAACTTCCATCAGCTGGCTTATATTCATTCCAGCAAAACCTTCAAGCTTCTGAAATTTCCTTCGAATGTCCCCCTGTGATTGTCCCACAAACTCTGTATTCACCATCCGCTGGTTTCCAAGTGCTTCGGGGTCAAATGGAGTGTAAACAAGGAAGGATTCACAGAGTCTTTCATAAAACTGGCCAGGGCTCTCATCAGGGGTTTGCAGTACCTCAGATATTTTCCCTACATTCATCACTTTCTGGCCCCCCCTTTTAAAGCCTTCAAGGAGAACCCAATGATAACAATTCAGAGCAAGGCAGCCTGCATCACTGTTTGCCGCCCAGTGGGGTTTTAGGTCAGGAAAGTCTCTCAGCGCTTCTTGCTGGGGCCCCCAAATGAGGTCGCAGTGCTCTAGAACGGGGGGGGGGGGGGGGAGGGGGAGGGTGTACGAACGTGGAACTGACCTTCTTCAGATCTGGGACTCAGGGAACTTTCTGAAGTGCTGAAACTGGCATTTGTATGCTTCGCTCACTGCTCTTCTGACTGTCAGAGAATGTAGTATCTGTTGAGAGGGGCGGGGAGAATTAGCCGAATTCCCTGCTGAGACTGCCAACCTAGCTGAAGTCACAGAAATCTGCCTGGGAGGAGGGAAAGGGGGGAATTCTTCTGTCTCTGGCTCCTGTACTAAACCGGGCGATTTTAATTTAGGTTGCATTTCCTGTGGGCTACGAGACAAAAGTATGTGACAGTGTTCCCGGTAGCATCTCCTAAGCCATTTAAGTCTCTGCCGACAAACATCCAGCCAGGAATCAATATAAGGGAATTGATCAGGATGTTTAGCTACCACAACTTGGTGCACTCGGCTAACCAAGTCATAATCAAAGGTTCCTTCTCGGGGCCAATCAGTATTAAAGCTAGCCACTCATGCTCACAATATTTCTTTAACAAGGATGGAGTCATACGAACTCCATAATCTGCAGAGAATCCCTTCCTGAAATGCTTTACCATACACTCTAAGAGGCTGCATTTCGTCTCTAATCCCCCCATATCTTTCTGCCAGGCTTTGAAAACACAGAGGGAAAGGAATGCAGACAGCCAGGAATCCGGCTGCTCTAGTCTCAAGAAGGGTAACTAACAAGATGGCGCTTTCACCACACCCTAACAAAATGGTGCTTTCGCCATTTTTCCCCAACCTGGGCGCGGTCGCCTGGTCAGGAACTGCACTAATCAGGAGTCTATGCTCACTGCACAAGCCTCTGCTTGTGCCAAACACATAAATCAAGAGACGTTGTTTCAGGTCCAAAGCATGCAATTTAAATTCATGCAAAGAGTGACATAATCTACGTAACCTAAGAAACTGGCCAAATGGTAAACCCCTACGAAGGGGGCCTGGGTGGAAGCTACGGAAATGCAGTAAACTGTTACATTGCACCGGCTTTCTAAACAGAGTGGTCATCAATGCCCCTGCTTCAATATATATTATCATATCCAAAAATGCAGTCCTTTGTGAATCAATATGTTCAGTAAAACATATATTTGGTTTCAAGGAATTCAGCCACAATATGAAATCCTTGAGTGATGTCAGGTCAGACGTCCAAATAAAAAATATATCGTCCAAAAACCTCTTCCATATAAGAACATTAGCAAAAAATGGGGACATCCTAATAAGTTTATCTTCCATTTCCGCCATATAAAGCGTAGCTATCGAGGGCGCCACAGTAGCCCCCATTGCTATGCCCGAAATTTGCTGGTAAAATGTTCCTTCCGATAAAAAGTAGTTTCTTGTCAATACAAGGTCAATAAGTTGTAATAAAAAAGACCTAGGAAGTTGAGCAGGGGCAAAACTAAACAATTCTCCTAACAACCTCATTGCTGAAACAACGTCTCTTGAGTAGGGGTTACCCTTTTCAAGTGGTCTGTAAAGATTACCGTCGAGCTTTTCATGTGCAACGTATATGGCTATTGGATCCACAATATACCACATCGGCATCTCAGCCTTCGGAAGCAGTGGTGGGGGTTTTACCATTTACCGATCGTAGTTCGTAGATAGTATGGATTCTCCATACTCATTGGTCTTTATTGTGTTTGCATGAATGCTTTGATAAATCCCTAATTATTGCTTATTCAAGAGGTTCTAATTTGAGTGACATGTTGGTAAAATCTACTTCATTTATGGACAGGCTGGTGCCAATGATGATTAGTGGCGGTCATGACCCCTGCAACAGTTGTATATATTGCTCAATGACAATTTCGGGGGAGGTATGGCAGCACCCGGGCACGGCTCGCACCTTTACTCATCGGTGGAAAAACACCTGCTTATCATCTTTTGTTGTTTACATCTTGCAATGCCCATGTGATTTATTGTATGTGGGCAGGACCATACGCCCAATAAAGAAACGGCTTGCTGAGCATGCTTCACGACTACGTCAAGAGTTGCAATCAGCACCAATAGTTGATCATTGTGTAACCCACCATCATCTCTTTGAAGAGCTCCGTTGGACGATCGTTGACCATGCTCCTTTTGATCTGCGAGGCGGTGACAGGATTTCCAAACTTCAATGGCTAGAACAGCATTGGATTTTTACTCTTAATACTATATATCCGAATGGACTGAACCGTGAGATTGACTGGATCAGCTTATTATAACACGAGTTGGGATCATTTGACGGTCTTCTGTCAAGATCGGCCAATCTCTTCAGGGATTCCCCTGTCAGTGAGGAGTGCCCTGTCATTATTGGCTGGTTCTCCTTTTAAATGCAACCTATCAGCCTATGTTGATAAAGGAATAGCCCTGAGCTGCGGGACGGCATTTTGACACAGTTGCTTGAGAACTTGGTTGAGAGAAGCACTTGAGACAGGGAATTATGCCGAAACATGCACATTGTGTGAAACAATCTTTTACCTGGGCAACGGTGTAAATGATTTGCACTGAAATTTGGGACATTTTCAGATAAGTGATGTTTTTTTATTACACTATGTAGGTGGAGAACCTATTTTGAATAAAAGAAGTTTGCCATCTGGTGTGGGTGGATATTTAATTCCCTCCCTCTTCCGGCACGCTCCAACAAAAACTAATTAGATTTTGGGGACTTTTTCACCGGTGAATTTAAATTTCATGAAACACATAAATCAAGCACAGACCAACACATAGACAGCCTTCCAATTCTGTAGAAAACATGGTCTAACTATTAGGAACGCGGTTTCCCCCAGCTCAGCTCAGCTCAGGGTACTAGGGCAATTCCCTCGAGAGGTGATCACGCTCTTCTTCTCCCCGTAGGAAGGACCAATTTTTCTGAACTGCAGACAGAGATAGACCCCCGTTATCACTTACCCCACTCAGATGTCCTCCGGAGTTGAATAGGTCGTTTCCTAGACCCCAGAGTGGGTTCTTAGGTGTCCGTCGGATAAAGCCAGCGGCAGAGGCGAATCGGGAAGGAATACTTTCCAGAACAACTGGTCTGGTGGCGCCTTGTATTCCCCCCTGCGTTCGCCACCAGCCAGCTCAAACCGATTGAACCTAGAGGTAGCAAGATAACCTTTTCTTTCTTATCTTGCTGTCTCAGCCAGGTCAGGGAACCAAAAATGTAGCAGATAAACGAGTGAAGAAAGAAATACCCAAGGAGTCTTAGAAGGAAACAACGGTTTAATGTGCACAGACCCAGAGAAAATAGTTTTTTCAAATTCTGGGCCCCCACCAGAGGGCTCAGAGAGATTATATAGACTTCTTATCAGATTATTACAGCATTTCTTCATGATTGGTCACTTTATTACAGTATAATCCCGATTGGAGAAAGTCTACAGTACTCTTATCTCTAGCGAAGCAGAGGGAAAGTAGTTATCTCTAGCAAGCAGAGAGAGCAGCAGGACAAAGGAATAGGGGAGGGACAAGCATGTACCAGGGTATGACTTCACCAAGAGGGGTGTGTCCTTTTCACTTAACCCTTCCAGCTCTCAGCCCTGCCTGGATTTCTACCTTATTAGAACATCAGTAAATCTATTAGGAAAACTGAACAAGCCAGTCACTATGCATTCTTAAACAGAAATTCCATGCTAAAAGAATACTCAGCCTTGGTCACACATGCAGGACACAGATGAACCTTTACCAAATAAAAAATAAGCGACCACAAAGTGAAAATAGAAATATGTAGACAAAAATGAAACTGAAACTTCAAAATGCCAGATTCTGTTCGCAATGCAACAGCAGAGAAACAAAATGAGATGCATTCCCCCTGTACTGTACAAAACAAAAGATAGCAGATGTGAGTACTGGCATTAGGAGGAATGCAACCAGAGAGGTCCCCAAACCAGTCTGATGCCAAAGAAAGAACAACTTGCTAGTGGATTTTGGGGTCCCTTCCAAATGTTTGCCCTTGACTGGGCCCCAGCTATGCCTAACACAGTTCTGGCAGATGTACATTACAAAAACTGACATATTCCAGTTACCAAACAGAAAATATAATTCTTTTTTCTATCTTTGATGTTGGGTCATTTTATTTTTTTCTGGTCCCAGTCTCTGATGTCTGTTTTACTCTGTCTTCTCTTACCTCTTTTTTCATGGTCTCCTATTCATTTGCCATATTTTCTCTCTCCTCCCGTCTTCACTTCCTCCCTTAGGTCAGTCTCCAACAGATTTCTTCCTTTCAGTTTTCCTCTCATTATTTTTCTTCTTCTTTATCCATATTTCACTCATTCTTCTTACCAACCACTTCTCAATTTCACTTTTTTTTTTACTGTATTTAGATGCAGCTTTCCATCTCTATCCCTTATCTCAACCCTCCCATTTCATACCTCTCTCTCCTTCTCCAGTCTCTTATTTTATTTATTTATTTATTTGGTTTCATTTGTATACCGCTACTTCCAGCGATCAGAAGCGGTTTACTCTACACATCAAACATTGGTTACATATGGTAAGAATCAACAATTTACATTTTCATTGAGGTGTACTTGACTGTACATTTATACATATTTACATTTTATATTGTTTTGCTTGCTTTTTTACAGATTTGAATATTGAAATTTTGTTTTCATTTATACAGTGTAAGGCATCTATATAGTATTTAAACAGTATGGGCCATGTACAGTTTTGTTTCAGTGGTTGCAATATATACATTTTGGTTACAAGAAATCGGTTCTTAATACTTTTGTTCGTTTGGGTTGCGAGGTTATGTTCATTCTGGATTGTTTATGTTAAGTTGTAATGATACTGGAAGAGGTGGGTCTTTAGTTTTCTCCTAAAGTCCTGTAGGTCGCTGTTCGATCTTAGTTCGTTTGGTAGCTGATTCCATAATGTGAGTGCTGAGTAGGTAAATGCTCTGTTGCTTGTGCAAACTTTTACAGTTCGGATGTTAGTTGAGACGTGAAGGGTGTTTAAGTTGTGAGTCCTTCTGCTTCTGTTAGGGGGTTGTGTGGTGATGAGGTTGGAGAGGTAGGATGGTGCTATGTTATGTATCAGCTTGAATACAGTTACTAATAGTTTGTATTTTATGCGGGCTGTAATGGGAAGCCAGTGTAGCTCAATTAGTATAGGTGTAATATGTTCGGTGAGTTTTCTGTTGAGGATAATCCTGGCTGTGACGTTTTGCGCCATTTGCAGTATGTTAAGAGTTTTTTTTGGCAACCCTTGGAGAATGGCGTTACAGTAGTCTAGGTGGGGAGTTATGAGTGCTTGTGCTACTGTTCTGAAATCAGAGTGTTCGATGATGTTGTGTAAAGGTTGGAGGACCCTTAGTTTATGGAATTTCCCAGTCTTTCACTAACTCTATCCATCCCTCTCCCATACCCAGCATCTCTCTTTATATCCCTATTGCTATCTTCCCCATGTCCATCATCTTCCTTCGATTTCCTATCCCTATCCTCTTCCCCCCATGTCCAGCATTTCCCCTCTATGGCCCTATCTCCCTATCCCCTTCCCATGTCCAGCATCCCTCCTCGGGGTGCCCCTTATAACCTCCATTGTCTCAGAAAAATCCAAGTTATCATTGCCCCTGTTTATTGTACAAGTTTAAGTTACAATTTAAACTGCTTTGACTGAAATGATAAAGTGGTATAAAAAAACCTATAAAATAAATAAATAACAACCCCCTCCCATGTTCAGTATATTTTGTACAAGGTCTATCCTGATCCCAAAAATGTCTGTCAGCATAAATTAGACCCTTCTGCAATTCTGCCTGACATGACTGTAAGCACTGTGGTTCATGGCAGACTACCGATGCAACTGATGTGCACCACTCAGTCTCCAAGCCCAGTTATGCCCGCCTCTCCACACTGGGGCCCTTACACCAGCTGAACACTGCTGCCTTGGATAGCACCTGCTGTGCTACAGCTATGGCCCTAGGTCCAGCTCAAGACCCAGTTCCTTACCATCCACAGCACCCTGGAATTACAGCACAGGTAACCTTTACCCTCCAGACGTAAGAGTGATCAGCATTTAGCAGAAAACCGGCCTTTACAGTGGCCAGTTTTACTGTCCTGCCCGTCGCTGGCCTCCCTCTTTCAAAATCGACTGGGTCATCCTAAAACCATCTAGTTGGCAACCTTAAGGTACGCTAAGCAGTTACAACGGGAATTAGCATGCAGTAATTGTTAGCGTAGGACTGTGGTAACTATTACTGTGTGTACATGACAGTTACCACACACGGCAACTGCACTTCAGGCGAAACGGCAGGGAATGGGTGGGTTGGGGTGAAGAGTGGGCATGGACAGCACATTGTGGTAAGCCTGGAAGTACTTATCATGCACTGTCAATGTTGCAATTTGTGGAGACATTTAGCATCACCTCAAGGGAAGGCATTTAGTGAGCCCCCTTATTAATTGTGAATGCTAGTACTGTGCATTAGGGTACTTTTCTGTGCATAACTGCCAGAAACATTCTGGCCCTGCCCCAACAGTTAGCACACAAAGTTTGTAATTACAAGTTGATTTTTTTTTTAACTTTTATTTTCATTTTAAGTCCAAAACACACACAAACAATATAACTATAACCACAATCATATACAACTATCCCCTCCTGTCCCCACCCTCCACCCACAAGCCATTCTCTTCCCCCCACCTACCCCCCCCCCCCATCCCATTTCAAGCCCCTCCCCGCCTAGTAAACAGCCTAACTATCCAAACAGGCACCGATGGATCAGCAATAAAAGCCTTCATTAGTTTTAGCCAGTGCCGCATACTCTTCTAAGTATTGCCATTTATTGAGCACTAACTTTCCCCCCTGAGGGGGTATCTCGAAGACACCTTCATTATTCCTTCTTAGTAAAAGAAGTCTTTTCTTATCTTGCGCTCGTTCGTAACCTGCATACACACATAATAGGTTCCACCAGTGATGAACATCTAGCTTAGACAGATCTTTCCAGTTGTTAAATATCATCTTCAAAGCTATCGCCATCATAAAATTAAACAGGTATCTTTTCTCTTTTGTAAGAGGCACCTCATTATCCATAGAGCGCAGAATTATAGTTTTCCACAATAACTGACTCCGGAACCGCAAAATTGATTGAATCTTGCCCCATACCCTCGTCCAAAAAAACTGAACGTGAGGGCACTCAAACAACATATGTTTTAACGTTGCTGGTTTTGCGTTACAGGACCAGCAGGCATTCCCAACTTTTAAATCCCATTTTGACAGCCTTACCAGCATTAAGTGTGCCCTATGCATTAAAAAAAACAGAGATTGAGTAATGGCCGTCCCACTAGACACTCTATTCACCTGTTCCCAGACCCTCTCCCACGTCTCGGGGGAATACTAGCCCCCAAATCCTCCTCCCAGACTTTTTCTAATCCCATCATCCTGGAGTGAATCCCATCTCGAAGTGTGGCATAGAACTTCGAGACTATTCCTCTCCCGCCCCCATATGTTTCAGCAAGTTTTTGCAGCTCCCAATCTGAACACAAATTGCCCACCACTACCTTAGCACTAGCAAAGCAAAGTTTTAGTTGGATCCACTGAAAATAACAGGAATCCGGCAGATTGAACTCCCTCTTCAAATCTCCAAACGACTTCCAAGTCTGGGAAAGAGCTAATTGCCCCACTGACCATATATCTCTGCTTTGCCACAACCTCCACGAGACAGTTTTTTCCCTATTTTGAAACGCGTATTGTGCCATATAGGGATCTTATGTGCAAAGGAGTTAACTGTGCCAATGACCTGATCTAAAGCTAGAAAAGCCTCTTGCGTTGCAATCACAACCCTACTGCTGGGGACAGCTTCTGGCAATTTCATGCCCAATAACAAGGACACTGGGACCAGAGCAACAATACGACTTTCCACCTTCAACCATCTCGGCCCCTGGCCATTAAGATCTGCAACACTCCACAACGCGCCTTGTTTAAGACGATAGGCATAGTGGTAATTTTTAAAATCAGGAAATTGAACCCCCCCCCCCCTACTCTTCTTTGCCTTTAACTTCCTTGTAGCTATTCTGGGGGGTTTACCTTGCCAGAGAAAATGCACTAACTGGCGTTCCACTGATTGGTAGAAACTATGGGGAAAAGTTACCGGTAGCATTTCTAGTACATAATTGATCTTTGGAGTTAGGACCATTTTTACTGACTCTAGCCTACCCCACCATGACAGATGGAGGGAAGACCAATGAGTTGTAAAATCCTGTACCATATCCAGCAGTGTTTTAATGTTTGATTTAATTGTATTATCTAAGCTGCAGCTAAACCTCACCCCTAAATACTTAACCTCTTGGGATGCCCACACAAAAGGAAGAGGGTCCACCATTGACTTAAAAGTCCGATTATTCATGGGGAAAGCAACTGACTTAGTCCAGTTGATCTTGTAACTGGACAAATGCGAGTAACCACCAATACTACACAAAAGCTTCCCTATAGACGAGGGATGGACAAAAAGCAGCAAATCATCCGCATAAGCCGAGATTTTAATTTCCAGGTCCTCCACCCTAACTCCCTTTATCTCTGTATTAGCCCGTATCATCAGCAAAAGGGGTTCCAACGCTAAGTTAAATAGCATAGGAGACAGCGGGCAACCCTGTCTTGTCCCCCTATGTAAAGAGAAGGCGGACAAAAGCGTCCCGTTTACCCTAATTTGCGCGACAGGGCTGGCATACAGAATCTGAATTAATCGGATGAATTGCTTTCCAAAACCAAACCATTGCAAAGTCTGCATAAAAAAAGCCCACTCTAGCCTGTCGAAGGCCTTTTCAGCATCCAGAGAGAGACCCACAATCGGGACATCCTGACTTTCAGCTAACGCTAACAGATTCAACAGCAGACGGCCATTATCCGAAGTTGACCTTCCTGCCATAAATCTGCATTGAGCTGGATGAATAAGATCAGGAATTACTTTTGCCAGCCTACGGGCCAAGACAGAAGCATACAACTTATAGTCCGCATTCAATAGCAAAATAGGTCGATAATTTTCCACCTTCTGCGGGTCTCTATCTGGTTTGGGTAAGACTACAATTGATGCAGCACTGAAAGACCCCACCTCAGGCATTTGACCCTCCAATAGATTGAAAAAAACTTGCATGTACGGCGTAAGCTCATTCCTAAAGGATTGGTAAAATTCCAGAGGAATTCCATCAGGGCCAGCTGCCTTTCCAGGCGCCCCGGAATTTATTGCCTCCCTGATCTCCTGTACTGTTAGTTTCCTGTCTAGCTCCAGGACCTGTTGTTCGGTAAGGAAAGGGTGGGCGATGTGACCCAACATTTCCCAAAACTCTTCCTCTCCCGACCCCCCTTCTGAGCTGTACAGCTTAGCATAAAAACAGCGAAAGGCCTCCGCCATATCTGCACTATCCGTTAGGATAGTTTGCCCATCCCCTTTGATGGCCTCTATTCTGGACTTTGCCGCCCGGGGCTTTAAAATATTTGCCAAAAGACTTCCCGCCTTATTATTCTCCAAATAAAATCAGGATTGTTGCAGGGAGAGAATATTCTCAGCTTCAGTGCTTAAAACCTGATTATATTGAAACCTCAGCCTTTGTAGCCTCAGCAGAACATTCGGGTCTGTTTTGGACACCAACAATCTTTCCCCTGCTTTAATTTGTAAATCTGCAGTAATAAGGTCAAATATGTTGAGCAAAATTATATATCAAATCAAAAATTAAAGTATATGCTCATACCTTCACCACTCTGAAACAATAGAATCAATCACGTCCATAACTTTGGAGATAGCGACATTTGAACATCGTGGTGTAGTTTACAAACTACGAAAAGCTACCACCTGCAGATCTATGTTTGTTGTATATGGAATATGGTGCCCTTGCCCGTTGCTATATGTCGGTAAAACAAATCGGTCTTTAAAGTCCCGCATGATTGAACACCGGAGCCGGGTAAAAAATAAGATTCTTGAGGCGCCATTAGTTCAACATTGTCTGGCAGCCAATCATGATTTTGATCAGTTAAGATGTTTTGTCATTGATAAAATTCTTGTTCCATGGGGCAATGTTACAAAAGAAAAACTTTTATTTAAAGTAGAACAGAGATGAATTTTTAAATTAAATACCATTAAGCCATATGGCCTTAACTTGGAAATTGACTGGTCTGGATGTGTTTAAAGGGTCTATATTGAAGTCGACTTTGAAAGGGAGGAGCTGAGCGGAGAGGACTATATATTTTTTAAATTTATTTATTTATTACATTTTCTTTTATACCGCGCTATTTAAGATCAGTGCGGTTTACAATAAAACATTGAATCTACACATCTCAGTTTAGTGATTTGTGCTTACAATAAACAGGTAAAAATAACTCGGATGTACAATGAACAAGTTTCTTAACAGGGAGAACAGGGAGAACAGGGAGCTGAGAGTCTGTTTAGACCGCATGCGCGGCGTTTTTTGGGCTGTGGAAAGTTTGGAACATCTAGCCCTCTTCTGTGAATGTTAAAAGAGTGGGATATAACAACTTTGAAGGTATTTCAGAAAAACTTTATGAGCAACGTTTTGAGACTTTATTTATAATGAAACAAAGAAATAGATTTTGATAATGCTTGTTTGGCTGTTTCAGATCTGTTTGACACACAGGAAGATAATCCCCTGAGGAAACATATCATGTGAAACGCGTAGGCGCCTTAAAAGTACGGCGTTGGGATTTTATGTACAGCCGTCTATATCAACTATGGATATTCCCAGATGAAAGTTTTGACAAACTTTGAATGATTTTGATCGCAGCTAAGTACCCAAGTTATCCATATTTTCGTGAAAAGTATTTTCGAGATGGACATTGAAATGTTGTGATGACTATCTGGGGATAAGCTGGTTATTCACATTAAAATATTGTCAACAGTAAATAAGCTGGGAGAGACGTTCAATTTAAATACATTTAAGGAATAGGAGTCAAATATGTAAAGAGAAGAATTGATTGTGGTATGATAAAAAATGGGGTCATTGATGTGAATAGCAGCCGAACAAGAAACCGTTCAGTGGCTGCGTGTGTTTTACTGAGACCTCTATACCCGATCTTGATAAGTCTTATAGACGTGATTGATTCTATTGTTTCAGAGTGGTGAAGGTATGAGCATATACTTTAATTTTTGATTTAATTTGTAAATCTAGCGCCCTTAGTTTCGCTTTTTTCTCCCTTTCCAAATTAATTGAGAAGCTCGTTATTTTGGCCGGGATAAAAGCTTTAAAGCCCTCCCACCATGCCCACCCAGCGGTATCCCCCGGTAAATTGATTTCAAAGTACTCTTTTATCCCCTGTCAAATATACCCACAAAACCCTGCATCTCCCAGTAGGGATCTCTTAAAAAGGAAACTGGGTTTGGGATCCGCCCAGTCTCTACAAACTAGAGAGAAGGTTAAGGCAGCATGGCCAGATATCTGGATAGGGTTAATGCCAGCGGTCTTTACAGAGGATATTAGTGCCTTAGAGATGAGAAAGTAATCAATTCTGGAATGAGATCCATGGGGCAGTGAAAAAAACGTGTAATCTCTTTCATTGGGATGTTTTAACCTCCAAATATCTGACAGCCCTACCTCCTGCATCATAGCCAATAGCACAGAAGAGGCACGCTGAATCCTTCGTGACCGAAAAGGCTTGCAGTCGATCAAGGGATCCAGCAATAGATTAAAATCCCCGCCCAAAATAATTTCATTCTTGGTGAGCAAGGAAATCTCATCTGCCACCTTCTGAAAAAAACTCACATCATCCGTATTGGGAGCATATAAATTTATAACGGCTAGCTTCTGCCCATATATATGGAGTAGGACTGAGTCCCATCTACCCTCTAAATCAGAGTGCACCGAAGCAATCCCCGGTGTGAGGCTCTTCTTGACTAGAATGGCAACACCATTTTTCTTTTGAAAAGCTGCTGAATGAGCCACTAACGTGTACCATCCCATGTCCAATTTTGCAGTTTCCGCGGTAGAGAAACGCCTCTCCTGCAACAGCACCACGTCCTCCTGCTCTTTTTTGCAGTACAGCAGGATCTTCTTACGCTTTATCGGATTACTTATCCCCTTCACATTCAGTGACATGAATTTAAGAGAGCACATGGGACAAGATAACCAACCAATCTGTCAGGAGCACATTACAAATTAGCATAACAAACCTAAGACACTTTGGCAATACATACTTGACCGTAATGGCTGAGCTTAATTTCCCCCGAATGGGCTTGCAAGGAGACACAAACTTTCCCCCAATAACGGGATTAAATGGGCGAGACAGCATTACCTGATTACTGCCCAGACCCACCCACCACCCATGCCATCCACAATGAGAAATAAAAAAAAAACCTATCTACCTTCCCAAATTATAAATAACTTGTTATACCAGGCCCAAATATCCTCAGAAAACTCAAACATTCCCGTCCCTGAGCAGACATCTTAACACCCCATATCCACAAACCTCCCACCCCACACAAACACTTACAACACTATGCCCAATAGTCCTTTTCCATTTCCCACTCCCCCAGTCAGCAGACTTGAACGCCAAGCGTTCAGGTTTCCTGCGGGCATAAAACAAATGTCCACCTTGCTCTTTGTGTCTCCTCAACCCATCCTTGCTGCCTCGTTCTCTTCAACATAGGCCCTCAACGCTCCTCAAACGTGCGCGTTTGGTTATGCAGAGTTACCCTAAGCTGGGCTGGGAAGAGAAGTCCGTAGCGTGCCTCTAGCTGTTGCAGCCTCGGACGAAAGGCCAGTAGCTGCTTCCTCCTTTCAACTGTCACCTTATGGAAACCTGGGAAGAAAGCCACTTTCTGACCCTCCACCTTGAGATTAATCGCCGCTCTGGCTGCAGCTAAGATCTGTGTCGCTTGCGCATGCCTCAATATGCACATGATTATTGGGCGCGGCTGCTTCACGTTGGGGCCCGAGTGCTTTGGAATCCTATGGGCCCTCTCTATTTCAAAAGGTGAGTCGAGCACAATTTTCAGCATTTTCGGGATAGTAGCTACCAAAATTGATATTATGTTTGTCCCTTCCGCTCCTTCTGGGACGCTGATCAACCTCACATTATTTCTCCTTGTTCTATTGTTTAAGTCTTCTAGGTTCCGCTCCAACATCACGACTTTCTTACTGTTAACAGCAGCCTGCTTCAGCTGCTCCTCATGCACTGTTACTTTACACTCCAGGCCATTAACTTTGTCAGTCAGAGCAGCAACTTGTATTTTCAACTCCCTCAGCTCCGCAATGTCTGCCTGAACCGCACTTAGTGCTTCTCCGTTCGAGGCAACCATCTCTCGAACTGCCGGAACTTCCGTTAGAACCTCTAGGATCCCTACTGGGCTATCCTTAGAGTTCGCCATTTTTTGCGGAGAGGGAGGATCGAGCTTAGCCCTTTTTGCACCGGAATTTGATGGTATATTGTACTCCAATCTGGTTGGTTTACCGGTAGACATCTCATCTAACAATGGCCACAAAGAGACAAAGAATAAATGACATTAAGCCTGCGGGAAGGTAAAAAATTCTTCCAAGGATCTGGCGGGTAAGAACTTAGGCAGCCATCTTGGACCCTGCTGGCTCCGCCTCCATTACAAGTTGATTTTTATAGAAATGCACAATAAATAAGTGCAAATCTTCCCACACTTAGGGGTATGTTTACTAAACCGTCTTAGGGGTATGTTTAATAAACCATCTTAACGTTGCAGTGGTGATATTTTCGCGCGATAACTGATATTATCGTGCGATAACTGATGTTATCACGCGATAACATAACTTATGGCGCGATAACGTCACGTATCGCGCGATAACATCACATATCGCGCGATAGCATCACGTATCGCTCGATAACGTCACTTATCGTGCGATAATGCAGCCGCGGCATTAAGGCACACTAACGTTGTGAAATCCGGTTCTGAAGGGTGGAGTAAGGCTTCCCAGAGGGCGGAGAGAAGGGGTTAATGGGTGGAGAGTGGGAGGGGAGAGGCTCCAGGCACACTAAGGCTGTGAAATCTGGGTCTGAACACTAACGCCAGTGAAACCCTCGCGTTAAGGCACATTTGCAGGAAAGAGAAACGATTTCAGTCAGCAATGTGCAACAAAGGCAGGGAAACCCAGAAAAAATGATAGTTGTGATACATTTGGAGGAAACAAAAAGGCAAATAAACATATAAAAGGACCAGAACCACATCTAAAATTCCAATAACCAAGCTGGTCAATAGTGATATTAATGTTAAACATAAAGCAACACTACTGACAAAGTGTATAAATTAAGATATCATGTTTGGAAGGGATTATGCTCTGTTCCCCTACAAAGTGAATGATCCCACATTGAAATAGAGTTGATCAGGGTTTCTGTCATTTAGATTGGGCAGGTTTGTTATGGTGTGCACATGTGCAGCAACAGCAGAGTGAGCATGTAGGAAACGGCAACTGTACTGATGCTGTAAATGGGATACAGGGGGCTGCAGATGGCACATGCTGTGGTCCAACTGGGGCACAGTGCAGGCTAGGCAGATGCCTAGGTGGCACATAGGAATGCCAAAACTGTAAAGCAGAAAGACAGCAACTGATGAGGGTCCAACTTGGGCACGAGTGTGTGTCCCACAGTGTCATAGGGGAGATTACCCAGCAGGTACCCCCAAGGGCACATAACTTTGGCAGGCGGTGTGGGGGGGGGGGAGAAGCACACATGTCCATGTAGGCACCCCTACCCGAGAACCTACACCATAGGCAGCTGACTACCAGCATACTGGATGGTCTGGGACTGCGCACCACCTGCACCACTGGCATAATGGCATGGCAGCATGGTGGCGGAGGGGTGCTGGTGGCGGAGGGGGCAGTGGCATCTGCCCACAGCAGACCATGGCCTAGCCCTGTTTAGGTGGGTGCCATGCAATGCAACAGACAGGGTCTGTCTGACGAACAGTCAAGGTATCCCCAGGGAATGAACTGCCCATGTGGTACAGTATACACAGCCAGTGTATTCAGGAACAGAAGGTCACAAGTTCAAGTCCCAGCTGGGACTACTGCCCACCCTTTCCCCTTATTTTACCCAGTACTAAACCATGGTAATAAAGACGGAACCTTTATTGCAGATAAAATAAACATGCCTAAAACACCTATATTTTACCATACAGAGCACAGACACCATAAACATGTGCAATCCCTAGAGCAGAGTTTCCCAACTGCAGACCTGGAGGGCCAAACATCATTCAGGTTTCATGCTGTCCCTAATAACTATGCCTGTGCTGCATTAGTATGGGCCGCCCCATTGTATGCAAATGTATCTCATGCATATTCATTAGGGACAGCATGGATACCTGAAGAGTGTTTGGCCCACCAGGACCGGAGTTGGGAACCTCTGCCCTAGAGCAGCGGCCAACAGGGGCACAAACACCCACACCCACAGGCTCCACTATCCAAAGCCTCATGGAGAGTCAAGCTGTTGGGTCCTGTGCGCAGCAGCATCGCCCAATACTAACACTTGCATACCTTAGCAATGCCGCCATAAACTTGGGAATACGTTACACATATATCAAAAGGTTGCTATGATCAATGGCAGATAACAATTCCTAAGTTAAGCATAATTTGCTGATAGAGCTGCATCATAGCAACCTTTCTGATATCAGTGGAGTGTGTTTCAGTTTTGGTTTCTGACAGTGTTTACCCCACGGGGAGTGACCCCAACAGTATTGCGTACCATAGCCATGCCTGTACTGTCCCCAGGACTGGTGTGGTGTCCAGGGCTGCCAAAAGCCTCTATATTTGCACAATGCTGGCATAGGTGTGGGAGTGTGTGTCTGTCTATCCAGTGTGTTGTGGCTGCCTACACCTTACTCAGCCCACACTGCTTGCACTATTTCCAGTGTTAGCCTGCCAATGTGCTTAATGTGGAGCAAGGTACTGTGGGTATGGCCCGGACAGGATGCATCTGCACAGGGCATAGTGCAATGGCTGGGACATTGTAGTGCCTGGCCACCACCTGCACGGACAGGGTGGCCACAGCATGTCCTGTTGGGAGGTCACTCTCACCCTGACTGAGCAGTGACCACGGTATGGCTAGGTTCCCCCATAGTGCTACATAGTATTTGTCTCAAGTGATATTTATGGGGGGGGGGGGGTTGGGGCCCAATCACTGACTTATTTGCTTGGTGGGTGTGCTCATATCCCAGTTTTGGGTGCACACATCTCCTCCAGGAACATGTGCTATGGATTAGCTAGCAGACTGTCTGCAGTTAACATGTGTATGGCTGGAATACCTTGCAGGGTGCAGTGGCTGGAGACTCACTGTGCTTGCTGCTGGAGAATGTCAGATAGTGGTGAGGGGCAGCTGAGCATTTCCAGGCCTACTGTCTGTCTGCCATTGTCCTATGGATGCGTACAGATCTGCATTGACTGCCCCGTAGGGTGCCTGTTCCCCAGCAGGACTGGGGTTGATGGTCCCCATTACTGCCACCATTGCAGGGATGTAGAATGTGGATCTGTTGGTGGGAGATCCTGTCCCCCACCCTGAGCCCCACAGGGCAGGTTGGGTGGTGCTACATAATCCACCTATGTGTCCAAACACCCCCCTCCACTTAAATCATGTGACCATAGCACCCACACAGGATATACACTATTCTGTGTGCATCATAGTCTACAAGGGCTAGACATGACTGGGAAATACGGATGGACACAGGTGTATCCTAAATGTGTCTGCAAGGACTATCTATCACACAGTGGTACTGATGGCAATCTGCAGCATAGCCTATCTCAGCTAAGCCAAGTGCTGCGGACCTGGTGCTGGGTGCCCCACCTCGCCCTCAGGGTGAGCACAGTACCCCCACAATGTGTTGGTCTGCAGCTACTCTGTGCCAGTACCACACACGGTCAGTTCCCCCTACCAGGCCGAGGTGCTGTGGGGGTGCATACCCCATCTTGTGATCATCTGTGGACTGCTGATCTGCATGTGCAGTGCAACATGGGTACGGGTGGGTTAACCCTATCCTGGTAACCACAGCAGACAGTTTGTGTGGTGACATTCAGTCCTTCTGTAGCCAGCCAGGGGCTTGTTAATAGCTATAGAGATGTAGCCCACTGGTTGCTTCATTGACTGTAGCAGCAGAGGTCATGGGTTTGATCCCACAGTGGTTTTATTTGATAGGGCTATCTGAGGCATTTCCTTTTTTAATTTAAATTAGTGCTGCCAGCAAAAACACCCTCACAGTGCTGTAACCTTAAGGTGCCTCATAAGGTGCCCTATAAAGCGCTCTATAAGGTGCCCTATGAAGCGCCCTATAAGGCGCCCTATAGGTAACATTATAAGGTGCCTTGGTGGACAGTGCACTTTATAATGTGCCCTCTGGAGTGCCTTATAGGGCACCTTAGGTTATGGCACTGTGAGGGTGTGTTTGCTGGCAGCACTAATTTAAATTTAAAAAAGAAAATGCCTCAGACAGCACTGATTTAAAGTAAAGGATAATGCCTCAGACAGCCTTACTTATTAAGCCCACTGGGGGATTGAACTCATGACCCCTATTTCATCAGTCAATGTATGAACCATTGTGCTACACCTCTGTTGCTGTGTTTGCAGGTCAGCGTGCCTAATTAAGGCTAACGCACGTTAACGTGCCACGGCTCCCTCTATCATGTGATAACGGACTTTATCGCGTGATAACCCGAAATGCTACCTTAAGACCGGAACGCCCACTACCTTATATGGCATTCGTCACAGTAAGACTGCAACAAACACCGATAACATTAAGACGGTTTAGTAAACATACCCCTTAATGTTACCAGCGTTAGTTGCAGTCTTACTGTGACGAATGCCATATAAGGTAGTGGGCATTCCGGTCTTAAGGAAGCATTTTGGGTTATCGCGCTTTAGAGGGAGCCGTGGCATGTTAACGCGCATTAGCCTTAATTAGGCACACTGACCTGCAATCACAGCAACAGAGGTGTAGCACACTGGTTAATACACTGACTGCTGATACAGTGGTCATGCGTTTGATCCCTCATTGGGCTCAGTTAAAAGGATGTCTAAGGCAATCCCTTTTCCTGCTTGTTACAGTCAGACACATCCCAACAATCTGCACTGCCAGCCAAAAAAGCCTCACTCCAGTGCCGCAACCTAATGCACCTTTTAGGGTACACCATAAGGCACATCATAAAGCACCATGTCATCCAAGGCAGGTCATAATGTGCCCCAGAGAGCGGCAGAAAAGGTTGGCACCCTCCAAGGCAGCATATAAGGTGCCCCATAAGCTGGCCAAACCTAAGATGCCTCGAAAGATGCCCCGGAATGCTAAGGTGACACAGGAGATTGTGCCCACGATCACAAAGGTGCCCCAAGGTCACAAGCATGAAATGTATGGCTCAAACACTGATGTAACCATAACACTGCACAGAGCACCAAGGAAAGGCAATGAACAAGTGATGGAAGGAAGTAGATGACGGAGCTCATGGACCAGCCAAATCTGCGTGCAGCCCATGTGGCAGCAGGTAAAGTGGACAAACATATCGGGGGCAGCTGTACCGATGTACAGGGTGATGGTAATGTACAGGGCAACAATGACAGTGTGTGGCAGAGGATGGGGATACATGTCCACCAGAGGAGGTAGAGGTGGCAGGATAAGTGCAATGACAGGAGGACAGAGGAGAGCAGTGCCATGCAGAGCAGACACAGGAGAGGCAAGCATGAAGAGCCGCAATGCAGAAAAGTGTGCCAGTGCAGGACATGGGGTAGCAGCCTGCACAGTAGGGCAGGACGCCCAGAGCTTGCAGACACAGATAGACTGACAAAAGGATGAGGCATTGACAACAGTGATGAGGGTATAATGTGCCAGTAGCACAGATCGTCACAGATAGGACTGTAACAGGAATGCAAAGTACGTGTGGACGAGAGGCATAAACTAATCAGAACAAAGAGGAATAGAACCCATGACCAGTAGCACAAACAGCAATGCACAAACTGGTAGGCTACAACACCAACATGAGTGTCACAGCAAAAACTGCATACAAGAACACTGGAGGGCACCACACCAAAACACAGCTGGCTGCCAGGATAGGGCAACCCCAACAGTCACGAAGATGCAATGCACATGCAGAACAGGTGTGTACAGCTCATATCACAGTCAGTAATTGGGACGACTGCCACATATAAACACATGCACACACACACAAAGAAATGTTATGCAGTGGACATAACATGCAAAAGAGCAAAGAAGCTAAACCCAATGGGCGGCAGGGGATGCTCTGTGGAGCAGGGCAAAATGGGGAACAGAACAGAAAACAAGCATGTGAGACATGAACCTACAGACAGGCATGGACCACATCAGACCAACAACAGCAATGTCAATCCCCCCAGCGGACATGGACAGTACAAAGAAAAAGCCATATGTAACAGCTAATATGCGTCGGAAAAGCTGCATCGCGAGCATACTGTGGTGTAAGGTGAAGAGATGGAAGGGTGTGCGGAAAGGTGACCAGTTGTCAGGCAGCTTCTGGTCAGGTTAGCACAAAAAAAGGGCAAAGAGAAGAAACCTATAGTGTACCAACACATGTCCACAACCACTACCCCAAGGATCTGCTACCAACAGCCCCACACTCTACATCTTTACAATGGCAGCAGTGGAGGGACATGATGAAGGGCTGTGAAACCAGCTACCTGGGTTCTGCAGGGAAGAGAGTGCCCTCTAAAGCACTGGATGCAGAGCTGTTTGTATCACACAGGGCACTGGCAGACAGGCCTGTATACACTCAGATGTTCCCCACCAGAATCTGACATTGACCAGCAGTAGGCACTATCAGTCTTCACCCTGCAAGGTGCTCCAACCAGACACACACTAACTGCAGACAGTCTGCTAGCTAATACATAGTGCATGTTCCTGGAGGAACTGTGTGCACCCAAAAATGAGATGTGAGCACACACACCAAGCAAATATGTCAGTGATTAGGCCCCAGAACAGGGAACCCATAGACATCACCTGAAATAAATGCTGTACAGCACTATGTGGGAACATAGCCATGCCATGGTCACTGCTCAGTCAGGGTGAGAGTAACCTCACAGCATGACATGCTGTTGCCACCCTGTCCGTGCAGGTGGTGGTCAGGCACTACAATGTCCCAGCCATTGCCCTATGCCCTGTGCAGATGCATCCTGCCCAGGCCGCCCTGTCCGGGCCATACCCACAGTACCTTGCTCCTCATTATGCACATTGGCAGGCTAACACTGGAAACAGTGCAAGCATTGTGGGCTCAGTAAGGTATAGGTAGCCACAACACACTGGATAAGTATACATCCACTCCCACACCTATTTCAGCATTGTGCATGGATAGAGGTGGTTGGCAGCCCTGGCCGCCACACCAGTCCTGGGCACAGTGCAGGCATGGCTATGGTACTCAATTCGGTTGGGGGTCACTCCCCGGGGTGGTATACACTGTCGGGAACAAACACTGAACCACAATCCACAGATATCAGAAAGGTTGCTATGATGAATCTCTGTCAACAAATTGTGTTTAACATAGGATGTGTTATCTGACATTAATCAGAGCAACCTTTTGATATATGTAACATAGTAACATAGTAGTTGACGGCAGATAAAGACCAGCATGGTCCATCCAGTCTGCCCAGCGAGATGGCAAGAGTAGGTGCACCTGTCGCTCCGCGCAGGCCACCCCTCTCCATATCCTTGTTCAGGGGTAAACCCACCACTCCATTCGGAAGTTAGATGGTACCGTTTATTTTGGTTTTTTTTCCTATTTCTGTAAAGGGATCCTCTGTGTTTGTCCCATGCCTTCTTGAATTCCGTCACCGTGTTCGCCCCTACCACTTCCATCGGGAGGGCATTCCAAGCATCCACCACCCTTTCAGTGAAAAAATATTTCCTGACATTGCCTTTCAATTTACCCCCTTGCAGTTTCATGTTATGCCCTCTAGTTTTACAGGTTCCCCGTCTTTGGAAGAGGTTTGTTTGTTCATCATTTCTCTTTAAGTATTTAAAGGTCTGAATCATATCTCCCCTGTGCCTCCTTTCCTCCAAGGTATACATATTTAGGTCTTCAAGTCTCTTCTCATAAGGCTTCTGACGCAGGCTCCAAATCATTTTGGTCGCCTTCCTCTGAACAGTCTCCAGTCTTTTTACATCCTTTGCAAGATATGGTCTCCAAAACTGAACGCAGTATTCCAAGTGAGGCCTCACCAGTGACCTATACAGTGGCATAAGTACCTCTTCTTTCTGCTGGTAATCCCTCTTTGTATGCAGCCCAACATCCTCCTGGCTTTTGCCACCGCCTTGTCGCACTGTTTTGCCACCTTGAGATCAGCAGAGATAATCACACCAAGGTCTTTTTCCTGAACTGTGCATACCAACCTCCCCTATCTTGTACATTTCTCTTGGATTTCTGCTACCCAAGTGCATGACACTGCACTTTTTTGCATTAAATCGTAGTTGCCAGCTTTAGACCAGTCTTCCAGCTTTTGTAGATCTTTCTTCATGTTAACCACTCCCTCAGGGGAGTCCACTCTGTTGCAATTTGTGTGTCGTCTGCAAAAAGACAGACTTTTCCATTCAGTCCTTCAGCAATATCACTCACAAATACATTGAACAGTGCCGGGCCCAGGACCGAACCCTGGGCACCCCGCTAATCACCTTCCTCTCATCCGAGTGAGCTCCATGTACAATCACCTTCTGTCGTCTGTCAGTCAGCCAATTTCTAATCCAGTTTACCATCTTGGGACCCATCCCCAAGCTACTGAGTTTGTTGATAAGCCTCCTATCAGCAAAGGCTTTGCTGAAATCCAGGTAGATGACATCCATTGCATGCCCCTGATCTAGTTCCCTCGTCACGCAGTCAAAGAACTCGATCAGATTTGTCTGGCAAGATCGTCCTTTGGTAAAACCATGTTGCCTCGGGTCTTGCAAGCTGTTGGTTTTCAGAAAGTTCACTATTCGCTCTTTCAGGAGCGCCTCCATTACTTTCCCGCCACCGAGGTAAGGCTCACGGGTCTGTAGTTTGACACTTCTTCCCTGTCACCACTTTTGTGTAGAGGTACGACATCAGCCATTCTCCAGTCCTAAGGAACCTCTCCTGATCCAAGGATCTGTTGAAGACATCCTTTAACGGTCCTGCAAGAACCTCTCTGAGCTCTTTCAGTATCCTGGGATGTATCCCATCCGGTCCCATGGCTTTGTCCACTTTCAGTTTAGCAAGTTGTTCTAACACCTCTTCTGCTGTGAATGGTGTGGTATCTACTTCATTCCCATTTTTATATTTGGGAGTCACAGCTGGTCCATCCCCAGGATCTTCTTTAGTAAACACAGAGCAGAAGTAATTGTTTAGCAATTTTGCTTTTTCAGTGTCACTTTCCACGAGTCCTTTCCAGCACTTCTGAGTCTGCAATTCCAACTCTGATCTTTTTCCTTTCCCGAATATACCTGAAGAAATTTTTGTTGCCACCCTTAACATCTTTAGCCATCTTTTCCTCTGCCTTTGATTTTGCTATCCTTATTTCTCGTTTTGTCTCTTTGAGTTTGATCCTGTATTCATTTCTGTGTTCTTCTGTCTGCAAGCTTTTGAATTTTGCAAAAGTTGTGTTTTTTTTGCCTTTATATGAGCAGCCACCTCTTTGGAAAACCAAATAGGTTTCCTTCTCCTCTTGCTTTTATTTACTCTTCTTACATATTTATCTGTTGCTCCTTTCAATGCCTCCTTTAGTTTAGCCCATTGCAATTCCACTTCCTTTATCTCTTCCCACCCCGTCATCTCCTCCTTTACATACTCTGCCATTTGATTGAAGTTAGTGTATTTGAAGTTTAGGACTCTGAGCTTGCTATGATTGGCCTGTGCCATGGCTTTTATTTCAAACCACACCGTGTGATGGTCGCTGTTGCTCACAGGGGCACTCACGCAGACATTTGACACACTATCACCGTTGGTGAGCACTACATCCAGCGTTGAGCTTTCCCTGGTTGGTTCCATCACCATTTGTCTAAATAATGCATCTTGGAGAGCATCCACAATTCTTTTGCTTCTTTCCAGATGTGCAGAAGGAGTAATCCAATCCACATCAGGTAGATTAAAGTCACCCAATATGATTGCTTCCCCCTTTGATGCTATCTTGGCAATATCTCTAATCAATTCATTGTCTCTCTCTTCAATTTGAGTTGGAGGTCTATAGACTACAGCAATATGGATGACAGTGCCATCTCCTCTCTCCAACGCAATCCAGAGCGCTTCTTCTTTTCCCCATGTCCCCTGCATTTCAGTAGCTTTAATATTGCTTTTGACATACAAGGCTACTCCTCCTCCTTTTCCATTTTCTCGGTCCCTCCTGAATAGATTATAGCCAGCTATGGCTATATCCCAATCATGTGATTCATTAAACCATGTTTCTGTAATGGCCACAATGTCCAAGTCTGTTTCCACTGTTAGGGCTTCCAGGTCTGGAATTTTGTTGGCTAGGCTTCGAGCATTTGTGCTCATTGCTTTCCAGCACTTTCCCGGCTTGTGTGTATTTTGCATTGATTTTGTTCTGCCCACTTCCTCCCACATGTTTTTGACGTGTGGTTTAAAAGCGTGGCTGTTTCTGATGTTGTTCTGCTTTTGTTGGGGGTGGCATGCAGATGTTGACCTTCCACATCCGTCACCCCCTTTTCCTAGTTTAAATGCATGTCCACATACTGCCTGAATTTTTCACTTAGGATTCTTTTCCCTGTGGAAGAGAGATGTAGTCCATCAGCACAGTATAGTCTCTTGTTGATCCATCTGTTGTCCCAGTTGCCAATAAATCTGAATCCTTCTTTTCTGCACCAGGTCTGGAGCCATGTATTAAAGCTGTTAATGCGATGCAGTCTTTTTGTCCCCTTACCAAGAACAGGTAGAACCTCTGAGAATGCAACAGTGTTAACAACTTGCTTGAGTTTCTCCCCCAGAGATTGGAAGTCCTTTTGGGCTGTAGAGGCACTGTTCCTAGCCAAGTCGTTTGTGCCTAGGAACGTGTTCCCAAGTTTAGGATGACATTGCTAAGGTATGCAGGTGCTAGTATTGGGAGATGCTAGTCTGCGCAGGGCCCAACAGCCTGACTCTCCATGAGGCATTGGATAGTGGAACTTGTGGGTGTGGGTGTTTGTGCCGCTGCTCTAGGGCAGAGGTTCCCAACTCCGGTCCTTGTGTGCCGAACACGGTTCAGGTCTTCATGCTGTCCCTAATGAATATGCATGGTTACATTTGCATATGATGGGGAGGGGCATGTAATTACATCTCATGCATATTTATTAGGGACATCCTGACAACCTGAATGGTGTTTGGCCCTCCAGGGCTGCAGGTGGGACACTCTGCTCTAGGGATTGCACATGTTAATGGCGTCTGTGTTCTGTAGGGTAAAATGCAGGTGTTTATGGCATGTCTCATTTATCTGCAATAAAGGTTCTGTATTTCTTACCATGGTTTAGTACTGGGTAAAATATAGGGACATGATTTGCAGGGACCACAGCTGAGACTTGAACTTGTGACCCTCTGCTCCTGAACACACTGGCTGTGTGTACTGCACCACACTGATGCCACAGAAACAGGTCATTCCCTGGGGATACCATGACTGTACGTCAGACAGATCATGTCTGTTGCAGTGCACGGCACACACCTAAATGGGGCTTTGCCGTGGCCTGCTGTGGGCAGCTGCCACTGCCCCCTCCACCACCAGCACCCCTCTGCCACCATGCTGACATGCCCTTATGTCGGTGGTGCTGGTGGTGCGCATTCCCAGGCCAGCCAGCGTGCTGGTAGGCAGCTGCCTATGGTGTGGGTTCTCGGGTGGGGGTGCCTACATGGACATCCGCCCTTCTCCCCAGCACCACCTGCCAATGTTATGTGCCCTTGGGGGTACCTGCTGGGTAATATCCCCTGGGACACTGTGGGAGCACACTCGTGCCCATGTTGGACCCTCATCAGTTGCTGTCTGGCTGCTTCACTGTTTCGGCATTCCTATGTGCCACCTAGGCATCTACCTAGTCCGCACTGTGCCCCAGCTGCACCACAGCATGTGCCGCCTGCAGCCCTCTGCATCCCATTTCCAGCATCAGTACAGTTGCCCTTTCCTTCATGCTCACTCTGCTGTTGCGGTACATGTGCACTCCATAACAAACCTGCCCAATATAAACGAGACAATACCCTGATCACCGCTATTTCAGTGTGGGATCATTCACTTTGTAGGGGGACAGAGAATAGACCCGTCCAAACATGATATCTTCTTTTTTATGTGTTGTCAGTAGTGTTGTTTTATGTTTATCATTAATATCACTATTGGCCAGCTTGGTTATTGGGATTTCAAATGTGGTTCTGGTCATCTTATCTGTTTATTTGCCTTTTTGGTCCTGCACATTGTCACCAGCAGGAGCTGGACTGTGGCTTAAGCTATCAGCCAGACTGCTGGGCCTGACCTTTCTTGTAGAAAATTGTAGTTGTGAGTCAAGTGGTCAGGTTTTTCAAAAGGATTTTTATTCCCCTCCCGGGGTTGGATTTTCAAAAAGGTTATAATACAAAAAACTCAGGATACAACCATACTTCTGGTAAACTGAAGAAAACTTAAACATAGCATCTTGCTTCAAAAGAACTCATAAATCACAGTATAAAGCTTATCCGATATGCTAGCTGTCTCTTCTTAGCTTTCTCAGCACTCACGAGGCACTCTTATCCTGGCTTCAGCATAAGGAGGAAACCATATCGGATAACAACAGCGTACAATCCATGGCTTCATCACATGGGCTTTCAATACCAGCCTCTGTAATCATAGGCTCACACTTTGCTTTATCATTTACAGTATTTTCATTAGAACAGAAAGTTTGCACCTTTCTTAGTCCCGTATCTCTATCAGTGCTCTCTGAACAGCCCTCTTCACAGCAAGGCAAATAGCGGTCATATATAACTGATAATAGCAGGAAGGAGAAACACCTTTCTCTGGGTAAGCTTTATCCTTAAAACTTTTAAACTTCCTGCCTTTTACATTTGGCTGTAAACCATAATGCTGTTCTCTTCTATTATATGCAGATTTCTCCCTTGGAAATCTTTTGCAGGGTTCTACTGGCACACGCTCTTCAGGGTCAGACATACACACATCTTCAATAGCATTTCTTTCCCTCTCTAGGGCTTGTAACTGCTTTAAGCTGCCATGCTTTTCAGATACATACGGTTTGCCTTTTGCTGCCTCCCATTCATTCAGCAAAAGGCAAACCGGTGCTTAGGAAATTCAAGCTGTGTCAGAGGTAAGTGCTTCTTACAGCTAACCTCTCTGTGTGAAACTCTCCGTGTTTCTTTCTGTGAATTTCTTTGTGACTTCCTGCTAGAAGTTTCAGGCAGTTCTGATTCTGTGTCTGTATTTCCTGAATATTCTGAGCTTTCTTCTGAGTCCTGCAAGTCTCCCTTGTCTTGCCAGTCTTGCCAGTTTCTCGTGTCCTGCCAGTCTAACTCTGACTGCACTGAGCATTTTTTATACAGCTTCTTGGGCGTTCCCTTGCACAGGTGAAAGCCGTTTTCATCAGCAGCTGGGGAATGCTTACTAGCTAGGCGTGACTGCAGACCTCGTGTCTGAGTTTGTTTACGTTGCCTATGGTAACTGGGAACCTTGTGACTTGCCTGCCTGTCAGAATCTAAACTGCAAACAGCATATTTCTGTGCTTCTGAGGCAGAGGGCAGATCTTCCGTGTTACACATCCCCCTCCTTAAGATATTATGAGCTGCAGACGCCCTCGTCGGACAGCGCATAATCCCACTTAAGTTAAACATTCGGCTCTCTACGTGTACTAACCTCACTGCTGCAGACCTTTCCTGCCAAGGTTTTAGCAGGTTCAGGTGGTATATTTGGCAGCGCCCCCTTTCGTTCTCTACTCTGTAGGAAACGGGACCCACCTTCTCAACCACTGTGCCAGGGCCTTTCCATCTGGCCTCAAACTTCGGACCGGCATCTGCTACTAGGATTAAAACTTTATCACCAACAGATAAATGGCTTGTTTTAGTCCCCCGGTCATAATACTTTTTCTGCCATCGCTGGCTAGCCTGCAGATTGTCCATGGACACTTGGGATGTCCGTTCTAAATGGTTCCTGAGGTCCTTGAGAAATTGGGGTACCCCTACCTCTGTCTTATCTGGTGCAACCCATTGCTCCCGAAGGATATCCAGGATTCCTCTCGGAGCCCTACCAAATAACAGCTCATATGGGGATGCCCCTAATGATGCTTGTACGCGTTCTCGGCACGCGTAAAGGACGAAGGGAAGTACATTATCCCATTCAACCATGTTCCCCTCTAGGCTCCGCCTTAACATCTGCTTTAATGACTGATTCATTCTTTCCACCAGTCCGTTGGACTGGGGATGGTATGCTGAGGTGCGGATATGACGCACCCCAAAGGCGTCCCAAAGCATGGCTAAGTGTTTTGAGGTGAAGTTTGTCCCTTGATCAGTTAAAATCTCATGGGGAAACCCAATCTCACAAAACAACTTTATGAGCTCTATCGATATGGTCTTTGCGGAAATATTGCGCAGGGTACGGCCCACGGAAACCTAGTCGCATGGTCCATGATTACTAAAATATATTGAAAACCCCTCGGTGTTCTCACTAAGGGCCCTACAATGTCCATTGCTAATCGCCGCACTGGGGTTGCAATGGTGGGTGGTGAAACCATCGGTACTGGCTTCGGTTTGGCAGCCGTGACCCTTTGGCACGCGGGACGGGATTCGCAGTATCGAGTTGTCTCCTTGAATACTCCCGGCCAATAAAAGCGAGCCAGAATCTGATCTAATGTCCCTTGGACACCTTTATGACTGCCTACGGGGTGGTCGTGTGCCAATTTCATGACTACCGACTTAAAGGTAGTTGACACCACCAGCTGCTTACGTACGGTACCTGTTCTTGGATCAGCACTTTCCCTATATAACAATTCTCCCTCTAGGAAGAATCTTGGTAAGGTTGTCCTAGCTTCTTGAGCATACTCGAATGCCCTTTTTAAAGCTGGATCACCCTGCTGCTCTTTAGGGATGGAAGGGAATTTCTTCACCAGCTCGGCTGGCACCCACGGTAGTCCCTCCCCGGCTTCCAGGTCTGCCCTTCCCTGCGACCTATGTCTCCTTTCCTGGCGCCTTTCAGTCTTACTCTTCCTAGTCTTTTTAGAAAGGTTAATTAACTCCTCATTAGAGGGAAGTGTGTCTTGTGGTTCCCTATCTAGGCTAGTCTCTCGTTCTGGGGATATGTCCCTACCCTCGGGCACTTCCTCGGGCTCAGCTAGTGAACTTGTCCCTGCCCCTGAGGCCTTACTCTGGGACCTAGTGGAAATTAAGCCTGTTCTTTCGCTTAGACCTTCCTTGAGGCCTTTCCGAAAAGGAGGCCAGTCCCTCCCCAACACGATTTCTCTCGGGAGGTTTGGGATTACCACCACTGGTACTTCCTCACTAGTACCTAGCCCTTCCATAAGCACACTATACAATGGGTAATATGATGAGGTCCCATGCACACACTTCACTCGCACACCCTGGCCTGTTTTGCAGAGGACGGTGGGATTATGAGCCAAAATAGCCTGCCACATTGTGTGGGAGACCATACTTTGGTCTGCTCCTGAATCAAGGAGCGCTACAGCATCTACCCCTTCCACCTGGACATCGAGCACCAATCTTTCCCCAGTGGGTCTCTCTCCTCCTGAGATAAGGGCAGTACGCTCTTTACATTCCCTGCGTATGTGACCAGTTTTTCCACAGTGAAAGCATTTCACAACATCATACTTTTTCCCACTTTTCTCATGTACCACATAATTACAGGCCTTTCTAAACCCTGGCATTCTCTCCATGCCTGTTACCTTCAAAACATTATCCCTGGAAGTCCCGGCTAACTCTGCTTCAAAATAGCACTCCGTGAGTTCAGCCGCTTCCTTAGTGGATTTACATTTTTGTAACAATAAGAAAGCCTTGACCTCTGGTGGTACGGCCTCAAAATATTGCTCGAGAAGCACTGCGTCCATCAAAGACTCAACAGTTGCTTTTTCAGGAGCAAGCCATTTTGTTGCCAAGCCTTTTAATCTCTGCATTAATGCTTTCAGCGTTTCTTTAGGCATGAGTCTTGCCTCTCTAAACAGATGCCGGTAGTGAATAGAAGTTAATCCTAACCTATCCCTTACTGCTAGCTTTACATCCGGGCAACTGGATGCTAGGCCTGTGGGCATAGCCTTGTAGCCCGCCAATGCCTCTCCGGTCAGGGACATTGCGAACCTCACAGCCCACTGGTCTAGTGGCCATTTAGTCGCTTCCGCAATTCTCTCAAAAGCATCTGAGTAGTCATCAAAGTTATCAGTACTTTGCAATTGTCCTAGTGCCAATGCACTGCAGTTCTGTGGTCCTACCACATGTGGTAATAGTGTCCCAGCTTCGTCTGCTGTATGCGTCCTCTTCACCAGAGCTGCTAGTAAGTCCAAGAGCGGCTGTTGCTGCGCGGTTAGCGCTGCCATAGTTCGTTCTTGTGCTAGTCTCATAAGCTCACTCTGGGCTTTCCACTGGGCTGCCATCCATTCTCGCATCTCCTGGAGCTCCATCTCGGCGTTTCAGCGTACCTGCAGGAAAGAAAAAAAAAACAGGGCCCACCAAGTGCGGCACAATTTTCTTTTTTTTTTTTTCCTTTCTGCCTGCCTCTCAAGGTACAAATTTCCTCTCCTTTCTCAAATATCCTCACCACCCGTGCCCACCTACTTGTACCTTAGCACGGTGTAGGATCTCGCGTTGAGAAAGGTTCTTGTCCACGCCTCCTTCCAGCTCAGGATGTGGGAATCCAGTTGCGGGAAAACTCCAAACCAGGTTTTTCTTCCTCAGGATTTTCTTCACTTGGCTTTTTTTCCTCAGCCAGCTGTATCCTCTTTGAAGAAAGCCTTTTGTAGTATTTTTTTTTTAAAATCCAAAATGCTACGCCATTTATGTCACCAGCAGGAGCTGGACTGTGGCCTAAGCTATCAGCCAGACTGCTGGGCCTGACCTTTCTTGTAGAAAGTTGTAGTTGTGAGTCAAGTGGTCAGGTTTTTCAAAAGGATTTTTATTCCCCTCCCGGGGTTGGATTTTCAAAAAGGTTATAATACAAAAAACTCAGGATACAACCATACTTCTGGTAAACTGAAGAAAACTTAAACATAGCATCTTGCTTCAACAGAACTCATAAATCATAGTATAAAGCTTATCCGATATGCTAGCTGTCTCTTCTTAGCTTTCTCAGCACTCACGAGGCACTCTTATCCTGGCTTCAGCATAAGGAGGAAACCATATCGGATAACAACAGCGTACAATCCATGGCTTCATCACATGGGCTTTCAATACCAGCCTCTGTAATCATAGGCTCACACTTTGCTTTATCATTTACAGTATTTTCATTAGAACAGAAAGTTTGCACCTTTCTTAGTCCCGTATCTCTATCAGTGCTCTCTGAACAGCCCTCTTCACAGCAAGGCAAATAGCTGTCATATAACTGATAATAGCAGGAAGGAGAAACACCTTTCTCTGGGTAAGCTTTATCCTTAAAACTTTTAAACTTCCTGCCTTTTACATTTGGCTGTAAACCATAATACTGTTCTCTTCTATTATATGCAGATTTCTCCCTTGGAAATCTTTTGCAGGGTTTTACTGGCACACGCTCTTCAGGGTCAGACATACACACATCTTCAATAGCATTTCTTTACCTCTCTAAGGCTTGTAACTGTTTTAAGCTGCCATGCTTTTCAGATACATACGGTTTGCCTTTTGCTGCCTCCCATTCATTCAGCACAGCCCGGTGCTTAGGAAATTCAAGCTGCGTCAGAGGTAAGTGCTTCTTACAGCTAACCTCTCTGTGTGAAACTCTCCGTGTTTCTTTCTGTGAATTTCTTTGTGACTTCCTGCTAGAAGTTTCAGGCAGTTCTGATTCTGTGTCTGTATTTCCTGAATATTCTGAGCTTTCTTCTGAGTCCTGCAAGTCTCCCTTGTCTTGCCAGTCTTGCCAGTTTCTCGTGTCCTGCCAGTCTAACTCTGACTGCACTGAGCATTTTTTATACAGCTTCTTGGGCGTTCCCTTGCACAGGTGAAAGCCGTTTTCATCAGCAGCTGGGGAATGCTTACTAGCTAGGCGTGACTGCAGACCTCGTGTCTGAGTTTGTTTACGTTGCCTATGGTAACTGGGAACCTTGTGACTTGCCTGCCTGTCAGAATCTAAACTGCAAACAGCAGATTTCTGTGCTTCTGAGGCAGAGGGCAGATCTTCCGTGTTACAGCATGTATCACTACTATCACCTTTTGGGGTTTCTCTGCCTTTGCTGTACATTGCTGACTGAAATTGTTTCTCCGACCTGCAAATGTGCCTAGCGCGAGGTTTTCACTGGCACTAATTTTCCAAGCTTCATTTCACGGCATTAGTGTGCAAGGAGCCACTCCACACCCACTCTCCGCCCATTGACCCCTTCTCTCCACCCCTGGGGAGCCTTCCTCCACCCTCTCGGCAGCCTTACTCCACCCTCGGTGCACCTTACCACCGCAGCAGACATTATTGCGTGATACGTAATGTTATAACGCGATAATGCGCCATTATCGCCCGATAACATCATGTATCGCATGATAACATCGCAGCTGCGACGTTAGAACCATTTAGTAAACATACCCCTTAGTAAAAGGGCCCAATAGACCCCAATGTGTCTTTATAAAATAGGCTGTAAATAGGCACCTTCTCCACCTTGAAACAGGCAACCAGTCATAAATTTACTATCTTAGAGGGGAATTTTATAAAAGGCTGCCTATTTTTTGAGACAAATATGTTTTAAAATTATACAAATCTTAAAAGGGAACATGCACTGTCACAGGTAGGGGGCACTCTAAGGGCAGTGGTTCAAGTCTAATTTGGTCTTTGCTCCAGGAGGTGCTTAAGATTTAAAATAAAGCAGGAACCATTTCTTTCTCTTTTCAACATGGTAAGCCCCGCTTCTTCAACTGGCAAGTCCCCCGTGCCACTGGAGAAGCTTTGCAGTCTCCACGAAATGAGTAAAAGTCTCAGGAGGGCTACTCTTTGTCCTGCTTTACCAGGCCCATGGAATAGAAAGCTCTCACAAAGTTCACCTGAATAATGCCACAAAATGTTAGCAGCAGTTTCTGCTTCTTTAGGCTTTGGATCCAATAAGAAGTAAGCTGACCTTCTCGCTTGCACTTTCCTACTTTTAGCTGCCTTTACAAAGTCAGGACAAGTGAGCAGTTTCTACGGGTCTTTTCCATTCCATTCATAAACCCCAGTCATCCATAAGAAAGGAGTTTTTTAGCACAGTTCAGTCTTTAGGTCAAACACAAGGGGCCCGATATTCAGTGATGGCAGCTAGCGCAATTACAGCACCTTGCCGTTGCCGCTGAACACTAAACCCAGATTTTCAATGCCGGAGCCATATCCGGGTCAGCCAGAAGCTAACAAAATTCAGCTGCTGCCCGGCTAGCCTTGGTGGCAAAAGTTAGGTCAGCTCTTGCGGTGCCTTTTTTTTGCTGCTGAGGGATAACCAAACAGTGGCTGAATATTGCCGCTGACCAGTTATCCCCGGGTACTGCCCCCAGAATGCCCCAATGCTAACCGGTTAGAATCGGGGGTATAGCGGCGGTACCTATGGATATTCAGCAGCTCTAACCGTGTTGGTGACGCTGAATATCCCGCTTAGGGGCATTTACACAGTTTAAACCATGTAAATGCCTTTGAATATTGGGCCCAAGCCTGTTAACGAAAAGAAAACAGCTACTAATCCGGTCCAGGCTTTCTGCTTAGCTCAAACCCAGGGTTAGGACTCCTGCCCATTCTCCTCCATCTTTCTCTCTGGCTGTTAATCATGACTGTGCGTTCTGTTTGTCAGCAAAGTCAGAAACATCAGTTCTTAAACCATGCCATAAGTCTGGGTTGTAACTTGGCTTCAGGAAAAAGGATTTGCTGGGCTGGTGCATGGCAATGAGGCGCCATAAGCAAACCTCATCCTTTGCGCCCTCTTCCCCTCCCCGCGGTGCCCATTGCAAGCAGAAATTCAGCATCGAGAGTTGGAAAGGGGCAGAAGCAAACAGTTTCGCAGCACCAAAGGGGAAGTCATAGAGGGACAACAGCAACAGCAATGGGGGCTCCGGAGGGCCAGCTCTCTAGGCAAGGGCGGCCCAAGGGGGGTGCGGGGCCATGTGCGGAGACTCGGTACGGGGCCTCATTTGCATAAGTGGCCTTATTTGCATAAATATTTGCATAATGTTACCATACACTAACTTTTAGTAAACATGTCTCTTAATGAGTGTATGGATAAAGAAAGACTAAAAGATTTCTATGTTACTATAATCCAGTGCCAACCGCCAGGCACATTAGGAACTACTACAAACACTGCCCATTTAGAACCCATAGCAAACACGCCGTATCCTGACAGCATTACCAGGACTCACAAAGCACCATACCCTACCTATCAAAAGGCAACACTGCAAATATTAAACCAATACATTTCAGAGAATACTGGGGAAAGAGAACAAGTGGCAATGTCAAATAGGAATTACATAAACAGAATACCTCAGCTCAGTTACACATACAGAACATAGACCATCACCAAACAAGGAATCACAATTTAGAAACAGGAAGGCAATAATTAAACTGGGAACCCCAAAAGCCAAACTTGGAATGTACAACAATACTGTAGAAATAAAACTATAAATTAATTTCCTCTTGTACCAAACAAAGCGCAGACGTTAATGATGCACATTTCCCAGAGCTTTCATATTCCAGTTAATAAATTCAAAATAAAGAGATATCTTTCTACCTTTTATGCATTTTTTTTCAGTTGCAATTGCTCCAGCCACTTTCTTCTGGTCTCTTCATGTTTTTTGCTAACTCTCCATCGTCTGCTGTCCATTTGTCCTTTCTTCTCTCTTCTAGTTTTTTTTTCCATTCTCTCTCTCTACATCTGCTTTAACATACTAATCTTTCTCCTTTTGCTCTTTCCTCATTCCTATTTCATCCACACAAATTTTACCCCTCCATCCTCAATCCCCACTTACTCTCCCAATACCCGGCCAATTGTAGATTTTTCATCCCTCCCACACAAAATATTTTTCCCCTCTCCATTTTGCTCTCCCAGCCCCATCCCATTCTAATCCTCCCCTAACATCAGCTCCCTTCTAGTTCCAGTCTCACCCAGCATCCATTCCCTTCTAGTCCCTGCATCAGCCCATTTCCAGTCCTAGCCCCCCATCAGCCCATTTCCAGTCCTAGCTCCCCATCCATTTCCAATCTGAGTCCCTTCATCAGCTCATTTCCAATCCTAGCCACCCATCAGCCCATTTCTAGTCATTTCCTAGCCCCACCATAAGCCCATGTCAAATCCTAGCTCCCCTCCACTCAGCCCAATTCCAGTCCAAGCCCCCCCATGAGCCTACTTCCAGTTCTAGCCCCTCCTTGAGTCCATTTCAATTCAAGCCCCCACCACAGCCCATTTCCAATCTTAGCTCCCCCCAACAGCCCATTTCCAGTCCTATCCTAGCTGCTCCATCAGCCCATTTTCAGTCCTAGCTCCCTTCCCTCACAGCCCATTTCCATTCCAAGCCCCCTCCCCATCAGCTATTTGCAGTTCAAGCCTCCCCTTCCATTCAGCCCATTTCCAGTCCTAGCAACCCCCCAACCCATTACCAGTCCTAGCCCCCCATCAACCCACTTCCAGTCCTAACCCCCCATCACCCCATTTTCAGTTTAAGCCCCCCTATAACCCATTACCAGTCCTAACCCCCCATCAGCCCACTTCCAGTCCTAACCCCATCAGCCCATTTCCAGTCAGCCCCCCATAGCCCATTGCCAGTCTTAACCCCCCATCAGCCCACAGCCCATTACCAGTCCTAACCACATCAGCCCACCTCAAGTCCTAACCCCTCCCCATCAGCCCATTTCCAGTCCTAGCTCCCCCATCCATTTCCAGTCTGAGTCAATTCATCAGCTCATTTCCAATCCTAGCCCCCCATCAGCCCATTTCTAGTCATTTCCTAGCCCCACCATCAGCCCATGTCAAATCCTAGCTCCCCTCCACTCAGCCCAATTCCAGTCCAAGCCCCCCCCATGAGCCTACTTCCAGTTCTAGTCCCTCCATGAGTCCATTTCAATTCAAGCCCCCACCACAGCCCATTTCCAATCTTAGCTCCCCCCAACAGCCCATTTCCAGTCCTATCCTAGCTGCTCCATCAGCCCATTTTCAGTCCTAGCTCCCTTCCCTCACAGCCCATTTCCATTCCAAGCCCCCTCCCCATCAGCTATTTGCAGTTCAAGCCTCCCCTTCCACTCAGCCCATTTCCAGTCCTAGCAACCCCCCAACCCATTACCAGTCCTAGCCCCCCCATCAACCCACTTCCAGTCCTAACCCCCATCACCCCATTTTCAGTTTAAGCCCCCCTATATCTCATTACCAGTCCTAACCCCCCATCAGCCCACTTCTAGTCCTAACCCCATCAGCCCATTTCCAGTCAGCCCCCATAGCCCATTGCCAGTCCTAACCCCCCCCCCCAACAGCCCACAGCCCATTACCAGTCCTAACCCCATCAGCGCACCTCAAGTCCTAACCCCTCCCCATCAGCCCATTTCCTGTCCTAGCCCCCCCCCATAGCCCATTATCAGTCCTAACCCCACCATAGCCCAGTTCCAGTCCTAACCCCCCATCACCCCATTTCCAGATAGCCCCCATCAGCCCACAGCCCATTACCAGTCTTAACCCCCCCAAAGCCCATTACCAGTCCTAACCCCCCACAAGCCCACAGCCCACCTCAAGTCAAGTCCTAACTCCCTCCCTAGCCCATTACCCGTCCTAACCCCCCCCCCCCCCATCGGCTCATGGAAAATTTAAAAAAAAAAAGCCGGCTGCTGCTGCTGCTGCCGCCGTGGCAGTGGCAGAATGGAGTGTCCCGCGGGGCCCCCACTGCCTGGTTGAGCTCGCCCAGCCCGGCTGAGCCCCTCTGTGCCGGCTTTCAGATATGCAAAGGGAGAGTGTCTCCCTTGCATCTTTGTTAAGCCCGCAGAGGCAGATGGGAAATTTCCCATCAACCCCTGCTTCCTATCAGCCCCTGCGGGCTTAACAGAGACGCGAGGGAGACAGCCGGGCCGGGAGAGCTCAGCCGGGCAGAGGGGGCCCTGCGGGACACTCCATTCTGCCGCATTCGGTGAGTAGAATCTCATTGATGGGGAAAAGGAAGAAACGTCCTTTGCCGGCTGCAGTACCGAAAGCGGGTAAGGTAGTCGGTCCAATGGACGCTCATGTACAGGTTGGGAGACTGTTGCCTGAGACTCAAGAATTGGATTCGGTTATGGAAGGAAAGTCAACCGTGAGTACTGTGTCTTCTGACATTTCCCAGGATTTAAAGGACTTACCCCCAACTATACAAAAGCAAAAGTCTAAAATTGGAGATTTTCCTAAAGATATTGGGGAACCTATACTTTCCTCTTCTTTTTTGCGGATTGAGTCTGCACCTGTGACTTTATCTCCTCCACTTCCATCGGTTGTTGTTTTTTCCGTGCCTGGGGAGCCTCGTGTTCCCCCTGATAATGTTTCTCTTAAAGATCTTTGGGCCTTGTTATCTAAGATGGAGTCAACTTTAGATTCGTCTTTACAAAGAATATCTGTTTTTACGAAAGAAACAGTTGAAAAGTTGTCTAATCAGGAATCTAGATTGCTATTAATAGAAAAGTGTGTTGAATTACAGGAGGGGAGGTTTACCTCGCAGCAGGGAGTCCTTGACGCTTTGGTTCAAGATGTTACCTTACTTCATCGTCAAGATGAATTATTAGAGAACTCCCAGCTTGCGAGGAACCTCCGTCTCTTAAATTTTCCTAAAACCCACTATCTTACACCTGTTATTCTTTTTCATAAATATTTGAAAGATGTTTTGCAGTTTTCTGATGTTTATTTATTTATTTATTTAACTGCATTTATATACCGCTTTTCACCGGGTCAGAGCGGTGTAACATATAACATAAGGGGGGGGCAATTTTTCAGGGTGGGGCCATCACCAAGGGGCAACAATTAATGATTTGGGTAGACATAGACATGTATACTTCTGCTGAATCTAAGTATTAGATCATGCGGATAGGGTGGTATTTCTGTTCAGAGATGTTCACGGAATAGGATTGTCTTCAGCTGTTTTTTAAATGATGTGATGTCAGCGTTGTTCCTGATGTGGTTCGGTAGAGAGTTCCAGAGGGATGGAGCATAAAGTTCGAAGGCTCTGTTGCAGGTCCGTTGTGTAGATTTGGTTCTTTTGTGGGGGAAATCAATTGATTTGTTAAATATTTACTATCTTCCCTCTAGAGATTTAACTTTGGCAACTGCTTCTCAGGGGAAGGGTTCTCAGGAGGACCCTAAGGTTTTGCCTTCATTGAATATTTCTGAATTTCTAGAGTCTTCTCAGGATGAGATATCTACAAGAGCCACTTTATTAGTTACGTTGGCTTCAGATTTAGATAGACAAAGGATCTTTCGGGCTTATTTTAGGAAGAAACTTGAAAAATTTTGTGGTCATTGTGTTCAGATCTTTCCCGACGTCTCCCGGGCCACTCAGCGTCGTCGGAAGGCTTTTTTAGAAGTCCGACCACGCGTTTTGGCCCTGGGGGCTTCTTTTTACCTGAAATTTCCATGTAAATGTTTTCTTAGCTATCAGGATAAACGATATGTATTTGGTGAGGTTGCTCAGTTGATGGAATTCTTGAAAGAGAAAGAGCAAAGTTAGAGTAGTTTTGATTTAATTAATTTACTTCAGATTTCAATATTGATTTAACTCTTGTTGGTATAGGGGTTTTCGCCAGGCTTGGATCAGATGTATGTTTTGTTATGTATTATTATAGAGCTCTTCCTGGATGTGGTCTATTATTCTAATGATTATTTTTCTCTTATGTTGATTTCAAATAAGAGGTTGATCTCATTTGTTGTATTTTCTTTTGCTATTGTTGTATGTTTCCTTTCAACAAATAAAAATTGAAAAAAAAAAAAAAAGCAGAATGTTCTTTGCGCGGGGCCCCCTGAAACACGGGGCCCTGTGCAAAAAAATTCTTGCTCAATGGACGGGCCAGCCCTGTCTCTAGGCAACCACCTAGTTTGCCTAATGGTAACGCCAGCACTGAGGATTTGGGTAAGGGTTATTATATAGCTCCACCCTTAACAGTAGCTTTTTATTGCCCCTGCCCACAATTATGCCCTTCCCCATCTGAGCTGAAAAATTAAAAGTCCCAAAAGAAAACTCTTCTACCTTCTGTCGGCAATATCTGTTAAGCCTTGTTCCTGTGTCATTGAGGTCCTCTTTGTCAGAACCTAGTGAGGTAGTCTCCAGTTCCATGCTCTCTAGCTCCGGTCAGAGAGTTCTGGAGGACATACACAACTTCTCCGGGGGTGGGTGGGGGGAGAGGGGAGGCAGTTTAAGGCATACTTTATGCAGTACCAGGGAAACCCCACCTCCTCCTCCTTGCTAAAGTGCTTTGTTTCTCTGCTCCTCTTTTCCCTCTCCAGTCACCCTGTCCCCAGCATTTAAAGGGACTTCCTCTTATTTGTCTAAGTACCTTTTCTCTTTTGCTGCCTACCCTATTTGGGTCTGTCCTAGGGAAAGGAACTCGTCTGCTTCTCCCCCCACTGCTGTTAGCCCCTTCTCTACTACAGTACATACTTTCCCTTTTTAAAATTACCTATGGAAAGTGCTTACACATACAGTAGTTCTATTTACTCTGAGGCATGCACAAATTGTCTGGTTTATTTTGTATGCTTATGCAAAATGCACTCATAGATGTACACCCTTCCCCAGCCTCATGTCCAGGAAGGCCTCCAACCAAGTCAGACAAGCTTGTGTGCATACAAGGAGTATGTACAGTACATATACTTGCCTACATAAACCCTAGGCAACGTTCTACAAAGTCATGTCTGCATGTAAAATGCCGTTCTATCCAAAGAAGTGCCTTCTGAAATCACCCCAGTGAGATGAATAAAGCATTTTTAGTGGTATATGAGGTCATTTGTCAGGGGTTTTCTTTCTTGAGTCATCTGTCTAAATTGGTAAGTCTTTGAGACTTTTTTGGTAAGCTTTTTGAGCTGGTTTACTTTTTTCTTGTAAGGTTATGATTGGAGAACTCACTATATAATAAAAAAGTTGAAAGAGAACTGCACAGTGGTCCCTCAGGATTTGCACATCATGGCTATACAAAGAGATTAAAAAATACAATTTGTTTTGTAGAGTTTTCATCATAAAAGTTGGCACCTCTTTCTCACACATTGAGTTCCAGCTGCCAGTTTAACATAGCTATTTACTCTAGTGACATGTACAGAGAGGTACAGTTGAGCCCTTTTCTTTTTCATAGAAGTAAAAATTGGAAAATCATCATTTCTACGATGTGTATTTTTCCAACAGGGGTTAGCATTATCAATCGGTTTCATTGCCATTGATCAGTGTATTTTTACGTACCGTTGTTTTTGGATAAGAACGTATTATAGAGATGTTAGAATTCTATTTCCGTACAGGAAGATGTCCCTAGTACAATGGATGTCAAATTTGTTCTCTAATCCTACTAAAAAGGTTTGATTTATTTGTTTTTAAATCAGAGAAAAGCAAATATATTTCAGAAATATGAGAAGGGCCATAAGGCAGAAGCAGAAACAGTTAAAAGTCCCTCCTTGCTCTCCTTGAACAAAGCACATCATCACCGGATGATCATTCCCAAAACGAATCTCTCTTTTTCAAATGATTATTACAAGACAAGGTTCAAAAGAAAAACATTTTCAGTCTACTCAGTGTTCCCAATTTGCTATTGGCCTGAAAATTTCTGTAATTTCATTATTATAGTTGCTTAACAGTACCTGACTGACTGCTGCAGATTCCTGCCTCCAACTTCTAAACTATTCAGACTAATTACCCCAAATCATTTTCTAGTACCAAGACATGTCCACTTTACTCCAGTTCACCAAGTTAAATCATGATGAATATTACCTAATCATTCATAGATGAATGCAGTTGCTCCTGATCCCAATTCCCTAATACTGACAATAACCCAACACCACCCCACCCAAACCCCCATGCTCCCAAAGCCAGGATCCAGCATACCATCAGCTCATCCAGCACCAGTATGAATATGAGGAAAATAATTGTCTTCTAAATCAGGACATTGGGAAGATGATTGCAGATATCAGGAGGGAATGGAGGTTTTGTTTCCCCATCATGATTTAATGATTGGTGTGAGGGAAGAGTGAGTACCAGCTCTGGAGGAGGTTCGTTTTGTAGATTGAATGGCCATGTTATGTGGGTCATCTTTGAAGCCTTGCACAATATCACCATGAGCAAATAGCAGCATTTTATAAGGTTTAAAATATAAACATTTTCCTTTCAAGGCCTTTATCCTTAATTAGGTGCACTTATACGTATAAATATCTGGCATGGGACAGACACAGTGGATCCCTTTACATTCAGCAACAGGATAAAATCAAAGAGGTATGTTTACTAAACCGTCTTAATGTGCAACCAACGATGTTATCGCACAATAAGGTACCTTATCGCGCAATAATGGTGCTTTATCAGGCAAAACGGAACCTTAGCGCGCAATAACGCGCGCAGCGGCACAAATGAGCGCTGCGGCGCAAATGAGCGCTGCGGGTGGAAACAGGCTCACGGAGGGCGGAGGAAGGCTCTCCAGGGGCAGAGAGAGAGGGTCAATGGGCGGAGAGTGGGAGGGGAGAGGCTCCTTGCACACTAACGCTGTGGAATCTGGGGTTGAAAACTAACACCAGTGAAACCCTGAGGTTAGTGAAACCCTGGCGTTAGAGCAGATTTAAAGGGAAAAGAAACCATTTCCGTCGGCAATGTACAGCAAAACCAGGGAAACCTACAAAAAGTGATGTGTGATACATATGCACGGAACAAAAGGGCAAATAAACATTGAAAATGACCAGAAGAAAATAGAAAAAAACATAACCAAGCTGGGCAATAGCGATATTAATGGGAAACATCAAAAAACACTCCTGAGAAAGCTCCAAAAAAAAGATATGAATTTTGGAAGGGTCTATGCTCCATCCCCATACAAGGTGAATGAGCCCACAGTGAAATAGCGTTGATCAGGGTTTTCCCTCCCCATTGGACAGGTTTCCCATGGTGCGCACATGTTCCGCAACAGCAGGGCGGGCATGTCGGAACGGGCAACTGGACAGATGCTGGAAAAGGGGACACAGAGGGCTGCAGGCGGCACATGCTGTGGTGCAGCTGGGCCACAGTGCGGACTAGGGTGATGCCTAGGGGGCCCATAGGAAAGCTGAAACAGTAGAGCAGCCAGACAGCAACTGATGAGGGCCCAACATGGGCATGAGTGTGTTTCCCACAGTGTCACAGGGGATAGTACCCAGCAGGTACCCCCAAGGGCACAGAACATTGGCAGGCAATGCTGGGGGTAAGCGTGGACAGCTATGCAGGCACACCTACCCCAGAACCCGCACCATAGGCAGCCACCTACCAGCACACTGGATGGCCTGAGACTGCATACCACCAGCACCACCAGCAGAAGGGCATGTCAGCATGGTGGCAGAGGGGTACTGGTGGTGGAGGGGGCAGTGGCAGCTGCCCACAGCAAACCATGACCTAGCCCTGTGTAGGTGGGTGCCAGGCACTGCAACAGACAGGCCCTGTCTAACGAACAGTCACACTATGCCCAGGACAACACGGTGGTGCAGTACACACAGCCAGTGTGTTCAGAAGCAGGAGGTCACAGGTTCAAGTCCCAGCTGTGGTACCTGCCAATCCAGTCCCCATATTTTACCCACTACTAAAACGTGCTAATACAGACAGAACCTTTATTGCAGATAATGTAAACATGCCCAAAACGCCTACATTTTACCCTACAGAGCACAGACACCATAAACATGCGCATTACCTAGAGCAAAGTCTCCCAAATGCAGTCTTGGAGGGCAAACACCATTCAGGTTCCATGCTGCCTCTAATAAATATGGCTGTGCTGCATTTCTATGCACCACCCCCATGGTATGCAGATGTATCTCATGCATATTCATTAGGGACAGCATGAAAACCCGAACAGTGCTTGGCCCACCAGGACTGGAGTTGGGCACCTCTGCCCTAGAGCAGCGGCCAACAGGGGCAGACACACCCACACCCACAGGATCCATTATCCAAAGCCTGCTGGAGAGGCAGGATGTTGGGCCCTGCGTGCACTCCCAATACTAGCACTTGCATACCTTAGCAATGCCACCCTAAACCTGGGAATACAGTACACATATATTAAACGGTTGCTATGATTACTGGCAGATAGCAATTCCTAAGTTAAGCACAATCTGCTCATTGAGCTGTATCATGGCAACCTCTCTGATGTCTGTGTTTCAGGTCTAGTATCTGACAGTGTTTACCACCCTGGGGAGTGACCCCAACAGTATTGTGTACCATAGCCATGCCTGCACTGTGCCCAGGACTGTGCGGTGGCCAGGGCTGCCAAAAGCCTCTATAGTCCAAGTAAAAAATCAGATCAGAGAACAGGACCAACAAAGACAGCACTTGTAACACAAAACATATACAATTAAGATTAAATTTAGGAACATCCGTCAAGTAGGGGGACAGAAACACCCCTTCGTATGAACAGACTTCTCCCTTTAATCTTTTTTATTATTTATCTATATCTGCAACAGTCTTAATGAAAACAAAGCAGACCCAAAGAGCCACAATGCCAAGAGTACAAATTCTCAAATGACCAAAAAGTCAAAACTTAGCTGGCAATGGGGTCCTGCAGCACTTCAAGGAAAACTTCAGGGAAAACTCCCAAGACATTTCACAGGAAAGCATCCTCCGAGAAATTCTGTAAAGTTGACACATCGAGAAAAATTTCTTCAGAATTCCATAACCCAGCGCTGTGTTTCGGGTCCAACGACCCTGCCTCAGATGGCTTTAAAGATAGTCATCTTCAAGTTGTTAGCCGTTATACTCTCCAAAAGAACATCCTTCCAAAAAATGGCGTCATCTTTTGGAAGGATGTTCTTTTGGAGAGTATAACGGCTAACAACTTTTTTTCTCTAGTGGTATTTATGGGTTCTGTTTTCTGGGGCCTAGTCACTGACTTATCTGCTTGGTGGGTGTGCTCATATCTCCTCCAGGAACATGTACTGTGAACTAGCTAGCAGACTGTCTGCAGTTATATGTGTATGGCTGGAACACCTTGCAGGGTGCAGTGGCTGGTGACTCACTGTGCTTGCTGCTGGAGAATGTCAGATGGTGGTGGGGCAGCTGAGCATTTCTAGGCCTACTGTTTTTCTGCCATTGCCTTATGGATGCGTACAGCTCTGCATTGGCTACCCTGTAGGGTGTCTGTTCCCCAGCAGGACTGGTGTTGATGGCCCCCCCTCTACTGCCACCATTGGCAGGGATGTAGAATATGGATTTGTTGGTGGGGGGGAAGAGAGAAGTTGGGTCCTGTCTTCCACCCTGGGCCATGGAGGGGTGGGTTGCGTGGTGATACATAATCTGCTTATGGACCCACACCTACAGCACCAACCCAGAACATGCACTATTCTGGGCACATCATAGCCCATAAGGCTAGACCTGATGGACAACAATGCATACTAGGCATATCTGCAGGAACTACCTATCACACACACGGGCACTGATGTGAACCTACAATATGGCCTATTTCAGACATTGAAGGTGCTGTAGACCTGGTGCTGGGCACCCCACCTCACCCTCAGGGTGAGCACAGTACCCACACAATGTGATGTCTGTAGCTGCTCTGTGCCACTAACACACACCATTGGCACCCCCTACCAGGCTGAGGTGCTGTGGGGGTGCACTCGGTCAGTTCCCCCTACCAGGCCGAGGTGCTGTGGGGGTGCATACCCCATCTTGTGATCATCTGTAGACTGCTGATTTGCATGTGCAGTGCATCATGGGTATGGGTGGGTTGACCCTATCCTGGTAACCACAGCAATTTGTGTGGTGCCCTGCAGTCCTTCTGTAGCCAGCCAGGGGTTTGGTAGCAGTTGTAGCCCACTGGCTTCTTCACTGCCTGTGGAACCAGAGGTCATGGGTTTGATCCCACAGTAAGGTTTTTTTGATAGGCCTGTCCAAGGCATTGTCTGTTTTTAATGTAAATTAGTGCTGCCAGCAAAACCACCCTCACAGTGCTATAACCTTAAGGTGCCTCATAAGGCACCCCAAAAAGTGCCTTATAAGGCATCCTATAGGGGACCTTATAGGGTGTCTTGGCAGACAGTGCACTTTATAATGTGTCCTCTGGAGTGCCTTATAGGGCGCCGTATGCGGCACCTTAGGTTACGGCACTGTGAAGGTGTGTTTGCTAGCAGCACTAAAATAAAAATAAAATGTTTCAAAAAGCAGTACTTGAACATAAAGGGTAACACCTAAGCCAACCTTATTCATTAGGCACACTGGGGATCAAACGCATGACCCCTGTATCATCAGTCAGTCTATTAACCATTGGGCTACACCTCTGTTGCTCTGTTTGTTGGTCAGCGCGCCTACTTAAGATTAGTGCGCATTAACGTGCTTAGCGGCTTCTCGCCCAATAATGTGCTCAGCGCACGTTATTGCACGAAAATCCCGTTTTGCTACTTTAAGACCGACACGCCCACTCCTCTTATGGCAGCCTGCACACTATCGCCGGGTGCACGTTAAGACTGCTTAGTAAACATACCCCAAAATTAAACTTAACTATCTAATTTCTCAACATACAGGGATGTCCTACACGGAGCGGTGGGTTCACGCCTAAAACAAAGACATGGGGAGGGGTGGCCTGCACAGAGCGGCAGGTGCACCGACTCTTGCCATCTTATTGGGCAGACTAGATTTTATTTATTTATTTATTTAGCCAGTTTTGTATACCACCTTATCCTTCAATCAAGGCAGTTAGGGACATAACAGGAGTCTAGATTTAACAGAGGGGTGCCAAGATGTACATATATTTCTGGGGGTTGAGTCCCAGGACTGGGTCTTTGGTGTTCGGTGTCCGTAAGGCTGTGTATACTGGGGTTATGGCACTTGTTCAAATGAGTCAATGAACAGGTGTGTCTTGAGGGATTTGCGGAAGTCCTTGAGATCTTTTTGTGCTCTTAGTTCCTCAGGGAGAGAGTTCCATAGGTCCGGTGCCGAGAGTGATGTTGCTCTTCTGGATGTTACTTGCTTCATTGTGTGGTATCCAGCTGGGGTGCGTAGTCTATTGCTGCCTTGGGTTCGTCTGGGTCTACTGTTTGTGTCTCTGGTTATTGTGGTCCGAAGTATTTCTGCTGAGCAGTGGTGTACTGTAAGGTTTTGAAAATGATTAGTGTTGCCTTGAATTTTGTCCTTGCCCTTATTAAAGCCAGTGTAGCTGACGGAGTACTGGTGTTATGTGTTTGTATTTAGCCGTGCCTGTGATTATGCGTGCTGCAGTGTTTTGCACCGGTTGTAGTAGGTAGACAGACTGTTTGGGCAGTCCCTGATATAATGAATTTCCGTATTCCAGTATGGGGGTGACGATTGCCTGGCAAACAGTGCGGAAATGTTCTTAGCTTAGGATTGGCTTGAGTCATCTGATGACTTTTAATCGGTGGTACGCTTTTGCTGCTGTCTTGGTTATGTGTGATTGGAGATTCAGGTTTTTGTCTGTGGTGACCCCGAGATATTTTACTTCATCCTTTGTTGTAATTGTCCTGTGTGGTATGTTGAGCTCTTGGGGTGGGTTGAATGTGGTGCTCCTGGAAACAAACATTGCTTCAGTCTTATCCAAGTTTACCTTGAGGTTATTGTTGGCGAGCCAGGTGTTCATGTGTTCAAGGCACTCGGTCATTGAGGTTATGTCAGGGGCACTCAGGTCGATTGGAGTGTACACCATGATATCATCTGTGTTCAGGTGATATTGTATGTTGTGCTTTTGATGATCCTGCATATGGGCTGGATATAGATGTTGAATAGTATCGATGAGAGGGACGATCCCTGTGGTATTCCTTACGTGGTAGGAAATTGGGCTGACCTTTTTTCTACCACATTTTACTTGTTGTGTGTGGTTGCTTAGATAGGAGGAGAACCATTTCAGGGTGTTGTTGCATAGTCCAATGTCCTGAAGGCGTTGTAGGAGTATGAAGTGTGACACCGTGTCAAAGGCAGCTGAGATGTCTTTGAAAATTAGTAAGAAATCGTTCTTTATGTTGTCTACCCCCCTCGGTAGGTTGTCAAAGAGGGAGGTGAGTAGAGTCTCAACGTTGTGATGAGGTATGAAGCCATGTTGGTGCAGGTCTAGCGGGGCATGGAGGTCTATGTGGTCCTGCACCTGTCTTTGTACTACTTTCTTGATGATTTTTGAGATGAATGGCAGTCTTGAGATCAGACGGTAAGACTTTGGGTCAGAGGTGTTTAGCAAGTTGCCCTTAAAAATTGGTCATATGATAGCTTGCTTTAGAGTTTGTGGGAGGTGCCCTTGTTGGAGGGACTCCTGCACGATTTTGTGTATGTGGTGACTTAGTTGGTTTTTGGATACCTTGATCCATTCTACTGGGCATGGATCTGTTGGTGCGGTTGTCGTATTGAGGGTACCCACAATGTTTTCTATCTGCTGTGTTGTTGGTATAGAGAAGTCATTCCAAGTTTGGTGAGATTCTTTGTATATCTGGTTGTGCTCCATCACTGCTGGGGTGCATATTGTATTGGGCTTGGTGTTTGCTGGATTTATGTTCTTGTTCATCAGATAGTTTGCGAAATCTTGTGGGTCTATTTGGTGCCCGGTTGGTGGTGGGGTTTCTTTTGTGAGTTGTTGTACTATGTTGAATAGTTCTCTTGGTTTGTTGGCTGATTTCAGGATGAGGTTGGTGTGCTGCTGTTGCTTGTGGTTGTTGATTAGGTTGTTGTAGACCTGTTGTTCGATTTTGTATTGGAGTGCTGTCTCATGTGTCTTGGTGTGTCTCCATTTTCTCTCCAGCCTTCTGAGCGCCCGTTTTGCTTTCCTGATCTCGCCTGAGTACCAGGGGGCATTGGTTTGTCTTTGGGCGTGCGTTTTTTCCTTGTTAGTCGCTGATGCAGCTTTGGATAGGGTGGAGTTCCATTTTGTTATGGTTTCATTGATGTCAGTGCATTCTTGTTGTATTTGTGGCATTATTTCCTGTAAGACTCTCCTTGTGGTAGGCTTTAAATCTCCTTGTTTTAGTTTCTTCTTTGGGTTGCTTTGTGATGGTTTTAAGGAGTAAGGTGAAGGAGAGTACGTGGTGGTCTGACCATGGGACTGGAGTGGGGAGTGGGGTTGTAGTTTGTTTCTGTTGGCAGATGGACCATACTGGTCTTTATCTGCCATCATTTACTATGTTACTATGGGTATGTTTATTAAACCGTCTTAAAGTGCGCTCCGCGACGTTATCGCGCGATAAGATACCTTATCATGCGATAATGTTGCATCTTGCGGCGCACAGCTATGTTATCGCGCGATAATGCGTGCCGCGGCGAAAATGAGCGATGAAGGCGGGCAAAGGCTCCCGGAGGGCGGAGGAAGGCTCCCCAGGGGCGGAGAGAAGGGGTCAATGGGTGGAGAGTGGGAGGGGAGAGGCTCCCCGCACACTAACGCTGTGAAATCCGAGGCAAAAAAATATCGCCAGAGAAACCCTCGCGTTACAGCCGATTTAAAGGGAAAAGAAACCATTTCCGTCTGCAATGTACAGCAAAACCAGGGAAACCTACAAAAAGTGATAAGTGTGATACATGTGCACTGAACAAAAGGGCAAAGAAACAGTGAAAATGACATCAAAAAAATGGAAAAAAGCATAACCAAGCTGGCCAATAGTGATATCAATGGGCAACATCAAAAAACACTCCCAAGAAACCTCCAAAAAAAAGAAAAGAATTTTGGAAGGGTCTACTCTCTGTCCCCATACAAGGTGAATGAGGCCACAGTGAAATTGTCCAGAGCAGGGTTTCGGATCCCATTGGCCAGGTTTCCTATCTCCAGGGACTACACTGTTTCTGTGGCCACAGTGTGGTGCAGTGAACACAGCCAGTGTGTTCAGGAGCAGAAGGTCACCAGTTCAAGTGCCAGCTGGGTCTCCTGCCAATCCAGTCCCCATATTTTAATCACTACTAAACCATGAAAGTACAGACAAACCTTTATTGCAGAGAACATAAGCATGGTTCAAATGCCTATATTTTACCCCACAGAGCACAGACACCAGAAACATGGACATTACCTAGAGCACATTCCCCCAAATGCAGCCCTGGAGGGCCACAAATCATTCGGGTTTGATGCTGTCTTGAATATAAGGCCATGTCAGCATGGTGGCGGAGGGGTACCGGTGGTGGAGGGGGCAGTGTCTGCTTCCCACAGCACACCATGGCCTAGCCCTTTTCACGTGGGTGCCATGCACTGCAATAGACAGGCCCTGTCTGACGAGCAGCCATGAACTCCCCAGGGAATGCACTATTTCAGTGCCAAGATGGTGGTGCAGCGCACACAGCCAGTGCCTTCAGGAGCAGAAGGTCACAGGTTTAAGTCCCAGCTGGGGCTCCTGCCATCCCAGTCCCCACATTTTACCCACCACAAAAATGTGATAATACACACAGAACCTTTAGTGCATATAACGTAAACATGCCCAAAACATCTACATTTTACCCTACAGAGCACAGACACCAGAAACATGCACATTACCTAGAGCACAGTCCCTCAAATGCAGTCCTGGAGGGCCACAAATCATTCACGTATATGCTGTATCTAATAAAGATGTGTGTGCTACATTTCCATGCGCCGCCTCCATGGTATGCAGATGTATTCATGTATATTCATTAGGGACAGCAGGAAAACATGAACAGTGTTTGGGCCACCAGGACTGGAGTTGTGGACCTCTGCCCTAGAGCAGCGGCCAACAGGAGCAGAAAGAACCGCACCCACAGGCTCCATTATGGAAAGCCCACGGAGAGGCAGGATATTGGGCCTTGCGTACATCTCACAATACTAGTACGTGCATACCTTACCAATGCCACCATAAACCTTGGAATATGGTACACATATATCAATAGGTTGCTATGATTACTGGCAGATAGCAAATCCTAAGTTAAGCACAATATGCTCATTGAGCTGTATCATACCAATATCTCTGATGTCTGTGGAGTGTGTTTCAGGTCTGGTTTCTGACAATGTTCACCACCCTGAGGAGTGACCACAACAGTATTGCATACCATAGCCATGCCTGCGCTGTGTGCAGGACTGGTGAGGTGGCCTGGACTGCAAAAGCTCTCTATAGTAGCACAATGCTGGCATAGGTGTGGGAGTGTGTGTCTGTCCATCCAGTGTGTGGTGGTTGCAACACCTTACTCAGCCCACACTGTTTGCACTGTGTCCAGTGTTAGCTTGGCAATGTGCATAATGAGGAGCAAGGTACTGTGGGTATAGTTCGGACAGGGTGGCCTGGGCAGGATGCATGAGCACAGGGCATAGGGGAATGGCTGGGACATTGTAGTGGCTGGCCATCACCTGCACGGACAGGGTGGCCCCTGCATGTCCTGCTGGGAGGTCACTCTCACCCTGACTGTGCAGTCACCATGGCATGGCTAGGTCCCCCCTAGTGCTAATAGCATCTCTTTCAAGTGATATCCATGGGCTGCATTTTATGGGGCCCAATCACTGACCTATCTGCTTGGTGGGTGTGCTGACATACCAGTTTTGGGTGCACACATTTCTTCCAGTAATATGCACTATGGACTAGCTAGCAGACTGTTTGCAGTTAGTATGTGTGAGGCTGGAACACCTTGCAGGGTGCAGCGGCTGCAGATTCACTGTGCTTGCTGTTGGAGAATGTCAGATAGGGGTGGTGGGCAGCTGAACATTTCCAGGCCTCCTGTCTGTTATCACTGTATGAATGCATACAGACATGCATGGACTGCCCTGGATGTTGTCTGTCCCCCAGCTGCACTGAGGTTGATGGTTCCCCTCTACCAGCACCATTGCAATGATGTAGAATGTGGATCTGTTGGTGGGAGCTCCAGAGGGCAGTTTGAGTGGTACTACAGAATCCGCCTATGGGTCCAAAGAGCCATCCTGGCCTGGCACCCCAGGTCACATAAATCATGTGACCATGGCACCCACACAGGATATGCACTATTCTGGGTGGCTCAAGGGCAAAACATGACTGAGAAATCAAAGATGGACACAGGTGTATTTGGCAGTGTAGCTGCAAGACCAACCCATCATACACTGTCACTGATGGGGACTTGCACCATAGCCTATCTCAGCTAAGCCATGTGCTGTGGACATGGTGTTGGGTGGCCCACCTCACCCTCAGGGTGAGCACAGGACCCGCACAATGTGATGGTCACTACCTATCTGTGCCAGTAACACACATGCTCAGTACTCCCTACCAGTCTGAGGTGGTGTGGGAGAGCATACCCCATCCTGTGTTTATCTGTAGAATGTTGATTTGCATGTGCAGTGCATCTTGGGTATGTGTGGTTTAACCCTATCCTGCCAACCACAGCAGACAGGCCGTGTGGTGGGCTGCAGTCCAACTGTAGCCAGCCAGGAGCTTGTCAGCAGCTAGGGAGATGTAGCCCATGGGTGACTGCATTGCCTGTGAAGCCAGAGGTCATGGGTTTGATCCCACAGTGGGGGTTATGTGATAGGGCTGTCCGAGGAATTATTTGTTATAATTTTAATTGGTGCTGCCACCACCAACACCCTCAGTGCTGTAGCCTGAAGGTGCCTCCAAAGAACCCTATAAGGTTCCCCAAAGGGAACATTATAAGGTGCCGTGTTGGACAGTGCACCTTATTATGTGTCCTCAAGAGTGCCGCATAGGGTGCATGATGTGGCACTTTAGGTTATGTCAATGGGAGGGTTTTTTTGCTGGCAGCAGAATTAAATACAAAAATCCAAATGACTCACAAAGCACTGCTGATATTAAAGGGTAATGTCTCAGGCAGTCATATCCAAAAGTCACAATGTTGCATTGAACCCATGACCCCTGTACCATCAGGCAATTTGTCAACCAATGTGCTACACCTACCTCCACTAGGTCTGTATGCGAGCACACATGCCTAGGATTCACACACAGTAATGTGCTACACCTACCTCCATCGTGTCATAATGTGCGGTACATAACCTATTGTGTGAGTCCAACGTTTAGGCCAGAAGGCCCCCTCCCCCCCCCCCCATGGCATCCTGCACATCATTGCTGGATGCACATTAAGATGGATTTATGAACATACCCCATAGGCACACAAAACCCCATATCACCAGGGTGAGTGACAGCCCACGTTGATGGGCTCTCAGGACTCCTGGGGATAGGGAGAATGTATTCAACCGTGTAGTCACACACAACCATATCACCAGGGTGAGTGATAGCCCACTTTGATGGCCTCTCACAACTCCTGGGGATAGGGAGAATGTATTCAACTGTGTAGTCACACACAACCATATCACCAGGGTGAGTGACAGCCCACTTTGATGGCCTCTCACAACTCCTGGGGATAGGGAGAATGTATTCAACTGACTAGGCACAGAGAACCATATCACCAGGGTTAGTGATAGCCCACTTTGATGGGCTCTCAGGACTCCTGGGGATAGGGTGAATGTATAGAACTGTCTTTGCACATAGAACCATATCACCAGGGTGAATGATAGCCCACTTTGATGGGCTCTCAGGACTCCTGGGGATAGGGAGAATGTATAGAACTGTCTTTGTACACACAACCATATCACCAGAGTGAGTGATAGCCCACTTTGATGGGCTCTCAGGATTCCTGGGGATAGGAAGAATGTATTCAACTGTCTTTGTACACACAACCATATCACCAGAGTGAGTGATAGCCCACTTTGATGGGCTCTCAGGACTCCTGGGAATAGGGAGAATGTATAGAACTGTCTAGGCACACACAACCATATCACCAGGGTGCCTGACAGCCCACTTTGTGGGCTCTCAGAACTCCTGGGGATAGGGAGAATGTATTCAACTGTTTAGGCACACACAACCATATCACCAGGGTGAGTGATAGCCCACTTTGATGGGCTCTCAGGACTCCAGGGGATAGGGTGAATGTATTCAACTGTTTAGGCACACAGAACCATATCACCAGGGTGAGTGATAGCCCACTTTGATGACCTCTCACGACTCCTGGGGATAGGGAGAATGTATTCAACTGTTTAGGCACACAGAACCATATAACCAGGGTGCCTGACAGCCCACTTTGTGGGCTCTCAGGACTCCTGGGGATAGAGAGAATGTATTCAACTGTTTAGGCACACAGAACCATATCACCAGGGTGAGTGTTAGCCCATGTTGATGGGCTCTGAGGACTCCTGGGGATAGGGAGAATGTATAGAACTGTCTAGCCACACAGAACCATATAACCAGGGTGCCTGACAGCCCACTTTGTGAGCTCTCAGGACTCCTGGGGATAGGGAGAATGTATTCAACTGTTTAGGCACACACAACCATATCACCAGGGTGAGTGTTAGCCCATGTTGATGGGCTCTGAGGACTCCTGGGGATAGGGAGAATGTGTAGAACTGTCTAGCCACACAGAACCATATAACCAGGGTGCCTGACAGCCCACTTTGTGGGCTCTCAGGACTCCTGGGGATAGGGAGAATGTATTCAACTGTTTAGGCACACAGAACCATATCACCAGGGTGAGTGTTAGCCCATGTTGATGGGCTCTGAGGACTCCTGGGGATAAGGAGAATGTATAGAACTGTCTAGCCACACAGAACCATATAACCAGGGTGAGTGATAGCCCACTTTGATGGGCTCTCAGGACTCCTGGGGATAATGAGAATGTATAGAACTGTCTAGGCACATAGAACCATATAACCAGGGTGCCTGAGAGCCCACTTTGATGGGCTCTCAGGACTCCTGGGGATAGGGTGAATGTATAGAACTGTCTAGGCACACACAACCATATCACCAGGGTGAATGATAGCCCACTTTGATGGGCTCTCAGGACTCCTGGGGATAGGGATAATGTATAGAACTGTCTAGGCACACAGAACCATATAACCAGGGTGCCTGAGAGCCCACTTTGATGGGCTCTCAGGACTCCTGGGGATAGGGTGAATGTATAGAACTATCTAGGCACACACAACCATATCACCAGGGTGAGTGATAGCCCACTTTGATGGCCTCTCACGACTCCTGGGAATAGGGAGAATGTATAGAACTGTCTAGGCACAAAGAACCATATAACCAGGGTGCCTGACAGTACACGTTGTGGGCTCTCAGGCCAGTCATTGGTATCTGAAAACGCATAGCACACCAGTTCCAACAGTACCCTAGGAACCAGTGTTGGTGGGTTCGAGACCCAAGTGTGAAAACCACAAGGAGAAATTATAATTTTGTTTTCTAATGTCAGACACATCAGTGCAATGTCTGTCTGCATCATAGATCTGTATAAATATTGTTGGGGACACCATACCCTGTGCGGCAAAAAAATGCGCACGGCGCGGGCACAACTGCGTGTGGCACAACTGCGCGCGTGTTGTGGTGCGCATGCGCAGGTGGGGCATTGCGCATGCGCGCGTGTTGCGTCGTGTGTGCATTCCTCATTGGTGACAGTGTAGAACATGGCAACCAGATCCAGGAAGCCTGCCTTCACCACTAGGGAGCTATGCTGCCTGGCACAGTTGATTGCTGTGCGCCAGCACAAACGTTTTCCAAGTTCATCAAGGCGTCAGGACCAGATCAGGGTACGGAGGGCGTGGGATCGGCTGTCCCGGCGCTATAACCGGCGTGGGATACGGATCAGGGTACGGAGGGCGTGGGATCGGCTGTCCCGGCGCTATATGCAGATTACCTGCAAACCAAAGCAAACCAGGCCACCCTACCCGCCAGATCCAGGTTACAAGACATTACGCCGGCTCCTTCCCACCCACCTGTACCTACACAAGTATCGACAGCTACCCAATGCTCCATCTCCACCTTTACTACCCAACTGAAAGAGAAATACAAGACATCATTCTGAACATAAACACCACCACGGCACCAAACGACCCATGTCCAGCATTCTGGATAAAAACCCTACGTACTGAAACTCAGCACCTTCTTGACTAAACTGATCGGTACCTCATTCCAGACAGGCATCTTCCCCCGAAGCCTAAAACAAACTTCAATCAGACCACTGCTCAAGAACAATAAACTGGATCCCACAAAGATGGACTCATACAGACCCATCTCCAGTATACCGCTTCTAGCTAAAATCTCAGAGAAAATAGTACACCGTCAACTGAGCCAACATATCGAAGATAATTCACCCCTCGATCCCTGCCAGCACGGGTTTCGCGAGCAACATGGTGTAGAAACCTTGCTCACAATTCTACTCAGCACTCTGATAACGGGGATAGATAACGCCAAACAAGGATTCGCCCTCATCTTTCTCGACATTGCAGCGGCTTTTGACTCCGTCAGTCATGATCTACTTCTGGCCCGCCTGGTCGAAAAGGGAATCCACGGCACCGCCCTCGCATGGTGTACCTCATACCTACATGACAGATGGCAACACGTCCGCTCCGGTACCTCAACCTCCACCCCATTCCCATTAACGAAGGGTGTCCCTCAAGGTTCCTCACTCTCTGCCCTATTCTTTAAACGTCTATATGCAGCCTATCTGCTCCATCATCAGGTCCTTTGGTATAAACTGCCTAATTTATGCCGATGATGTCCTCATGTTCACCCCAATACATACTGATCACCCAGACCTATCCCGATTATCCTCATGTTTCAACGCAGTCACAGACTGGCTACACTCGCAGAAGCTCAAAATCAACCTTAAAAAGACGGATGTACTTTTCATCAGCAGAGATCAAGAATTTACCCCGCCACCTTCACTGAAAGTACGTGACGCCGAACTTCTCACAAAGTCAACGATCCGTTACCTTGGAGTAACGCTCGACCAACATCTCAACTTAAACGCCCAGATAAGCAACATCTCAAAAGCTATTTACCACAAGATCCGTATGTTACGTAACATCAGACCTCTACTTGAGCCAGAGGACTTTCGAACAGTCTTTCAGTCACTGGTGATGCCCCATTTCGACTATGCGAACTCCATACTCCACGGCCTTCCGAAGTGCACTCTTCAACCGCTGCAGCTAGCAATGAACACTGCAGCCCGAACCCTTCACCAAGCCTCTAGAAGGGAGCACATTACCCCCATCCTGAAAACGCTACATTGGCTCCCAGTACGCCATAGGATCACCTTCAAAATCTTAACAATAACTTTCAAAGCCATCAACAAATGCACAGCCAGCGCCCTTTCTGAACTTATTCAACTCACCCCACCCAACAGACTGAGAAGATCCGCCGCCACCAACTCCCTAATACTCCCGAAACCCATCACCAAATGTACGAAAACCACCAGAGACCGCGCCTTTGCGCTATCAGCACCTTCATGCTGGAACAACCTACCAACCAACATCCGTGCCATAAACAACCTTCACCAATTCAGAAAGGCTTTGAAGCACTACCTCTTCCTGCAATGCTTCCCCAACTTAGAAGACATTACGTAGCCACACCTCATCCCTACCCACCATCCATCCAATCGCCTTCTCCGACCCTCCGTCCCTCCTCTCCCGGTTAATCACCTGACCGACCTTAACTCTACACCTCACAAGGATTTTAAATACATGCATAGATAGATCGAAGAGTGATGTACATAGTTTGACATGTTCTCCAAGTTCAAATTCCTGTTTATTGTAAGTCCAATGTAGTTTCCCCACACTGGACATTTGTGTTACATGTGAACCGCGCTGATGTAAATAGTGCGGTATATAAAAAATGTTAAATAAATAAAAAATAAATAAATAAATAACCGTCTGGCTGATTACCCACGTGAGGAAAGTGTATGGGGACAGCTCAGTAGATCCACATAGATATATCCAGTGTTGATTGTAGCTGTGCATGCTGATGTGTGTAGGTAGTCTATCTCAGTGATGTGTATCAGGTAAATCCACATGCCATATTGTTTATATATCACATCTGAGTGATTTGCCCTGTACCCAGGGGGCTAAGGACCTGTTCACAGAGTTCCTGATGCCATCCTGGTGTCATGGCAGCTGCTGCTGGTGATATGCTACAACACACTGTAACATAGGTAGCCCATAGATCAGACTAAGGAGGGTTTCTAAACATCCTGCTGGTATGATGGGGTCTGCATTTACAGGGTAACACATCTGTCCCACCCCCAGGGGCTGTGAAATGTGCCCAAAATGGTATGTTAGTCCCAATGGTAATATGCGTGTGTGTGGCCCAGCAGTCCAAAACATCTGCCCTACCCCCACTTGGCCAGAAAGTCCAAAAAACTGGGTCCACAGCACCCCTGCTTGTAGGGAATATGCTGCTATTTATGTTTTCCAATCCACCCTACCCCCAGGAGTCCTGAAAGCCCATCAAAGTGGGCTATCACTCACCCTGGTGGTATGGTTCTGTGTGCCTAAACAGTTGAATACATTCTCCCTATCCCCAGGAGTCATGAGAGCCCACCTAGACAGTTGAATACATTCTCTTTATCCCCAGGAGTCGTGAGAGCCCATCAAAGTGGGCTATCACTAACCCTGGTGATATGGTTCTGTGTGCCTAAACAGTTCAATACATTCTCCCTATCCCCAAGAGTCATGAGAGCCCATCAAAGTGGGCTATCACTCACCCTGGTGATATGGTTGTGTGTACAAAGACAGTTCTATACATTCTCCCTATCCCCAGGAGTCCGGAGAGCCCACAAAGTGGGCTGTCAGGCACCCTGGTTATATGGTTCTATGTGCCTAGACAGTTCTATACATTCTCCCTATCCCCAGGAGTTGTGAGAGGCCATCAAAGTGGGCTATCACTCACTCTGGTGATATGGTTGTGTGTACAAAGACAGTTCTATACATTCTCCCTATCCCCAGGAGTCCAGAGAGCCCACAAAGTGGGCTGTCAGGCACCCTGGTTATATGGTTCTGTGTGCCTAGACAGTTCTATACATTCTCCCTATCCCCAGGAGCTGTGAGAGGCCATCAAAGTGGGCTATCACTCACCCTGGTGATATGGTTCTGTGTGCCTAAACAGTTGAATACATTCTCCCTATTCCCAGGAGTCCGGAGAGCCCACAAAGTGGGCTGTCAGGCACCCTGGTTATATGGTTCTATGTGCCTAGACAGTTCTATACATTCTCCCTATCCCCAGGAGTTGTGAGAGGCCATCAAAGTGGGCTATCACTCACTCTGGTGATATGGTTGTGTGTACAAAGACAGTTCTATACATTCTCCCTATCCCCAGGAGTCCAGAGAGCCCACAAAGTGGGCTGTCAGGCACCCTGGTTATATGGTTCTGTGTGCCTAGACAGTTCTATACATTCTCCCTATCCCCAGGAGCTGTGAGAGGCCATCAAAGTGGGCTATCACTCACCCTGGTGATATGGTTCTGTGTGCCTAAACAGTTGAATACATTCTCCCTATCCCCAGGAGTTCTGAGAGCCCACAAAGTGGACTATCATTCACCTTGGTGATATGGTTCTGTGTGCAAAGACAGTTCTATACATTCACCCTATCCCCAGGAGTCCTGAGAGCCCATCAAAGTGGGCTGTCAGGCACCCTGGTGATATGGTTCTGTGTGCCTAGACAGTTGAATACATTCTCCCTATCCCCAGGAGTTGTGAGAGGCTATCAAAGTGGGCTATCATTCACCCTGGTGATATGGTTCTGTGTGCCTAGACAGTTGAATACATTCTCCCTATCCCCAGGAGTCATGAGAGCCCATCAAAGTGGGCTATCACTCACCCTGGTGATATGGTTCTGTGTGCCTAAACAGTTGAATACATTCTCCCTATCCCCAGGAGTCCTGAGAGCCCATCAAAGTGGACTATCACTCACCCTGGTGATATGGCTCTGTGTCTAGACAGTTGAATACATTCTCCCTATCCCCAGGAGTCATGAGAGCCCATCAAAGTGGGCTATCACTAACCCTGCTGATATGGTTCTGTTTGCCTAAACAGTTCAATACATTCTCCCTATCCCCAGGAGTCGTGAGAGCCCATCAACATGGGTTATCACTCACCCTGGTGATATGGTTCTGTGTGCCTAAACAGTTCAATACATTCTCCCTATCCCCAGGAGTCCTCAGAGCCCATCAACGTGGGCTAACACTCATCCTGGTGATATGGTTCTGTGTGCCTAAACAGTTGAATACATTCTCCCTATCCCCAGGAGTCGTGAGAGGCCATCAAAGTGGGCTATCACTCACCCTGGTGATATGGTTCTGTGTGCCTAAACAGTGGAATACATTCTCCCTATCCCCAGGAGTCGTGAGACCTGCGTAAGGTGTACTGTCAGTCACCCTGTTGCTATGGTGTATGCAGCTGATGATGTGTGCTAGGACACCCAACCCCCAGGGGGCCGGAGACCTGATTGCAATGGTGGGTATGTCATTCAGATATTGTGTTAGGTTATAGCAGGTAGGTTGCACATCTCCCGTAGTCTGTGAGGTCAGCACCTCATCACACACGTCTTTAATGTATCCAGATGGTATGCTAGGTGCAGATGTGGATGTGTTTAACAGCACCCCACCCCCATGAGCTATGAGATCTGATTACAAAGGCCTGTAACAGAGCCATGTCCCCATAAATGTATGCTGAGTCAGGTCACACATCTGCCCACTTGCTACGAATCCCAAACCTTATTGCAGATGAACATTAATGATGGTGTTGGAAGGATACATGCACCTGTTGTGGTTTCACAGCACAGACAGAAACCCTGACATGAGCACAGGTGGCAATAGCCTATTCTGGTGCAATGGCCCCTGCCCCTGTTGTTGGCAACCACACCTGCCATAAGCATACAAGGCCCAAGTCATAGGAACATAACAACATAAGATAGCCCATACTGGGTCATTCCCTCGTCCTTCACGCCCAGTATGCTGTTTGCAACAGTGTCTAAACTAGCTTATACGTACCTAGCAGTATCCCCAAGAGAGACACGTTACACAATGCTTTTAGTGGGTCAAGCATTGCTATCCTGGGCCTTGTAGAAACCCAAATGTCATGGTAGTGGCCCCTGGCAAGGTGAATAGGGCCACCCAAACAATGTTCCATGTATGGACACAGCACCCATGATTGTTAGGATATCATTTTGCCAGTGTGGTTGGGTCTGAGGATGTGCGTAGATCATGACAACACAAATGTGTTCAATAGACCACATACGGGGTTAGGGGGGTTACCATGGACACCATCATTGGGAATCAAAATGTGGCATGGTCATGCAATGTCATGCAAGGGGGCCTCAGGGGACTGGAATGATGTGCTCAGGTTGCCAGGCATACTGCACATAGGTGACACTGCACACATGTCCAGAGACACAGCTACGCTTGCAGGTGGCTGGAACAAGCAGGAAGTAGTCCTTACATGTGGGTATCATCGGTACCGATGGAGCCTGCGTGGTAACGGTCTCCAGTGTCCAATAGGAAAGCTATTGGAAGCACCCCACAGCGCCTGTGTGCTGCCATCTTGCCTTTCCCAAATGTCTCTCTCCAGGTCATTGTTTTCCACAGAGCCAGCAGGTCATTGTTCCTGCCATTGTTGAAAAACAGCTATTGTAGTGCCACTCCTGTGGCAGTGTCTGCCTGTTTTTATTTACTGGTACCACTGGTCTTCTAATTTCATTTTCTAAAAGGTCAGATTCCCCCACACAAAGAAACCTTTTTAACAAAAGAGCAACAATCCCCTTTGTAGGTCTCCCCCCGGTTTGGCATTAGGCCCTAATCCCTCCTCCATCATGGAAAAGCACTCCTCGGCTGCAGAACATATGCTGATAATGTGCTGGTACCTTCTCAGTCACTGACAACCATGATTGGTGTCGCAAATGCTAATGGCCAGATCAATACATGTCTGAATGTTTGGCCTGTGGGACGTTATCCAAGAGTGGTTGGCAGAACAGAGCAGCCAAGCTCGGTACCCTCTTTCCCGCCAACCCTCGGTACCCTCGGTACCCTCTTTCCCGCCAACCCTCGGTACCCTCTTTCCCTCGGTGGCAGCCATGTCGTCAAAGGCTTCCTCCTCCTCCCGTGGATCTCTGGTAACCAAACACAAATCTGTCCATTCCTGAAAGGGTACATCCCCCTCAAAATATCGGACTGCCACTGGCATTGCCCTTGAGGAGTACGCTTGGGGCAAACAGCCCCAGTGGGAGTCCCTGGCCTCCAAAGCCACTTTGGGACTCCATGAAGTTCTGGAGGCCTCAACCTGGTCCGACCACCTGGTGCTATGCTCTGGGGTCCTGGCTTTGGCCAGTACTCAAACACAGACATCGTCAGTGTTGATTGACCAGAGGATTGTGGCCATCGAACGCAGTCTGGCAGCTCTCCTTGCGGCATCAAAGACCTTGGTTCCACCCCAGACCCTGCAAAGTGCAGCACCAGTATGTGCAGCAATTGCAGAACCGGCATTGGCAAATGCACCAATGGTGCTGATGAGTACCGGTATCCACACATTGGTACCGTGTCACTCCGATACTGAGGCCAATTGGTACCGATACCTCACTTTACCTGATCCTCCATAGAGAAGATACATCCAATCTCCTGAGGGGTCTGATGACTCTGACAGCTCAGAGGGTAACGATGTACCTCTCCAGGACAAGCCTGCCTCTCCCAAGAGGAGAATGTTCCCTCCTCAGGATATGTCCTTCCTGGATCTCCACACACATATAGTCAAGGTCCTCTCCATTTCATTAATAACTCAATGTGAGCACAGGCCACGGGAGACAGAGATTCACCAATATCACCAAACTCCATAGGAGGCAGACATCCTGCCAATACATCAGATCTTAAGGAATCCTCTTTTGAGAATGTGGAAGATTCCTCTTACCACCTCTGCACATTCTCACATGTGCCTACTATGTATCGTGTGCCTCCGTTGCCTGGTTTGCACAAAGGACACCTCCCTGATCACTCCATCATGGTGGAGTGTGCTAGGAAGAGAATTAAACGTTACAAACAACATGCCACCAACCCTCCTGGTAGGGAGTGTAAGACATCAGATGCCTTTGGTTGCTGTGTCGTCCAAACATCCATGCTCTCAGGCAGGACAGGTTCCTATATCATGTACATGGGAATGTTCCTGACGGAGGTCACACGAAATCTACAACTGGTAAGTCCACATCTCGCAGATCACAGAGGTCACTACTATGTAGCACCTGTCAAGCATGCCCAGAACATTTCAAAAGTTGTGAACCGCAGAGTCTCTGCCATTGCTATTGGGGCAAGGAAACCTGGCTGGCTGCAAGCCTCTCACCTGGAACACTGGGTACAGGATAAACTGGCCAACACCCCCTGTAGTGGTGAAAACTGGTGTTTAAAAACCAGCAGGACAAGTATACCCAGGGCCGGATTTACCTTGAGTGAGGCCCTACGCCAACAAAAATTGTGGGCCCCCAGCAGGGGCAGCCCAAGGGGGGTGCGGGGCCTCATTTGCATAAGGGGCCTCATTTGCATAAATATTTGCATAATGTTACCATATACTAACTTTTAGTAAACGTGCCTCTTAATGAGTGTATGGATAAAGAAAGACTATAAAATTTCTACATTACTATAATCCAGTGCCAACTGCCAGACACATTAGGAACTACTACAAACACTGCCCATTTAGAACCCATAGCAAACCCGCCGTATCCTAACAGCACTACCAGGACTCACAAAGCACCATACTCTACCAATCAAAAGGCAACACTGCAAATATTAAACCAATACATTTCAGAGAACAACAATACATGACCTACTGGGGAAAGAGAACAAGTGGCAATGTCAAATAGGAATTATATAAACAGAACACCTCAGCTCAGTTACACATGCAGAACATAGACCATCACCAAACAAGTAATCACAATTTAGAAACAGGAAGACAATAATTAAACTGGGAATTCCAAAAGCCAAACTTGGAATGTACAACACTGTAGAAATAAACTATACATTAATTTGCTCTTGTACTAAACAAAGCGCAGACGTTAATGATGCACATTTACCAGAGCTGACATATTCCAATTAATAAATTCAAAATAAAGAGATATTTTTCTACCTTTTGTGCATTTTTTTCAGCTGCAATTGCTCCAGCCACTTTCTTCTGGTTTCTTCGTGTCTTCTGCTAACTCTCCATCGTCTGCTGTCCTTTTGTCCTTTCTTCTCTCCTAGTTTTTTTCCATTCTCTCTCTACATCTGCTTTAACATACTAATCTTTCTCCTTTTGCTCTTTCCTCATTCCTATTTCATCCACTCAAATTTTACCCCTCCATCCTCAATCCCCACTTACTCTCCCAATACCCGGCCAATTGTAGATTTTTTATCCCTCCCACACAAAATATTTTTCCCTTCTCCATTTTACTCTTCCAGCCCCATCCCATTCTAATCCTCCCCCAACATCAGCTCCCTTCTAGTTCCAGCCTCACCCAGCATCCATTCCCTTCTAGTCCCTGCATCAGCCCATTTCCAGTCCTAGCCACCCATCAGCCCATTTCCAGTCCTAGCAACCCCCCAACCCAATACCAGTCCTAGCCCCCCATCAACCCACTTACAGTCCTAACCCCCCATGACCCCATTTTCAGTTTAAGCCCCCCCTATAACCCATTACCAGTCCTAACCCCCCATCAGCCCACTTCCAGTCCTAACCCCATCAACCCATTTCCAGTCAGCCCCCCATAGCCCATTGCCAGTCCTAACCCCCCCCATCAGCCCACAGCCCATTACCAGTCCTAACCCCATCAGCCCACCTCCAGTCTTAACCCCCCCAGCCCATTTCCAGTCCTAGCCCCCCCCATAGCCCATTACCAGACAGCCCCCATCAGCCCACAGCCCATTACCAGTCCTAACCCCCCCAAGCCCATTACCAGTCCACCTCCAGCCTTAATCCCCCCACCCATTTCCCGTCCCAGCCCCCCCCATAGCCCATTACCAGTCCTAACCCCCCCCCCCCGGCCTAAAGTAAATTTTAATTTTAAAAAAAAACCTGCTGGCTGCCGCCGCGGGGCCCCCTCTGCTGCCACGGCAGCATGGACTGACCCGCGGGGGCCCCCTCTGCAATGTCGGTCTGTCGGTCGGTCGGTCCCTCCCTCCGTGCAGGCTGTGAGAGGCGCGAAGGTAGATTGTCTCCCTTGCGTCTCTGTTAAGCCCGCAGGGGCTGATGGGAAATTTCCCATCAGCCCCTGCGGGCTTAACAGAGACGCGAGGTAGACAGTCTGCCTTCGCGTCTCTCACAGCCTGCACGGAGGGAGGGAGGGAGGCACGGAGGGAGGGATCGAGCTTGCAGAGGGGGCCCCCGCGGGTCAGTCCATGCTGCCGCGGCAGCAGAGGGGGCCCCGCGGCGGCAGCCAGCAGGTTTTTTTTTAATTTTATTTTTTAAAAAAAGCCTAACTTGTTCATTTTTGTGGGCCCTTGCCAGCTGTGGGCCCTACGCCATGGCGTACATGGCGTATAGGTAAATCCGGCCCTGAGTATACCATGACAGGGCTTTCAAATATTGTAGATCCTGCAAAGATGAGAGCCTTAGAAAAGCACTTCCTCTCCAAAAAGAAAGGATACTATCAGTCCTATGCTCAGCAAGGACAACCTGCAGTACAAGCTGCTAGAAAGGGTCAACAAGCTACTAAGCAGAGAGCTACTCTGCCTCAGCAGACCCAGCAGCCTCAGCCCCCACAGGGCCTTTGAATCCGTGATGGAGTACCTGCCCTTCCTGGCCCTCCAGGGAAAGCAACCGTCAACAATCCCAGGAAGATTGGAGGCAAATAACATCAGAACCCTGGACTGTGTCCATCATAGAAGAGGGTACAGGCGTCATTCACATAGCCTGCCGCCTCCTATAATAGTAAGGACATTCAGTTTGCAAACGTCCCCCCAACTGAATCCTGAGGTAAAACATCTTATACCTCAAGGAGCAATGGAAGAGGTACCTCATCTCCAACAGGGTTCTGGGTTTCCCCCCCTCCCCCCCCCAATTTCCTCATACCAACGGAAAAAGGAGGTCACAGACACATCTGACATTTCAGAGAACTGAACAAGTTCCTGTTCCAAAAGACATTCAAAATGATTTCTCTAGGAAATGTACTTCCTGACCTACACAGGCAGAACTGCCTTTGTTCTCTAGATCACAAGGATGCGTACACCCATCTTCTCTGCCAACAAGCACAGCAAAAGTTCCTTTGGTCCCCCCATCAAGGAAACCACTATCCAGAAAATGTTTTCCCTTCAGCTGTGCCTCAGCACCCTGAGTATTCACAAAGTGCATGTCTGTGGTAGCCGGTTTGGTCCGTACCAGGGAATTTGTTTGTGGCCCTACTTTGGACGACTGCCTCATCCAGGCACAGTCACCTACACATGCCCAGGCCTCTCTCTCTTACACAATGCGTGCACTACAATATCTAGGCCCTGTCAGAGATCTCGTGGAATCCTTTCTGACTCCCACGTAAACGCTGGAGCTCATAGGAGCAAGGCTAAATACCAGACTGCCAAAGACCTACCTGACTCTGCCTCACTGTCCGTGCATTGTGCAACGTGTTTGGACAGCACTACAAAAAACTCACCTCTCGCATCTAGAGATGCATCAGCTGCTGGGTCACATGGCAGCTACGGTGCATGTGGTCCCCTACGCTTGTCTCCACATGAGACCAGCCCAATGGGCCCTCTCTTCCCAGTGGATGCAAACAAACAGGCTGTCTCTCAGATGTGATAGTAAACTCAAACCGCCATACCCTGTCCCTGAACTGGTGGCGGTCAGCACAAAACCTGTTGGAGGGGTCACCTTTCTTGCAAACCCCTCCTAAGATCCCACTAACAACAGCTGCCTCCAAAGTGGGGTGGGCTGCACATGTACTGTACACCTCCACACAAGACACCTGGAATTGTCAGGAGAGTCATTTCCACATCAATCTGTTTGAGCTCTGAGCAATTTGCCTGGCTCTTCATGTCTTCCATTCCCTTCTACAGGCCAATGGAATGCTACTTAACGCAGAAAATCAGGTAGCCATGGTCTATGTGAACAAACAAGGAGGAACAGGCTCTCTGTCCCTTTGCAACGAAGCTCTTCAACTGTGGTCGTTTGCCAGACAGCAGCAGATCTATCTCCTGCCAGTCTATCTCCCTGGCAATCAGAACTCCTAGCCATACAAACTCAGTCGTGTTCTGCTTCCACACAAATTGTCTCTACACAAGGACCAACTCTGTAGAGTATTGCAACTCTGGGGAACTAAAGATTCATACGTCTTCGCAAGTCCATCATATGCCAAACCTACCCAGTTCTGTTCACGAATCCCAGCTCAAAGCTAACAAGCGAGGGATGCTGTCCTCCTCAACTGGGGGCAGGAATGCCTATATGCCTTTCCTGCCATTCCCTTGATTGCCAAGACCCTATTGCAACTCGTGAGAGACAGAGGCAACATGATCCTCATGGCCCCACGCTGGCAACAGCAGGTGTGATACCCTCTGCTTCTACATCTGTCCCAGGTTCCACCCCTGTACGTAGGGTCAGCTCCAGACTTACTGTCGCAGGAGGAGGGGAATGTATGGCATACAAACCCCCCGTCTCTGCACCTCAGAGCTTGGCTACTGATGGCTGTAATTGCTTTGGCCCTCCCCTCACTCAGGAACTGCATGATGTCCGTTATGCTTCCAGGAAACCTTCCACAAGGCAGTCCTATGCCATCAGGTGGGTGTGACATTTCATTTGGTGAGAACAAAAGGCCTGCAACCCTCTTGTCATCCATATATAAACATGTTTTTGACAAACTCCATTACTTATCAAACAATGGTCTCCAAACTGAGTCAGTCAGAGTCCATTTAAGTGCCATTGCTGCTCCTTCTGAATCCATCAATGGACAACCCATTTCATCCCATCCTCTCATATGCGGAATCATGAGAGGCCTGCATCTACCAAAACCTGCCCTTAGAACACCTCCAGAGGCATGGGATCCCAATCTGCTTCTAGGGCAGCATATGCTGCCACCTTCTGAGCCCTTAGACACTACTTCCTTAAAGTCTCTGACCTGGAAAGTAAAATACCTTCTTGCAATCACATCAGCAAGTCGTATCAGTGAATTTCAAGCTCTAGTGGCTGATCCACCTTACACACCGTCTCACCATGATAGGGTAATCCTAAGGACACATCCACACTTCATGCCTAAGGTGGATTCCTCCTATCATTTGAAACAAGAGGTGTAGTTATATGTAGTCTTTCAACAGCCGCATGCTTCAAATGCAGAGAAGACTCTTCATACCTTGGACTGTGAAAGAGCTGTGGCTTTTCATCTGCAGTGGACCCAGCAACACAGAAGGTCCCCTCAGCTATTCTGAGTCTCTGATCCCTTGCATTTCGGTACAGCAGTTTCAAAATGATCTCGATCCAACTGGATTGCTCAATGTATTACCTTTTATCTATCATAGCTAACACCATTCACTGGTGGCCCATGTTCCCGCTCACAATGTGAGAGTCATGGCAGCCTCACGGGCTCACCTCCATTCCGTCTATATTAACGACATTTGTGGAGCAGCTACCTGGTCCTCGGTTCACGGGCCACTACTGCTTGGATAAAGGCTCCCTCAGGCATGCTATGCTTGGTCAGGCTGCTCTCCAAAACCTCTTCCATACGTAATCCACTCCTAGCCGCCTCTCTTACAGGATGCCAGAGATCCATGGGAGGAAGTGGAAGCCCTCCACAGGCCCTCACCACTCTGGGGATCCTTCCCTGGCCTCTACATCTAGGGTTTCCTCACATGTGACGACCACGTCCTGCTTGTTCCTGGTGATAGCATAGTTAATCACCTGTAACAGCTGATCTCCGGGAATAGCAGGATGAGGTAATCACAACCCACCCATCTCCCTTAGCGGGTTGTGTGTGTCTCTCTCTCTCTCTTTCCCTATCTCTCTCTCTCTCTCTCTCTCTCCTTGTGTCAGCTTTAAACTCAACTGGAGAGAGGAATTTTGGAAAGGTGGGAAGGCAGCACGCACACACTGTGGTATGCTCCCAAAAGCTTTAATATAGGACGTTGGGGAGCGTTCCCACACAGGCTCGGTTGGTACCAACGCCACCCACATGTGAAGACTTATTCCTGGTGTTCCTGGAGATCACCTGTTACACGTGACTAACTATGCTGTACATGACACACACAGCAGTGGAGCAGGAGCAGCAAGATGCTGGCCACACAGATGTTTGTTTATGTTGCCCACCCACCAGAGGTAAGCAGTCACTGATGCCCCCACACATTGTTTTCACATCCACAGGTAGAGGATCTCCAGAAGAAGGGGTGCGAGTTGCGTCTCCACCACAGCGAATATCTTGCCCGCCTCCAGAGGGCAGCGCAAGCAGAGGGTGATGGTGAGTATTGACAACCTTGCTGCCGAGTAACGAATGTCACATTGGCCCACCAGCCTGTGTGGTGCCTGCATATGTACATGTGTTATGTGACACACTTGATAATGTGCTGATGACTGTCATCTTCCACAGAGGGTGATGACAACGATGACCAGCCCAGCACATCTGCATATGCCCTAGGGCACCCTCCTGCCCACCATGCCCCAGAGGTGGAGGTGGTGGTGGTGGAAGAGGAAACTGAGGTGGAGGCAGAGGACGAGGATGATGAGCTGGTGCAGAGTGCAGTGGAGGAGGGGGCTGATGGGGGCATGGAATGGGTGGGTGGCGGCGTGGCAGGGGAGGGAGAGGGTGTGTCTGATGTGGGTGTGGGGGTGGGAGAGTGATGGGGAACACAGTGCAGCACAGGGCACTGTGGGCTCCCGCCAGCCATTCCATGTTGCTCCACCATCCAGGGCCACACACAGGTCGCATGCACATGCCACCACCCAGACCCCTGGGACCATGTGTGTGTGTGGTGGCAGGTGTGTGGCGGACCTGTATGTGGCCCTGGATGCCTTGGAGTGGCGTGTGCACCTCCTTGTGCACTCGCACCAGTGGCTGGCGGGAGTGACCATCTCTCCAGGGGGTCTCAACTCCCAAATTGACTGGAATTTGTGTATCTAATCCAATTAAGTTAATAAGGATTTTTATTCATCATTCAATATCTACCGGTTCTCCTCCTGTCTAAGCCGCATGTGCGGCATCTTTTCACATTGCCAGAGAAATTAGTCAGCAGGGGCCATCTGTGGTGAGCAGTTTGGCATCTGAGTTATCTTTTTCAATGCAGATGTTATACATATATATTTCTTCATAAAACAACTAGTTGAATTGTGGGTTACTAACTGGAGAATGTTCTGTTTATTTTCCTAGTTGATATTGACAACTGTGAAAGTCAGTGCACAACCCCTGAAGAAACGATATATTCATGAAACGCAGCAGCGCTGAAACTGGCGTTACAACTGTGAAAGTCAGTGCACAACCCCTGAAGAAACGATATATTCGTGAAATGCAGCAGCGCTGAAACTGGCGTTGGGATTTTTCATTTAAGATAAGCCTGACTTGCTTGGTTTTTTGAACGATTTTGATTTTAAATTGAATTAAGTGAATTAACAAAATAACAAAAAAAAGGGTCGTTGATGCAAATCGCAGCGTTGTGGTTAAGAAGTTAATGCCATAGCTCCTGTCAGTCTGAGACCCACTTTCTACATAGAAAAATACGTTAAGAGTTTTAACAAAATCACATGGGAAGTTATAAACTTATTGTTATGTATTCTCATATGGATGGAGTAATTAGAGTACAGACACCCCACCATCGAGGGGCATGTGTGTACGACACAACATGCATTTGCACACTACCTAAGGGGAGCACAGGGACAGACATTGGAAAACACACGTATGTACTGGTTAACAACTGTTTATTGGTCCCGGAGTCACCTCCTGCATGGCTGCCCGTGCCTCCCATGGCACACCACCCCCCCGCAGAACTGCACCTTGTCCTGGTGCCTCAGGTGCCGGTGCTGGTGCCAGTGCTGGTACTGGTGCTGGTGCTGATACTGGTGCTGGTGCTGGTGCTTGCTGCTGCATTAGCCCCACAATGTCCTCCATTGCATCTGCAATGTGGGCAAGCGCCCCCAACCGCATCTCCTCCCGGATCATCCTCAGCTCCCTGGTTTTTTCTCCAATTGCCATGAACAGACGCTGGAGTGCCTGATGAGTGCCTGTGGGTGGGACAGAGTGTGATATGTGAGCTTCCTCTCCATTACCAGCTGTCACACATATATATGTCACGCATATCCCAGAAGAGCAGTCTGAAGAACAGTCATGCCTGCCAAACCTACCAACGATTACATCTGTGTCTCCCATGAGCCATCCCATGTCTGGAAGGGGTCTGGATGTGGGGTCATGAGAAACACAGATCTCACACATGGCACATTGCCACAGTTTAATATGACTATTCCATGTCTGCACACTGCTTGTCTGGGATTGGTCAGATGATCTGAGGGGGCCTAAGACACACATACACATATCTGGGGTGCCCCAATTTCTATAATGCTGGCGCACACTGCAGATTATGTTGTCAAATGATACTGTGTGACAATACCCATGACGAGGTCTCTGTCACATAGGGTGTCTGGGTGACCTGTGATCATTGCTCTTCTCTTTGGGCTTATGTGGGGTATATGGGCAAACACAGTGTGCATGTGTGTGAGCCCCTCACAAATGCTGACACCTGACAAGACATGCTACAGGAGGTAGAATCACAGAGCACAGAAGACAACCCCCCAAAATCAGAACTCTATGCTATGTGGGCAATATACAATAATTTTGTGGATGTTAGGACAACCCAGTCGGGATCGTGGGGTATGCGGTTACCCACCTTCTGCATTGAGCCGTGCTGCAGCAGTGTGTGCGCGCAACTCTTCAACGATTGGGTCCAATTCTGGTGGAGGGTTCTCATCTGGCACTGGTGCATGACTGGGGTGTTGTCTTCAGATGTCCTCCGAGCCCTCTGTGTCAGTGACGTCTGGGGTGTGGTCCTCTGGCTCAGGCTGCACGTGTGTGGTTGGGGTCCCGTCACCATTGCTGGTGCTGCCCCCAGACATTGTGGGCTGGGGCTCTGCCACATCCTCGGCCAATTGCACCTCCTCCTCCTCAGCTGGGGCCATGGTTGTATAGTCACCTGGGTTATGGAAACCATACACAGCACAGATTGGTTTGCATGGTTCAACTACATACAACTGTTTAACACATCCACCCCACAATCAATGTGTGTTTGGCCGTGGCCTGTACATGTGCTAAATAGCTACCACTACAGCTCCTGCTACCACTATTAGGCATATTTAGGCCACTACCTAGCAGACACATCGATGTGTACATCATGGGTCCTCAAACTACAGGACGAGGGCCACATGTGGGCCGCCAAGGAGATGTATGCAGCCCGATGGGTGTTTTTGCCGCAGCTGCCAGTCCTTAGGGGCAGCTATACACAGGACCGCAGCATTCATTTAGCAGCAGTCCAGCTAAGTTAACACCTCACAAATCTGCTGCTGCCGCTGCCGCCGTGCCAGCGGAATAATCCAGCATCCCACGGGCCTCCCCCTGCTCTGCAGTGTCCTCCATGCAGCCTCAGTGTTGGCTGTCAGAGCCACGCAAACAGAAAAAGCTTCTCCTCTCGTGGCTTTGTTAATCCCGCCATGGGCCTGATGGTATTTTACATAGGGCCCGTGGCGGCATTGACATAGCCGTGAGAAAGGGATACTCTCCCCTCACACGCCTCTGACAAGCCCACACTGAAGCCACATGGTGGAAGCAGCAGCAGCAGGCGTGGTTGGGTTATTTCATACCCTATCTTGCCTGATGGGGGTGGAGGAGGTTTGGAGTGGTAAATGGCTATGGGGGGGAGAGGTAAGACTGGAAGTGTGCTGATGTGGGGGAGGGGTTTAGGACAGGTCATGGCCTATGGGTGGTGGTAAGATTGGCATTGGGATGATGGGGGGCCTAGGATAGGAATCAAAATGTGCTGTTGGGGGTGCTAAGATTGCAAATGGGCTGATGGTGGGGCCAGGAGAGGGCTATCAATAAGCTTTTGGGGGGGCTGGGGTTTGCAAATGCACTTCTGGAGGAACTTGGATAGGACTCAACCTGGGTGTGGAGCTAGGACTGGTTCTGGGCTGATGATGGGCCAGGGATAGGATTGGAAATGGGCTGATGGGGGGCTAGGACTGCAAATGGGCTGATGCACGGACTAGAGGGGAGCGGATGCTGGGTGTGGCTGGAAATAGATGGGAGGTGAGGTTGTGCAAGGATCAGAATGGGATGGAGCTGGACAAATGAAATGGTGAGGGAAAAAAACATTTTGAGGGAGGTAAGAGATATCTACAATTGGACAGATAGTGGGGATTGAGGATGGGGGTCTAACATTTGAGTGGATGACCTAGGAATGCGGAAAGAGCACAAGGAGAAAGATTACCATGTTAAAGCAGATGTAGACAGAGAATGGAAACAATACTAGACGTGTGACAAAAGGACAAATGGAAAGCAGATGATGGGGAGTTAGCAGAAGACCCAAAGAAACCAGACTAACGTGACTAGAGCAATTGCCACTGGAAAAAAACCCCCAAAATGTTTTGAAGCATTCTCTGTTTTTTGTACTTCTGCAGTGTTCTTTGGGCTTTCTTCATATTTTTTTAACACTATATTCCGGGCCTCCAATGGTCTGAGGGACAGTGAGGGCCCCCTGTTTAGAATGTTTGAGGACCCCTGGTGTGCATTATCCCACAGAAGGACCATCCCTGCTTAGCAGTGCTTAGATTAGACACAGACATAACACATACAGGTCTGAGAGGGGGCTTGTAGCAGACATGTAGCCACATGTGCAGGGCAGATATAAAAAGGGATGATGCAAATGAAACGTGTTTTGAGGGCAGCAAAACACAGAGTAAAAGGGGTGGAATGGGGGACAGCACACTAATGAGCCAAAGGCAGAGGGTGGGAGATGATCCAGGGGAGAAGGTATGAGGAGGTGTTAATAAGAAGCCTGATGCACATCCAAAGGGCAGGTACTCAATGGGTTGGGAGCAGCAAGGTGTGATTTGGGTACCTACCTGCCTGGGGATGGGCAGTGTCCATTGCCTCTGGCAGTCCATAGAGGTATATTGGCCCTAGCCGCTCTGCCAACTCCTGCTCCAGGGGTGTTAGGGAGGGTGTAAAGGGGCCTCCCCCTCCAGTGCCCACGGCATGCCGCCGCTCTGCCATCATGTGTGCATGCACACCCCTCTTTATGTCATTAAACCTCTTCCTGAGGCTGTCGAGGTCTCTGCTTGGGCCCCCTGCTTGTGCCACCGCCTCCTGCACCTCCTTCCACACCTGGGTGCGTGTTGCAACAGTGGTGGTGTTGCTTAGTCGTCCGTATAGGACCTCATAATTTTCTAGAACAGAAGCCAGCAGGATGTGATTTTCCTGTGGTGAGAATTTCTGAGCCCTCTTCCGTTGCAGAGCTGGTACCGGTATGCGTTTACGTTTTGTAGTGAGAGGACCCTGTGTGGGCTGGGCCGATGGCCCTGCAGCTTCCACCACACTCCCTGCCATATCTGTCTCCTCCCCAACAGGTGGCCCCACCTCCCTCTCCCTCTCCCTCTCCCTCTCCACTCCTGCCCTGTCCTGTGGCTTCATCTCCCTGTCCTCTCCCTCCCTGTCAGACATTCCTTCTCTTGCCCTTCTCAGCTCCACCTCACACCTCCCTCCTCTCTCTGCTATCTGCTCTTTACCTCACCTCCTTTCTCACTCACCTGCTCCTTGACTCCCCTCCTCTCTGTATCCCCTGCTGTACCTCACACCTATCCTCCACAGCCAAGCCTCTAACACTCTGACGCTCACCACAAAACCTTAGCTCTCCTAGACACCCGCTTCTCTCTATCTCTCTCTCTCTCACTGACACCTTCTCTCTCCCTCGCCTACCAACAACCCCTCAACGTGCAGCACGTGTAGAGGTTTATTTATAGGGTTTTTTACGTTGCACGTGCGCAGTTGTGTGAGCACGTTGGCTGCGTAGGTGTGCATACGCAGTTGGCCGTGTGCATTGCGCATGCACCGGCCAGAGGCGGGAAATGGGTGCTTGTGCATTTCGCAGTCAACTACGCAGAGCGTGCGCGCTTGCGCGCCACCGTGCACACTGCGCATGCGCAGTTGGCTGTGCGCATTGCGCATTGTGATGCTGCAGAACCTCTGAGAGGGGAAGAAAATGTTTTAAATGCAGGAAAAGTCAAGCACAACCTGCAATATCGCGAGGAACCACATAGGGGGAGCAGGAGGGACCTCCGAGGAACAGAGGAACCACACCTCCTAGGTCATGAGGTAATGCCAGCCAGCTTCCAATCAAGAAAGAGAGGAGTGCCTCTTAAAGGGAATTTGGAAGGTTGGAAGGCAGAATTAGGACAGGCAGAGCGGCCAGAACCGGATTCAGACCAGAGAGAATCAGGAGCAGAACAGCCTGGGAAAGTGGTACAGCCCTGGAAAGGAGGATATCCTGGGGAGACAGGACAGCCCTGGAGAAAGGCACAGGCAGGACGGCCTGGGAAAGGAGGACTGCCAGGAGAACCAGCAGAACCAGCAGGTTGGGCAGGACATCCGAGTGAATGGCCTAGATATCCAGAAGGAGCAGTAATCCCTGAACCACGGTTCCGCAGGAGGCAGCAGCAGCCGCATTGGCTTGGAGAAAGGAGACCCTGTGGAGAAGGTGGGACAACTCCAGCCAGAGTGAGTGTTTGTTGTACAGAGAAGCAAAGGCGTGGCTGTGACTGTGGTCTAAAGCCAACAGCAAGACAGTTGGAGAGCTCAAGGCCTGTTGCTCAGGCCAGGCAGGATCCCAACTGGAGCACGCCTCAAGCCTCACCTGGAGCAGACAAGCCGAGAAGAAAAGGTAACCCATATTTAACTAAAAGCAGGGTACAAACTGCTGATGTATGGGGAGTACAGGGAGCATAGGAATATTATCCTTGTGAGAATGCTTATGAGATAAGGTGCAAGAAACACGCACCAACTACGAGACTTGTTAGTGACCAAGCTTTACAGAAAGCTAAGACAAAACACTTGCAAAAGGAAGACAGTTCCCAGTATCTGAGGGCGCAGGACCGACGCCCTGTATTCAACCCTGAGCATTGGGAGGTTGTGCAGAAGGTATATAAAAAGCCTTATTACAACTTACCAACAAATACTGACTTAGGCTCAGAGGCTTCAGAAGGGGAACCAATGCAGGTGGAATTTGCATCAGACACCGAGATGGACTGTAGCTTCTGTAAGTCAGAAAGTTTGGAGTCCTTACTAAGCAACTAAGCTAGGTCTTGGGAGTTGAGACTGTTTGTTTGCCTGCTATACCATTTACTGTGAAGATAACAGTTTTCCTTTAATGCTTTCTTTTTCTTTATCCTGAAGTAAGGAATTTTGTGTTTGACGTTTTTGTGTCCAAGCATATGAACCTTTTTGCATGAAAGGGGAAATAAATGCCTTTTGTTTTCCCTCCACTCGGACCTTTTGTTTTCTGTGGGATTTTGGTAACAAAGGACGCTACCAGGGCTGAAAGTCCCTGGGCCCTGTAAGTTATTGGCCAAACCCAACCTTAAATGTTTTTTATGTCCCACCTACCTCAGTCCAGTACGCTGCCAAGGTAGGCCCTGTGACAGCATGCGCCACACAGATGCAGAACGTGGATGCGTACATTAGTTAGCGCGTGAGCTGTGGCGCATGTGCAGTGTTGCGTGTGCACGGCGCATGTGCGGTGTTGCGTGTGCACGGCGCATGCGCAGTGTTGTGTGTGTGCGGCGCATGCGCAGTGTTGCGTGTGCATGGTGCATGCGCAGTGCTGCATGTGCAGTGGTCACGCTTGCGCAAATGCACACGCGCAACACCCGTTAAGTTAAAAACTCTATAAATTGTCCTCAGCACATGTTGCACGTTGAGGTTTTTTTTGTAGGCGAGGGAGAAAGAAGGTGTGCGTTGGCAGTGACGGAAGGAGCGAGTCTGAATCAGGTGTATTGTGGAGCGTGACTGGGTTTGTGATTGTTGTTGGTTGTATTGTGTGGCTGTGGTTCTGTGTGGTGTGTAAGGTATGTGTCTTGGTTAGAGAAGTGTTGTCTGTGTTTGACTGATTTTGAGGAGCAGGGTGGGTGGAGGTTATAGCAGCCTTTGTGTTTGCTGCAGCTGCAGCGCGAGGTGGGCAGGTGGTGCGGTTGCGTGACAGGGGAGATGGTGTCTATGGGGCTGAGGCACAGGGCATGGGTGTAGTCCCGCAGCAAATCATACGTGCAGCTGTGGGGGCAGGGCAGGCAGGGGCTGTGCACGCATGGCGCAGGAGGCGTGCTGAGGTGCAGGCTCGCCAGCCATGCCTCTACAGGCCCAGGGCCCAGCTCCAGGGCATGCGAGAGGACCAGGTCATCTCCCTGTACAGACTGAGCACAGGGGCTATTAGGGAGCTCTATGAGGATCTAAGACCTGACCTCGAGCCCCTGACTGATCAGTCACATGCCATACCAGGTTTGGTCAAGCTCCTTGATGCCCTACATTTCTTTGCCTCTGGCTGTTTCCAGTCATCTGTGGCCGCAGTGGGTGGCATGAGCTGCCCCACCTTCTCACGCTGTCTCCACCAAGTACTGCGTGCCATGGTCAGCCAGGTGCGGAATTATATTGCCATTCCACACACTAGGCAACAGTGGTGGACCCTGAACCAGGCCTTTGAGGCGTTAGCCGGGATACCACACGTGATGGGAGCTATTGATTGTACACATGTTGCCCTGGTCCCTCCTAGAGACAGGGAGGTAGTATTCCGCAACCACAAACACTATCATTCCCTGAATGTTCAGGTTGTATGTGATGCAAATATGCACATTCTGAATGTGGTACCCAGGTTTGCAGGGTCCACCCATGATGCCTACATCCTGCATCACTCGGCACTATTCCAACAATTTGAGGCAGGACAGTATGAGGACTGCATATTCCCATTTCTGACATGCACATGGTGCTCATGTGACTAGGCGTATGTGCAAATGTGTGTCTTGCAGTAGATCACTCATTGTGTGTGTGTCTCATCTGCCTGTGTGGGATATAGGGGGAAGGGGGGGTTGCCCTCCAAATGCGCCCTGCTATGTTGCTGTGTGATGCTGGTTGATTGGATGCAAGCATTTGTGTGGTTGTTACATATTATGTTGTTGCCACTCCATACAGCTACCCCTTGTCTGGTGTTTCTTAGGTTCACCCACTCAATCTGTAATAGCATAGACACCCAGGAAGCTCTAAAAAACATGAGGAGTGATCTAGCTAAGCTTGATGAATGGTCTTAAATTGGCCAGCTGGGATGTGATGGTAGGAAATGTGAAGTCAGGCTGTTGGGCTGAAACAATCCAAGGGAGCACTATTGTATAGGGGGTGAAGTACTCTTGTGCACTACAGAAGAGCGGGACCTAGGTGTGGTTGTTTCTGCTGATGTCAAAGTAGCTAACCAGGTTGAATAGGCGAGGGAAAAAGCTAGAAGGCTGGCTGGGTGCATACAGAGATGAATGGCTAGCATAAAACAGGAAGGGAGAATTCCTCTGTATATGTCTTTTGTGAGACCTCATTTGGAGTAGAGTGTGCAATTCTGGAGACTGCACCTTCAAAAGGATGTGCACAGGATGGGGTCGGAGCAGAGGGTGTCTACTAAAATGATTAGTGGTCTTCATTATACAGCATATGAAGACAGACCGAAGGATCTTAGGATGTACGCCTTGGGGAAAGGAGGGATAGAGGTGATATGATGGAGATGTAGAAATACCTCCGGGAGATAGATTCAGGGGTGATATGCCTCCATATTTCTTTACTGAATAGGTGGTGGATCCATGGAATACTCTCACAGTGTAGGTGGTAGAGACGAGGACAGTAACTGCATTCCAAACAGCATAGGACAAACACAGAGGATCTATAAAGGATAAAAAGGGGACTGTTGTACCTGTTGATATGGACGGACAGACTAGATAGGCCATGTGGTCCTTTTGTGTCATCATATTTCAATGTTGCAATGCTGCATAGCTGTGATGTCATATGTTTCTTACAGAATGTGTAATGCATTTGTTTGGCACATATATACCTGTGTCCATTTGAGGGGACATGAGCTCATGCTTTAACTTACCTCATGTCTTTCTACAGGTGATGCAGGATATGGGTGTCGCCCCTGGTTGTTGACCCCTATGCGTCAACCACGGACACGTGCAGAGCGTAGGTACAATGAGGCCCATGCCACCAGCCGCTCTGTCATAGAGCGCACCTTTGGCGTTTTGAAGAGTCGCTTCAGGTGTCTGGATAGGACAGGCGGCGCCTTACAATATACTCCACAGACTGTGGCAGAGATCATCATAGCCTGTTGCATCCTGCACAACATTGCTCTCAGGCACAATATCCCTGCAGAGATTAATGAGGGTCTGGAGGATGATCCGACGTGCCCCCCCCTTTACGTGCCCGTGAGGACACACGTGAGGGCACAGCAATCAGGCGGCAGGTGATTGCACAGCTCTTCTCATGTACGTACTGCATATGCTCCCACATTTTTTGCTATATGTGTGTAGTGCTAATACAGATTAACATTTGTAGACCAATATCAGTAGGATGCAACACTGCACTGACATGTGACAGACACTGGCTGGCCATTCCAACGTCAAATATCAGCATGACTGGGAACCAAACCATGTGGGCAGGGCAGAACTGAGGGCTGAGGTGGATGATGTGGGTGTGTGCTTTTAAGCTTGTGGGAGGTTTTGGGGTGACATTCGTGGTTTGTGGATGATTGTGATAGCGGATGCTGTGCAACCACTGTTAGTTTGTGTTATGCTTTGGGTGCAGCAAGGTGAGAGGCATTTGGTGTGGGTTTCACACTGGGAGAGAGGACCATGTTTGGGGGTCACTTGTGCAGCTGTGTGTGGTTTTCATTTGGTATTTTGAGCTGATTGTGTGTGTGGTATGCTCTTGTAAGCTGGATGTGTTGGTCTGTAATTTTTGTATAGCGCTACATGTGCTATGTAGCACTATATACATGCTCAGTACTATCTGTCATAATGGTAATTGAAACCCTTACGGGGAGTTGCGCATGAAATGAGAGTCAGAAGCTGTAAAGATGTCTTACACATTGGAGCATGGAACGTACGAAGCATGAACCAAGGGAAGTTGGAGGTGGTCAAGAATGAAATGGAACGTGTACAACTTGATCTGTTGGGTGTCAGCGAACTGAAATGGACTGGCATCGGGCACTTTGCATCAGATGATCACATGGTCTACTATGCTGGAAATGAAAGACAAAGAAGACATGGTGTTGCATTTATAATAAAGAAGAAACTTGCAAGAACTGTAATGAAATACAATGCAGTCAGCGAACGCTTAATCTCTATTCGTCTACGAGGAATGCCTATCAACACAACTATAATTCAAGTATATCCCCAACAACAGCTGCAGAAGAGAATGAAATTGAAGAGTTCTATGAACAAGTACAAGCTGAAATTGACAGAGCATGCAAACAGGATATCCTGATAGTCATGGGTGATTGGAACGCAAAGGTTGGCAACAAAGAAGAAGACAAAGTAGTTGGAAAACATGGACTTGGCAACAGAAATGAAGCTGGAGAAAGACTGATAGAATTCTGCAAGACCAACGATCTATTCATCTCAAACACCTTCTTCCAGCAACACAAGCGGCGACTGTACACGTGGACTTCACCCAATGGATTGTATAAAAATCAAATTGACTACATCTGTGGAAGTCAACGATGGAAAAGCTCTATAACATCAACAAAGACAAAACCTGGAGCTGACTGTGGTACAGATCATCAACTACTAGTATGCAAACTCAAGCTAAAGCTGAAAAAGAGCAAACCACTCATGAATGCAGCAAAATATGACCTTGAGAATATACCACTGGAATTTAAAGACTGCCTGCAAAATCGATTTGCTGCTTTAGATACAAATGACAGAGCTCCAGAAGAGTTATGAAATGACATCAAGAAGGTTGTGTTGGAAGAAAGCGAGAAGTCTCTACAAAAGGTAAAAAAGAAAAAAACGGCCAAAATGGATGACGGAAGAAACTCTGAAAATTGCCCAGAAACGCAGAGAAGCTAAAGCCAGAGGAGAAAGAAAGACAATCACAGAACTCAACAGAGATTTCCAACGTGCAGCAAGACAGGACAAGGAAAAGTAATACATTGACGCATGCAAGGAAATAGAAGCAGAAACTATTAGAGGAAGAACAAGATCAGCTTTCCTAAAGCTATGAGAGTTAAAGAAAAGGTTCCAGCCTCGAATTGGAATGTTACAAGATGCTCAAGGTTCTATGTTGAATGATGCTGAGAAGATCAAGAGAAGATGGAAGGAATATACAGAGTTTTTATATGATAAAGATCAAGTGGACCAACAGTCGTTTCAACCTGTACCTTATGATCTGGAACCATTGGTGATGAAAGAAGAAGTTGAAGCAGCATTGAAAGCCTTATCAAAGAACAAAGCACCAGGCATTGATTGCATTCCCATAGAAGTATTACAGCAATCTGATGCAGCTGTTACCGTACTTACAAGGCTCTGCCAAGAAATATGGAAGACAGCATCATGGCCAACTGACTGGAAAAGATCTGTGTTTATGCCAGTACTAAAGAAAGGTGATCCAACTGACTGTGGAAATTATTGCACAATCGCTCTGATCCCACATGCCAGCAAAATTCTACTGAAGATTATTCAAAAGAGACTACAATCATACCTGGAACAAGAACTACCTGAAGTGCAAGCAGGGTTCAGAAAAGGGCGAGGAACGAGAGACATCATTGCGGATGTGAGATGGATCCTTGAAAAGACTAAAGAATACCAAAAGGATATCTATTTGTGCTTTATCGACTATAGCAAAGCTTTTGATTTTGTAAACCATGAGAAACTCTGGGCCATATTAAGAAGCATGGGTATACCAGAACACCTGATCGTTCTCTTGCACAATCTGTACATTGATCAAGAAGCAACAGTTTGAACGGAACAAGGAATAACAAAATGGTTTAAAATAAGCAAAGGTGTAAGACAAGGCTGCATACTTTCCCCCTACCTGTTTAATTTATATGCAGAACAAATCATCAGAGAAGCAGGATTGTATGAAGACAACAGAGGTGTGAAGATTGGTGGAAGACTCATCAACAACCTTCGCTATGCTGATGATACCACATTACTGGCGGAAAGTGAAGATGATATGAATCATTTGCTTCTCACAATCAAAGAACATAGTCTCAAAATGGGACTGCACCTTAATGTAAAGAAGACAAAGATCATGACAACTGGCATAATCAACAGGTTCATCATCGAAGGAGAAGAAATTGAAATCGTGAATAACTTTAACCTACTTGGATCAACTATCAATAAAGAAGCAACAAGCAGTCAAGAAATCAGACGACGCATTGCTCTTGGCAGAAGGCTATGAAAGACCTAGATAAGATTCTCAAGAGCAGAGATGTCTCTCTCCATACAAAGATTCGACTTGTTCAAGCCATGGTATTTTCAATAACATCATATGGATGTGAAAGCTGGACAGTGAAAAAGATAGACAGGAAGAAAATTGATGCCTTTGAATTATGGTGCTGGCGGCGAATACTGTGTATATCATGGACTGCCCGAAGAACAAACCAGTCTGTACTAGAGGAGATCAAACCTAAGCTTTCTTTAGAAGCTCAGATGACAAGACTTCGACTTTCATACTTTGGACACATCATGCGGAAAGAGAGATCGTTAGAGAAAGACATCATGCTTGGCAAGATAGAAGATCAACGCAAAAGAGGAAGGCCAGCAATGAGATGGATCGATACAATAACAGCAGCTAAGGGTACCAGTCTGTCAACAATGAGCCGCCTGACTGAAGATCGAACACAATTTAGGATAGCTATCCAGAGGGTCGCCATGAGTCGACTCCAACTCGACGGCACTTAACAACAACACAGGGAGTTAGTGGCACAACACAGTGTGGCAGACTGTATAAGTCATTGTGTAGCCTGTCACAGTGCTGACTCATTAGTGACCCCTATGGAGACAGAAGATAGTGCAGCTCAGGGAAATAATGACGTGCTGAGAAAACACATGGTGGAAAGTTGCCAGGGGCAACGTAAGCAAGTGAGGTCACGGGCTTGGGAGACACCCTCAGCCAATAGGAAAGCCAGGGGATTTTCACCTGACTCTAATCAGCTAGGGAGTGGTGCAGCTAGGGAATACCTAGAAAAACCTAGCTCACAAACAATTAAGCAGAACAGGAGCAAGAACGAGACCAAGGCTGAAGAGCTTAAGCACAGGACCGGGAAGGTACAGCTTAAGAGCCAAACCAGGAGCCAAGATAGGAACTGGAGAGAAACCCAGAGAAGGAACTGGTTACAGGAGGAGGATGAGAGGAGCTGTGGAGAGAGCGTGTCAGAGTACCCCATTGGAAGCCTGAATGGACGTCTGTGTGAGTCTGAAGAGTGCTTGAATGAAAGGTACAGACAGCGTGACACAGCTAAGGAAAGTAAATGTAACAGCCCAGCGTGGAGCAGAGATAAGAAAGAAAAGGTACAAGCTAGGAAGTTTAATCCCAGTGCAAGAAGGGAAGCAGAGATATTCCTGTATCCTTTTTATAAGCAAAGTAAAGGCTTTTTACCTGAAGAAGGGACACACTCTGCAAGGTACGTGAGACCTAGAGTTTCCCAAAGGCTGCCGTCAGGAGTTCCAGCTGGTTCTCAGTTCCTACCTAAAGCAGAGCTCAGAACAGGGCCAATTCCACCTAATAGTGGGGCAGAGCAATTCCTCAACCTGTTTCACAGAGGTCAGCAGAGGGGAGGCTCCTATTACTACAACAAGAGTGATTTTGGTAAACACCCACAGTTTTCCTCTAGCAAGGGAGAACGACGTCACAGACAGGACGGGCTGTTTGCTGAGCCCACACAGAGGGAGAGTGCAGAGGGATTGATTCCTGATGTGGAGCCAATGCAATTTGATTTACCTGTAAGTGAAGATATTATAGAAATGGACTGTAGTCTTTCTGTAACAGATGATATAATATCTCTCAGATAAAAAGGAATAAGCAGCCTGCCAAGGCAAAGCAAGGCCTTATTCTCAGTGGCTACAAGCCTATGTTTGAAGTACATTTCTGTTGCTGAAAGAAAGCTATTTTTGTTCCAGTTTTGCTTTCTGTTCCACCCAAGAAGGGTTTTGTTTTGTTGCTGTAAATATTTGAATATCCTAATTGGGAAAGGGAAATAAAGCCCTATTTACCTTATTCAGTTGTCCACAACTATTTTTGTGTAATCTGGCATCAGCTACAACTACCAGGAGGCCAGTTACACAGGGGTCTAGTGCAATACCAGTGCTCACCGGTAGGTGCACCAAGAGGGCCCGCGACAAGCCCTAACATGGATGCAGAGAAGGATAGGGAAAGTGTGCATTGTCCAGCCACGGGTTTTTTGTTTTTATTTTTCCATTGCAGAATAGACATGCAGTGCAGTGTTGCATATGTACACACAAACAGAAGTGATTCAGGCAAGATCAACAAGGTGTAGGTTACAGTAGGCAAGCTGAGTGATCAATGTTGGGGTGGATTGGGTTTAAGGTTGCTTTCAGGGAAATGAAATAATTTTTTCCAACAAATTTTTTTAAGCAAATCTAGCTGATGGCATGTCAACATAAACCCATGACTCAACTAAAGGCTGTATAAGTGCATAGAGGAGGAGAGTGCATGCCAAGACACCAACTACATTGCATACCCTAGAGAAGGAACATAATGGCCATATACACAAAGAGGCTTTGATGGGAGGGGGGTTATTAGGTGCACATATAGGCTATCCATGCTTTGCCATTATCACTTTCACACAGTGGGCTGACATGCAGTCATCAGGGTCACATCAAAAGCAGACATCGGGGTGCGGTTTAGCGGACATTACGCAGACATTGAGATATATGATTAGCAACTCAGTAGCACACAGCTGTTAATGTTAGTCAAGGTATGAGATATACACACCAGGAAATGTGTTTTGACAGAGGATCCCGGAGGTGCCCCTGCATATTTCCATGTGTTACAGCAATTGACAGCGGGGTAGCAAACGACATTGGGACACCAGTACACACAGTGAAGGGCCATTGGGAGCAACATGGGGGATCCAGGATAATACTGCAGCCTTGGAGTGAGATGGGAACACGGTAGGGAAAAAACACTCATGTTCACCAGTGTGTGCGACAACAGGGAGGTGAAGGAGGGGACAGACAGAGTACGGACCCCTGTAGTTTGGCAAAGACATGTCCTTGATGCCTCTCACATGGGAGAGATGTGTACAGTGTGATGGTGAACAGTGAGTCTGTAAAGGATGTTGGGGGGGTGTGTGGAATCTGGGGACAGGAATGTGCATTGTGTGTTGCACAGCTAGAACATGACATATGTATGTTTCCCTTGTGTTTCCCAATGCACAGGACATAGTTGTTGAAGCTCGTGGTGCTGTGGTGCATTGGCAGGGGACTGTACATCAGCCAACATGCTGTGGACTGGGGTAGGTGGAACTACAGTTATATTGTCTGTGCCAGCAGTCAGGGGGAACACATGTTCTCGGTGATCTTTCCTATTGTCCAGATGTTGTGGTTCACCTCTTTTCCCTGCACCTGCCTAAACCATATTTTGCTGTTGACACACATATCCCCATGTGTTCCTATTCCAGTATGTCTTCAGCAACACTGTCTCTGGGACATGTCCAACAGAGCTGCATGTGTGTGGAGGTTGTAAGTTTATGGGTGGTGGCCTACACATGCACCCTTCCCCTACATTGTACCATGAGCCAACACCAGGGTATGATTGCATTTCACAGGGCCTTTATGTATACAAATCTCCACTTGTGGACATACAGGCCATATGCTACTGCTGGCACGCTGCCCTTTGCATACTGTGTGTGTGTGTGTGTGTTCTTGTGTTGGCTGTGTGATGATACAGTGTTCAGGCTTTTTACATTATCATGTGTTGTGAGGGGTCTGTACACCTGGGGGGCGGTGGTGACTGTGCTATCTCTACCTTACAGGTGTTTACCATGTAACCATTGTGGACATGTGTTGTGTGTTGGGAACAGAACTGTGTCTTGTGTTCTGACATACCACTGTTGATCTGCTTTTTGTATCACAGATATCGGCGTGGCGTGACATGGTGACATGGAGATTCTACATATTTCGTTGACATTGTGTCCCTTCACTGTGACCTGTTATGGCCTTTGAGTGGCTCAGAGGATCCAAGACATACACCTGATGCAAGCACAAAGTAGTTTGCACCTTTGTTCTTTTGGTAATGACATCAGCCTTTACATGTTAATGATTTACTGTTTGTGTCACATACATTTCATGTTGGCTCTGTGTTCACAAACACTAATGCACATTGGATGGAGCTCTGAAATGCCTGTGTCCCATGGGCATGGACAGAAACATATCCATGTGACACCCATATGTATGCTTCCAATTCTAAATGTCCCCAACATTTATTTATTTACATTCTCTTATATACCGCGCTATTCTGCATCAGTGTGGTTTACATTGAACAAACTGAAATTACATTGAACAGGGCATTATAACTTGGAGATAACTATTTTACAGGGAACATGGGCTATGGAGGGTTAAGTGGCTTGCCCAAGACCACAAGGAGCACCTGTGGGACTAGAAACCCCAGTCCTTCCGGCCCAAGGTTGCTGTCCTCTAGTGGGATTTGAACCCCCGACCTTCCGGCCTGAAGTACCTTGACCCAACCACTAGGCCACTCCTCCACTCCATGCAATGTTTATTGTGTTGTGATCATGTCATGTTTGCCTGTGTGTCCCTTCATTATGTGCTTCTTAATGATTGACTCTCTGCAATTTGTGCTGATGTTGCAAGGCGCATACCAATACAATATTTCTCCTCTTCTGACACAGGGTAGAGAACAAACCAGACACATCTATTACAGTGCATGTGGCATCGCCATCACCCACCTGTTGGGGGACAGAACACCATGGAACTTTCCCTGGAAAATGGTGCCATAGGATGTTTGACCTGTGCGAGTGCGACACATGCCTAGGATGGACAGTATTATTTTTGGATTGCTACTTTGCCCATGACAGACCTGTCCAAACACACTGTTGCTGCCATGCTCTGGTTGGGAGTCGTGCTCATCGCAGGAGACACACAGGACCTTTCATGTACTGTGGCATATTGGAATGTGACACTTGACTATGCATGCCCAGGGTTGCAAGGATAGTCTTAACCTGACGTGTTGGATTGCAGATACGCTTTGGACTTTGCACACTGTGTACTGGTCCCTACGTGTGAATCAGGGACTGCCATTGTCACTGTATGTTGCACATTCCTCCACAGTTGTTTCTTTTGGCCATGTGTGTGACATGGAACACAGGATATGCTCATCTGTTTGTTTCAACACAAGCATACAGCCATACGGATGGCATAGGGGTAGCGATGGAGAGGTCCTGTTGTCTATGTCCACCTACTCTCCACCTGGAGCTGATACAGGTTTTGCAACAACACCGCTTTAATGCATGCCAGCATCTTGGATTGATGTTTTCAATCAACAAGGGTCTTTGCGTGCATGTGTGGCATCACTGAATCATGTTGAAATATCAATGGTGCATGTGCATATGACTGACTATGTTGGGAAAACACAGCACGTGGCAATATGGCTTCTGTGTGGTTTACTGTAACATGTTTGCCCTTAATTTCCCTCTCTATATACTGTTTCTTGTGTTTGTTTACTGTACAGACGTGCCGCTCTGCATTGATTTACAAACCTTGCATTGCATGTCTGCACAGTCCTATTTATCCCCTGAGGTGACGACACTCACATTGCCACGTTATATTTGGTGTGTCACAGTATGAGTGTCCGTTGTCTTCCTTCAATTGTGCATTCCATGTACGGTGATATATGTGTACAGACACTGTCTACTCACCAACCGGTGCAGGGGGACCTCCTGCATGGTGTTATCTCTGCATGTTGCTGCAGGTAGTTTTCATTTGAATTCTGTCTGTGTTCATGTGCCTCTGCTACCTGTTAGCATATCCTCATTGTGCATTTGATGATTGTTTAGGGTTACATTGTTGCACCTTGGATTCCTATATCAGGCATTATGTGATAGCTGTAACATTATTTTCAATCTGTGGTTCTGAAGATACAAAGTTTCAACAACATATGCTGTTTTCATTTGTGTGCCTCCTGTGTTGCCAGATAGATATATTTTAGGGAACAGATCAGGATTGATGTGTGTTGGTCCCTCATCATGCACCGCCTACTGTCTACATGCACTCATATGTGAGTAACACATTTGAGGCGTGCGTCAGCATGTGGGGGGTGAGGGCCTAATGCATAGTGCTGCACATTATGTCTCCTGCCCCTCATTTGTAGACGGTCCAGTGACCTTTCTGTCTTTCACCTTGGATCCACTCACCTTGATATTATGATGGTGGGATCTACACTGTCTGTGAAGATGAACCCAAATAAACATATGTGTTTGATATACATTTGTCTCTGCTGCTGCTTGATCATGGTGACAAACTTGCAATACAATGTGTGCCTTTGAGTCAGTCCTGACTCCTTGTGACCCAGAGACTCCAGGGTTTTCTTGTCAGTGTCACAGGAAGTAGATTGTCAGGTCTTTCTTCCAAACTAATGGAGGGTTGCGTGACTTGCCCAAGGCCACATGGAGCGCTAGTGTAAATTGAGCCCTGGTTGCTTGGTGTCCAAGCCAGTTTTCTAAACACTAGGGTACTCCTCCACTCTTTGATCACATTGACACTTGTATCTACTGATTTGCTGGTCATGTACATGGCCCACCTGTGCTCACATCCTTGTACAGTGGCAGCTGTATATCTGCCAGCCATTTGCCACATCACTGGGTATTACAGGTTCCCATACACACCCTTCCTTTGGGGTATTTTGTTTTTGCATTGTGCTCAGTGTGCTGTTTGGGGTAGTGGTTAGAGGCATGTGTTATAACTCCCTAGTTTGCAGGTTTGATCCCCACATGTGGTTTATCTTTTTCTTTTCTGTTGTGCTAACTGGGCCATTAGGTACCAGCAGCTTCATCACCTCTACACACACCCTTCCCTCTCTTCACTGTACACCAAGGTGTGCCCTCTGTGCTGCCTAGCCATCAGATATTATCTGTTACATAGGTCTCTTTCTTTATGGTGTTTACATGGCAGTGCACTTGGGGGTTTTGTATTGCTGTGGTTCAGCTGGTGTGTGGTACACCTGTTTGCATGTTGAATTCTCTCCTGTCCTGTTCCAAATTTTTCACCAGCTCCACAGAGCATCCTCTGCTGCCCTTGGGGTTTAGTTTCTTTCCTCTTTTGCATGCTGTATCCACTGCATAACATTTCATTGTGTGTGTGCATGTGTCTCTGGTCCCAATTACAGACTGTGATCTGATCTGTACACAGCAGATCTGCATGTGCATTTGGTCATGGTTACTGTTGGGGGTTTGCCTGTCCTGACAGCCAGCAGGCGTCTTGTGTGATGCCCTGCACTATTTTTTTATGCAGCCTTTGCTAATGAGCTCACATTGGTGGTGTGGCCTACCGGTTTGTGCATTGCTATTTGTGGTAGTGGTCATAGGTGTGATTTCTCTCTGTTCTCTTTCATTTGTATGCTTGTCCTGCAGAACTAGTTTTCATTTGTGTGACAGTCATATCTGTGCAGATCTGTGCTGTGAGCACATTGTACCCTCATCAGAGTTGTGAACCATCCTTCTGTCCATCTTCTGTCTGCCAGCTGTGTGCCATCCTACCCTGATGTGCATGCTGCTACCCCATGTCCTGCACTCCTATACATTCCTGCATTGCAGCTCTCCCTGGTTGTCTCTCCTGTGTGTGCTCTGCATAGCACTGCTACTCCACTGTCATCTTGATATTTCACCTATCCTGCCATTTCTGGCTCCTCTGCTGCACACATCTTCCCATCCTCTATCACACACTGTCATTATAGCATGGTACATTACCATCACTCTGTGCATAGCTACAGCTGCCCCTGATATGTTTGTCCATTTTTCTAGCTGCCACATGGGCTGCAGCTGATTTGTGTGGTCCATCAGCTCTGATCTACGTCCTTCTTTTACTTATGCATTGTCTTTCCTTTCTGCTCTGTGCAGTGTTTGGGTTACGTATGTGTTTGCCACATACCTCTCTTGCCCTTCAAATTGGGGGACCTTACTGCTCTTGGCCAACGTTTTTGGGTTCACCTATACATCCTTGGGGCATCTTACACCACACCTTCTATTCAGGCAGCTTATGGGGTGCCTACTATGGTATCTTGGGAGTTGGCAACCTTTCAACATGGCCTCTGGGGAACATTATAACTCGCCTTTGCTGACGTGGTTGTTTAGGATGTACCTTCTGGTGCACCCTAAAGGGTGCATTAATTTATGGCACTGGGGTGGGGTTCTTTTTAGATGGCAGCACAGATTGTTGTACAGTTGCAAGCAGAAAAAGGAATTACCTCAGCCAACTTATTCATTAGGTACACTGGGGATTTGAACTCATGGTTCCTGCACCATCAGTCAGTGTCTTAACCATTGTGCTACACTGCTATTCCTCCTTGCATGTCAGCACACCTACTTAAGATTTTCATGCGTTAAAATGCACAGTGCTGCCATCAAAAACTGTGCTATGACCTTGCGGCGCCTCATACGGCACCCTATAAAGCAACTATAAGGAACATTCTAGGGTGCCTGGGCGGACAGTGCACTTTATAGTATGCCCTCTGGAGTGCCTTATAGGGCGGCTGATGCGGCACCTTATGTTACAGCGCTTTGAGAGTGCATTTGCAAGCAGCAGTAATTAAAATAAAATTAAAAAGCCTGATAATGAAATATTACATGTAACAGGTAGTGCCTCAGCCAGCCTTATTCATTGGGCACAGTGGGGAATTGAAGCCATGACCCCTGCACCATCAGTCAGTGTCTTAACCATTGTGCTACACTGCTGTTTCTCTTTGCATGTCAGCGCACCTACTTAACATTTTCATGCATTAAAATGCACAGTGCTGCCATCAAAAACAGTGCTATGACCTTGCCGTGCCTCATTGGGCACCCTATATGGCACCCTATCGGCCACCCTTTAAGCAACATTGTAGGGTGCCGTGGCGGACAGTGCACTTTATAGTATGCCCTCTGGGGTACCTTATGGGGTGCCTTATGCAGCACCTTAAGTTACAGTGCTTTGAGAGTGCGTTTGCTAGCAGCAGTAATTAAAATAAAATTAAAATGCCTCATAATGCAATATTACACATAACAGGTAGTGCCTCAGCCAGCCTTATTCATTGGGCACAGTGGGGGATTGAACCCATGACCCCTACACCATCTGTTAGTGTCTTCACCATTGTGCTTCAGCCCTGTTCCTCTGTTTGCACATCAGCGCGCCTGCTTGTGTTTTCCGCCCGCGTTTCTTGTGCGCTAATGTGCGCGGTGCACACGAGCGCACAGCGCACAAGAGCGCGCGATAATCCCGGTTTGCTAGGTTAAGACTGAAACACCCACTCCTTATATGGCATCCTGCACACTAGCGCCGGGTGCACATTAGGACGGTTTAGTAAACATACCCCTATGTTACTATATTATACATATAGGGCCCGATATTGATTTGGGCAGGCTATGAGCCCCCATGGTGCATAGCCCTACCTGCCAACCCTTAACCCTGGATATTCAATGCCAGGGTCATATGTGGCTCCAGCATTGAATATCTGGGGATCGCCGCAAAAGCTGGAAGCTGCAGTTTCCCTCACCTATCTTTAAGGCACAGATCGCTAACTGGGCAGCATGCAGTATTGCTGCTGCCCGGTTAGCTTTTGTCGCCTTTTCTGCTCTGCTCCGGAACACCCGCAACATGCCCCAATGCTAACCGGATAACATCAGGACCAGTACGGGAGATTGGAGGGGATATTCAATGGCATTAACCATGTAAATTTTATTTATTTATTTATGTAACAATTTTTTTATGCCACCTTATCTTATAATCAAGGCGGTTTACATTGTAACTTCAATTTTACAGAGAACTTGCGATAAATACAGCTAACAATTTAAACCATTACTGGACAACTTGCATAGCATGAAAGGGAGAAGGGGGAACTTGGAGTGCTAAAACATGACTTATGTACAAGGTAACGTATATGCAATTGATGATGTGGAGTGGGCACGAGATCCGAGTAATGCTGTGGAGTTAGGGGTGATCATTGAAGTGCTCAATGAAGAGGAGAGTCTTGAGTTGTTTCCAAAAGTCCTTTAAGTCTGAAGTTGTTCTTAATTTTTCCGGGAAAGAGTTCCAGATAGATGGGGTGGCAAGTAAGAGAGCCCTATTCACAGTGGAATTTTTGGCCTTTGCGAATAGGTTGGGTGTAGGTATGGTGTTAGTGTTACTGCTTCTCTGAGATCTGTTTTTGGGTTTGGTACTTGTAAGGTCCTGCAAGATTCTGGCTGTTATGTTGTTTTTGATTTTGAAGATGGTAAGGGCTGATTTATACTTAGCTTCTGAAGAAATTCGCAACCAGTGTAGTTGGTACAGGAGGGGAGTTATATGATCACGTTGAGATGATCCCATGATAGTTTGGGCGGCAGTGTTTGGACTAATTGCAGTGGTTGGATAGTTTCTTTGGGCAGACTTTGGAGGAGGGCATTACAGTAGTCCAGTGCTGGTGTTATGATGGACTGACATATAGTGCGGAAGTGTTCCTGACTAAGGAGAGGCTTTAATCTTCTTATCGTTGGAAGTTTGTGGAAGGCAGACTTGGAGGTCTTATTGATGTGAGCTTGTAGGTTGAGATGCTTGTCAATGATGACCCCAAGGTAGCGGACTTCCTCTTTTATTGTAATTTGGGAATTGGCAATTTTGATTGAGGCAGGTGGGGTGAACTCCATGTTCCTTGTGATGATAATTGCCTCGGTCTTCTTGATGTTGATGTTGATGTTGAGGGTATTGTTGGTAAGCCAGGTTACCATTTCATGGAGGCATGTTGACATTCTAGAAAAGTCTGGTGTGTCTAACTGAATTGGGATGTAGGCATTAATATCATCTGCATATATGGTGCATATGCAAACTGGTTATACATAAATTTTAAAGAGGAGGGCAGATAGTGAGGACCCTTGAGGAACTCCCTGGTCTAAATGGAAAGGAGCTGAGGTGAGGGGACCAGATTTGACTGTCTGTTGTCTGTCACTGTGATATGAGTGAAACCATTTGGGGGTGGTGTTTTGGAAGCCAATCATTGCTAGTCGCTTCAGTAGGATATTATGGGAAACTGTGTCAAAGGCAGATGAGATGTCGATAAAGATAAGCAGAAATCTTCTCCTTATGTTGTCAATTCCTTTGAGGAGATTATCAAAAAGATGGATGAGTAGTGTCTGTACGATATGATCTGTGCAAAATCCATGTTGGTGGGGATCCAGAGGGGCATGTAGGTCAATGTAGTCTTGGAGCTGTCTCTGAACAATCTTTTCAATAATTTTGGAGAGGATTGGGAGGCTGGATACGGATATTGGTCGGCAATTTGATGGGTTGGTGCTGTGAGGTGAATTATTCTTTGGCACAGGGCAGATTGTGGCTTGCTTGAGTGCCAGGGGCATGTATCCTTGGGTAAGTGAGGTGTTTATTATCATTTGGATGTATTTGATTAGGTCTTCCTTGGCAGATTTGATCCACGTGACCGGGCAGGGATCAGATGGTGCTGTGGTTGTGTTCAGATCGGTTATGATATGGGCAATTTGTTCAGTTGATGGGATGTTGAAGTTATTCAGGTGATTTGGGATGATGGGGCTCACACTGATAGAGGAGATGTCAGTTATAGCGTTCTTGTAAAGTGTGGTTTGAAGGGGTTTGTTTTTGGATAAGAGGTAGTCAGAAAAGGTTTGAGGGTGCATCATGTTTTCATTCTTCAGAGTTGGGTCCTTTTTTAGAGTGCGTACGATGTTGAAGAGCTCTTTGGGTTTATTGCAGGCTTTTAAAATGAGGTTAGTATGATATTGTTGTTTGTGTTTGTTGATTAGGATGTTATATTCTTTTTGCATTGTTTGGTATTGTTTTAGTGTGCATTCAGTCTTGTCATGTCGCCAGTGATGTTCAGGCCCATAGTTATTGATTCTCTTATTGTAGTGGAGCTCCATGGAGCTGACCTTGTCCTGTTTTCTTTGTGGTGTGGGATGGTTCGAGTTGGGAGTCTCGATGCAGCATTGATGGTAGTATTCCAGATGTTGACATCCTCATCTAGATTGGTAAAGTTCTGGGGCAGGAATTGAAGGGTGTCTCTGAGGAACTGTTCCTTATCAAATGCTTTGAAGCGTCTGGTCGGATTGTCGGTTTTCTGAGATTTTTGTTGTTTATTGAGGTGGAGTTTGAAGAGTATGGCATGGTGGTCTGACCAGGTTATGGGGGTGGTAGTTGGTGATGTTATGTGTCCAGCTCTAGTATGCTTACTGGGGCAAAATATGAGATCTGGGGTGGAGCCAGAGAGATGAGAAGGACCTGTGAGAATTTGCTTTAATAGAATGGAGTCCATAGCTTTGTGAAAGGCTGCTTCCTCCTTGTTAGTTACAGATGTACAGTAAGGTTCAAGCCTCCTAGTACTATAAGAGTTTTGTGCAGAGAATTTGCTGAGTATATGGATTCGAGAATGTTGGATGTGTCTACCAAGGGGGTATTTGGAGCTCTTTATATTAGGCAGATGGATAATGTCACAACAGTTGGAGCTTATGGATTTGGATGTCTTTAACTTCAAGTCTGCTCGAGCTAGGATGAGTACTCCACCGCCTTTTTTGTGAGTACGGGGGCAGTTGAATGCCGTGAATTTGGGGGGGAGTAACTTGATTCAGGATGACTTGGTCAGAACTCTTTAGCCATGATTCAGTGATGCAAAGGATATCAATGTGGATGTCTTGTATGTGGCCGATTATAGTATTTGTCTTGTTGCATATGGATCTTGCATTTATAAGACCTATAGTTATGGGGGGTGGGGGTTGGGTGGGTGGATTGTATGTTAAAGTGTGTGAGGAAAGTTGTATTCGAATAAGACTGGTGGGTCTCCTGTTATGTTTTGCTTAGGTAGCATGCTTGTGGGCAGTGAGATAGGGAGGAGAGTAAATTGTTAGGTAAGTGGGTAGTGCCTGTAGGGCTGTTGTGAGAGTGGTATAGTAGCAGGTAGCACTTGTAAGGTGCAAGAATAAGATCAGAGCAAAGACGGTAGCATATAGTAGATGGAGGTTCATCTGTTTGAGCTTTGGTGGTTTGTGAGACTTGTGTTTGAGCAGGACAGGTTGCTGCATAGGTTCTGTGACTGTTTTCACCATGTGAGGTAATGCTACTCACTGTTTCTGATCTTCTTCAACGGTCTGTGGAAGAGGTTGCTTGTGTGTTGAAGGTGGAGCAGAAGGGTTGGAGCTGATGTTAGTGGAGTGGTGGAGACAGGAGGAGTTGTTTCTTGCTATGTCTCTTAGGAGGATCCTCAGATAGAGGTGAAATGGTAAAATGTCTTGAGCTTTTTTCCCTCCTCAGTGCCCCGCCTAAGGGCCACACCAAAGGGCCCTTTGGTGAGGCCCTTAGGCGCAGGCCCATCATGTGCGGGCCGCCTGGGCTGGCTGGTCTTTTAAATGTGGCCTCTGCCGCGATCATTTGGCTTGCCGGTGGGGAGCGGGGAGGAGCTTACCTTTCCACTCCCTGCAGGGACGTCTGATTGTCGTGGTTGCAGTGGTGAAGGAGAGCTCTGCTTGGGCCAGGTGGTCTTTTAAATGCGGCCTCTGCGGTGATGATTGGGCTTGCCAGTGGGGAGCATGGAGGAGTTTACCTTCCTGCTAACTGGAGAGACATCTGATCATATCCCCATCTAAGGCATTTACATGGCTTACTGGGCTGTAAACTGTGCAAATGCCTTTCGAATATCAGGCCCATAGTTATTGACAGGACAGTGGAACATCTTTTTGACTGGGTGCAAACAAACCTATCTCTGGCACCACCCCCAAACTCTCTACTTGCTGGTGCTGTGTTAGGCAAAATATGTGTAGATCATGGCCCCAGAGGCCCACCCTATTCCACTACTTGTGATTGCAGGCACTTAGAAATGGAAGCACTGAAAACTGGCACTTCCATCTATAATCACAAGCTTTTATATATAGGAAGCTGCCGAGTGATGTCACTCTTTTTCTGCACATGTAGGCTTTTAAAATAGATGCTCCCATTGTACATGCCAGAAAATACTCTTTCATTCCTGCATTTCATTATATCTATTTTACAAAAGGTTGCATGTTGGCAGAACCTTTGTAAAATACTTGAGGAATTGTAAACATCTCAACTCAGATGTCCCGGTTCCTTCCATAATGTCCTATGCAAAATGGGGCTTTACATATAAAGGCACATTTTACAAATGATATCCATGTGCAATCTGTGATGTCCAGTCCATAATGTCTGATAAAAAGGCAGGCATGTCCAAGTTCAGACACAATTTCACAAACGTGGACGTGCCCTATATGGATATGTGTGTAGGTGTCTACATAGAAATCCTCAAAATAGCATTCCACATGGCACACCTCTAGGAATAGCCTAAGAGTTAGAGAAGTGGGCTAGGATCAAGGAAGCCAGCATTCAAATCCCACTACTGGTATCATGGTGATTGTGCAGAGTACTGGAGATGGTGGGATGCTATCTTCTCCACAGCTGTTGGATGTTTTATGGCTCAAAATGAGCACTTTCCTGATGTCTATTATTTCCTGGAGCAGGTCTAAAACTTGGACAGGGTTGCAGATATCCTATACATTTCTGAAATCGAGCAGGAATGTCAAAGTCCATTGCACCATCTCGGCCACGCCCCCTGATTACTTGGACGCCCCTGCGGCTCCAGGAAATCTCATGTCCAAATCACGACTAAGATTTTTTAAATGACCCCATATCCGACTAAGCTGATTTCATAGTTGCATTTTCAGCTACAACCGAGCTTGCTAGCTTATTACAGAAAATTCATCTGAAACTTAGCTGGTATAGCTAGCTAGCAATCTTGATCATTTAGAAGCCTTGTGAATATTGACCCCAATGTGGCTCCCAGGACTCTACCACCTTCTAACGATAACAATGTCTCAACCACTTCCTTCCTTATAGAAAAGAAATCACACCGATTTTTTTTATTCAAGAGAATTAGATATTAACAAGAAACATTTAACAAAGTGAAAACAGAAGCATTTTCCACATCTTATACCCTCGTTACACTTAGCGCTAATAATAATACCGTCCTGAGAATTGAGTTCATTGCTGTTTTAACATGTGAAATCAAATCTACAAGCATTACTTTGTAGATTAAGATGTGTAAAATCAATGTTGCATGCAATTTTTTAAGGCACCCAAATAAGCCGAATTCACAGTAACAAATATAACTTCTGAAATGATATATATGCAGCTAGAGCAAGACAGATGCAATGAGTAGAAGCAGAGAAATTGTAGATAGTAGAAGAGAATGAATAAAACACAGCCCACAGCTTTTAACAATGTGAAAAAGTAGAAGAGTGTGAACTTTTTTTTTCCTCAGGGGACAAGCTCTTGAACTTCTGCACCTTGCCTTTTCAGTGACCCTTACCTCAGCTATGTCTTCCACTGCCTGACAGACAAAGACTCATGCAAACACACACTGACCACTACTCCAAAACAGCCTCACGTTTCTGCCTGCTCACCTCTTATCAAACCAAGGTGAGAAAATAAGATGGTGTTTAGCTCTATTATTAAAAACCCATTTGTGAAGTATCATAGAGATTCAAGGAGTCAAGGCCCCATTGTGTTTTGCATTGGGCTCATACAACAGGGTCTGCAATAGCCCAAGGCTTCAGGAACAGAACCTGGCCATCAGCAATTAGAAAACGCTTAGGTCACGCAGCCAGCACAAGCTATCAGCAGAGAAGTGGGAGAAGCCCAGGCTTGTCAGCTAGGATTCCTAACATTCATATTTCTCTTTTTCTTGTATTGCAATCAATATGCACATTTGGTGGTTTCTGCAGCAATTGGCAAGAAAAATAATTTGCTGTGAATTCCTTCTGTGTGAGGTCAATATGGATTTCACTTCAGTACAGGTCTGCAAAAAAATAGCAGAAGTGAAAGCCCAAGGCTTTACTAAGACATTTTTTTTGTTTCTATGTGTGGTTTTTTTATAATGGTGGAGGAAGTATTTTTGTAGATGCTGTGAAGAGATTGTAGAAAGGATGCATGTTTGTATACATTGATTTGTTAGCATGCCTTAAAAAGGTTTAGCACATGTAAACATGCAGTAAACGTTAGCATACACTAACCTATGAATTTATGTGTGTACAACTGATTTGTGTGAATTAAACATTTCTAACCGCTATAACATTTTCTTGATGTTGGATTGTGCTCTCAGCTTGATAGTTTGATTGCAGACATTTTGTTCACATTCAAGGAGACATCATCAGTGCGGGGGTTTCAGATGGCAATGTGCTTGAAGGCTTGTGTTTGTACTTATATTGGGGTTGGTGGTGACTCAGTTCTTTGGTCCGCAGAGATTGATTGGTTGGTCTCCCAGAGGATTGCGGGGGTGTGGATGTTGTTCCTGGGCATTGGTGGTGCCTTAGCTCTGGTCCATAGGGATTGGTAGATCCAAAGAGTGAGGCACCACCAATGCCCGGGAACAATATCCACACTCCAGCAACCCTCGGGGTAACCAACCAATCAATCCCTGAGGACCAAAGAGGTGAGTGAGCACCAACAACGCTCAGAAAACAGCAAACCACACCATAGCAAACCTCAGGGAAAACCAACCAACCAATGCTGTGGACCAAAGAGCTGAATCATCACCAACAAGACTCAGAAACAGCAACCACATCCCAGCAACACTCATGAAAACCAAACACCAATCCCTGTGGACCAAAGAGTTGAGTTATCACCAACAAGGCTCAAGAAACAACAACCACGCCCCAGCAACCCTCGAGGGGACCAACAAATCAATACCTGTGAATCAAAGAGCTGAGTCACCACCAACCCCAATATAAGTACAAACGCAAGCATGCAAGCACATTACCATCTGGAAGCCCACACTGATGATGTCCCCTTGAATGGTGACAAAATATCTGCAATCAAACTATCAAGTTCGGGAACAATCCAACATCATGACCATCAATCTGAGGTACCAGCATTCACAAAATCTATAAAATGTTCTCCTTGTGGCCTTGGGCAAATCACTTAACCTTCCATTGCCTCAAGCACAAACTTAGGGGGCAATGCAGGAAAGCCAACTCTCAAGTCACATGCTATCAACTCTGTACACCTCTTTGCAGTGCACCAATTAGTGCGCAACGTCAGCACTGGCATGCAGAAAGGAGCCATTGCGTTAAAACTGTGGTGCAAATGGCAGCACTAAACTCGGAGAGCAAGCCAAACACATGCTCACAGAAGTCGGTGCAAGTTTGGCATGCTGTCGTAGGGAAACAGGAGCACCATGTAGTTAATTTCCATAAGCACCCCGACAGTATTTTGATGGCATCGGGAGCTTTCCCTGATCCCGGTATCAGTTGAAGAGAAGTTTAACACTTCACCTCAGATGATCCAAGGAATGGGGAAAGCCCCCGATGCCATCAAAATACTGTCGGGGGGCTAGTGCCTCCAACCAGAAAGGCAAATCCCTGGTGGCCAGCGGCCCTGATTTCACTACCCACCCAACTAAAAATAATCCTGATGGCAGGAGCGGGTCCCGATCCCCACCCACTCAACTAAAAATAACTCTGGTGGTCCAGGCAACCACAATCCATCCCCACCCCGCACAAAAAATAACCCTGGTGACGTAGAAGCCTCAAACCCCTCACCCCCCTTCCGGTACCTTTAACAAAGGAGCAGGAGCCGCTGCCCATGGGCTCCTGATCCTATGCCACCATCTTGAAAAAACGGCCAGTGCCTTCGGGCACCACGTGGTGAATCCTGGGATCGCACACTGGAGCAGGGTCAGACTGCCACATAAGGTAGGACACAAGCCCAGGCCAGGGGCCTATGCATACTCCCCGCCCACCAATCTCGTGGAATTGATCACTTTTC